>CM032805.1:11656374-12910841 GCA_019155185.1 Beaufortia kweichowensis
AAAAACAAAGTGGAGAAAGAGAAAGAGGAGAAATAGAAGAGAAGGAGGGAAAGATAGACAAGAAACAAATAAGAAACAGGAGAAAGATAGAGGAGAAAACAAAACAGAAGAAAAAACAGAAAGAGAGGGAGACGAAAGAGCAAATGAAAGAGAAGAAAGTGAGGAGAAAGAAGAGAAAGAGAATCAAGAAAGAGGACAAAAAAAAGCAAAGAGAAAAAGACAAAAAGGAGGAGAACATACTGAAAAGAAGTAAAGAAGATATAGTAAAGTAGATAAAATGAGAAAAAGAAAAGAGGTGGAAAAGAGAAGAAAGTGAAGAGAAAGGACAAACAGAAGATAAAGTAGTAGACAGAAATAAGACAAGAAAGATGACAAAGAGGAAGAGACAAAAAAATGAGAAAAAGGTGAAGAGAAGAAAAACAAAAGTGGAGAACTGATGAAAGTAAAAAAAAAAAAGAGGAAAAGGAAAAAATATTGAATTAAACTAAAAACATTCAAGAAAATGTTCAATGTTTTTAAGTCCTCTGGCAGTGAAAGATCATGGACACTGGTTCTATCGACTTATTCCATAATACTGTTTTGTGCTGGTCAGCTTTGTACAGTAAATCAATTGGAAAGAAGAATAAAGAGCCCATCCACACAACTCAGGCAGTCAGATTAAAGACAAAACAAACCTATAACTATTTGATGAATTTAACAGCCCATAGGATTTGAGAAGCGTGTGTGTGAGTGTTTAGATGCAGTCACTCCTGCAGCAAATTGTTGCCCACAGGCCAAAACACTGTTTGTGTGTTTGTTTATGCGTGTGTGTGTGTGCGCGTGTATGCATGAAGGACAAAACAGTGAATCAAGAACACAAAAGTCTATCTAGTACAATGTAGAACTCGTAACATGTTACCACTGGATTATCATAATTAGAGTTGAAATAAAGAGGGGTTTAAAAGGGTTCAGAAGCTTAAGATAATCTTTGTTTGTGAGACTGTTGTAATTTGTAAGGAATATTAGATTTTGTTTATTCTTTCTGATCGATCAACACTGCTTCACAGTTTCAGCAAGCCATAAACAGCCAGCAGTTAGTCAATGCTAATTTTACATCTTGCAGGCATTTAGCATTAGGTGGATTCATCTTTCAATACTGTTCTGTAAGAAAAGCTGTTATTAAAAAAAATCATTAACCAATCAGCTTTCACTGGCTCTGTTAAAAAGCCAAAAAGTAAACTTAAACATCATAAATCTAGTTTTCACTGCTTACTTGCATAATGAAAGACAACAATTTATTGCTTTTAAAAAAATATATTTTATTGAATTAAAAAAATAGAAAACACTTACGATGATCTTTCAAGACTTTAGTTTGTCTTCAATGAACTGAGACTGGGAGTGAATGTGTGTCCTTTTTGGTAAAGTAAAACATCTGTCAAAAATTAGTTTACCCTCATTTCTTTTAAAATCTGAATATGACCCTTTCATCACAAAGGAAGATATTTCAATAAATGGTTCAAGTGGTTTTGTGTCCAAACGACAGAAGTCAATGATCAGTTATTGAAGATTGTTGTTTGGGTACCAACATTCTTCAACATCTTATTTTGTGTTCCACAAAAGAAAGTCAAATAGGTTTAGAATGACATGAGGGCGAGTAAATGATTAAAGAAAAGGTGGGCGAACTAACGAGGACTAAGCAACGAGGAGTAAGGGAAGCACATGTCCACAGGTTTAACCATTATTTCCATTTTAAAGGGTCTGAAATACTACGGAGACCAGGCAACGAGAGTGTCTCTTGAAGTGAATCCCCAAAATTCTCTCTAAAAAGTACATTGTGCAGCTTTTGGCAGTCAATACTAAAGGTGACATTCCGCCTCAGCAAGGTGTTATGCCAGCTTCACAAACACATCATCATACACCAAACAAATCCTAGCGTGCCGAGAGAGAAGCTTTTTAAAGTGGATCCACTCAACAAGAGACTAGCAGAGAGAGAGAAAATTAATGCAGGATTATCACCTCTATCCTCTTGTAAATATCACTTCTTAACATCTATACTGATTATCTATATTGGGGCGTAGCTGATGCGTGTCTGATTAAAAGGCAGCGCAGGAAACTCATTCCACAGGCCCAGGAACCCAATTAAGAGGCTGTTTTGCTGCAGAGCTCATCATTTGGTGCACGATTCCCGGCCGAATCCCCATTAACATCCAAACTCTTCAGAGAAATGACTCTATATCCTGCCACAAAAGCAATGCAATCTTTGACTCTTTCCTCTGACATCGTTTCAAGGACGTCTGCAATGAAAATCTCTGCTTCACTTCACACAAACTATTAACAGGAAAACGCTGCTTGTGTTCGAGGTTTAGGCCTGTTAATTGCAACAAGATGCTATCGTTCACTTTCTTGATTATTAACAGCGGTTTCTTATGTACATAAACAGAGAAGCACAATGCTTCCTCTGAAGCTTTACTAGGGTACTAGAAAATATAACAACAAAACCCAATCCAGCTCCACAAGCACTGTTAAACCTCACAGCTACACCACATCTGACATGCCACTGCGTGCCTCTGTTTCACACATACTGCTGACATCATCATCTTAAACTGACAGTACCAACCACACACACAAATCTTCACGCTGTCCCCAACCGTTAACAGTTGACATCAGTTATGATGACCTGCTCAATAAGAACAGACAGCCAAGTCTCTCCGCTAAAAAGCACCTTACTCTGGCATGTGTCTCCATCAGCCGAAGTGAAATAACCTGTTCTGGGATTTTCAATCTTGTTACAGACACCTGTGATTCCAGTTTAGCCCGATTAAAAAAAAATTAATTAACACTCCAGTCTGAGGTTAATCAGGTTAAACATTACAGAGAATCCCAAAGAAAGAAAAGGATGTAGAGCTTTATAAAATATAAAGGTGCATAAATCACCGATGTTTGGCTTCTACAGAAGCATATCATCATTTAACCTTGAGATGACAAAAAAACATTTAGTCTTAAACACAAACATTACTGTCATTCTTACCTCTCTCTATGCAGCTGAGCGCCAGGTTCATGAGCTCTGGAGATCTTTCCTCCAGTATCTGCTGATGTAGACTGACATATCTCAGTGTCCACCAGGACAACAACTATTCACACACACACAGAGAGACAGAGAGAGAGAGAGAGACAGACAGAGACAGAGACAGAGAGAGACAGAGAGAGACAGAGAGAGAGAGAGAGAGACAGACAGAGACAGACAGAGACAGACAGAGACAGACAGAGACAGACAGAGACAGAGAGAGACAGAGAGAGACAGAGAGAGACAGAGAGAGACAGAGAGAGACAGAGAGAGACAGAGAGAGAGAGAGAGAGAGACAGACAGACAGAGACAGAGAGAGAGACAGACAGACAGACAGAGACAGAGACAGAGACAGAGACAGAGACAGAGACAGAGACAGAGAGAGAGAGAGAGACAGAGAGACAGAGACAGAGAGAGAGAGACAGAGACAGAGACAGAGAGAGAGAGAGAGAGAGACATTTTTATCCCTGTGCTTTTAGAAGTATAAGAGAGGGTAACAATAAATATATAAATGCATTAGTAACACCCATCTACACACATAAATATTCACAGAAAGTGAGATGCATAGAAAAACATGAGGGATTTATATAACACGTGTAATGACTTCAAAGACTGTTTTAGCAGTAAAAGAAGAGAGAGATAAAAGTGATGCACTACAATTTAAATGTTTTATTTTCCTCAGCCTTTTCCATTATTACGGTTTCTTACTTTATTCATGTTCTTTAACGTGAATAGAGAAGTTTCTTAACAAATTGTGATTAATAAACAAACCCAGTTTGTTTCAGGGGTCATGTAACACATGAATATGAATCAAAGTTTGTAGTCTGAATACACAAACATCAGCACAGTGCCGATCCATTTTAATGATCCGCTGCAGTGAAAGTTATCGCACGCACACACATACCGAGCCGAAAAGGAAACCACATCCATAAATTACCTCCTACTTTTGACAGCTTTGTAATTATTCTTCATTTGCTCTCTCAGTAATGCACACGGCACACAGTAATGATCTTAGACATATGAGTGAGAAATTAAGAGATGTGTCTCATTACCGACACAAACAAACCACACCTACATCTTTCATTAAAAAGTTAAATATTATACACAGGGTAGCTTTGGTGCTATAATCTGACAGGATGCCCGATGTTCTTTTTTTAATATTTTTTAATAAAATGATCTGCTGCTTTTCTAAAGACGTTTTTCTTTTAAGTTTTTCTTAAAAGTTTCCTTAAGCCATGTTTAAAATTCATATTCAGTTATTTAAAGCAAAATATGCACTTCATACATTTTTATGCGTCGAAATGATTTTTGGAGCACTTGCATAATCTACAGATTATTACTGTATTTGCACTGTACTATTATTACATTGTGTTTCTCACAACCAGGGCAAATTCTGCAGTGGCACAATCTAAGTGATTGTGAACGTCACCTGAAGGCTTTCCAGTTTGGCACCGCAGTGGACGAGTATGACTCTGGAGAGCAGAAGAAGGAGGGGGTTGGACACCAGACTGTAGACACATTCTCCATCCAGCTGAAGACTGGACAACACAGCAGTGCTCAGGGCTGCAGGCTGCAAACACACAAACAGGATGTAAACCTATATGACATTAAACAAGATAACAAAATAAATATAGTATGAAGGTCCAGGTTGCACCATGGCAACAGTAACCCTTATGCAAGAGCATAATTGCGATGATAAAAAAATCCCCATAATGCCTTGCCACAAGCACAGCAATATGTAAAGTGACCAGAAGTCATAACTTTTTAATGTCAATTCGTCTTTGTGATTCTCATAAGCAATTTATATATAAACAAATTAAACAAACGTCCAATACAGGCAATATACAACCTTTAACAATGAACAATTATAACAATTATATATGCTTAATTGCCCCATTTTAACACTATTTTTAGATGGTCATTTTGATACCACCCCATATTTCTCAAGATTCCTTTATGTCCCACACAGCTTCTTGTCCATCCATCACAACCCTTTCTCTTTCCATGTGTGCCACTCTCAGCCTAATTTAAAGGGCCGGTGCTCCCTAAGACAAGACTGATAAATCAAGGTGCGAGACAGCAGAAAGTGTTACACACACAGAATATATGTGAGCGTAGTGGAGCATTAGGGAGAAGACTCTTTTCACCTCTGCATAATTAGGAGTCCTAAGAGGTTTCATTAGCAGCCCTATAGCACTCTACACACACTCATTATCTGGAGCTCTGACCTGCCCGGGGGTCGCCATCTCTTCCTATTCCATCTATCATATACACGTCACACGCTTTTAGTCCAGCATATAGTGTCATTCTCAAGTCTTTCATTAAAAAATGTGCAGACGTTAACAAATACAGCACAAGCCAAACGCGAAGACAAAACACAAATATATACACAGTGACCTTCGATCCTTAAAACCCTTAAAAAAGAGTGAATAGAAAAAATATTTGTGGAACGTCACTGGCAATTTTAGTATTAAAATAATAAGATTACTTTATCTTATTTAACTGTTACTTAACCTGGGTAATTACATGGGTTCCTAGAATACTTGATTCTGATTGGTCAGTTGCAACATTCTGGAATGATGACTGTAATGGCAATTTAATTTTGATCACAGATGCATCATGGTACTGTACCTGTGAGCAGTTCCGGAGTAAGGCCTTAGGAATGACATCAGAGATGTGGAGCTCAACTGGCGGTCCGGTCCAGTTACTCTGGGCAAAAAGGTTCAGACACCCCACAGCCAAAGCCAGCAAAACAGTTTCTCTACGGCAGAGAAAAAAGCATGTTGAGAGAGAAAATACTGTACTACAGTGTAGTTATTAACCGGATAAACCATATTTAACTCAAAGCCAAGAAAGCCAAAGGTTGACTACCGCTATAATATCCATCAATTTTCACATTTAAAGCCTTGACCATATAACTTTCTTTCTACATGTGAATAAATGAAACAAATTTAGTAATGTGATAAAATCTATGACCTCGCTCTATGGTCGACTTAGTCCCCAGATGCAATTCCAAAAGGTCGTATTTACATCCCTCTCACATTCCTGTGCACATGAACATCCATGCGTTCATACATCACTTAAATTTATAGCACGCTGATGTATTCTCACAAATACACCAGGGAATTGTATGGATGTCTTTAAAATAATACAGGCTGGTGAGATAAGAATGCACAGGAATACAGAGAGCGAGTGATGGTGGTGGAAAAATGTTATGTCTCCAGTATTTAACTACACACACAAAAAAAATCAATGTGCATCTAGATGTCTTAACAGAACGCACCCGTCACCACACATCCCACTCCTGTAAGCACAGTCCTGCTCGCTAAGAAAACAGCTCCGCTCCTCAATTTATTTTTTCTCTGGAGAAAAGAGATGTTAAACTGGGATTATCAAAAATTAATAATTCATGGCTGTAAAGGGGATGGATCATCAAAACCCTTTTTCATTCTCTACGCAGTAAATCACCTTCCCTCAGCTGAATTGACTTTCAACAACTAAACCCGCTTATGTGTCTTGTAGTTTTGTTCTGTAGCGAGCGGCAATGTCAGAGTAATTCTTTCATCCTACATTAAGTATCTGAATTACAGTGATTTTATCACAGGCATAATAATAGAAGACATAGGTTTATAAATTGTAATGTTGCTAATATCTGCCAGTAATTGGAATATACAATATTTCTCCCAAATATTACTGTTCATTTGCCTAATTGGGCAATAGGATGTTTAAGGTTGCCAAGTGTTACAGAATTCAATTTATTGTGAGTTTAGAATAGGCTTTTACAGTAGTTTCAGTGTTAAATCAGATTTTATAGTAAGAAACATCCATTTTAAAACCACATTTTTACAGGCTGCAAAGAAACACTGCTTTTACTGTGATGAACGACAGAAACAAGAAAGAAAATCCAACATAATAAAGGAATTCAATATAATTGCCCAGCAGTAAATCATCTCAACATTATATTTACCACATAAGAGGGACATGAGCTAATCCCCAGTTAAATAATTCATAACCAATTACAGAAGACATTACAAACAAAACCATTAATCACAATAAACAGGGCATTTCAACAGAACTTCCCTAATACCTTTTACCAGTAAATGTACCACAACGAGTAAAATGTCCAATAACTGAACCACATTTAATTGGCTGAATTTTGTTGAGAACATCTTAAGGCAACAATGTAACTCATGCAAATACTATTATGCAGTTTTTACACAACCTTCAGTTTCCCAAATTGAATTGGTCCTTATTTGCATTTACATATAAATGAATTTGATTAAATTGCTTCAATTAAATCACACTTCTTAAAAAATAAAACAAAATTGTGCCAGCAGCGACTGGGAGTGTAAAGTGAATACAAGCAAATACGAATTAGCAAACAATTCCAGCAAAACCACTAATGCTGTTAAAGACAGATGTATTGTTATTTATTACCACTCATTATAATTTCATATCATCCCATTTACTTTAATAGATGGAAAGCAGAGTCCTACAGTTCGGTATGAGAACTGTCAAATACTCTATATGGCCAAGGATAGTAGCGTACTTTCAAATGACAGCAAAGATTCATCCTGAAAGCATCGATCCATCATGTCAGCACAATATTTGCATGGCTTGAGTTTCTTTACAACAACAACTACAACAACTTCAAAACAAGTCACAACAGGAGCTCTCAACGCTGTGAAAAGTGAGCATGTTTTTTGCTAGAAGGACAGAAGAAAAGAGGTTTTAAAGATTTTTTATAAAATTATTATTTTTATTATTCATTACAAATTATTGTCACACAAGAATGGCTTTTTAATACAATCACAAACTGCACAGGCTTTTTTAATGTTAGCTGAAAAAAACAAACACAATAATTTTCTATTTGACAACATTCAGTTACAGCATAGACCAAATTAGGGTCGCAAACCCTGTACTAAATGCACCAAGATTACATTTCAGACGACATAAAACAAAATGCTTTTTTGGATTTATAGTCGGGTATTGAATTAAACACCCATTAGAGGTTCTTTTCAACCAGTAGAAATATTAAACTACATTTATGCATTTGGCAGATGGTTTTATCCAAAGCGACCTACTGTGCACTATACTATACATTTTTTATGAGTATGTGCAATCCCTAGGTTTGAATCCATGATCTTGGCATTGCTAGTGCTATGCTCTTACCAAATGAGCTACAGAAATGGCTGGAATTCAAGTCCTACCTGTCATTCCTCTGATCTTCAGTACCGTTGCTCAGGTAAGAAAGCACCTGTCTTTCCAGCCAGACCTCGATAGTGTCGCCCTCTTCAGGTGGACCTCCCAGCAGCCCCTGCACCACAGAGCTGAAGAGAACAGCTTTAAAATCTCCATCAAACACCAGCTGCAGCAATGGCCCTCCATCTGAGCACACACAGAAACAAGGACTCGCTATAATACAATAAATTCAGACTAAATTCATGTTTAGTTCCTTTAGGTTGACACTTTGTATAAGACATTTCTCAAGAAACACAATGTCAGCTCATTTTTATATTATAAAAGTGAATGAGAGCAGAACATTTTATTCTCAAGTAAACATCTCATTAAAGCTGTGATACCGGCTTTGTGACTGCAGAGACACTTTCATGTATTCATTCATTCATTTAGAAAGGAAGAAAGAAAGACCATCTTATGAATCATATTCAACACTCAGTTTCAGTTATTTATCCATTTGCTCCTTCACATATATATTCAATTGGAAAAGAAAGTGTCAGCATGATTAAATATATAAGCAATGACATTAAATGCTTCATTTAACATCAAGAACCAGCCTGGGGAAAATAATCACAATAATCACATTTTGTTGAGGCATTTGCAGCAATTACTTAACGTTTGTCAGAATTAAAGGTTTCTGCTGCTGAACTCCACCATACACTGGGTAACCAAAATTACCCAGTAATTCATGTAAGAGGATAATAAAACCATGATATGGAGAGCGGCACTAAATTAAAGGGATTAAGTTTAGAGAAAGTTTATTTAGTTTAGATCACGAAACAGTTGCATCAGACACAAAATGGTGCCACCTCAGATGTGAATGAAGAAATTAGCTGCACTATTTCTAGAAGAACACGTTTCTTCCAGCAAACGCGCGCAGGTCTTCGATCTCCTTTCTGAGGAAAAACTGCCATGAATAAATGTGACTGAATGAGGACAGACTGAAATAGCTGAAGATCAGATCGACACGTTTCAGACACTGTGTGAATTACACATGAATCACTTCTGAGGCTGATGTTCGTGAGATTGATTGAGACAGAGAGATGGATGAATGCAAAGGAAAGCAATATAGCATGTATACAAATGCACAGCCATTTACCATGCCACTAACTAGCACAAGAGTCATGCAATAAAGCACATTTTTTTTAAGTATATGTATTCTCTAAAACCATACACTTTAAATTCTCATTATCTATATATCAGCCCGCAATTTATGCGTGTCCCGTGCAGCACTGATGTGCGCGCACCGGACAGTTCAAACAGAACGCGTGCATACGGCTCGCGGTGCGTTTTTTAGCGTCTTCTGTAATGAGCTTAAAAGTAATTCAACTTTCTTTTCATTGCGTTGCGTCCTGTAGTTATCGAACGCAATAACGCGTCCCGTGTGAACGCCCCCTAAACAAACGCACATCCGTGAAACCGTTCTTAACACACATGACAGTGCATCATGCACGCGGGTGGACAGGATAGCCCAGCTTTGTTCAAAACACGCTAACGCAGATGCTCACCTGTACATGAATAGCGTACACACGCGTCTCTGTTTCGGCGGCTGTCAGATGCGCCAACTGCCCACGATAACACTCCAAATCACCACATAAATAAGGTAGATGAACGCTGTCAAACGTGCTCAGTTTACTGACACTGGAATTTCGCTTCCATCTGGACGCTGTTGAATTCTTCTGTGGGTCGGTGCGGGGCGGAGAGATGTCAACACTCTTGCGGCACATTGAAGCCACGTGAGAGTGTGTAACTGCTGAGATCAGAGGCGTGCAGCAAATAATCATCATCTAACACGACAAAAACTAAACCCTGATTCTGAATACTCGAAACAGATCTCGACATATCCGAAAGCTCAAACGCTATCAAGCATCAGCCAACATCATCATCGCCACAATCATATTCTGACACATTCAATCAGCTGAGATCTCAAAGCCCTTTCCCGTCTGTCGGCTCCGGTGTTACTCGTCTCTTACCTGTGGTGCTGATGCCGCTCTGTTTCCAGTCCAGACTCAGTCCGCCCAGAACACCCGCTTCTAGCTCCAGCATCATCATCCCTCAGTTAAAAAAAAATACAACGCGCGTCACGTCGCTCAGGAGCAACTCCGGTTGTGAAATGTGAAGGACTCGCGTGCTCCGCTGTGTTGCCGGTGGCTGTCGTTCAGTCTTCGCTGTGAGGCGTTTAATTTCTGCCCATGTGCTGTAAGTGTCATCAGTAAGCGGCCATGACAGAAGCGCACGGCATTATGGGAAAGTTAATGAGGCAGCGCAGCTAAGGGAACGTCAATATTTTACCAAACTTTTAGTGTAGTCTGACGGTATTAATCAATGGGTTACATTTTAAAATATGTAAAACAAATAATTTTCTGCTAAATATATATATATATACGTATTTTACGCATGGATGACTGTTTTAAAAGTATCCTTAACCCCTACATTACATTTTACCATTGTTTCTGCATAGAGCCAATAGTTTGACCTTCTGAATTTGTAATAAAACCGAAGATGGCTCTTTATTTACCATGGTTATATCAACATTTCTGTGGTATCCAAAGTCGCCTACTTCTATACTATAAAGTAGACATAAACGAGTACGTCCGAAACCACAGTAAGTATGCAAAAAAATAGGATGCGAGAAAAGCCCAGAGGGTGTAATGATATACAGTACTTAGCAAGAAACATATTCCTTGTGGCTGAAATAATAATAATAAAAAAAAAATCTTTTTTTTTCAAACAATTTTTTTTTTAAACATGGCGGATGTAGTATGTTTGGGAAGTATGCATACTATACGAACACACACTACTGTGTATAAAATATACTGTTATAAAATATAAAACTCAATAAGTATAATAAGTATAAGCAATAAGTAATAAGTAGTTAAACTGAAACAGATGCTAAAAATCACTAAACCCAATGTTATTATAGAAAGTCAAATGGCTTTGAAATATTATTTCGATTATCTCCCTTTTCCATTAAGGAATTTCATTATACATTTTACAACACAGCCACTGTAAATATTAACCTTTGAATGCCGCTATAGACTATATCTGTCCACACCGAAGGACTGACTGTAAGCATAAGTGACCCGAGGGGACCGTTGACCCCTGGAACCCTCCTGTCCGTCTCTCATCCTCTGTTGCTTCTAGCACTGGTAGAAGGTCATTCTCTTTATAAAAATCAAACAGATGATTCGTCTTGATTACTCTGAGTGAGTCCAGAAGCTCTGCCAGTGTGTAACGTGTGCTTGTGTGAATGTGTATTGGAAGTTTTTGATATGAGAATCAGGGCCCTGAGGACAGGTCAAATATATATTCACACACTCAAATACAGAATGATGCGTCTTATTAGACAAGGAAATGACCATAGTTAAAACGATGACCCATGACATAACACATCACATTAAGCAAAGGTCAAATTAATCTATTTTGTTCAGTAAACCACTTACATGCACATATAATGTATGACTTAATGTCTTTTTCTAGTGTTGGAGCAAGCTGCTTTTTCCTGCTGATTCCAACACAGCGGACTTCAATTTGTCAATTCCACTTAATTACATCCTGTAGCCTTTTTCAATGGCTTTCTCTCTCGAGCAGGGCAGAAAGGTAATTACAGAGCCGAGATATGGCTGTTTTGTAACACTCATTAGCCTACAGAAATATCTGGCAGCAGGACCAGACTGCAATGTGGGGTTCTTAATCTTTCTTTGAGTCTGATGGAAAAAGATCTTGTACAAACTCGAATAGTGAGTACATTTTGATTTGTGGCCAATTTGTCAATTTCATGTTGATTAAATATCTAGTTTTCCTAGGCAAAGACCATTTCATGTTGTGTTTAACTTTAGTGTCATAAAGTAGCAGTGACTCTCGGCCACATTTACACCAAGAGAAATATAGACAAAAAGAATATTAGTAGTGTCTCACATACCCTCAACTTCCTCAAATGAACTCATGGGGGGTTCACAGGGGATTCACGTACCATCTACAGCTCCTGGAAACTAAGTGACTAAGCCTCATATTAAACTCAAGAGAAAAGCAGCACAAATGATTCAACTGCCTTGCAGAAGAGCAGTGTTTGTGAGTAAAGCTCAGTCTTTTATCAGTGAAACAGAGGTCCTCATTATTTTTCTTTCTCAGAACGTCTATCGTATTGTTCACTCTTGAGGTTTATGACGAGTGGTGTTTGCTAAGGCCAACATCGCTATTATTACTGTTTATATATAGATTTAGGGATTTAAACAAACCCATAATCCTTACGGTGTGTTTCAGACAACTCAGATTTCAGATATTTCCCACCTCCAATCCAGAAATAACATCTGGATTTAGTAACATTGAAAGTTTTTGGTAACATGAAAACATTAAAATAGCACCGTTCTAGGTATTATTTCTAGGTTGAGGTAGGAAATTTCCTAAATCCTAGTTGTTTGGAACACAGTTTAGTGCCCCACTTTGGAACATAACACTTATACATTTGTGATATAGCAATTATTGGCACCTTCAATCATTCAGCTTGGTAAGGAGAGCTGTGATTTGACGTTTGTTGCTCGGCAGATAATAAAATAAACACCAAATCATGTCAAAGTGTGCATTTCAGGAGGTCCTAGAATATTTTTAGCATTGAGAATATTAAGTCTCTTTTAACTTGTCAGCATCCACTCACTCTAGCAATTTCTATATTATATCTTAATTCTTAAGCTCTGTGTGAATGTTTACACTAGCAATCGTCATGCTCAGACCTTTAGAGAAGCTGCCGGACTCATGAAATAGTATCCAAAAGGATCTCAATGATTTATCTCAGCGGCCACTGGAGTCTAATTTACCAAACTGTCAACTGCACAGCAGCTCACAAATGATTGAAGCAATTTTTCAAGGTCTCGGATCTGCAGCATTGACTGTTGCGGTTTGTTTGCGGAACAAAGGAAAGCGTGCCGCCCGTCCAACACAACAGACCGACACCTGAGGGGCGCAGAGAGCTGTGCTCAACACACACACACCACCCGGGGGAGGAGCAGGAGAGAGACGAGGGAGAAAATAGCTTCTAACACGCAAACACATTAAAGGAGAAGAGACTGAAAGAGAACAACATTCCTACACTCTCTCTGCTGTAAAAATACATAGATACTGTTTTTTGTTTTAATGAAAGTTGAATTTTGTGTTACTCTTCTTATCATTAATAGTATTAGACAAGAATCATCAATACTGTAGCAACAAGCTTAAAACTAGTATTTAAACCACAATGTTGAAAATAAAAGCGTTTTATGATGACATGTAATTCAGACATTTTTGGTTCCATAAATAACCTTTAACATTTTTTTGTAGTTGAAAAAACTTATTTTCTTTAGAAAAAGAAAAAAGATATGGCTTTGACTGAAACTTTGACTAAAAGGTTTAACTGAAAGAACCCTTTAAGAACCTTAGATTTTGTGTAGCAAGTTGAGTTGTGTATATGTACTACCTAATGCTTTAGCAACATTGTGCAACTCATTTTCATGCTAAAAGCTCTTCTGAATTTGCTCTACAACAGAGAAACAGACACGCAAGCCAGCAACACCATGGAACACACACACCAACAGCCAACGGCACAAAACCACACAAACTAAAAAGACAAGACTAATTAGAATTAAATGTCAAGGGTTCCAAGATTGTCACCGAGGTGTTATATTACCTGTGAACCTTCACACCAAAAACAGAAACACAACATTATCCTATTTAAAAGATGGATATTCGCAACTCCGTTGCATTCAGAATATAACAACAAAACAGAAAATGCTCAAACAAGACTATAGGTTCAATATCCTTATGATAAATAGAAATAGAAAGGACAGATACAGCCCACTATTCATACTCTGCACCAAGAAAAACATTATGACCTTGGACATTACAGCCAACTTGGGAAAATCCATCTAAACACAGAGCGCACACTTGCGTATGAATACACGTCACGCCACAACTGCTCACGTTTCTGAATCACAGTAACATTCCCCAAAGCACTGATGCTGTGGGTTTAAATACACCAGATCAATAATGTGTAGAGTTGACATGCACATTGCCTCATTCATTCTTTCATGTTTCTCAGTGGGAATCTCACATATCTGACACGGTTAAGATGAGAAACAGTGCGGGAGGAGAACGAATCAATACCGCTTGTAAGATGTTTAGGACCAAAAAAACAAAGCATGTGCATTCATTTTCTCTTACCTTGGAGGGCTTTGAAGGATCAAAACCTATTTTGAGATTATGACATTTTTGTAATAACAGCAATTTGAATGAGGAATATAATTTTTTGTGATGTGAAATTATATGTTTTCCCACCCCACTTTATCTTTAGATTCATTTTCTATATTCATATCTGAAATGCAAGTGCTATATAAAATATTTCAACATTATTGCTTAGTGCATCACTGTAACAACCTCTACAGTCTACGTGACTAACTGCTAAAATAAAGAAAGAAAGAGATGAAGGGTGAAATCTGCACGCACACACACACAGTACACTTTGCGCTCTACAGACCCACATTAATTTATATTTCCAAGCAAAGTAAAACAGGTTGCATTTATTAAACTTGCACTTAAAAGCAGAGAGAGGGCAAAAATAAAACGTGCTATTGATCAGCCTGAACGAGAGCATCCAGTCACCAGATCACTTCTGAACGTCCGGTTCAGGCTTTATTATTGAAGTGTACACAAGTCTGTAGAAACCAAAGCACTGGCGAAGGGACACCAGAGGATAATCTGAGTGGGTACGGGCATGTTTGTTATGTCCTTTTCTTTTAAATAATTCGCTTTAAGTATGACCAGTATATTCTCACTTACAACATCCTTGCACTTACAGCCCAAATAAAAGAAAAAACAAAAGAGAAAACATTTGGTAAACATTCTCCACTAAAGGCAGTTCCCTTATATATACTGTGATTTCATCTTTCATTTTGTTTACATAAACAAGTTTAATAACATATCAATCAGTGGTTATTTAACAATTTTGGGAAAATAAGGAAGAAAAAAAAGCACAAAAAAAGTGACTCTTTTACATGTAAATAAAAAGAACTTTTTTCGTCTGCTTTGTTTTCTTTAGGGCGCAGGATAACGTTCAGCGGTTCTGTGTCGATGGGTGTCGGTACGCATCATCCTTTCTTTGCCTTTTTTGTTTTTCTGTCCTCTCGTTTTATGCCATTACATAATTAGATTCTTACATACAAATATTGACAAAAAGATGGCTTAATCACGAAAGCCATCCAGTCTTTTCATCATCACTGGATAGTCAAAGGCGGTGGGCGGGGCTTTGGGGGGAGGGATCATAGCTGGCCATCGCTGCAGTGGGCGTCTTGGCTGTCGGTCTGCTTCTCTGTGTCTTGACTGGGCAGCTCTTTGACCATGAGCGAGGTGCTCTTCTCAGAAAACTCTTCGCCGTCTGGCTCCAGGCCGTCGGGGCAGGGAAGTTTCAGCAATTCTTCTCTGAGCTGAGCGGTGTGCCTCTGCAAAAGACGGTCAAGATTTCATTTAACAACTAATTAAAAATAGACTCAACTGGCAGCTTATTAAATATCTATAACCTTCTATAGCACAAAACCATCCACGCACAAAAATATGAGATCTCATAGCAGACTGCTGAGCCAGCTGATCTGTTACTAAGGTGCTGCTATAGCAGCAGTGCATGAATTCCGAGACACGGCTTCCTGTAGAGGGTTTACTGCACTGACAGTCTAATAACATGCTGACGCACAATATGCTATCCCTTTAAAATACATCTGCTAAAAATATTAAAGCTAAAGGGCAATTCCATGCAAATATCAACCAAAGCTTTACTAAAGGTTTTCACTATACTGACAGCACAGATGTCAATATTTGGTGGTTTAAATACTCATGTGTAAAGCATTTTTTGTTCTTAACCTGCTAACTGTCACTGTTCCTCAGGAGGAACACAACAATGTTATTTCTCTATTCACTTTATATTTCATAGTGGAATTTTAATCTAATCAAACAATAAATTAATGAAAAGGTATAAGACTCAAGTTGAAAATATTTGACACATGTTCATAATAAACAAACAAAAACCTAATAAAAATGTTTTTAATGTTACTGTAATTTTAAAAATACCTAAAATGATTTTTTTTAAACTTAATGTTTTGAAAACATTGAAAAAATGTTTAAAAAACATTTTTCAAGATATATATTTTCATGTTTTGACTGCACATTCGTAACGCTCAAATTCCCCTAAAACAAAAACTAGACCCCTACTGGAGTACATCTTGACACCCTTCTTTTATATACATTTCAAATGCCATTTATCTCTAGTCTTGGCAGAATAACAGTACAGTAAATATACAGTGTGTAATACCTTGAGAGCAGCTGCGTGGTGAGACATGGTTCGGCCGACTCTCTTATCACTGCTGTACTGCTGAATATCACAGATCCAGCCCTCGCACTGAGCCATGATCTCTGCTCGCTTCAGATAAAAGTGCCGATGAATCACCTACAGTACGAAAATGCATACAAACACAGTTAAATACACGAAAATAAACACTCTCACTGGTTTTAAATGAACTGTATGTCAGTTATATCAGAGTCACATCTTAAACTGTGCGTATCATATAGAGAAGATGTGAGATTAACTGCGGGTGATCTTCAGATTGACTCTCCAGTGACCATGATAAGATTCATAAAAGACCAGTTTACAACACACAGATAACCAGCAGTTGCTACCCGTCTGTGCGTGTTCATCTGGACAAACTAAGTGACCTTAACATTGACACAAGCCAAAGGCAGAAAAGTTTAGACAGACACGCTTTCTCACCGATCCACAGATACTCAGTCTCTATCTGAAGGCGAGAGTTCTCTCTTTCAATCCATCTATCTCACTCGATTTGATTAATACACATTGTGAAGTATGACGTGTCACTGTGCTTACATCAGCTGTTAAAAAGATGTTAAGATCTTGGGATGTTTTTATACTCAGGTGGTTTTCTATCGTCTTAGCAGCGCAAAGATCACAGGTTTGATTCTTAGTGAACACACACATACTGATAAAACGTTTACGCTTTGGTCTGTATTATTAAGCTGTGAACTCGTATATCTTGTCACCACAGTTTATCACTATATCCAAGTGCAGGAAAAAGTGCCAAAAACGTTTTGCTTTCTCACAATTTCTATGTTTTTATGTCTCCTTGGCTTTACTACAAAGCCACAACGCGCGCTCGACGCGTTCACCTGCTGTCTTCACTACCGCGTGTAATCCGTCTACAGGATTGAGGCTTGCACTTTAACCTGCTTGTAAAAGCTAGACGCTGTACAGATCAAACTTCTGGAGGGAATAGAAAGGGGCACAGACGAGAGGGATTCAGGAATGAGTACGTGTGATCGATGGTCTTGCCGGTGTTGCCATGGAAACCCCTGCACATCACTCGCTGGCTCGGAGCTCAACCTCACCGGCCCAGATCGCCAATCCTATATCTCTCTCCATCTCTTTGTTTTACTGTCTAGTTACATCCACCCTTCATAAATCTATCTTCCTCTTTAAGACACAAAGGTCACCGGCTAGACATGTGACAGTTGTAATGCTGAGACTGGGAAGAGAATAAATATGGAGGAACGTATGTAACGATCGACTAAAAGAGAAAAATGTTAAATAAGTAGCTTGTTGTAAAGAAAAGAAAGTGTCTGTGTGTGTGTTGTATTTTTTCCTCCCTGCTCTGACGTCAACAGCGCACCATTTATTACCCTGCCTGACTGCCTCTGTGTGTGTGACAGAGAGAGGGTGAGATAGCTACGTGTCTTGCCGTTTATTAAACCGCATGCTCAGAATCGTGCAGAAGTGTGTATGCGAAGCTCATTAAAAATCAGCTGCACTTGTGTCTGGCAGAACCCACGTTCAACCTCCACACACATGACGTCACAAGTGCCCCTCTCATGGCATCTGAATGCTGATGTGTACCGGGACGTGAAAGCTCCTTCATCAATATATCCTCCATCCTAAAACTCCAGGCTCAATTCCTCATGATCCATCACAAGAATATCACCGTTGTAAGAGCTTCTATGGTGTACTGGTCAATGACCATCCTGGCTCGGTTCTAAACGACAGCACCACAGCCCTTTATGCCTTTGAATGATGCTTGGTTGGCATGGAAACAGCCTGTTTTATGTTCGCTTTGGGATACAGGGGTAATGTACCAGCCTCATAACTGCCTGGCGAGGATCCAAACCCACAAATACTCAAGCGAAAAGCCCACGCCGGAACCAGAATGACGCAGGTGGATGATGATGGTCGATTTGGACCCAAATGAAGAGGCTGTATGGTTAAACATGCGGCGGGTAAAATTTTGTATAGGGATGTCATTTTAAATATGACTATAAGGAGGTTACAGTAAATCGTAATGAGGCAAACACAAAAAAATGTGTGGCCTGGATAAGCGCTCCCATCTGTGTGAACTTCATAACTTCATAGTGTATTTATTATTCACAACCCTTATTCAATGATGTAATGTTCAAGTAATTTTTATTCTGATCTAGATGGCCTGTTCAGAGCATGACAAAACAGAGCATCAATAATCAGACACCTCGAAATCCATAGCTGGCCAGGTCAGCAGAAAAGCAGATTCACCTGTGTCTGTTAGTGTTAGAGAGTAATGAATGACCTCTGACCTCTTTAAAGCAGGGTGAAGGGTTGCGGATCTGTTCTAGCATGGCCCACTTCACAGTAGCCTGACGGATGTTTCCGTCATACTCTCTGGAGCTCTGGGTCCCACTCGGAGTCCCCCGGGAACGTTCGTAACCGGGCTCGTTGAAGTACGGCTCGGACACCAGGATCAGAGACTGGATTGATACCAGCACCTACACACACAAAAACGGCACAAAGAACAGGTGAGGAGGTGAAGAGCACACTGGCTGTGTTTGACCACAGCAGTCCGGTGCCCGGGCCTGATTTCCATTTATTGATCGGCTGGTTGCTAACTGTGGCACTAATCAATGGAGACATTTCTATGAAGTGCTGGCAGCAGTACATGAGCAGACGAGACAGAGTGAAAGAGAAAGAGAGACAGAAAGAAAAGAGAGAGAGAAAGGAGGGGAGCCTGTACTTGGATCAATATTACAAGGGAAAACAGCTCCCCTGCCTATAACACAGAGAGGTATGAGAGAGAGAGAGGTATGAGAGAGAGAGAGGTATGAGAGAGAGAGAGGTATGAGAGAGAGAGAGAGAGAGAGAGAGAGAGAGAGAGAGACGTGGGCAGATAATTACTGCAGGGAAATCGGTATGGGAATATTGTAAATGTCTGGTGATGGTGTGCGGCGCATATGTAGCAATGATGAAATATTCCCTCAAAATTATGAAATAAGATATTTCCACCAGAGACAAGCATCCGGCAAACAGCATCGGGAGAGAAACTTCACCAGACTAATGATCGAGAGCAGGAGAGAAAAGGAAACGGATTAATTATGAGAGAAAGTGACAGAAAGTGTCTCACCTGTAGAAAACTAGAAGTCTGTGGGTTCCATTTTTCCTCGGGACGGCCGTGCCAGGTGTTCAGGATACTTAAACACACCTGGACGTTACAAGACGGGATGAGACACGGTAGAAAAACAAGAAAAACATGACATATTTATTAAACAGCTATTCAATGTCAAACAAGTAAACCTATTTAATGCTTATTGTAAAGAAAAAATCTTTAAAAAGGAAACAGGAAGTGACACTCACCTTGCCATCATTATAAAGGTTTGGATTGAAGCGGACACTGTGGCCGCCTGTGGTCTCCAGATTAACCAGAGGAGGGGAGTTTGGATAATCTTGAGGGAAGTACACGTCAAATTCAAAGCAGCCGTTGGCGTATGGTGTGTCTGCAGGTCCCGTTATCAACACCTGAGAGAACAAGAGAAGAAACACCTGTTAAAACCTACACCAATCAAAGATGACAAACATCAGGTTGGAGAGCAGAGAAATGATTTTGAATGTCTAGACACAAATACTAGAATTAAAGTGAGATATGGGGAATGTTGAACCGTTACTGGGCAAAGAGAAAGAGAGCAATGTGGTCTCTCTCTCTCTCTCTCTCTCTCTCTCTCTCTCTCTCTCTCCACTGCCGGCAGTAGAGCTGCATTCAGGCGTTAAGACTGTTTTGACATGACCATTCAAACGCAACACTAAACACACACACACAGAGCTGCGCTCACACACACTGGGTTGGGTAAATCTGGAAAGCTCAGTTTACTATTAATGTCCATTAAGACTGCATGATGAAGTGTGTAGAGGCACATAATGGAGGAGTGTCGACCTGCTGTTGGGGGTCAGTGAAGTACTTCGGCTCTGCCTGAGGTCAGGCCTGTCTGGGACATACAGCTGAAGCCAGATACACTGACATTTACACATTTAGAGAAGAGTCCGGGTCAAAGACAACACTCAAATGTCATTAGGAAGTGCACTTGTTTGTAAATGGGTATGGTCACATGGTCTGATATGGTAATTTTAATATGTATAATACATAAAACTCACCAATTAGTTTAAGACATCATTGTTATCAATACTTTTAAAAAAGGAATTCATTTTAATAATGAATAATTATTAATTGATAATTTAAAATTGAACATAGCGAACATAAATGCCTAATTTTAACATCATTTTTAACATGCCAAAGTCAAAATCAGTTCAGCTGTAAAAGATGTGTTTAGAGAGGTCAGGCATTCCACATTATAATTCTACCTCAAGGGATTTACATATTACCAGAGTTTTTATACCTTCATTTTTTATTGTAGATTTATTATCATTTCAAAATACCTTTTATTTTTACTTTTAATTTTTATCTTAATTTTCAGCAATTTTGTTATTTGATTTTGTCATTTTGATTATTTATATATTTTTAACATTGCTACATAGGTTTAATTTTAATTATTTCAGTTTTCATTTAGTTTTTATTTAATTTAAGTTAATAATTTTAGAGCCTAAACTTACATTTATTTCAGTTTTCTTGCTAAATCAACATTTCAAATTTTTGCTTTATTTAAGATTTTAAAATAATATTTTATTTGATTTTAATTAACAGAAATTATAGTTTTAGTAAAATATAATAAACTAAATTCTTTGTGAATGGGTTTTACAGATTCACCAAAAAGCACTGGTTCACAAGCATGATTTGTTCTTAAATTCTAATATTGTAGTTATAAAATCTTTTATAAATGAACACCTGAAGGACAGGAAGTGCCTGTTCATACCTTCATGATGTCAAGGCGTTCTTCATCACAGCGAACGAACACACTGGAGGATGAGGAGAGAGGGAGGGAGGTGGATAGCGTGACGGCCTCCTGCGCTAATCGTCGGGCACGGGCGGCACTGTTGGCATCACTGGCATTCTTCACCTGAGACAGGTAATGGTAGTTGACCTTAAACACCAGCTTCGAATCTTCATCTTCACACACCATCTCAAACGTGTCTGTGGAGAAGAACACACACACACAGTTAACAGTGATCACAGATAAATATAATAAGAGAGAAAATTGACTCCAAAAACATCAGAAGGGTCTGCAGGGCGTTCTGTGTCGACCAGTGTAAACCTGCTTACAGTCACTTCAGGAGAGATAACCTCAGTCGTCTGAGATCTGGCTAAATGAGTTTTGGCAGAACAAAACTCTTGTCATTAATCAGAGTAAAGAGAGATGAGAAATGACAGCGAGAAAAGCCATTCTACCAGCACAAAGATAACAAAATCCATCCTCCTTCACTTGATCTCTCTGATGGGCCATCAAATATTGGCTGTGCTTAAAACGAAACAAAAGCAGTAGAGGCAAAACAGATCTCTATCCATTTACGACCTAACTACTGCATGTTACGGTACTATGCGATACAAATGCAGAAAAGAGAGAGCTTGTGAATTGGGAGCCTAATTTAATCTTCCTACGACTCATTTTATCCATAAATGTTATCTAGATATTGGTATCAGACTTTAATAACCTACAGAATATGGGTCGATGACTCACACAGTAGTGTAATGCAAGACTCACCAAACTGTAGTTTCTTCATGGCTGCTGTAAATTTTTCCTCCATTGAGCGCAGGATGGATAGCGGTTTGGGTCTCGCTGCTGCCTTCTTACAGCTCTCAGCCATCTTCCTCTCTGACAAACACAAGACACATAAAAAATAAACTTCAAGGGACCAATCAAGTGCATGTGCAAACTCTTTTTTTTTCTTCAAATACACAGCCTAGTCGCACATTTTTTTTTTTTTTATGGAAATAATGTTTTGTATACGCCCCCTAAATGTATATCTAGACTACAAGTCCATTTGGATAAAAGTGCCTACCAAATATATTCATTTAAAATGTACACAAAACCCACCTTTAAGCCAAATCACAATACATACGTGTTTCTTTAAAAGGAAAGCTTCCCAATGAGAAGCATTGGACTGCTCCTTTGTTACTTTGACGAATGACAAGCAGCACGAAAAGTCTTGTTGTTACACAAATGAGTCGCTGAATTTCTGTTGTCCTCTTCAGTTTGTTATCCAGATACTGTCAGACTAATGACTAAAGCCACTGGCAGGCCAGCTTCACTCCGGTGAGACATATTAAACCTGCGAATGGAGGCCGGCAGCGCTACAACACAATTAACTCTCTATATTTAGGAGCTTTATGACATTTCACACCGTTCTGCTCATCTGCAGCGAGTGCAGATGCAAATCCCTTCCCCAAGCATGCTCACATCTGAAAGCCAATCAAATTACCTGTGCATATAACTGGGCTAAAAATGTCCGACATCGGCCGCCCCATTTACTCTCACCTCTGTCTGCACGTTAACGGCAATACTGATGGCCGTCGAAAATTCCAGCTCGATACTGAACTCTGGAAACTACTCTTGACCAATCAGAAAGAGCCTGACAGCTGTCTCCTGCACTTTTTAAAAAAGACGAGGTACTAATTAAGCAGTCAAACAGGGTGGTGAGCGTAACGTCTCAAAGCTCTTATCATATGGATTTTCCTTATAGATAGTGACAGCGGAATTGATCCCCCTCAAAGTGGTTAACGCCCCTTTCATTCGCTCATTCCAAGTGCGTTCAACATTACAGCAGTATAACCACCCGACCAGCTTTCCCCAACTCTTCCTCACACAGACCACCAGTAAATTAGCTCTGGAACAAAGTCTTTCTGGTAGGTCTCAAGTTCCCATTGCTTTGCCCAAGTGGAACAGCCGAAGAGACTTGCAAATGTTAAAAACCGCCACAGTGGATTTGGCTTATCTGAAGAGCACCGAACGCCAGGGCTTAGAAATTGAGTGGGTCATGTCGTCTTCTCTGCGGTCAGTGTAACAAAACTAAAAGTTCATCGCAAAGTTAATTTCCCAGCTGGAGAATATGCTCTGCATGCAATGGGAGGCAGCATTTAGCTGGCATGAATAAGGCAACCAGCTCTGATTCTTGGTGGAATGACTTAACGAATTAGCAGGACGTAGAATAAGTCTTGGCTGTGACATCCGAAACAGCTCTGTTAAAGCTGACTCTCCATTTACAATTCCTTGGAGAAAATTTTAAGGGTTTATTTGGGTCTGAGAGGCTGGTGTCCCTGGTGTGGTGCTGGTTGGAAAAGCAGTTTTTCTTTGGATTATTTTGTCAGAGCAAACAGCCCCACTGTGTCCCCTGGGGCTCTTGGACAAGGTCAGAATCTGTATCTTAAACGGCACTATCCCTCTCCTGACTGAGCACTAAAAATCAAGCACTGTCCTGCTTTCTCTTCTATGCTGTTTTAAGTCATAAAGCACACAAGAAACAATGCCAGCAATGCCAGGCAATTCCAGCATTATGAATGTGACATTTTCAGTCAAAACTTGAAATTTTAATTCTCTCGCCCTGTTGATAGAGTCCAGATCAGTCTATGCATGAGTTATCCATTTAAAAAAATAGAAACATACATGCGTTATGGATGTGACCAAACAGTACATGCGTTTTTGAGAGGCAACATACTTGCAAGATTTCTGTAAATTATAATGCACAAATTCTGACAACAGTACTTTACCTGAAAAATCATACTTTTAAATATTTGACATCTGAGCAGATCAGTATGGTAAAAATATTTTGTAAACACTTTTTTTATGGTAAGGCTGACATTAAATGATCCCTTAAACAGTACATAATAGATAACAAATTATTGCGCCAAAATTTGAAGACACTGGCTCTTGGTGTGTGTGGCATCAAAGAAACCTCAAGTGATGTTCAATTTAACAGTGATTACACAAATACTGTAATATTCCTGAAAACAGAACTGTCATGTGGATGTTCTCACCATGGTTAGCCTGTCGTAGGTTAGTGGTTGCTGCATAAACGATCTCAGCAGTCTTCTGGATGTCAGGGACCAGCAGGGTCAGACCCTCTGGCTCGGGGTCGGACGTCTCGGCCTTCATCACCCCTTTGCTTTTGTCTTTTTTAGACCTGAGGTGGACAAAAAATGTTTTATGCATTTTGAACTTAAAACTGCTTCGCCACAAATTTAGAGCGGACTTTAACAAACAACAACAGAAACAGCAAAATCTCTGTCCTCCAGAGTTCTCTGCCTCTTACATCCCGACCCTGAAACAAACACGCACAGGGCTCGTCCACAGACCGCTACGCGATGAATGCATACATGAGTGGCAGACGGTGACTTGTCCCCGAGTAAACCATTAACAACAATATCCAGCTGTCGTTTGGCTAAGCATGCGCTCTCACAACATACATCATTCATTAAGCAGGAGACGAGAAAGTGAGGGGGGCATGAATATCATTAATGTTCTTTACCTGTAGGTGAAGCAGAGGACAGTAATTATAACAGTCACAACGGACGCCAGCGGTCTCACGCACACTGGGCGGAGCCACGGTGTCCTTTATCTTACTATGACTAACAGCCTGTCGCATAAACCGTCTGCTACCCGTGAGGACTAAGCTATTATTACAGAGACAACCTAAACCGCCCTTATAACTAGTCGCTATATCTTACTCTAATTATCCATTTTGAGAGCATCACAGAAACTTTGACAAAATAAAAATTCAGAAATGGTGCTCCAATAACCAATCCTAAGGATTGTGGGGTAAAACATTAAGGTAATGCATACTGGTGGATGATAAAATGTGTTAAAAGGCCACAGATTAAAATTGCAAGCAAATATGTCACTAAATAATATATCGAATATTATTATATATAATTAAATATATTATTATTACATTATATTAGGAATGTATTGATCATTAACAACCAATATATTATTAACCAAATATTTGGATTTATTTCAAATATTTTTGAAATTTCACTGTTTAACAAGTTTGAGTTTTTTTACTATTAAGATTATAATCAACTAGAGACAAAGCGTTTTTGTACATTTATGTAGATCTTAAACCATTGAAATCAGATGAGAAATGAAAATGTTATTTTGCATTTAATAAATAAAAACACATTGACATGACATTGATGTCTATATACAAATAAGCCAACCCACCAGAGCTGTGACCTAAAAGTTATTCATCATTGTGTGTTACACCAAAACGATTTTAACTTCTGGCTGTATCATAAGGTGAAAAGGTGAGACGGATATTGTCAAAGTGTGGACAGTCATCCATCAGCATCCGTCTGTGCTCATTTGCTTGGTGTGC
This sequence comes from Beaufortia kweichowensis, assembly GCA_019155185.1. Lineage (NCBI taxonomy): Eukaryota > Metazoa > Chordata > Actinopteri > Cypriniformes > Gastromyzontidae > Beaufortia > Beaufortia kweichowensis. The sequence continues at coordinate 11,682,240 of CM032805.1, forward strand.
TGGAACAGCGGATGCTGATGTTAGAGAGCAAACTCACCTGAGGCGGTTGGTGTAGGTGTCCACACAGGTCTTCATCTTGGCCAGCAACATGCCCACAGAAGTCTGACACTCCGTTCGTTCTTCATCCTCCTCTTCCTCGGCAGCATCTCCAGAGAGCGGCAGAAGCAGAGGAACCAGGCTGGTGCAGGTGGAAATGGCCCTCAGCAGCTCCAACAGAGCACGATACAGGGGAACGTGACGCGCCATGTCCAAAACTGTAGGAGACAGAGAGAGACATTACGTACCGAGACGGAACACTTATGAAGGACAAAATCTATTACATATCCTAAATGACGGAAGGACAAAACGGACGACACACACACACATTTTTGGGAGAAATGTTGGCTTATTAAACACAACGTGACATGACACTGCACATCTTGGGCAGGTCAAATGATAAATCAACCCCGCCCGTCCAATTGGGCAGGACGTGAAGGAGACAGTGTCCGAGTCAATGTTTTACACAGAAGCAGACTGAAGTGCAAGGGCAAAAAAAAAAGAACGACATTTTACAATCAGAGGTTAGCCCCACCCACACCAGCATCTCATTGGTCCAAAACCAACCTCCCCACTGCACACCAAACATGTTCTGATGGCTTTGATAATTTCTCATGCACTGTGGACAAACTTGCTGCATTAGGACACTGTTTACCAGCAGAAAGTCTTTAACCACTAAAAAATGACAAAGCAGCAGCTATGAAATTGTTTGTTTCTCAGGTTAGACTAAAAAACCCATCAATCTCTTTCTACTGGTACTGCTGTGAAGACCAGCGGTCTGAAGCATGAGGGCTCTTTATGTATGTTTGCTGTGTGGAAAAGGAAGGGAGGCGATAATCCTTTTGTGGCACACCAGAGTCTTAAAGCTAGAATGAAGATAGAGTGAAAAACTGAGTAAGCAAGCGAGAGAGATTACTGAGGGATTTTCAAGCAAAACGAATCAGGCTCATTATCAACGCATGATGAATATAAGATGCAGGAACATGTTTTGTGTTCTCTTGTCAGTTTCCTTCACAAGCGTACTTGTAACTTGTGTGTGTGTCTTTCCAAATAGAAAAGATGACTCTGAAAGTGGGCTGTCAAAAGGTTTCATCAAGTGTACGGCTGCTTGGAGGACGACTGCGTGTATGTCCTATCTTAATGTCGCTCCGTGTTCCAGATTCTCCTCGTGTTCTCCTCGGTTCAGACTGTTTCTCCTTCACTCTCATCTCATTTACAGACTATCTGATTTACTGCACGCAAACGCTCATCTCTGGCCGTCTCTCTCCCTCATCAGACATTCAGCTCCATGCTGGATTGGGTGGATGATAAACAATGTTAGTGAACGTGGAGAGGACATATACGTCAGCTCCCCTGCCTTCCGTAGCCGTGCACGGAGGAGGAGAGGACAAGACAGAAGGAGAGGAGGGGAGAACGGAGGAGATGAGAGGGCACAAGAAAGGACGAGGAGAGAGAAGAACGTAGGTGGAAAGCGGAAGAGGAAAGCAGAAAAGAAAGACAGGAGATTAAAGGAGGAGGGGAGGAATAAAAGGAGGAAAATCAGTTTTAAAAAAAAGGACGGGAGGAGAGCCAAAAGGAGACAAAAGAGGAGACAAGAAAACAGAAAAGCTGAAGACAAATTATCTGAATGTGTAAATGTAAGTGTGATTAATAATTCAGGCACCACTGGGGCAATAAGTGACCCACACACACATTTATCTGCCATCAGCTTTTCTGTACAAACACACACACACACCATTATTGCGCTAGTCCTACATGACATCAAAATCCTGTGACAATATCCAATCCCCGTTCCCTGTGAAGAGACTGTGAAGGTCACAAGTCATCTCGACCCATACTGAGCTTGGGTCACAGTTCTAGTCCTTTAAATGATTTTTCATTGGTATCATAAGCCCTCCGTGTCTGACCTCTCCCTCGATCCGATCACTCAGATGTCTTAGAGGAGAAATATTATCCTCCAACAATGTGTGCGTGAAGAGCAGACACAAGAAGAGCAGTCTACACTAAATCTGAAATTGTAGAGCTTAAAATAAATCATTTTTTTCCATTGTCTGATAATCAGTTTACACAAGCTTGTGATAACTCCAAACCCGATACCACAACAGTTTTTCTATCCCAAATCAAACATCTCTTAGAGGAGCCATTTCACTGAAAACAGGATTTCCCCTGATCTTCTGAATAAAATATTTGATATACTATGCAGTCAAGCGCAAACAATCACTTTGCAAACCCCTTCCCCAGTGTGCACACATCATTTATATTCTGGTCCCTAGAAAAAGCATCATTCTATTTCAATGCATGTCTATGCCATTTGTTGTTGTACCCTTTTGTCATACACTAGAACGAAAAGAAAAGTGACCAAAAAAAAGAAAATACTTAACCCCAAATATGTATTAAATAATTTTTAAAAAGTGCCTAATCACTATTCACAAATGCTTGCTGATTGTTTGTACAGTGAGAAAACATGCAACACCCACAAGACTTTTTAGGGCTATACACTGTGTGTGTGTGTGTGACAGCTCTCCAAGCATGTGGCAGAAACTCTTTGTCACCATGACAACAAAGATCTCGAGGACAGGCGGGACAACACACACCAGTGCCAGCGCAGAAACACACACACGCTTTTTGCCTTGCGGGCTGGTTAAAATTTAATCTGCTTATTTACAATGTGTAGAAATACATAACTGTTTATGACACGCAGAGAAAGAGGGCAAGACCAAAAAAATATGCTTTAATAATACGACTGCGCCACAGCATGCGTGTATACGTGCACACGTTTGCGTGTATTGACCGCACTTTAGTTGAAGTAAATCAGGCTGACAGGTGTCTGATTTTAAATGCTGCTTTTGCAGAGCGCAACCGAGAGTGACATAAGAATCATGATTTTCCAATCACACAGGGCAATGGAGTCTTGTCTGGACTATCTCTGTGTGTGTGTGTGTGTGTGTGTGTGTGTATCCTTTGCATGAGATCTGGCTGGTGGAGCAAAGCCATAACATGCAGAGAAAGCTCTGAGAAGCTCTCCATCAATAATGCAAGAGAATGAGGAATAAAACAAGAGAAACATTGCTGCATCTCTTCCACGCTCCTGCATTTCTTTAACAAACACATACACAACACTGAGACCAAAGCATAAGCCTGACCACTGAATCTCACACACGCACTGTGATCTGATCTTCTGATACATGCACTGTAAAGAAAGCAGAGGCTGATTTTATGAGTAGTAGCGATGGTTACAATGGCTGAACACTATGTTGATCTCTAGACTATTAAGCTGTACAATTTTAATATACACATATTTATATGTGTGTGTATCCTGACCAACTATATTTTGGGGACAAATCTGTACCCCAAAGTGAGTAAAACCACCCTCTGGGGACGTCCTCATATGTATAAACTATAAAAAACATAGTAATTATATTATAAAATTGTTTAAAATTTGTTAAAAATGCACAAGAAAATGTATTAAGAGTGAGATTATAGTATTTATAGCTAGCTTGAGAGAGAGGAGGCGCGAGAGAGAGACCAGCATCCATTAGGGACTAGATCATTATGCACCTTAAAGCCCAACATCCAACAACAAAAACCGACACCTTTAGGTCCTGACCTGACTCCGGTTGAGTCACGCTACTATAGATCAAACAGTCCATCAAACAAGCCTGGTGTAACAAAACCTGAGCAGCTCCATCTATTCTTCATCACAGAACTAACCTAAAAGCATCAGCACATTGAACCTGGCTTCAAAATTCTCTTTGGACTCAATCCACCAGATTTCAGACATTAAAGGTGATGTTTGCAGCACTCAAGAGTTACTTTAAACACGAGAAGTCAGCCAGCAGACAATTTGGTGCCCAGACTATCTAATTGTGGGCATGCCAGAACATCCTCATGAGAAAGTGGCACCCTTCCAGACATTTATGTACAGTCGCTTTGAGAAGTGTCAGGGTGAAAAGCTGTAATTTTCAGGGAAGTAGTCTGGTATCTGAGGGAACCGCACCAGCGGAGGCTGTTTATGCACAAGGATGTTTGATTGAGCTAATGGCGACGACCACAGGGCTGTAATTTTCCTCCTCTGCGAGCTGCTATAAAACCTTCAGCTAACGGAAGGATAACAAAGCACATTCTTCCCTTTCTGCAACATTTAATGCCACTAAATCATTCAGAGAGTTTCACTCGCCTGACGAGGATTCAGTTTCTCAAGACTCTAATGACAATGTTTTGGTTTTCTCAGTCGAGTGGGATTTTGAATCGCTGATTGATCGGTGGATTAAAAACATTTTGGCACACCTTTTAATAGACTTCTGTCAGAGTGGACAGCATATTCAATTTGATTTAAATGAAAACTGTGTTTCTTTTATGTTTTATTGTGTATTTGCTTCTTGCCTGGCCAAATCAATATTTTTCTCAATTTTTAAAAAAAATTATAAAACGTCTTTACACTAACTTCAATTGTAAACAATGAACTTTAAAAATGAAAAATTGTGAAAATCAAATCAAAATGTGTCAAAAACTTTTTTTTTAAATCAATACAAAACTACACGACCCATTTAAATTGTGTAATATGACATTTTGGAGCATAATAGGAGACAATAATAAAGAGTGAGACATCAGTTTCTCATTTGGAAATTGAATGGATCTTTAACAACAGTGAAGAAAGTCATACTTTGATGAAAGAATACACAGATAATGTGAATTAAAGTAAATACGTTTTAGATCACACACAGAATTGTTTCCATTTACACCAAATAAAACAAGCTGACAGACAGCTGACAGCTTTGTCTGTTGTTTACAAAAAATCTTGATTAATTTCAGATGCAGAGCCCAGGCCAAAACTAAAGCTCAGCATCCTCAAACCAAACCCAACAAAAGCCTAACAAAGCTAAAATAATCCTTTGTCCAGTCCAATCACTTTCTGTCACTACTTCATTTTAATGACCATACCATTCCTGTCCTCCCATTCTGCTCTCCACTCCTCCACTTCTCATTCCTTCATCCAATTTAGCTCCCACGTCTCCACCCAGGTAAAGGGGGAGTATCTATTTCTCTCCACGCAGGAGGGCATAATTAATTTTGACAGGCCCTCTGACTGGCATTTGGCATTTCGTGTGGGCACCCTCGCTGTCAGAGAGCAAAGAACATGACTTTACAAAGGGCACCTGTTCAAATGAGCAAAATGCAATATATTAATATATCACAGCCGAGAAGAAACAGTGAGTGAATGTTATTACACACTACATTACAAACATCTTAATGAGAGAAAGATATAATGCACTTGGAAAAACTTGACAAGAGAAAAATAATTAGTGCACACTTTTAGACTGTGTGCTGTGAAATGTGTGTTGTTTAAAGTTTGCAGTCAGCAGTAGAAAAAATATGAAAGAGCACCGGATGAGAGCACAAACATCCATTAGAAGGTTTCTGAGCCATCACTCGCTCTTTTCAGTTTTTGCGTTTGATGGAGGGAGTGCGGACACATCCTGCAGGATGTTGCGGCCGGTTTGAAAAGCTTGTCAGGTCTGACCCAATTCACCACTGTCCATTTCTGTAAGTCTCAGCAGAACCTTGCTCAAGGTCTGCGTTATACCACCTACTGCTGCTTTTCAAAGGGTCTTTGATGTACAACGAAACTAAAGATCAGCAATGCAGTGAAATTTCAATGAAAACTCTAGAAATGTGAAATCTTGTTGTGATTATAGGTAGTGTTGGCAGACCAATCTAGAAAAAATAATTGTGCTTTAACAAAAAGTTTAAGTAAATATTAAAAAAAGCTTAAAAACAATATTTTTACTTTTACATTCAGTCAAATTTGTGACCCTGTCTGTAAAAACCAGGCTCAAGTATAAAAATCTAATTCTGAGATAACAAGCATCAAAGTTTGATTTCACTATGATGTAAATAATTAACAATCTTACTCTGCCAATAAAATTGCGAATTTGTGTGAATTGCTTATAAAATCATTCTTTTGTCAATTCTCTAAATCAAATTGACAGTGAAAATACAAAAGAATAGTTTAACGAATGACTTTCACAAATTTCTTTCTGCTTGCTGATAACAACCAAGACCTATTATCACAAATATCCAAATGTTATCCAGAATCGAGATAATTTTTTCAGAAAGTTTAAGTTAAAGCTCCAACTACAGGCACATCAGAGGTCAGAAAAGGCAAGTCTTAAGCGATTAGAATCAAATGCTAATAGAGGATCAATATCAGAACACACAAGCAGATTTAGCAGTCAGCACAATTGGCTCCTCTCCTCACACTGTCATTATATTACGGTCACACACACGTACAGTAATGAGATCGCTCCATAATCGCCCACCACCGGCTGTCAGCCTGATGATTATATGATCCACAGCTCTAGAGAGAGAAAATTACAAACAAATAAATGAATATAAACAACGGCTTACTGACAAGGAACTCCACTTAGAGCGGATGGGAAAAAATCCTGCCGATTTCTTCATGGCTTCTCACCCGCCGGGGTGAGTTTGATCCGTTTAAAATGTTCTGGCACGGCGCTGGGAACCGGGGACCGATTTCCGCACATTATGGTGACTGAAATGTGCCGATACTAATTATTTGGGGGAATGATGAGACGTTCTTACACTTTCAGATACCAAAGTTAAAAAAAGTGGGTGTAAAAAAGATGACAGATCTCATTCTTCCTTATCTTTGGCAAAAAGTACCAGAGTCTATATTATAAACAACGAACAACAGCTGTAACAATAAAGAAACATTAAAGACCAAAAGTCAACAAAATAAAATTGATTATTTCATTCAACCTGGAAAATCATTACTGAAATGGGTTCCAAACATTGTTTCAAGTTGACTTTAAGATCCAACAGACAAACTATAACAACTACTTCCTGTCAGACCAGTACAGTTTTCCTCTGACGAGTTAAGGGCCTTTTACTGACCTCCTGTAATTGTGCATCTACTCAAAGGTCAGGATTATTTCAGATTGAAACAGTAAATAATTGATCTGGGCCCTGTTCAGGTCCAAGGGTTGATGGGAGTAAACCAATGTATTTATGTGGCACATAACACTGATATATGATATTATCGGACTGGATGTGGCAGGGAAGGAGTGTAAACGGGGACTGTTCTGCCCCCCTCCATTAGAATGTTAATGTGGACAATAAGGGTGATAGTTTATTAACACACACCAATGGACAGAAGACCAGATAAGAGCAGAGAGCAGAATCGTAAAAAGCGGTGAAAAAGAAACAGTCAGATGTAGGAGAGGATGAGGAGGAGGGGAGGTTGCAGGATATTTTATGTCTGCTGAGAGCACTAATGGTGAGTAAGGAAACAAGAATCATATTCCTCAGGGGTCAGTGTGAGTCAGTGTTCTTGGTTGCTTGAGTTTCAAGTAGGATGGTAAAAGACAAGGATTATGAGAAAATAAGATTCTATTTGTAACACTTCAGCTCCAAAACTTTGGGCATTAAAAGCCAATTATAAAGACAAGTATTTATTATAATAAACGTCCAGGGATGAATGTCAATGTAATACATTATAAAATCATCTGAGTAAAACGTTCTTTACGTAAAATCTGCATAGTTATAAAGTAATAAAACACAAAAAGCCTAACGGTTACAAACTTTGGAACAAACTCTGAAACATTAAGTCTTGGTGCTGATGGAAACACTACAAGTTCAAGTCTAACATCCAACGTGACCACAACTTAAACCACAACTGTTACTGTCAAAAATTGTAAAAAAAAAATCAAAGCTTTCAAAGCTGGCAATTTATAATACAGATTCACTTCTTGTGTGTGTGTGTGTGTGTGTGCAGAGGCTTTTACTGTCAGGATGCTGTGCATTTCCTGAAAAGCACAAAAACTAAATTAATTCATCAATAGATTTTGAGCATCAATATTCAGGTGACACTGAGACTTTATATCAGTTCTGCATATGTATGCAGTCAAATCAAATCCCAATCATGAATCTGGGCCACGATTCTATACAACACCATCATCCACAGCCTCATCTCTCCCTCCACATGGATCCTTCACTTTCCTCTCTGTAGCTCTACAGTGTTCCTGGCAATAAAGACATTTGACGTTTGAGCCTCCTCACCGCCCACCCTCCCGATCTTCCTTACTCTCCTGTTTCCGCGGTTACCAGCCGCTCTGTTTGGTTATGCAATGCACGCTGCTCTCAGGCTCCGAGACGGGACCTATAACCACACAGCTGCCATCGGCTACGGACAGAGAACGGCAGGGTGGGGAGCTCGCCGCCGCAAGTCGCCGATCTCCACAGCGTAGCCAGCCTCGGACCGAGGCGTTCGCGTGAATCTGCAGCGCTTCTACACCCACGGATAAAAGAGGGGAACAAGGAGGAAAAAGAGCGGGAAGGTGGGGGGGTGAGTGTTTGTTACAAACGCTGAGCCGCCTTGCTTTCAAATGCTAAGAGGGTCAGGATAGACAAGAGTCACGGGAGACAACGAGAGCGTGTGACAGCGAGAGAGAGAGAAAGAGGGAGGGGACGCGAGAAAAGAGATTTTCAAAAGGGGGCTTTTGGTACAAGGATAGAGAGAGAGAGAGAGAGAGAGAGAGAGGGAGGCAGAGAGTGAGCGGATTTCTCCAAGCCCTCTTTAATGAAAGGTGTGAGCCGCTCAAGCAGAGAATAAAAAATAAACAACGGATAACAGAGCAAAAACGGACTAAATGAGCGAGGGCTTTTACAGGCTGGTGATACATAAGGAACCTGGAATACTGACACATAAAGAACGAGAGCAAACCAGAGGGGAGAGAGAGTGAGAGAAAAAGAGCGAGAGAAGGGGAGGGACGTTGGGGACTGAGATTGTTGTCTGCGTAACGCACACGGCTTAAGGAGACGCTGTTGTAGACTCTTTTCTTTCTTCTTTATTTCTCGCCAACCTCTCAATTTCTTGTTTGTCCTCATTACGGTCTCGGGGAACGTCGGACGTTTGGCCAGCTGGCCCTCATGTTGCCGCCAGCCCAGATATGCCTCTCCTGTGATGAGCCCACAGCATGCTGGATCTTCCCCCAGATCTCCCACGCCGTAGGGTAAGACATCCTTGATCCTACATTTTGTCATTTTGCTGTGTTTCTCTTCTTTCTTTTCTCATAACATTTATAGTGCTGTCTGTCTGCATACTTTACTGTCTCCTTGAGCTACTATATACTATATGTTCCTATCTGGAGTCGACCTACACGTTTGGCCCCAGGGCTGGTGATCTAGCTGTTGTAACGTCTCATATGGGTGTCTGTAAAATGTTTTTTAGCTGCTTGAAAGACAGCGTTTTGTGAGTAAGAGGGGGTGAGAAAAGAGAAATCATTTAGTGTGCTTGGCAGAGGCGAACAGCAAGTGAGAAGGTTTAAAATGAACAGTAAATCATCCCGACTGCCGAGAGTCCCGTTGTAGCAGCTCCGCAGGGAAATATCATTTTCTGAGGGGGAATCCATCACGGAGGGGGGAGACATGCTCTTTTGTGTTCATTACTTCACACACACACAGCTGGGCAATCAGGGGAGAGAGAAAACTCATCCGCTGCGCTGCTCGAGCGAGCGATTTACCTTAGCGTTTAGTCTGGGCTTCGGAGGAACGTCCAGGGGTTGATGGAGCAGACACAACTGTCTCACCCAACAAGTCTTATGTTCATCTCCTGTTTCTCTACAGATAAGCACCCTGGAGCCAGAGGTGGGTGGTCAGAATGGGGACGACCACGGTCAGTATAGAAGAGGTTCGGGCGCAGGAGGGTAAAGAGGAGCGAGAGGAGTCCATCTTGGCCCTGCTGGGGATCATCGGCACCTTCTTGAACCTCTTCGTCATCGTGTTTGTTTATATCTACACCACCCTGTGAGCAGGTGGAGGTGAGGGGTGGAGTCGGACAGAGGTATGACAGAGGGGTCGATGTCTGACAGAGAGGAACATGGAAGATGACACGGGGCCGCTGTGGATGGGGAGAGATGCTACTCTTTTGACCTCTGACCCTAACGCAATGCAAACGGAATATATAAATGTGTAACATTTAAAGGGACTTTACAAAACAAACAGGCCTCTCTAGACATGAATTCGGATTCATAACCTTACAGGACATGATGGTTATGAGCCAAGGGACATTACTTTTCCCCAGTAACGGGAATTGTATTCAGCACTGCCTGGCTTTAATTACAAGGACACACATACACAGCAAGATCTTGTTGGACAAACAGTTTCACAGGCCAATGAAACAGCTAAACTCGCCCACCAGTGAAAGAGCTCTGCAATACAATGGAAGGATTGAAAAATTAAAGTATGAAATATTTTTGTATTAACATAAAAAAAAATGAGACACAAAGATGGTGGACCCAAACATTTAGACATGTGGACACGCTACTCTTTTTCATTACAATTCTTCCCTCTTTCTGTCTGGACGAACAGATGAATATCGGTGTGTTTTCTGATTAAAGGGCGTTTCTGTAAAAAAGAAAAGCTTTTGTATCAACAAATGATTACATACTAGATGTATTGTGTCATAGGGAATCTCATAAATAAAATGATATTCTATCGACTGGGATGTCTGTATACTACATGTGTGTATATAGTCTGTGTGGAAAAACTTCTTATGATATTTAAGTTTGTTACTAGTGCGTATAGTGTTGTTTACCTCATTTTTAAAATGATGGACCAATTGGACAATCATGTCTTTGCTGCCCAGCACGTCTGTGTGTGTGTGCACATCGCAGATCTAGGTTTGTGGGTGTGTGTGTGTACACAAAGCTCAGCAAACCGTAAAGAGAAGCAGGTGAAACAAACAGTTGCAGAAGGCTACACAAAAACAGAAAGTGCAAGGGGAGGGGAAATGAGACGTGAATGATGGTAACTAGGATTCTCTCCTCTATTCCAGCAGTGATGGAGGTGTTTTTAATCCCTCTAGAACACAGAGGTCAGTTTCCTGTCACATGTGATAGAAAGAAGTAGAGAAACTGAAGGGAGCAGCATGAATGAGAATGAGGATTCAGAATGCATTCAGAACACATCACATACACATCAAAACAATCCAAATAGCCCCGAAAGAGTGTGCATGCGATTGATTTCTCGCCAGTGTTTGCCCTCTATCCAAGTGTGTTGCGATACGTCATGCTAAAATGTGTTGCAAAAAAACAGCCTGCGGAAATGTTAGCAGGGTTTTACGCTTAGTCTCAGGTCCCTCAATAAATTCCAAAGCCACAGGGCACTGCTGTAATAAAGGCCTTGGCTGTAAATCAGCATGTACCTGCAGGGCTTATCATCAAACACAAATCCCCACCATTCACCCTTGTTCTACGTAAACTCACTATTCCTGCTCTCAGATCAATTTTAACTTTAGTCTCCAGCTCTCAGACTGGTGTAAACCCTCTATTCCAACTCTCAGATCTGTGGAAACTCTTTAATCCGGCTCTAAGATCAGAGGAAACGCTCATCTCTAGTTTTGAGATCAATGTAAACCCTCTATTCCAGATCTCAGATCAGTGGAAACTCTTTAATCCGGCTCTAAGAGCAGTGGAAACTCTTTAATCCGGCTCTAAGAGCAGTGGAAATGCTTATCTCAAGTTCTGAGATCAGTGTAAACTCTCTATTCTAACTCTCAGATCAGAGTAAACTTTTTAATCTGGCTTTAAGATCAGTGGAAACACTCATCTCTAGTTTTGAGATCAGTGTAAACCCTCTATTCCAGCTCTCAGATCAGTGGAAACTTTTTAATCTGACTCTAAGTAATCAGTGGAAACACTCATCTCTAGTTTTGAGATCAGTGTAAACCCTCTACTCCAGCTCTCAGATCAGTGGAAACTTTTTAATCTGACTCTAAGTAATCAGTGGAAACACTCATCTCTAGTTTTGAGATCAGTGTAAACTCTCGATTACAGCCCTCAGACTAGTGTAAACTTTCTACTCTAGCTGTCAGAGCCCTTTAAACGATTTATTTCAGCTCTTAGATCAGTGTAAATACCCTTTTCCAGCTTTTAGATTCATCTTCTAGATCAGTGCAAACTCTCTACTCCAGCTCTTGGACTGGTGCAAATTCTCGACTTCAGATCGCAGATTAGTGCAAGCTCTCATCTTCAGTTCTCTGATCCCTGCAAACTCAAATTTCCAGCTCTCATCTTCTGATAATACAGAACACTATTCAAATAGATATAGCCTCCTCACACAAACACACACACACAAATATGTCAAGAAAGACATTTAAACATTTAAACCTACACCAAAAACAGCACCTGGGCTGATTCAAACACACAGTCACATCATTTGGATATAGAGATAAATTATCAGAAAGAAAATGAGAAAAATGAAGGGAATAAGACGGTATAATGAGGGGTGGGAGAAGACGGAAAGGGAGAACAGACCGCCAATTGTTGTTTACATACAAAGAAAAGACACCAGCATCTCGCCAACCTGCTCTACTTAATGACTAGTCCCCGTCAGCACTGTTTAAAACACATAAAGGCAAGCCTTTAAGCCAGGGTGCAAAATTAACGCTCAGCAAGCACTAAAGGTGACCAAACTGGCCACTGAATGGAAACTGTTAGAAAGACAATGCATGTGATAAATGTAGGAAAGATCACAAGAACACAATGACCAAAATTTATAATAGTAAGCTTATACGTTTAAAAATGTAAGATGTCTAGTACGATTTAAGGAGAAATGCCAATATAATGTCGCTTGAATCCATCCAATGTAAAGATAATTGCAGTTTTATGTTGAGATGGCGAAAGTAAAAGTTAAGCATTGCAGCTTGATTAAAGTGTAAAAAATGCAATATGGTAACTGTACATTTTAAATTGTAATTTAGTACAGGCAAGGATTAATAGCATCATATAAATTACACAACTTTCAAAAACGCTTTTACATAGTTTAAAACACAGCTACTTTGAGTGACAGTAAATTTGGCACCTTCCTCTCCTCCGACTGCCATAATCTATTTCTCTCTTCATCTTTCCTTTTTTATTAGACCGCAAAACGTAACAGTGGACATTATCCAGCTACAAGCAATTTGTCTGTTCACACCGCTGCATAATGTGACAAAATCAAATCGCATTAATACAGAATGTGCAGCCACAGGTTTAAATTACTGTACGACACCGAAGCTGCTCGTCCAAACAAAATCCAGAGACGGCACTATCCTTATCGTACGCTTGCAACAGAACAAAAACATTTAAAATGACTATATCATGACCCAGATATTGATATTGTATTGTATCACCAGGTCTCTTCAGATTAACTCACCCTTACCACCCACATACAGAAACACACACAGAGCTCTCTGCTGTAATCTTGTACTTTTTGTAATCTGCCCCTTGGCTGTTTCTTAATGCTTTTTGGAAGCAGTAGTCCATCTCCTCTAGTCTCTTTTCCCTCCCGTTCATCAGCTAGATGGGGCGTTATTACAGCAGGGGTGAGCCGAGACGTTCATTTCCTGTTTCACTGCCACAGAGACAGACTAAGGATCTCACAGCACAAAGCACTCAGTCTTTAACACCGCGTGTGCGTCTACCTCACCATCTTTTATTAGCTCGGTTGGTTCTCTTCGGATTGACCAAATGAGCTCCCCCTGCAGGCTGTGTGAGATTAGGGACCCGATGTGTGTGTGCTTGATTTGAGACGCACACACCGTGCCAACGTAGTGCTGAAACCTCCAGCTGATATCTGAAGCTAATTACTACACTCATCGTTTTATCGGTGCTTATTTAATTAAGCAGAAGAGAAATAAACAGTGCGCACACACTCAAAACACTATAAGGGAGTGCAAACATAACACACACTGCTGTCTGGAACTCATAAAAACAAAGCTGTGTTTGTTCATGGCTCATAACAGACAGGACATTATCTTAACTCCGGTACGAAGCAAAATATAATTAACTTTACCAAGAAGCAGTTACTTTACCACTGCCGTCCACAATAAAAAGCCTTTGAACTATCACATTTAATCCTAAATATTCATAAAATATCAAGATATAAACACATCAATACACATACAATTCTGTGGTCATCTCAGACCTGTTGATAATTTCGATTACGTATTATGCATGTACCCATGTATATGTATTCTATATATATATATATATATATATATATATATATATATATATATATATATATATATATATATATATATATATATATATATATATATATATATATATATATATATATATATATATATATATATAATATATATATATATTATATATATGTATTCTGCAGAATTATAAATCCTTTATCTAAAATTGCTTCAACACAACAACATTATAATATAATGTAATTATTATACGTGAAATTGTATACATGCACCTTCACACTCGCAACCAAAAAACTATTTACAGTATAAGAGCTGCAAAAACCACGACCGACACCTTAAATGAATGTCTTTTTTTCCTAGAGCTTTGAAGTTATATTAATTAAAAGTTTGTGTTATTTATCAACAACCCAGTAATATGAATACTGGCCCAAATTTAGGAGTGCCACTGAGCTGGAAAAACCCTGCAGTAATCAATGGCCAATTCTGTAGAGCTCTACCACATGAGAACAAAGACATGATTGAGAAAGGACAAAAAAAGAAAGTGAGAGAGGTAGAGAGAGAGAGGTAGAGAGAGAGAGGTAGAGAGAGAGAGAAAGAGAGAGAAAGATCCCTCAGAAGAGGCAGGGGCTCCACCTGCTGTCTCTATCCACACCAAAGCATGGGGGTGGCGATTATTGAAACACATTTTTCTCTCCAAAACAAACAAACACCGCAGATCATTTAAAAAAAAAAAGCTAGTTTCATTTCAAAGAGCACAAGGTTTATATAACACTAACACAGATATGACAGGCATGCCTACCTGAGTCGTTGCGCAAATATGATGACATGGCAGGGATGAGACAAGATTGGCTGAGCAGTTCCTGTAGGACAGATGGCAGGAGGGAGCTGCTATGACCCCTGACCTCTCCTGAGAGAGTCTCACCGGAACCCACGCAGCCTGACGGGTTAATGTAGCTGGCTAAAACCTGACAGACGTACAGAAAACGTGACACATTTAACTCATATCTATATAAATATAGGCATCAGAAAAAGTTTAGACAGATGAGAATCAAAAATGATGCAGGTCAGATTGTGCCAACCCATAAGCCATGGCTCTACATACACGCCGAATACACTGACCTGTAAGAGACAGGTGACATGCTCCTCCTCCAGACGTTGTTTGGTCAGGGCCTGCTCTACATCCCAACCTGATGCTGTGGATCCTGTTCCAAAACCCGTTCCTTTAGCCCAGTACAGCTGCTGCTCCTCTGTCGTACCACCAACATGCCCACTGGAGACCTGTGGCTGAAAAACAAACACACTTGTGAGGTTCACACAGCCATTTTTCATCACTAATTGCGGACTCTTGCATGATTCTTACATGACTTACACATAGTGGTTAGGGACAAGATATTATTAGGAATAGATAAAGGAATTGGAAAATAGGATTTGAAAGCGTTGCAGGCCAGATTCAAACCCGCAAGCATTAGAACTCATTAAGCCTTTTAATTCAACACAAAGACAAACTATCTTCTTTTTAAAAAAGCACTGCACCACAAAGGAAAGAAAAGACAGAATGAGAGAAATTCTGCAAAAAGCAAGGAGGGGCGACAAAAAGAGAAAGCAGAATAAATGTGTGTTGACTGCAGTGCTCTTCTCCGGCTGGGAGGTAGCAGGTTTGATATTTGCTTTGCCAATACTTCTGCCGCCCCAAGGACGCTCATTATGGCCCTGACAAGCCACTGGCCACCGTTCAAATCATCAGCCCTGAACCCAACCTCTACCAAACATTCACACAAACACACAGCCAACACAGAGCACCATTTAAGTTTTTTTTCTTAAACACTAAAATTTGTAAAAATTGATTTTAATAATGAAACCAGTCTGTAAGGACCTACCTGCTGAATATTGATTTTTATGAAAGCCATTAGCTCTGGTATCGGAGGTCTGATGATGGCCTTTCTTTCATTATTTTCTCATTATGATTATGGCACAGTTGTCCTTTATGAAGAGACCTCCATTTCAGCCATAAGAACCTTCTCGTAACCGTGTAATGAATAAAAAGCCGTACACTTCCTCTACATCTTCCCTTGAAATGCACTACTAACACCTTGATGAATGCTTGCTCCCACCTGCCCATCCTCATTAAGTTAAGGGTTCTGAATAAAGAGTCTGTAAAGAGTAGCTAGCAAAGTCATTAATAAAATGACGTACCACACAATGAGAGACAAAAATACCTCTATTAAGGTCTTTACATGAGTCTTTTCCTTTTCTCTTCATCTTCCTCATCAAACCTACTGAACCCCAGAGGTCTATAATACCTAAAGACCACTATCCATTAGCATTCTTGATTCATCTCAAAGGTCGGCTTGGCTATTACCAACACATTTATAAATTAAATTATATTTACTGCAAAAGAGAAGGACCCTTATTTTCCATGATTATTACTTTAAGCTGGATTGGGGAGTGTCATGGTTCATCACTTTTGAATTAAACACACATGTACGGGTGTTCTCTAACCTCGCTGGAGTTGGCGCTGCCGCTGGGCACTCTGGGAGCGTGGTGACTGAGGGCCGACAGACAGGCCAGGATGAGGTGGATGGCACCGATCTCAAGAGCCATACGTCTCAACAGCAGCCCGTCATCGGTGGTGAGCGGAGTTGAGCTGAACAAAGACCGGAGCACGTGGAAAGGCAATGTGGGTAGGACGTTAGCCGAGGGAGACTGCAGGATGTGACCTTGAGAAAGAAAGACAGATCAAGAAGAAATGTCTTAGAATGCTGCACAGCACCCAAAAGTCACACAAAATGTGTTAGATCTTGGACAATGTGATGTTGCCTACATGTAAAAAAAAGTGTTCTCCAGCATTCACTAACATACTTAACCAAGCATTTAGCTGACCAATTAACAGTTTAGATTTATAGAAATGCACAGAGAGTACCCAATTCAGGGTCAGTTATATTAGTGAATGAACCAAAGATGCAATAACCATTACTAATGCTAGATGACAACCAAAAGTCATTAAATTAGTTAGTTAGGATTCTAGGATTGACTTGGAAATACATAAGTGATGCTGATTTTGACTAAAATAAGGTGACTTATTGCAGGCGAGAACACAGATGTGTTTTGAAGAGCTTCTTTAACATGAGCCATCAATTAAGTGAACTAAATTAATAGTGGCAGACATAATTTTTCCAGTATTTGGGTTTCACTTACTTCCCTCGCCATCATCCGTCACGCCCAGCACCAGTCTGAGCAGACACTGCGCGTGCTTCCTCTCCTTCAGCAGAACCTCAGCGTATCCCGGCAGTCGCAGGAACAGGCCAAACGCCGCTAGAGAATGGGCGGGAATGGGCGACATGGTCTGAACGGAGGATTTGATGGGCGGGGGCTCGGCTGCGATGGTCTCTGGAGCCTCATAAACAAGCTCCCCGGACTGCTCGATGGTGACCCACTCGAACTGATCGCTGTCCTTGGGCTTCTCCTGCGTGGTGGATGGTACCACAGGGGCACTGACCTGTACAGAATGATCCGGACGATCAGGCACGGAGTACACGAGAAACAAAAGGAATGCTGAGCTTGCGGTCACAGGACGAAAGCATAGCTTATGAAGCAGAATTCTCACAGTGGAGGAAATCTACAACTGCAAGCCAAGCTCCTAGTGGGTTTTTTGGGTGAGATACTGACCTGCTGGATGACATCAGGATACAGCATAGGAAGTCTCTCTGCGATGAGCGCCAGGCCGCCCATACCTGCGAACACCTGCAGGGGCGACTGAATGGGGTTGGTCTCCAGTAGGGTGTCATCTACTGCAGCGTCCAAACCATCCTCTCCCGGAGTCATTGGTTCATCATCCGGACACCCGCTCAGCATCTCGCAGTGATCTAAAGGAAAGAGAGCGAAATAGAAAAAAAATTAGTCCCAGAAAGGAAGTGCATCATTCAATCTGCCGACAATAGTCTCTTAGCTGTAAATAAAATGTTCTCAATTGTTCACATCGTAAACCACAATGTCCAACTGGGCAGTGAAGCACATCGGCTCATATCTGTTCTCGTAAATCTGATTTATTCCCGTAAATCATTTTTTCCTTCACTGAAATCGATGAGAAGGAAAGCTGTAGGAAATATTAGCTGCGAAATGTCTGTGAATGTCATCAGTTAAAACAATAACGAAACAGTCCTGACTAAACACAAACCTTCTTAAAAGCGACATGTCACATTATTAAAAAACAAAGCAAATGAAAACATTAGGGCTAAGCACAGCCATGTCTTATTTAGTGAACGGCAATAGACTACGCAGCAACCCAGAACACATAAGAAATTGACATCTTGGTTTCTTCTTGTGTATAAACATACTTAAAAGGAATTTTGGACCAATAAGCTTACATTGTTGATGAGATCGAATAAAGATCATTGTAGTGTATCACAACGCATTAAATCATGACATTTCCAGCCCCAGGCTCCCAAAATATCATCTTACTGTTCAGCATTCTCTCTGAAAAACTCAACAAGACAGAGAAAAATGTGAGAGAGAGAAAGAATAAGTGTTTGCAGACTGTGAATTTAAGCCCTAGGGGTGAGCAAAAGATATTCTTTTGTTCTTTTAAACTACTGTTGTTATTTTAGTTCAGTATTTGGTTTTGCATCAGAGGCTTAGCTTTAGGGATGAGATCCAAGATCTTTCTGTGACTGATGTCGAGATGCAAGGATACAGAGGATGATTGTGAAACTCGCAGCCAAAACCTCTTGCCACAGAGATAAACAAAGAAGCTTTGCTTTATAGCAGAATGTGAAATCAACTAGTAATGGAGTGTCACTGAATAAGAGCGTGTTTTAGTGCTGGTGGGTTTGATCTTTCTGTTCAGACCTGCACATATGCTCCAAAGACCAATAACGATAATTGTAATTATTATATGAAGCCAGTCGTGACATTTCAAGGTACATTATTCTCTGAATCAACTTGATAAATATGAAATTATCTTACAAATGATTAAACCAAATATGCAAAAAACTCTAACTGTAATAATACAGAGGAACAATATCGTCAAAGCAATTTTTCTAGCTGATAAACACTAAAACATTGACAGCCAATCAAAATCCAAGTGTTCCTCATTTAAAATGAACAATGTTATAGTCTGTTGGTGTGGATATTGTTAATATTCTTGGTGTAAACAGGCCTTTAACTTTATTCACTTTATTTAGAAACAAACTTCCTGCCAACAGTCTCATCACAGTAACAAGCAGACAGTTCAAGAACACCACCTGTGGCTGGAAAGTGTTCCCTACATGTCCTCCACAAAGAGATGAACAGTTTCCAGGGAGGAACACAAGAATTATCCCTAGGTTAGTGAGCATCTCCTCAGCTTTTGACAGAGGGGTGTGGGATTAAAAGAGAGCATGGAAAGAACCAGAATTTCTCAGGGTACGGCAACAGTGATTCGTCTCAGCGAACGCAGCCAATTTGCTGGAGGGGGTCGGGCTGGATCCATCACAAAACTGCAAAATTCGAACTGCTGCCAGACTCTACGGGAGCCATCAAACACGGGCTAATGCAAGACTCCTTACCGAGTCAAACAAACCCTGACCACAGCTGAAACTAAACCAATAGCAAAGCTTTGTATCCAGATGAGAGTTTAAAAGTTTGAGGGCTCTGAGTTCAGACCCATAACGACATGCGTGACGCATCAGTTCTTCAGTGTCAAATCATGTTTCTGTCTTTACTGAAAGCAATAATACCGTTACACTGTTCTAAACAGGACACATGTGGAGTGTCACAATGTGACAACACTGCACTTACTGAGTTTTCAATTTTTTCCAGTTTGTCTGAAATAAAATGAGTGCATTTACAAAAATTGCTTGAGGTTGTATCATGTTGCGACAGGTTAGGACACTGATGTCACAGTATCCTTTGGACTGTGCTGGGTTTGCAGATTCACCAGAGCTAACATCATCAGCTTTTGGACACACGAACACACACTAAACATTTGCTCGTTACAACAAGGCAGAATCAATAAAAGTATCGGCTATCCAGAAAGGAGGGGGCGGTAAGAAGGGAGCTGTCAGTGTCAGTACGGGGGCGACTTTTTTTACCCACGTACTGCTTGGAAAACATGAACACGTCACTGACAGAGCAAAGCAAAGTCATTTGACATCTGATGATACAGGACACTCAGGGGGAAATGTGTGTGGGCACACGCAAGCACAAAAACGCATGGCCAATCAGGTTAATCTTCCCTGGGATGACAGATGTGGGGGAGGAGAGCTAAAAACTGCACAAGAGTTTTGGGCGGGAACATACTGTATTAAAGGTCTACAGCTGTGTTTCTCAAATAAAGAATTCTGTATCGCCATTCAAATTCAAAGCTGCTTTCTGTAACGAAAAATCATTTATTGTCCTGTGACACCCGCATTACATATAATGTACTTATGTGTGAGAGATACCTTTCTCTGTACGAAGTCTTTTGAATGAATCAGTCTTGGAAAGCCCGGGGTCTGAGATGACCTTTGACCCCAATTTGACCGACAGGTCAATGGAGCGGTATCCCTGAGGAAGTTTACGCTCGTACAGTAGCGTCAGCAGCTGGGCCAAGGTCATCTCCGGTGGCAATGGCTGACCTGGAAGGAAATAGTTCAAAGTTAAAAAATAAAGGTGGACAAAACACTTACATAAATAAGACAAATAACACAAAACAAAAAGAAAGAAAGAAAAAAAGAAAAAGAAAAAAAAAAAGAAAAAGAAAAAGAAAGAAAAAAGAAAGAAAGAAAGAAAGAAAAAGAAAGAAAAAAGAAAGAAAGAAAAAAAAGAAAAAAAGAAAGAAAGAAAGAAAGAAAGAAAGAAAGAAAGAAAAAAAAAAAGAAAGAAAGAAAGAAAGAAAGAGTTGACATTCATTAGACTCTCTGAATAAATTCAGTGGGGTGAACTGGCAGCCGGACAGGGACAGACATTGATGATTGTGACCTCTATGTGGATCCTAATCTGTATGGAGGTGCGTGGGATGAAAGATGAGATACAGAAGGGTACGGAACAGATTGGAAAGAATACAAGAGAGTGATAGAGGGAGTCTGCGTTTGTACCCGGCAGTAGTTTGTGACAGAGGTGGAAGACAGGCACACTGATGGTTTTGGCAGACGGATCGACTCCCGAGGAAGCTGCCAGCTTGTCGCTGAGGACACGCCCTCGTCGAGACGGAGGACGAGGTGGGGTGGACAAGGCCCTTTTTGACTGAGACTTGAGACCTAAGACAAAAAAAGTATTTGGTTAATAGTAGTCTGTAACCTGCACTGCTATGTAGATTACATGAAATGGGTGGGGCCATTACAGTAAGAGGGCGGAGTTAAGCAGTACCTGAGGCAACAACAACACTGTAGTTATCCTGGAAACCATTATCAGCCTTCATCTTTTCTTTTTCCTCATGGTTTTTCTTCTCTTTATCCTCCTTCTGTTCATTGATCAGTTTGGCCGTGATGCTGGGTGTGTCTGTAGGGTTTTAAGATTTTAAAATGTTATTGTATTCTGCGTTTGTGTGTTCGGCCTGCAATCTTAAAAACACATTGCCCTTTAGAGACACATATCCATCGATGTACATGTCAATTTAACTGATAATCTGAATTATTCATGGTAAAGATATAATATGCCTGCGAAGACAGACCAGCCATAACAATAACAAGTGGTGCAAGTCCTATGTGGGTCCTCCATCGGTGGAAGTGTGACGTTAGCATGAGATCCAGACAAAAGCAGGGCCTGCTGGGATGCTTCTCACACACATTGTGTCTCTCTGCATCGGGCTGAAGACTATATCTGCCACACTCAAGGTCTCAGGAGACAAGCCATTCATCATGCATACATGCACACACGCACACTGATGGCCGTACCACATGACAGCTTAAGCCCTACATGCTTTGTGCACCAGACCTTGAGAGTCTGCCGCAAAAGCAGACTGGATCTGATGGATCTAAATGCCTTGACACTGCCTCCTACAGCAACAATTTTAGCCAAATTGTAATGCAGCATTACACCATTACCAGAGAAGGCAATCTCAGAATGCACTGCACTGTAAATAATCCAAGATTGTGGAAGAGGCGAGATTGTGTAGCCACAATGTCTTCATACCTGAGACGCGGTCCAATACTTCAGATAGTGTGGTTGAGATGGGCAGGTGCAATTTGCGAAACTTGTGACCCGCTCCGTACATGGGGTGCTGGATCACGTGACTGGTGGCATTAATCCTCCCTTTATACAGCTGAACCCAAGAGAGGAAGACAGAAAACAGGTGAGCATTTCAAAAGTCTTGTTGATGTTTAACAAATAGCAGACACCAGACGTCTCATTCCACTTGAAGGTGGAGTTGAGGTACATCCGAGGGGAGAAAATAAAGGCCCTGCCTTTGAGAGGACACACCGAATCGCACGGCGCTCCAACCACATCTAATTGTAAACATTAAATTTTAAGAGTTCCTCTGTCCGGTCTTTCTGTAAAAGCCAGATGATTAATCGGAGTTGAAACGCACACTGTCCCTCTGTAATTTAGTGGGGAAATGACCTGCCGGCTAAAAAAAGATGGCTTACATCTTTACGATTTGGCCTTGTTCCGGTTTGGCAGGCTGAGGAGGATCATAACTCTACATGTCATCTAAGGGATAAAGCTGGGTATGTCCTCCAACATTTAGACTAGGATAAAGAGGAAGGATGTGCTTTCTGCTACTAGTGGTATTAAACTGAATTACAATGTAATGATATAATGTAAACGATTGTGTCTTCCAAACATTGTGCTGAGACAAACTCCACCATTGTCATCTCATTGGCTGAGCCGGAAGCTGACATGTCAAAAATTAATTCTGTGTTGCTACTTTTTTCCTTTTTAAATCGCATCAATTTAATTGCATTTTATGAATCGCCAACAACCACAATTTCAGCTAAAAATCTTTACGGTTCTACTAAAGAAAATCCTAAAGAGAAATTTTGAATGGCCTGAGGATGAGAACATTAACAGCTCATTTTCATTGTTAAATGAACTACCCTTTTAAAAATAAACAAAAACATTTAACTAATTTAACTAAATGAGAAGAACACTTGAGTACCTAACACTGAGTAGCTTTGAGTACCGTAGTTAATAGAAACACAGATCTCCTATTTAAAGGAAATACAAATTTATCTGTATGGATGTGTTGACTCCACACAGTGTCACTGACATTAATTTGAGGTTAAATCTGCCCCCTCTACTGGCAGTCTCCAGCTATCGCAGTATGAATTTTTGAGGCACTGGAGGATTAAAACCCTCTGAAATAATGTAAAGGTCAGAAGCATTTTCTCTGCAAGTTGAAGGCTTTTCTGTGCTTTACAGCAACAGTCATAAATGATTTAACAGACTAACCAACCAAAAGCACTTCTATATAAATTTAAAGATGGATCTTTAAAGCGTGTGTCCGTACCGGGCAGGGAGACTGGAGGAAGACTGTAACCTTCTCATCCTCGAGCATGAGTTGTAGGAAGAGACGACGTATAAATCCAGAAATGTTTCCTGAGACCGGAACGTTCCCTCGCTGAGGAGCTGACTGGAACAGCTCACAGAGAACCTTTCCAAACCAGAAACAAATATTTATTATTGTCCATTTTTTACACATTACACAATAGCCCAAGACCTTTTCTTTCTTTTAGTTTACTTTAATGCATGTACAATTCTTCATCTGTAATGTACTTAAACATATTAAAAGACAGATTATTAATCTTTTGTCTACGAATGTCAAATAAGAGTAGCCCACACATACCTGTGCCATAAGCCTCTGGTTGTTTGGATGGCATGAGATGCACTGTAGGAAGAAAGCCACAGTGGCATTTTCAATAGCGGTTCTCTGCTGGGTTGTCAGTCCACTGCTGCGGCTCGTTGACGCCACAGAGAAGGATGCCCCTGAGGCGTGAGGTGTGGCGTTGGTGTGTGAGGTGCTAGGTGACGGCCCGTGCCCACCACTGATGTTACTGCTGGTGTTAGAAGCCCCGCTGGCACTGGAGTGGCAGAGCAAAAACAACAGTGCCGTCCAGAGTGGGTTCACCTCCTGCCCGCCCAGCCAGTCCTTCATGGTGTGACTGTTTCCTACTTCCGTTAGGAATCGCAACACAGGTGCTGCCAACTCTGGAGACAGCGGCGGCCTGTTTGATGACGCCGAAGAGGTTTGGTTGTGCGCATGCGGGCGTCTTTCGGCATGCGCCGAGAAACCCGAAGGCAAGGGGAGGTCACCGTTAACCAGCAGGTTGCAGCAAAGGTCGGCTAAGCTTCGAACCAGTAGGGAAGGCAGACCGGAGTCTAATAGCTGCTGAATGGCACTGGGCGACTGGGACGCGGCTGCCAGGGTGACCAGCTGGCACTCTGAGAGAGAGATGGGCACGGTTATGGGAGTACGGGCGTGTTTGGAGTCATCTGTGAGAGATGCGGCGCTGTTTAAATCGTGCTGCTTTTTGCCGTCGTCTGTCATCGCCATGCGGCGCTGCGCATTTGTCTGGGCAGCAGGGGGCGCCACAATGCCCATCCATGACATCAGCAAAGTAAAATAACTGGGGTGGATGTGGCACATGGAGCAAAGCAAACTGTCCACAGCCTTCTTTAAAACCATGTTAGAGGGCAAAGACATGGACCAGTTGTACAACAACCTGTGTGAGAAAAATGCAAAATAATGCATTATACATTTTGTCAATATGCCTTGCCTGCTTCATGCATCTAAAAACATCTGATTCCGTAAGAGATTCTTGGTGTGATATTCATGTCTTATAAATTTCCTATTTTATGTTTCATTAAATAAAGATCATACAGACTTAATATCAACATTAGAATTCAAATATATTTAAATATAAATGAAAAATAAATATTTAAAGATAAAAGTTTGGGTGAGGGTACTGGGTGTATTGTTTTCTTCAAGTAGAAAGTTGCTGTTGTTCAAGTATTCATACCTGAACAGAATAAAATTTAAAAGATCGGGCAAAAAAAAACAAGCGAAATATGTTTTCTTACTCTTACCTAACAGAGAACATCAAAACACACCTCAGGCATAAACACACACTCATCCAAACCTCTCACTACATAAAGAGGAACATTCTGTTCTGCAGACAAGAGCGCGTGGACTCACTCAAACAGCTCTCTGTTGAGCAGTCCGGGCAGGTCGTAGTCCACCGGCAGCTCGTAACTGTGCCATAAGATGGAGGCCACGCAGTGCAGGTGTGATGGGGACGGCATGAGCAGGCCGTACTCCCGTGAGGGTGGAGCGCTCAGACCCGCGTATCCAGATGGAGAATTCTGCTTAAGGGCCGCTACACGAGAAGAGTCATACACCCACTGCAGTAGAGCCTGGATTCTACAACACACAAACAACAACAGAGAACCTTAATAAAACAACTCATGCTGAATTAACAAAGAGACACATCATGTATTTTTAAAAGAGATCAAACTGATCCTGGAACAGTTTTGTAAATGAGCTCTATTAGAACAACTGCAGCTTTGTGAGTTCTGGAGGAAAGTGCTGACCTGTCTTTGGTGCCGGGATCTTGAGTGGTACCCAGCTGATAGAGGATGTCTATAGTAGAGTCTGATGACAGGCCATTTAACCTCCCGAAGAGAAGCGGACTGTTCAGATCTACAAAGGAAAAAACGACCATCAATCAGACGCACAACAAAAATGGACCAAGAAAGCCAAACAGTATCAATTCTGAGCAAGAATTATTATAGGTTTCATAAAGAGCTTAAGATCTCCTGTTAGTGATCTCGTGATTTGTAGAAAAAAATAAGTGAAGTAAAAGTAGGTGGGTCCTTACTGGCCAGGTCAGTGCCAGATGCAGCACAATTGCGCAGGAGGATGTCGATGAGTTTGAGGCCTATGCGTGTGGACTGCAGGCCGATCTTTACCAGCACCGCCTCAATGTTGGGCGAGTGCATACCGCAGTACGGTGACATGAGGAGAGCAGCGCAGGTCTGCAGAAGGTTTGCTGTGGGAGCAGCAGCGCTGGCCATCATGGCCTCCAGATCAGACACGTGAGTCAGGCAGTGGTGCAACAACCGCAGCCAACCAATGCTGAGAGAGACAGAGAGCATTTATATGTTTTCGGAAACATAATAATTATTTGTTATCCATATTTCATTTTGTTTCTTTCTTCTTGTTAATGATTATTATGATACAGGTGCTTTGAGAATAACCCTCTAATACCTGGTTTTGGAGACCTGGTCCTCAGAAGGCAGGAAGGGGTTGTTCACTGTGGCTGAGGAAGTGTTTCCAAAAGCTGTCAGGCCCAGCAGTTTAACCTGCGAGAGGCCCAGTGTGCTGGCGTCCCGCGGTCGATGTAGCCTCAGACACACCGCAGATGCCACTTCTGCCTTTACTAGCTGAAACTTGATGTAGGTGAGACCGCTGGTGATGACTGGGGTCGACAGGGGGAGCATGTTCACACCGTCTGCACTGATCTCAACAGACACTGAGGATGGGCATGCTGGGAAGAGCGTGGGCAGAACAGAGAGAGATGGAAAGAGAAAAACAGGCATAAGCATTATACATTACCATGCTACTTTTCTTTTAAAAAAATCCTTAAAAATACAGTAACAAACTTTTCATTTTCAACCGTATACTTTAATGTGAGAAGGGCTAGCAAGCCCGACCAATCACATGTAGACTTACTGGCAAGAGATGCAAGGTGTGGTTGTATGTGAATCTCTTTGAGCAGAACCGCAGCAGGAAGGTGTATAGTGAGGTCACACCAGGCCTCCTCAGGAAGGAAGATGTAGGACCAAGCAGCAGACCGGGCCCGCCGATGTGGGGGCGTGGCCTGCAAAAGAACTTCAGCTGGCTGCGCTGTAGGACTGCTGGAGGTGATGGTGCCTGCAGAGAGAGAAAGGACAGCTTTCTTAAAATAAATACAAGCTGACACCCGACTAAACACCTCACTGTCATGTGCATAAAAATCAGACTTTACAATGAATCATAATAAAGTGCGTTTAGTGTACCAAGTGGAGCGAAGTTGTGCAGTCCCTCTGCATTGTCTGGTTCGGAGGTGAGCACCCGTGCTTTCAGACTGCCATCTGCTGCTTTGCCGGGTCCGGAGTCGAGGAACTTCATAATGGTGGACACCATGCTGCGGGCGGTGTTTACGATGGCTCGGGTGCTGGTGACCATGTTATTACAGATGAGCTGCACACCACCTAAACACAGAGAGCAAAAATGTATGGAGCAAACTGACAAAATACAGTACAAACTGTTCAAAGGGTTTTGACTGTGTTTGCATACCCATGTCGTGGAAGGCTTTCAAGGCCTCGCTGGTGTCCAGTACTCTCAGAATAAACCACAATAACGGCTCAGAGAGCTGACATGTAGACAAAGAACCCTAAAATCAACACACAGCTTATTTACTGATAATTATGTGTTATGATGTAATGAATGTAAAAAAGTAAATAAATAAATGTCATAAAGTATCTCAATAATCATTCTCAACACGATCCTCAGTGGCTTATTATAAGTGTGTTAAACAGGTCCAAAGAAGGAGTCTCACCTGCCGTCCCATGTACCCACAGGCCATGTAGGTGAGTATGGGCTGCAGCATGACCTGGACTGACGTGGCTCTTTTACTCAAAGTGGTCAAGATGGTGAAGAGTCCATCGCCCACTGAGATGGCATCCAATCCACCATGAAAGTTCTCATGTTTGGTTAGGTGGAGCCCACTAGCACCTTATTGACACAAAGAGGAATCACATTAGCAATTGAACCAAAGCATGAAATGCAATATGTAATATAAACTATTTTTAATCACTAATGTGCACATCAAAAGCAATTACATACATACAAAAAATGTTATCAGCATTCGAACCCATGACCTTATATTTGCTATTGTCACATTCTATTTTTTCTAGGGAGTATTAGGGAAGCTCAAGAGAAAAATAAATGTGTGTTTTGTGTACCGATAATCATAGCCATGGCACTGCTGTTGCACTGTCCCAGAGCTGACAAGATCTGACTCATGATCTGCTGATTGGCCAGAACCAGGTCTGCCACTCCTGCTGCCGGTCCCTGATGCTGCGCTGCACCTGCAGCTCCTCCCTCTTTGCTTCCGCACACCTTCTCTTCATCAGAGACGCTGTCCGTGCCTCCGCTCGCTGGGGGCAATCTTCCGCTGAATTCCCGATCGCCTGACAGAGGCAGCATCACCAGCGCATTGACCAGCTTCAGCAAATCAAACATCAGCTGGTCACGAGTAGTCTCACCGCATACGGCCTTGGCATCTCCAGGACGGATAATGTTGGCGAACAGGCCTCCGAAGCAGGCACGGGCGCCTACAGAGCTGTCGGAACCGCTGCGTGAGACGACCTTATCTGAACACGTGATGTAGTGGTGAACCAGGAAAGTGATGGACTCGATGACGGCCAGGATGGTGGTCACAGAAACCACCTCGAAGTTTTGTTCAAGGGTGAATTCTAAAAGCTTCACCTGGGCATCTAATGGACCCTGACCAGATTGGAAAGGCCCCCTATAGAGGAAGATGGTAAAATGTTTAATCAGCCATATGTATTTTCATAATGCAGATGTTTTTTTTTTAATCACTGTTTTATGACTAAATAAATTGTACCTTTCTGTGGACAAGATGTGCAACAGCTTGAGCAGGAATTCACTGAACATCTGTGGACACGTGGAGGACAGGTGCACCTGCAGCCTGGTTAAGAACTCCTGCAAGGCTTGTGTGGCGGTGGGACCAACCTGGAAAAACAGCAAAAGAGAAAAAAAAAGTGTGAGAGTGTATGATACAAACACGTGTGTTTCACAGGACAAGATGGTACCTGTGAGCTGTGCTGGCTGGTGCCGTGTGGGTTTCCTCCAGACAAAAAGCGCACAAGCACATGGACAAGCGTGGGGTCAGAGACCATCTGCTGGGCCGTGCTCTCCTGTAAACCCATCCCACTGCTGGAGACTAGGGATAAAACAGACACAAGATGGTTGTTCACCAGAATGTGTGCTTTTATAATCAGGCCGCAGAGGAACACATTCAGATCTCCTGAGCTGGGGTGTTTTCTACAGAGATAATGTGGACATAGACGTCCAAAAACATCGAAAAACACTTACCGCTGGCAGGCATGTTGGTCATGAGTGTAAGACTGTGCAGGACGAGACACCATGTTCTCAGAGATGTGTTTGGGTACCAGGCCAGCACTGACAGGAAGCTGCTGATGGAGGCTGACGGGGACAACGATTATTGTCATTATAAAAAAAAACACACAGTTGTACTAATCTGATCAGTCAATGTCTGTCAATTACAGCAAAACACAGAGATTTGATAAAAGGGAGAATCTGATTTCAAGATGTGAGTGAATTTTAACAGCTATGATTGTTAGGGTTATTCTCTGTTGAACCTTTAAAAGAACCTTAATATCACACCTTGGTTAAGAGGGATTGTGGGTACTCTGCTGGAGTTGAAAAGGAAGATGTCTGAACCGTTCTCGTCTGACCCTCCAGAGCAGGAACTCAAACTCAGTGTCAACCACAGCTGCAGCAAAGACTCCAACTAAGTAAATAAGACAGATAAAGTGATGGTGAGAACTAGAGAAATATTAGTTTCTATACCAGATGGTATTATCTTTTCCAAAACAACTGTGCACATATACCTGGACATGGTGGACTTGCAATAAAGAGAAGAGTTTGTTGAAGCAGGTGCTCAGCATGGGAATGGAGGAGGGCTGTATCATCAGAGCGCTGCTGGGGGGAGAGCCATGAAACCCTCCACACAAGAGAGAATCATCTGTCCCGTTTGAAGATTGAGCCACTGGGGAAAAAATTAGATTTTTTTAGCTTTTCATTGTCCTGATATTTTAACATTTTACATAAAGTATATTCAAATCGTCTGTACCGGACGGAGATGTTGATGTTAACGCCTGCAGTATGGCATCTGCCTCCAGCGTGGACATCATCTTTAACATAAGCTCTGCTTGCTGTTCTAATCCAACCTCCAGACGAGCATCCAGAGCTGCGGTAATGCATTAAAGCATTTTAACGAACAAATTTGACATTTTTTATTTTATTTCTCTATTTTCTTATTTCTCACCTTGAGACACAGACACGGAGAGGCTCTGAGATCCAGGTTTCTCTGCCGCAGCAGCTGCAGGGGGTTTGGACACAGGTATGCCCACACCCCCAGTGTAGGGGTTATAACTGTAAGAACCATAGTCTGCACCCCAGTAATCATACCAGGTACTGCTGATTGGCTGCATGAGAGAATAGAAAAACAAAAAACAACAACAACAAAAGAAATCTCAAACACTTGTCTCTGAGAAGAAAAAACATGCAATCCGAACATAAGGATTAAGGTGAATAAAATGTAAATGGGGTGTAATGATACACTCATCTCAAGGTACAACGTGAGATACTGGATTCACGATTATTATAAAAACTATATTTTAAACAAAATGTAAAAAAGGAACTAAAATTTAAATGATACATTTATTTTTTAACATAAAAATGTTAACAATCGCAAAACTTTCACAATATCTCTATGATACATATCTTTTTTCAGCAGGATATGTGACACATCAATATATCTTTACACCCCTAGTTGTAAATACTACAATCAATCA
The DNA here is from genome assembly GCA_019155185.1 of Beaufortia kweichowensis. NCBI lineage: Eukaryota > Metazoa > Chordata > Actinopteri > Cypriniformes > Gastromyzontidae > Beaufortia > Beaufortia kweichowensis. The sequence continues at coordinate 11,712,847 of CM032805.1, forward strand.
GATACTGCTTTAACTGGATGTAACAGCATACATGCAGAAAGGAGAAAAAAGAGCAAGAGAATATAAGAGTAAATAGAGGATGAGAAGAGCAAGAGAACAAAAGAGAAAAAAGACAGGAAAAAGATATTCATACCTTAAAAACCTTGGCGGCGAGTGGATCTTTTTCCAAATCAATATCTAAAGGATCAATATCAACATCCATCAAGTCTTGTAGCAAGTCAAAGTCTATGTCTTTATCTTTTTCCAAAGATGACAGTGGTGGAGCACCTTTGGGCAACGAAAAGACTTTTAATATTGTAACAGCAGCGTACCAAGAGAAGCAACCACACAGACAGCCTTCTACAGGACGTCCGGCTGTCAAACTCCTCTTGGACAGGGCATCCAAACAGTGGATCGCTGACCCATTCTCAATCATTTTTGTGTTTCATTCAAAAAATTTTGTACTATAAATTCAAGCCAATGAAAAATTATCATCTGTTTTACCATGAAAATAATTTGAACGTATTTTTAGAGAAAGGTAAAAGAGTCAAATCATCCGCACTGTTCCAACCCCATGTCCACCACCATTACTCCTCATAAAAAATACTTTTAAAAACAACCACAAAACACAAAAACATGCATCAAAGAGGGAAAAACAAATAAACATTACAAATAAAAGTAAAGGTGAGGGTCCATGTGAGGTGATGTGCTATTCGGACGGAGTTACCAACGCACTTTGGAACACAGAGGATGTCCCGGGTGTACCTGCGATGATATCGGGTCCTAGTGGCTCATCAATGGTCTCCACAAGAGGGATGGGGGTCGGCTGGGGGAGTGAGTCATCAGAATCCACCACAACGGACGAAGAGGCGGCACCAGCTTCATCAGCCCCTGCCCCCTCCATCCCATCAACACACACTGGAGACAACAGCTCTCCTGCAAACACATACCATCAGACACCAAACTCTTATTTTTGTAAGTTCAAAAGCAAAACAAGTTCGTATCACTCAAAACAGACCTGAGAGGATGTCCTGCAGCATGCAGGTGAGGGAATATTGGGCCCAGGCTCCGCCCCAAGAAATGTCCCCTCGGTTAAAGTCTGTTCCGACCAGTAACAGCAGTAATCTTTCTAGCTGCTGCTCTGAAACCACCTCACACAGGTGGATTGTGGGCCGGGTAGCGTTCGCTATCCTTGCTAATACCTACGCAGATTGACAAGATTAAGAACATTGGTCTCCAAAACACATTTTTCCAGATTTACAAGGAGTCACAAAGCTCCAGATCAAACCACCGAAAACAGTAAAGGTGAAGAACTGCACCTTGCAGACGAAGAGCAGCAAGTCTGCATGGCAGGTGAAGTCCATGGAGAGAAGGAAGAGAGCGAGCTTCTGCACAACGCAGATACAGCGTTCATGAGATAGCGTGAAAGGTAAGAGCTCCACTTCAGGGGTCTCTTTCGTCACCGATGCCTCAGCGTCCAGCGTGGAGCGTGGCCATTCGGCTGTCCGTCTCAATCGGATCAGATCCTTAAAGTGCTATGAGCAAAACAAAACCTCAGTTTACAACAAGAACTTCTTTGACCGAAGCAATTGCAATCTCACGTCTTTTTTCGGCAGCTGTGTGGTCTACGTTTCCGAGATTAGTTACTCTTAAAAGTCTTACCTTTGATGTGGCTTGTTTGAGTTTGGCCTGTTCCACCAACAGCTTGTAGGAGGAGCCTTTGTTGCTCTGAATTTTCTCTTTCTCGATTTGCTCGACCAAAGCTTTCTGTTTGGCTTTCAATAAATTTAGCTGCTGCAATGAAAACAGAACTGATTAACATCCACACAACAACTACCAAGCAGAAACTTTGTTTCTTTTATGGTAACACTTGCAATGTAAATGCCCTAAGTTTGTGCAGGACACATGTACCTGTTTGTGGTGGACCAGCTGTTTGCGGATCTTGCGCGAATACAGTCGATCTAAACTGCTGTTGCTTCCTTTGGCTGATCTGCTCGGGTTCTGAGACTGCAGACTGTTATTTATGAAGCTCCACTGGTTCCCTGATGTTATTGACAAGAGGAAAATTAAGACACGTCCAATGAAGCTCTTCACAGTTTGCATTTAAAAGTACTTTTTAAAACTCTCTTTCTCCAAAATGTCTCCTTTGAAAGATCTCTCTTGTCTCACCTGTGAAGGATCTCTCCCTGTCTTTAGCACCCAGAGGTTTCTTAGCTGCAGTGGCTTCATCTTCAACACTGGCCACATAGTCAAGCAGTCGAGAAACCAGCATGACGACCCAACTGATCATGGGGATATCCAACACACCTATAAACACACAAGCAAACACAAGTTATGAACATGACATCATAATCTCGCTCTCTTACAATAAAACAAAAAACAAATATACACACCTTCTGTTCTGCGAGGCTGTGGTGCAGTAGTCTGTTGCAGAGGCGACAACAGTGTGTCGAGCAGGTTTAACAAACCCTCCAGAACTCCACTGTTACTCAAAGATCTTTGGCCAATACAGGAGAGCAGCATAAAGACTCTGCAGAAAAAAACAAAGGGCTCAGCTAAGAGGTTCAAGCATCTTTTTGGATCTTTATTTGCAATCAGCTTTTACTGGTGAGAATGGTTCGTTGATACCTGTCCTGAGGAAAGATGAGCAACTGTTCAGAGTTGTAGAGCTCTTGCAGGACGTTGGACAGGAACTGGCCCCACCACCTCTCGCCACCGCAGAGCTGAACCAGCAGCAGCCCGGCATGCAGACGGATCTTAGGAGTTCCGCTGATACACAACTGCTTAAAGAGCTCCTCGCATGCCTGAGCGTGAAACGTGTTCTGCAACACCGAGGGCACAGAGTGACCTGAAAAAGTGAGATGGAAAATATTATTTTTGACATCAGTGCTAAGTGTCACTTCACTGAGTGACTCCAGACTGAAACTAATCATTGAAAAATGTTAAGGCTACATCATCAAAAGTCATAAAAGAACCTTTCATTGAAAATTGCAAATCTTTGAAATAAGGTTGTTTTGGTTAACATTAACAAATGCACTAGCTTACATATAATTATACATATAAATAACAATCAGCACAATTCTTTGTTAACGTTAGTTAATGCCAACACCATTGTTCATGTTAGTTCATTGTGCATTAACTAATGTTAAACAACAGTTACAACTTTTGTTTTTAAAAAAATCTAAATATTTACAAATATGATACAAAATAATTAAATAAGACAAGAAAACTCAATATGGGACAATATAAAGGCCCAGTTTCATTTGGCATTTCTGAGATCATTCTCTGCAGAGTGGACTTTTATGTATTATGAAGAATTAGACCAGATTGTGAAAAGTAGGCTATGATATCACTGATAAATATTTGCCCCCACCCACATGGCCTAAATGACATCATAGGAAAAGCTGCTGGAGGGAAAGACAGTTGCTATGTTCTGATGACATGTTCTGACAAACATTTCTTATTGTAAAAGGTCATTTATAAAAGTAAATAAAGTAAACTTTGACTGAGACTGATATTCTGACAGGCTCCCTCACCATTACAGGAGTGCAGTAGGCTGAGCAGTGTATCTAACAGGTATCTGATGATGGTTCTGAGCTGCTCTGTGGATGAGTTCTGGACCAGCTCTCTGGGGTCATAGTTCTCCGGGAGGTGTTTGCGAGTGGCACCCAGAGACACGCGTAATCTCTGCACGGCATGATGGGCCAGGTTAAGCTGTAGCTGCAGCTGAATGCAGTCTTGGTAGGCAGAGAAAACACGGGAGTCTTCTTCTACAGCCTTGTCAGGTTTACGGAGGAAGTATTGTGCGTTATTAGCACTGTTGAGAGGTGGCAGGTCAATGTTTTGAAGCAGCGTCTCAAGGCGATGACAGGCCAAATTATACCTGCATGAAAGAACAGTATTTTTGTACATAAATTAAACGTAAAACGTTTATATAACGTATAATATATGTTCATATACCGCATTATATAAAATCCTATATATTATAGAATATATGAAACAGCATATAATCTAACCCCGTTCACTAACCTGCACTGAATATCTTCCTGTAGGGCCACCATCATAGATAGATGTTGGTCCAGATCTGGCTGGTTGGCAGCTTCAGTCTCACCCTTCAATGGATCATGCATCAGCTTTAGTTCACTTTCCCAGGGTAGGATGTAGGTGTGGCCATAGTAGAAACCCAATGGGATTTTAGCCCGGGCGTTAGTGCTGCCGTATCGTCCAATCACAGTGATCTGGGCAAGAAGCAGAGAATGAGTGACAGTGGATGTGGTTTATTAAAAATATGTAGTCTAAAGTATGTAGATTGTTTATTTATTATTTAGATGTAAGCACTGTGTATAAACCTTCATAAATCTGCAGACTGGAGGTGGTAGGAGGTCATGTAGAATCAGAGAGTGTGTGCTGATATCTGTGGCGACAACAAGTCGCCTTCCGTCCACTTCCTCCCCAAGAGTCCAGATGTCAATGGAAAGGGAGGCCAAGTCAGCACATGTAGGAATCAGAGCGTCCGTCAGCAACACCGGCCGCCCAAAATCTAGAGTTACAAACCGCCTTGCACCTAATAGTGAAGAATGTTCAAAGTTTACCTTAAAAAGTAAGACCTATAGTGTCTAGTCAAGATTTAGGCCTCTAGAAAGAGTTTTTTATAATGAGAAACAGTGTTTTACATAGCTCCAAACTAAAACAATCTGACATACCTGAATGCATTCGCTCTATTATTATGGACTGATGTGGTGGAGGCTGTAGAAAGTGAGAGGCTTGTGAGATAGCCAATGCCAGGCCACTTCCCATGGGGTTCTACAAAGAGAAAACATACAAAGACATACGTTTTATTTACCATCATGAACAAAACTGTAAATTCAGGGTTTTTAGTACTGACCGGTTTGGCTTTCTGTGTGTTTTTATTCTGAGCTGAAAGGTTCACAGGTGGAGGGTCAATGACGGACCCCGGGAAGAGCTGAGCCAGTTCCACGCTTATGGCTGCTGACACAGCCTCATTTGGTGGGGTGAGAGGGGGCGTCATAAACAGCGGGGTGGTCTTAGGTGTGGGAGGGATGACATCAGAGGGGTGAATGAAAAACCCTGGAGCGGAGGACGGGTTGGACGGCACCGAGTTGACGACACCCGATGCTGCTGTGGCTGCCGCTGAGGTTGTCTGGTGAAGTTTGGCCTCCAGCTTGGCTTTCTGTTTCACAAGAAACAATGCAGGAAAATTAAAACACTCTCTCTCTCTACAAGCTTTTAAATGAAAAACACATTATTTCATACAATGCAATGTATAATGTGTTTGAATACTTCTGCAACCTGCTGCTGTAGTTTCAGAAGTTGCTGTTGCTTCTCCTGAAGAACTTGCAGCTGCTGTTCAGCAGACACCATAGCGTGAGACAGCGACTGCAGTGCCACCTGCGCAGCCGAGCTCAGTGCTGTGGATGCCTCGCCAACGGTTCCTGCTGATAGCCCAGCTACTGTGGGAGTCACACCAAATGTGCTCACTGCAAAAAAATACAAACAAGATCTCAGCCAAAGTTTGTAAATCACTTTGCATGGCTGAATAATGTAGCGACAATAAAAAAGAAGAACAGGAAAGAGGGATATGTACCGGTGAACATACTTGCATCATCCCTCTCAACTCTTGTGCCGTCGCTGGTGGAGATGCAAGTAAAGTGCAGGGGTTCAACCTCCAGCAGGCCGGTTAGAGCTGTAAAACTGCCCTCTGCTGCACCACTGCTGTTAACCTTACCGTTACCTGACATTAGACATGCAAACAAAACATTACATGCGATCCTACGAAGAGCGATCTGATAGTTTGATCATAAACGTAAGCATCTATATCAACGTACCTGAGAGGATGTCGGACAGGTCGATCTCATCCGACTGGACACCGATGCTGCTGTTGAAGGCGTTCTTACAAGACGACCCGCTCACTTCCAGGTCAAAGAGCACCGGGTCAAAGGGAGACCCATACAGACCATATCTAAATAGAAACAGAAAAACTGTTATAAACAGTATTTAACAAATATTTAGCTATTATTCAGCACTTGGTGAGTGTAAATTCTAATGCAAATTTTTTTTGAAGCAACTTTTCAAACTGCAACATTATGTAAAAATATATGTTCTGCCAGCAATCTGCACCATCATTACAGAAGATTAAATGTAACTAAAAATGTGAGTGAGTTACTTTCAGGCTTGTGATTGTCAGATGTTTAAAGGAAATCAGTTTGTAAATGCCAGAGTGAACTAATGAGCTCATGAGAGGTGGTCAGCTGACCTGGTCTGCAACAGCGCCTCTAGTGGAGTCAGGCGGTCCTGCAGCTGACGAGAGACAGCAGTGAGAAGAGAGGCGCAAGCAGTACTGCAGCCGGCCAGGTCCTCATCTTTCACGTAATTTAACAGGACAAAGTACCAGAAGACAGATCCTGAGAGACACAGAGAAACAGATCTTTAGCGCATGACGTTAAACAAATTAAACCATTTTTGCTATTTAAAAATTTCAATATAATACCAAAGCTTTCATTTTTGCTAACAAACCATTAGATTTATGCATTTGCCAAATGCTTTTATTCGAAGCAATTTGCAGTTTGTTCAAGTTCATTAGTCTATGAGTTTCTTTGGGAATCAAACCCATGATGCTGGTATTGTAAGCTGTCAATATAACAAACAGAAAAAGTCCCACATGCTATCTGTTGTTTTGCCAAATTTTATTGCCAATGTTTCATTTACATTTTTGCAGTTGGCAGACGCTTATATTTAAAGAGACATGGTGCATTAAATGTAAACTTTTTATCAGTATGTGTGTTCTTAACGCAACACTCCACCAATTGAGCTACAGGAAGATCTTTTAAATCTTTGCCTAAAAATGTCTTTGAAATGTTTCCAGCACAAACTTGCAAGGCAAGACTGTGTTTGTGATGACTTACATTCTTCTGTTATAAACTGTAAACTAATTACAAAAACACAGTCAAGAAATTACCTCCTGTGGCCGCAGCAGGCAAATAAGGCATATTATCCAGAAGAGCTTTAAACAAAGCCTGGCCAAAGCCCTGGTGACCAGGGTCTCCTTTACCGGTACTAAAACACAAATGACACTTAATTAACATAATGCTCATGACATCAGTCCACTTCATTAGTAAAAGTAACTAAAAGTAACTAACAAAGTAACAAAACTGAAGGTCAGATAAATACAGAGAGGTCACAAACTCACCTTATACAAAGTGCAAAAAAGCGAGAGCATTTATGAGCTACACTGCGCCCAGCCTCGAAAAAACACGCCCTGATGATGTCCGTCAGCCGTCTCCTGGTTTTAGTCAGAAGTCCCTCTTTCCCCTCTCTCAAACTAAATGACAACAGGATGACAAAATTAAATAAATAGTGACAAAAGATGACAGTAAGTGCTTACACACTCCAGATAGCACCTCACCTGCATGGTCCATTCGAATAGACCCCGGCCAGCCAGCAGAGGATGTCCAGAATGAGACTCTGACAGTGTTCTGAGCTCTGCCCATCATCTCCAACCTTACACAAACCTCTTAGCAGCTTTTCATGAAGCTCAGGAAACTGAAGCATCGCGCAGCGTTGCACTCTGGGAAATAACAGACACGATTACTAGCTACCGTATTTTTTGGTTAATGTCTCTGGAAATGCAAAAAGTGAAAACCACACTCTTGAGATTGTAAAACACTATGGTGTTTCTCACCGTTCTTTGGGTACAGACGTTTTCTTAAACCTCCTGATTGTGACAGACACTTCCTGGAGCAAGTCGCAGCCCCGCAAGTTATCAGGCTTTTTGGGGGCAGCCTGAGAATCTGATTTAGATGTGGAAGCTTTTTCCTGAGGAGAGAGATATTAAACAGCTTCAGAAGCGCTTCAGTAGAGTACACAACAAATTTAAAGAGAACATTTACTTGTATATGGAGGCAATGCTGTAATACAACCAATAGGGGGCAGTAAGTCTAAAAAAAACAATCAGCACTTAAAGACGTCATTGTTTAAAAAGTAGTAGTGAGCTTGAATGAGATCAGCTTTGATTAACCAGTGACAGAAAGCTTTAAGTATATCCCAACTAAGAATATTTTGGAGAAGCTTAAACTTCCTGTAACGTAATTTTTACCAGTGATGTAAAACCGCAGTGTTTTTGGTACCTTGGTGGCCTGGGCCCTTTGAAGCAGAGAGGAGAAAGAATGAGCTTTACTGCCTTGGGCTTTGACTGACGGCATCCGTACCACCGGTCTCAAGTTCTCATCCAGACCCTTATCACTCACTGCCTTGATGTGCACCAGGAACGATCGATACTTGCCCCCTGCCATGCCTTGAGACAGAGAACATTTTTATTAAGACTACCGCAGGGTGGGTGCAAATCGTTGCTATAAATGTCTTGCGATGGTCTCTCACACGCACCCTTGAGGAGTTTGGGACTGGTAAGGCTCAGCATCCCTGCGTGTCCAGACAGATCCAGTCCGCTGGACAGCCACACCGGCCCACATAAGATATCATCCTTATGTTCCTGCAGGAAGGGACACAGCCTGGAGCCTTGGAGAGGAAGAGGAGTATTGTAAATAAATGCAGGCAGAAATAACAGATTAAATATTTGCACCCAGAATTACTCAAACCTGGTGACTCCTCTATGTCCATAAACTGGATGTCCTCTGAGAAGTCGTGCAGGTGTGGCTGCCCGTTCTTCTCTCCGTTTGAGTGGAGGACATGAGACAAGGGGAAGACAATCTGCCTGTCCACTGCCGTCTCTGAACCACAAACATTTGAACAAATGTAGCAAAGAGACACAAATCATATCTGACAGATTGATTTACACAACAAAACATTCATTTGGGGCTTTGGGGAATTAAAACCAAACATGAGATTTGGAAAGATAAGGTTTGTTTCTGGACTCACCGTTGACTTTGCCTAGGCCTGGTGCCTTGTTTTTCAGCAGTGTGACCTGGATCTGAGGGATGTTTGTAATGCTGCTGTTCAGCACAAACTTGAAGTCAACATGTCCCACCATGCAGGCCTTCGGCAGGACCAGCTCGAACACATGTTCGTCCCAGCTGGAGCTGAGAGAGAGATTTTATTTGCACTGTATCTCTCAAAAGAGCGGAGGACTGAAAGAATGTATTTTCGCGTACCTGTCGCTCTGTAGTTTCCATGTCCGTGTATGTTGCGCCGCATCGCCGTGGTGCTGCTGGTGGAGGTGTTGCGGGTGACGCCTTTGCTGCTGTTCCTGCTGCACCTCCACCCAGCAAGGGGGCACTGTAGCCGAGAAGCGCGGCGTCAGCGTTTCAAACCGTGTTAGTTCCACGAGAGATGAAAGAATCTCTACGGTCAATGGCTGGTCCACCAGGAGGTCAACTCCTACTGACAGAAAAACAGTTTAGTGTGCTGTAAATACATACATGACACAAATAGAAGACCAAACAAATGCACCAATAATGTGTGATTTTTCTAGTAAGCATGCCATATCATTGATTAACAGAACTAAACACCCACAGTGCCACCTGTTTTTAAAAATCCCCCATGTTTGTTCATAATAAAGCAAATAAAGGTAACCTTTGCTTGATCCCCTGCAAAATCACAGACACATAAACTTTGTTTAAGATTAATGCATTGGACTCACCTGTGATACCTGGACTCGAGGGATTAGATGTGGGTTTTGCTCCGTCCAGTAGTTGCTCCGCCCTATTAGACAGGGGGCCGTCGACAAAAATGTCGGCGTCATCGATATCATCACACACACCTCCAATTTGAAGGAAATGAAGCTCTCCACCTTCAGAAAGATAAAGAAACCCCCTTCACTTACGAGTCAAAGCACTTTACTTTCAGAAAAATAAACTCTTCACTTTTAAAGGGGAACAGATGAGAATGTGTAGCGTTTATACTGCGTGAATAAATTTTTATGATACTTTGGTTCGAAAATATGGCTGAGGACCCTCGATTAAATGTAAATCTTTTTAAATGCCTCTTATCAGACAAAGTCTTGTAGAGTTGAAAAGTAATATTTTTTCCAAGCTACATGATTTCCACTAGTAAATGTTAAAGCATCTGCAAAAAACATCAGCAACATGGAGAATATGGTGGAATTCCCCTTTCTCCTATCAGTACATGCAACATGCAACCACACCTACTTAAACATACACACACATAAAAAAAAACACACAAATCAACGCACAAGACACCATGCTCAACAAAACCTGACTTACTATGACAGACATCAGTTAACCACATTAACTAAAAACTGTCTAAAATCCTTTCTGAAAGAGATTTCAAGCAGATAACAGTGAATTATTCCTTCCTTATTGACTACACTAACTATTGACTAACTAAACTGCACAGATCTTATATCTGTGATGTAAAGATGGGTGATGTGTAATGTAGAGCTGATTTGACACATTTACAATTCCTTGCATCTAGCAGGGCTCCTAGTCATTCAAACAATAGTAAAAAAACAAGCAGGAATTTTTTTTTATCTTTGATAATTCAGCCAATAAAAAGCAAAAGACAAACACCCTGAGTGCACAATGTCACATCTCAGTGACGTCAGTGTTACAGTGGGCATGCTTGAGAACAAGTTGGTGTATCCCCCATGGTTAATAAGAATATTACTGGTAACCGTGGTGATAAGGTATATGTGGGTGGCTAGCTAAACTAAAGAAAACTGTGAACATCAACACCTCAACGAAACAAACGCCTAGTCTATCATGTTGTAACAGTTACACTGTAACAGTACAATAAGTCCACCCATTGAACCCAAATAACAAAACAGAAGTAAATCCATGTTTGTGTTGGAATGTATTGAGATGATAAATTTTGAATAGTTGGTTCAGACTACACAATTGTAAAAAAGCCAAAATTGCTAAATCTGACACAGTGATGTAACATAGCAAAGCAAAAATCGTGTAGTCTGAACCATAAGTTAGACCTGAATGGATCAGTAAGTGCCCACCTTTTGAGCAGGCACACAGCCGATCGGTGCCTGAGCAGTAGGTTACAGAGACAAAGGGGTCCATCTCTTCTGTCCCCTCCTTCTTGGGTGGCTCCACCTTGGCTAGCACCTCTAGGGTGGACAAGTCCAGAATCATGATGTAACCTGCCTGTGTGGTCACCACTAGGTGCCCAAGTCCAGTTACATCTCCTCTTTTTTCCTTCCCAGCAGCTGATCCCATGCTTGGGCCCGCTGTCGCAATGGATGCTGCCATCCCTGAGCCATTTTTGAGCCCTGAGGGCGTTGACTCCTCTGATGTCTCCTCTCCATCATCCTCTCTGCTGTCCAGCACATCTGGCGGCAGAAGGAGGAGCGACGTGACAGCATCCCGTGGGTCACGGATCTGCTGCACCTTCACCGGTTCCTCTTCTAAGGTCACAATGCGAGTGGAGTAGTTCAATTTGTAGAGTGCAAGGTATCCACCACCTCCACTGCCCCCTAGAGGCCTGGAAGTATGGGGCTGTTGCTGGTCAAGGGGAGGCAGGATAAGGGGTGTCTGTGGAGGTGAGGTGCCCGAGTGGGCGTCATGGCCATTGGCCAATGTCTGTCCCTTGCGATGTCCACAGAGGGCAGAGTGCAGACGGTTTAGGGTGTTTAACACCTCCACCTGATTGATCGCGCTAAGAGACTCTACAGAGCATGGCTGAAGGCCGACTAATAAGTGCAAGCCATCGCTGCAAGGTGTAATGGAGTCCACATACAGGTTCTCATCCTCCAAAGCTTTGGGTAATCGCAAACACTGCACTAGAGAACCTGGCCGTGGAGCCAACGAACTCCACTTTTCCCCATCCAGTGGCCCAATCCCAGCTGCCGCATCAGCAAACTGCTGAATGTACGTAATGGGAGGGTCCTGTAGCAATAGCTGTTCGTGCGTATCGAACTCCATCTCGATGATCTGAGGGACGGTAAAACCTTCTTCGTGAAGCCCTTTGCTCATCAGGTTGTTCATCTGGGTGAAAACCTTCCCTGAAGACTTTTCGTCTGCTTCTTTAATGCTGTACAGGAGTAGTACAGGCATAGTCCTATGTACAGGTGTGGCTGGTGGTGGGTTGGGGGAGCCCAGGTCTGTGGGGGGATTGCAGGACTCAATCTCCATGGGTCCCTGGTCTGGAGTAAGCCCCTCGGGGGCAGCAGTCCTTACTGGGCTATCCATGGAGCGCCGAGACGGAGGGGGACCTAGTGGAGAACTAGCCGCTGACCGGTAGCTTAGCAGTCCTCCGGCCAGCAGGCAGGGGAAGGGAATGTTGTGTTGTTCGGCTGTCCTGTCCTTGGCCTTGTCGGCTTTAGGGGGACCCAGTGAATGTGGAGGGTTGGCCCCTAGCTCCTCTAAGTCTTTAACTGTGTCTTCCAACACACTGGCCACCACCTCCCACTGCAACTTTTCAGGCTGCTGAAGGACACTGAGAGCTGTGACTCCTAGACTCACCTCCATCGTCTCCTTCTGACCTAAGCGGGCCTATGCAAAGAAAAAGGAGATGTTTATTAATAATGCCTGACCAAGGGCCAGCAAGAACAACTTGACCAGAAATGTTCTTACCTGTGACAGACTCTGATCTGGAAGGCTCTTCACTGTCTGAATCCTCTATCTGGTCATCACTGATGACATAAAGATATCACGTTCAGTAAACAAAAAAGAGGCTTTACAACAGTAAGCGTGTATGTGTGTGTAATTTCAGAACCTGTCCCCCTCTAGTTTGGGTAAATCAGAGCAGCAAGTGGCCTCCTCCAGCCAGGAGAGTGTGGGTCTACGTGATTCTGTGCCTGTAACACTCTGCTGTTCACTGCCGGACAGGATCAGCTGTCTAAGGATGGCTGGGTCATATGGGTTCACATCAAACTTTAAATGCACCTGCACAAGTGAGACACAGATTGATATACTGTACAAAGGTTTAGGACTACTGTGCACCATCTCAATGACTGCTGATGGCTATAATCTGGTTTCTCAAGCAGTTCAATAAAAGAGAGACTTACCTTCATGAGCTTGGAAACATCCCATACGCAAATCTTTCCCCTCTTGGTTGCTGTAGCAAGAAAATGAGGGCAGCTACCGAACCCATAGCACACAATCTTATCCGACCCATCTGCACTGGGTAACTGGGCAGGGCTGGTGGCCAAAGTGACGGACAGCGGAACATTTTGGGTGTGCTCTCCTTTTACAAATGGACAGTTAGGGGAATGGCGCTCATGTTCGGACCTAAAGGGGCAGAATTAGCGATAAATGAGATGGTTTACAGCAATGGGGGAGTATTTTCTTTATCTTCTTATCCTTATTATTGCCTTGTGATTATCAGAAGTATTTATTATATATTCAAGTAAAGCTTGCAGTAGCTATTTTTATTTCTGTATGAGCAAATGTAACACTGCTATCCAATTTAGAGGAAACTCACCAGGGCTCATCTGTAGGCTCCCAGCACACCAAACACACACTGCAAGTAAAGCACATGGCCCGGTCATCACCTGTTGATGCAGGCTGGAAGGAAATGGACAAAGAGCTGTTAGCGCCATCAAGAGAGTGAACACACATTACCATAGTTACCATAACAGGCTTTCAACAGATAATTAAGAAACAGCCTATTCCTCAAATGAAAGCTCTCATAACATTTTAACAACCATGTCATTAAAAACCTATAAATAACTCTTATGTGAAACACAAAAGAAGATTTTGAGAAATCTCAAAAGTGGTTTTGTGTCCATACAAACCAACATTCTTCAGAATAAAGTGACATAAGGAAGAGTAAACAATGAAAGAATTTTCTATATTTAAATAGTCTGCATACATGCTAAAGACAACCCTAAATTACAATTAATCACGTTAACACTATTTCTCTTTGCATGGGCCATCACACTTTCATCCACAACACAGTGGCCACTGTTCTCTACTAGCTCTGTACGGTTGGCATGACAACAGGGATCATGGGTGAGAGGAGTAGTGTGGTCGCCTTGGTTACCAACGCAGCTCAACCCTTTCTGGCATCCATGGTAAATCGGGAAGAGGCAATGCACTAATGTAAGTACCAAAGCATCACAGGGAATTCCCGGAAAACTCATGCCAAAAATAAAATCACAATGAAATCATAATCTCTGATCTCATAACAGCCATTTTAAACGAAATAATGGTAGTGTCCTGGATGTTTGCTGCTCTAAATTGTATCAGAGGTGAAGTGTGTTACCCTTGTGACACTAGCAGTCCCCATTAGAATTGCAAATATAATTATTTTTCAAATATGTTGTTATCTGCCACTAGTGACCAAACAGGTAGTGGCACCTAGGTTATGTCATTGGCTGAACTAATGTTGTTATTCCGGTCAACCAAACAAACCGCAATTCGATAGAACAGTGTAAAAAGAGGAATACAAATGACACACAAATAATTAACTTTAATACTACTGAATGTTTTTTTACGTCCTTGTTTACCAATATAGGTCAGATCTGAGAATCCACTGCCATTGTGACATACAAACCTGGTGATAAAAGCCCGCTTGAGCCATTGGATCGGGCTGAGCCCACCTGTAGGTGGAATGAGGCCAGGACGTGAACGTTTCTCTCCGGTTAGCTTCACTGTACATCAAAGACCTGTAAATATCACACACACAAATGCCTAAAGTTAGGTAAACCCCTAACTTTAAGTATGAGCAATAACAATACCGGTGCTTTCCCCTGTAAGAACTAGCCATAAAAAGTGACCATAAATGTGGTTTGTTTATTGCAGGTGTCCTACAAAAGAATCACATTTTTACGATCCCGTTTCGTAATGTAAGATAAGACTAGAAACAAAGTATCTTCCCGAACAAGGTCACAAGCTTAAAAGCGAAAGCAAAACTCTGAATGCTGTTATATCATCGAAAAGATCAAACAGAAACCGTAGTGCCTCCATCTGTCTTACAGTTACCTGTCTACAGATCGCCCGGGTCCGACACCCAGTTCTGGCCTGCCACTTGGTAAGAGGTAGGAGAGTCTGTCCATGACTGAAGAGGCGACAGATAGGGCTGCCACATTCTGATTTAACTTCTTCAGCTCATTCACAATTGCATTCGTGATCGCCTTCAGCACGTGATAAGGGAGATGAAAGGTGACTGTTGCCCACTGGAGAAAGAAGTGAGGTTATGAGCATTAGATTGAAAAAAAGTTTAACAGGTAAGCATGATTAAAATAAACAAATACTCTCTTCTGGGACCAAAAAATATTGGTGATGCTCCCAAGCAACAGCAGGAAGCAAATCATGGACCAAGGGTTTTATTTTTATATTATATTTTTATAATATTTTATCTGTTTCTTCCTATTGGTTAAGCTGCCAACACGAGACCTGAATCAACATATATAAAGTTGTAGTGTTGTGCTTGAAACTCATGTTTATATGTTATGTTTTTATGAATTTTGTTTCATTTAATAAATTTGGTTTGAAATATTGTGACATACTTCATTGAATTATGGGATGAGCGTACTGTTACACCACTATTCATTATTAAAAAAATACTTCTTTGATATGCTCGGCCCCAAGCTCCTTTTGATTGAAAATCTGACACCAAAGTAAAGAAAACTAAGCTCTTCAAGTCATTTAACATTGTCTCCACATTCATTGATAATAAGAACAGATGGACAAGCAATATCTTGTAGAAATACTAGACTTTCTGAGCCTAGTTTTTAAATCTCAGGCCAAATTGCAAGTCTAAACAAGCTCTTTCACAACCACCCTGGCCTATCTAAAGCTCCATTCTCATCGAAACCTAGATAAATCTCAGATGCCTGATCAAAATGCATCACTAGATCACAGTCTGTGCTCTCTCTACGAGCCTGGAAAGTTCCAGAAGTCTGTCAGAGGTCAGCGGAGAGCTGAGTGAGAAATCCATCACTGGAGCTGACGCTCATTGTTACAGCAGTGATATATGGACGTCTGCCAAATTAGGAAGAAGGGGGCTTAGATGAGTAAACAAGGGAACACTGCCTTTAACTTCATTTAAACACATGGGACTGATTCCCTATGCCCGTAGCCTACCGCAAAATCGCATGAGCAGGACTGCAGTAATATGCTGATAGCATAGAGGACACAGAGGAGAAATGTGGCGTCATGATTTTTTTCTTAACTGCAGAGGTCCATTTATGTGAAGTGTTATAAGAAGAGTGATGATATGGCACTCATAGGTGGAAAAAACAGATCTTAAATTAGCATTTAAGTTTGAAGCTTGTTTTCTCGTAATTTAGATAAAGATGTTGTCTGTACATACTACAATGACAAATAAAAGAAAGATTAGATTTTCGGTGCTTCTCTCTCATTATTCTTACAATATCAGTCAGAATTCATACAGCAGGGACCTTCAGATCTACAAGCTGTGAAAGATTTGTGTTATTTCTTCTGAGCTTTAAGCAGGCCTTAGAAGCCGTGTTTGATCACACTTCTGTTACTGCAGGGCTACTGATCTGAGCTCTGCAGTACCGCTGTTCAATACAGCATGTCTGTATGTGCACGTAGATCACAGTCGGTGAGGATGTCTCTCATGAATAATCTATAAGCAGTAATGCTACATGACTCAACTATTCTTGTTTATTCACACACACACAAATCAGATTGCATTACACACACATGCTCGGACAGGTTTTTCAAAACGGACTGTTCAGGCTTTTGGGACCCATAAAATTAAGAAAAAAGTGATTGAAGCTCTGCAGCTCTGAAACATAAAGTCAAATCCAAGCACAGCACAATGACAAACGAGAGACAACACAACAGTGTGTGTGTGTGAAAAAGAGAGAACAATAACCAATTTGCTCACACTGGACACAAATAAATTTTTTATATTGCCATATTTAGTGAGATTTATCCTGTTAAACTCACCTTTGCCACTTTGTGATTGGCTGCCGTCTCATGTGAGGTATTCTCCAGGCCTTCCTTTAGCTGGGTAAGAAAGAGGTCATAGCCCTCCATATAAGAAACATCTACCTTCTCCAGACAGGCGTACAACATCTGCTGGGCCTGTGGGAAAATATAGGAACATTATGTCACACTTATCATCCAGTCAAATATTAATGACACACAAATTCATGAATTCATGAATCTAAATTTACAGAACATCAAAGCATGTGCTACAAAGGCATTATCAGCTTCGCATTTTCTTATGTTATTAGACTCCCCAGCTTAGACTCCCTAGAGATTGATCTCGAAGGACCAATAGCACAGGAGCGATGATGCAAGTTTAACTTTAGATCATGGGTCCAAGCCAGGAACACCACAAACAGACACTGTAACAACTTTACTGTGCTGACAGATTTCCCAAACATGCACTGGAAAAAGATGTCAAGGCATTGCGTCTCTTACAATCTCTGACAAAGTGAAATAAAACTTAAAATTAAAATTTTAAGCTGCAATCCATAACTTGTGCCTACCTATTGCCATCTCTGTTTTAAACATAACTCTGCAGGTAACCTTATGGATTTATTCTTACATGTGTCAGACGCAGACGAACTGACTTTCCCACAAAATTAAACCCGACAGCTTAAATTGTAAATCATTTTAATAACCTTACAATTGTCAGTCACATAAGGTATGGTAAAGTAAGGACAGAAGGTAAGGTAAGATAACTTATGGACAGAGTTTTAACACATATTTTTATGTCCTTGCTCAATAACTGGTACCTAAAAAAAAATAGATAAAGACAAAGATACAAGTACAAATGTCTAATATTTAAGGCAAATAAAATAGAGTTTTCAAAACAATGATGTTGATTCCACCTCAAGCCATCCATAGCTTCAAAAAATTAAATAGGCAGTAACTCTATCTAAACAGTAACGGCTTACAATGTCACTGCTGACAAGAACAGAGGTGAAAAGCCTTTATAACAGATGCTTTAGTGATGTAGTGTCTGTGAAACATTAATATGAGATTGATTTCAGAGTCTGGGTCAGGTGAGGAGCCTGCAGATGCTCGGACTCACCCTCCTGCCCGTGTTAGAGGATTACCATTAAAACAATCATAACAAATGGATGATCACGTTAATGCTATAAAAAGCTGCAATTTAAAAGGATTTACTTGCTGAACTGCAGTCATGACTAATGCTTACATTACAGTTCCTATATTTCATTGAACATGCTTATGAATGGCCATTCTAAAAAACATGTGATCAAGGCATGTAACTCTGGGACTGGAGAACTCTTAAGTTATAACTCATGTGACCGAGCAGAACAGATTCAGCTGACGACGTCCCAGAATTTATTGACAACACCTCTATTGTGCCTGCTATATTATCTCAGACATATGCATGTTTTGATAAAAAAAATAACAGAAGGATAACAGATATGCTATTCCTAAATGTTTATATTTAGTTAAATGTCACAAACAAATCAAAAGCGCTCAAACAAAATACATATTTTGAACATAGGAAATGTATAAAAATGTAATGTATGTTCATTGACTTTTATTAAAAACACATACATACATACATACATACATACATTTACAAAAATGTATTAAATGTAATACATAAAATGTGTAACAAGAACATAAATGGTTTAGGTATTAAATATTTTATATTATAAAATGTTCTACTTTAAGTAACTTCGATTCACAGAGCAGTGGGAAAAATAAATTTTTCTACTGTACAGAAATGCTCTGTGGGACAAGACCACATGGCAAAATAACACACTATTAATGTTTGTATTCATTTTTTTGCCATCTCAGGTTAGTCCGAGCATCAGTCTACAATACATATCAGACCGTATGTGAACAGGGAGTGGTGTCAATTTGGAGATTTGTTTTCAGAGTGTGTCCTGGGATACAATGGACCAGTCTGTCTGCATAGCACTCTTTGTCAGACTGGTTATGCGATCATCACATCAACAAGCTTGCTCAACCAACTAACATTCGGCCTGGTTGTAATGTACACCTCATACTAAAGAACTGCATGACAAAAATTCTAGTGATTCAGCCCAGGCTGAATCACAGGTACACAGCAGTGCGATATATTACACCACACTGACCTCAAAACAAGGTCAACATAACCTGTGATCACATGAAACGTGTAAGTTTACGGTGATGACGGGCGGCTCATTTATTAAAAATTATAGGCTAATTAATATTTAACCCCTGGGGTTGTAGACTCGCCTATGAAATCTTAAAAAAAAAAAAAACATTACAATCTTGAATGTAGTTTCAAAAGTTGTCAAGAATCTATTCAGGATGAGCAATGTAATTCTGCAATATTTAATCACATTAGACTGGCAAATTTTAACCTCAAAGCATGAAACATCAGTTTTAAATGAATGATGTGCAATTGTTTAGGTGCAAGCACTGATTTCAAGTGGCATGGAGATGAAAACCCCATCATCAATTATTGACAGATAAATGGTCAAGTTATGTACCGCAACAAGAAAGAGCTCATTATGTAAAGTATAGAATATGATATTTGTGTTTCTGTTTACTGCTGTATCAGGGTTGTGTTCCATTTAAGCCTATGCAAGACTATGAGTTTCTTACCTCAGTCACGGGTAGCTCCAGCTGCACCATGTCTGCTGGTTTGGACACAGGAGCCTGGAGGGCCGTGTCTAGAAGAAGGATCCCATTCAAGTCCTTTCTGCAGCCAACAGCATAATCGTCCACAAACAGCACCTTATCCACTGCTGGGAAGTACTGACACCTCACCCGGCCCCCGGGTTTAGCTATCATACGCCCCACAAAGAAGGAGAGAATGGTCATTAGTGCTTGGTAGCAATTTTGGTTGGGAATGATTCAATAATTATAAAAAAAACCTACATAAATTAGCATGTTACAAAAAAGACAGTTCAAAATGAAAATATTCAGATATAACATGATAAAAAGCCAAACACATTTAAAATGAAGACTTCCCCACATGTTTCTTACAACCAAAACAACTGCAGGTTAACTACATAAACACATGCAAATAAACAGTTTGTGCTGTGCTACACTCTCGTTTTAACAAATCAGAATAGAAAAGTGAGAAATGTCACTAGCTTTGGAAAGTCTTTTAAAAACACCCTTTTCCCGTTTACTCTGAAAGATAAGGCAAGCACATCCTTTGCCATGCATGACTGGTAGGAATCTGTATGCAAAATAAGACTGAAATCAGATGTGCAGAAAGGTCAAGATGATGGCATTGTAACAGATTTTTCAAAATTTGTTTTTAAAACGTAATAAGCAAACAGCTGAGAGCTCAAAATTGTGAATAGCCTGTTTGTCTAATTAGGGCTTTATTAGGCATTTTTAAAATAAATAAATAACGCTATCATTAACTTATGCCAAATTTACCTTGAATTTTGTTTTATTTGTGAATCAAATTCAAAATACGAGTGTAGGGAGGCAGAGAGAGAGATTGTAATTACTTTGCCACAATATTTAGAGAGCAACAATGTTAAACAGGTGAAATACCAACACATACTATGTCAATTACCATGAGTAGCATTAACACTGTATAAATAATTACAGTGATTAATACCCTGATTATTATCGATATCAGTATAATGCATACACCTGACACCTATATTTAGTCTATTTTATTCCCTACTGGCACAAACTAAACTTACACTATAAGCGCCTGTCAAACATTTGCAAAACAGGGAAAAGCATTCCAATTCAATCAATATTATCCGAAGTGTGAATTAACGTTCTGTGTTCGCATCTCTCTGTGCCAATATCTCCTGCCAAATACATCATTGCAATTCCAAATGAGATAAGTCTTTAACTGTACCACTAACACACCCAACCAACAATTTCAGATTTTCGATAAAGAATCATGACATGATTTTATATTATATTTAATACATAAATATATACTAAAATGTATCATTAATCATACAATTAATAATTAAATATATAATTGTATATTGTATATGGGACAATGAAACTAACAGTTATATAAGCAAATGTTTATATGCTCTCATTAAGTCATTTGACAGAAGAGCTTCAAAGACATTTAGGCCAGGGACCTTGTTTTGTAACACTTGTAACATTTTACCAGGCTGTATTAAAATCATGATGACACAAAGTATTTAAATAATTTATTAAGGTTGCAGACAGTGTTAATAAAAGTTCTCTTACACTGTAAACTCATTAAGCCTCATGCTGTAATACTGCACAACCCGTTTGTATTACTGAACAGCACTGCTTCAGCCACAATACAAAACTAATGTATTCATACATTATTCAGGCATTTTCAACGTGGAAAAAAACAATACGCAATCCTACAATGTGGAGTTTTGACAGCATTCATATTCAATATAAAGTGTTTACCAACAAAACGACACAACCCAGTATAAAACTGACCTAAATCATAAATGATCGTGGCAGGTGTATAATAAAGTCAGCTGTCATCTGTTGACCTAAACATGAGGTGTTTTACTTGTCTGTAGCAAGCTAGGCTATGCTAACGCTAGGCTAACGTTAGCATAATCAACTAAACCTCCATCAGCTGATACTGGATCAAAAACAATATTTTGTTTGTTTAAATATCTGAAATCCATCTTCATATGCACTATTAATCACTGACATTTATTCAAATGTATGTTGTCACTGAAGCCAAATAATAAAACGACACACACACACACACACACAGCCGCATATACACAGTGACTAGCTGATGTTTGCTAATGTTTAGATAGGCTTCAGTGCCGCTTTACTTTATGAGATCAGAACCGCTTTTAGTTTTTAGTCCAGGTTTAGTTTTGGTTTCACTTTGTCTATTAAGCCTAGCTGTATCGATTTATGATAATAAGCACTACAGATATATACACAAACTCTGTATTCGTGAATTAAGTCGCAATTTGAAGTGTTTACAGCCCAGAAGGCCCTAACAACTGAGAATCATTCGGTCTGTCAGGAGGCTCTGAGAGGAAGGTATCATATCAACAACAACACGGAATTCCTGTTGTTACTTATTATTCGTCTCTATATGGAGAGGTCAGGGGTTATTCTCTCACACACTAACAGACCCAAACAGTAAGGTGTCATTCTTAAAACACCACACCATCTGACTATCCAGACATAAAACATCATCTACTATCAAAATCCTAGGAATGGGTGGTAATTCTGACACTGTCTTCAATATGGGGCTTTCTCTCACCTCCGCCTCCATCACAAGTGGCAGGAGCAAAGGATCCCCCACACTCCTCCTCCAGCCCAGAGATTACTTCTATATCTGCTATCTGACACAGTCCGGCCTTTTTAAATCTCTTAGAACCGGTCGGCAACAAAACTCACCATGCAAAGCTGAGGCCTGTAAAATAGCCCCGGAGGTGCCGTCAATGACTTTGATGCTGCCCCGGCTGGTGACAGCCAGAATGGCGTTAAGGGCCGGGTGGTAAGACAGGCTCCGCAGGCCCTCCTCGTCGCAGCGAAGGCAGCCGTCCCTCAGCACGACCCAGTCCGGCGAACCTGGCGAGGCCGCCGCCGCCGCCGCCATCTTCCTACTATCTTCCCTTCCTGCCTGCCCTCCTCCTTCGATAGTTTCTCCGTGGACGCGACTCGACGAGAAATCGTTAAAGCTGAATCCTGAAGTACCGCTGCGCTTCCACTGCGGACTGTAAACCTCCTCCCGATACCGCAGGAGCAGCGATTCACCATCAGCGGAGCGGAAACCAGCGGCTCCTTCTGCTCACACACTAAGCGTGGAAACGGAACTGGCGTAGTTGCCGTGACGTCGCCCGCCGAACATCTAGGGGCGCTGTAACGCGATAGATCGATCGGTTTTTCTCTACAGTTGCTTATAAAGACAACATGTTTCTGGGACTAACCTTTGGCTTATTGTTCTTTTTTACTTTTGGTAAAACCATCTATTGTTACAAGAAACCAAACTTTATAGTATTGCATTAACCAAACAATCACACAAAGTAATTAAATTACTACAGTACTCCCACAGTCAACAACATAAATTGATTCATCACAGGGGTATAATTACAGTGTCAATAGCTTTTAATTTGATTTGTAATGTAATGTATCTTATAACAATTTCCATACTCAATTATATTAGCTAAAGTAACAGACTAACATATTTCTGCAATTTATACATCACCAGGTAGAAAGTTGTTTTTAATTGCATGTTCTACAAATAAAAACTCCTTTCATTTTTGGCTACATTTACATTACTAAAATAAAATACACCACAGCTATATAAAACAACCAATTCAAGGCACCCATTCTTTGTAGACACTTTTAATGCAAGCTGTACTGCCTACACTCTCTTGTTTGGAATTCATAAATTAGAAATTAAAACTGAGAAATTGAAGAACTCTGTGAACCGTAAAAAAGTAACATTAAGTCACCCTTTAACAAAAAAAAATCACTTTTACCATCAGGTGGCTAAATTATGACTGTCTGCACCATTAGGTTTTTCTACACATAATGAGTTATGTGCTCAGTTACATGACTATTGTTTAACAATATAAAATTTGAGAAATCCTTTGTTTGGTGTCACATAATTTTTCTGTTGGGCTCTAGAATTATGTGGCAGACAGATCTGTGAAAACAGGGCTTCCACAGTAAAAGATTTTGTTTTTTATTGTGTACAAAATTAATGGAAGCAGTTAAATACACTAATGTCTGTACACCTCATTTCCCCCATAGCATGTAGGACTTTAAACAGGGTAAAAGAACCTAAAAAAGCAAACTCCTCCTCGGTCTTCATGAGAAATCCCTGCTGTGTACCTCCCCACAATCAATGTCACACAGTCAATGTCCAAGCGACGAGCCAATAAAAGCCTGTGGTCAAATCAGACTCCAGTATACAGGGACAGGAAGTAGATGTACAAAAGGAAGATGGGATATATGAGGAGGGGTTTCTTTGTTTTGAATTCATCACCAACAAGTAAAGAGGCAGCACTGTACGCAGCCCAGAATACTCCAAAGAGCTAGAAAAAAAAAACACAGAAACAAACTGTGTTATCCATATGTGATACAATTTGTTTATATACATGTATATTCATTTTTTATTTTCCCACCTTTATGAGTGTAGAGACAACTTCAAAACCCCCAATGACCAGGAGAAGTGGAGCTATTACAATGAGTGGGAGCAAAGAATATCCAATCACGCCAAGGACTTGCCCATAAGACACCTATTTAAAAACATAAAAACCATCAATGTTGATCAAATGAATCTTTTTTAATTTGATCTTAATAAACATATACATTGTCTGACAGTCTTCACAATATATTTATACCTCTCCACCCAGGACTCTTGCAAGGAGAAAAATCATCAGAGATCCAAATATCCAGATCGTAACAATCCAAGAAACAACCTGATTGATCAAAGCAAAATGTGATATAGACCTACATTTAAATTATTCAGGTTTGTATATCTGGACTAATTCAATCATGCATTTATTATAATCTCTTTTATCCCCATATCAGACCCATTTAAAAATGAACTCAGCATGCATTTCTTTACAAAATAAAAATAAAAACTCAATAATTAACAAACAGTGCCACTTGGTTTATTGTTAATTCACTCACCCTGAACTGTCCGTAGATGGAGATCATAGAGAAGAGCAGGACAACAGCAAGCGGTCCCCAGAAGTCAGGATTGTCCCTCACAACCTGTCTGTTAAATCCCAGTGAGGGCATGGGCATCAGCACACACCTGATTTTGTAGTAAATGTCCTTCAGATCAATATCCAACTCCTCCCTACAGAAACAATAAAGTGTTTCTACAAATTAGTGTGCTTCAAACTTATCTGTGGTTTTGAAAGCCAATGTGTCAGCAGCCCTCACATGGGGGTCGACCCTAAAAACTTACAGGAGTGGTTTAGTGTCCTCTGAATCTTCTTCGTCCACCTCCAGCAACCAACCATAACCCCTCTGTCTCAGGAAAGTGGTGGCATATGTGTCCCTGGTAGAATCAGGGCCCATATTGAGTGTGATATCTGGGGCATCAATGGTACCGCTGAGTTCTGGGGAAGATGGTTTGTATTAGATTAATGAAGATCACCTATGCATCCCTTCTGAGTCTCCAAAACAACAACCATGTCACGATTCTTTATTGGTTCTAGATCACACATCTAACTACGGTGTGTACATAAAATGTATGTGTACTGTACATAATACAAAAACAAGTAAAAAAAAACCATGCTTAGTAATAGCATTTCACCATCCATCAGATCAGAGATGTCTGAATGCATTTGGGCCCTTAACTCTCTTACCTTCAGCGTCTGTCGATGAAACGAAGGTAAAATCTCCGTTGGTGGGAGAGAACTGCATGATTGACAGCGATCAAAGCTCAGACTTCAATCAGAATCACACACACCACCGCTGGTCGTACACCTTCACACCATTGCCACGTTTAACGATTCCTACCGATGTGTTTTTGGACAGATCTGCGGGCTCAAAACAGTCATGGAGGAAGCAGGAAGTACGGAGAAAACAGACGACACGTCAAATCCTGGAGCGGAGCGGGAGGCACGTGCTCCACCCAGCGTCAGACCCTGGAACAGACAACAAACGTACATCATTTCATAATCACTTAGGATTATCCTAGTTTCAAGTCACTATTTTTTGTCTTTGTTTAAAATGTAACTGTTATTACGCCTGTTGGGTCCTAGAATTAAATAGCATTTTTTATTGTGAAGGCCAAATATATTTTATAAAAATGTAATTTTGTTAAATATTAGAATAGCAACACACTGTACATTTGTTTAATAGATGTCAGTGTCTTGCATTGTTTGTTGTTTATAAATATTGGTTAATTACATTTTTAATTATGTATTAACAAATTTGTTTAGTAGTATTTATTTGTTTTCAATATGTTTTAATTTTAATGACAATGCTCTTTTTATTTCTTCATATTACATACATGAGGGGCTTATTTTAATGCAGTTGTGTTCTGACAAATATATATAAAGCAAACAGGAAAGAAAATGGATGTATGCGCAACAATAGTTTTATTTTGTCGCATGACGTGACCTCAATTCCCCCGCCTCTTCAACAATTCGAGCTTTGTGATTGGCTGTCTATGTCAGTCTGACCAATAGGGTTCTTGGGTAGTGACGTCGTTTTTTGCCGCTAAAGTCGAACCTCGTCAAATCAGACACACAACTTCACGAGTAAAAGCTTTCGGTAAGTGATTATTAAACGTGTAAATATTTTGTTATATGTGACCTTATGCATTATTAACTGGTTGATTCTGTTATGTGGTGTTCAGCCGTTGCAGACGCAGAGTTTGACGTGTGTTCTGGTTATATTTGTTTTGTTTTGGAGGGATTTGGCGGTTAAAGTGTAGTGCAGACAGATGCAATGTCATTTCAATCATTCACTTTAAAAGGCAGAAACCGCTGCAATACATTTTTTTGCACATAGATGTTTATCCTTTATAGTCGTCGTTAAGTAATGAAAAGCTTTCTTGAAGATGTGTTTACGTTCTACAGTTGATCGTGAATGCATACTATATGCTGTTAGTCTGTACTCCATACTGGATGTATAACATAACGTCAGTGATCTTACATGCATGTCTTTTGTTTTTCTCAGATAGGTTAACACAAACTGGGCTCCTACTATAAACCGTCATATTACAGACATCTGTCCTTCCAGACAGACACTATGGGAATTCAAGGTCTGTTGCAGTTCATTAAAGATGCAGGAGAGCCCATGAATGTGAAAAAGTATAAGGGGCAGACAGTTGCTGTGGACACATACTGCTGGCTCCATAAAGGGGCTTTTTCTTGTGCAGAAAAACTTGCAAAAGGAGAACCTACGGATCAGTAAGTTTTGATCTCTTATTTGCATGCATTGTGTATTTCACATATTCTGCATGCAAAAAAATGCATGTTTAATTGAATTCCTGTGTGTCTCCTGCAGGTATGTGTCCTACTGTATGAAGTTTGTGGAAATGCTTCTTTCTTTTGGCATTAAGCCTATTTTGGTGTTTGATGGTCGTAACTTGCCTTCCAAACAGGAAGTGGAGAAAGCCAGACGAGAGTAAGAACATATTTTGCTCAAAAACATGATTAAAGCATTTTGTCAAGGCAATACATTATTAGTAAAATACAAATAGGAGTATTTAATGTATATTGTGAATATCAGGCGTCGACAGGCAAATCTACAGAAAGGCAAACAGCTGCTACGGGAAGGAAAGCTTTCAGAAGCCAGAGACTGTTTTACTCGCTGTGTTAATATCACCCCGTCCATGGCACATGATGTCATCAAGGTAAAACCATTTCCTCCACAATGGATATCATAATATCTGTAAATACTCTTCATTTTGAAATCTGTTAAATAATGTTTCTCATATACATCTTTCCAGTTTCTCATGCATTTAATTGTCCTGTTTTTTAGGCTGCCAGGGTGCGTGGCGTGGACTGTATTGTGGCTCCATATGAAGCTGATGCCCAGTTAGCTTTCTTGAACAAATCTGATATCGCTCAGGCAGTGATCACAGAGGATTCAGACCTGCTGGCATTTGGCTGCAAAAAGGTACGAATACAAAGGTCTTATATGAGAACAGAGATATACTTGCCATCAGTAGTTGCTGACCACCAGCTTCTGATCTCATTCAAGATTTGGAATGATCTGCTTTGTAGAGGACACCTAAAACATTGCAGATAAAGCAAAACTGAACATGACAGAACATTTAGTTAGTAATATTTTGTAATATCATGCTTGGTTTGATAAAACACCTGAAACCCTGGGTCATGCTGACCTTACGTAACAGTACGTAACAGTTGTTGTTTTTAACTTTGATGTAACTACAGACAGAGACATGCTGACAGACATTAAAAACTGCATTTAGATCTGCATAACGTGTGTGTTTATTGCAGGTGATTTTAAAGATGGATAAACAGGGTAACGGTCTGGAGATTGACCAGTGTCACCTCGGCCGCTGCAAGTCACTAGGCAATATCTTCACGGAGGAGAAGTTTCGTTACATGTGCATCCTCTCTGGCTGCGATTACCTGCCCTCTCTGTATGGCATCGGTCTGGGAAAGGCATGCAAGCTGCTTAGAATAGCCAATAATCCAGATATTCTGAAGGTAAGAACATACAGACAAATAACAGCCAAAAACATAAAGCACATGCTAAAACAGAACAAATAGTTTGTGATTGGTTGGTATTGTAAACACAACTTCTGGTCATGTGACTGAAATGGCAGGTTTTATCAAGTTCTGCTTGCTTTGGTAATGTTCCCACAGGGCAGAGAGCTCTGTGTTTTTACTCAGATACTACCTTAAAATTTCAGCCTGATTTCATACCCCATTGCACAAATGCACATCTTTTCCCATCTGAGCATTTTAAACGATTCTTATCTTATATGAAAGGAATAAGGATTGCTAAAGGAAATTAAACTCTATTAGCTGAAATGCTTTTTAAATATGAAAACATGCCTAAATAATGATTTTTGTGTGAGATCTCACTCAATGCTGATTATACCATACAGGTGATAAAGAAGATGGGTCAGTACCTAAAGATGGACATCAGTGTGCCTGATGAGTACATTGAGGGCTTCACCAAAGCTAACAACACATTTCTGTACCAGCTCGTCTTTGACCCCTTGAGGAGGAAGGTGGTTCCCTTGAACCCTTACCCAGATCACATTGACCCCGCCTCCCTGAGCTATGCTGGAACGTATCCTTTACATCATAAACCAATCAAACAGGATGTTCCTACCCTATAGTATCATTTCATTAATGTTATTAATGACATTTTTGCTGTAAAATTTGAACTTAACTTATTGAATGCAGTAATGTAGGAGATGAGAAAGGATTGGAAATGGCTCTTGGAAATCTGGACATCAACACGATGCAAAGAATAGATATCTTTAATCCCGATTCACCTCAGACTCAGGTAACCTGATAGTCTTTAATCTGGATTTGCTTGTATTTCTGTTGCATATTAATTTTATAGCAAAATACATGAGCTTTACCTCTCATCTCTTATCTCCAGCCCACTAAAGCTGCCCGCAGTACTGGTTGGAACAACAGATGTGACAACACTGGCCCATTACAGAAGAGCATTTGGAACAAAAACTATGAACCAGGCAGCATCCAACCACAAAGTCCCGCCACCCCCAAAAGACCTCCACCCACTCGGGGGAAAGAGAAAATCGTCAGTGTACAGAGTTTGAAACTACCCCAGAGAGAGTCACAAGTGAAAAGACCCCGTGAAGGTAGGCAGTCATGAACACCCAAATGATTTTTTTTCTGTTCCGTTCCACTGACTGACTAATAAACCAAAACATTCTCCTTTCTTAACATTGAAGCAGCGTGACATTTTTAGTTTAACTCATATATACAAAATATTTTGTTTTTGGCAAGACTCCAGTCTCTCTGTGGACGACCTGTTAGGGCAGTACTCAGCTGGTGTAAAAAGGCACCGTCCTGAAACTTCACCCACCAATGACTCACCCGTCTCTAAGGAGAAGGAAAGTGTCAACACAGCTGGCCCGCTCAGGCCTCGAAACCGCTTTGCAACTCTATTGCAGTGGAGGAACCAATCAGAAGAGGGCACTGGAGAACAGGGCACACGCAGCAGGTACATGCAAAGCAGGTTAAATGGTCACACCATAGATGCATACTTCACTCCTCTATCTACAGATCTTAGTTTTCCCCCACCCCCAAAACCACAATTTAACCCCTAGTGAGTAATCTTCTTATTACCATCTCCATCAGGTTTTTCTGCCGTGAGGAATCAACTGTCACAGAGACACAAGAAGCCTCATTAAAACAAGATTCATCTCAGCCTGTAGAGTCTGAAGAGATGTGTCTCTCACAATCTGATGACCGACAGTCCTTGTGTGAGGACACCGATGTAGAACAACAACAAATCAAAGACGATCAAATCAAAGACAAGTCATCCAGTCCTTCTGCGTCACCCTCTCACCCTGTCAGATCTGCCAGCCAGGGTCTAGGGGTCTTTAGCTGGTCAGGAAGCACTAGAGACCTCAATAAAGCTAATTCACAACCACCTTCAATCATCAAAGATAGACTTGGGTCATCACCTACACTTTCAGGGTTGTCTGCCCTACAGCAGTACCACCGAAAGAAGGGCAGTTTCTCCTGGAAGGGATCTGGGACGCTCTCTCTCTCATCTTCTCCTGTAGAGGGCACTGAAGATCCTGAGAAGTCTCCTGATTCACCTCCATCTCAGGATAGTGCATATTTCTCTCAGTCCAGTAACGCCCCTTCTGGTGCAGAGGACTCACTAACCAACTGCCTAGTCACAGATGACATCACTGATAGGGTGAGAAAATCATTTTTATATAATAAATATATATTAATTAATATATTAATTTTAAGTCCAAATATTTTTTTTTTCATTTATCCATCTTTATTAATAAGTAGTGATTCAAACCACCAGTAAATTGTTACTTTTTCGAGCGATCATACAAGTCTTACAGATATAATTGATAAGAAAATCATAAACTTACATCAGAGGAAGAACCAAAACATCATAGAAACTTTGAGCTCTCTTTTGACATTGACCAGTAAGCAACCACCTAAAACACCCTGACAATCATTTACGACCTCACATTTAATCTTAAATCTTCCCTTTTAAATTTTTTTTTCTTTTTAATCTCTTTGAAGGAAAAAGGAAAAGGAGAGAGATTTAGATTGCTCCAACAGCCCAAGCAGTTCTCCCACAGATAAGCCAAAACCTCCTCCGAACAGAACAAAGGCATATTCATCTTATTATGATTATACATATACATATATACACATATATTGAAATATATGACGTAATATATATATATATTTAGGTACATGTGTGTCCTTTCCCCACACCTCCGCCCTCAGTCTCACGCCTGTTCTCTAGGTTTCAGGGTTGTCCCGGAAACAGTCTTGTGGACAGGGTAAAGGCGGTAAAATTGAGACATCCGCACCCGCCAGGCCCAGCGGTCTGAGAAAGAAACCAAATGGGAAGAAAAATACAGTCAACAACGAGAACAGTCCAGGCCTGCAAGCCACCATCAGCGGACTCTGGGGGGCGTTCAGTTTCAAAAAGTAAGTCTGTGTGTAAATATACCCTTATGTAAATAATTGATTCATCCTTGCAGATGACAAGCCCTCACTCTGTCCATATAAATTACTATTGTTTGTTACTGTTGTCAGTACCGCCTGTGACCTGCAGGGGCAGTGTGTTAAAAGTGTGTTCAAGGTTTGAATAGCTTGTCATGGTAAATACCAGGTTTTGGGAACATTAAATATACACTGGCAAAGAGAGTGGACAAATGGGAGTGGTGTGGTTACTTAGTTGTTATCTGCACAACAGAGGTGTTACTTATCGTTTAGATAAAGTGAGAGATTGTTGTAATGTAGAGAAGGGTGGTGTCTGAAATACATTGTGGGCGAAGGCCTGAGAGCTGAATAATAAGTCAGTGAGCGTGAAGGAGGAGGGATCTAATCTGCATATGAATTAAACATGAACAAGTTAGTTTAAGGGCTGGAGTGAAACTAGGGAAATATCTGATGGCAAGTTCTCTCTTCTTGCTTTGCCATTGTGTGACGACGCCTGAAGCAGAAGTATTAATTTCTTTAAGGCATCAGGTCATTGATTTAAAAGAATAGTACAGCCAAGCATGAACATTTTGTCATTTGTTCATGTTGACTTATGGAGGACGAAAAAGACATTTTGAAAATGTTGACACTGTTGTTTTTAGATACAATGAAAGCATGCTGTGTCCAGGGCCTGTTAATTTCCTAAAAGCACCATAAAGGAGTTTATAAAACATGTGCATTATATTTCAAATCTTAACTAACTACAACAATTCAAACAAACAGATAAAACTAACTAGTGTGATTTATTTTGATTCTCCAAGAACAAAATAACAAAATTTGCAACTCTTGGTGGAATGCTTAGATATGGATTTATCTATTTAAATGTATGTGCATGTGTTTGTTTAAGGGACAATCCAAAGATAAGCACATCCAGGAAAGGAGAGCCGATGTCACCGGTCAGAGAAAATGTGATGACGGAACCAGCCGAATCAGATAAAGAGATTCTCATCATCTCAGAATGATGTCATACTTTTAAACCATTGGTACTCTGTTAAGAGTAGCAAACAGTCTCTCAAACATACTGTGTATGTTCATGTATTTGTACAATAAATCAATAAAAATGTTTTAGTATAATACATTTTCTTTTGTTTTTGTATCCCAGTTATTTGATGTACAGTCGTGATTTTGATCTTATATGAACAATCAAACTTTCTGTACAAAACTTGTATCCTTCAAACAATTTATGGTATGTGATTGTTCACTGAACCAGTTTATATTGTAGTTACATATTGGAATCAAAGTTTAGCTGAATTCCAAATGAATATTTCAGTGTGTGCGTGTGGGTTGAGCGGTATTAGACTATGTCAGGTATGCAGCGTACAGGTGACAAAATGCCTCTGGAGCAATGATAAACCTCTTTGGAGCCTCTTTTTGTTCCTCAATTGCACTTGTTATCAGTAGCTTGACAAAAGTGCACACGCTCATTCTGAAACGCATATAATGTTGATTCTTATCAGAAGAATCTTAGAGCTGTTTTCCTTAAATAAGATTAGTTCTCAGTCACATTGCTCAGATGTTTAAATGCAACTTATTCACTCATGGGAGATTTTCAACCCCCTAAGGTTTATTGGGACATTTTATAAACATCTCCACCGACAATGCACAACTTAGTCCCAATAACCAGATGTGCTTATCCAAACCAGCTATTACTAGACCAACCATATCATAAACCTACAATCAAGTGTCTTGCTGCTACAACGCCACCATTCATAAGATCTGTCCACTGTATATCTGCATTTCAAGGGGCTCTGGCCTTGTGCAATTGGTCTAGGTTACAAATACCTGTAAGAGAATGTAGAGTTGTGGCATTCTTGCACTCACTCTTCAATCTCTGCCACACCTTAGCTTACAAGGTACTATTCAACACCAGCAACAGATGATTAAATGGCCACGAATGTCAACAAGAACATTTGAAACCAAAAGGAATGTTGAACGTGCTCAGAACCCCATCAAGTTTGGGATGGAGATTGGTTAGGCCCTGATTTCCTCTTTGCCTATATGATACTTTATATGCTGTCGGCACATACAGATTTTAGTCCTCCTTTGTATTATCTTGCAGTGAGTCACGAGTGAGTCATTTGGTGGTTTAGACAGTTTGGGACAGCCTACTTCCAAGAATTATACTTACAATCTGAATATACAAAGCTTTTGCTTTAAGCTTTGTTGTACGTTTGTTAGGTAATATAGTTGTTAAACTGTATACAGTGGGTGCAAATTTACATAAAATGACTTGCGAATGCACTTATCCAATCAGAACTCACGGTTATAACTATATGTTCTTAATACTGATGAATGTTTATTCATAATTGTAGATTATTTTATTATTATTTTTTATTTAAGTGTTTTACTTGGAAATAGCTTTATATTTCATGCAATAAACTGTTTGTGGCTTTTTGCATTTTAATTGTTAGTTACTGTTTCTTATAACAATCGTACTATGTAATAACCGGATGAACAGCATCTGAAACATTCATCAGTCTGTCGATGCAATGTAAAAAATGTGTTTTTCACAATTCAAACACAGTACAGTTGCTCAACAGCCAACACAAAGATCTCAAGAATCTAAGTTTTAACTTGATCAAACTTTAAAAAAGTGTGTGTGTTGTTATCCTTCACCTGTTTCTCTGTGAAGTGAGGAAAGCAACATTCTCTCCTGAGAGAAAGTTCAACAACAGGGTTTTTCAATTAGTGGAGAGGTCTTAACATGTTTACAACTGAGAAAGATCCTTTGTTTGTAAGTTGCTGGTGACTGTATTTCATTATACAGACAATGAAGCAGGCAAGTTCATACCTGAAGCCCAGACACAGAGACTTAGATGTAGTGCAAATAAATAAGTCAAAGATTCAACTCCAAAGTTCTCCCTGGAGGCAAATGTACTGCTCTTGCCTTAGACATGTAGCAACAACTGCACAAGCTCAATGCCACAGTCAATCTTCATCCATTAGCTTATGTTAAGTACACAGGGTGCTTTCCTCCTTTAAACACTTTCTGTCGAGGCTCTGTAAAACATTTGGGAAGGGGAGAACAATTACCTGAAACATTGCTCACTTGCTCCAAATATACAACCTCCCCCTTGTATTGTGAAGCCTTCAATCACTGTAACCGCATTTTGTTCATGTAGTTAACCATATGTGCAGAACTGTAAACATTTACAATGGCACAGTTAGACAGTTTAGTTTCCAAGAACTCTATTGTGAAGTTGTGCGGTTGTGTTTCTCTATTCTAAGAAAAGATTTATTGGCTACTTTTGCAAATTTGTAAACTTACAGAAAGATTTTGGCATGAACTTAGAATGTTGGTTAAAAGTATGGTGATATTACGATTTACGCTTGCGAAGATACGGTGCTTAAACAAATATGGGCAACAGGATATGATGTCACACTTTGACAATTCTAAAAATTCAATTTTTTATATAAACTTGATTGTTTTACTTGATTGTTGTAGGTTGGGTACAATTTGGACAACCCCTTTGTTTCAACCCATAGTTGGGTAAAATATGGACAAACTCAACTGTTGGTATAAATTAACCTTAACTTAATTTAAATCAACGGTTTGGGTTGAAACAACCTATAGTAGCATATTTAGAGTGTACTAACTTTGTTTTCTAGTTTGTTTTCATGAAATGTGTAAATACTGTACTACATTCACATGAATGTGAACTGAAGTGACTGGAACTCAAAATTCAGTGTGACCACACGTGAGATGAAGGCCTGCATTTCTGCAGCCCTGCACTACTGCTTACATCAGTGCTGAATGAATAACAATGCCCTTATTACTAACTACTTAAAAATGTTGATGTACTACAGTTCATGTGATAAAACAAACAAAAACTCTTACAGTGAAAGCTTTATAATACACAAGAAAAATAACTCATTCATAAGACAGAAAGAGAAAATACATTTCCAGTTGAACGTTTGAGGTTTAATATGATCCAGTACCTCCCAGTATTGCAAAACTGCTCAGTCTGGGTTTGTGGGTGTTGCATTTGATGGTGGCTGATGGTTAACTTACTGAGGTACTTCTATGAATTTGTATTCATTACAGAAACAACTTAAGGGTGTGTGGAACAAGAAAATAAAGCCAAACCCAGGCAAACAACTCAACAGAACTCAAGTATTTCACTGTTGACATAAGTTTTTCAAAGTGTGTTTCTAATATGTTGTTTCTAAGGATATGACTGGGTTATCGGTATCACTAACAATATGTTATAAATGACCAAATTGCTTAAATTTTAACCTTTGCATAAATACTAAATATTGTATTCTTTTCTTGACACTGTTAGTGTTTGTTAGTTTTGGTGAATAGTTCATCTTTCTAATAAACTGGGGGAGCAAGGTCACAGTAGTTTTTAATTTGCTTTAAAAATGTTTTTAAGTTTTTAAATTAAACCAATTAAATGAAATTGATCCGTTTTAGATTAGTTTACTTTTTAATCTTAAACTGTTTTATTTTTTATTTTAGTTTATTTCATGGCTGTCATGTGCAATATGAATTTGAAATAAGTTTAATGTTTACTCATATGAGTATCTAAAACAACTATATTGTCAAATTCATCAAATTAATGCTAATGTTTATTGATGATTTTATGCTAATTTTTATTTTAATTAGTAATGGAAATTGTATTTGAGTTGAATTAGATAATTTTATCATTTTTCTATTAGTTATTATTTTAATGAAAATGTTTGTTAGTAGCAACACTGTTAGATGGTTACTGCTGGATAAGTTCAGATAGCATGAACTTATTAATATGAAATCAACCAGTACAGAATTTTTTTCTTGGACAGGAATTTTGCTGCCAGGATGAATTGTTGATTATGTTTTACAGACTTTACAGAACATTTCTGTTTTCCGCTCTACTTTTCATGCTGCACATAATTGAACTCTTATACCCTGAACAGACTGCAGCTGCGTATTACAGGGGCAGAACTACATGCCCCTCATTTCAGTGTCAGAATGATAAATTATTGCTTTTTTTATCCAGAATAACACTTTCATGGCCTAAATTTCTTTAGAGTGAATATTTTTTTAAATAGAAACAAAACCTTTATCACTTACATGTCTGATCAGACATGAACAGTTAACTAATATTTTCTATATGTACACTTCAAATGTCTTCAGTCACTTTTAGACTTTGCCCTGTGCATTTCGTAGTTTCGGTGTGTTGCTGTGTGCGGTTGGCAGGGAAGTCATGTTGGTGCTGTAGAACCTGTTTGGTGGCTCTACATGCATTTATCTGACAGAAACTTCATGACAGCGAGCATGCATGGGACAGTCACAATCATTTGGAGTTTAGAGGTGTCAACATCAGCAGGCGCAGATACACTTACATGAACAACAGCGGGTAAGTGGGTCACTTTCAGATTTCACATGCAACATCAGAAATAACACCATAGTGCATAGTGGTAAATTTAGTGACTTAATTAGCACAACCCAATTGGTTCCTGGCACAGTTTTGTATGGTTGTAGGAATTTTGTAGAAGCATGTCAAATAAGGCCTTAAAATACACAAAGAACAAATACAATAATACTGCTCTGAGAAAGAGATTCTGTGTGTTTGTATATATTTGTCTTGGCTGTTACAATCACGAGTCTAAGGAGGTTGTACTGTGATTCGTTGCTAATTTAAAGCATTTACCAAAATTATGCTTTGTGATCATTTTTGTCTTACTCATCATGCATTATGATTTTGCAGCTAAGTAAAAAAATGATTTGTAGTGGTTGCTTAAATTAAAGCTTTAACTGTTGTATGCACTGTTTTTAGTAGCAAGCATTTGAGAATTTGTTGCGCTGTGGCTGTAAGGTTGTGGGCTATTGTAGGTAATCATGATGGAGCAAGCAAAAATATTAAATAATTCCTGTTGCAGATTAGCAGATATTCAGAATAAAACTAAATAGTTGTAACGTTGACCCATCAAAACCATCTGATCCCTTTTAAACACTGCATAACCTCTTATGTCTTAAACAGGGTAGATGTGAATTATGTGTCCTTTAGAGACACAAACAGAAACATATGAATGAGAGACATTTAAATAATAAAAAAAGAGAGAAAAAGGGAGAGAGAGAGAGAGATGCAACGTGACCTGGTACTTATCTTATCGTCTTTCTTTCATCTGAACAAACTGGTTCTCCTCATTTTTCACAGTCCATCCATTCCACAGGCATACCACAGATACAATCCACCTGTCCTCTAACACATACAGTAAACATGCTGGTAAAGATACCAAAGTCATCCTAACATAACAAAAATAATCAGAGTGTCAGACTAAGTCACAAGTTTAGCATCAAATGATGAAGTTTAGCATGTGTACAAGGTTTCTTAATAAATACTTTTAGGTAAATTTAGGTAAAAAGCGCCACATTTGTCCAAAATGGGCCAAATTAAAGCATGTGCCCAAGCAACCAGAACTTTGACCTTAAAATGAACATTACAAAGATCTTTTCTTTATTGAGCAGTGGCTTATATTTGATCTCCTGATCAGTTATGTGGCTTGCCAGAAACGTGATTTGTTGTGTTCTTATCATGTTGTTCTCACAACAAACACAAATTTTACAACTGAAGGTGTTCCTGACATTTATATCACACTTCCTCTTTCTCTTTAAGAAGCTATGGATAGTTGTTACGAAGCACAAATCTTCACCAGCATGTAATAAAACAACTAGATTATTTCTTAAAATAAAGTCTTGCTACTTTACTCACAGTCCATCTCATGTACTGAATGATGCAATACAGATGTAACATGTATAAAAGAGTGTGGGAGGGGATTAAACAGGAAGTGAGGAAGTGACAATCATCTCCATCTATAATGACACCATATAACAGCTTTGTTTGTGAAGCTCCAGGGGATTCTCTTCTGTCTTGTGGTTTGAAACTGTCCCTAGCCATAAAATTCGGACCAATTTTGATGAGCCACTGTATGTTTTTGTATGTTTCTCAAAATCCTGAAGTAGAATACCCACAAGTTAGTGGGCCTACCAGCCATTTCAATTCTGTAATTCCCTTTTTTGAAATTAATTATTTGAAAGAATATACGCATGACACATTTAAGATCACTGTCTTTAAACCTTGTTCCTATTTTGTTTTCACAGATCGTCTGAGAACTGTTTTTTGTGACATGTCCAGTGTTTAAAGAAGCTCAGAAATGATGGTTGGTACCCTCATCAGTTTAGTCACGTTTTACACATGTACTATCTATTTGCACAATACAAAACCATTCTTCCTAATGCACACAATAATAAGCACATCTGAGATTATAAATATTGTGTGGTAGAAACTCACCATAACCTTTCCGTGTTCCTGTGCAGAACGGTGAACGTCAGAGTCTTGCTCTCTCAGAGAGTGTGGTTTTGGAGGACACAGAAGAAGGAGGCGTCGTTGTCACAGGCATAAGAAATCCAGCAGTTAATCTGAGAGAAGGTAAAATCCCATTTCAAGAACTGCATGTACCCTATCACTCATAAAAGTAAAGGCTAAATGTCATCAGAGATTCCCAGAGAATTATTTTTTAAATTGAGACCCACAGCACTGCAGTTTGTATATCCCTCTTATCTCACACATCTAGATTAGTTCATATTGTCCTTTGCTAACAAGTTAATGATTTGAATCAGCTGTGTTAAATAAAAGTCTATGCAGTGTTGTGGGTTCCCAGGATCAGATTAAAGAACCACTGCTTTAAAACAAAAACAGCAAACATATAACAGCTCAGAAACCTTATATAGCCAAAATGGTTCTTGATAAAAGACCGTCATTAAAAAAGCTTTACTTTTGAGAGTCTGTGTGTTGCTTTAATTTAACAAGCCAACCATGTCAATGATTTGCTTTGTCCAGCAATATATTTTAATGTATATGTTTTATCGTGGTCCTTCCAGGTGACCAACTTGTTGCTGCTACAATTCATCTTGATCATCTCAGTAAAGATGATGTTTTGAAGCTGATCAAAATTATTGAGCCTTATGACAAGAACCTTGAACTTAAGACTACAGCTGATTTAAATGCTGGACTGGTAAGAACCTTGATAATTTTTTTGAAAAAATTATAACTTAAAATTTTAAAAAGAAATATTTCATCTTGGCTTTATCTCTCCTATTCTTTTCTAGTCTCTTGGTGATCTTCGGTTGAACAGTAAGCTTCCACAGGCAGGACTGAATGGAGGAATAAATGTCCCGGGCCTCCAGGGTGGAATCACAGCCCCTAGAGTAAATGGAGAAATGCCAGATATTGAGCTGAATGATGCCACACCTAACTTCAGCATCCCAAGATTCAGAATGCCAACTTTTGACGCGTCTGGTCCAAAGCTCAAAGGTTCAGGTCTAGATGCCACAGTAGAAGCACCTGACGTCAATGTCTCCACCCCTAAACTAAACACTCCTGATCTTTCTGTTAACATAGACAAACCGGAATTAAACACAAAACCCCCCAAGTTTAAGATGCCCAACTTCAATCTACATACCAAAAAGCCAAAGGTTGGTGGAGATGTGAATTTAACTGCCCCAGACTTAAGTGCTGACCTAAAAACCCCTAATTTGAATCTGTCGTCCCCAAAGATTAATGGAGAATTCAACTCCCCTGATGTAGATCTGACCTTGCCCAAAACCAAGCTCAGTGGCCCAGATCTGGACATTGAAACCCCAAAAGCCAACATTGAGGCCCCATCTGGCAAGTTCAAATTCCCAAAATTTAAGAAAAAAAATGCTAAAGTAAAAGTGCCAGATGTGGATCTTGCTGCAGATCTCAATACACCAAAGGTGAATGCCAGTGCGCCGAATATTGACATTGATCTGCCGAAAGCCAATCTTAACTCTCCAGGTGTAGACATTAAATCTCCTAACATTGATTTAGATGCTCCATCTGGCAAAATAAAGTTGCCAGCATTGAAGAAACCCAAGTTTGGGCAAAAGGTTAAAGCACCAGGTATTGACCTAGATGCACCTGATCTGAGTCTTTCAGCACCAAAGGTAGAAGGGGGAATCAGCACCCCCGATGTTGATTTGCAAACACCTGATGTAGACATCCATGCTTCATCCGGAAAGAACAAATTCCCTACTATAAAAATGCCAAAGTTTGGCAAACTTAAACCAAAGGTGAAAGGTCCAGATCTAGACGCAAGCTTGCAAACACCAGATTTGGACTGTTCGGCTCCTGATGTTGATGTCAGTCTGCCAAAAGCTAAACTGGATGGTCCAGATCTAGATGTCAACACACCAAACCTCAACTTCTCTGCACCAAAAATAAAGAGTGGTTTTACTTCACCAGACCTGGACATTAAAACTCCAACCATTGATGTGGATGCACCAGATTTTGATATAGATGCTCCGTCTGGAAAGTTGAAAAAACCCAACTTTAAACTGCCTAAAATAAATCTCTCTGGGTCAAAGGTGAAAGTGCCAGATGCAGATCTCAATGCAGAGATGAAAGCCCCAAATGTTGATTTCTCTGTCCCTGATGTTAATTTGAAAGCTCCTAGAGCAGGTCTCCAAGGTCCTGACCTAGACCTAAAAGCTCCAGATCTCAATCTGTCAGCACCCAAAATGAAGGGCAAAGTTAGTGCTCCAGATGTGGATCTAGAT
This sequence comes from Beaufortia kweichowensis, assembly GCA_019155185.1. Lineage (NCBI taxonomy): Eukaryota > Metazoa > Chordata > Actinopteri > Cypriniformes > Gastromyzontidae > Beaufortia > Beaufortia kweichowensis. The sequence goes on from CM032805.1 coordinate 11,753,343, forward strand.
CTGCCAGAAGCTAGTATTAAAACCCCAAATGTAGACCTCCAAGCACCAGCGATAGATATAAATTCTCCCAAAGTAGACATTGATGCCCCCTCCAGTAAAGTCAAATTGCCACACTTAAAATTGCCCAAATTTGGTCTCACTGGTTCACGGATAAAAAAACCAAAAGTAGATACACCTGATCTAGATGTAAACATGCCCGCTGCAGAACTCAAGGGGCCCATCTAGACGTGAAAACACCTGATCTAAGTCTTTCCACACCAAAGGTTAAAGGTGACTTTACTTCTCCATCTTTAGACTTTGATTTACCTAAAGCTGACTGGAAATCTCCAAGTTTGAACATCGATGGAAATCTAAAATCACCAGATCTTGATCTCTCCACCCCAAATGTAGACCTAAACTTGCCAAAAGCAGAGCTCAAAGGACCTGATGCAGATCTGAAAGTCCCTGATGTTGACATCAATGCCCCTTCTGGAAAATTTAAAATGCCACATTTTAACATGCCAAAAATGAATCTATCTGGACCAAAAGTAAAAGGCCCTGCGATAGATACTAATGCAGATTTGGATGTCTCAGTTCCCAAACTTGAAGGAGAATTAAATGCACCTGATTTAGACCTGAACCTACCCAAAGCTAATGTCAGTGTGCCTGATGTAAACACATCTTTACCAAAAGCTGATGTAAGTGTTCCTAACCTCAAGGCCCCCAACATAGATACCCCATCTGGAAAGCTAAAATTGATCACCTTTAAGAAACCAAAAGCTGATCTTTCTGTTCCAAGTGTGAAGAGCTCAGGAATTGACCTAAATGCAGAAGCTCCTGATCTTAACCTCTCAGCTCCCACAATCGATGCAGATGTCAAAGTTCCAGATGCTGATGTAAAGCTTCCCACAGCAGATGTTGACATAAATGCTCCCAAATCAAAGATAAAATTACCAACAATCAAAAAGTTAAACTTGTCCAGCCCAAAAGTCAAATCTCCCGATCTTGACATTTCTGCTGACGTAGATGGACCAGATCTAAACCTGTCTGCACCTGAGGTTAGTACGCCTGATGTTGATGTAAATCTACCCAACGCTGGAATTGATGTTGATGTTCCCGGCATCAACGCTGATATTGACGGTTCCAAGCGTAAGGCCAAATGGCCCTTCAAATGGCGAAGGTCCATAGAATCAAAAGATGGGGAAATTAACATCAATGCACCAGAAATAGATGCTCCCACTGCAGAAGTTAAACTTCCAAAAAATATACCCATGTTCAAGACACACAGATTGCCCAGCAGCAACATTGACACTGTTTTGGAAGGACTAACTGGAGCAGTTGACCTCAGCAGTGACCCTACGAAAGAATTTAATGATGCGTTGGCCTCTATCTCATCATCCAAGACAAATTGGAGATCTTCATCTCCGTCTGCCGGGGCCAATGGACAGACATCTTCTGTAGACATCCGGGAAAAGCTGAGGCTGTTGAATTCACGTACCACAAGCTCTGATTTTGGCATAGACGTATCTTCAGAACCAAGCAGCCCCATAAAAGTGAATAGAGGAACATTTAAAGTGACAAAGCCTGATGCTGAAAAGGACTTTCCGTTGGTAGATTCTATCAGCAACGAAGATGATGAAAATGCCAAGCTTTCCCTAGGCTTAAACAAAATGCTTGGTTTGTCAACAGATTAAAGTTAAAGTAAGTCTTCATGTGAAACAAATCCATCTTGATATGGTTAAAAGAAATCTCCAGCTGTTTACTAAAAATGGGTGGATGATGATGATGATGAATGGGCAATGGGGGAAATGTATTGATGAGAAAGCATTATAAAATCCTAAAAAGATATAATTATTTTTGTATGAATGCAGGTATATAGATAATTGTAAAAAGTTCTCTTTAAAATGTAATGATTGTATTATCTTTTCGAAATGAAGGAAGATTTGCCAAGCCTGCAATTCTGACTATATTTCCATTGTTTTTATGTAATAATCTAATATATTGTCTTTTGTTTACTCTACATTCCTTTTCGTGCATACATAAACACACACATATATGTATATCAGTATTGAGAATGGGAAGAAGTCTTTTTAGTCTCTTTTTATACCTAGCTAAATAGTACATAAATGCCATTCTTGTCATCTGTCAAATAAAGCATGTGTCCTCTGTTATATATTTGCAAACTAATCTTATTTTAATAAAGTTAATAATATGAACCAAGTATGGCTAATTTTTTAAACTCATAATGGTTATGATTATGCTGTCATATTTTCTTCTTCATGGCTTATATATGAATTGCTTTAACACTCAAAGTAAAACAGATACAAAACATTTATAATCAATTTTTTTAGTTATGGCAAAACAATAATGATAGATATTTTGTACTTAAGACAAGTATTCAGATACTGTATATATATATATATATATATATATATATACAATTTTAATTTTAAACAAAGCCCCAATGCACACAAGAGATTTCTTTAGGAGAGAGATAATCAGAAGCTGATCTAGAGGGAAAAAACCAAACATATGAAATCTGTCTCTATACCTGTACTTGTTTAAAACAATCATGTATCATTTAAAATGAGGTCAAACATCTTTTAAATCCACTGTTCTGTGCAGTTTTACCACTTTTTCTTTCCACAGAGCACTAAGATATCTATATTTAATCTTTCTGAAAGACTCAACATTAAGTGCCATTTATACCAAGTATCATACTAAATGTGGATGCTCAGTGAGCAGTGCAATGAGGACATGTTACATATAGACACAATATTGTCATATATAAAACTAAACATGACATCATTAACTGGCCACTTCAAGAATCTCTCACAAATCATTCTTACATATATTGTTGCATTCCATTATGAATTGTTTTCAGAGAAAATCTGTTTTTTTTAATGAGGCTCAATAACAAGACCGAGGCTTTTCATACAGATCTTGTGTCCTCTATATTTGTGTGTCAATTCAACCAATGCTATGGGTTCAATACACATCACATAATGTTAATTTAGGATCGGTTGTAATGAAAATTACAGAATACTGTAATATTTCACAGAAAGAGAGTTTAACCACAGCTGAAATGGAGATGATTGTTACCATCAACCATTTAATATTGAGAATCTGTGTGACTTCTCTTCAAAGCATCATACTTTTCCTTTGTGATATCAGAAGATCAAGCAAGATGACTCTTGCATTTAAAAAATAAATTAAGTACCACGTCATGTGTGTAAATTTAAATGTCTTTCCTGTTTTCTTCTGATGTTCTGCTCCATCACTGCTTATGTGTGTTAATCACCACCCAACCTTATATTTCTGTTGATATCGGGGGTATTTCAGAGAGCAGGTCTAGCAACTAAACCAACTTATAGTAAGCTGGTGACTTCAGCACAGATGAGGTGAAATGTTTTGATTGTAAAGTAATATTATTATATACAGTTGCTGTATGAGTGTTTTGAATTTTATAGCATTATTAAGTGCTATTCATTTTTGTTACATACATATTTAAACCTAAATATGGGACTGAATGGGATTTTGGGACTGAAATCCCATTGATAGTTTTTAAAAGTTTTGCATCACATAAGGTTTTTAAGTGCTTTTTTAAGCATTCCTGTGTTCACCAATAACAATCAACTAAGAGCTCATTATCAAGATAGGTTAACCCTGGATTCTAAAATACCCCCTGAAAAGTGATGACATCACTTTCAATGGCAATGAAACAAAAGTCCAGTTTACAACCCTGTAAACACCATTTCTGCACGACCACTCATCAGTAGTGTGTGTTGTGACTCGGCTCTGTTCCCCACGTAGTCAAACATTTCAGATTCTACGAACACTCATTTTTCTGTAGAAGTCTAGTTACTGTTCTCACGAAGTGTCAGCTAATGGGCCTTTTGCCACTGTGAGGGCCAGTCGTTCTCCATCCATCTCTGGAGCAATCTGAGCACGTCGATGCGCTGGTAGAGCTGACAGAGTTCAGTGAGCTCTGTGACGGCTTTCTGATTGTAGCGCAGGAGGAACTCTTGCGTGGGACTGTGATAGGTCGAGCCGTGTGTACGCTGCTCTAGAAGCGTCAGCTCATCGTAGCTCATTCCCCAGCGGCTAGCAAAGTTCTTCCAGTTTTTGACGGTGCAGTGAGTCGGGTCCAGCTTCAACCGCAGGGTGTACAGAAGGTCTTCATCGTTCATCAGATCACTGATTTTGGGAGGAGGGGCGGAACGAGAACACTCTTTACACGACGTCCGGTCTTTAGAGAAGTCTAAAGAGTGGGAAAAAGAAAAGCAACCAGTGTATAATGTCTGCAGATATCTCAAAAGATTGATGCAGGGGTAATAAAAAGAGGGAAAAATGTATTAAACATTAATCATTCATACCTGATGAAACAGAAGCTGATTGAATAAATTCACTCCCATCATTTTCCACAGGCTGTGGATGAAGGGCAATATTTAAGTTACACAAAATGTTCAAAACGTATCATGAACAAAATGTGAAGAATTTATATTTTTAATAAACATTTTTAATATACATAAAACAAAAAAAAAACAACAATAAAAATATAGGAAGTATACAGTAGTATATTTTTTAAAACACATTTCATGAATTTAAAAGTAGTAATAATAGTAAAATCACACCTTCATTAAAAATATGGCTGAGATCTAACTTGTCACTTGCTTGAAAGGAATAACCCGTAGCCCCGTAGGAATAAAATGGTATTTTACACTGGCATTTATAACAAAACCACATATTTCCTCCACAACTGCTCAAGCAGCAGTACAACACATAACATGCGGTTTATATCTATAAATAAACGCCCAGTCAGAAATTTGTACGTGACATTCGCAAATGCTTTTACAAATTCAACAGCCTAGGGAAATGACCTCACGTACTCAAAGATCATGTGACTCACTTGTTGTATCCTGTCGGCCAGTGGAGTCAAGTAACCGTGTGGACCAGAGCTGAGCTGCAGGGTGACAGGGTCTGTAGTAAATCAGAGGTCAGATTTCTATGAATAAACCTGTTACTTGTCATCAATGTTTTTGTGTCCCATTAAATACAATTACATGGAAAGTGTGGAGGCTGACCAAAAGGTCACCATTCTCAATACCTGAGATCATCAGCATTGATTACACACAAGTCAAAAATAATCTTCGGTGGAGGATAAACAGATCATATTGATAATTTGAAGACAGCTGTACAATGCAACTGATAAATCAGTAACTATAATGATTAACATATCAGTTGTAACATATCATAAAAAAGTTTAAAAACATCCATCACAACCAATACAAACAGCAACATTATTAAGTTAAAATACCTCTTAAAACTTGTGGATCAGTGACCTGAACAGGGTAATTTGACTTCAGAGACTGAAAACAGTGAGAACAGACAAAACCCATTAATGAAAACAAGCAAAGAGTTCAAACATTACAACACATACATCTGTATCAGACTACAACAACCTTGAAGGTAAACAATACAGCTTTGTTCCTCTTTCTACGTGTAAGGGCAGATTTGAAGGGGCGTATGGAGTGGCGAAGGGGGAAAAATTAAACTTTCAGATGTGTAGATAAATGAGCAGAGAACGTGCTAGAACAAACCTCGGAGAATTAGTAGAAGGCTTTACAAACCAAGCGTAAGAATATGCCTTTCAATGCCCCACCTTCTATCCCCCTACATAAGCTTTATATAAGATATCATATCACCTATGAAAATCATGTCAAACCTACATAATCTGGGCTATCTGATCACAGTATGAAAGGCAACAATGTTGACAACTCATGTAGTGTGTCACAACAAACCAAAACACATGGGATTCACCTGATATGTCAGTGGGTATTACCCACATCTAGAACATTTGTAAGGCTCATAAGTTCATTAAAAGTTTGGTTTTAAGAGATGACATACCATCTCTGTGACAAATGTGCTGGGGTCAGTGTCCTCCACTGGTTCAGAAGCCACTCGTCCTACAAAGACAACACGTGTGAAACAATGAAGCACTGAAACAAAGTAGGAGGCAGTGGATTTCTTACTTTGAAATATATGCATATAAAATAAAGGTACAGTGTTTTAAACTATAGTACAAATGGCTATAATGATGTTTTTATAACATGCAGAGGAGCAAACATTATGTTTTATTGTTTTAAAATGAGCAAAAGACAGTATTTATGGGTCTTATATAGGTACCTGATGCAAAAGATCAGCTAGGGCAGTATGATTTTCCACTTCAAAACTATAAGTGTATTGTATGAAGAACTATAAAAATAAAAGTAAAAGTAATGTTCATGAATAAACGTCCTTCCTCAGCAACCGTACGATAATTAAGTCAACACACAGAGGAAAGAAATAAAGCATAGGAAGGAAGTGTGAGAGCATGTGAATTACACAAGTCTTCTTTAATAGATTTGGCCTCCACTTATACTTTAATACACTGATATTATAAAATATATCTGTATTGTTTCAGAGGCTAAAATATCTGTGCAGATAGTACATACAGTAGCACATTTATATTTTTATGGTTCAAGCGAAATTATAACAAAGGCAAGTCTTCATTTTCCTTGTATTTTTTGTTGTTATACTATGCTTCAGAAGAACTAGGGCAGATTTTTATGTTTCTTTTTGTACTTCTTTAATTAGTTACCAAGATGCACATAAGAACATGTACCCAAGGGACTTATATCCAGGGATAACCAATCAATGGTGATTAAAATAACAGCGCTGGTTTAGCAATCCAGGGTGTAACCTTTAGTAAACAAACACACGTTGGAGGCAAATGTCTCAAAATCTGTCTGAAAAAAAATATTCTCACTGTCTGTCACCTCTATTTTGGGGAACATATCAGTATATATACTTATCAGTATATATACAGATTATCATCTAGATGTAACGTTCACGTTTTCCATTATGCTGATAACCATATGAGTCTTGCAAGCAACTATGAATGTGGTTTAAGGGGTGAAACAAAAGACGTGGATCACACACACACACAGTGACAACCATTGCTACTTTATGTAACAGAATGTGTATTATCCATTATGGTGCAAGTATAAAATATAGGTTCTTTCCTAAGAAATCCCATCAAGTAATAAAGTGACTGGCTGTAGGCCGTAAGATGCTTTCTTACTGTAATCATGGTGACTGACGCAAGAACAGTCTGGGAAAAAAATACCACCATATACTGTCATGTTTCAAACTGATACAAACAGAAAAGAGAAACCTAGCACCCTGAGCTGATGTTATCTATCTTCTCACACCTCTGTGAAAAAAAGACTTCACAAGACTTCACTGAATTATTTTTATAATCATTGGAAATAATAGCATGAACTGTTTGTGTTGTGTGTTATTTTAACGTTTATTTAATCTAGAATAGCAGATACTGAATTTAAATCCTTAAAGTACCAACATCGGACAGCAAACAATCTGCATTTGCTACATTCAGAACTGCAGACGAATCCAAACCTGTGCAGCCTGAATCCATTCATGACTGTTTCTGCTCAGCAAGGGAATGCAGAGAGCATGTATCTGCTTGTGCAGGATGAACTTGAAGAGATAAAATGTAAACCACATCATAATGTAGCCCTGCAGGGCAAAACCCCTCTGCAGGGATCTTCTTCTGCATGCATGGCCACCCAAATACTAACAGAAGGAAGACACAAATATTGCAATAGAAACCCTGTCACCTCTACACACTGAAAGAAATCTCAAAAGAAAGTCATTTGAACTTAAAAGAGAGAAAACAGTAAGTTTTGCTAAAAGACAAAACGGAAAACAGTGCATCCTCATGCACCACTGCCAAAGTTTTCAGCAAGCCCACGTGGATGAGCATTATATCTTGTCTACATATATTGAGAAAACTGCTCTTTAAAATATAAGTTGACCAAATACCGTCTTCATCAATAGCGTTTAGTACGTGAGAAATACACACAAACAAAGGCTTATTGCGGGACACATGAAAATATCAATGTAACACAATCAAAGCATCAAACTTTTCCCAGGATTCTTTATGGACTTCAAGCGGTTTTACTTACCGAACGGCTCAGAAAACGCCTTCAAACTAGACATGTTCACAAAGACTGTTCCAAACATAGGAGAATATAGACTGTGTCCTTCACACCAGCCGGGAAATGTTGTATTTGAAGCCGGTGTCTCTCCTCTCCTCCACTTCACAGGTGTGGGCTTCTCCTCGCCCTGATGCCCACAGACAGACTTCAATTCAACTTTTTTAGCACAAAATAACAGCCAGTTTTATGTAAGGATAAACTTCAATAGGTCTGGTTTCTTTTTCTTTACGCACGCGTTTGCTGACGCACCCTTGTGTATTGAGCTAATAGAAAGCGGAACGCGTCGAGCATCTCTCCCACACAAGGAAATTGCGTAGATGCCCGAGCGGTTTTAGGAGGACACAGATAAGATCAGATTTTCTCACCTCTACACACGGAACAGTAGGCCTACATTAATGACTAATGTAAACTTTTACAATAACTTCCATTAAAAGCATAAAAGTTCGCATACCCCTTTCACAGTTGTAGAATTACTTCTTAAATAAATTATTTATAAAGCTTGACCATGATTAATTATTATTTTGCAATGTGAAGAATAATCAAGAAAATAAACCAATAAATGTAGATTTTTTTTAGATTTATGTAGATTTTATTATAAAATATGGTCTTTCACAATATGTTTATATATTTTATGAAGTGTGTCAAAGGACATGCTATTTGAATTTATGTAGCATAATATACAATATTTTACAGCATTATACAACATATAATAAATAACGATGTTTTTGACGTAGGTCCTATTTAAGTGACGTCACAGAACACAGGTATGGGGATATAATAGATCAACATGGGGCATTATAACTTTAAATGAATATAGTTGCAGAGCTATAAGTTTTGTACGTATTTTAAAAATGACACTTTTTACAACAAACTTAAGCTTGTGTCAGTTACATTACTCGTGATTAAATTATACTGTGACTGACATTCGTCATATTATTCGTCATATATTGCAGTCGCGAGATTTATATTACTTTACTGTGACTGTTAGTAGGCTATAATAGAAAACACAATCTGTGTAATTCAGACTAAAATATCTATTTTATATTTGCTTTTAAAAACGTCCACTGGGGGTCGCAAAAAGCACACGGTTGAAAGAAATTCGTTCAATTACGTCTCAGATTTTGTTACGAAGCACCTTTACCACTCTAGTGAATTTTTCTCAGGTTTAAAAAGTTAAAAAATGGTTATATTTGTTTAGAGGCTAGAATATATGATTGAAACCAAAAGACAAAAACACTGTTAGAGAAAGTGATTGGATATAAAAAAAATCTTGTACAGTGGTTAAAGATACAGTAGTATGACAACTACAGTACCTAGGAGGCCAATTCTCGAAATAGTGTTATAACAGAACAAAACAGCGTTCTGCTTTCACAAAACTGTCAGTTCAAAATAATAATAAGGAAGTAATAGAGCACAGAATAGTGTTCTACTTGGAGAATACTGACAGCACACAATAAAGTTCTACATATAGAACAGATACAGTGCAGAATAATGTTCTACTTGAAGAAAGAGAGATTTTAAAACTGGTAAACATCACTTTTCTTATCCTCTCAGCTCACTTTTTGACACACTTTTCATATGTTTAATCTCTGTCCTCCCTTATTCTCTGTAAATGTTAATGTTGGCTTCACTTCATTGGGGTGAAGTATTAGATGTATCCATGTAGAAAGAGAACATTAATACACTTCATGGAAAGCACCAACCAGAATAATTAGCTGGTCGCTACATACTAACTGCTCCACTGTTTAAAATGGCAGGACACGGCATGATATACAGCCCTGCACGGGCCTGTTTTCATTCTGATATGGTCTGTTAAACAACAGAGTGTTTCCAGAAGAGCGCCGCCATAAATGAAAAGCAACTCACTACTGTTAATCATGCAGTAATAAAATTTAGCACTTCATCTGCAGGACTAATTACTGAAAAATGAACATATTTCCATTAATGTCTCACTCATGTGTGTTTTTGTAATTATTTTTTATTCTTTGAATAATGAGAGCATCCATACTAACTATGATTTCCTGGCATGAATTACACAACACATTATCTAAATTAATAATGATTAATAGAATGAAATAATGATGAATACAATAAACTTTATTAATAACTTTTTATTGGTATAAGCTAAGGGAGAAAGCCTCGATGATCTCATTATTGTTAAAGAAACCATTTTGCACATCAATATAAAAGCAAAATAAAAGTTATTTTTAGTTAAACAATTAAAATCAACAGCTATGACCTTGAGTTGTTAGTTTCATAAGATGCTGTAATGAATAGGGGCTAATAATCACATTGTTAATTGACACAGGACAGAGAAACAACAGAGAAAAACAAACGACTTGTTGACAAAACAAAAAGCTTTGAAATTAGTACTTATTAGTAAGAGTATTAGTTTCTTGTGGAATGCTAAGGGATTCTGTGAGGATTATTGGACAATTAGACATTTATTCGATACGTAAACGATGATTTAAAAACAGAAACTCAGTGCTAAAACTTCTCCTCAAACAGAAAACTGCTGTTATTAGTGGATGTGAATAAACACTTGGTAACTATTATTTTCATTTGCAATTAAAATTCCTTTAAGGTCTCTTCATAGTTCACATAAAATTGTCTCAATAACAAGCTGTATAATCACCCAGAAAGACGACAAATCTGTCTATTATCCTCTAATGCACATAATAAACACAATTTTCTCTCGTAACCTTCAACATTAAGTGCTTAAAAACACAACAACACTATAACACATTACTGCTGTTAAAGAGCAAAGTGTGGTAATGTCAGTGTGTAATCTTTCCCTACAAAAACCTACAAAAAACAAAAATCACCACAACAAGCCCTTTAACATCATCAAGTACATTTACACACACACTGAAGGGCACACAGACCATTTAATGGCATTTATGTGACATTTAAAAACTCTTTATGCTTTGCAGGATTGTCCCATTTGAATCAGATGTGTTTAGAAATGCACAGTTTCAAGCACAAACACAGTATTGAAAGGCTGATAAATACTGAACAACATCTTTGCAGGTTCATTCAAATGCCACATTTTAGTGGGAACCCTCTTTAAAGAAACTAGATAATAATACATGAATGAGACTGAAGAATTGGAGGCTTTAATAAAATATGTCTGTTTGCTGGCAGATGCTCTTTCATATGGAGCATTTTGGTCTGAAATGCAAGCGATTAATTCTGAATCTGACACAAATGCATCCAGTCAGTGAATTTTTAAAATTTAATGAAAAGCATTTAGGCAGACTCAGTGTGAGTATTTTAAATATTCTGTTTTTGACATCTCATGTAACATTCAGTTAAACATCAAACAGTGTTTTGCCTCGATAACTAAATAGCTAAATGAAAGACGCAAATAAATGGTTGGGCACACATGTACTCGCATATATTATGCAATGGAGCGGAAACAGAAATGACATCGTATGTGTGAGTGTGTTGGATGATTGATATATGAATTTATTTGAATAATATGAAGTTTAATCTCATTCTCCTGTCACATACATTACACTGCAGTGCATCTCACACCTGCTAAAGCTGATCTGAGATCATATAAGCTCAGACACACTATAGTGTTATTGAAGCTCTAAGTCATTACAGCATCGAGTTGAGCAATTATTGTTGATTTTAGAAGAGTATACCAATAATGGAATAGGTATGTTATTTGTTTTCATTACTGTGACTAATATTAAATCAAAGAGACTAAAGATTTGCTCAACAACACTTTTTCTATTTTATGTAAAAAACATTTTACTTAACAGACATACGATACAATTGTTTTTTTACTCTTAAATGTTTTATAAAATAGCTCTGTTTTCATAGTTCAGTACAATTTGATTTGGTGGTTTCTCATATTTTTCATTACTGAACTTGAGAACAGAAAGACAATCTGCCAATTTTTCAATTACAATCGCTCAGAAAGACCTTTGTGGTTTCTGTGGGTTCATGTTCTGTTCAATGTAAATGTATTCTTAATCAGTGAATTCAGAATATTAAACCTCGTCTGGCTTTGAATAACATTTTCCATACACAAGGTGAATCCAAGTTCAGTCTCACCAAAACTCATTACGCAAACTACAAACTGAATCACAGTTATTTGTGCTCACAGCATAAAGCAATTTTATAAGTCTACAGTCAAAACCTAAAATTCATGTTTAATTTAAATTAATTAAATTCATGTACTGGCCCACCATTGCCCTGTAATGGAAAACGAACAGAATAATGGGGCAAAAAGATGTTGTGCTGTTAGTACATCATGCTGAATGTACATCATTTTTAAATCTCTGCATGTATTTATAAGACTCGCATTTACTCTGCAGCACATGCAAACAAATTCATTACTGTTCTAGTACGTCCAGGGTTAATCCTTTTTTGGCAGATGCATTTAAGGTTGCACTTTTCATCTGTTATGTGTGTTTCCTGGTAATCAATCTCATGACCTTTTCATTGCTCTTATTTCATACTTTACACGGTAACATACATGAACATGAGTTGTGTTAGCAACGCAAAGGTCTTATCCCCAGGGAACACACAAACTGATATAAACACGAATAAACAGAACTGTAAGTTGCTTTGGATAAAAGTATGAAGTAATTGTACAATAATCTGTGCATGTGGTGCTGTATAATCTTTCTGATCCCATCTTCTGTGTAGTGTAAGTGTGTGTGCTTGCCGTAAACGTCACAAAATCATATAATCATAAAAAAGAGACACAGTGCAGCTCCTTGACTCTAAACAGGATATCCCAAACTTTATTTCCTGTGTAGAGGTGTACTAAGGGAGCAATCACAGTTAGTGGACGTCCATCTTATTAGATTGAGTGCAACACAAAAAAACTAAATTAAACCAAAAATTGTCATATTTAATTATTCAGATTTGAAATTAAAACAACCTAAAAATGAAAACAAAACAGTGTAAAACAAAGCAAAGAGTGGAATAGAGAAAGAAAGAATGAGAGACAGAGAAAGAGAGAAAGAGAGAAAGAGAGAGAGGACAATAGAGACAGCTTTAATAAGCTTATGACCATGTAAGACACACTAAGGCCACACACACTTTGCATTAACATGACTCACAGCATTAGCGCACAGCGATTGTACACACACACATAAAGATTTGAGCCCCTCGATCTGTACAAGACAGATAATATAATAAAACTTCCTTCATTTAGACCAGCTATTATATGAACAAACAATACATTCAGTCCTGCTTTGGCGTGAGAGCTTTCGGCCGTTGTTTAGATGGTTTTGCAAACCTTTATATTATTTATGTATTCATTATAAATAAGTGAAATGTACTCATATACACACATACAGTATACACACTTAATTAACAACTTCTTCACACATATACACTTCTGTGTTTTTTACAACACACAGCCTATGAAGTTTTAGCACTGGCCACATTAATGCAACATGTTCGTGAGGCCTTGGATCTGAGAGCGAGAGAGAAAGAAAGAGCGAGAGAGGGAGAAGGAAATAATATTATCAAAGATTAGTATTAAACCCCTGAAAAACTACAGTCCATCTGAGCAGTGAGGAAAGGGGGGTATAGGAATGTAAGACATACGCAAGGCAAACGTTAACGTTTCACACACACACATTCTCCTAACGTTTACAAACAGTTTCCCGATGGTTCACAAGATGGTTCAAAGACTCGGAGCAAATACATAGTGGATATTTTGTTCCCTTAATTCTTGTTGATATCACGCAGTGCTCCAGACCAGGTAAACACACACACACAAACACACACTGCTCAGCAAAGATAACAGAACAAATGAAGCTCTGCAACAATCAATCCAAAAGGCAATATTTGTCATTCTCATGTTCTCAAATAAATATGTCGTATTCTCTCTGTGATAATGCCAGTCTTCATTCTACTGTACAGTATATACATACATATCTGAACTTCTTAGTGACAAAATATTTTATACTGTTAAATTATACAACCACTGCAACAACCAAGCAAACCACCCTGATATATTGCTTTCTATGTTATCTGTTCTATTAACGACAGATACTGCCTTTTTAATATACATGTGCAAAAACAATAAAACAAACAAACAAACACATTCAAATGAAACCAGCTAAAAAGAAAAACAAACAAACATCTGAATATCTATACAGCTTTCAAACCTCTGTCGACTACATTAATGAAGGAAATTCTGCGTACTATATACAGACAGGTTAGCATCCATGCATTGTCAACACGAAGCACATTAACATTCCAAATATGGACATGGCAAACAAGGGGTGGGGCATCGGGGAGGGGCTAAGTTTCACAGGGGGCAGTCACGCCCACAGACACACCCACTGGTGATAACTGCAGAGCACAGATATACAATTGTTGACCCCAGCTCTGCCAAAGCAAATACATATACAGTATAAACCATAGAGACCATGTACAGTTTGAACGCCTCGAACGTCGGACACACCCACGTAGTCACGCCTCCGGCTCGGTGCTGCGGTCAGTTGGTTCGATGGTTAGCGGGCAGCACGTACAGCGAGAGTTCGTGAAGTCTTCTAGGCAGAACTTAATAGTATGGCTGTAATTCACATTGTTTCACCAAACCCCAATTTCCTTCAACTTTATCTATTTTTGTTATTGGTTAAATAGATATTAGGCTTCAGGAAAAGTCTGTGTGTGTTTTTGTTGTAATTGTTTTTGTTTTTTGTTTGTAGTGTCTTTCTGGTGGAACTCGAAATTAGCAAGCAACAGCAGGCCATCTTCATTAGGGATTGAAGATCATCAAGGTTTCCTATTGGAGAGCCCTGGAGCTGGTACAATATGCTTCCTTTCAATAAAAATGTAAAAACAAACAAACCAAAACAAAAAATAAACAGCCACTCAGCTAGCTTCTAGTTCTTCCTTTCCAAAATCAAGCTAGAGAAACCAAACACATCTCAGAAAATACCCAAGATGCTCCATTACAAGAGAAGTTGCTGTTCTTATGCAGTAACAGAGGTGAAGGTCCCTCGAAATAGGTACAAACACCCATGAGAAATGTCACCAAGGCCTCTTAATCCTTGCAAGGACATTTTTGGCGTGGGTAAAAAATGATTTTCGATAAAAAACCTACCTCAGGGGGTGCGTGGCACACTGCAGTAAGAAAACATCTTCCCTTTGGCAAATTCTGAGCACACTACACAATAGACTGAGCCCAAAATATTTTTGTCAGATCTTTTTTTTTTTCACTTTTTACTTGCCTACTAAATCTAACTTTGGAAAGGAGCTTGAAAAATCCTGCTTTTAAAATGTAAGACAAAGCTTCTGTGAAAATTTTCTGTTAGTTTACAGTCCCATGCTAGTCTAAGGATGTTTAAGCAGTCAAATTCCGATCAGTACTACAATTTCCTCTTTAAAAAAACGACTTAAATCTAAAACTGCTATGACTACAATGTTTACCTTACAGCTTCATATGCAGCGAATCTACACAGTACAAAGAAGCGATCTCAGCCGGGTGGAGGGAGTGAGCCCTCGTAAACTCCACAAGATGATTGAATGTGTTTTTCTGAGACTAACCGTAAGTGATATCGAGCAAGTTTGTCAAGCAAAGACTACCACTTCTGCATGCTTGCATGTGTAAGACTGTATGTTTGTAAGAAATATATGAAACCATGGCCACTGTTTTTGTAGTGTACGTTTGTGTAGTGTGTGTTCGCAAATGTGTGTACGTTTAGACGGAAAGTAACAGTCTTAATTGTAAACTCTTGATGTGATGTTGGCAAAAGCATTACAGGTACACATACACTTACCATCAGAATTCAGTCAAATCTGAATGAAATTCGATTGCATACATGAATCGAACAAACTGCAGTCAAAGTGTTCACGCTAAGAAAAACTAAGGGTGTCACCAGAACACAGAGCTCCTTCAATAGTACTTCACAATCTTTATGAATGTCAGTTCAGGGCTCTTAAATGAAATGCACTAGTGCACCTCTGGTCTCTAAATCTTAGTGCTGGGAGACATTAGATCTCCTTCATCTTGTTCTCATCTCAGCCGCTAAGAATGTAAGAAATTAAATGTGAGAAAAACTGGCCTTCACAGGAACTCGTCCCTAGAGCTGCTCTTAAAAAGCGACTTTAAGCTGTTTAGAAGGATCTCCAAGCCACAAACCAGCAGGTGCCAAAAGCTAAAACATGTGCATCTGTAAACCAAAAAAAGCGCAATTCAGTGTGTCTGCAGTTTCTAGGAGGCTGTACTTTTATCACGCAGGCAGGTGCAGTACTGCTCACTCAACGTAAAGCCAAAACTACAACACAAAGCCACTATATTACCCAGAATCCATGACACTATAAGGAAATCTTACAGATTCCACAGTTCCTCTGCAGGCTTTAGGTTTAAAAAGCACATCTACAGTAGATAAACGTAGCTTTCAGTCTGAATTGTTGATGTTTTAAGATCGTCTTATCAGACGCAGTCATTCGAAACACAATAAACAGAAGATGATGATGAAGGAGTGGCATGTGGAGAAAACAAAAAACTGGCCTATGGTCTGTGGAAACAATTATCCACATAAACCCAAAACAAAGTCCTCCGCTGTTGCCTTCCTCTTTAGTCTTAAGTCTTGTGATCTTGATGCATGAACGTGTGAATGTAGTTCTGAGTGTATATGTATGTGTGTGTGCAAGCGTGTGTATGCGTGTTTAGAAGCCCTTGATGTGGCAGTATGCCTCCAGAGAGGAGAACAGAATGTAGAGGAGCCAGAGGCTGACGAAAAGCATGGTGGTCAGCACTTTAGCAGTCCGCGGACCCCCCAGCTCGCCGTTGATGTCGGGCCGGCGGCGGTACATGAGCACCGCCACGCAGATGAAGGCGAAGATGGTGAAGAGGGTGACGGAGAACGCCAGGCTTCCCGGCTCCACCCGGAACTCGCGGCCCTTTGAGTTGTGGTAGATGGCGGCGATGGACCACGCCACTCCGATGCCCAAGAACACGTTCACGGCGTTGCTGCCCGTCACGTTTCCGATGGAGGCGTCGGCGTACTGGTCCTGTATGGCTGCCACTTTACTAGCAAAGGTGTCTGAGAGAAAGAAGAGAATAATGTTATCACACACAGTCCCATCTCTCTCTCTCTCTCACTTCCCCTCGTGTAATTTAGAAAAAACAGCATGCTTAACCTCAGATTGTAAGGCTGTGTGCTATTTAAACAGTGCTTTAGAGACAGCCGCATACTAACAGACAGCTGAGAAACCATCAGGATGCTGATTGTGCATTTGGCAGTAGGATATTTACAGCCGCTAAATAATCCTAGACACATATACTCCCTTTCTAACAATTTCTTTCTCTGTCTCTTTTAATCTTCCTCGCTATGGTAATGCAGTGCAGAATGCATAAGCCTCCTGGACCGCTCAGGATATGTTGATATTATTTTTGCTGCCGGCGGTCACAGAAAGCTATTTTTCTCAATTATAGGTCTTGCTGTGGACACACTTGAATATTCACACATTCTGGCAGTTAATTTGAAATGTGTACAATAAATACACAAAAAAATAAGATTTTATGAATAAACTGATAAAAATACAACCCATACCATCTCTAGAATTAAAGCCTTACTAAAAACAATTACCACTGTAATACCATGGTAAAGGAAGTATCTCTTATAAAAGTTAACTATGGTTTTACTAGACATGGTTCCTACACTTTTACTATAATAAAATCATGGCTTATTTTTCTGAACGATGTAAATACTATGGTAGATAAACAAATGACAGTACCATAATACAACCATCACTATACCATGTTTAATATTTTCACTGAGCTCAAATGAGACAAGAAAACAATCACAAAGATATTAGGTTGAGTAAATGATGATGACATTATCTGTATAAGTGTCTGTGAAAAATCAGCATCAGCTCTCTTTCTGCCTTTACAAACCAAAAATGACTCACCATCATCTGAAGAGTCCAGTACTATAAAGTCAAGGTTAAAGTTGGGTTTACAGTAAACATCATCTCTAAACTCAAATTTTCCTTTTCCCTATCCTTCACTGTGCTCGTATGTTGCTGTAAACAACAGCATGGAAGTAGCCGTTTCCATGGCATTACCATGGAAATTCTCAGTTAAGACTCAGCTAACACCCAGTCTGGTGTCGAGTCCTGCCAAACAGCCTGGCAGCGCGCGGACGACAACTGCCGCTAACGTGGGTGTCGATGTAAAGCTTCATCCCAGTTAATCGTTCCAGAGTTAAACGGATCGCCTTTCCAGACTGTTCCAGACTTTGAAACTGTTACGGACCTCAAAGCGCTTACATTGGCACTTGGAGACAGACTCTGGAGACTACCACACATAGTTTAAATCAACACTTTCTATACTTTACTCTACTATAAATGCGTCTCAGTCGCACAACCAATGTATGTCAGTAACGGTCATTATAGTGACATATAGCACTGTTCAGACATTACAACGAAAAATACAAAACATATTCAGTCTGAGGAGCACAAAACATCACTATAATAAACCTTCATTGAAAGGGTGTACATCAGTAATCGGGCTCCTAGAAATCCATTACAATTTTTAATTAATTGAGTCATAATTTACAGATATGCCACGCACTCTATAATTCATAGATATAACAGTATACAGAATCTACATGCCTTGTTTTCTGTTCAAAAGAAGGCTTATCAGTCAGCGTACATTCGCCTGCTTTCTAAACGAGCGCTCGGCTAATTGGACGTTTTTTCAGTCATACTGGCTTTCATCTCGCAACAGATTGACACATTTGCTAACGGTTCAATACCGTGTCGTTCGGTTTGCAATGCTGCGTTTGTCATTTTGTCAAACAGTGCTCAAAAGCACAATTGAAATCAAACAACAACAGAAAAAAAAAACAATCAACAGAAGTGATTGTGAACTGTTTGGTAATTTTTGGAAGTTTAGAACAAGAAAACAGCTGAAATGAAATATGTGATTTTACTGGCAGTCATTGTGCCATTAAAGTTTAACCGATTAATTTAAAGAATGTTTGCTTGAATTATTTGTGTAGTAGAAATGGAACACAGACAAAAATCATGAAGATGACCATAAAAGAGAAAGCCTCAAAACCCTAATTCAACATTTCATTTCAACGTTTTTGCAGCTCAAACAGCTTTTATTATTCTGAGAGGTTTTTCACATGATGTCTGAACATGTCTGCAGGGATTTGCTCCCATTCAGACACATCAGTGAGGACAGATACCGCCACACCAGACTCAGTAAATCATTTTTTATAAACCTAACCTTGTGCACAGAGACACTTTCATGAGTTTTATTCTACTTCAATCTTATTCAATGACGTTTGTCCACAAAGATTGCCTGGCTGTTCCCTTAATACTCAAATTCTTGAAATAGTCAAACCTGTTTATTACATACCATGGGTTATATAGTATAGATAAAAGCACTGGAATGGAGGGAGAGATAATTAAAAGGAATAAGGCCGAGAGAGAGGCAGTGTTTCTATTCTGCACTCTCAGCGTATTTTCTATGAGCCGTCCAGTGTGTCTGGAATACTAAACATGGTGAACATACAGTGTTTCCAGCAAACTGATTCTCTTTAGCGTCCCTGTGTGTATTTCTCTCATGTTCGTGTTGTGTGTTTCGTTTTGCAGTCTTAAATAACAGTTATCATGACTGATGAGGGTAATATATGGGGTTCAATGTAGCAAGGAGCTGTGCTCCATGTAATTATATGATATATCATAATCATAGTCACACACACACAGAGCTCTGGACATCGTCATTTCTATAATAAATAGGAGTATGTAAATGAAAATGTATACATGGGTGGCAGAAACACAAAACCCAACTGTGTTTTATATCTCTCTCACCTGGAACCGATGTGCCCAACGCCACAAACACCACAGCGGTGACCGAGTCCTTCAGCCCGATGGTGCAACCGAAGTGAGATGCCAGATCTCCGATGAAAGCCGTCAGAACGCCAATCATGATGATTGACACCACGAAACACGCCCACCCGTTCCAGTAGTCGGTGGGCGGGACGAAGGCGAAGAGAACTTTCCAGAAGACGGTGAGGAAATGCATGACGTAATCGAAACAGGACGGTAGCTTCTCCTCTCCGCATTCTTCTTCATCATCATCCTCACCTGGAGAAAGTGGAGGAATGGTCAGTAAAGAGAAGACTTGCAAATAATTCTTATATTATATATAATATCTTATATCCTGCTGCTATAATGTGTCATTATTTATTCACTCTCGTATAGTTTTACACTTGTGATTTTCTTCTTCTGCAGATGACAAAAAATGATATTTTGAGAAACCTCTCAGTGGTTTTGTGACTATAAAGTGGAAGTCAATGGGAGTTAATGTTGTGTGGTTATCAACATTTTTCGAAATATTTTTCTGCAGATTAAAGAAATTCATACATGTTACATTTGAAATGAAATGAAGGTGAATAAATGAACTTTCCCTTTAAGGAGAGATGTGCTGTTATAATAAACAAACAAAATAAGCTTTCTATCCCTTCCCTAAAAGCCGTCTATCGATATGTAGAGCACGTATGTGAGACACGCGTGTACTCGGTGACAGGATCTAATCTGTTTGATATTCTGTTGGTGATGCATTTCCTTGAGAGAGCAAAGAGAGCAGCTTCCATACGCCAACACAGAGGCGTCTGACAGGTGAGACTGTTCCTTTAAAGTGTGATTACATGCGACAAGATGTTCAGAAATCTCTGCTATTCAAACAGCAGCTCAGAGCGAAGGGATTGTGGATTTATTGTGAATCTTTAAGACATGCTCTTCTGAGGAAAAATCATTTTACATGATTCTTAATAAAACGAGCTTGGGCTGAAAAACATAGTACACATCATGTCAAATGTACACACACATAGTATTCATGTCTTCTTATCTTCCAGATATAAATCCTCTCTCTGTGCTGCAGAGTTTGACATTTAAAAAAGCTTTTAAACTTTAAACTCCTCAATTTACTGCCATTAGTTGCAGACCTTTTCTGTTTCTTTGTCTGCGTGTGTGTGTTTGTATCTGTGTCCTGATAAAAGTCATGGAAAATATCTTCTCAGTGGCATTAGATAAAAATTTTCCTAACCGTCATCAAATGTTTTACAATCTGTTCTGAATCTGTGCAGAGTTATACTACAGCTTATTCATACCTTTTCAGATAAACATACTGCTGGGTTTGAGAATTAAACAAACCACTGACCCCAAGTTTTAAACTTTGGGGTGTAACTCGTACCTCATGGTTTTTCCTACAACATATATGAAATTTTAAATGATCAAATAATTACAGGCAGAATATTGGTATATGATGAATATAATATATATAAATGTCTCTTTTAATGTAATAAATATAAAACATGTTCCCAAACATTTTCATTTATGACTCACCTTGACAGGTAGTTTAATATTATATATTATTTTTTAATGGAAATTTGGGAAAAACACATTAGTTCTCTCTTTCTTGTCATTTTATGAATGAAATGAAATTTAATTGCAATTCGAATAACACACATTTAAGGCATGATATCAAAACCATTGTCATCGCTAGTCAGTGTTTTTTTGTGCCATTCACCGCAGCAACCAAGTGACCACGCAATTCAATTCCACCGTGCGTCACATCCATGGGTCCTGACCAACACTTTGAAAACCCCTGAACTAAAGCAACTCAATGCTGTATGAAACAGACTGATTGTATGTGCTGTGAGTGGTCTGACAGCAGTCCATGCTTGACCGTCTTCAGCAGTGTGCAGGTGATTACAGGTCAGTTCTGACAACAGACACACACACACAAGCTTTTAACCTTGCTTTGCCCCAGAACACAAATTGGCACGCTGAGAGGTGTTCAAGTGTGAATCACTAAGTCCCCATCACCTGGTCCAAACACACACAAACAGTAGACTCTCTCTCATTCTCTTCTCTGTGAGGTCGTGCTGCGAGTGCTAATTACTTCAGAAAAAACAAACTTCCCTCTCTCTGTCTCGCTTTTCCTTATTCTCCGCCTTCGTCTGTGCTTTAATTTCTTTCTGTTTGCACGCTTTTTAATTCTCCTTTGCACAGAGAACATTGTCTGTAAATGAGGGTTACATTTCCTGTGCATCAGTGGGCACCAAGTACTTTTTTTCATTCTCTAAATATTGCTTTTTCAAGTTATTAAACAGTCAATAACAAAAAACTAAATACATCAAGTGTAGCCAATGTTTTGATTTATAATGTTAAACAATATAATATACAGGAAAGCAGGTCTTTTAGGTTGCAATTAACAGCAAGGCACTAATGCTCACCTATTTACAATCACAAAAATACCAAGAACAGCATTTGGCATTTTAGTAATACAAGACACAGACAATCAATCCGCAAAAGTCACACAGGAATTTGTAGCAACACTGACTTATGCTCAAAACATGATGATTTGAATTGTTGAACTGAACCAGACATGGTCAATCCTACTTGCAAAACGAGACCTTAAGTGCACATGTGAATGCTCACATGCATACTCACCAGCGCTCACTGTGATGGCCTCAATGAACTGATCCCTCCAGCTGTTGGTACCAACCAGAAGCGCCAAGTTGGTCTTTTTTATTAACTTATCAACAGTGTTCTACAGAGAAAGACAGAAAAT
Organism: Beaufortia kweichowensis; assembly: GCA_019155185.1. Taxonomy (NCBI): domain Eukaryota; kingdom Metazoa; phylum Chordata; class Actinopteri; order Cypriniformes; family Gastromyzontidae; genus Beaufortia; species Beaufortia kweichowensis. Next base: position 11,775,960 of record CM032805.1, read on the forward strand.
ATAAGAAACATGGATGAGCATTTATTATTCAGTCCAAAAGTACGCACACATATACGCGCACACTTCAGACGAGGTGGAGCGTGGCCGGTTGAGTGCTTTTTGACTGCTCTCTGCTCTGCCCTGCTGTGAAGTGTGTGTGTGGGATCGGAGCGTGTACGGCGAGTGTGTGTGGGCTGAAGTGCATGTGTGGATATATGTTTATCAGGCTGGAGTGTGTGTGCAAAATGTGCTCCTTGGACTTGTCTTACATGTCTTAAGCATTAGCAACAAGAAGAAAATTAGTTTTTTTGGAGAAACAGTTTTAACCACAGTTTCTCTCTAAGAATCATTATTTGCCATTAGTTATAGCTAGACAGAGATGGTGGTTTTAAGGGGAAGTTCATTCTCATTTCAGAGAGCATTTGATTGGACAAAATGGGTTAGGATTAATAAATTAATGTAATTAGAGCTTAAAGTTGCTTTAGTCAATAGTGTGATTATAAATAAGTAAGTTATGTAACTACACATACTTTGAATTCATAAGATTCCTCAATGATGACTTCAAGCTTGGGGTGGTCTCCCAGCATTGGTTTTCCCATCTCAGCAATGCGCCGTTCTTCTTCCTCTTCGCCTGTCAGTGGCTCCTCTTCTTCTTTCACTGCCTCTTTCTCTTCCACTGGAAGTAAAAAAAGAGAAGTAGGAATCAGAAATCAGAAGTAGGAAACAGAACCAAGATTTTATGTTTCAGTCAAGCATTTGTGCATGTATTTGTGATTCTGTTTTTATCTATTAGTTTTAGTGGATGAATTGAATTGTGTTTTTCCAAAAGAATTGTCCCTTTTCAGGGTAAAATACTTTAAAGGTCACAATGTCAGAGCATTGTGTGCAAATTTGGAAAACATGCCATTGTGACCCTGTATATGAGAAATATGTGCGTGGCAGAAGTTTCCTTCATTTGTTTTCATGTGTTGCATCTTCAATAGGCCCAGTGGGATTCTGGGTAAGTAATTGTGTGACATAAGCAACCACTGATTATGAGACTGGGCTTAGCTCAATCAATCACCCACAATTAAACACACACACACACACACAATGAAATGAAAGGGCCAAAGGAAAAGCAACAGATGCAGACCCAAAGCAACAGAGAGATGATGAGGTTTGCATAGGACATAAAATTAGGTTACATTAGAGATATCCAACTTAATGCAATACACACTGTTGTGGATAGACAAAGGGGAAGGGTTGGAGAAAGGATTAAAATTAAAATGCTCTGGGCAGCCCCAGTTATTGTGGTGGAAATGTAATTTCAAAACCATTTCAGTCCTCCCACATATTTCTCTTTCTGTCTCTTTTATTCCATATTTCATTTTAGTGCACGCGCTGAGCTGGCATAACTGTTACACCAACAACAGTAATAGTCATAAAACAATGTTATGATGACAACGTTCCCAAGCTTCATAGACAGGAACGTCTGCATAAATGAAATGAAATATCTAATGGAATAAATATATCCTCAGCTACAAATGAACCCTAAAGCATTAGCAAAGAAGCTTCCCTGTCAGTTTCATGGCAGAATAACTTGTCCTGTAGCGTAAACAGTCTCTCGTTCTCTGTGTCTTGATGATTTATGTTCATCTGTGACCGTGTAATCTGTTCATCTTTATTCTTATAGACGGTCTGTTGTCCTTTTATAGTGAATTACTCTATGTTTTGCCTGTTGATTTGTGAGATACCAAATACTCCTCCACATTTCACCTTTTCTTTCTCTCTCTCTGCATTTCACATTATTTTATCTTAAACGTTGCAAACAAGAACTGATGGAAGATGATATGGATCTGGACGATCTGAGGAACAAACTGACCAATGACTGACTGAAGAACAAACTGACCAATGACTGATTAAAGAACAAACTGACCAATGACTGATTGAAGAACAGCTGATGAGAAACAAACTGACCAATGACTGATTGAAGAACAGCTGATGAGAAACAAACTGACCAATGACTGATTGAAGAACAAACTGACCAATGACTGATTGAAGAACAGCTGATGAGAAACAAACTGACCAATGACTGATTGAAGAACAGCTGAAGAGGAGACAGTCTGAACAATAACTAAGTGAAGCTGAATAGGAACTACTCAAATATTAACTGACTAAAGAACAGCTGGTAACATTTCAGCTAATGAGTTGCTACTGCATTATTTATTGTGGCAGTTAAAAACAGCATTAAAAGCATCATGATTACACTACGTTAGGGCCTTTTTACCACAACCAATAATGTGTTATGTCACTAATGTAACAAACCTCTGTAAATGTAATAAATTCAACAAAACAGATGTTCCAGCCACTGAGTGTGTGTGTGATGCACATAATCATGCATTAAACATAAAAAGTTTCAAAAATGCTAATGTGGAAGATAATTACAAGAAAAAAACCCTTGAAGAAACAGCTAATGTAAAAGTTGGACAGATAAAAAGCAAAGAAAAAATGTGGCACATCTTAAGTGTTATTAAAAATAAATCAGCCAATTTTGACATTGCAATGAATCTGGTAATTGAATGCGCTGCTATTTTTTTTCTTGCAAAATAACACATTGTCTTTTTACGTGAGGGTCTATGTACAGATGTAACTCAATATTGAATTCATTTGTTCAGATTCACTCTCCTCGGTTTTGTCCTTGAAAAAAGACCTATCATTTTCTGTCTGCGGCTTAGTGCTGCACATCTCAGACAAACACACATGAAATACTGCCATCCTTTCTTTTTCATCCCTCCATCTCTTCTTCTTATTTCTCCCTTGCAATTACAAACTCATTTTTTTGTTTGGCTCAGGTTGATTTAGGCAAAGCTAATCAAAGGCAACTCAATGTGATTATTCATTATTTTGAAGATGTTTTGCCCATCATTCGAGTGTCTTAATCACTTATTTTGTTAATGACTGATGAAGTCACATGATATTCATCATAATAATTCATTACAAAGTCCTGCATTCTGTGACTGAATCACACCCGACGCTATTCCCTCTTATATCTTTTATTCTCTTCATCTCTCTCTCACTCTATTCTGCATTATTTTTCTTTTGAGATTAATCATGCAATAAACACAACATGACAACTCTAATGAAACTACAGCAGAAATCAAAGACAAATAAATACCATAAGGTATATATAAATCTAATTTAAAACCATTTGATATGTAGCAAAAGTCTAAGGAAACAGAGCTGTTCTGTGTGTGTTCGGCTTCCTGGAAAATAAATGTTTATCTTAATTGAAGGTGAAACACAGTCTAACAACCTGAGCTTTGAAGACAGCTTCTAATCTCTCTCTCTCTCTCTCTCTCTCTCTCTCTCTCTCTCTCCCCAACTCATTGGCTGGTGAGTGTTGATATTTTTCTGTTTTTTTGTTGAGATTATTGGAAGTTAAATCAAACAGTTCATACTAAAGCTTTCTTTCTGATTCTATAAAAAGTATAATTTTATGGGGTATTCTGAGTACACCCTACATAGTAAAATTTACAAATAAAAAAATACTAAAAAAAACAATTATTAAAGGGGTCATATCACATAAAACAGTAGTATTATTACTGTACATCACAACCATGAGAACCTTAACATAAAACAATGTGGCCATTCAGTCAAGGGGAAACAGAAAAGAAAAGGTAGGGTGAAGATAGGATAAACACCAGACACGACAGAAAAAGACACTATTACTTCAGCTGGCATACTATAACTAAGTAAAATACAGAGGAAGTCTGCCAAACATACAGGCATTAGGCAGCGAGACGGTTCGCCAGGTTTTAGTAAAGAGCTGTGGGAAAGTCAGGGAAAAAAATATGTAGGATACGACCCCTTTAATGCACGTGTCCCTGTGGGGATGGTTTGTATAAGTAGGGATCACCAGCAAAATCATAGAAACATTAGATCAGTAAGACAGCACATGGACACCAGTAGAGAGAGAAAGAGAGGGTGAGACACCCTCAGAAAGAGGGGTAAAAAGAAGTAAAAACTGTGAGAGGGAGAGAGCGAAACCTCTGTATTCTGTCCATCCTCTCCTCCTCCACAGTGGCGTCTGAAGCTCTATGTAAAAGCTGCATAGCTTATTGTATTCCTCTCGATCAAGAACCCTGACTGTTAACGTCTTCCTGCAGAAACAAGACAACAGGCGGGGGGTTGGAATAATGCATGCATGATACACACTCTCACACATACACACACGGGGGCCCAGCCAGAGGGCCGTCGATGATGTCGTTTGGCCTGTAGGTGATCTTGATGATGATGGGGAGAAAAAAGGGATTTAGTGTGTGTGTGTGTGTGTGTGTGTTGGTTTCCTCTGCAGACACAGGCCACGCCCCCACCTTTCTTCTCATTGGTCTCTACGAGCTGAGGCTCTCCGATCTCCAGGAAGAAGCTCTTGTTCTTCTCGTATTCTTCGTCATCAATTATCCTGACTTTTATCGTTTTGCTGGAGAGGGTGGGGGAGAGAGAGAGAGATAGAGGAAGAATACAGTGAGGAAAAGGCAGGTCAAGGGGAAAAGATGAAAGATAAAAGGCATGCAGTCATGCACAGGCAGATTGTCAGAATGAGAGAGAGAGAGAGAGAGAGAGAGAGAGAGAGAGAGAGAGAGAGAGAGAGAGAGAGAGAGAGAGAGAGAGAGAGAGAGAGAGAGAGAGAGAGAGAGAGAGAGAGAGAGAGAGAGAGAGAGAGAGAGAGAGAGAGAGAGAGAGAGAGAGAGAGAGAGCTCACAAAGCCTGAGTGTAAATACACATATGAACACAATTCTAATCTGTGTTTCTTCAGACACACACATACACCACATTTACACTTGCATCACTTTTTCTCCCTGAACATCCATGGCCACGCCCGCAACTACATCAGACTGACATAACCTCAGCCAGTTCTCTACCAAGAACATGTCTCATCAAATCTTAATTTAATTTACTATTAAACACAAATAATAAATTACTCAATCTATAAAAAACATAAATAAAATAAAGTTCAAATCAATGATGATAAAAATGTTTTTTTCATTACAATAAATCTACAGGGTCACACACTCGCCACCCACGACCACCAAGCTCCCATTACTCAAGACATGAGCGCTACAGCAAGAAAGACGAATAAAAGAGAAAAAAAGTGCAGGATGGAGGGAATGATTGAGAAAGAGAGACCAAGACAGAATAATTATCTTTAGAGTCCAAATGCTGGCATATGCTGCAGGGAAGATTAATAAACACTCTCTTTCTTTCTCTCCTCTCTTTCTCCCTCACTCTTTTCCTCTCTCTCACTTCTCATAAGACAATTTTTGTTCCTTCCATCATGCCGGTTGTCACAGAAACGCAGTGTTGTGCTCCTCAAGAGAACACAGATTGTTTCCACAAACACGAAGGTGTAGTGTGTTGTGAGTGGAAATGACCCTCTTCACTTCTCATCTGAATGTGGGTTTGGTTCAGCTGAGGTCATGCCAGCACACTGACGCTACATAAATAAGTCATGTAACTGCCTTTACACACACACACACACACACAAAGGTTTTGCAAATGCATCATGTGTAGTTTGTGTGGCATGTGCACTTGTTACATTTGTGGTTACATTTGTCATCTGCAGTTTATTTAGTGTCACCGTTCCTCTCATATCCAAAATGGCTTATCAAATGTATAATTGCAGGAGACAATGCTCATTAAATCTGACGGAAAACAAGGTGCTTTTGTGCGAGTGTGCGTTTTGTAGATTAGACTGTAATTAGAAGTGTTACCGGGCTTTGAGACTAGACAGAAGAGGTTCTGTTTTCCGAATATGAATATGAGCAAATACCGGCCGATGGTTTGCAAAGAGCCAACACATCTGAACACTGTTTCCACTTAACTGTTTAGCCTTTAAATGAAATGCAGCATCATGTGTGTAACAACAGAAGTGTGGAGACACACACAACACACACAATGGCATGAAAAAACAAACTTTGAAATCTCATACAGTATTTTAGTCTATTTTTTTACAATGTGAAAGATGACAGTGGATGTATATTTGTATGTGCATGCAGAGTCGTCCTCTGAGAGTTCCCGTCTGTCTTTAGCTGCTCAAAGCCTGCAGAAAATCAAAGCGCGCTTTAGATTAAGCCAAATGAGCAAGGGTTTACGGGATAGGCTTGAGGTCTTGATTCACGCTGTTACACAGATAGGGTGTTACGGGTAGATAATGCAGTGGGACGCACACACACACCATCACATTACTGTATGTGTTTGTTAGTACATCTGCATTGCAGTAATTTTAGAAGAAACAGCTTTCAACACACGCAATAATAAAAACACTTCTCTCAAAAAAGGGTTAATATAATTCAGTCAAAACTCTTGCTGTTAAAAGAGTCTAAAACACACATTTATCTTGTTACCTTAAAAGTGGAATTATGCACCTTGTTCTGGTGTTTCTATATAATGTAATTATAATGACTAATTTTAATACACATCCTAAACTAACCCGAATAGAAAACCAACTCAAACTTAACAGAATGTTTAGAAAAACCACACTAAACTATTTGCGTTTTCCAGATAAGCGCATCCCCAAAGGCGTGCTTTTTAACTTTAGCTTACTTTCAGTACAAGTATAGCACACTATCCTGCTGCAGTGTCTGCATCTCTGATCCCTCCCTGCTGCTGCATTACAGTAAGCTGGTGACTGCAGTGATCTGAGTTCACCTCTGGGGCTGATCCAAGATCAGTGATGTGACTGATGCTCAAAACAGAGTTACCAGGTTTAGGTCAGTGCAGCTGGGCTGGAATGAGATCCAGACCTATTAGATTAATGTCTATGCCAAAATCGCAAACACACGAACACAACACACACTGTTTGTCTTACAGTGGCCAGAAACATTTGCCAGCAATTAGATCTGTGCTTAGCAACCGTGAAAAAAGACAAAATAGAGTCACTTTTTTAAACAGCTATTTACCAGGGCATTGCACTGTATGTGTGTGGAGAAGAGGGAGAAAACAAGCATGAGACCATAAAGTAACGCAATCTCTTTAAAATTCAGATCGTGTCTCCTCGTCACGAAGAGGAGCCACACCAAATCAATATGAGCTGACTTTTGCATGTATGTGTATGCGCACACAGATGTATATGTTTAAAATTAATGTTATTTACGCTTTTTCTCATTTCTTTCGCTAATACAAGAAGGGGGACAGAATGCATATAAAAAGTGCATGACACTACATTAAAATTGAATTAAAAATATAACCATTAGTAAACAGTTCAATTAAAAGCCAGGATGTGTGTGTATTCATGTGTCAATGACCTACAGTAACCAATTTCAACACGATCAGAAGAGCTGAGGTAATGCATCTAATCATCTCTTAAGTGTGTGTGTGCAAGTGACCTGTTTGCGGGCACACACGCATTTACACACGTATAAGTACATATAGGATGTATTTGTTTTACAGAATGGACTGGGTATGTGAAATGCACACACACACAGTACAGGTATTGATTGAGGTGTAGACTAGTAGGGTAAAATGAGAGCTTTCTGCAGAGAACTGCTGGTGAATAATGGAGAGAGGGAGAGAGGGAGAGAGAGGAGAGAGGGAGAGAGAAAGACGGAGAGAGAGGAGAGAGAGAGAGAGAGAGACGGGAGAGAGAGAGAGATGGGGGAGAGAGAGAGAGACGGGAGAGAGACGGGAGAGAGAGAGAGAGAGAGACGGGAGAGAGAGAGAGAGACGGGAGAGAGAGAGAGACGGAGAGAGAGAGAGAGAGAGAGAGAGAGAGAGAGAGAGAGAGAGAGAGAGAGAGAGAGAGATGCACATGCACATAATCTGTGCAGATGCAGATATCCTCTGTGGTATCATAATTTCAATTTGTTGACATTAAAAGCAGATTTGTGGGTGTTTCAGGCTCTTCAATAAAACATGCCAATCCACGTACGTTTGCTTGTTATATAAAAAATAGTAATTATTACATTAAGAGCTGCGGCAAAATATACAATCATGTCTTTAGTATAAATGTAAATTGAAAGTAAAATCTTGATGTTTTCAACTTCAGACCTCCTTAAGACCTTAATTTCTAAGTTTTCCAATATCCCTCTTTTTCCTTGTCAATTTATTCCTTGCTTTGGTTCACTTTCTTTGCTCAATTCTGTTTCGGGTCAAGGTGAATCCAAACTGAATGAAATGATTTTTGTTCTTGACACATTTTCTCAAGTCTAAACTGTCACTAGAGACAGAACTGACATGAGGACCCAATTTCACTTCAAAAGCTTCATTGCTTCTGTCTGTTGGTATCTGGCTCACCCCTCTCTCTCTCTCGATCTATCTCTCGGGTAAGTTTTGATGGGCAGGTCTTAAGTGAGACAGTTAATTAGATTAATGGTAACTGGCTATGTGCCTCAGGAGACTAATGTGCACTTGTGTGTGTGTTCACTCTGTGATTTTGTTCTTTTCAAACTGCTTAGTGATAAAAGCATTTTAATATTCATGAGCTTTGTTTAGCTAATCATTAATAATGTAATAATTGAAAGAGCTGCTTTCAGTTTTAAGGGCGGAGACACATTGCACAGACCCACAAACAAACATGCACACACACACACACACACACACACACAGAGGGAAACACCAGCAGAACACAAAAGCTGCGATAAAATGTGTCTTCATGACCTTCACTGCATCTCTTGTCTCCCTCTGTTCATTTACAGCCCTATGCTGGTCTCTACATCACTCTGTGCACTTTCCTCTGGCACTGCGGCTTAAATCAAGCAACAACAGAAGAGGGATGTGTGTGTGTATGTGAACAGAACTATCTAGAAACAAACCAGACATTCAGACCTGTCCAAAAATAGAAAGAAAGAAAGAAATGAAAAAATAAAGAAAGAAAGCTGATTGGTGGATGAGCAGTTTGAGTATATGTTGTCCTTGCTTGGCTCTCTGGATGCCCATATAAGGATGTTTCTCTCAGCACTGACCTCTTGACCTCTCCTCTTCTAAAGATCCCACGTACATCAGTTTCACTGTCACCGTAGCAACGGCGGATACCCCTAGAGTAAGTGCTTCAGAACCGACTCCCGTAGGCTCCTTTACATACAAAACAGAGCTGCTTGACATGCGTATGTGTGTGTGTTTGACCCCTCTTATCAGATGTCCCTGGATCAGGTTGTTGAGGGATTTTCTGCGGTTTTAAATTATGATTTGCTTAAGATAAACGTTTACTGCACACATACGTTCTCTTATCTTTAATGGGACATTCTGCACCAGAATAAATTCTTATTACTGCTATAGTCCTCAAAGCATGTAAGTACACACACAATGGTTTTGGGATGTCCCACTACATGTATGAGGTCATTTAAAAAAAATCATAAATGAAGCCAAACCTCTAAACACACTCCCACATTTCTAATGTCAGGCAAACAGCCCATCACGAAAAAAAGTTATCTTATGTTCACTAGAGGTCAAATCTCTATTTTCTCCACTCGCTCTCAATTTCTGGGAAGAGCAGTGCTATCCACTTTTCCTCAGATTACCGTTTAAAGCTTTATATTCCACGCACACACACTCTTAACAGAGACCTCAAGCTACTGAACAATCTGCTAACCAGAAAGGTTGAGCTCAAGACAAACTGACAGCGCACAAATCAGAGGGATGAGATTGCCGTCCCACCAGATCATTATCCGTCTAATTTCCCAACGATTCAGCGCGGATAGAGAACAGATGAGGCCCATCAGCTTCAGCCTGCAGGTCTGGTGGCCCCGTTCCAACCCACCGCTCCTGTTAGCACCCAAGACACCCAGAAGCTTGTTTAGACCATCCCCGCGTTCTCCTCAAGTCACGTCAGCACCAGACAAACCTATTCTGTCTCGGGGAGTAATGATCACAGCAAGTGAAGTAAAGATAATTTGGTTTGTCAGACAAGTGCAAGACAAGCATAACAGAAAATTCTAGTAGTTAGCGGTGATAATAATGGCGCACTAGAGGAGGCTGACAGACCCGGGGACCCTGAGGCTGGTTTGGACCCTTTTCGGCTGATAGTCTATTCATTCTGAACAAGTGCAAAACTAGTTTTTTAAAGTCTTAAAAACAGTGTTTTATAATTATAAAGAAAGTCTTATTATCCAGTAAATATATCTAAACTATCTAAACTTCAATAAGGTTTATGCTACAAACAAGAAAATAATTCAAAGCACACACACTTTCTACACAAACACCGCTACTGTATAATGAAAGACTAAATGTATAATTTGTAGGTACCGAGATCGAGTAATAGTATGAGAGAGCCGAGATCAACAACCTCTTACGACGCCTCTCCTCTCGTGGGCTTTCTGATGTCAAAGGTCACGCGGTGAGAGCCCCAGAGGGAGAGGGTTTTCATCGCCTCACTGTATATGCAAATAACTGCAACAAGGTAATTAAAATCTCCATATAATGAAGTCACGCTTGGACAGGGATTTAGAGCAGAGGGAGGAAGAGAGTTACAACCAAGAGGAAACAAAGCTTCTACTAATCCTTGTGGTGATCTACCATGTTAAAATGAGAAAAAGATATGGAGAAATCACTCATCCTCATGGGATTGAATGCAGGTAAGGTAAAACTTTGAAACAACCGATTCCAGGTTACATTTTGGGTACGGTCATGAATTGAGTTTATGCTAGTTAGTGCTGGTGTAGCTATAATGGACGTATTTATATCATCAGAATACATGGCTATTTTTGAATGGCTGTCAATTGAGAAACATGCTGTTTGCTTGCATAATGGCATCTAACAGCAGGGGCTAATTGCCAAAACTAACCAGCCAAACCTTGACCACCTGGTTGGCAGGCACTGAAGCGCTGTTATAGGGTCTGTTCCTGCACTTAGTGCACAGTAATGTACTTTGGCCAAAAGCTTCTGCTAAATGACAACTAATGGCATGCTGCAGTGCATGCTAAGGCATTGAATTCATAATAAATAGCTTATGTAAATCAGCTCAACAATTTTCCATCAACAAATCACAATCTTTCCTCTGTACAGAGCAACTGGCAAATCAGACCGGTTACAGTAAAAATGATAATTAAATCCAAGAAGTTGAACTTGGTAAAGGGTGGGGTTTAGTTATGTCAATCAAAGTTTCAAGTTGGACAGAGCCAATCGGATGTTGATGTCATACAGCTATGTGTTTCCCAAATGTTCTGTGAAGTCATGGAAACTGTACTGTTCTGAGGTCACAAGGGGAACTTTAAAACATCAGCACTCCAAACTTTCAACAGAAAACTTATTATAATCATTCCCTCTGTCATTTTTCTCTACTGGCATCTTTCAATAACCCATTCCTCTCTTCCAGTCACTCTTTCACTTTGTGTGCGGCTTTAGAGTCTGCATCTGTTACTGTACCACCCGCCCACACACACACACACGCACACAACACACACGCACACAGCTATTACTCATGAAGCAACACAAATCGCTATTACTCACAGAAAACTACACACATACACTCACAAACACAAATGCATTAAAAGAGCTTGTGTCAGTTTTTTTATTTCAAAAGGTTGTCTGAAAAGCCAAAGAAGCTCTCAAGAGGGAAAAAAATAAATAAAAGGAGAGGACAAATGAAATAAAACAGACTTCTGTTTCAATGGCAACTGCAAAGAGACATGTCTTCTCGTACATACAGTATATACACAATTCTCTGAATTATGAAAAAACATACAGTTTAGTTTATCAGTTCATCCCAAAATAAACATTTATTCACCCCTTATGTTGTTCTAAATCTGTATTCTTTTTTTTTAAAAAGATTGGGGACTTTTTTAAAAAAAAAAAAATATATATATATATATATTAATAATTTCAGCCCAAAATGGAATTTTAAAGCTTAGAAAAAAAGAGAGAAAAAAAATCAGCCTACTCCTGTGCATGATGACATTTTTTTTAATGAACTATTTTTCAAATATATATATACACTTAACAGTAAATGTATACACAGAGCTGCATACGAGCAGTTTTATTCATTTCTAATCTAATTCATAGTGAGGGGTCAAAGATGCTAAATGGTCTAGAATGGGCTCATTGTTCAATAAATCAATAAAGGGAAATATTGATTGCGTAACAACCACTTCCTTCTAGTTCCTAAATGACTCTGAGCTATACAAAACCTCCTATTATAGAGGTAAATTGCAGTGGTCAAGACTGAAGTCAAAGTTTTGATGCTGAATGAATGACATCTCAGGTAATTCATGACCTTTGACTTTAGCTAAATGATCTATTCAGCACTTGTTTTTTTCCAGTGCATGAACGAGCGGCACTAGCCTGTGAAACAGGGCACAAGAATGATGACAGAGAAAGAGAGGGAGCGAGGTGCTGTAATAACCGTAGGAGGTAGAGAGCTTCACAGGAGAAGGCATTCAAAGAGAAAGAAAAGAAGAAAGGAAGAATAAAGGTAAGGGGAAGGTTCTCCGCTGGAAAATGAAGCCAAAGAAGCTGTTTGAGAGTTTTCAATAGAGCTCCACCGAAGGTCCAATCAATCCTTCAAGACTGCAAAATACACACAGCAACCTTTAAGGCCACAAACCTCATACTGGGCTACATTAGATGTGTATGTGTGTGTGTGTGTACATGGCAATAAAATGTAGTGAAATACATCACAACTGACTAGTACGCACATTTAAAGTGCTTCTCAATATTTTAAAGGGTCAGTAAATTAGCCAAAATATGTTTTTCCACAAATAATCACAAACAGATCTGGGTAAACTACAGCAATTACCTGGTGCTTAAAACGTAGAAATACAGCACATTTCTTTTTATTCAAAGCTCTGAATGTAATTTATGCAGTAGCAGATGGGGTGAGGTGGATGGGTTACAGGTTATGAAAAACAGTAAATAAAAAAATCTCCAGGTTTTTTACTCACACTGGAACTAAACTCAGACATGGTTTTACATAAACACTGTCCGGTTGGCTGCACAGCTATTCTACACATGACTTACCCCTGATCAACACGCATGTCAACGTAAACACAAACTCACATGTGCACAAATGTGATTAAAGTCTGTATGTGTCCCAAAATGAAAGCCTGTACTTAACACATGCCTCGGCCAAAGCAAAACAACACAGTTAAAGAAAAACTTGAATGAACTAGAAAAGGAAGGAGGAGAAAGCCATGTGTGCACTTCAGTCATTTCCCAGGGTGCTCATGTTGATCCAGATGATTGACAGATGGCGCTGGTCAGCCTTTCGGTGGCAAACCTGTCTGTACTTAAAAAAGAGGCTTGTAAAGGAAGCCCTGACCCTCTTCTAAAGCTTTAGTGTGTGTGTGTGTGTTTAAAGGTGAGTCTGTGTCCGTTTATGTGAATAATACAAGGGAAGGAACCCAGCTGTGTGTTTATAGTTGAGAAGTGAGACTATCATCTCTGGCACTAAACCCTTTAGGACTGATTAGTGTCTTTCTTTGTCTATCCTGCTGTGCTCAGTCAAACATCCTTTAGGACTCATTAGTCCCAGCTTATGTCTACGCTGCTGTCACTTCTACCTCACCTCCAAAAAACATCCACGGCCGCATCCCAATTTCTACTACATACTTGACATACTTTTGACTATGTGCTTTTGAGTGGTTTAAGACACAGACCCAAATGTCACATGACATTGCCAACTAAGAGTTAGCGTATAACTAAATTAATTTATTTATTTTTACTTAAATCTCAAATTTGTAACTTTTTTTGGTTAAAAACAAACAAAAGAAGAAAGTTATTGAAAAAGCACATAAGAAACTTAAATCATAATGTTAAGCTTTATAACAGTAATTTAAAAATTGTCAGGCACAATTTTGTGTTTGACATCATTTGACTTTAGTTAACATACTATTTTATGTTTCAAACAGAGATGGCAGTAAATAAAAATGTAGTATTCATCACACAGAATTGCAAGGATTTTTGAGCAATTTTAGCCTATATAAATCAAACACTGTATACACAGATGCAAACTTTGAAAATCCATTAGAAAACGACCTTGGGGACAACTACTGTACAGTTTATTATTAATATTTTTTATATTATTTGAGACAAACTAATCTTATTCTCACAAAGTCAACATTATGCAAACTGCGATCTGCATAATGCCCAGGAATTCCCACAATCCTCCAGCCCACATGACATCCAGACGCAGACCTACAACCCCTTTTTAAGTGTTGAATATGTTGAAAATCACAAACATTATGCTTCACGGACTGCACTTATCTCACTTGGACTGCACTTATCCCACAAACCACCTCCTCACCTCCACCGTCCAGTCTGAATGAGAATGAAGTGTGACAGCTGGTACCGGGGGCGTGCTGAACAACTGCATGCTCACAGACTGCTTCCTATCAAACCTGAAACGCTCCGGCTACACGCTGAGCATATAACTGTGCCATCTGTCAGGTTTGTGGAGGACTGGCATCACTTTGGGAAGGATTTTTAAGTGTGGCTAATTAATTCAAAACTGGCTTGTTAGCGTGCTTGATAAATACAGTATAATACGCTTTAGCCACATTTGTTAGCTGTCTTGTTTAGTCATGTCAGGTATCCGAGTCACTTAAGAATTTGTTTGCTTGATATTTTTTAAACTACCCCTTTGATAAATATAGTATAAATATATGAATTATCAAGAATTATATCAATAGTATTAATATGCCCTATATCTACAATCAGTCCAACTTAGATCTCACTGAAGACCCAAAACTCTCAAACAGCTGTGACACGCCACACAAAAACACACAGTTGATGTGTGTGTGCAAGTGAATGTGTGCGTTTCTTTAGTCCAAAACTGCTTCGCTCTTCCGCCTGATTACAGAGACCACAATTATCCTCCACTCATTTCTCCATCTGTTCTTACAATAAGAAACATCTCTCCTTCCCTCCTTCTGCCCGGTTCTACAAAATGAGCTATTAGAGCTATATGTAAGAAACATGAAGAGCATGTGCAGTTTAATCAGTGCATATATGATGACAGATGAAAGAAAGAGAGAGAAAGTAAAAGAAAAGGGGGGAGGACTGAGAATTCCCTTTCTGTTTTAATGACAGCATGCAGTTAAGATGACAAGTTTGACCACAACCTGATGATCAATGTTATCCCAATGATCCAAAAAGAGTGCTTGACGTTAACATGATTAATCTCACAAATTTGATATTCGGTTAAACATAAACATTTTACAAACTAATGACCCTTCAGAAACAGTCACTGTTAATGAATAAAACATTCATGCTCCAGTCTGTCTTCATCATGTATTATCTCTTATTATGTTACAAAATTATTTTATTCTCTATGCATCGGAAAAACAGATCAAATAATTGGTGTGTGGACTGGAACTGTGTGTGTGTATGGGGTTCTAAGGACCGCTGTAAATGGGAAATTACTTTTGGTCTCATCTGAAAATGGCAAAGTAAAAATATGAGGATGATAACTGACCTCAGGTTGACATTTGCTGTGATCTTTGACCCTTTGGGCACGTGCGTACATTGACCTGCTCTACTCTTTTCTACTGTGTTTTGTAAGGTAGAGAAACTCTCTCAACCGCTAATATTATTAGAGCCAAAATCTATTCATTCTTTGACCTTTTCTTAGCTGTCCTCTAACAGGCTCTTTTCATTCCTAATAGCCTTACAGTGCCATAATTGAAAGAACCTGCAATTCTTTTGAAGAAAGATGCTGCTGTGTTTTATTCCTGGCCATGATGTTGATTGTGAAGGATTTGTGGCTTGAATGCTAATGTATGCTTACTGAGAGAGAGAAGATTCTTTTAGTGCGCCTAAAAATGATCACAAAATACATGCTTTTATTCATCATTTGGTGATTTTGCTCTTGTTTGCATGCAAATTGTTACTTTAGCTTATGTGAAATGAACAGAAACAGAGGCAGCATAAAACACAGAGATTGAGAAATAATGAAGATCAAAACAGATAGATTGCAGAGCGCTGACATACAGCTTCATTTCCATATCAATGTTATCTGTGTTTTTTTAAACTAACATAATCAATCGACATAAAGCTGCTCTTATTCATTCATACGCTGCAGATTTACAACTGAAAATGAACATTTAACAGATGTTACTAGATGTATAACAGCATCATAAGGAAGCGCGAGGCTGGATGCTAGAAGGGTTCATGTCAGGTCAAAAGGTCAAGAAGTGACCTACATCTAATCAGAGCCAAGAGGTCAGAGCCATTGAAAAAAAAAGAGGGAATTTTCCACAAATACACACACATATGCACACACACACACACACACACACACACACACACAAACACTGTTAAAACTACTTAAGTCAGGATTTCTCATAGATGTAGTGGATTTTATACTGTGATAACAATATTTTCTCTTTTCAAGCCCTCACACTAACCCCTACACAAACCTGTTGATACTGTTAGATGTAAAACAAAACATGATGTGACGAATTTATGACCATCATTTCACATAGCAATCAATTTTTAACACGATTTACTGCATTTGTGAGGACATTTTGGAAAGCGTGACCCTTACATATAGAGCCAAACCAGTACACACACAAATACTAGTAAATGCCAAGTTTACAAGTACTTATAAATTTATATACCCCTTGCAAAATCTGCAAGATGTTTATCACACAAAAAAAACATTAATCGCACCACAGACTTTATTAGTCCTACCTTTCTGACATTAAACATCTTACAGATTTTGCAAGGGGAATGTAGAGGTATAAAATATGGGTATTTAAATTACGAGAACAACTGTACATTCATAAATCACAGACTTTATAATATTTCATTCTTGGAGCTTGATGAATTGTGGAGGCATTAGTGTGGCTGCAAAGGGCGATAAGAAGTAAAGATCAGGCAGATTGAAGGAGAACACAATCACTGTTTGCATTCGTTCTCTTCTGATGACTCTCTCTCTCTCTCTCTCTCTCACCCCGTCTCAGGCGGCATGCTAAAAAGACCTTTTGGAGCATTCAATTTGGTCTTTTGTGGCTGCTGTCAGCGTTTTAATTGAACCAGGCAGAGATGAACAATACCACAGAGAGTTATGGAGAGTGTGTGTGTGTTGAGGCAGTATTGGGGGAAACAGACGTTTAGTCAGGCAGAGAGAGCTACTTGCTATGATTCTGCTTGGATCAGTCCTCTTAAAATAATTGTTTATTCAAAACCATTATTTACTTACCCAATCAAACCTGTATGAATTTCTTTTATCTGTAGAACACATACAGATTATTCTCAGTATAATGGGATTAAATAGGGGGTTGGCTGAGATTATGCCAGATAAGAATGTGACTTGTGTTCTGCTCATGTACAGCCAGATTAGGGATTAACCGGTGTCAAGCGTCTCTCATTCAATACCGTTTAATCTAGCCGGGCTGTGTATCAGCTCTCTCTGTATCTCTCTCTATGCATCATCTTGACCTTTTTCTTTCCCTCTTTTCCTTCTCCGACTCCAACAGTGGCGCTCCGGGCACAGAAAGCTTGTGAAATTAAACCAGTATATCATCTCTCTTTCTTTCTGTCATGCACATACATACTCACTCAACATTTTACTATTAAACACAGAAATACTTTCCTGCAAGTAAGTGTGTGTCACTGTGACAGCAAAGTGTGAAGTCACTGATCACGTTCATTCCAGAATCCCTAAAGCACTCAGGGCCTTTAAAGTTCTTCAAGTGGATGACAGAGACATACATCTGCTCTTCCAGGCTAATGTTAAAGAGATATTTCACCTAAATATGTCACTTTATCATGTCATCATTGACCAACCCTTCTGTTGTTCCAAACTGATGAATTTCTTAGTGGTGGTTGGTTTCAAGCTTACAATATTTAAAAAAAGAAACTAAACAAAGCATTAAAAGTAATAATTAAATGATGTACAATATACACAATACAAATCTTTTAAGCCACAAAAATTCAAAATCTTGACACCTGTCCTACTTGCCAAAAGAAAGTCAAATTGGTTTGAAAAAATCATGGGACGGTGACAGAATTTTCATTTTTGGCTAAACCGCTCCTTCAAAGAGAATACAGATACTTTGATGTAGAGCTCGCATGACACAAGGAGAGGGTCCTGTCATTTATAACAGATGGTAGATAAGAGAGAAAAAAGAGAATAAAGCACAGAAAAAGTTAGAATCCCCACAATGCCACTCTGCAAACGGCTATCAGTTGACTCTCTCACGCACGTCATTCTGCTGTACCCATGCCATGTTCCCCGGCGACCACTCCTCAGACTTCCTCAAGTACTGAGATTTCCCACAAGGCTAGTTGGTGTGACAGCGAGACACTAAATGGGAGGAGCTGTCACGCTGCATGACAGCTCTGAGCCAATCATGACCCAGCTGGAGTGAGTGACAGAGTAAAGCTGTCATATAATATCAGATAGTACAGACTTAATCATTAATGCATGTATATTATACGTGTCTATGTGTTATTTGTGTACTTTATTGATTGATCTCTGGTAACGGTTTGCACAATAGTAGATTCGCTGCAAAACTCACAGGACCAGTAAAAAACTTTTAAGAGGTGGGCCCCAATTCCTCTGAATAAAGGATAAAAGAAAAGGCTATAGATGGTCTGTCTCATTCTTGGGCCTGGGTTGCCAGATCCCCCAGCGACGGCCCTGCATAACAGCTTTATTTTGATGTTCGAAAAATCTGACCAAAAAAAATCATTGAGCACATCTGAAATGTAAAAGCAATTAATAAAGAAAATTATTATTTGTGAAACTAAAAAAATCATAAGAGTAAGATTTGGGCTAGCTGATAGAAAATATAATTAGATGTATTTGAAAAAAGCGAGTTTCTTGTTTCTGGGACGTTCTTCAAACGGACAGAAACATACAGCACGAAACACTTATAACCTGACCAACCAATCAGTCATACTCCTCTGTTTGACTAATCTCACAAAGTCGACAACCTATCAGGACTGTTCTCTGGAATCCCACCTCCCTTCTCCATGGCAACAGCCAATAGAATCTGTTTTCTGGTTAATTGACTTCTTGAGAGCAGAAGCAAGAGCACATCAGTCACTTTAATGGAAAAGAAAAGCTTCAAAAAATTAACTCAAACAAACATTTTTGTTCTCACTAAACAAATGCATCATCCCTGTAAAACAATACACGTATAAACGCACACGCTCTACCAACAGAGACCAAACTTATCCAAAAGAACCCCCACTAACTCGCTGTATCTCTATGGCTTTGTTCAGTGTTGGCATGTGCGTGTTGGCTGGACTTGTGTTCCATGTTCTCTGGTTTCATGAATAATTGAGCTAACAGGTCGTTCATTTAATTGAATTATCAGCCTACAGAGGCGTTTGGCAGTGTGAACGAGAGAAAGAGAGAAACAAGGTACTGACCATGGAGTGTTATTAATTGAGTTAATATTTGACATTTAGTATGAATACATTTAATTTTCTACATTTTCAGAGCCAACTCTGAGAAAAACATGTGAAATGGAAGTGAACTTTGTAAAATTACTCGACTGCATCTTAAAATATTATCAACTGAGAAACAAACATGCAAGAGGTGTGAAGTAAAAAATGTATTTGTTAGCAAATAAATATATATATATAGTATCACGAAACGGTTTCACACTTTGCCTAAGTCCTTAAGTATGGCTTTGTGTGTGTAATGTGTGTGTGTGTGTGTCCACGTTTGTGCAGTTATTTTGATCATTTCTCATGAGGGAAGTTCCCAATGTTTAACCTGCTCTGATAGAAAGTGCTAATCTTGACTTTACTTATAAACACACACACCAAAAATGGACACGCAAGTCTGTAAGTTCTCTAAAGGAAGTTTGATGAAAGCAGTCTATGGTACAAACAGATAACTGGAGAACAGAGACAGATAGACAGAGAGAGTTTGCCTGATATGGACTTCAACAAAACAGCAATGTCTTAACCTTATTTTTATATGGTGTGTGTGTGTTCTCTGCTTGTCTTTCATGGTGGAGCTTCATTTCTGGATCAAACAGCATCAGACTATAGGACAACACACCCGCACACACACACAAGCCTGCTTCTCATCTGTCTACAAGCTTTCCTGCTGTAACTCTCTCTCTCTCTCTCTCTCTCTCTCTCTCTCTCATCATAAAACTGTATCTGTCCATCTCACCGACTGCTGCTCTGCTCTGCTCTCTCTCTCTCATAGCGTTTCAGCAGTCTTGGCATCTCTGCTGTTCCTACATCACCTGATTAAATTAGACAGTAAACCTGCGACACGCACACATACACATGATGCAGTTTTGGCATGTGTGAGCTGTGTGATTTGATTGATGTAATTTTTGGGCAAACACTAAAATCAGGTTAGCGAGGGTTGAATGTTTCATTCAGCACACATACACGCACATGTTTAAAATGCAAGAGGCATATGCAAGCTTATTAAACCTTGCAGATCACGCCAAACTCTCTCATCAATTGTACCAAATAAACCAAAGTATGTAACAATATATATTAGAAAAACATAATGGGGCTTAGGATGTGTCGATTCAATATATGATGCTTGTTAAAAAGAACACAGCTTTGTCTGTGATATACACTTTTTGCAGAACTAGACCAAACATGCTCATGCACAATATGTGTCTGACACTAAGTCACTGTTATGACATGAAACAGAGTTAACCTCAGAAAAAGCATTAAAGCCCTATGTTTATCTTAGTGTTGTTAACAGGCCAGATCCACTGGACTATAACATACACAATCCTGACACCTTAAACGCACACAAACACAGCCAGGAAGGGATGTGTGTGTAATCTTAAAACGCTAATACAGTGTCTAAAAGTGTGGCTTGAGAGTTTCATTTACATAGACACACAAACACACACTTTGCCCATACACTGCAGAGACACTCATGTTCATGAGACAAAAACAGACACACAAACACTGGCTGTGGGGGCTTCTGTTGCCCGGGTGACACTGCCCCTATATTTCAACTCATGCTCACTGGGCAAGACCAGATGAACAAGTTTCACAGGGGGACTGTGTGTGTGTGTGTGTGTGTGTGTGTGTGTGTGTGTGTTTCAAACGGACTGAAGTCATGGAAAAAATGCTGAAGTTTATGTAGCTTTTCAAAACAAGACGCTGTGCCAGCAAGAGACAGAGAGACACAGACAGAGACACAGAGAGAGAGAGAGAGAGAAATAAATTAGTGTTGGTAATCTCTGAACATTCTGTAATCTGTTGGAATACCGATAATGTTGACGACAATTGTTCTACGTTTTTCCTCTTTTCTCTGCATTTCTCTGAACACTCACATTTTCAATCAACACTAATCAATACCATCAACAGGCAAAAAAAAAAAATCAAAAAGACTAAAACAAACAGACGCAATGCAAAAACATTCTGTGAGAACTGTGTGTGTGTTTAGGGGACGTCTGGGCATTCCTGGGGGATTCCAACATTTTCCATTCGCTCTCAGAATGTCCCTCTTATAGATCCAAACCGTAGAAACGACTAATTCAGCTAACAGCATGAACCTAATCAGTCCCTGAGCAAAAGTCTACATGGAGAACAACAAAACAACAAATCTTTCCACACACAGGGATATTACTGCAATAGCAATAAACAATAAACAATATTGAAGTATCCACACGGTTTTGCTGTTACTTTCTGATATTAAATTTAAAGTTTAATGCAGGTTTGGGCAGAATGACCTTAGCAATATAAGATTTCATCTTCAAAGACCCTAAAGAAAAGGGTGTTCTTATTCCGTTTGGGGAACGGAAGATCTTACTAAAATGTACTAATTTACTAATAATTTACCAATTTACTCTTACTAAAAGAGTTCTTCATGCCATTAGTTACATCATCACCATAAATCATGCTGTGCTACAGTACTTGCTGGTCGATGTCATGCAGTACTGGGGGAGGGATAATGACATTCTACAAAGCATCTGATTGGATAAAAATCTGTGCAGTGCAGGATGAGTCATCAATATTTCTGGTCTGTAAATTTTAAATATACATATCAATATTTAGGCCCATCAACAAAAGCAAAAGCGGCATTGCCATTTGATGTATAAATGACTGTTTCTCGTGGCCATAAAAACTAATATTTCTCCTATGTCACTTCAGCTCAAAACAAACAAACAAGTAATCAAAAGTTTATTGACTCCCTAAAGGCAAAACAGACTCTGACACATAAGATTTGTGGTGCCCTCAGACGACTGGCCTTCAAGGCACAGAATCAGTTTCATAAATCTGCAGCGGAAGAGAACGAATCAGAAAAGAAAAGATTTATTTTTCTCTTTTGTTTAGACTGAGCGAATAAAAACTTCACAAACAAGATCAGGCGCCCATTTAAGCAAATTGTTGTATCTGTTAGAGATCGTTTAAAGTGACAACACTCGCATTATACAGTACAAATAAGCACACATCAAAGACAAGACTGTACCTTCCAGCTAATTGTCGAAATAAAAGACTTGCACAAAGGGAGAGAGAGTCAATTTCTCTTTCTGGGTTAAGTTTCATAGTGGCTTTCATGTCACATCATTATTCTTTCTTCTCGGGGTGAGAGCTGAGAGAATGAGAGAAAGAGTGGAAAAAACTACAGCAGACAAAAGGAAATAGGAACAAGGGAGGAAAGACACAAAAGGCGGAAAAACATGATGCACACAACAAAGCTTAACCACAGCGACCATGGCATTTATAGTGACATGTACAATAACTGTGTGTTTGTGACAGAGTAACTGCTGTGATTTTAGTCATTTGCGGCCAGATCTCTTTTTTTATTCAATTGGCTGTCAGAAAATATGGACAATCTGTCAGTTCTTGGTCTAAAACACATAAACAGCTGATCTGAAACCAGTGTTACTGCTCTTAGATGTATTGAGTTTTGGATTCCTGCTGGAAAATCTGTACTGCAGCTGCTTTTATAAAGTTTTATTTTTTTTAGTTTGGTCCACCTGAAAGTTCACTGAAAGTGTATCTTACATTAAACCTCTGACTCTTCTTTCAGGACTTCTTTTGGGTTGTTCATTTTGCTGCCTGCCAAAACAAAACAAACGCACCAGAATGGCCAGCAAGAATCAAGCTCATTCTGACTTCCTGTCAATTAGACCGTGTTTCTATGGCAACGTCAGCCTCTCTGCCCACCCACCAGAACGCTTTGCTACTGGAGACAGACGGATGAGCCATGGATGTGTGTGTCATAGAGCAAAGCAGAAATAAGGGTGCAAAAATAAATGTGGGAGTGTTTTATTAATGAACTTAAGTCTCACGCTCAACACGCACTGTCCACTTCCTGTGCGTGATGTCAGAACGTTTCATGTCATATCATTTCCATGCGTAAATGACAGGCGGTGACTAATGTCTTCAAAGTGTGCACAACTCATTTAGCTCATTTATCTTGCAAATTATATATTGCAAACGAACATCTCTGGTGATCAAACCATGAAGGAATTATTTTAAAATGGTACAGATGAATTATGGGTCAGTTCAGTGGAGTGGATTACAGCTCTTCTGCAGTTTATTTGGCTTTGAAATACAGGAGAGAGAAAACACAGAGACTTTAATACTGATTGGCAAGGGATGTGTACATATGTAAATGTGTGTGTGTGGAAGGGCTCACAGAAGACGGCTGCTTTAGCAAAATACTGGAGGATTCTGGGATACGAGTAGTGTGCCTTGGGTAACATCATTGTGGAGGGCTGCGTGACGCACTCCGAAATATCACACAGACGCACACACTGAGAGCAGTGATTTGGAGAGAATGGAGCGGAATATGACAACAACGATTCAAAAGATGACAGTTTACGTGCGTCACCCGACATCATTCTCTCTTTTATTAAAGGGATAGTTCATACAAAAATTCACATTTTGTCATCAATCACTCACCCTTTTGTGCTTTCAACCCTGTTTTGACTTTTCTAGTTTCTAGCACAATGTTCAATCTGCTCATGTTCATACACTTAAAGTGAATGGTGACCAGGGACAGCTGTAGTCACCATACGCTTTCACTGTATGGAAAAATCAGCTCGGATATAACTCCTAAAAAGGAAGTAATACGGTAAGGAACAACAAGAGGGTGAGTAAACGGTGACAGAATTTTGAACTATTTTTAACTTCCCCTTTTTCACTATTGCTTTCTATTCTCACTCTCATTTCGCCCTGTTTCCTGGTGTCTCTCCAAAGCATCGCTCTCTCTCTGTGAAGTGGCATCCAAAAAAGCCAAAGAGGAGCCAAATGCCCTCCAACTCACAGCCATTAAACCCACTAACACCAGTAGCACTAATAACCCAAAATGGAGATGGATATGCTAATCTACTTTCCTTCTTTCCTTATTCTTCCACTCCAAATTTGTTTCTTTTCTTCCTTCCCTGGTTCCCCCCGCTGCGGTCTGCTCTTACTGTAGTTCACACTCATTACTCTGGGAGCTGTAAATCCGTTTGCCATTTTCGCACTTGAGAAAGAACGCTAGGAAAGAAGAATAAAGGCACGACTGCAACTACAGATGGGAAAATGTGCTTCAATATAAAAAGATTTGAAAATTGAAAAAATGAAAGAACCATCACAACCAATTCTGCTTCTATAATCTAATGTAGTTCTACGTGAAACATGAGTTTTAATAAGGAAAAAACTCATTTTGTATATTAGTTATTAATTAGATTGTGAAAAATGCTACTTATATGAAGGATAATCTAAAGTTTGGCTTTTAATCACAAATTGGAGCAGAGGAGGATGTTAATTGAATTATTTACCATTATTTATTCTGTGATAATTACTAGCTGACATTATTCTCATTCGGTTTTGTTTCTTTAAAATAAAAATATTGATTAATTGAACACAATAGGATGGAGAGCCTGTATTAAAAAAATAACACTTCATATTGATTCATGTGAACTCTAAGTCACGTTTTTCCCACAGTGGAACCTCAAAAACATAAAGCTGATTTGATGCTCAGCTGTCAAAACTGGACATTATGGACCTCCGACTAGAGAAACCGAGGGGAAGGACACACACACATATCAGTGTCTCTGTCCTCTTAGTGGACTGGACAACCTGCCCTTAGCAAACAGAGAAAGCAAGGCGAGAAAAAGGAGATCCATGTCATTTCAGGCTTTTTGACTTGCAGCCGTTTGAGTGACTGAAGGTCTCAATCCATCACAACAATATTCAGATCACACAGACACTAGACCCGGAGCACAGTGTGTGTGAATGTGTGTGTATGGCGGGTGGTTGTCCTTGCCTGTCCTGACCACACCCTGCAGGGAATGAGTTATAAAAGGAGCTGGGCTGCCCACACAACAGTCTCTCACTCTCCAAAATGTTGCTCTTTTTGTGTTAGATCATCTCCATATTCTTCAATAATCCTTATTAAAAGCATCAACCTTAATGACGGAGCTACTAGATTAGAGTAATTACTTCATCACACATCACCTTTGGTTCTACACTACCTAAATTCTCACCTTAATATCAATCCCTCTGCACTCCTCCATTTAAACTTTATTAGACATAAAAATCACAAGAAAATCGTAACATTCTTACCGTTCTCATAACATTATACTTTAGTTTAACCCCAAAATCTTTTATTCACAGACATTCGTGCTGCTGGTTCTACTGCTTGGATTAACCTTAACCCTAACCGTAACCTGACAGCATCTCATTATCACACTCGTCCTATCAGCATCTCTCCATCAGACCTCCTCAAGCTTCTGCAGAGCACAGGCAGAATCCAATTTAAGACGAAGCTTATCATTATACCCATAAACATCATTGCAGCCGTTGTAGGCCTATGCCAACTCCAGATAATGGAGCCGTCTAAAGATAGCACTTTATTAGCAGTTAAACTACAGGGATAGATGGCTATAAAAGAAATGATACTTCTCTTCCTGCTGTTGTTATATCTGTTCACTCAAAAGCTGATTATATATTCTTGCTTCTAGAGACAACAGTGTTTATTAAACGTGCAAAAAAAGCAGGACTTCTAACCAGTAAGATGTCTTTGACCAACCAGCTTTACTATAAAAACGTACAAACCTGCTAAATTACGCTAATGAAAAGCATGGCTTTCTAAGCAGGGTTACCAGAAACCCACCAACAACATAAGCCCCCTGGATCTCCATGTTCGATCCTGGGGTTTAATCAAAAGCATTTCTGCTGATTTAGCTAAGCACCACAAGGTAGTTCGGCCAGAGGACGTTTAAAATAAATGGAAGCACTTTTTCACTCTAATGACGTTATTGAACAGTAAAAAGAGGCAGCGGGCCTTTCCTGTAATTATACAGACGCACTGATGGCTGTCTGACCTCAGATCAGTAATGGAAGTAAGATTTAGTGCTGTCTGTTAATCTTTCAGATTAATAAAGTATATTAGACCTAACTGATATACACAGTCTTTTGATTCTTTTTTAATAAATCGTATCAAAAATGGTCCTACAGTTATCTGAGAAGAGAGATGATGGTGAACGTGTTTTGTAAGTGTGAGTAAACAATGTAAATTAGCTGCACACTTTTTAGTTTGTGTGTATGTGTGTCTGTACTGAAAGTCTATAAAGCTGTTGACTGTACAGTGTTTTAGGCCTATCAACTGACTCGCAGCCCAATTTCAGCTGAAGTGCACAGATAATATCAAATCCAATTCTGCAGAACTCCACCAGCATCTGTAGAAAATAGCAGCATTGCAAAATACTGAACAACTCCTGTACTGAGCATAGTATAGTACTAACAAACGCATGGGTTTGTTATCTGGAGAACACAAGGACTTATAAAAAAAAAGCACATGCCAAATGCATAAATGTAATTGTGGTAAGACTTTTTTCAATTTTGCTAAAACCAACACAATTGTTTATTGTTTATGTTGGTTCACTGCACTAATGTTAAAACCAAGATACAACTTCTGATTCGAAAAATGTTAAATTAAATTCTGCATACCTATAGTTTGAGTTAACTAATAACATGAACTAGTTTTGTCCCCTACAAGCTGCTTAGTTTGCATTATTAGCAAGTCTACCTTCATAAACCAGATTTACCTGAAAGACTTTACCTGAAAGACAATGTTGGTTTCAGCAGCCATACCACAGAACCTAGCTTAACCTACAAAGCTATGTTTAATAGTAGGTTTAAAGAAATTAAATTCACCAGCATGTATATGAATGCAGATATAAGCTGGTACTATAACCAGAGAACTTCAGAAACAGCACGACACTCAATAATTTAATCTAAACCCACTTGCTAACAGTTTCACAGCTGACACCTGGAATTCAAGGCTGTTTTATGCAAGAGAATATGATTGATTGTAATGATCGGTATTAGCCATGGGCAGCTGTAGATCCAGTGAACATCTCTTTTAACACTAACCATTTAAGGTCACAGTTACGATTAGAATTGATGGAAATACCAGCCGGGCCAAACAACTATTAACGCTCTTGTTAAAAAACACCAAACAAGATTACAAACACCCACACACACACACACTGCCTATAAACATAACCTATGCAGAAACATTTTACATTCGATTATAAATAAAATATAATTAAATGTAATGTTTATTAGGACATTTTCTTAATGGTTGTCTGACTCATAAAGTAGGTGATTTCAGATTTACTATACAGTAATTGTCAGCAAAACAATGCAGGTAAAACCTCTCAGTCATTAATGAATAGTTTTTATTGTGTATTCTTTATGATTATTATGGTATTATGTTCTAATCGGTTTATGGCATAAAGCCTCTGTGAGCCTCGCTTTTAAACAAAGGTTTCACTATTCATATCCAGAGACATTCATACACACACAAACACTGCGTTTAAACAATTAAAGAGAACTTCCGTCCATTAGAATTGAAAGAAACAACCTTGGCCGGAACCTTCAGAGTATCTCTCTCTCTCTCTCTCTCATAGTCTGTGATTTGGCTGAGCTAGCATATGTGTGTGTGTTGAAGAGCATGCATGTGTGTTTTAAATCCTGAGGGTCTAGGTTGTCTACCCAGATAACAGTCTCTACGCTTCAACCCGTTTCATTATTTAAGACATGTTCTCCTTCGTTTCTCTCTCCACAAAAATAAAAACGGGAAAAGCAGAATGAAAGAGTAGGTGTAAATGAATGAGTATGAAAAATGCAAGATGAGTAATAGAAAAAGAGAAACCGAGTAAGAGAGTCTTTCATTTAAATTGCCCTCTGGCATCCCAGCATGCATCACAAGCCTTTCAATCTGTAACCTAACAACACCGGCATCTAGAGAGTCTTATCAAATGGGTTTTGGACGGCTCCTCAACCACCACTTTCTATCTGTGCTAAATCACAAACCTGGTGATGCTGGTTTGGGTAAAGCTGGTTGACCAGGAAAGTAAAGATATGCTGGTTAACAAGCTCAAAGGAAAAACTTCCCATGTACAAACATATGCTGGTGACCAGTAGACTCGAGCATAAATGATTTTCTTACACTGACATTTGTAGCCTGTAGGTGTAGTTACACACTTAGCTGCACAACAGGAAAATTGTTGCACACTATTGATTACAAGTGATGGCTGTGGAACTGTCCAGGCTAAACACTTAGTCTCTCACAAACTACGACAACAACAAAAATCTCGCATTAGCATATTTATTGCGTTAGGTCTGTCTTTTACACACACGCCCATGCACCCCACGGAGTGCATCCCACCGGCTCTCTGTGCTTTCATAATTACCTTGTGTTCCATCAGAGAATGTTTGGCATTTATCGCATTTCTGCGCACAGCATGATATCCTCTCGCTCTCATTCTCTTTCTCGCTCTCATATAAAAACCCCGGCTGCACCTGTCCGTCTCTTATATAACACTACAGTGCGGTGCATCATCACCAGCTCACAACAACCGAAACTGTACAAACATCTGCCCTCGCAGCACATCACATCATCTGTGATGTGTCAAGACGAGAGCTTCACACGCTACTGAATCAGGTGATGGTGCATCTAAGACAAAAACCAGGGGAACACGTGTATGTGTGTTGCCAGGGGCCTGAGGAGACGTCTATAAATACGTCTGTGAACCAGGCCAGAACGGAAATAGGGAAATGAAGCAGGACAACCTCCACTGAGCCAGGACTAGAGGAAAAGAAAAAGTAAAGAAGACAAAGGCACAGCTAAAAAGAGAACAAATTTCAACTCCTGCGTGACAGATATGGTCTAGATTTGTATTATGACATATCTACCTATAGAATAGAAACATTACAAATGAGATCTCTTTAACAACTGTGAAAAATACAAGATGAATAAAAGTAAAGAGACAGAGAGGGATTTCTATCGACCTGTAGCCTTTTTTATTTAAGTTGCCCTCCGGCATCCCAGCAAGCATCAAAAACCCTATTTCTCCTGGATAGCAATGAGATACAATTCAATAAAGATTTGAAGTTTCCTGTTTTTCCAGAAGTTTTTGAAAAAAAAAGACCTTGGTATCTGTTATTAGTAATTCCATAATCTTTTACCATAATAAGAAACCAATTAGACCCAATTATTACTCACCCTCATGTCTTTCCAAACCAGACATCTTGACCTCCAGCACAGCTCTTTAATCTCACATGCGCTTGCGCTGTTTAAATCTGGCCTGGTCTGAGATCAATGACACTTACCATGACTAAATGAATCCATGGTAATGATATTGTTGTGATATTTATTACAAGAAATCACTTGATGTTATCGGTCAAACTCATCTTTAAATGTGTTTTTCTTTTTTTGACTTTTAAGGCAAAATGTTGAACAGTTGCAATATCACCACCGACTGCTGTTCTGTATCAACCAGATACTGAGTGTCAACCAGATACTGGTACTGAATTACTTACATTATTTTAATATGTGTGGTATCAACATGATATTAAAAATCAGTTATTTATATCACAGTTATTGTCAATACTATTTTTTAGATTAACCGTTTTTAACCGTTTCTTAAAAAAACACAACATGTCTAAACACTCCATCAAGACTGAGCAACTCCAAGCAAATTTCATTTGGGTAAAAGCAAACGCTTGCATTTCAACGCCATAAAAAGTCCCAACAAAACAATAATAAGCCACAATAAATCCAGTAGCAGCCCTCTTTCTCTTACACACTCTCCTTCTGGACAGGCAGTACCAAAAGACACTGACAGGATGGTAGACGGGCCACAGTGGCATGCTGACATGTTTCAACCCTGCCACTCTCTGATTGGGTGAGTGTGTGTGGGCTGACGGAAAGACAAGCTGATTGCCGTGTCTTCACGTTAACCGTTCAGACAACCAATAAGTGGTGTTATAAGAGCCGTTCCTGGTTCTGTAACAAGCCACCCACCCACACATCAGTGTAGCTGACGGTACATTATCATGTTCTTCCATTATTGCAGAATCACAACTCAGAAACATCATGACATGTGATGAGAGAATGAGGGTTATAAAGACAGAGAGAAACTGTCATTCAGAGACATTAGAAATATGACAATCCTTAAATCCCTACAGACATTTCTGGGCCAAATATTTGAATTTTTGAGGAGATAACTTGTCTTTCTTTCTGTGTGTGTGATAAATGGATAGAACAGTCATCTTGACATAAGTTCCTGACAGTCCTTGATCAATATAAGATTTTTTATTTATATTATACGAGGTTATCTGTTTACAAAACTAATTGGCTGACTCACTGTGTACTGCCTACACAGGCAGCATTTATTAAAGTAACATACTAACCATTACAAAATGCTAAAATGACTCTAGTGTACATAAACAGCAATAACAACATTATTCTGCAATGATGATATTGTAGTTAATCCACAATAAATCAACACTTTCTCACTACAGTCCCAAATTTTATTCATGACATTTATAGTAAAACATTAAAATTGTAATAAAAATGTTAATCAATTTGCCAAAAAACATGGTTACTGCGGTTTTACTATACCAATCAGGTTTCTTAGCATAATCAAATGGCCCAATTTGGAGCGTGTCAGTGATGCCTTAAAATGCTGCCTATATAGTCAGCTTACTAGGTTTTGGAGCATTAGCCTCCACACATAGATACACATGTCCAGTGGGAAATGTGTAATGATGTTCTGTCAATAGAGGGTGAATCTCTTGGTCTAATCCCATTAGAAAAGTCCACCAAAGCCCAGAGTAACAGTGAAGGAAGGAGAAAAAGAGAAAATACAGTGGATGAATAATGCAGTCACACAAAACGCAGCCTCTAGAGTCCTCTAGATGTGAAATGAAAAGATCAACATATACGCACACCTCTTCAACTGGACACGCTCGTACAAACGTGCACACACTTGGATATAAACATTTACCTGTGATATGTGTATGGGGACATACCATGAACTGCTCTTGCTTTTAAATAAAACATTATTACTACAGACAATCCTTAACCCTACCTTTAAAATAATGAATAAGGACTTAATTTATTTATAGATGAATATTGAACTTCTGGTTGTAATTTAAATATATATTTAGACATGTAAAATAAAAGACAGACAAAATGTTAAATTTCAGAAAGTGTAGAGTATAGATATTATCTCAGGTACACGGTATTTGTTACCTTTTAAGAAGAATATGCACACATCTTCTACCACTCCATCAATTCTTTGTGAGTATCCAAAACATGCACAAGCTTCTTGTGTATATGTACATATATACACAAACACACAAAACATAATCCTGAACAAACACACGCACCTGCAATGCAGTATAATACACTATACAAATCCCTCTAAACACACAGAAAGGTATTAACATACAAAAAACAAGATTCATTTGACCGCAGTGAAACACAACTGACAGACAGACTGATACACACAGTCCAACTTTCACAAATGGAATAGATCGGCTGAAAGAGTTTGATTAATTTAAACGGTGTATTTGATCGATTTCTCTCTCTCAGCGCAGCACTGATAACTGGGACGAGTGTAATTATATCTGCCTCGCAGGAACCGGGCCGAGCCAATCCATGAAGCCTTTTGTGTAGAGGAGAAAAAGCACCTCTCAGCACGTCCTCATCTGCAGGCTTTGAAATGATGCATCCTGAGGAGGAGACGTGTGCAAGAGAACGGCATAACCGGGGGGAGTATGAGATAGCTGGACCTCCGAGAGTGTCGACTTCCTGTCAGTGGATTACAAACCAAAAGGACCTCGATTTGTAACTCGGCAGGACTGAGATCATCACCTATCGTCTCGTAGACTTTCCTTAAAGCAAAAATGAACCAAACCCAAACCAAACCAAAACCAAACCATTTTCTTTTCTACAAAATACGTTTTAAAGAATGCACTTGTCAACCTTTTCCATTCAATTACACTGAAGCTTTCAAACTTCAAAAACGCTTCATAAAAGCAACATAAAAGTAATATACAACGTGTGCACACGACTTTGAAAAACAGACTACAATTAAAGTAATTAGTCACTAATAATCTTCCATGCCAGTAATTTGTTAACTCCGGATCATCTATGACTGGATCATTGTGAAGAAATCATTAAAATCAGTTTTGTGAACAGATCAACCTGTTCTGTTTTTGTGCTTAATGAAAGAAACAATGTCAAACTGGTTTATAATAGAAGGAAGTAAACTGGAGATTTTATATCTTAGGATAAACTATCCCTTTAAATGTCCCTTTAAAAAAAGCCAGAAGATTTATCCTTAAACCGAATAGTGGACATCATGGCTAAATCTTAAACTTAATAAATAAATGAGAAACAGAAAGGAAATCTTTTTTCCCTCTCTGTCTCTTTTTCCTCGTCTGTCCGTTTTTCTTCTGTTCCTGTCTTTCTTCTTTTTAATGAGGATGGATCGTTTCTTGTGCTTGTTTCAACATCATGAATCTAAAGCTGAGCTCATTACCGAACCCGGGACATTTAATAACCTCCTTTTCAGAGAGCTAATAAGCATTAATGCTCTTCGGCTCGCTCTGGGCCTGAGAGTGAAGTGACATTCAGCAAATCACTGGCGATGTCGGGCAGAGGGATCGCCCTAACTTTCATTCCATCAGCTCAACTCTGGAAACTCTGGTGCCATGTCCAGCAGAGTTTGGATCTGTTCAGAGAAAAATGTGACCTGCAGGCCACCCTACATTAGTGAAGAAAGTTTAATCCTTTGAAAAAGTCATACAAGGAATATCAGCTTAAACGTTCCACTGTTGAAGGTCAAAGGCCAAGCTGAAACCAGAATGATATTTCATATTTTGTGTTTGCGTGTATATGACTTCAATTTAGTAAAGGTGTGTAAAATTGGACTAATCCATGAAGATCAGACTCCAACGGCAGCAAGATTTTCCTGTTCCACTAATCTTTAAGGAGAACCATGCCAATGTTTCCACCCGCACCAACTCATTTAAACACCTCTCTCTCAATGCTATTTCCTCTTCCCTCGTTTCTCTTTCCCTTGTTTGTGTTCTATAGAATGGCGACCACTCCATTACAACTGTTGCTTAGCGATGACTTTGTAAGCACAGCTCTCTCGCTCATTTCCTGTATGTCTCTCTCTTTAACAACTGGCAAACATCTACATTACATTTTAATCCAGAGACATTAATTCTGCTTGACTGGATGAATGCGAGATGTCTTTTCTCATGTCCAAACATAAAACATATGAATAAAGCCCAGGCAAGAGAAAGACTATGAAACTACTTATGTAAAGCCCCTAGCACAGTAAACTGATTCAACAAGGTGTTTGTATCTATATTCATAGCTAACAGCTTTTATTCTTCTGTTAACTTACGGGTGAAAAGAAAACAGAATTTTAGTGTTTGGTGGTAACATCACACACATACACACATCAGCGTGTGCTTGTGTGTGTTCTCTGGTTACAGCGAATAGTATTAGCAATGTTTTGGCAGAAGTAATTCCCACCTGTTAGCTCGGCGCCTGCCAGACAAGCTGAAATATAACAAATCAGTCCTGCAAACATTCCAGTGCCCTCTCCTGTTCTCATTTTCTCCCTTCCTTATTTACCCTCTTACTTTTACGCATGCCTCTGTAACACACACCCATTCACAAAGAAACAAGAACCAGAACAACCCCAAACACTCGTCTCGTTCCCCCACACACATATAAAGATAAAACAATACTGAACAAAAACAATAAAAAAATATTCCAAACAGTGACATCATTGTTCTGCCGTGTGACAGGCTATAATTCACTACATTTATCTAGTTTTATACAACTACATGCCATTTTGATAACTTCATATTTATTTAGATACTACAACAGTTAAATCAGCGGTTCTCAAACAGGTGCGTGTACTCCAGGGCCTACTTGGGAAAGATTTAAATTTTGCTTTGCTTAACCTTTAAAAATAATCACAGCTGTCATGAGATTCAACTAATTAAACCAATTTATCTTCTAATTCATAGGAGCGAAAAGAAAAGAGACACATTTCACTAATTTGCATTTTCTTGCAAAACATCACTCTTAGTCAAAACTAAACCAACGTGGTTATAAAATAACTGTTTATATAAGTAACACTAATATGAATTCATCTGTGAAAAATAAAGAAGACCCAGACATTAAAATAGACAGACAGACAGAACGAACGACAAAAGACACAGACATGGGGACAGACATTGGCCTGCTGCAGTAAGGGTGCAGTAAGTGTTCATTAGTGAGGCTTGACTCAGCTTTCGGGGTGAGTGAGGGTTCAGGATATCTGACAGAAACACTCCCTCCCCACCTGCACAGGAAGCTCATGTGCTAATTGAAACATCACGTTTAATAAACCTCTCATTAGAGATGCTCAGTCTCTTCCCAGAATCCAACATTATTCATGTTACCGTCAAAAACATACAAAGAGAGCGATAGAGAGACAGAGAAAAAGTGACAGAAAGAGCTATACAGCATTAGCACTTTAAAATATATACCAATATCAGGGCACATTATTGTTATTATATAAAATGTTATACCCACAATAACAAATTACAGGCTTCACACGCCACTACAGTCATCAGCTTTTCTCATTAGTTTTAAATACCTTAATAGAGTTTAAATGAATTAATAACACTTCCAGGTAAATATGAAGGCTTTGTTTTTCGCTCCATCAGTTTATGAAAATAATATAGAAATGATGTGATATGACTCTTAAACAACAATTATGAGACAAAAAGTAGGTAGGGGCTGCGGGGTGTCCCGTATGTTAATGTGTGTAAGCCCGTGCGTTACCGTGTGTGATGTGAGCGGACACACATGTCTGTGTGTGTGTGTGGGTTGTGTAAATGTTCTAGTTGTTTCCTGCAGCTGTTTTTGCTCTAATGAGAGACGGCAGATTAACACTTCAAACCTGACCTGTCTCTCACTCTTTCTCACTTCACCTATGTATAGCCCTCTTTCTCTCTTTGTATTCATCTGTCTGTCTGTCTCTCTTCATCTTCCTTTTTTACATCATGCCAGGGCCCAAAATTAGCACCAGCCAAGAGCCAAATATGAATCAAAAATTGGCTTTGGTAATAGATCAAATTTAGCCAAAAATCTTATTAGAGATGGCAATATAATACACAGCTCAACTGCCAGAATGATTTATTCCTGTAGATTTAAATGACGTAAGGGAATCAAATCAAATAATCGGCTAAAGAAAATATTGTTTGTGCAAATTT
This sequence comes from Beaufortia kweichowensis, assembly GCA_019155185.1. Taxonomy (NCBI): domain Eukaryota; kingdom Metazoa; phylum Chordata; class Actinopteri; order Cypriniformes; family Gastromyzontidae; genus Beaufortia; species Beaufortia kweichowensis. The sequence goes on from CM032805.1 coordinate 11,811,375, forward strand.
TACCATCAGAAGTTTATCTAGGATAAATAAAGTTCATTTTCCTCCAGAACTCCATGTGACAACACAGATTCATGACCATGGAAATAGGCTATTTGTGGCTGGTAACATTTCATAGACTGCGATGCCTAAAAGTGTCCACACATCTTACTTTTGTGGACACAATTCTCTGTTACCTTGGTTTCTTATTACTTTTTTATCAACACATTTCTCTATCTTAGATTCAGCCTTCTTTGCCTTCTTCTCTCATCTCATCTTGTGTCTAGAGGGACGGTCTGATTATTGTGTTGTCAGATAAGAATACAGATGTCATTTGTCACACTGATCTCTAACGTCTCTAACCTGCGTTTTTTTTTTACAGACGTACACACACAAACACTCAACAGAACACACACACCCCTCCAAATAACAAACAGGCAGATGTACAAGCATTGTCATGACCCTCCTTTTCACCCACTGCCCTGACATTTCATGCACGCAAATGCCAAAATGCAAGTTTGAACTGATCATGCACCAGTACATTAAATCTGTGTGCATTGTTAATGTATGCGTAATGTAACCCTATCTTTTCTAGTACTGCTAACAATATGCTTTTAGAGCAAACAGACGGACACATAACGCTCAATGCAAACAATCCTGCACTGACCCTTGAATAGATCAATTATAGTCAGGAAACTACAGGCCTACGAGGATCTCAAACATCAATGTTTTCTCTCACAAACTGCGACACTGAAATTAGGGTGGAGTTTGCCTCTGGCTTTGGGATGTAGATCATCTATTTTCTCAGTCCCTTTTTACAGAGCAATCCGTTCTGCCTCGCATCTGGGATGCGTTCAAGGGCATCGCAGCAGCCGTGTCTCTCTATGAGATCTACTCTGGTCTTCTCACCATCTCTCACATAAAACCACTAATTCACAACCCTTGGACCCAAAGTGACCCAAGAAAGCACCACAAAAGAGAACAAAATGAACTGATATTTGCCACATGCGATTCAATCTAGATGATGTACAGTGTGAAAGCGAGACCACAGAGCGTACAGGATCCCATAAGGAAAATAAAAAGGTTTCGTGTCTGCAGGCACATCTATGATGTTAACATTTTGGCAGCACATGGAGAATTTTGTGCACAATTTTCTATTCGCTGACATTCAGAATGTTTCCCAAAGAGGTCAAACATGATGAGATCCTTGTTATGTTTTGGAGCGAATAACTTACACAAGGCTGTATTTAGTAAACAGTGTCCAAACCGTCCAAAAATGGCTCAGAAAGTGTAATAAATCATGCTCTTGCGCAGTGAGGTAACCCTGCATTCCAACCTTGTTCCACATTCATATTCCAGAATGCTGAGATAATGTTCTAATTATATGTTCTGGAAAATTTTAGGATTCGAAGGAAATCCAGACATCGCATTCCAGCTCGTGAATTCGAGTTTAAGTAAAGCGGCCCTACGCCTCCCTGCAGTACGGCGCACACACCCCATCCCTTCATCATTTCATTACAGGAGTGTTATTAAAATCCACTTAAAGGGGCTCACAGCTTTACTCTATGGAAAGTATGCAACAGGCCAACAGGCCCCTGAATGTCTGACCCTCAACATCTGCTTTGAATCTGTTTAAAATATACATGGCCCTCTTACAATCGGTCACTGTGTTTTCTCTATATACCGGGGGAGATGGACAGTTGTGAGGACATACACAGAGAATGTTTTCCCTCGTCTTTGTTTCACTCGTTTGTTTGCGTAGTCATGTGCGGCTGTGCAGATTGTTCGCTGTTTCAATAACCTTTGCTCAGGTGCGAGAGACATGTGCGAGATAGCTTTGAGCAGATTTACTTCTGTCAAGCATCTGCTTGTTGGCAAACAACACAACACACGTGCTATATAGACTGTAGCTTAGAAAACAACAGCATGCAGTTGTCATGAGGTCGTTGGGAAAAACAACAGAACCTAGATTTGTCTCTTAGTCTAAGGATACTGCCAAATGCACAAAGTTGCCTTGCTTATCATAAAACAGAAGGTCATATCAATCGGTCAGTAAGTAAAATAAAACAAAAAATAAAAACAGAAAAATGCAGCAAAATGTCTAGCACACAGAATTTCATCATCATTCACACTTCTCAGGCTTTGAGGCTGAAACTATGAAAAGAGTAGTAGATGAAAGAAAGAAACAATAGAAAAGAGAAGTAGTAGATCTAGGGGGTTTTGATGACACTCTTAATCGGCTCCCGTTTCTGATATAACAGTGACATCACAATGATGTCACACAGCAAATATTTATCAACAAGCATATCACATTTATATCAAGTGCAAACAATTTAGGGACACATGCATTACAGTTATGTTCTGACAGGGCACATATAAACAAACTTTTGATTTTGTACAAAAAAGTTATTTTTAATACTGGAATTTTACGAGTGACTTGTCATAACAGACACCCAAATATATAAAACACAAGTTAAGGGAACAATACTTACAATATTTCGTCATTTTGGAACTCCAGGACACCATGGGAGTCTTCAAAGTCTTCTCCTCCTCCACGTGCTGTTCCCTCAACGGTTTTATACGGCACTGACACCACCCCACGGGCGCCAGACGTACGCAGGACCTTCACTTCCATTACACCCACACTCTCACTAACATGGGTCACGGGCTCTTCGAATGTGAAGATTCCAGCATGGTCATCGTCAAAGATAGTGACTGTTGCTGTGGAGGGCGCGCCAAGTGTTGCGATGGTCTCCACGTGATTGGCTTCGCTGGTCTCTGCTTCCTCACCCTCATGAAGCACCCGGACGTTGCTGAGATGGATAAGGAAGTTCTCGTCCTCTTCAAAGATGTCATCGTCAATAATTCCAACTCTGATCTCCTTCTGAGTCTCGCCCGCCTTAAAAACAATGGTGCCTTCAGTGAATTCGTAGTCTGAGCCTGCATTTGCGGTTCCGTCTTCTGTGCGGAATTCAACAGACACGGTCTGGTTGAGATCGCCTCCACGTCTAATAACGTTCACCGCAACGGTTCCACAGTTCTCCAAGCACTGATAAGAGCCGGGGTCAAAAAAGATCTTGGAAATTGGATCATTTTCTCCAGTGTCACTTCGTACCTCGTGCATGCTCACTGCTTTACGAGCCTGGTCCGCTGCATGCTTCTTCAAAATGTTTCCTGCGCCGGTCATCAAGCGGGTTGCCTGGCATCGATAAAAAGCACGGCTCTTTTGCTGTTGGCTTAACACCTGGTAATTTGCGAGTTCGATCAGCTGCTCCACCTCTTTATCTGGATGTTTCTGCTTCAGTTCCTTAAGGATCTTCGCCATTTCACGTCTGGCTTCCTCCTCGTCCAGGTCTTTGTCCTCCAGTTCCAAAGCCAGAGTTCCATCCAAGAAGTCCACCGCATGAGAGTTCAGCATCTTTCCATCCATCTCAATATCCACCTTGGACGGCAGAGGACGGTCACCCTCCGTCTCGATGATCATGCCACGGTGTTTGCCAGCTCGATAGCGCTTGTAAACATACTTGTAAAACAGCAGGCGGCGATCAGCGATCCAAGCAAATACGACACAAATGGGAAAGAAGAAAAGAGTGAGAAGACCCTCCCACACCTGGACGACCCCTGGTGAGATAACAGCCAAGATCAGGTAGAGCCACAAGTAGGCGAAGATGCTCCAGGCAGCGGTAACAAAGAAGACACGCAGGTGTTTAACTTTGCGATTCTCTCCATCCGGCACCACGTAGACACAGATTCCAATAATGACGAACATGTTGAAAGCTGCACTGCCAACGATGGTGGAGGGTCCCAGATCACCGGCTTCAAAATTATGGCCACACACTTCAATGACTGAGAGCAGAATCTCAGGTGCAGAAGACCCCAGAGCCATGAGGGTGAGGTTGGACACAGTTTCGTTCCAAATACGTACAGTTGTGGTGGTCGTTTCCCCATTTGGTTTCTTAATGGTGATCTCCTTCTCCTGGGAGGTGATGACCTCAATGGACGCCATGAACCGATCAGCAATAATCGACACTCCAAGAAACATGTACGCCAGTGCCACAAAATAAACCGTGGCCCGAGCTACCTTGTCCCCAAAGGAGGGGTTGGGTGGTTCCCACACTGGCAGGATGACCCCTGGAGCACACACGACTATCCCACCACAGGACAAGGATTTGTTGGCAGGAGAACTATGATCCAGGCTGTGGTCTGGGGCATGTTCCGCTTTCACATGGTGGACATTGCACATCAGAATCACCATGACGACTAGACACCGAATGCCAAGTAAGAGGCGCGGGGAAGTTTCACTATGCCTCATCATTCCTTAATCTGTGACAAACAATAGAGAGAGGATAAGGAGGATTAAGAGAAAAATCTGAGAATACAGATCAAGCAGCTACTGAAATAAAACACTGATGACCAGTAATACAGGTTTTCAGAAATAGTTACATTATTGGTATATACATATATACGGTATTTGCAAAAAAAAATCATACATTGTAGTTACTGTAGCTCAGTCGATAGAGCATTGGGTTAAAAGAGCATACGTTCTTTCCTCAGGAAACACAGAAACTCATAAAATGTATACTTGAATGAACTGTAAGTCACTTTAGATAAAGCGTCTACCAAATGCAAAAATGTAAATGTAATTATTCAAAAGGTCAGTTGCAGAAAAATTATTCAGGCGCATCTGGACTTGTTTAAATCCATTTGTTAAATGTATCAATTAGTTGAATGATTTGTCTCCACAGAATGCATAAACAAATCCAGATGATCCCTTAAGCCCAGTGCAGAATTACATTACAATCTGCATGGTGTTTCTGCCTGAAAAGCATTGAGAGTCCAATTCGTAATGCAACCTGAAAAAAATCCTATGAAGTTTAAGACTCAAGCACTTGACTACAAGCAATCAGACCTGAATTCCAAAAATGACTGCAAAATGCATCATCAAGCAAAAGGTGGCCATCTGCCCCTGAGGCAGAAAGATGAAACACTTGCTCATGGTGCAAAACACACGCTTGGACACACACCCACTGACACACACATATCTGCAGTCATTGTACTGTATTATTTAATCAATGAATGTAGTGCGTAGCCAGTGCTTAAATGTCTTAAACACTCATTTACCATCAAACACGCAATAATATTACTCACATTTAACATGAAACACTCATAATAATTATTCTATCCGGCACATTTCAGTTGCTTTAGTAATCGTCTCTTTGCATGTTACAGATCGAGTCATCATTGGGTTTTTCCGCAATATTCCCACATGTTGAATTAGGTCGTCTTCATTTCGGTACTATCTACCGAGACTCGTTTAACCAAAAACGACAAAGATCCAGTACAAACCGTTTAAATGCAGCACTACTATATCTCTCTCATTCATATCTACATCAACCCACCGCTCTCATTCAGCACCTCTACCCCATCCACTAAAACAACATCTGTCATCCCACATCCCCGACAATGATCCGGACTCGCGCATCATCTCCTATTATTGATCAGATAAACGTTTGCACTCGGGGTTTTGCCCGCGATGTGCTCGTGGAAAGCAGAGGCTCGCGCCATGCCGCGAGACTGGACCGTGTTTAACACAACTTTCACGTGCACGCCACAATCCCGTAAACCGACATGGAGGAGGCGAACGCAGCCGGTTCAGCGATTATCTGCGGGCCAATGCGGACTGCACCGCACCGGACGGGAACTAGTGCACCCCTATCGAACGGGTCACTCACCGTAACGATTACATGAATGTTGAATTCGGGAATTTTAAATTCCCTCTATTAACCCCATCACCCAGTGCTCTACTATTGTCTTGTAAACCATTAGGCTCAATTCAAATCTATGTAATATAAAAGTATGCAATGGTAAAGGAGGAGAAAGTGGTCTCCTACCGTAACGGTCCGGACCGTTCCGTCTGGGTCTGAAGAAGTCAGTGTCAGGGATAGCGGCGGCGGCAGCAGCAGCGTTAACGGAGACAGTGCGTGTCGGAAGCCGTCCGTAGTATCCCAGCTCGCATTAGTTAAGGTTTTTATACACGAGATACCTGCAAGATAAGAGACCCACACGAGTGTTATATTCACCCAACGGTTTCCATACGCGCGTTGGATTTTCTCCCCAGACTAACCAGTAGCGATCAAATATCTGATGCTTTATCAGCAGATTTCAGGAGAGCTGAAATGCGCGTGTGAGTTCTTCCTCATTCTTCCCTCTCCTCGTTCAACGTGCGTGTGTGTGTGTGTGACCGCGCGTGAGTGCGTGTGCGCGCGTGCCGCAGATCCTCGCGCTCTGAGCGGGACACGGAGAGAGAGAGAAAAGATTTTCACTCTTTTTCTTTTATTATTTTACACACACACATACACGTATGAACGGAGAAGCGTATATTTTGGTAATTCATCAATCAACAATCGGTAACAAAGACGATAACCACGTGATACAACCTACGTCCTGTTAGTGGTTGCATTCGTTCATTCATTTTCTATAATGCGATTTGTTCTTCCTTTCAGCCGGCTTTACATGATCCTTCCAAGAACAGTGTTTGTAAGCAGGCCTATAATAAGGCAAGCATATATCCTCATTTGTCACATTCTAATATCAACTTAACGAAATGTGTTAAACGCTTACAGTATATTTGACTAATATGAAAACGATGCAGACTTGCACAGTGCACTTCGCCATAATGTGTTTTATAGGTGATAACCAGACTGCTGTTAACACTGCGGTTTAAACATTGTGGGTTCCGAGAGTATTAATAGTAAACAGTGTTAAGTTGACATGCATATGAAACAAACACACGCACACCTATATAAAAGGATGTACTGTTGTTTTTTTTCTAAATAAAGCCGTTTTAATCCGTATGTTTCCTTTTTTTATGAAACGAGATCACATTTATGATGTTATTTTGTTTGATGTTATTTTCTAATTCCTTATTGTGTATGAGTCTGATGAAAACGGAATCAAAGCCATTTGAAGACAAAGGGTGATTTTGTACATTTTTAATATGTCTAAGAATTCTTACGTGTTCGGTCGTTTATTTAGCTGCTATAACTAATCGTGTCAGTAGGGGTTACAACACAGGTGTGTGGATTTCCTTTAAAATCTCTCTCTCTCTCTCTCTCTCTCTCTCTCTCTCTCTCTCTCTCTCTCTCTCTCTCTCTCTCTCTCTCTCTCTCTCTCTCTCTCTCTCTCTCTCTGAAACATTTTAGAAGTATGAATAAACGTAGTGTAGTTAAGTCTGTACACACACACTTTCAGCTAGTTTACATTTATTCATTAGGCAGACGTTTTTATCTGAAGCAATTTACAAATGAAAGATCATTTAACATTTTGTCATTTTGTTTAGGTTTAGTTCTTGCAGCTCCTTGGACACCACAGTGATTAGAGTAGAGGATGCCAAGTTTTGCCTCTAATGTGAAAATAAAGTTAAAGTTTTCCATAATAAATCTAAAGGTGAGTTAAAAAAGAAGCAGCAGCTGTTTTGGCTTTGCTCAGGTGCGGTACAGAGTGGCCTAGTTCTCGTTCATTTTGGCCAGAGGGATCTCTCTCTCTCTCTCTCTCTCTCTCTCTCTCTCTCTCTCTCTCTCTCTCTCTCCCTCTCTCCCTCTCTCCTTGTCTCTCGTTTACTTTTTCATTCTCTCTCTTTCTTCAGTGGCAATCCTGCAGTTTACTGCCAGTGTAAGCAAACCTGATATGTAAAATGCTCCAGTACACTGGGAATTACAAACATAAAATGTCAAATCACAGAGTTGTATTGTCTTATTGTAAAGCTAATATAACAACTGTAGACAAACCATAACCCACATCCCACAATGTACATGTTTTACTTTTTTACAAAAAAACCCCCAAAAATGTATGCAGATTTAGGATTTAGTTCACTTTTGAAGACGCCACACGTTTGTTTTTCATTGTAATCTATTGCTTTTATACTGTTCTAATGACATTTTCTATTCCTCACAGAAACCTTTCTGCAATTTGTAAGATTTTAATCAAAACATTATTTTGATTATGTTTATTAGGTCATTTTCCACTAGCTTGTCCCCACGAGGTTTTAGTATTCTCAAATGTCCCCACAACACAGGCAAAACCTAATCCACACATACAAACACATTCACACAAACACATAAATACAAACAATATCTGCTAATTCTGTAATTCTATAATTACAATTATATTTTTAGACCTCACAGGGATCTTTGGCTAAATTAAAGCTTACTCATACTGAACAAAAGGTGAAAAGGCCAAACCACTGCTTAAAATTACAGTTATTCATCATCTTGTTGGTACGCTGCAAAACGCAATATAACAAAGATCCTGTCACAATGCAGAACTCTTTCTATTTCTCTCATACAAGTTTTAAAAACACAATCCTGATCTCATTCCTTCCTAGAATGATGAGACTTTTAAAACAGCCTGTGATTAAAGAGAGGGAGAGGGATGTTCTCATAGTATCTCTTCATCTCTTAACATTGCAGAAATATTTCCTGTTTCTCTGATAACTGGACTCTTCCTGCCACCCCAGTTTCATATCACTTTTTTGCTTGCTAACTCTCTCAGATCTCTTTGCCTTACCTTTCGTCAGAGGAATCCTTTATTGCTTCATCTCAATCCTAATGTGACATTAAACCTGTTGTCTCTATCTCTAGCTGTATAATTATTATTGCATGTTCAAATAAAAAAAGGTTTTTTCATCTAAATCTGAATTGTCTATGAACATGATTTCTGATTTTGTGTGTGTATATGCGATTCTTCTTGTGTGTCAAAGCTGAAGTATTTAACATTAAGCCAAGGTAAAATAACACAAAAACATATGTTTACTGTATGTTTTTTGAAAAGGAAACAACCAAGCTATGGACATACAAGACATACAAGACAGGAACTGATATGAAACCTTACTACAGTGTAAAGCTACAGTGTAAACTGAAATAGTTTACAGAAAATAAAAAACTGTCTTCAAACTTACCCTTATGTCTTTCCAAGCCACATTAAGTTAAACCTGCTCTCTGAAAATGCTAAAAAGGACCATAAAAAGCCAGTAATTATTACCAGTAAATAATGTGAATTTCAGTTAATTTCTCACACCAACTATCATTGGTTTTGAAATAGTGTTTCACAACCCATTCACAACACTCCATAGACCCACCCCTGAGGCAACAGTACCTCTTCACCAACACATCTCAGAAACCGTATGTGCTGCTATTAAAATGCTTTTTACAGGTAACATTTAGCATTGTAAGTAATATCATTTAAGTCACATTAAAAACACATTCTTTAAGACTCACCAAGTAGCATATATTCTGCTAATGTGGGCTTTCTTGATGTTTGATAGCCAGTCACCATCCATCTTCATTGTGTCGATAAGAACAGCCTGGATATTCGGCTATGTGACTCTTTCTGTGTTCTGTGTTGTGTTCTGAACACAAAAAAAAAACATGAGGGTGAACTGATAATGACATAATTATTTATTAGAATTTTTAGATAAGCTGTCGCTTTAAAACAACTACAAGCCCTATGTTATGAGTGCGCACGTTTGTGTGATCCGTTTTGAGATTCAGTGAGTCTGGCTTTGCCTTGCGGGGCATGCTGCTGCTCTTTTCGGGACCAAACATCGTCGCCAGCACAAAGCGCCAGAGGTCATGACAGCAGCCACCACACTAAAGTCTGCTCATTTTGAGTAGGACACTGTGTGTGTCTGTATATGTGTGCAAGAAAGACAAACCATCGAGGGTAATGAACAGAAAATTGATTGTATTGCATACTTGTGTGCACACATTGTATCTATTGTAGTACATGATGTACATATGTGTGTATACACAATTAAATAATGGAAACCAATAGTGTTGATACGATACGTCCAAGAAACAACTTGCCATGGATCCAGAACAGTTTGTAAAACTTCAATCACTGACATTTCATTAAAAATGTGATTTTCTAGTTTTCTGTAACAGCTGCCAATATCTGATTATTGTTAGCTGAATAAAGGAATCAAGTTTGTCCACGCACACCCAGAGACAAGCCAGCAACACAAACCAAACCAAACTGGCAAAAGTGTACTCAGCTGCAAGCAATTTGAGCTCAGATCAGCTGTGGAGTCATGGGATTTAGTATTATTCCAATTACTGGGTCATTGTGTATGTGTGTGTCTAACATCTGTACTTGAACCCCCGGTGCGATTATGGGGCTTTCTGCCAATATGGTCTATTAAGACTAACAGTAATGATTAATCACTGATGTGTCTTTGATCACATACTGAGGCAGATCACCATGACTATAGCGCATGTCTGATGTCTTAAAAATTGCAATGGCCGCCAAAGGTGTCTTTGGAGAGGCAGAACACCCAGCTAAATATCAGATAACTTCTGCTCCTGTAAGACAGTAGTACCTTTTCTCTAATCCAAAAAGCTTTTCAGGCTAAATTATGAAAATGAAAATGTCACATTTCAGTTCCTATTCCAGCAAAAACTATACAAAATATTCCACACTCAGCTCGAAGACCAGCTAGACCATCTAACACCAGCATTCCAGCTCTGATGTATTTGTATCTCTGTCTGTCTGTCTGTACCAGGCAAGTGTAAATTGAGGCATCTGTCCCCGAGAGGCCTGCTCTTACCTTCACTCATGTCTGCATTACTGTGGTGAGATCTATAAAAACATGCACAGCCACAAATTTGACTTACTGTAGCCATTTAACTCCATAACCATTTAACAAAAAGAACACAAATGCTGTGTCCCAGTTTGCATACGACCATCCTAAATAGTGTTTTAATTAGTGCATTTCAAATTACACTAAAATCAGTATTTCAAAGATGTCCAGATGGTCAACATTACTGTTTTCTCTGTGCATCAATGCATGCTTTTTCACTTACTATTGCCCCCAACCACTTGCTCTACATAAGAGGAACTTTGACAGTTAAAGTAATGTCGAATAATGAACCTGTATGTTAAAAAATAATTAATTTTAGGTCATGAATTTAGCTAGATGCTTACAATTATGTGCAAGTAATTTTCATGTAGTTTCTCTTCACCAGCAAAGCATACTGTATATAATTGTAAAGGATAAAATGTTATTGGGACACAACCCACAGAAGTCAATGATATAGCAACTGTATGTGTATCATTAGTTAATTTAATGAGTTATGTTTATAATCACAGTTGAGGAAACTAACATCTCTGTAGTTCACCCAGAAGTAAATCTGATTGTAACAGACTATTCCTCACTTTGAGAGCCAGGCTTTGTGAAGTCTTATAAAACACAAGATGAAATCCTGCAGACGCATTCTCAGGATGTGAATATTTCTGCTCTGCGAGACAAGCAACATCTGTAAATTCAAACGGATATATTTTTACTGGAGATCCTGCATGGAGACAAAAGAAAGTATGATAATTTCATATGCCCTTTTCTTTGTATCCTCGACCTTTGAACTGATAAATATCTGACTAAAAATTCTTTGACTCAGCAAGACTTCCAAAGTGGAATTTTACTTAACTAGCTTTATGGACATTTAATAATGAGTGGACGGTTGAGTGACCAAGCAGGTCTGTAATGCCTGAAGAATGTTATCCGTTATCATTTTTATTCTTAGTAGTTGCTCGACTGGAAGTACATGAATTTATATCTGCCATCTTTGCTTATGGGCACTCAGTTAGGGCAACAAAACATTTTGAGCCAATCACCTCAGCAGGATATGTCTTATATATAGGCTTTTTAAGAGCTCTCCTAATCTTTATATTTGCATCATTGATATACTGTTTGCAAACTCAATTTACATCTACATTTTGTAGAGTCACCAAAGAGGAAAATGTTTTTGGGTCCAGATGGTGTAGTTTATGGCACAGTTTAATTGGGTCATGTTAACCAGTCAAAGCCTGGGCTCTTGGGAGTGACTCCGTAGCATGACCTCCTGCCACCACAGTTGACCTTTGTGTTCGATCTGTGACACAGAAATGCAAACAACCAGCTTCAAAAGCAGACCGTATATGTGTGTGTCTGTGCGTTTCAAATATAATATGGTGCTATAGATAGACCTTCTATATAAACATATAGAAGGTTTTTCTTTACATATTTTTAAAAATATATTACGCAACATGCTGATTTGTTGCAATGCACTTATTTGTTTATTAATAAACAGAATAATAAAACTCTCCTTCTTCACATACGCCTACACAGTGTGCAAGTGACATGGTGAAAAAACAGGTTTTTATTGTAATCAACAATGGGAGCAATATCAAGAGAATGTATCCTGGATGTTTTGTTGTTTTTTACTGAAAAACAAACAATAAAAATTATTCATTTTGCTTATTGCTTACCTCACTCTCAAGACCAACCTCCTCCACCACCCACCCCAACTTCAGACACTTTACAATAAGGTTCAACTGGTTAACCTCAGTTAACACTGTAGCTCACAAGACAACAGTTAACATTACCTTTTGTGTTCCTTTAAACTAGAAAAACAAAAAAAAATTTATTTATAAATTACCATAAACCCAGATTATTAATTGGCTTCAGGAATTGTTATCGGTTGTTAACTCATGACACCAAATGTATGGGGGCCACCAGATATGTTTTTGTTGGGGGGCCTGATGAACAGGTAGAGCAAATCAGGAATTTTAAAGAGCTAGTGCAGTTATACAGCGTAAGATGCATTTACAGACCCCGTAGGAGTATCTCTCACTTATACCTAGCATACTGCTCTGAATGTTTAGTGGAGTAATGATGCCTGAGATTGTATTCTTTGAGAACTAAAATTTTCTACTTGTACGTAGACCAGGCAAATCAGGCAGCCTTCACATTAGGACACCAGAAACATCACTGACTGGCTTTAATATAAAAAAAATAAGCAAAAATGACTTCTTATGTCTAACAATTTCATAATCATTTTGTTAAAAAAATTACTGTTTTGTGCCAAAAATAAACTAAAGGCATGTCAAGCTTAAAGTGTAGACAGCTTCTCTGATGATAATGTGAGCAATCTGGTTCATACAGTATACAGTACATGATGTTAATATAATGTGTTGTGACATAAACACATGTGCCCGTTGCAAACACGATGACAGCTCATACAGATGTAAAGCTTCTTTGTTGTCATCACCTAGGCTACAATGTCATGCATACGTCTGTATTTAGGCCTGTAATAAGTGCATGTACTGTAAAAAACACTACTATCCATTAAAAGTGACAATGTAACATAATTATAAAATGATGTAGTAGAAAACCATAACGTTCCCCAATGCAGGGCATTCAAAAACAGAGATTAAACCCTTACCCCATTATGCAAATACTTAATATAATCCATCACCTTAACAGCCCTCCATCTCTTACTCCCATTGATAACTGCAATAAGTATGTGTTTGCATGAAAAATAGAGAAAGACGGTCTTACTGGTACAGGACTCAAAGACAGCTGTGGTCTGTCATGTGCAGAAGGGATCACAGATGAATAGAGAAGAAAAGAGGAAGTTAGGAACACAAAGAAATAAAAGAGGAAGACCGAAGAATATGAATTTAGGTTGCAGGGCTCCAATATTACGGTCACAACCAACATTAGAAATTAAACAGCTTTTATGTGTTCTTTAATCCAATATGTAACAATTTGTTATATTATTACAGTATATTTCTTGTACCTGCAGACACTAAATAAACACAAGATATACACAAATTACAGCAATTATATTAAAACTTACAGTGATGGTGGATAGTACTGCAGTAAGCTGAAAAACTTACAGCTGATGAAAAGAAAATAAATAAATAAATAAATCACACACACTATCCAATTATTAAAAATTATTTGAAATCATTGATTCAATTAAAGAATTATACAAATGAAAGACACGCTGTGTGTTTGGATAATAAATTGGTTGTGCCAAATATCATTCCCTAACAAAACTGTTAATTTTTAACACTGGTTACAACTGTCTGTGTGTGTGCGTATGTGTGAATAAAGCGCATGGGGTTGTTGAGTGGAAGGATTCGAGTGGGTGTGCAGGACCACAGGAGCTGTCATTTCAGCAACACCGAAATTCACCACACGACTGCAATTTCACATTTATGCAAGAACCTTTTAATGGTCTCGGCTGCTTAAAAGACAATTACCATCATTATCAGAAACCCTCGTGTTTAGCATGACGTGACATGAGGAGATACAGCACTCAAAACTCACTCTCCAGAAAGCTCAGAAAAGTTTGCCGTTTTGTGAGATCACAAGCTGGAGGAGCAAGGAAAGGTCGAGAGTTGATTTAGTTTTCTGAGATATGGAAAACTCAGTATTTCTTTTTTTTGTTTTGTGATACAATACAAAATAAATGTGGGTCAGGCATGGTGCAGTCAGGTATCACAGACCATGGGTCTCTTTAATCCACTATTAATATTCAAGGAAAATCAAAGACTGTGGATTTATCATAATGTCTGTATTCTGCGTTCATTGTTCAAAGCAGGCAGACATTTGAATGCTGGAAATGAATGGATCTCTTTACAGGAGTGTTATAATGGAGTCTCAAGTTTTTGTTCTTAACCTGTGTCGGCCCCTGAGAGCGAGAGACTTTAGCCTATGCAATTACCTTTGTGAATAACACCATGTCATTAGCATAGCGATTATGAGTATGAGTATAGTTAGACTTTCTTTTCCTGTCAATCAAATAAACTACATACAAAAACTTCTGTTTTCTGTAAAACCTGAAAAAACTATGCTCCAACATGGAAGATTATTGGTTTGTGCCCATGAACTGTCATCACACTTTATGATGAGTCAGCTTGAATAAATGTCTATATAGTCTAGTCTAATTAGATATGCTATTTCAACACTACTCCAATCCAGAACAATCTCAACCATACTCATCCTTCACCAGCACAATCCTACACCATAAGAAATCTCTCAAAGAAACAATCGATCTCTAACTGTCTGTGTGGAGGAACTGATGTTCAAAGCATGCCACATGGACATTTCAGCTCTTGTTATTCTCTCATAAACACAGGTACTTTCCAGATGGTCCTTACCAGCTCTTAGTGGCTGCCAAACAGATCAAAGAAACAGTGAATTTGCATACTAGCTCTCTGATATTACAAATCAGCTGGAGAGTTCAGAAAGTATATTAGCAATTCTACAGCTCTTAACCACGCAACAACTCTGCCTGTCACAGTTTATGCCGGTCAGATCTCACACACCAGTGGAAGTCAACAGCCGACTCGTTTCTTGTTTTCTTTGGTCACCTTTTCCCTAGTTCCCATATTATGAGAAAAACAGAAACTACAGTTACCCTAGTCAATATTGCTTTTTATCAGTTTACTCTGTTGACATTATCTGTCTTTCCGAGGTCTAACATATCAAAGGTTCCTCCTGGATATTTGCCTCCCTGTGACTGTAACTGAGAGGTCACAGCTTGTGACCGCAGCTGTGATTTCAGAAAAAACAGCACCATGCTGGCCGGACCACACAACAGAGCGACCGAGCATCAAAACAATACCTTTCTCATCAAGAGAGAGACATCTGCTATTCTAAAGCCTGCAAGACTGCACTCCTCTGAAGGTCATTCTATATTTCATGCCCATTTACACCAAACTGAAATAAATGCAATTTTAGCCATACAAAACCCACTTAAGATGTTTAACAAAGCTGAAGTGCATGAGAGAAGACCTCTTCCTGACTTACTGATAGTGTCTGTAGTATCTTCTCATCTCAAGCAGCACAGTTTTAGTTCATTCACACAAGGCTTTCCTCCTCTTTAAAGTGCTAATCTCATCCTGACTGCACGACCTTCATCTCAAGTAGGAGAAACTGCTGTAGAAGAATCAAAGCAAATGTGACAATTTGATTAATGCGACAAATATGGGGCTGCATTAGTTCTCACATTAGCAGGGAGTGTGTTTACAGTTTGAGAAAAGGAGAAGAATGAAAGAAGTATTTCTTCATTTTGGAGTTAAAGGAAAGAGATCTGTGTAACACGTTGTTGCATAGAAACTGTGGTAAACTGGGACAACTCAGAACATGCTGGGTTATTTCCAGAGGCAGAGTTTGTTACAAGGCCCAAAAACAGTGAAGTGTTTATTGGTGGTTGACAAATGTCTATGTCATATGGTGACATACAAAAAAATGTAGAAAAAAAACCCCCTAACAATTACAGTAAGATTAATCCTTCTCATCCCTTCAGCAAAGAAAATAAATCTCTGATGCTATTTGTATATTTTAAACTACATTTTGCTATCACAGCATAGGACACATTCACATATTTATTTGTCAACTACCTTTATGCCAATGTGAATAATTAAAGATTTCATTGTAAGATGTTCATTAAAATGAATGTGTCAATTCCAGTTAGCAGACACTTACTGCACATATTTTGTGTGTGTTAACCGAAACATGAAAACACGGCTTGCTGGCACACACAAGCATTCATAGGAGAAAGTAAAAATTCATTTACTCATGTTGTATTTTGAAACCAGTATGACTTATTTTCGAACTCAAAGAAAGAGAAAATCTTAGGCTTTTTCTTGTTTGAAATAATGTGAAGGTCACCCAGAATTTTAATGTTTGGGTCAAACCTGCCAAATAAACAAATATTCCCACGATTTGCTCGAAACACTCAAAATGACCAAAACAGCAAAAACACATTTTACATCCATATACATATTTAAACACCACATGCTGCGTTCTGCATTGCGGTCTCCACGGATTGAAGTTCATCTTTAACTTTGATTTTTTTTTGACTAGCCAAGCAGCTGAAGGAAAGGACATTATGAAACAGAAGTTACACAGTCAGCGCTCAGCTGCTGCAGTGAGGCAGAGCAGAACTCATTTTAATAAAACCGGTGGAAGGCATGAAAAAAAGATTTCTGCAGCATTACGGCGCTGCTTTTTAAAAAGAAACAGCGGAATGAACCTCATGGCATGCTGTCCAATATGGTGAAGATTATTTTGTCCTCTCTCTAGGCCTTCAAACTCATTGACACCAGCTCACTGAACTGGTGAACAAAGAAACCCGCTGTCACTCAAAGCGCAAATACTGCTGTATTAATGGAAAATGACAGGGTGTCGGTGTAAAATGTGCCTCACCTGCCATGTTTTGGAGATCTCTGCTGGTTCCCTCCTTCCAGCACTGGAAAAAGCCTGATAAGATGAGAGTACAGGTTACTCACTGGAAAATACTGAATCACCTGCTTAGGTAATATTTCACAAGTCACATCTCATGAATGGAGTGTGTGAGGAAGGGAAACTGTGTGCGAGTGGGGGTGGGGGTTTGAATGTGTGTGTGGTGATGGAATCGAGCAATTACTGTCTCAGAGAGCAGACTGTAAGGTGGGCCGTTTCATATTTCAATAATAATAGGGGTTCATGCATCATCCAACAGCTGTGGTTGCGTGTGCAATTTCACTCGGTCTCAAGGTCAACCGTTTCCAATCCAGCCATATAGACCTAGTCACCTCTAAGGTTTCAAATAAGATGTATCTGTGCGATGTGTCAACCTGCTGTGAAATATTCTCAGCTGGTCTCTAAGCTATAAGGCCTCTGTAATTCTCTCTTGCTGTGTTTGTAATGGGTTTATTGAGTGAAACACATTTCATTGAGCGCCGCAGAAAAGCCTAATAGTCATTTGTATTGTCTGCAGTACAATGCACATTCTCCCTTGGGTTGTATTTATAGATGTCATCAGCTTCTTGTAAAGAGTTTTGTACTCACCATTAAATTGATTAGTTAAAAATCATTCAAGGGACAGTTCAGTCAAAACACAGGGGAAATGATGAATATGCTCTTCTGTCTATATAATGAAAATGAATGGTTACATTCTGCCAAACATCTGACTTTTTGAGTCCTATGAATCTGAAACAACATGACGTTGACAAAGTAAATAATTACAGAATTTTCATTTACGGATGAACTGTACCTTTAAGAGAGGTAAATAATAATAATAGAGAGAGCGAGAGAGAGAGAGCGAGAGAGCAATTATTAGAACAATTATTAATTTTTAGAACACTAACAATATCATTATTTCATAATTACTCCTGCAATAACACAAAAACACAACTCCCTGAACAGCTGAACCACAAACACAGCTCAGAGAGCAAATAAATGGATATGGAACGTTCTGGAATTCTTCCGTTTATATCTCTATAACAACTAATGACAAAGTGGAGGTCAGGCATTTTATGAGAACAGCCTCAATAACACACCCTGATGCACAGGCAAATGAAAGCCATCTGTGGACGATCAGCTCATTACAAAACTCACTGTACTCTCTCGTTCACTTGTGCTTTGCCTCCATTTCATTTCCTTAGGACACTTTGGTTTAATGTGTGGACACATAACACTTTACAAGGATGTTATATGAAAGATGTTTTAAGTACCCACATATCACCTTATGAAAAAAACAAATATTCTCTTCCTTGATTATTTTATGCTTTTTGTCACTTTAAGTTTGAATTTGCTTTATTGACATCATAATTATTTGTACTGCCAACACATTGAATTGCATACAAAGGAAACTAGGACACACGCAGCACAAAGCAGATAAATAAAGAAAATATTAAAAATAAGGAAAAATTGCAATAATACCAACAAGACCACTATACCAGAATAGTGTCAGAGGCAAAGACTTATCTGTGCCAGACAGACACATACGGTACTGTACACATTAGACCTTGTGTTCCCCCTACAATAAAGGTCAACGTTTGAAATGTATAGCATGTACATTTAGTTTCGGTCAGACCTTTCCAGAATATCCAACTCTGTGTCATTTTGGATTTAATCAGTATGGACACAATCTTTGTTTTTCTGTGGCAGCCATCTCTCTCTGTCTTTCTCTCTCTCTCTCTCTCTCTCTCTCATCAAAACAACTGCCAGCCTCCTCCGGGCCTGACCACAGTGTAGCATGAGCATTAACTATAATCTCTGTGTGCAGCTGGGCGCAGTGTGTTTCTATCAGTGTGTCAGTGTGTGTGTCGGGCATTAAACTCACAGCCTGTGTCTGATGGGGTTCACCTTGACTTCTCTTAGACTCCAGACAGCCGTTTGGCCGCCATTAACTAGTTTTGTGTGAGAGGCAGAAGACGACAAGGTCTGTCTCAGGGAATTCATTGATTCTGCGCCTAAGCCTTCAGGGGGGTTTAAATGCTCAGGCTGTGCTCTTTAAATATGCGTCTTTATGAAGCCTCGCTGAGGAGTAAAGCACTTAACCGAGAGAGACAGGCCCAGTGTAAATGTGTGTGTGTACACAGCCTCTAGCATGATGCTGAGAATGACTTGGGGCACTAATAAATATACACTTATTTTATATAAATAAACGTTTATGTACCAAAAACATATTTTGGATCATTTTCGTTGACAGTATAATATAACCCTATTTTATTTAGCCTCATTGGCATTGTTCACTACTAACAAGGCATACATTTTTTTTATACAATTTATAAAATTTTATACAAAAGATTACAATTTATAATTGTTTGTGCACAAGCTTCTTAACGTGTTTGCATTTTCACAAAAAAAAAAAAAAACATTCCCACAGCTCTGTATCAGACAGTATTCCATCAACCCTGTTGACGGGTACAAAACACAACCTTAAAACTAAACTAAACTAAAAGTTTTCTTTTAAGATGCATGTCCGCAAAATTTACATGTGCGATGATTCAAACACGTATTACAGTAAGGAGGACCATATCTCCTCATCTGTCTTTTGCAACACCGACAAGTTACATGCAAGAAATGCAAAGTGTGGTAAGAGTTTCTTAACACTTGAAGGCATGACTTAAACGTTTGATTGGTCAGCCAGTTGTGACCTTGTGATATAGGTTTCCTTTGCATATTGCTGTATGGTCAGACCCGGTTTCTTTGGACCCCTCCCACCACTCCTCTCCACGGTTACCGTTACCATGACACTGTGAGTAATCCATATCACTCACTAAAATGTAACACCTTCAGGGATTGAAAGACTCCAACAGAGAGCGAGGGAGAGAAAAATCAAGATAAAACCACAAACAGTCAAAAATGTTTCCATGCCACCCGAAAGGCCCCGTCATGTATTTCATCTTATTCTCTGTAAAACTGTTTTTCACAGTCAATCTCAAGTGGCCTCTGTGTTAACAGAGCACTCGTAGATCATCTTTACTCTGACACTTCGAGCTTCTGTCCCTGCGAGGTTTAACAGAAAGCAGACAAGAGACAAGGATGAATATAACAGCAGAACAAAAAAGCAGTGCGAGTGAAGGTATATCTTTGTTTGTCTGCAACTTGTGCCAAGCGTCGAATCTGTTTTCCCTAAAAGAGTCTGTCCTGTCACTGCTCCAGGAAAGCCATCAGAATTTTTCTGATCTGTCAAGCTGGTTTTATGTGAGGGCATCCATCTCTCCTGAAGTGAAGGACAAACATTAATCCTTTTCTTTGATTGACCTCCTCTTTTGTGCTCATTTAATTAGTTTTAGAGGCTCTAGCAATCAGCCATTCAATTTGAGCTGTGTGTGACAGAGGAGTTTCAACACCTTCCGGTTCATCGACCTACCCGGAGAAATGTGGGTCTTTAGGAGGCATTACGTGATTTATCCAAATCCTTTGAGGGTCCTTACCTCCAATCCTCTAATCCTAAAAGTCACGACATCAATCTGATCCCAACCCTAAACTTCAAACCCCAACCTCCTACCCTAAATCCACCTATTTTCTTAGTTGTAACCCCAATCTGCCCCTAAATCTAAACCTAAAATTTTATTGTTTGATTTATTATCGAGAACAAACAAGAATAGACTAATGAGTTCAATGGACAATTTACTCAATCACAAAGGGCAAGAAAAATATTGTATCTGTACAACCTGAATAGATGCAAGCACATGATCTTATACCTCAAAAACATCTTAAGAACCACACCAAAACATAGGCCCATTCCAGATTGACAAAAACATTTTATTCACAGGATATACAGATTGTAGTCTGTCACAAACCACTTCTAAAAATGCCTGTTATAATAGCTATGACAACAAAAAAACAAGAGTAGCATAAGAATAGCATATTGAAAGATGGTAATCAGAGAGCCAGTGCCTCTTTCTCTGCCGCTAACAGCACAAAAAAGCCTAATTTCTGCTTTTGACAGCAAAGAACAATGCAAAGCCTACAAGACATGAAGACTTGAAATAGGTAATGTCTCCGCTTAGCATTCCGGAAGATCATAGGGTTTGTTCTCGTATGTAAACAACTTTCCTTGAATGCACAAAGTCCCCGACAATTGAACAACAGAAGTTCAGAAGTGTATATATGAATGCTTTGGATCAGATTCACAAGTATATACGTAGGTTCACAGGGGGATGTTTCCTTCTCACTTTCTCTCTTTCTAATGCTCTTCCCACTCTTCTTTCCTGTTTCCTCTTTTTTCTTTTTGTGTAGTCGTTTCACGCTGTCTTTCTCGGCAGGCCTCTGGCTCAATTTAAACCGGGAAAGTGAACAGAAGTGTTTTGCATACGCATGCTCAGCGGAAACAGTGCTGCTAAATTTAAAGGTTTTATGAGCCATGAGCTTTCTCAGAACGTCACAATATCAAGGCCAGACAAAGAGCTGTGACCAACACGATCACTCTGCAACATTAAGACTGAATTATACAGACATCATGTACACCCAAATACATACGTACAGCATCAATTACGTAACTGCCCAACTAGAGCAGACAGTTATTTATGCCAAAACCCACTACAAAGCTCTGTGCAATCATTTTACACCACTTTCCCCATTTTATTCCACTTTTCTATTCATTTCACCCTACCGTTAATTACACTGGTGGCTTATTCTCTATGAAGAAACGGTTTTCTCTATCCTGTTCCATACTGATATTTACAGTTTTATTTCTTTGATCCTATTTCGTCTATTTGTATCCTAATGTATTCAATATAAGTAGATCTATAAAATAATTTTTCCCCGTTCTGTTCTATAGAATATTATACTTTTGTCAATTCTATTCTATTCTATTCTATTCTATTCTGTTCTGTTCTATTCTATTCTATTCTATTCTATTCTATTCTATTGAATATTATACTGTTTTTCATTTTCATTCCATACCACTTAAATGTGTTAAACTTTCTCTATTCTTTTCTACTATTTGAATCAATTCCCTTCTGTTTCTTTATGTTATTCATTTCACTACACTGTTTGTCTGTTCTATTCGATTCAATTCTCTATAGATTTGATCTATTCTATTATTTTTTACAGCTTTTCCATTTCATACAATTTTGCTCCATTTCCTGTATTCTATTCTACCGGCACACTGTTCCTCTGAAGTAAACCACAGAGTCTATCTGACAGCTGTTATGTTCTAACAGGGACTTATTTCTCCCTTAGAGGTGCTGTATATCAGATGACAGAGAGATCTTGATAGCTCAGCTATTTGTAAACCTGTATGACAGTCGCCCTCACAGGACTCAAAGACTTTCCACAGCGTTTCTGTTTAAAATGTGGAGAACAGCAGAGTTCAACCTGGAGCTGAGGGTGGTGTTTCCGAATCACGCTGGAGGACAGATCAGCGCTGGTCTACCGTGACATTTATTCTTCCATAGGGGTTTGTCATTTGTGGTATTTATCGCTATTGTAGATCTACAGACTCAGCTTTGACAAGGCAAAAAAAAAACGCAAATACAAAGGCATGCATTAGCACGCATACACACAAACGAGCATACATGTGGGCGTGCGCGCAAGCTGCACACACATGGCTGTCAGCCCACATCATTTAATCTGCCTCTCCATCATTTCACATGCACTCCAACTCTACAGAATTCAGTATCCCGGCAACAGGCATTATAACAACCCTCTCTCTCTTTCCATATCTCTCTTTTGCTCTCTGTGACTTATTCTTTCTTTTTCTTTCCCAGTGACTCACTCTTGTCTTTTAATTTCTCTTTTCCTTCATCTATCTTTCTGTTGTCTTGTTCTGTCTATTTGCAGATTTAAAGGCAGGTTGTCTATTCTACAGTCTATTCGACCATGCGTGTTCCTGTCCGTCCATCCAACATTTTCTCTTGGTCTCTTACACACAAACAGAGTGGTGGGCACATATTGTAATTTTGTAAACTGATCAGATGTAATACATATTAGATGGAAAGAATATACCGGTGGCTATTTTATCTGACTGTAATTGCATTTGGGAGAATTTTGCTTTCAAGTAAATGTGCTTGGCAGTAATTAAATCAGTCAGTTTGCGCTGTAATAAAAAGAAATTATATTTTCATTTCTAACTGCAACAATTCTGGAGAACAGTAAAACTGAAGGACATTCACTCAAACTCTCATTTGCATGGAATCTATTAACAAAAGCTACAAGGCCCAAAGCAGGTGGAGATGTCCATGTGCTGGTTAATGTGCTCCCAGCAGACACTGAGACACAGAAACCATATAGTACCATGGCAGAGCTTTGTTTGCAAGGACATAGATTCGGTTTGAAGTGTGAACCGTGCATATGTTTCCATTAATGTTACACACATATATTACCTCCCCCGTTATCCCCAGAGTCTACGTCGCTGCCTTCTTTGTTGTATTCCTCATTTGTAAGTCACTTTGGATAAGAGTGCCTGCTAAATGAATAAATGTAAATGTAATGTAAATTAGTTAGCATAAAAACATTTGGTCAAAAATGCTGACTAAAAATGCAAAGATGCAGTCTGACTATAAAGTCAAGTGAGGGAGTCGTAAGAACAGACACTGACTGAAGTTGGGCTATTGTGACAAGAACTCGCTCATATTCAACCATGTTTAGTGAATTGATCTGAACTATAGACTGAATGGAGGATGTCATTTGAACACAATGCACTTTGCTTTCCAGAAAGCAACAGGAAAACTGCCTCCTGGGGACTGACCAAGTCATTTTTGCCCTGTACTTTGTTCCCTAGATGGAGTGCAACGTTCCGGGAAGCACGGGAGCAAATCTGATGATGTCTTTTATTCTGTTCTAGGAAAGAAACTGCCACACTACTCGTCAGCTGTGGAAATGGAAAATAAATGACATACTTCAGAGACAGCCCACTTCATTACGCATTTTACAGTATTTATTTTCTCCAAATGGGCCACAGGCACTTTAATATTATGAAAAAAAAGGCACAATGGACAGAAAGGGCATAACCCAGGTGTCAGGGGGCGGTATTTAATGCTGTTTTCAATGTTAAAACCAGAAATTGCTCGAGGGTAAAACGTTAGATTTCTTTGCCACTAACATCACCAATCATAATGGCTAAAATAATCTCCCATTGGTCAAATAAATAGACACCTGCCGCAAACTTAGGCCTTAGGCCTTTGCTTTTTTAACATCTCATATGTGTATGTACAGGTTTCACTAGAAAACACAGCCTTTAAGCATGTTGTTTCTTCCAAGGCTTGGACTGTGGCATTCTGTGTAATAATGGGCCTGGGGTGCTTATTATCGCCTTTTGGCATCCGATATCTGAACAAATCACAGCCAAACAGTGCAAAGGAGAGTTTCAAAGAACTTCTCATCTTGCCACAATACACTGTAAAAAATAATATTTGAAACAAGACTGAAGGTTAAAAGTCATTTGAATATTCCTGCAGTTCCCAAACTCATTATTTTACAAATGCTTCTCTGGTATAAAGATCCACTGAGAATGTTTTTCATTAACCAGATGTCTGGCAGCTTTCATAAAACTATTAAAACATTGAATGTTCTTGATATTCAGACCACGGCCTTGTAATTTAGAGACTGGATGTAGAGCATTAGAAGACACAGTGTGCTCGATGGTTAAGACGCATTTACACCCAGTTGATGGAAAGAGACAACACTAAACAGATCGTACTGCGTGTGATCATCACTTTTCAGTGAGCTACAGTGATCCCATTTACTGTCAACATGACGTAATAGGAGGTGACCAAATTTTATCCTGAGTAAACAAAACGACTGTAGTGACAGCTCTCTTTAGCATATTGTATAAAGTCAATTATGAGAAGCTCAAATATTTATAAAGACATTAGGACATAAGCATTTATCATTACGGTAATGAGGCTGTACATAAAAAGCTGGAGTTTGCCTATACAAAACTCATTATCGTGTTGTGGGTCGTTGGCAGGGCATTGCTACTGTATGATGTTGCTTGGCAGTTTACTTGCCAAAAAAGTAAAAAAAAAAAAACATCCAAGGAAAGTATAATCATCAGAAAATTAAAAAAACTTAAGTGTATAGGGCTGTCTTTCCCTTGACATCTCAGAAGTTAAAAAGGTGTCTATGTATGTCTATTCTAGCCATTACCAACACTTAATTGCTGGGTCTTAGCCCCGCCCCCTACATCTGATTGGCAGCACAGGATTTCCTCTGCTGTAGCAGAGTCACAGGTTCTCAACAGGGTGCTAATCTGAATTTCAGATGAGCCCTGGATCTATTGGATCCTGTCATACTGGTGATAGCCACGACTATAGTCGATTCTGTCATCTCTCGCTCTCTCCCGTGCTCACCCCAGACAGAACGTTAGATTTTCATTAATACAACGCCCTACCTCCTTCCTCCAGGTCCTTCTCTACACTTCCTTCAAAGAGAAATAAGTTTGCCTGCCATATTGATCTGGTCATAAGAGCAGAGCACTCTTTTCCTTTAATCTGACTGCCTGTTCCTCCCATGAACAACTGAGTTACAGTCAAAGAGGTGAAAGGCGTGTCTGGCTGTTTGATGGGAAAAATAAAGCCTTTAAACATCTACTGGATCTTTAAGGGGTTTGTCTTTTAGAACTATGAAAGCCGCAGATTAAAGACAAGAGTTTACAGAGGAGTCAGACGCAACAACGCAGACTTGGTCTGGTTTTTAGTCCATCACTGCAGAGCGGAAGATAAAGTCAGTTTAGTGTCAGAATCTCAAATCTCTTGCTGAAAAGAAAGTCACATTTTAAAATAGCAAATCCACATCACTTTAACGTTAATGGTTTATGAATGATAAAACATTGACAGCCAATCAAATCTGTGCTTTAGCATTAAAACTTATTATGTAAAATGAAGGTGTGAAAATGTATAAAGAAAAATTGCTCACAGTCCATTCACGACCCTATTCGTCAGAGATCACAGGATATTTATGTGTGTGTATGCAAACAAGCGTCAGTGCTTTGTGAGTGATAATTACTGCAGCTAACAACCTCCCACAAAAGTGTTACCACATCAATTCGAGAGTGGAGAATGAAAGTGCTCTCTGCATGAAGGAGAGATTTAACAAGCGGACAGACAAGTTGATTCTTGTATAAACACACGCAGTTGCTCAGGAGGTCATGTGACCCCCCTGCACCAGCTGCTGGGTCCTGGAGGCAGGGCATCGTCTATCCAAGGTCTTATGGGTAATAGAGTCTGGCAAAAACCACTGAATCAGCTACGTGTGTTGACAGATAGTGATGTACATTATGGACTTGTCAGAATCTGTTCTTTTTATGGATGTTTCAGAGCCAATGCAGGTAAATCACTGCGGGCTAGCTGTACGAGACTATATGAGCGTGTGTGCTAAAAAACAAACAAAAGCAGATTAAATCTTTTAGTTAAAAATATAGAATGTTTTTAAGTGTCACACAAAATGGTTAATGTGTAATCATTTACATTATATTTAAGGCCATATATACTGAAATTATGTGTTATATATAATGAGAAAAAGTAAATTTGGGGTTGAATTAACAATTTTTGGGTGAACAACAACTTCAACTCACACAGACCTGCTTCTACTTTTTCCTTTAACATGCACATCTCACATAAATCCACCACACTGCTCCACAAACACTCAGAACACATTTCACCACGACTGCTGACATAAAAGGTTTGGATGACAAGAGAAAATTTGCTTTTTCTAAAATGTCTCTGAGCAAATCCTTTAACCATTTAATGCTCTGGAGAACTGTCCTTGCCTCCTGATGTTCAACCCTACGAGTTTACTGCCACGACGACATGTCACCATAGACATGGCTAGAGGCAAAATTTCATGTTTTTATTCTCTTGTTCCAAAGCTATACTCAAATGTAGAAGGAAAGAAATCCTTTTGGCATCAACCAGTGTAGATACGCTGGGAATTGACTACACAGTCTGAACATTCTGATCCCATTTCATCACTTGCGAAACAACATCACGGATAGTCAGTACTACAGCTCAGATTGGGATGCAATGTGAACAAAACATACTTTTAAAAGACTCACTTAACTGCTGGTTCTAGTTATAGTAATCATGTTAGTGAAATGAAAATAACAAGGCTTAAATTCATATAGTAAGGCTTAGACACCTGGAATTATTTTTCTTTGTTATTGCAAGTAGTACATTTAAGGGGTTGGGTCGACAAGTCATCACGTTGATTAGAACAGTCAACAAATGTACAATAGCTGGTTCATGATGGATAATTATGATGATAGAATAACAAGCAAGTGCATCATGACAAAGTGTGCAGGTTAGATCAGGTATAAGGCTGACCCCTTTACCCCTTGACCCGTTAATTTACAGATAACATTAAAAGAAAAGATTAAAAGATAACAGCCCGTTCATGTGTGAAATGAGCCGGCATGCTTGACTTGAATAACACTGTATGTGTGTGAGACGAACCTGCGTTTATGTCTTTGCAAGTTAAGAGATTGGAAAGTGTTGGGGAAGCTACTTTCAAACTACAAGGTCATCACTGAAAGTATCCAAACTAGTCAGGCAAAGCGGTTATCGGCACAAAAAGTAGTTAATAAAATGGACACAGCGTGTATCATCATATAATCCGGCCCTATTGCAAGGTACTGAATAAAAATAAACTACAACCAGTTTGAAACCAAATCTTTGAAATAACCATCACAATGTGGAAAAGGTTTCTGGTTGAGCTGCAGCATACCTGACAAATGTGCACACTAAAAAAGTGTTGGAAATGTGCTAATTGGTTAAGTTTTAAGTTTTTTGTCGCCCACTAGTCGCAGATTTAAAACATCAAAGGTTTCATAGACCCTACATAGTGTGTGCTATAGCATTAGGGAGGCAATCAGACAAGAGACATGACTCACTCCTAGAGACATGGCCACAGAGAATAAAATTAAAGCACATTTGTCACCTCCTGAAGAAATTATCAGACAATGCCTGGCTAGGGGCCGTCTGAGGGCCACATTACTTCACAAACGCCTATAAATTACGCTTGTGCTTGAGAAAGCAACATTTCAGCCTTCCATCCTACAGTACTTTATTAAAGTCTTACGTGACTCACATTGGATGCCCTGTGGAGAGATCCGTAGTGTCTTGGAATAATACAGATAATCTTGATGGCACCAACTGCTCTGAGGTCAGTTCTCACGTTACAGGCCTCATAAAGAGTACGTGAGTTTTACTAAAAGTGACAGGATCACTGTTGGATCACGATTTCATGACCTCACAGAACAGAGGCATTACTCGGTGTCAGCATGATAGGAAATACAAGCAAACCTGCCTGTTTATGCTCTGATAAACACCTGGTGTACAAATCCACAGTGACAGGATGACTAACCAGAAATGTCTCAAAAAACACACACATACCGTCCACACAGCAACACTAAGTTGCTAAAGGTGAAGCTGCGCTGCAAGAAATAATCAATTTCTTGACAGTATTTTGTGTTTACCTACTAAAAACATCCTTGAAACAAGACACATTTATTTAAGAAGCAACACAGTGTAAAATAAAATACATTTTCTATTCTATTTATTTATTAACAGCAACATTGCTGTTAGATCTAGGCTCAAAGAAAATCTAAAATAAACATAGCTAAATAAAAATTTCTTTAGATACAGTATATTAGTACATTCTCTGAAAACACTTTAATACCTAAATTTTGCTGCTCATGTAAATGCATCTTGTTTTCAGAATGTTTCAATATTTTAGAAAAAAAACTGATTAATTAATATTCACATTAATGCATTTGTTGGATGTTTTTGATCCAAAGGAAGTACCTTTAATCAGTTAGTGGGATGGAACCCATGACCTTTGTGTTGCAAGCGCCATGATTCACTGTACCATTTGAGCTACAGAAACCACATAATTTACTGTGTAAAGCTAAAATACAGATTTAAAAAAAGTGTTTCACTGTGACATTTTTAGGGATGAACAGCAGGAGTCTGCTAATGCTTTATTAATCAGACCATCAAATTGTATGATCTTACAAAAATTGGTGCAATTTTACTGCAGAGAATTAAAAACAGCGAATAAAGCAAGTTCTGAACAGACAGACATATTATGTTCTGCTGCTCCTCGGAGAGACCAACAGACCACAAAGATCACAGACAGAAGAGCTCAACAGCAGAGCTGATGAATATTCCCTGCTGGTGAAGCACACACTCACAGACGACAAGAAAATGACATTGAAAAATGTGCTGAAGATACGCAACTGTATAACTTTTTACTGAAACCAAGAGCTTCAGCATTTTATTTGCTAAAGACCTCATTTCTAATTTTTTCTTTTTAACAATTTTACTGGTATGAATATCATGCCATGTTTGAAGAGATTATGAGAAACATCTAAAATATAAAACAGGATCCAGTTAAGCAGTAAAAGTTACATTATTGTGTTCTATGCCATTAAGCATGAAATGATTAATAAGAAAGTCTTTGAAGCAAATACTGTTTAAAAAACAAATTATCTCGTCAAGTTATGCTTTACACATTCATTTTTTACTGTCTTTAGTCCATTTTATTTTAAACATCAGAGACAATATTGATACCTAAAAAAAAACATAACTGAGAACTTTAATAGGTCTGATCATGTGACGCTTCAACCACATGGTATATATCAGTGCTTGTTTTATTTTACCTGCACGTCATATTACCTTTTAAAAAATATTTTTTTTTCAAGAAAGTCAAACAACAAAGGAAAAGCAGCAGTAAAAAAACAAGAAATTAAGTGCTTTCATAAAAGTATTACTTTTCTGATCCGGGCGCAGCCGTGCAAGGCACCACATGACAGATTTTCAAAGTAATTTAATAAAGTTAGATAACACCATGGCAAATATTAGTTCTACGAGTCTCTCAGTGTTTCCCTGGAGAGCGGAAAGTAATATTGATTCCTCTCTGTAAGCGTTCGCACAGGTGTAGAACTGTGTCTAATCAAAGCATTCAGGTCCTCATCTATTCTCCTGCTCTCGGTCTCTCATTTGTTTGTGTTAATGCCTGATACAATCAGCTCTAAGAATGAAGGTTTGTGGTCTTTTGATTTGGGTGACTGTGTGTGTATGTTTGATTCTCTTTCATTACAGCTGATTTTTCATCTATGTCAGAGGGAACTTTGTCTCAGGGTCCCACGGCAATTACCGCAGTATTTTGCTGCATTTTGAACAGTGAAACCCATTTTGCTCCGCACAGGGTCTTTACCTTAGCGGGCCCAAAGGGAGGCGAGAATAAATAACAAATGATTCTGTAAGTGAGAAAGAAAGCAAGTGACTTCTGAACCTTATGTAGGCAACATCATTAGGAAAAACTGCAGGCAAACAAAGTTAAATGACACTTTTATGGTAATATTTGGCTAAGCAGGAGGAAGTCTTTTGCTCTTACCCAGATTTTCTAACCATAGCAGAAGATTATGCTACTTTTCACAATAGCTTTGTAAAGTTGATTGAGTATCTAATTCATTCGTGTCTAACAGTAGTTCTTTATCAGTGGCTAAATGGACAGAAATCCCTTCTGACTTTTGATCTGGAGAACATTACAGGCAAGCACAATTACATGTGGAAAAAGAAATGGGGGATTTAACAGACAGACACACACAATTCTGCAAAGTACACAGCTGATACGGGGTTACCAATAATGGCTTGTGATGCTGTCCTGAATTAGTGTGCGTTTGTGTGTGTGTGGAAGAGAAAAAGATAAACGCTCTCATAAGTGTTGGACCTCACCTTTTGCTCTCTTGGTAGGTTGAACCACTTTAGCTTTTCATAGCTGAACTTTTTCTCCTGCTGTGTACAATCCAACCCAATTTACCCCTGTGCCACACACACACACAACTGCAGAAAATCCCTCTGAGATGATCCTGGATCATCTTGGCTTTTTCACAAGCAGAGTACACTTTGATGCACTTTTACTTTGTTAAAAGCATCAAAACCACAAATTCCATGTGCTTTGTTGTGAGACCCAAAAGATGTTTTACATAAACAATCATTAAATTGAGCTACTTTAAAGCTGCAATCCGCAACGACTCCATCGTCAACTTTGTCTGAAACATAATACAGCAAGCTGTTTGCAGAGTTACTTTTTTGCTTTTTTGGGGGGTTTCATTTAAATGAAGTCAATCTGACATTACAGAAATTGTACATCTTAAATTATAAGCTTACCATTGTGATTTGAGGAAGGTAAGGAGATGCTTCTTACTCAATAACAGATTGTTGTTTATTTTCAATAAAAAAATATGGATATTAGCTTTAAAATATATTAAGAGTCTGTGTTTCCCTTTGTGAAATGATGATTTAGAATTCTTACCAGATGCAATGTCGCAACACATTATAAAATGTATCTTTTCCATGTTATTTGGATAATAATTTTTGTCCTAACTAGCCGTAACTGTTAAACGCAATGAGCAACAGTGGATTCTATATTACAAACATTTTTTTAACATGCCGTTGCATTGCAAAAAATACTAAATACTAATGAAATCCAAGATGCTATTAGTGGGTACTCCAACCATGGTCTTACATTTAATTTAATTAAAAATAAATTGAATTAAATTTAAAACAGGTCATATTCTGTAAAACTTAGTTTGACCTCCTGCTATTGACCAACAAACAAGGTTGGGGACCTCTTTTTATCAGCCATTTGTTAAAAAACAAGTTCTATTCAGCATCATGTTCATGGAAAGCACCCTGTAATAGCATCTTGGAAACCTTCAGACTGTAATGTACAACACTGCCTGCAGAACCCAGGAGTGATAAAGAGGGTTGATGCTCCAGCAAAAGAGAGAGAGGGATAAATCGATCTCTTTAACTGATCATGGGGAATGATGAATCTTGCTGGTCCTTGGAGAGACTTTGTGCTCTTCTACCATATGGTCATTGCAGTAGTACAGAAGACAAAGCCGCACAAAAGAAAGAACAGAAAATGAAATGTGTTCAACAGATTTATGGTTTTCCAGCATCAATACTCAACGCTGTAAATCAATAAGCCACCCAGAAAGAAAAGCTGCGCTACCTACAGAGCCAGAAGCAACGACAAGAACACTCGCAATTACACACACACAATCCCTAGCTCAAAAATACTGGACACAAACACAAACTGCTTCATTAGGGAATGACTAGAACAGAGTGGGTTATGTGATGAAGGGTTATGGGGGTCTGCCTTTAGAATGCAGTATAACACCTGCAGAGAGAGAAAGGCTCTGAGCACAGGTGGCTGTGGTGAAGATTGTCATCAGGCTGATATATAACTACACCTACCTGCATCTACCTGCTCTTTAGCTGTTCAGGGTCATTAAACCCAAATTGCAAGTGGGGAAAACCCACCCACCACAAAACTACATTTGACAACACTGCAGTGCAGCAGGTGTAGAGTCAGCATATATGATCGGCACACAGACATATATATAAACAGACAGCTATATAGACAGACACACAGACAGACATTTTTTGACCTAATCAAAGGAGATTGTGGGAAGGATTGTGTTCATTGCACCCTGCAGTGCCAAGAGCTGTGCCAACATCCATCTCTGTTCTTTGCATTCTGTGTTCCTCGCGAGATATTTCTCATGAAAATTACTCATGCAACCACACTTGCACATCTTGGACGTCTTTCACTGCAAATGTCATCATCAGACATGTTGTCGCCTTGCTGTCACCTCACATCAGAAGCAACAGCAGAACCACAAGACTGGAGGTACGGGGACTGCGGTACTGTACTGCATGTCCTGCAACAGTGCACTGTACTGTACAACTGCATGTGGACAATTACTGCAGAGGACTGCTCTGCTGGCCCAGATCCAGTAAAAATAAATTTTTGATCAGACCCACCCTAATATCAGAGATCTGTCGCTGCACCACCCTCATGGTGGATTAATGACACTATTCGTTTGAATTGGTAACATATTGCAGAGACGTTCCACTGCATTTTTTCCACTTTAATTGAGAGGACATTAGAGAGGAAAGGAAATGGAGGAAGGGATTAGCAAAACAGAGAGATGTTGCAAGCTGAATGTACATTTCTTCCACACATCATGTTAAAATGCCTTGCAATTAAAATAGACATATATTAATAGGGTGTTTTTTTAAATTTGGGTGCTTTTGAATCTTAAAGAAAATCTTTCAAAAATGTAATTTATTCAAAACAATTTTTTACTTTTGTCAGATGAATAATAGTCTTGATTAGCCTTCAAGCTGATTGAGGCATAATCTGCAACAAAATTGAACAGCAAAATATGTTTTTAGTGATTCTGCAGAGCAGTTCTACTAAAGTAAAGCATTTTTCAATTTTTACCACATAATTTATTATAGATTAGAAGTAAAAAGGGTTTGTAGGTTACCAGCTGAAAATATTAACATTTCAGTACTCTTAAAAAATAGGAAATTGAGTGACAAGCTGTTACATTGATGACTTGAAATTGGACAAAAAATGCCCTATATGAAGTCAAGAATCCATAAATTAAAAATGCTGAAATGCATTTTGTTTGATATAAAACAAAGCTAAAGTATTTTGCGCTCTCTCTATCTCTATCTCTCTCTCTCTCAGGTGTGTGCCAAGTAAGTCGATCATTAAGAGATAAGAATCTTGTTGGGTGAATGAAGGTTGGGTGCCAATTTAGGCAAGTCAAAAACCCAGAACGCCCAGCACAGCAGAAAGTTGTTTTCATGGTAAACATTCACATTTTCTCTCACACAGAGGCACTCTCTATTAGAATGATGTTTATGCAGGTCTGAGACCCGTGGGCTGGAGGACACACACTCACACACTGTTAGAAAATCCAATTGTAATGACTTTGCAGATGAATCTTTTGCTTTCACACTGAGCCTAGAGTTTCCCCAGGACTAATAATGCTGACTGTCTCACGGCAGAGCTGGAAAAACACCTTCGGCACGCTAATAAATGGCCGGCATAAACCTGCATTCCCCAAGGAAGCGTTGATAAAATGGAGAGCGGACAGAAGGAAGGAAAAATAAAATACTTTAAATATATACATTAATAACAAGACTCTGCACAAAGAGCTTTAAATTAGTCTTAAAAGGTCCATATTGGCCAGCAACCTTCAGATAAATCAGCTCTTTCTGCTCTCTGCTACCCAACAGTCCATAACGTCAGAATGAGCCATGGCTTCAGAAGGTTAAACAAATCATTGTCAGGCTTTACCATCTGATATGCTGGTGTTTTCCCAGGGTGCTTTGTAAAACCTACACTTATTCTTCACCTGCCTTTAGAGAATTAATATTTATTTGATTTACTGAAATACTCTACTGAGACTGACCATTCAGCAAACAATGCTTTTTCATCCAAACAGAACCTTATCAAACCATCCTGTGGTTTCACTGTTCACGTGTCTATGTGGCTCCAACATCATATAACCATACAGTACTACTCTGAATATTTTTGCGGTATATAGGATGCATACTGTTCAGCATGCACAGAATACAATACAGTTGCCGGCATATCTTTTTAATGCTTAATTATTTTGTATATAACGTTAAATGCTGCCATGATTCTTTAAGAAAATTATATTAAAACTGCAAAATAACAGTTTTCGTTTCTTCCACCTGCTAAATGCACTAGGCAGCAAACAGTTTATTCAGTAATATCAGTAAGCAGTAAAGTTTATACTGCACAGTACTCAGTAAGTAAGAAAATGTAAAACTTTCTTTTTAACGTTCACATGACTACTACTCCCTCACATTTAAACTTCTCTGAAGAAACACTCACTGCAGTTCCTGATGGCACCATCTGTCACTCATGCAGAAATGTGTGCACGCAAGCATTCTTATCGGCATGACACAAAAGAGTCTGAGCAGTCACAGCAGTTAGTGCTGGGAAAGGTCACACAGCATTCACGGCTAATCCAGACTTCTATTCAAACTGGAGTGAAAAAGCAAGAAAATCAGTAAAAAAAAAAAAAATGCAGCATTAAAAATGTTCTGTTTTTGTAGAGCACCACCACATAAGATGTCAAAACCTTGTTTTCTAATTTTGTTTTAATGAATCTTTTATTCTTAAGGGTGTGGAAACAAAATCATGTCAAATGACATAGAACCATTAAATAAAATGTTTTTTTCTTGTACACATCCCACAGCATACTGTGGTGTCATCTATGCCTTGGAGATAGAATAGAATAGAATTAAATTATCTTAATACAAGGACAACCACTCTGGAAGCATGTGTTTATATGCTTTAAAGATACAAAAAGATAAAGAAAATACCTAATAGAATAAAATAGAATAGAATATAGAAAC
Organism: Beaufortia kweichowensis; assembly: GCA_019155185.1. Taxonomy (NCBI): domain Eukaryota; kingdom Metazoa; phylum Chordata; class Actinopteri; order Cypriniformes; family Gastromyzontidae; genus Beaufortia; species Beaufortia kweichowensis. Next base: position 11,846,655 of record CM032805.1, read on the forward strand.
AGAACAGAACAGAATAATCTTAAAACAAGGACAACCACAAGGAATACGTTTATATGCTTTGGCGATTCAAAAAAGATACCAACATGAAACTACAACAATAAAATAGAATAGAATACAGCATAGAATATAGAATGGAAAATATAATAGAATAATCTTAATACAAGGACAACTGCTCTGGCGGAACATGAGTGTAGGCACCCTCAAAAGTGTACACTGCTAGTGGCTTATGGCTAGCTCCTTGCAGGGATCAAATCTATAATGCTTTCATCATCAGCACATCATCAGTTTCATCCCAATGCATCCATCTTTAATGTCACAGTACCGGCAACTTAACTCCAGTCCTAATCCTCAGAATAAACCACAATATACAAATACTGTGGTTTTTGCTGGTTAAGCTGGCTAACTGTCTGTTGCTGGAAGTAAGCCAGTTAGTGGAAACAAGCTAGCACACCAGCAGCACCTAATGTGTAAAGCACAATACAAAAAAGCAACCAGCTGTAATGTTTTTATTTTCAGCATGATGAGATTTCATCTGCAGCTCACATTTCACCCATGTGAGCTTGTAATAATGCCGAGGTTGATAGAACATTTGCACAGTTTCCGTCCCTACATGAGACATGAGACGAGTCCAATGAGACCCATCACTACTTCCAATCTGCTGACAGCAACAACTAGGGCTCAGGCATAGTGGCAGTAAACAAAGACTGAACAGGGCATGATGAGGGAATTGATACCAAGACAGATACCAACACAGAGAGAACTACCACACATACAGATAAAATAAATGCATTACAATTCATAGCTTATAAGACACAATGAGAGTTTGATGGTTATGTTTGGTGCCTAAAATACAAATAGTCAGTAAAAATATGAAGTCATAAAATTAATGTGAATTTGCTATGATAGTACATTGATATCCTGAAAAAAAGATATTACTTATCTAACCTAGAAAATGGAACAGGACTCATTTTTCTGAAAAAGTACGTCATCACGTGTCCACATGCACCTGTTTTGCTCCAGCACCGTTTGTTTACAAATATTTTCTGTCATGAATCTAATGAACTACAGTAGATGTTATTGTACGGGTACAACTTCGAGATGCACTCGACATTTGACTATGTTCTTGTGTTTGAGGCGTACACAATAAAACATGCAAAATTAAAATTAAAAGTTCATACCTCCATTTTGAAATAACATGCCACGGCCGTTTCCGGTACCTCCGCTCTGCAGACAGCGGCTGTTTTTATTTCAAAAGTGTGCACGTTTAAAAAAATATTGATGATTACTAGTATTTACTAGTAGTTAATAGCGTAGCTAATTGCCCCGCTAAACATTTTCCACCAAATTCTGACTTCTCATGTAAGGTGTCACTTTCATACGCAAAGGTTGGGGGCGACATCGAGCCGTTATAAACACCATTACAGCAGAAGAAGAGCGCTTTAAATTCGTAATGCCATATATGGCTAGCAGGATGTTTCCGTTTACAAAGGTATGCAGACAAACGTATGTTTTCGGTGTTATTTAACCGATCAGGGTTATTTTTAACTAACGATGTTGTATATTATAAGGGAAGTGTCAAGCAACCTTTAATTATGGTATATAAAGCTTCACATAATAATTTTTCTGCCTCATTTAATGATCATTTTGTGTATCAAGTGAGCTAAAGAAATCTGAAATGGTCGGTTTTTATATTGAGCTTTTTATAGCGCGATCATATTTTATGGTTTGCATACCATAGGAAAACACATAAGATGATAAAGATTTAGTGTTAGCATGTGACAGAGATTTGTGTTTGTAAAGCCAATCTCATACTGTATATTTTTAATCATATAGAACTATTTTCTCATTTTCAGGCCCTTAAAAGTCTGAAAAATCCACTCTCCATTAAAAATGTTGTCAAAATTATAGTTATTTGTCATAAGAGTTATAAAAATATTTTTTGTTTGAACTAATGCATAAAAAATAAAGCTGCTTGGTAAGTATGTTACCGTCACAGTATTGATTGTTTAGATTTAAGTGAATGTATTTAAAGCCACCTTATTATGATAAATTATATGATAAACTCATCAATAATGGAGGTTAGAAAAAAGCATTTCTGGTGGAGTGAATATACACACACTTGATTTATATGCATCTTAAAGACAGCTGTTGGAGACTGTCTCTTTAAATGAGGTTGGCGTCTCTATCTTTCTATAAATCCCCCCACCACCACCTACAGTATAAGGATAGCCTGCAGAGGGTGCGGACAGTTGTCTGCAGGAGCTGTTTATTGAGTCTTGCCATTTAGCTATTGCGAGATTGCTTTCTGCAGTAAGAGGTTGTCTCTTACTGCAAGTCTTTCTCTCCGCAGAGACTTGGAGGGCGTAAGTACAGCATTAGTAAGGAGAATTGGAGGGAGGGTTTAATCTGTATTAGCTTAATAGTGAAAGGATACATTGTAACTGTTCCAGACTTATATTCAAGGATATGTCTGGGACCCTGCAGAGGGGAATTGGTTTTTGAAAAATTGTTGATGGATGGATGGATGGGTATAAGGATATGCCAGAGAACTTTCCTTTAATCCATAACCTCAACCTGTCAAGCTGCACATAACTTATGTAGAATACATTCAATAAAATGATTTGCAGATAACAATACTGAAAAATAAAGTCAGCCTAAAATCTGTTGTGCAGAAAAATGTCAACAATGACTAAGGCCAACAATCATATTTCAATATTAGTGAACACTAAAAAGTGCACTTATAATTTATAGCCACTTAAAATCTTTACGCTTATCTGCTAAATGTTTAATTGTGCTTTCATTATAACCAAATTCTTACACGTTTCTCTCTCAAGAAATTAATTAGTCATTAATTATTTAATTTAATTACATTATTTCAAAGGTAAAGAATGGATTTTACCCTCTCTCTTACACACACTGCAGAATATTACATGCACTCTTCAGTTAAAAACTCTTCAGTGCCAAACATATATTCTGATCTTTTGGATAGATAGGGATCAGATGAGACCAGAGGAGGAGGAGTGTCTCTGTATTCATCAATAAACTCATCAATACAACTGCAGAACAAGACCAGAGCATCTCTCTGCCACGCACTCATCAGAGAATAATGATTTTCTGATGTTTTGTTTACCCAACCAATAAAACAAAGGAATAAAATACAATACTTTCTGAGAAGATCTGTCTATCTGTGCAATGCTAAATATTAAGCCAAAGGGTTTTTAAAGGGTCTTACATTTCTGTTACAGCACAACATACATTATTAATACCATAAATGTGTTAAGGCAGTTTAAAAAATTAATGACATGGTCCTTAAGTCAGGGAATAACAAGAGATATTCATTATTTCCTGTGCATAGAGGGGAAGTGCAGTCAGGCCAAATTAACCAATCAGATCACAGGAAGAGAGTGAGCAGGTAATTAGGTCATGCTTCTATGGTCATCCTGCTTACAAATGGACAATTTAAAAGAAGATTTGAAGTAATTTGATTTCAGGCATCAGTTAAAATTTCATTGCCGTGGGCTTGTAAAATCATTTATTTTTTAACCACTACATAAATTTCAAATCCACTGGCAGCAATAACAATAGACTTTCGGGGCTTAAGCCCTAAATGTTATATTTGTTGTTAACTTGATTTCTTACTTAAGTCTTTTGCATGACCTGAGATGATATTTTTGTCACAACTGCAGTATTTAAAAGCCACAATCTGCTAAATTGTAATATTCCACAAACATGATGCAGCACATAAAGTCTACTGCAAGATGTAATTTATTTAAGCTATTATGGAACCTTGCTTGTTTTGTAGATAACCCCAATAAATACAAACAAATGTAAGTTTAAAGGAACACATTTTTAAGTAGCTGAACATTCTGCATGTCTGAGGCTGACATTACAGCATTACAGACATGAGAAACATAAATTCTTATTGAAAATGTTATTTCTAACCAATAGCTACCCCAGGATGCAGTACAGCACAGGTGTGCAAAATGTGTGTAATACTTGTCTTCGTGTGACGTGAAAGACGTGAGATGTCAAGTACATCTACAGCTGTCTTAACATCTGCCAATGCTCATTAAGACCTTTGAAAACTCCCTTTCGCGTATCTCTCTTTCTCTCTCTCAGTGGGGAACCCTGTGAACTGTTCAAAGTAAAGTGAGAAAATATTTGCTATCACCTAAACCTTCATACTGAGATGCCGATGGATTACAAGACCAACATTAGCTGCAAAATCTAGATCACAGTATAGTATATGCAGAAATGCCTCATTATCGCCACCTGGAGGAAGGTGCACACTAATTAACTCCGTCAAATCTCTACATTCTTATTGCCTTTTTTATTTTCCTAAAGCCCTTTTATAACATTGGGAGTGATAATATATAGGTAGAACTTCTATATTTAAATGACCTCTTTTATGATTGGCTAATCTCGATTACAGGTTACTTATAATAGTCAGCATTGCCCCATCCTTCAATAACAGCCTCTTTTCCCAAACCTCCAAATGAAATTACTGCAGACTGTAATGGTAACATTGCCTCACCTTCACCTCAATTCTGGCAGAGATATTTTTTAATTATGATTTACATAGGAAGGAAAACACAAGCATTTATTTTAAATCCACTGAACGCATTTTACTTCTCAGGGACAATAACGCTGTCACACAGACCGTGGTGGCACCATTTGACTGTCTCACATCACCACACTCAATTTTCCCTGTTAAGCCAATGCAGTGTGAGTGTGTGTTGTATTGGTCAAACCAGACCTAGAGGTTTACAGGGTAAATCCTTTGAGAATGAGAATCCAATCTGAGTAATCCAGGTACATGATGGAATTCTCACACACCATGTAGAACTTTACCCCTGTATTAGGTTTACTAATACAGGGGTAAAGTTTACTGTTTTCAAAATTCAGACTCAAATATATTGAAACTGATGAATACTGCTCCAAAGCTTTGAGTTATTTTATTACAAATGTATTTTGCTCTTAAACAAGCTTATATTTAATTCAATAAAAAGATTTGCCTTATTGACAAAAATGTAGCATCCTTTCAATTAAAAGAATTTGTGGTGTATAAAGCATGCAGCTTAACATTGTTTCATGTCACACATTAAGGTAAGAAATTAGTAGGCTGTATACAATATCTACTAACAGATACATTAAATGCAGTAAGCAGCATGCTAGTGTTTCATTCTGAATGTTGTCAAAGAAAGACAGAAAGGATGCAAGGAGATGGTGAGATGATGGGCAAAGGGAGACCCCTGGATGTGTGTACAGCTGTGTGCATGTGTATGTATGTGCTGAATAGTCTATTGGTGTGAGGTCAGGCAAATGACTCAGCAGGGAGTCTCACACATGGCCTGCTGGGCATTTTAAACGTGTGTGTGTGTTTAAGGGGGTTTGATGGCAGCGCTGCAGGTGATATAATGCATGCAATCCACCTAAGTGCAACTCAAGGATTCCATTTGGAAAATGAGATGTAACACCATAGATAAGGTAATCGAAAAGACACAACCCTGGACCGTGCATCTGATGCATGCATGTGTGTGATCTGTCTTTCCTCATGCTATGTGGAGAGATTAAACATCAATAAACATCTCCTGTCTCCACTGTGCATTACAAAATATGCTACAAACAGATCAGATGATAGTCAGACAGGGAAAGAGAGAGTAAGACCGACCAGTAAGAACATTTAAAATTCCTGTCGCTAGCAAAAAAAACATATACATCTGCTCCAATCAAGGTGTCCCTTAAATCTAATTATGTCCACAGGTTTATGCGAGATGTATATTATAGAGTTAGGAGATGGAATGAATAACTTGGAATGAATCAATGGAAGTCTATGAGATGTCATCATTTATATATCGATACAACCCTGTGTGTGATTGAATTGTGTACAAATGAAACTGTGAAAATCAATTGTTATTAAAAGACAACATGATTTAAAAACTTTATGTATTGTTTGATCCATGTTAGTGGCACTTTAAATCCCTGAAATAAAAACCGAATCATGACCACCTCTGATTTGCTTACTTCCTCACTTTTTCTGAATCACATTAAGCATCATGATGCAGTACTATAACATAATACACAGCTGATTGAATATCAAAACATAGTATATGACAGATTTTTGTTACTTTTTAAATATTTTCCTTTAAGCATACCTTGGAGCATACAGTTTAATTGAGAAATACTGTATGTTACATTAAGGTTTTCAGAACAGACAAAGCAATGTTTTGTAAATGAAATAGCTTTACATCATTACAACTGCATTACAGTTCACATTAAAATGATCCCTTTCAGAAGACATATTTTGACAACAAAATGGGTCATAACTTTGAAGGGATTTCATAGACCAAAAATATTTTTGCAATCATTACAATTCAGAACAACATTCTAGAATCACATAAAAGAAATGCTGCTACAGTTTACTGATGTTCAAAAACACTGTGCCCACTGTTGGGCTGTGCATCTTTTTCTCAAGCCCATGTTTGTGTGTATATTAAACTGTATTAAATGCAGCCTGAAATCTTGACCCTCTAGCTTACTGAATCTGAGGCAAAGAGAAAATATCGAACTGATCCATAAAAAGGCAAAGGCTTATGCTTCATAAATTATTCATACTCTTTTTCATTTTTTGCATGTTTTTCTTATCATAACAAATCTCAAGGGTAATCTCTCTCTTCAAACACACACACAGCCTAACAGAAGTATCAGGCATTTGAAAGTATTTAATTAAACACTTCTTGCCTCCTCATATTACCATAACATTGTTGTTTAAGGATGTTCATTTCATTTCATCACTGAGTACATTTTACGCACTGAATGATGACAGGAACGACAAGTGAAAGGTTAAAATCATCATTTCATCATCAAGTCATTTCTGATTTAGATATTTCACTCTAAAAACTCTATTTAAATGTATGGCATTAAGGTTACAAGATTTAATCGGTTCTAGCTTCACTAAAAAAGGATATTATTCAATAAAACAGGGTGACATCAATCATTTTCATTAAGGCCATTAAAAACCCACAGTACAGTATTCCTTATGCATGTAAAGACACAGAAAGCAACAAAATATAAGCGCAGCCCTTGATGGTACAGGATGTAGAATTTGAAATACAAGATCAGGGACCGAGAAAAAGGGTCAATAAAAGTTTGGTTTAACACTGTGACTACTTGCTACTGTCATTACAGATTTTAAAGGTAATCGATTTGTAAGATGGCAGAAGATCAGTTGATCCAAAACAAGTGAAGCACATTCAGACTATTTAGGATTATTCACACTATCTATTTGGGTTTGAACCCGACACAAGTGTTGCAAGCATCATGCTTTACCAGCTGAGTTACAGGAACGATTCAGTTTGAAGTAAAACAGAATAGCAAAGAGCTGCAGTAATGTAAGTGCTGATGTATTTAGCAACTTTAGCTATCTGGCGTAATACCAGTTCTGCTACGCTCTGACTAACATTAAATCCATTAGTGCACAACATGATTAAACTACAGAATCTACAATGTGCCTCCACTGCATCTGCCTGAGCTTTGACTGTAGTTGTAAGACATTGTTTAAAGAAAGGACAGAAAATGATCAAGGGCTGATTTATGATAGTAAGTGATGGTTCGGTGGGGGCCTAACTGGTTCTTTACCATCAAAAAATAGGGTCTTGCTAATGAAGCTGCTTGATCAGGAGAAACATTAAAAGAGACATCTGTCCAAAAAAAAAAGAATACAAATTTGTTTTTATGAATAATATTTATTTTATTGTTATTTTAATTCTAATTCTAATTTAAAGTGTCAAATTTCTATACACTCTCTATTTATGATACTAATGAAAAAGAATTACAGGTTGCATCCCAAGTGGGTGTGACCCAGAAAATGACCCAGGAAATGAAGAGTTATTGAGATCACTATTCTGTCTTATCACCACTGTGCCCTTGAGCACGACTCTTAACCGCAGGCTGCTCCACAGAGACAGCTCCTGCAATTAGTGCACTGAAAATCATTGTGGATGGAAAACACATTGCTAAACACTAACTAATAAGCACAAAGCATCTGTGCTTTGTGCAGGAGAGAGAGACTGAAATTGAACAGGCCTTCTGTCAGCTTTGACACTTGACACTGATCGGCTGTGATTCGTCCACATACGGCCAAACTACAGCACCTGTGAACAATAGATGAAATCACAATTAAGGTATTTCAATAAAGACAAAATGAAAAGACGTTTTAACTTTTTAACCTTTAACTTGGATTCTCTCCTTAAATAGACACACTAAAGTACAGTTATTGCTTTGTTTTCTCTTTATATTTTGCATATTCTGTGTATCTATTTATTAATGTTTATTTACCCAATACACCCACCTGTACAGTCTCACCGCCCTGTACAGTATGTGTGGATGTGCATCGCAGGTGTCACCATATGCATGCGTTCACATTTACACCTTCACGTTATATTAGCACTGTGCTTATTCCCTCTCTTCTCTTTTTTAAGTAGGCCAGCAGATTGAGGTGTTACGCTGAGTTTCATTCTCTTTTTTCGGTTCTCTGTGTTTTCTGATGACTGCAGCAGAAAAGTTCAAGTGTGTTCTGGTTGTGCTCTTGTGTGTTAGACCAGCCTGATCTTTAAACCCATTACACACACACAGCTCAAAGCTACAACATCAAAGCACATCAGTAACCAAAAGCTCTATCTGAGCTCTGCTTTACGACAACCTCCGAGGTTTCCTCAGCTGCCCTCGCTCAGTTTATTTCTCTGCTCCTGCATCTCTCTGACTGTTTATCTTTGCACTCCTGGTGTTCCCAGTATATCGTCCTGTTATCTGCTCAAATTAAACACAGCTACGCCACGCTGGATTTCAGAACTCCTCTCGCTGCCCATGCCGTGATTCAGAGGCCTGGGGACAGTCAGCCTGGTCTTCCTCTCTGCAGGCTTGTGTGATTTATGGAGGCTCTCAAATGTCTGAAATGTCTGAGAGTCCCTGAGAGACAAGAGTACAAGAGACCCAAAGAAAGAAACCACAGGGAAATGGATGTCTTCCTAGCAGAGGAAAGGCCGATATTAAATGTCACCTCTGTTTTCGAGTCCCTTCCCCTGTGCATTTCAATCTGTCCTCCTTTCTTCATTTTCCTCATCCTCCTTCCTTTAATTCTTGCTTTCATCTCACCTCCTCTCTCAACCGACAGCTTCCTCATAGATTCCATCCATCATGTTGAATCCAGGCGACGGTGCTTCGCTGGGCCATGGCAAGGCTCTTAGTGAATGGTGACGGGGAGCAATTGCCCTATCCTTGAAGAGCAACACGGCAACAGTGAGCCTTCACATCCCACAGCACCTGATTTAACGATGAGGTCACCTTGGAGACAGGAAGAGGAGGGGTGTGAGTGTGTAAGTTAAGGGGTCTGGCAGAAATAAAGAATCCTGAGGAGAGGTATCAGATACTATCTGCCAAGGGTTTAAATCATCTGAAGAATATTATAAAGTGAATAAAGTTATAACGCTAGCATGGTTCAAGTGGTAAAATGGGGAGGATATCAAAGCTGATATTAGGATGATGATGGAGACTGGAGGAGATGTGTATCTGTGTGTGAAGATTAAAGGAAGGTAAAAGGTAGGTAAAAATTTACTTACTCAGGTCTTATCAAACTCCCAAATGCCCATTTATCACCTATTCCTGTGTTTATTACATTCAAAAGAACAATAATATAAATATGACCTTATATTTTTTTTTTAAATTGAGCACATGACATTAATTTATTTGAATAAATATGCATTTTGACTTTAAAATTAATAAATAATCTTTTATAATTTATTCCAACAATATAACATAACATAAGGGTGAATAATTAATAACAACATTTTCAATTTGTGTGTGTGTGTATGTGTGAAAACATCAAGCATAAGGTGCTTTAACAGAGACATTGAATCATATGTAACCCTGATTTGCTAAGATTTATGTTATTCATGATATTTATTAAAACAACTTCCTCTAAAACCTTCTCATTTGACAATTAGCACATTAACATGCACAATGTTCACACATTTTTTGAGTTTACAATAATCCTCATGTATTGTGAAAGTTTCTTCAGAAGGAAACTCGAGCAGGTTTCAATGAACAATAGACTGTCTGGCATTTTCCAGACACATTTCACCCAAAGTATCTTAGTGTGTCAGTTGCAGGAACAGTTTCCCTTCGCCAATCAATGAAAAATGTTATGCTAAAGGGCACGATGTTTTATATCGGTCATCACTGTAACTCACCAAATAACAGGACGCCCCCTGCTGGAAATGTCTCTAGCCATGCTGTACCTTTATAACTTTCTTTGCAAAACCAGCTGGATACATATCAGTAACCATATTTAACAGTCACCTGACTAAAGTGGTGTCAGCCATGACCAAAGATGATAGATGTCAAAACATATGTATTCAGGGAGTCACGTGCCACACAAGCAAGTGCCATCTTAAGATGAATGGTACTGTTGACGAATAGCTTCCTCCAGGTATTATCAACCTTTTTGGTGTGTGTTTCTACCCTTGGGTCATGTGATCAGTCTGTCAGAGGTGTCAGAGATGGATCTGTGGCCTCTGTGTGGCTCTCTGTTGCAGTGCTGTATCTCCGCTCTGTGCCTGCTCACCTCAGGCATGAAATCACAGCAGGTTTCTGTGAGGCATCACTTCAGCCAAGTGCTAACATGAATGAACACCAGAAAACAAGGGGGATAGTCTCGGGAGGCATCATTTTCTATGTATACAGAATTTGATTAATGTTCACAGTTAAATAATGCATGCTGCAAAAATAATAAGACCAGCATACCACTGCAAACGGGGGAGTGTGTGTGTGTGTGTGGCAATGTGTGTTCATGTGCATTGTGTGTGTGTAAGTGTGTCATGTTGTAAATAAAAGGAAGCTGAGCGTCAGTGCATCTGATGGCTCATGTTAAGACGCAATCGATTTTTATAAAAGTTAAGAGCTTCTAAAAAAATCAATATTTAATTATTACACTTAGTTTAGTGAACACTCACTCCACAAAAGCACATCCTTACATACCTCAACACACAATCACCCCAACACACACACAGGGTTTTAATCTTTATGACCATGATCAATATGACGAAACTGTCAGAAAAGTTTCACAATCAGTCATCTTTGCAAGAATTGCATTTTTATTTTCAGGTCAAATGCTCAATCTATTTGTCATTTCTCTTTCTTCCTGAGCAGTATAAGAGAGGTACTGGTATTAACCTTTTCATGATACTCCAGAGAAAAGAGCAAAGTGGGTGGAATTTACCCGTCTGAACAGAGCCACTAAAGCAATTCTCCATTTTCAGCTGGATTTTCAAAGGTTATGTCTGTCTGACAGCTCACAGGGGAGTGAGGCGTTGTATATGGAACATTCTAGAGGCTGTGATGTGAAGCTTCAGATGCGCTTCTGCCTTACAGTGGGAAGGACCATAACTTTGCCTCTTGGTCGAGATCTGGTCTTCTCAGCATTTACATACCAAAAAGTTGCTGTAGAAATCTCATGAGAATACAAAAAATCTATCTATCTATCTATCTATCTATCTATCTATCTATCTATCTATCTATCTATCTATCTATCTATCTATCTATCTATCTATCTATCTATCTATGCCAGTTTCTATTCTGTAATTTTATTTTATTGCTTATTTTATCATAAAATTCCCGTTTCTCTTTCCGAAACACAGTATTCCATATTAAAGTCAGTTCGTAATAGTACTTTATGTTATTGTTCACTACTCATTCAGTATTTTACTGCTTGCCACTTCTAACCAATATTTCAGATAATTGTCAAAATTGATTCAAAAATGTCAAAATTGATTCAAAATTGTTTCAAACTGATTCAAAATTGACACATTTTTGTAATTCAGTATTTCAGATGTAAGCCAATGTTCTGTAACTGGTGTAGAATCGTTATTAGTTGTTGATAAATGACTCCACTATAATAATGTCCTTGCAGCAATAATGACTCACTTATTAGCGACACTGCACACAAACGTGTGTGTGTGTTACACTTATTAGCAGTTAATAGTGTAGCAGTGAGATAAGAGTATCTCTGCATCTCTCTCTCTCTCTCTCTCTCTCTCTCTCTCTCTCTCTCTCTCTCTCTCTCTCTCTCTCTCTCTCTCTCTCTCTTTGAATTCTCTCTCACCCTCAAAAGGTCTTTCTCTTTCAGTTAATTTCTCTGAGCATTAGCTGGTGTATGAAATAAAAAGCTCTAAGAAGATCTGCAGCATTAGCATCATCCACCATTACTTCTGTGACGCCCCTGCATGTGTGAATGGTCATTTACTTTTTCGTATCCTTGACTCCAGTCATATGCATTATACAAGAAATATTTGCACAAACCAACTGGTTTGAGATTAAAAAGCCAGCCAAGTCAGCATCTCCACCCACATTATTACATTCCGGGAAAAGCGAACCACAGGAAATAGATTACTGGCTTCAGCAGGTAGTGTGCTGCATACAAACACACCCCACAATCTAAGGCTCTGTGAGCGTATGTATGTATATTTGACCACAGCAGCGGCTTGTGAGGTGGAACGAGTGTGACTCCATGTGGCACGCAATGGTGAAACATGCCAAGTCCACAACTCCCCATTTCTTGATTGGTTAAAACCCTCACACAAAGGGTTATGAGGTTGTGTGAAAATGGCTCTTCAGAATGAGATTTTTCCTCAATAGCTGTGCAGAGTTCACTAAATGAAGTTCTGAAGTAGGAGGAAGTGTTCGTGAGGGGAGTGTTAAAAACCTTATGAAGTTGGTAATAGAATGAAGGGAGCGAATTAAACATAAATGGAGGGTGAGAAGGAGAAGGAGGAAATGTTGATACTGTTGGGGTGTGACAGATATTAAGGTTGCTGTCCGTATGGTGTAGCGTATCAGTTTCATTAAGGCCAGTGAGCCGTGGTGCTTACAAAGCCATGAAAATAGGATAGATAGTGATCACACACACAGCAGTTATAATAGATACACAAGCAAAAATGTGTAGAGACAGAATGATACACTATGATAAACAGACTGGGCACAAACAGTCTTCTACAGCCATACATTTAAAAAGACCAAACTTTTATTTACTGATAATCTTCTCTTCTGCTTTAGATCTTATATGCATGTATTTTAACTTGTCATGACAAGTTTTATACAACATGTACGCTGAATGCAATTTATACGATTATACAAAGTACACAGACAGGGAAGATTTTCAATAAATATAGAATAACAACAGGATAAGCCATCTATCTAGTTCTTTAAATTAGTCGTGTCATTTCAGATACATACATGCGTGGTTTATGTGGAATAATTTTTGCCTGTCTGTGAAATGGAAATGTGAGTGTGTGACCAATCGTTTCATAACTGTAAAATCTTTAATATGCCAGATATTAATATGCAGTCAGCGCCTTCCTTCAGACAGCATGCAATTGATTCTGTATATGTGTGTAATATCTTCTGTAGCATAAATTACCTACTCTATTTAAAAATATTCAGTTCTTGCATCCATGGATTGATTTCCACATCCCTTGCGTCTCCCTCATCAGTTCAGCATTCAAAACCAAATAAATCTATAGCATTACATGTAAAATGATGTGACTGAATATGACTTTGACTAGCGAAACTACCTTTTACTAACGCATCATGGTTAGAGCCGGTAAGAGCATGGTGCAAGCAACATCAAGGTCATGGGTTTGATCTCAGGGATTGCACATACTCAGAAAAAAAATTATAGTAAATGTGCTGTAAGTTGCATAAAAATGTTATACAAAAATGTAAAATGTAAAACCATACCAGCTAATGGTTTAACATGTTATTTGTTTTATGTGTATTTAAAACAGTCATTTATTTTTTCTCCACTTTATCAGAATTTGGCACATTAAATGTGCTGAAATTATCACAGGAAGCACAAAATCTTACTGTGCAGTCCCTGTTTAGTAGATTTCTATAAAACTCTTAGTGGAAGCATCACTCCTTCAAGTGTGTGTGATGAATGAGTCTGTTTACTGTGAACAGTGGAGCTAGAGAAAGAGAGAGAACATAAGAGAGAGATTGAGTGTCAACTGAAACTCCATCACAAAACAAAACCATCAATCAAACACTGCACTCACATGCACAGATGCTAAAGTTGATGTAGATAAATGAATATCCTTATCTAAAACAACAGTACTATTAAATAAAACATCGTTACACAGACAACATCATTTTTATCCTTCATCTAATTATTTGCATTTGAAGTATCAGTAAAGCATCTCTACACAGGTTCTGATCAGAGTTTGTGTCATATGATGGCCAGTTATTGGCAAGCTATGTGTGTGTATGTGTGTTGTAAGGGCCACAAAAAGTATATAAGAGCTGAAATGGCTCATAAATCACGCAGGATAAAAATGAGTTTAATTTCAAATGAATGAGTATAAAAAGATAATAAGAGAAAACTTACAAAATGGCTTGTATTAAAATAAAACCTTGTATGTGGCATTAGAAGATAATGCTGTAAAATGTGTGCGACTGGAATATGATGCAGTGATAGATTATGATTCAAAGCTCTTTGCACCTGAAGACAGGACTTTTAAAGCCTGTCTAATCCCCTAATGGTTAACGCGTGGCTAATCACCGCCTCAGAATGCATGAGTGGGCGCTAACACGCTAACACTGCCACACAGGAGCAGAGGTTACTGCTAAATACATGCTGACTTTAGCTTTAAAACACTAAACTGTCAGTCACAGCTGCAAATAAAAAGAGGGATAGAAAATGTTAAGGGTTTCTTTTTTAAAGCAAGGGACCCAAAAACTTAAACAGACATATACCTAACCCAATATACCTATAGTTTTTTTATACCACGACACTTGCAGTAATAATACTCTTCTACACAAATATAGATGAATAATTGCTCAATGCATCAATAGAAAAGGCAAACAAACATTTCTGCACAAATTATAAAAAATTGAATAACCGGCTATTTATTGTGTGCAATTTTCAGCTGACATTAAGTGCACCAAATAGCACTGAGTTTTGCAAACAATCTACAATAAAACGAATTCGCAAATATTTTACAGAAACTAGGCTTGTTTTGGCTGAAAACTGTAGCAATAATTTAATTTAAATACTCAACAGCGCTTTGTCAGTGATTTTAGTGTCTGTTTAAACTGGACTTGGGTTAGTGAATCTGATTCCGTCTGATTTCCATCTGATTCTTAGGGAAGATAATTAAGATCCGCGATATTGAAAAGCACAAAAAAGTGAGAACTAGAGAGAAAGAAAATAATGCAGAATTATACCCCTTAAGTCCTGTACTTCTGTCACTAAGAAATTCATGAGAAAAACTAATGGGTCGTTAAAATCAGCTAAAATTACAAGCTGAAGAAGCGTGGCGATAGCCTACTTGTAGTCCCCTGTCTGCCATCTGGCCTTTTAGAGCACAAATTACATCCTTTTATCACTGTATTGATCATGTTAAGAAGCACATAATGAATCAGAGTTTGATTCATATGGTAGCACCATTCACACTAGCTGACAGACACAGAAAATGCTGTAAAACCGAAGAAAATCTGGGGTGACTCACAGGCAAAGCTCAGACTGCTGGATCAATGCAGCATAAGCCACAAGACACACACTCAATTCAAAACTAATGCACCCGCAGCTATCTGTCAATAATTCAAAGGAGTTCAGATGTCACAAATGATTCTGCCACTGTGGAAAAACTATATTTCTGTGCATGGTAAACAAATAGCCAGAGTTTGTATCCATGACAAACAGAGTCCCAGAGAATGTTCTGGAGATGTGATTTTCTTACATTTAGTCAAACCAAGCGAGACAAAATTATTATCATGGCTAGATTGCAGTAACAAATTTAAGACAGAAAATCATTTTTTCACTCTGCTCTCAGTATAGTGATGTTGCGAGCTTGGTAAACTGCAGCTAAGCTGTATTGATTTTGTTTCTCAGAACATAAATATCAATGTTCAGCATTGCTTTCATTTAAAGAATTGCTGAATCCTGTAAGTAACATTACGTCCTACAGATACACATACTGTAACACAGCAGTCGCATTACATATCAGTGTCATCCCGCTGTTTAAATATCTTCAGGCTGTTGTTAATGTTTAGGCAACAGTTTTTTGGTTTAGGTGTGACATGAAGTACCCTTAAGGCTGTTGTTAACCCAAATATGTACATTGTGTCATCTCATATATGTGCATATGAACAGTTCTTTAAAAGATTTTTAGCAAGCACTTATTGCAAATATGCAGAAAGGTAGTGCAAAGCTCTGTGTTTGACACTATAGGCAGTGTGGTTTACTAATAGTTCATCTGTGGGAGAAGATCAGAGCAGAAAGCTGCTGGCTCAAGCAGGGCTCAAGATCTGATCAAGCCAAAAGCAGTTTAGAGCTGCACAATCCAGGGAACTTTAAAACAGAGATGAAGGAAGGAAAGATGGAAAAAGAACAGGAAGGTAGAAAGAAATGAAAAAATATTATATTTTCGCACACCTCTCAACATAAGCATCTTATGCTGCTTTTGATAGCAGTTATCATGTCACACTTATAATGCATCTAGATATCTCTTTTGTATAATTGTATTTTTTTGTTGATGCTGCCCACATAGCAATTACTTTAAAGGGTGAAAAATTATCAATACTTTAATAGTTGTTTTAAGGGTCGCCAATGGCTGTTGTATTTACTTTTGACATCTGCCATTTCCAGAATCACAGAAAGAAAAATTAACCACCTACCACAAGATGCACAGACAAACATGCTACTATTTCACTGACACACTACTCTAGTCTGTCACTCCACAGGGTGTGTGTGTAATGAAGTGAGTGGAGGGTTCTCAGTTTGTCATGCTAGATGAAGTGTGTCTCCATAGCGACATGCTTGATGATGGTATGGTTTCTTTTGGCACCTTGTTTGTGTTTCTCAGATCAATGGGGTTGACTGGAGATTATGCATCACTTCTTTTTCGGGTCTCTCTCTCTCTCTCTCTCTCTCTCTCTCTCTCTCTCTCTCTCTCTCTCTCGAAAAAGTGTAAAATAACATAGTATCTGTCCACTACACAGGGAATAAGCGAAAGAAATTCCCTCTAATAAAACTGTGGTAAATTTTCTATAGTACACAAGTGTAGTAAGTATGTTTTCTGGTGAATTAATACAATTTGCATTACCATAGTTTACATACAAAATTTATATTATGAATAAATTAATAATTTAATTGAGAAGAAAAATTTGAACAAAAAAATGATAATGTAATTAATAATGTAAGATAATGTAAGATATTAAGATATTTTCCCATATATTCTGAGTTTATTCTGTGTTAATCAATAGTTCATCTGACTCTTTCCAATATTAAGGTGCCCACCTGCAATAAAATGCCTGCAAATCCCTTTACTTAGCAGTTTTTTACTCTATTAGGAATGGATGACCTGGCAAAAGCTGTAAATCTTTCTCAGCCGCATTAGTTGCATACAAGGTTGTGAAAGGTTAGCCAAGTTAGCATGCCAAGTAACTGCTCACTAACAGTATGATCAAGCTACGTGCAGATTATTCAAAAGCACCACAATTTCATTACAAAAATGATCCATTATGTCATTATGTTTCCCAGACCAGAGTATTATTACACAAATGGCAAAGCTCATAATATTATGACTTCACATTAGGCAAACAACGAGCTATTAAATGGGTCAATTAAGTTAATGAATTATACATTATGGGCACACAGCCCGGACAGGAGAACATACCAGGTCCCTGACAAAAACCCAATAACCTACAGTATTATCACCTCTGTGTGTATGTGCACATTTCATTGTGCATCCTCTCACAGTTGCAAACTCTTACACATGCTACATAAATTGCACAATTATGCAATTAATGGGTTTATATTAGCATTGTTTACAGTCGATCACCATTGAAAGTATGAGATGCAATAAAATGTACATTCATCTAGAACTGACTTATCCAGCTTAATGTATTAAATTTCCAAAATGATAGTTCAGGGAAAGACATGAATATTTACGCAGTCGGTTGATGGATGCCCTGAATAACTAATGAATAAGTAAGCATTTTATTACGGGGGTTACCAATTACAACAATATATTTGGAAAGCGAAATAGGGAAATCGCTTTTAATTGATTTATGCACATTTAAACAGTTGCAGATGCATATCTACACAATATTTATTTCTTACCTAAACAAGTTGAATCTCTCTTTCTTTCAAAAACGCACACACACACACACACACACTTCATTTAACTCTTTCTCTCTCTCTCACGCACACACACATACAAACACACACATATAGTAGAGTTGTTGTGGGATCTTTGCTCTGCCTGGTTCAGTGCTAGCTTATCTAATTGCGCTCAATGTTAATGCAGAACCATTTTTATGTGGCACTGAATTATTAAACTTCATTCATAATTCATGAAACGTAATAACCTCTGAATGCAAGCTTGAATAATGGGAGTAGTTTGAAAGCATTTTTTTTTTACGGCTCCAACCTAACTTTGGCTGGTTCCCAGTTTAAAAATAGGAAGAGAGAGAGAGAGAGAGAGAGAGAGAGAGAGAGAGAGAGAAACTCAATTGAAACTCGATCGGCTTGCAGTTAAAAGGATACAGGAGAAGTGGAAACAATCTCTGTATGCTTGTTAACTGCACAGAACAGTATAGAGAGATGGAGGTGAATTCTGAAATGTGATCTGGTACAGGTTTAATACCACATGCTGAATTACACTGATTAATATACTGATTAAGCAACTGAAACACAAAATCTCTCGTTTTTATTAAGATCCACATACATACTCCTCCATCCTGCCATTCCTCTCTGTCTCCTCATGTAGTATAATCTCTTTGCATGTATTTTAGAGAGGAACCAGGGAATAGAAAAAATAATACTGTGTTTTGCTTAAAATCAATAACTCACAGTGTTTTTGAATTGTGTGTGGGTCTGACAGTTCCCTTAAGGAAAATGGCCAAATAAACATTAATAATGTCATAATATTATTTATAATATGTAATATTCCTGAAAATATACTTTGAATGTTGTTCTTTAAAATATGTTACAAATGATGTAAAGTCACATGAGATGAAAAATCCAATCATATCAGCAGCCTAATTAGAGCTGTTTTATGGAGCCAACATAATACTGTAAGTCAAACTCAGTAATCCCCTTACACAACCCCCAACACTTTTACTTTTTTATAATTAATCATGAATACAAAAAGTGTATTTCTTCAATGCCATTGCTAACTTAAAACTATCTACAGCAAAAGATCTATACTTATGCAGACCACTTGTGCAATATCACCCAAACTAACAAACTTTGGGTACCATTAGCTCAGAATAAAAACAACAGAAGTCAATACAAATGTCCTTCATTTGATATAAAACAAATGTGTGTAACACAGGGTCACCTCCTCTCTCCTGTTTCATTTATTTGTGGGCTGCTTGCTGTCATTTCAAATCTGCTGTTAGTCTTAATCTCCTGCCCCCCTCTATTCTACGTGAGGGTCACCTCTCTCCCACCTGTCCACACTGTAAGTACATGTCTGTTTCAATTTCTCTCCTACTTCGTGTCTTTTTCCTCTTAACCTTCCCTTGTTTCTTTCTGTATAATTTCTTTCTCTGTACCTCCCTGTCTCTCTCTCTGTAATAGAATTTGCCCATATTTTGTATATTATCCTCTTTTTTCTATGGAGCTTTAAATTAATTTGATTAATTGATTAGTAAAAACAGAGAGATTCTATGCTAAATCTTATTGAGTTCAAGCATGACAAATTAAAGCAGTTGATAACTCTATGCACAAACTCTTATATCTCACATAGGTCTAGTGAGGCCAGTGATTTCATGTAAACACACAGCCAATTAAAATATCATAGACTGATACAAATATTTTATATATCAGTGAATACTTTCATTATTTATGAAGTTTTTATTATAAATTAAAACAGGACCATGCTAACCAACCCTCTCGAAACCTTCCATTCCATTCTTCCAAACTAGTCCATTGCAACTGAATCTAATCTAACAATCAATTCCCAAAGGAAAAAATGAAGTCCTTGCTCTTGCATACCTTTTCTACTTTAACATCTGTATCATAATATACTGTAATATGCAACACAGCATGAGTTTTAAACTCAGTATCATGTTGACTTTAAAGCCTGAATAAAATATAATAATCTATCCAGTATAATAATATATCTAGTTGTTCTGAAAACCAATGAAAACAGAGCAAAACATTTGTGAAACAGCTTTGGTTTTACACAACCCCTATTATTTCATCACTGATATAAACAAGTAAAGGTTGTTTTGTCCTGTTTATGGACTGTTAAGTTTGTAATGGCTGTTTAACTTTGTGGCAGTGGAATTAAACTGGAATGAAGTCTTTTACTGACGAAGGAAAAAACTATTTCTCTTTATCACAAACCAAAAAACAGCTGCTCTATATACTGATATTCTCAAAATAAATCAGTCTGAGATGCACTTTGCAGAAAGTACCATTTGCATGACACATGCCTGCAGGAATAAAACGAAACATGATAGTCAAGCTTTATATCTGTGTCTGAATGTCCACAGAAAAAGCTGTGAAGGCCAGTAAATGCACTGAAAATGTGGGTTTTTATTTAGATGTCCTGGCTCTTTCAAGCATTCTTTTTGGCATGTCAACCTTGGAGAATTTATGCTGATAAGACCAAGAGCAGCTCTGCGAAAAGCCCATCAATATCTCACTAAAGTATATTCTCAAGCACCCAGTACCCTACTGTAGAAATACCACCTTCTGTTATGAATGGCCAACTGGAAGATTCACAGTTAAATGTCTTTGAAAAGTGGTGGGGAAAAAGTTCACAGATGCAGATCAACCAAACATCAATATGCATCAAACACATTCTTCTATTCAGTTGAACACAAAAATTGTAATTAAATGCCACAGCCTAAATGATAAAGTTGTAATGCGTCTCATCAGTGTGATTAGACTGAAGATAAAAGGGTAATTGATGGTGATTGCAAAAGTGTGTGTCACATAGTCAATTAAATATCTCTAGATCTCTTGTGAATTCACAAACCTTTTTCTCTTGATCCCTGCTATCTGTGCTCTGCGGTTTCTGATTGCTGCTCAAAGGCAAAGTATAATTTCAGAAATTGCATGGAGTCACAGGTGAGAGAAAACGCGCTCCCGCCTCTGATGATTATATAACCAAAAGGCCTCCAATTACGCTCTGTGGTGCTGGTGGGTGTGTGATTACAGACTCAATCCCTGCAGAGAAGCTTCACCACGAGGGCCACTGCCCAGGGAAACATTGGACTACCATGAATCAACATACTGTACATCTGGAAAAATAAAGCAAACATGAATACTTGAAGGGACAGTTCACCTAAAATAAAAACTTATTATTTACTAATACTCACCCTTGTTTTGTTGAAAACCAATGTGACTTTCTTTTTTCCTATGGATAACAAAACAGGGTGTTAGGCAGAATGTTATACAACCTCACTATGCACTTTCATTATATGGAAAAAAAAATCATACAATTAATTATAAATAAATTATATTTACTTAAACAAAGACTATGATTGCACAATAGCAATGCCAAATGATGAATGCCTATGATTATATGAATGAAATAAATTTCAGCATATGTTGTATGTGTAATCAGACATGCAAAGTCAAAACTTCACTTTAATATTTCATAGTTTAATTCTAACCAATCTTGAAAAGTCTAAGACTTTAAGTTTTCATAACAATAAACATAAACTAAAAATATGTAATAATAAAATATATCAAAAGTATCAATGTAAATAATAAAATATATACAAAAAATCAATGATGCTTGTATTGAAGTTTATGTAAGAATCAGGATAAGAGACACAATTCATACAGACACTTAACTGACTGTGTTTGTCCATAAATAAGGCATTTTCGTACTCACCTCTGAATGGATTTAATACACATTTATTAAAATAGGTTTTGAAGTATTGTTTTGTGGGAATTGTTGGATTGAAAAGAAGAAAGCAATCAAACCCCAAAGGCTGATTTATTATTGGCCACTCGTTCCCACCCCAACCAATCACCTTTCTTTGCACCTGTATAATCTATCAGCATTATTCCACTCCTGCAGATTTAATGATTAATAAACGGCCATGCCGCGCTGACTGAGCCCTTTCAGAGTCTCCCTAATCTGTTTCCTGTCGCGTTGACAACAGCTTGGGCTGTCACACAGGAAATTGGAAAAGCTTGTGTTTGGATACATGCGGGAACACTACGCTAAGATTTTAGACAACATTTATCAGCCTGACAGCCTTGCAAGCTCTTGTCCTCTACTTTTCTTTCTACTGCTCTGTCCCATCAGCTGCCTTTCTCTGACAGCCTGCTTCACAGCGTCACTTTCATTGAAGCATCACTTCATGCTATGTATCGGTTCATTCCTCCTTTCCCTTCTATCCTGTCATTTAAGACATAGCTAGCTTGAGCAGCCAGTAAATGGAGGTAGGGACCATGCTGAAAAGTTGCGGTTGGACATGCATGAACTTCTGTGCTAGTTTAAGATGGTTTGGTGCTGGTCTAGCTAGTGGCTGTTTTTCAGCAAAAATAAGCTTGTCAATCATTGCGCTCTTTCTGCTGAAGCTTAATGCCCAAGAGTGGCTTGCTGGTTGAGCTATAAGAAGCCTCGTACCTTAGGGAGACCAGCAAACCGCATCCAAAACATACTGCAGATGATACGCTGCTTTTTTAAAAAGTGAACAAGGCATATTCGAATTCAATATTTGCATAACCTTCCGTCTAGTAAGATGCATTCATCTTGTCTGTCTCTGAAGGCAGTACGGATGCATGTTTCACTGCCTACAGTATGAAATCCCACAGGAAGATTGTTGATGGAAAATATGTATTTATGTATAAAAAAATTTTAGCAACTCATTCCTCTAATTTCTACAGTAAAATAAACATTTAAATTAAATTTATCTTATTCTTTAATGCATTGAAAGTCTGTCTAACACCAGTTTTCTTAGAGAGTAAACGCACCCTCACAAACACTGCTAGTCATTGCCTTAGGCTCGCTCTCTCTCTCTCTCTCTCTCTCTCTCTCTCGATATCCACTCTATTTTCCTCCTTATGAGCAAGTTTGCACAGATTTAGTTCAGGACAGATCTAGTCACCTCTCACTGTCAGGTTCCCCTGTGATTTAGATGTAGTCTGTGCAGGGATACAGTCTGACTGCACCTGATAATGGAGCTGCTAATGAAAGGATATGAGACTAGGCTCTACTGAGCTCACAGGTGTCGTTCCTCTACTCTAATGCACACGGTATCACAGATAGACTACAGATGAGTGTAATGTCCCACATGACACGTAGATATGATGCGAGACCCTCAGAAAGCCCCAGATACTAGCCTCAGCCTCTTCAACACAAATGTTACATTTTCATCTTTTGATGGAGTAATTGCATATGCGGGCTTAATGATCCTAAATTATTTCTATAATAAGATACACTTGAGAAAATTGTCATAAATGTATGAAATGCATGTAATCCAACTGCAATAGAATATCATGGTGCATGGTACTCTTTGATGTATAATATAGACAATACATTTGGGGCAATTCCAGCATTAAGGACATGACATTTTCAGTCAGAACTTTACATATAAATTCTAATTCAATGAATTATAATGCACAAATCAGAAACAATAATACCCACTAAATGGAAAAGACATCCACATTTACAGTGAATAAGGACTTTTAGCGATGTGACAAATCCTTAAAACAGCACAAAAATCATGCTTTAAACATAAAAAAAAACTTTCAGAGAGACCGCACGTGTATTTAAGCCACAAACACTGATATCAGTATGGTGAAAACATTTGGTAAAAACTGTATTTTAAAAAAGTTGACATTTGGATGGAATTTCTCATTCTATAACAAAATTATTTTTGCTAACGAGTTGGACAAGTCACGGGCACGCAACAATGGTAGCCTACATTTAATTTAATTACTGTGAAAACAAATACACTCTTGGTTATGACTGACAATTTCGGATTATTCTGAAATACGTTGTTTTTAACAAACAAGATCCACAGGTGAGTGCAAACAAAACCACACTAAATTGTTTAAAAGATTAATGATGAATTTCTATCAGCTATTGTATTTACCTGTACTTGTCAGTTGTGTTTTGCCTTAAAGTACAACCAATTATATGAACGTTTAGGGT
This sequence comes from Beaufortia kweichowensis, assembly GCA_019155185.1. Lineage (NCBI taxonomy): Eukaryota > Metazoa > Chordata > Actinopteri > Cypriniformes > Gastromyzontidae > Beaufortia > Beaufortia kweichowensis. The sequence goes on from CM032805.1 coordinate 11,870,840, forward strand.
GGTTGAGCAAAAATTCTTACGGAATTCTTTTTCGGACAGGCACATTTTTCGACAGCACACTCGGGGCTGAAGGACCCCTCCGTGTCTGAACATGGCGGCGGTCACAAGGCTGTGTTGTGTCCTCAGATTGTCATATGAAGGTGAGTTTTAATCTTTAACTTCTCACTGTCTAGCGATTTCCACCTCTGTTACGTATAAAGGCAAATGACTTTTATTTAAATTAATGCTCCGGTAAACACGAGAGAATAAATACGGTATTTGAGAGCTGTTGAAGAGAAAGCTAACCAGGACATGCTTCCTGTCCCTGTCAGACACAGCAGAAAAAAATAATAAAAACATCTGTTAAAAATGCCTCTTTGTGTCTGATGTATGTCCCACAGATTGTCTGCTCTAAATAACAACTGTGACATCTTACTTACTTTAGGCGATTGTCTTTTAGAACTTGGAGATCGGAACCATCATTTGTACTTGTCAATTTGTACCTATTTATTTTACACACGTGTCTTGCATATGTTATTTAAATATCCGGGTTATTTGAGATGATAATAATGATAAGAGATTTCATATACAAGAGGTTCTCCACATTAAAGTAGTTGCAAAGTATTGCAGGGGTTTTATTTAAATCTGTACAATCTTTGTGCAAATGTGAAATGTGGTATGCTATGTATTGGGTTGTTATTGAGTAATTTCATAGTTTTGCTTTTTGTTGTGCATAATGTTTTCTGGCTATTGTGTTTAATAGTTAGACCGGCTGACAGACAGGCCAGTATATATGATTAATTAATTGTTTTGGTTGGTTTGGGTTGCCTTCAATATTTCTATTGCGTTTGGTAGCCTAGTGCAGTAAATGTCCCAACATTATGTGCAGCAATTGTCTCATCTATTATGTGCATTGTCTTGAAAGATGCTGTGGTATAAAGGACTGAAACACACACTAAAGGAATAAACTTGTTTTCTCCTTGTTTGCTCCTTCTCAGAACAGGATTAAACCAGTTGTGTCATAATCTCTGATCCTGGTTTGGAATTGAGGATCCTAAACTCTGTACAGCTGTATTTATTATGCCTTGTATTAGGCAGTGTCTTAACAACATCAATACTTTCTCACTTGTCAACAGGTGTTGGAACACTGAGAGCACTAGGGGGCGCCGCTTACTTCTCCCACTTTGTCAGACGCAGTCCCACCCAGTATGTTCCAGTCACAGCCACCCTGCAGCAAAACCGACATGGCAGCTTCTTCAACAAATGTAAGCCGCTTATAATATGATTTAATTAGCATTAAATTAAGGTCCTCAAAATGATAATGCTTTAGTGGATAGGGTTTAGGGCAGGCAGCCCTGAGGTCACAGGTCTGAATCATGATGGTATTAACTGTAGAGCTAATAAGATCCCTTCTTACCATTGTGCCATTGATGTTTAACCCCAGGTCACTGCAGAGGGGACTATACCTGCCGTAGCGTGCCGTAAATTGCTTCTGATTTAAGTGTCTGCTGAATGTCAATTGGCAAGTAACCAGTCCCCAATAGCACATAATCATTCAGTAGTGAACAAGGCAGATTCGTGGCATTGGTTACCATCAGCTACACCATTAATTTGTAAAACTTTATTGCAAAATTAAATTTAAAAAAAATCTTGTCAGCCTTTGATGACGTGTTTTTATATTGAAGTACTATTTTGTAATGTATCCTCATACTGGGCAATACGTAAACAATATCTGGTTCAGCCTAAAATCTGCCCATAAATATGCCTCTAAATGTAAGCAAGTTGGACAAAAACATATTTAGCAGCTTTTTATCTCTAGAGTATATGCAACCTTTGTTGTTTGTGTGCATTCACAAGGACCTTCTGCTCATTTGCACTTTGAGACATGAACATCCCTCTTTTTTAAATAGTACAAGCTTGGAAAATGTTACAAAAGAGAGAAGTCTGTGCATTGAAAAATGAGTTTGTTTTAAACTTTTAAAAACTAATTGGGGACATGCCTAAAGCAGATATTTTGCAGATGGTGTGATTGCATCAGAACGGATGAGAGTGTGTGTTTGAATGCTTAGGTTTTGTGTGAGTCAGTGTGTATTGGGATGTTTGGCTGTCACATAGAATTATGATGTTTTTTTAACTGATTTTGTTGAAATCGGATGCATCATTAAGCCTGGCAGCCCTCCCGCTCTCATCTAGTTAAGTCCTAATTAAATCAGAACAATATTAAACAACTCCCAGTGTCCCACATTACCCAGCCCCCTACACACACACACACACACACACACACACATAGAAAATATGGATAATAGTTCATACCGGCATGGTTAAACCAACAGCTGAAATGAACATCGGCACTTTTAGCATGCAAATTGTTATGAGAACTCACAAGTTACAAATGACTCATTTGATTATTCTTTGTAATGTCTAGCTGGCTGTATGTTTGTGTGTTGACACAGTGTTAATACCCAGTGCCGTCATTGTAGATGTGTTTATTTGACTGACATCCATTTTTTTCACTCAGTGACAGCTGAAGAACTCTGGCGGGGTGTCTTAGCTGAGACCGGTGCCGGTGCCAGAAAGGGACGAGGAAAGAGAACCAAGCGTAAATTGAGAAGAGATCTCAACAGAGGACAGAACCTGGGAGAAGGTAAATGCCCACAATTCTCCTCTCTCTCTTTTCTGCTAGAGTACATTGGTACTTGATACACTTAAAGGGACTGTATATGATACCAGTTTGAAATGTGTAATTAAGTACACAAACGTTTTTGCTTTAATTATCTTTGACATCACAAATCTGACTTATGATTCAGCAAGTGAGTCAGTTAATGACGCTATTTATTTAGTGGTTTCGTCTGACCCATTTTCACACTCTTCTGCTTTTGTAATCTAACCTTCTGCTAAGCTGACATCACTCACAGAGAGCTGCATTTATTGAGTTCCATTATTTACTTTCAGTTAAAAAGACCTCAAGGGAGTTTATCGATTATTCTCTCTCACTTTTTTCCTCTTAAAAAATCTCATCATTTCTCGAAACAAGATTTTTCCCGAAACAATAACAGTGTATGTGCTTACATGTGTTCTTCTCAGGTCGTGCTGGGTTCCTGTGGCCCGGTCTGAACACTGCGGTGTATAAGGATGGTTCCATCCAGAGGCCCTCACAGCGAGGGGAGGCAGAGCAAAAGGAGGTGACGGCAGCCCTGGAACGCCAGAGAGATGAATGGGACAAACGGAGGAAGACCAAGATAAAGAGAGAGAGAGGCTGGACAGGCAACTCCTGGGGTGGGATCAGTCTGGGACCGCCGGACCCTGGGCCAAACGGAGGTGTGTGTGCCTGATCTGCACCTGCATACTTTTCTTGCTTTGACAAACACACACTTCTTCCAAAACCTGATTCAGAAAGTGCAATCTCCTTGTAATTTACACTGCTGTTCATCACAGTTCTGCCACTTACCCTCTTCCCATGCGAATGGGTTTCCTGCTGCCTGATTGGCCGGTGGGAGGTAGGTGCAATCTTTGGTAGTCCTGTGATGGATGGCCCAGCTACAGTGAGGCCCGGAGTCTAAATCACATCTAGGTCTGCTCCAACCTTTTCACCCCTGAATAACCACGGCAACACCCCCACCTGTAAATCTAGGAAATATTCTCGCCTCTCACAGGCAAAATAAAAGACCTGTAATGAGTTACTGCAGAAAACGCAGACCCCTGAGGACAGAGGTCATAACATACCGCTCCGGAAATCTCATTTAACACTGTCCCTAATCAAGCACAAATAGGTTTTATGAACCATTTTCAGCAGTGTGTGTACAGCTCATCTGTGCTATATTTGTGATTAAAAGTTTTGTTCTTTCCAACAGAAACATATGAAGATTTCGACTCGCGTGTCATAGAGGTGAGTGCAACACAAACTGCATTTGTAATTTCTTTAGGTTGCACAATTTCTGAGTGACGGAGAATGTAAATATCTATTCATCTATTCAATCTATTCATCAGGATCAAGGAAGTACTATTCATAGGTAGCATTGTTTAGACCGTTTTTGTGTCTCATATGTGGTTTAATTCCATCAAAGTTTCTCAAGTACTCTTAACTGCCTGATGGAAGCACCAGATCTGCACAGCACAAAATTAACATGTAGTGCAGAGCGTCTGGAGCATTATCTAATTATACACAACAATGAACGTTTGATAAACAAATCTCTGTATGGAGCCCCAGGCTGGCACCACCAAACTCATTTGGCAGAAATGTTGCTGAGCTTAGAACAGCAGTTCACCTCGGGTCTTCTCTCTCTCTCTCTCTCTCTCTCTCTCTCTCTCTCTCTCTCTCTCTCTCTCTCTCTCTCTCTCTCTCTCTCTCTCTCTCTCTCTCTCTCTCTCTCTCTCTCTCTCTCTACTGCACTTTGCATGTTGTCTCTTTGTCCTCTGGTTGTTCAATTTTCATAAAGCTTTATTGGCAAAGGAGTGGACAGGTTTACAGCTGAAGCTTTTTCCTATATGAACACTTCAGAACAGATTCAGATGATTTATATTAAATGAACTCTCGGAAATCTCTATATCTGTCAGTGCTTTTGGCAGCAGTGACTAAACTAAACCGCATCACACTGCGAGTCAGACCTCTTAGTCTTTTCCAGTGTCCGTCACTTTAACTCATGTTGTTCCAAATGTTTCTTCTGTGGAACACAGGACATTTTAAGAGAAAGGAAAAGCTTTGTTCATGCAGTGCAAGTTTTTCATGCAGTAAATCTTGAGCGGAATCTGTTAAAACTAACAAAAAGCTAAAACTGATACTGATACTGTTTTCTGATACTGTGTGATAACTTTAAGTATGTTCAGACTTTTCTGTTCAGAAGTTTTAATTCTTAAGGTGTACAGTATTCAGATGATAGTGATGTAATTTTGTGATGTAACCTAAACTGCAGTGTGCTAGCCAGACACATTAAAGGACTTTACGCAAGACTGAGATGCTTCTGCAGTTCTCTTTGGATGCAAAATCATTTGAAGTGGTTTTGAAAAGCTCAGTGACATTATCAGGCTAGCTGTTCGCTCTGCCTCCCTCTCCCTCAGTCTCCCGGGTGTCCTGGAGAGTGAACAAGCAAAGACCGTAAGAGCCCAAGTACTTATAAAGGCACATTAATTACACGAAATATTTCCTGTAAAGCCAAGAAACTCTCCCAAGGGCAGAAGTCATCTGCCAAGATGGAGGGACGAGAGCCATAGTGATATGACTTGAGAGAGAGAGAGTGGGGCGGTCAGAGGAGAGATGGCTGATTTTTACAGAAGAGCGATATAAAAATGTAATGGTTATAAAGATGAATTGACTTACAGTTATGGGCTTCAATCTGGCCGTTTTCTGCTGCAGTGTATCATGTCTTGTAAGGGTTAGATGACCTCATTTCCTCTTTTAGAATCTTTGGCCCATTTTTCATTGTAGACACTGTCATCACCCACACGCTCAGACCCACACATGCACCACACATTTGCGTTTTTATATGCATGTCATCAGATCAGAGTTCTTTCCATTGCACGTACAGACATGCTATCGCTACCGCAGTGCTCTACCATTTGTAATGCTCTACCAAATATATATAAATTGAGAGATTAAAAAACAAATAAATTGTTAGATTAGTAGTTATCATAGCTAATGTTATATTCATGTATTGATAATGTGGTAGATTTGGTTTATAATCTCTAATCAGCAGATCATGCACACATAAACATTGTTCTTCCTCATTATTAGTGTAGAGAGGTTGAGTTGCGTTTCACTTTAATGATAATTATGGGTTTTGTAGTGATTGGATAATAACACAACCCAGTCCAAGTACATCTAATGAGCAGATGCGTGTGTGTGAATACAAACCTCTGTCTTTGTGAAGAAAAAATAGAATAGTCAGGGTTGTTATTGCATTTAGTTGTGTGTTTGTCTGTGCAGTCTGAACAGATGGTGTTTGTTTCACAATCACAGAATGCAGGTGGGAGTCACCCCCATCTTTCTCTCTCCCTCTTCTTTTTATAAAATAAACATTGTTCTTTTTCTCTGTCATCACTTTTGTTTAGTGCTTCCAATTTGTCATTTACTGAGATTTAGAAACAGCGCCGCTTACATCTTGTATTGTAATTTATTGTGGACGATCTGATCACTCTGTGTTTGCTCTGATCACATTCACAACATATTTTCCACCCACAACATATTCCCATTTTTTATTTAGGATCACTTGTAACAGGAGTAAATGGTTTCATAGAGAACATATCAGTGCAGTTAATCTGTATCCAGCGGTTTTCACACACACTATTGTCCAAAGTGATTTCTGTGGGCTGTTGAGATGGTTAATCAAATGCTTATATTGTGTATTGTCTTTGCTGAACAAGTTTTAAAAACATAAAATTTGAAGACAAAATCAGATATGTATCTTATAATGAGTTGCTCATACACAGAATTTGGGAATCTTAAGGTAGTCATGTATGTAATTTTCTCTTAACATGTTTAGCTCCTCCAGTCGGTGGTCTTTCCCCAGTATTAGTGATACTCCTACAGCAAAGTGTTACATAACAGCAGTAAGCAGCAAGAGTAAATCGCTTCAATTCTGTAAGTGCTAGAAACTATACAATTACAGCCTACAGAGAGAGAGGGGGAGAGAGAGAAATGTGTGCATAAGCACCACTGCAGTACTGAGATTCATTTTAAGGGATGCCAATATGGTTATACTGCCTCCTGCTGGTTGCAGTGAGAACCATACACATATACACATACAAAACTAACCTGCATATTAGTTAGTTTTATTGACACCAGTCATATGTGATGTTTGTTTTGTGATTGACAGGTCAAGAGTGTGTTTAACATCACAGCCAAGGAGGGAAGGAAGAGATCTATTAGCGCTTTGGTCGCTGTGGGCAATGGAAACGGGGCCGCAGGTAAATCCTAACACACATACGCTCCATTAATAATGGTTTTGTTAGAAGGCTTGTTAGAAGTAACAGATGGCAGTGACATTATAAGAGAGACGGGTCTAATAATCTCACCCTTAATTGAGTCTGGCTATCATGCTGTAGTCATAGAGTTTCTGGAGTGTATATAGCGACATAGTTTGATATGTGGGTGGAAATACAAAATGGCCATAATCAGAGTTAATGGACTCTTTTGTTCATTTTCCTGCAGGGTTTGCACTTGGGAAGGCAGCAGACAGGAACACTGCGCTCAGAAAAGTAAGACACCTGTGGACAGTTTAAATAACTCGCTCAAGGATGCGATAATAGTAAAACAGGAATGTGAGCTCCATATCTTCCGACACTCTTGAAGGACTTGAACCCTTTAACCGTGCTTGATCGAGCCAGATCAGTTTAGGATTCATTTTTTCTGTTTACCTTTCTTACAGGCAAAGAACCGAGCTGTGCATTATCTCTACTACATCGAGAGATACAACAACCATACCAGTGAGTCACACAGTGCTTTTTAAACCTGTGGTCAGTCTGTTTAAATGTTGTGTGGTTTGTGGTTTTCTTGGTGATTGTATTTTTAATAGACTTTTTATATATCATTAGTAACAGTAACATTAGTAGTGGCTTTGTAGACTTATTGTTAGCTAATTGAGCTCAATTTGGATGCAAGCATTAGCTAAATGAATAAATGTTATAGATCAAGAACAAAAATCCTGAATATGCTTGAACAACATTCAGAATCAGGAACTCTGGTATTTAAAATGAATAAATGCATTTACACAGGGATTAGGTTGCTCATTTACAGCTGTAAAACCACAGATTTCATGAAGAAGTTAAAGCTCAAGGATCAAAAATGGAGCTGTATCTAGAATCATATAACCACATGTACCTATATATGGATGGATGGACAGACTGTTTTTTTTTTAATGCCCTGTCTTTTTATCCTCATGTGCAGTATATCATGACATCGAGTCTACTTTTAAAAGGACCACGCTAAGAATGAAGAAACAGAACAAAGGTAACATCTGGTTACACACACACATTCAAACACATGCACAGACAGACACAATTTGCTTGATACCAGTAACCCTGTGCTTCCTGTTAATGTTTTTCACTTTTCCTGCATGCAGCAAAGTATCAGAAGCTTGTATGCCAACCACTGGTGCTTTTTTGTATGCTAAACATCTTTGTGGTATCCATATTAGATTTCTGTCTACACCCAGTCGAAACCAGAGAGGACATGACTGCTAAATTGATGATGCTCTGATTTTCATTACATGACGTTTGTTTAACACAGTTCTTTAAAATGGCGTGTATTTTGTGCTTTTAGGTTATGGCTTGCACTGTCACAGGGCTGTTATCACCCTCTGTAAGCTGATTGGTGTAGAGGACATGTATGCTAAAGTGGAGGGTTCGGTCAACCTTCTCAACATCACCAGAGCTCTGTTTCACGGCCTGGCCAGTCAGGTGAGATGTTGTAACCAAAAACCAAAGCCAATAATCTTCTCCACATCTAAATATATCTGATCTTGATACAGTAACTGCAATACTGCTATGTATGTTGTGTTCCTGAGTGTGTTTACATGTACAACAAAACCAGCAGAATAATAGTGTTACTGTAAATCTAGTCCTAAAAGCAGGAAGGTATATTTAAATCTGTTATGCAACAAAATGTGCAGTCACCGCAAATACATACTAGTTTCTCGGCAGTCCTGTCTTCAGGAGACTGATCATCTTCTGCAGACTACTCTAATGATGTTAACCTGCTGCACTTGTGCTAAGTTACAGTAAATAACAACCAGAAAGTGTTTAAGGAAAATCAATTCATTCCGGTCAGTTCAATAGTAATTGTGAAGAGAGAGAGAGAGACCAACCTGTCTGGTTCAGTGTTATCACAATTCATGTTTTTCACAAATGGTACCTTGCCGTTGCCATTGTCATGCTCTTCCCTGTCGGACCTCCAGGCTTGTATCCTTCTAACTCTCCTCTTCCCCCTACAGGAGACTCATCAGACTCTAGCTGATAAAAAGGAGCTTAATGTGGTGGAGTTCAGGGACGAGCAGGGCCCTCTGCCTATCGTGGTGGCCCGGCCGCAACTCGGCACCCGCAAGGAGCCAGAAGTTGAGGATGAGGTGCCCAACACGCGTCTGCACTGGGCGGAAGTGAAAGCCGCGCAGGGCGTTAAGAGATCGGTGTGGGCGGGCGTGAAAAGGACCATCTGGTGATGTGAACTAGACTGAAAATGACGTCCTGCCAAACCAAACTGCAGGCTAAATGCCTAGTGAAGAACTCGACGCTGTTTGCTGGGTGCAGGTGCCTGGGCTGGCATGCATCTAAACAATTTTACAGCACAGCAGTACAAAAGTCTATGGAAATAAGTTTTTATGTTGCTAGTCTATGGAAGTATGTATGAAGAGAGAGGAATTACCATTTTTCAGTCTTCCAGACTTTGCTTGTACTTATCTTTGTGTGACGTATTACTGCAAGAGATCCAATAAATCTACAGTAAACCCATGAGACACCTCTGTTTCGGCTCATTTATCTTGTTACGGTTTGTAAAGTGTGACAACAACGCAGCCAACTTAATTTTTCACTAGCATGCTGAGTATCTTATAGCTCAGCTGATTTTAAAATATTGTCACTTTACCAGTAACAAGCTATCTTTTCAGAAAAAGTAGCTGCTGGAGTAGTAGTAGTAGTTAAAAAAAAACATTGTGCAAACTTTACAATTGAGTTTTAAGCTGTATGTTTTGTAGTTTTACAAATTCTGTTGCATTTTAGTAAATATTCTCATTTATTTTACATATGTTTTCTGTAGTAAAGTAACAAAAATGAGTTATAGGTGTTAATTATAGTACATGCAGTTCAACAATGAAAATTAGGATGATTGTTCTAATTTCATGCCATCAGCCTAGATATCTTTATTGTTGTCAGATAATTGCTGCTATATAATCTGAAAATCCCATTTCATTAAAAGATTTACATTTATTCATAGTAGTCTTATCTTCACAAACTTCCCCAGCCACTGTCATTTATGGATTGTTGTATGATTGTCTTAGTAATGTAATGGTTCTCAGAGTATCTCCTTCAGCGTGTGTGTGTGTGTAAAAGAGAGAGAGAGATAGAGAGGTTGAGCTAGACACATTGTTTTTAAACACTAGCTGGATGAAGACCTTTGATTACAATAAAGCGAAGAGGTGATTTTATAGACACAAACATTTATTAAAGGCCATAGTAAACATTTGTGATACATGTATATTTTCTTCAATAAAGACTTACACCTTAACATTTACACATTCTGTCAAGTTTGTTGTAATTGCTAATTGTAATATATATGTAATTCATAGTTTGTTGTAGCTAAATATATAAAAATGGATTAATCTAGTACAAAGTTATAATAAGTATATAAAACCCAAAAGATAGTCCTTCATTCAGACCTGCGCAGGTCATTGTATTTGTATAGATACATTGAAAAGTTTCCCTCTCCCAAAATATATATGAGCATTATTATTAGAAAAGAAAAAAAGCCTGAGTAATAGAAATAAAACTCATGAGAGTGTACATTTCATAAAGATCCGAGTTAATAAAGAGCGTTTTGTCACAGCCGTGGGTTTCTGAGTGGAGGGCTCTCAATTAGGACTGACCCGTAAGATTCATCTCTCTCAGCCTCAGCGATTAATTCCAATGCTTACTTTCTCTGTTGGCTGTTAAAGTTTCCTCCAGTTGGCATATCCCAGTGGGATTTCCATCGGCAAGCAGAAAGAATGCAGTGAATGAAGTACAGCAGTGTGGCAAGGTAGGCGAATACCTGTGGGAAAAAGATTAAAAGATCAGTCAAATATTAATGGGTGTTCAAACAGCTGTAGGTCAAATTGTAAGATCTTCAATAGGTCAGGAGCTGTGACTGTGAATAACTTAAAAAGGAGCAAGAAATTTTTTTAATGATCAAATCCTCATTTTGTTTGAAGGAGTCAACAGAAGAAATTTTCTTTTCTATTAAAAGTAATTGTGGAAAAACATTGCCAATTAAGTACTATAAAAGTGTTATTAAAGTATAAGTCTTCAAAGCCATATAATTGCTCCGTGTGTGAGGTCTTCTTTTCTTTTATATTCACAAAATTATAATAATATTATTTAATATTGTCTATTAATAATCTTTTGTTTATTAACTGGTTCAGCAAGTTAGTAGTATAGTTCACCCAAAAATGTAAATCCTTTAATCTTTTACTCATCTTTATGTCATTCCCACCCTGTATGACTTTCTTTCTTCAGCAGAACACAAAAGAGATTTTGGAGAACGTTGATAACCAAACATTGACTTTCATTTTGTGGACAAAAAAACACTGAGGCTTGTGTTCCACAAAAGAAAGAATCACATACAGGTTTGTAATGACATGAGGGTGAACAAATGATGAGAACATTTTTATTTTTGGGTGAGCTATCTCTTTAAGAGTCAGACATGGTATAGAACATTTATTTTGCACCTTAACTATTTATATTTTATCTAAACAGCATAACAAAGTCATAAAATATCCTCAAAGTTCAGCTTGGAGATGAGACGCATACAGTGTGTTCATTAACATAATATGTGATTTGTACTTACCACTGCAGCAATGTCGGTCTGGTAGTAGTTAAAGGGATAAATGGCGAGAGCGGTTGCGTTTCTCATCTGGATGGTCACAGTGGCAAGAGGGACTGCGGCACTCAGGTAGAACATTGAAGCAATCAGATGATAAAGAAAATCCTGCCCACAAAAGCCATAATTAAATGCAGCTCATTCAAACACAGACATACTGTAACTTTCTCTACTGACCAGTAAAGAACAGATGCTCCTGTTCTTGTGTCCACCGCAGGCAAACGTGACCAACCAGAGAAAGGTCATTACAAAGCAGAATACAGACACGAACATGACCCATCCCAGAGGATTGTTGGGCTCCACATGAGTGGTAGCCACTAGGATCCACACCAGCCCTCCACACACCTGGAAGACGCAAACAAGTGAAGCTGTTAGCGCATATTCTCAGTGCAACCAAGCAAATAACTAGACTTTTACTTTTAGTTGGTTCTAACACACTGTTTGAGATACAGTTTGTGTTAATAATAAACTATTTAACTGAAATAGTTTCCCAATCCTTGCACACAAACCATTCATACCCTCCAAAACAAAAAAACAACAACAATCCTCATAAAACAGACACACATTGAAACAAACCCAAATATTGAAATATTAAACACGCACAGACACTGTCTTTGTGTTTTCAGCTTCACTAATACGCTCATCCTCATTGTTTTTACTGATATATGAGCTCATTCAAGCCTATATACCCACAAGTGCTACAACCAGAAAACAAACTTTCTGCTTTTAAATAACACTCTTCCATTCCTCAGGTTACAGGTTAATGGAGGTGTACAAGTTCTGTAGTGTCAATGCTGCTGAATAAGATCCGAAAACAATTCTCATATCACCAGCAAACCAGCAGTCAATTGCATCCAGCATCCAATAATCACAGTAAACAATAAAAGAAATTTAAATGAAAATGATCTCTTATTTTTAATACATTTGTGGATTGTCAATTAGTTTAATAAAGTTAAATAAGTACAACCAATATCCTGTTATTTAAGAGACGTAAAAGACTTAAAGAAACTTAAAGGAACAAAATGACCTTGAACTATAGAAACATTGAAATATTCACTCTTGCAGTGACTTTGTATGTCCTTAAAAAGAAAGAAAGAAAGAAAGAAAGAAAGAAAGAAGGAAAAAAATTAAAGAATTAAAAAAAATGAAAAATGCTTTTTCAAAGGCTTCTAACATTTTTGAAGGGGTCCCATGTACAAACTGTTATTGTAACTTTGTAGAGACAGAAAGAAAGAAAGAAAGAAAGAAAGAAAGAAAGAAAGAAAGAAAGAAAGAAAGAAAAATAACAATAAAAAGAAAAAAGTATAAAAAGGAAAATAAACAGATAAAGAAAAAAAAAATTAAACAAATTGATTAAAAGAAATTTGTGGTTTCTAAGACTTTTTACATATAAGGTACAAATTGTTTTATCTTAGTATTTTTATTTAAATGGGAGAAAAATAGAAAGAAAAGAACAAAGGATGAAACAAAACGACAGAAGCTTTTCAAAAGATTTTTAACTCCAGAGTGGTTTGGAAATAAATGTTGATTGTTTAACATACCAGTTCAGGCAGGTAGAGGATGTCCGGTGCGGTGGAACACACACGAAATCCGCTTGGCAAACTTGTCTGCTGCTGCTGCATCTTCTCTCTGCCGTTATCCTCTGCAAAAATGAGTGAAGTAACGGAGCCACAGCTCCCTCTTTTCAATGTCCGCCGGAGACCTGAAAAACCTGCTTTGCCAGTTCCAAAATCCTCTGGACACACCCACCCTCCGTGAGGAGAGCAGCGGTACGCTGCAGGTGTGAGAGTCAGGAGCTCGGCTTGAGCCTGTGATGTTTGTGCTTTGAGTAAGACGTTGAGTAATATTGAGAAGCTTAATCTGCTCAGGTGTTCACAGATACAGTCACACTAGACCGATCACGCGTTTAGCAGGCATGTTTGCTGAGTAATTCTGCTTTGAAAGTTGAAATAATAAAGAGTTAAAAACTAATCCTTGTTGGAAAAAATAGAAAGCGTCACGTAAATTCTAAGGGATTTATTGGTTATAATGGCATTGTTTTGGTTATAGTGGAAACTGTAAAGGTCCCTTGAGTCTCAATTGGGAATGTGGTTGTTATCTGGCAGATGGGAACCATCAGAACACAATTAAATCCTGGAATAAGGCCCAATACACAATATATGTGAAGGGATTTTCAATTGGTTTTAATGGTAAACAGCTAATTGTTTATAGAAAAACATTAGAATTTGTATTCTTTTTTATAGTGGGTAATTTTAGTAGCAGTGACCTGTTGATAAAGACAGCCCCCTCTTCCCCTATATTTCTTTAACTTTCTCCTTCTTTAAAGGGTGTAGTTTAAAATGTAGAATAATTTCTTGTAGAATGAATTTAGAAATCACATCTAAAGTTAAATGAAACATACACTACCAGTCAAAAGTTTAGAAACACTTATTCACTGTTGTTTAGCATTTTCCCCACATGTTAGAATAGTAGTACCAAAACTATGAGCATCCAAAATAAATGAACACTGTTATATTTTAGCATCTTTAAAAGTAGTCACCCTTTATCTAGAATTTGTAAAATCATACTCTTGACATTTTATCATCCAGCTTCTTGAGGTCTCAACCTGTGAAGCTTTTTAAACAGATCTGAAGAAATTTCTATCTATGCTGGACTCCTATTGGTTGCCTTTTATTCATTATTTGGTCCTAGTAATCCATTTCAAAAAATATTTTTTAAAATAAGATTCTAATTAAATAAATTAATATGGTAAAACAATTATATTTTTGTTCACAAAAGTAATTTTAAACAAAAAAATTAAATATATACTGTCAGATTAAAACATTTTAAGATAATAAAATAACATCTTTAGACACAATTGTGTCTAAACTTTTGACTGGTAGTGTATATTAAATATGGGTAAAGTATCTTTATCAGTAATCAAAGTCAGTGGAGACTTGACCTTTGACCCCATGACCCTTATGAAATCTACACTGGTGGACTCAACCTCCCCATTATTGCAAATGATATACACAATCCAACAATATGGACTAAAATATATCAGTAATATATATTTCACATATATTTATTGTTTATATTTATTAAGGCTCATTCCAGATTATATACACAAACCACTTTCCATACAAGATGTTGGTTGTTTGTTTGTTTTTGACATGTGAAACATAGAGCATACATAAAATGCATTTACAGATTAGATTAAATCAGAATGTCAGAAGCTTTAGAATCAATATAGACCAAATAAAATATACAAAAGTGTATGAAGAAAAAAAATCAGAAAATAATTCAGAATGGCATAAATACTGATCTATTGTGTAATGCTGAAAATAATATTTCATCTTTTTTGTTTCATTATGATCCACCTCCTCAAATATTCTCTTTTTTCTCTTGCTAAGGTGGGTTAGTTGATTAGTTTAGGAGGTGGTTTTATCACTGTTGGATGATTAGTTTAGTTGACGGTGTGTTTGGCAGGATTTGCTGTCATATGTTTGGTTTGTTGATTGGTTCATCTGGGGCTTTCCATTGATGCTCTATAAAATAAAAGTGTTTCTGCAGCTTTAGATTTTCAAGAAGACTTCCATCGGAGTGCAGAGAAGATTGCATGAATGTAGTACAACAAGGTGGTAACGAAAGCCATCACCTGCAATCACACAAAAAATGCAATGTTTAGCTTTTGGGGTCTCTGGTTTTATCACATTTAGGGTGTAAATAGACTGGAACCTATTCATTGGTGTTTAACCCAAACAAGTAGCATTTTTTAAGAGTGATCAATGTTAATCTTACATTTTATATGTGCATGTGACATCCAGGCTAAAGCCTCAAAATCTAATTATGAGATAGGTGCATTGAAGTAGTCATAGCCATAAAAATGATAAAAATATGTAATATGTGTTTGTGTGATTGCTGTAAATGATAGATTATATGATAGATCTTGAGATGGAGTACTAAAAGTTGAATTTATAATACTGAGATTATTTATTTAATGATTTTTATTAATGTAATGTTTTATTATTTTGCATAAAAATACCAAGTGTTGACATCCTAAACATGGATTTTAAACTTTGACCTGGACTCAGTATTAAAGGTATCAAGGTTATATTTTCACAGAATGTTCTTAACATTTTATCTAGAAAACAGAAAACACACACAAAAAAACAAAGTAGGGTCACATATGCATAGCTACCAAATCTTTTTGAGTATAAACAGCATGTGCTGCTCAAACATTCTTAATATGGAGGTTGTTAGTCTGTTTATGAGTTGTTATGTGGATATCTTTATTGAGACAGGGATATACGTAATGCTCAAAATCACAGAGCTGAACATCAGGCTATAAACATCCCAATGGTATCTATATTTTAGTTTACTAGAGTTTAGTCAGCAATTATACTTTTATCTGTCCGCTCTTTAAAGGTGGGACAGATATGTACCTGTGATAAATAACATGGCATGTACGGCAGCTTAATTATATGGCATTCTTCACATACACTTGGATTATCTGTGATTTCCATCTATGCAATTATAAAATGATGTAGCAAATTAAGTAATGAGTCTTACCACAGCAGCAATCAACAGTTGGTAATTCTTGAAATTTATGTTATCTTTATAACTGATGGTTACAAAAGCCAGAAGCACAGAAGCACTCAGATAAAATAATGCAGCAATGGCATGATATCCAAGATCCTGATTGGAACAAAAGACAGAACAAAAGTAATCAGATGTTTTGTGTCCTGAGTAATGAGATTTGTCATACAACAGCCTTTATTTGGACATTTAGGGGTTGCTTTCACAGACAGGACTTAAGTATTAAGGCAGGAGTAAGCCTTAGTTAAATTATAATAAATATTAGAGCTTAGAGCTATAAATTATAGAGCTTTTTTAAACTTAGAAAAACAGTACATCTCGAGGCAAAACAATGACACTGATATATTTTAAGATATGTCAGTGTAAGTTGTTTTTAAGTAAGACAGCTCAAACATGCATGTTAGTCTGGGACTAGGTTTAACTGTCTCTGAAATTAGGCCTGAATGTATAGATGTCTCTCCAAGTGTCATTTATTTTAAAGCAGAATCAAACATATGCATTGTATAAGTATTTAAAGCAAAATCAACATATGAAACACCTTTTTAAATTTAAGGGGAAAGCTTATTAAGCTTATTTAAAATTAGGGGAAAAGCTATTTGTTTACTTTCAGGTTGTAAAGCTTTGCAAACCGAGTAGTCCAAGGGTGCTGAACTACACCTATGGTCACTTTGCCAGGACACATGGTTGGTTAAAACTAATTGCAAAACATTATAGATGTTATACATGTAATGAAATCCATATCTTTCTGAATTATACCACCCTCAGATATTGGTAACATTTTACAACAAGGTTGTAACCGTTAACATCATGCTTCAGTTAACATGAACTAACAATGAACAATACAGTACTTATTAGTTTATGTTAATTTTGGCATTTACCACATTTTTAAATGAAATGTTTTATTTATTAACATATATGAGTTAATGCACAGTGAACTAACATGAACAATTATATTGCATTAACTAACATTAACAAAGAGTAAAACATGCTAAAAAGCTATATTGCTCATAGTTAGTTCGTGGTAGCTAATGCAATTACTAATGTCAACAAATACAACCTCACTGTAAAGCGGAAAAAATATTTTGATACAGTACAATGTGCATGTCAGGCTTGGCTTATCATGACAAGTACTGTACTATATATTCATATAGCCTACTCAAAGGGACTTCGATATAATACAGGTCTAAAAGCATTTTAGCACCATGAACTGAAATGTCTTACCAGAGAAGGCCAGACGCTGCTCTGGTTTTTACCAGTGAGGAATATGAAGAACCAGATGGTGGTGAAGACGAAGCAGAATATAGATACAAACATGACCCAGCCCAGAGGATTTGGCATTTCCACACGTGTGGAAGCTACCAAGGTCCACACCAATCCACCAAACACCTGGACCAAACAAATATACATCCATGACATATCAAAATAAATAAATAAATCATAGTAAGCAAACGCATACAATACACATACAAATAAACAAGGTGAATTATAAATAATATAACATGTAATTGGTATAGAGGACATTGTGCTTTTTACAATATACTTGATATATTAAATAATTTAGTGGTTGTGGTTAAACAGAAATTCCAATCTCTTTACCCTCATCAACCAGCTTTAACAGGAAGCTCTTGTTAGTTCAGCCACTACTGAACATAACTGGGTGTGGCGATAGTTTCTCGTAAAAAGATAATAATAAACAATAACTAGAAAACAAACACCCATACATTTACTAAATAATTGTGTCTACAGATAAATGATCTCTAACAGGTTCTGTCTGGAGTTAAACACCAGTTCTGTCTGCATTTATGTACTGTCATCTGTTTTATTTTAGCAACAAGCAACAAGAGGCTATTCTATATTATGAATATGGTGATTAAATTCACAATGAGTGAATGAGCCTTGAGAACTATTTTTCTTAATAGTTATCACATAATAAAACTAATTAAAATGTTTTTCATTGGAATGTTACTTGATTAAGCAAATTGAAGTGCCTTTGGCTGAAAGACATGCAGGCTATACAATAATAGCATATAATGAATTAACACAATCGAATAAAACAATACTGTTATACTATGGGTGCTATGCAATGTGTTATAGCTGGTTTTATATTGTGTATTTTAGCCTGGCTGGAATGCGGTATTGACCAGTCAGCATCCGGGTCTGAAACTATTCATTTATACTTTGAGCTTTGAGACAGGATATTTGAGACGCTTTAGGACGCCCATTGTTCTACACACATACTTCTCGTTTTATACAACAATGACACACAAACACATTTGACATAATGACAGCTGTTTTCCTCATGGGGAACATACTATCTTTGTGGAGTCCCCACTTTTTAGGATTTACACGGACCACACATACGCACAAAAATATTAACTTTATTTATCTAAAATGTAACTATTTTCACCCCTCATCTATCTATACAGTCAACCTACATTTAATAGTATTTACTGTGGTCTCAGTCAACACGCCCTTTGTTTAAAACTTTACACAACACACATGAACCTGTATTCTATTCTGGGATTCACCACAAAGCATTCAGAGGGTGCAGTTATTTTACAAGTTGCTCCACCCCACAGTGAACAGCTTTACAACATAAATCAGACTTTTGTAGCTCTTATCAGCTGCTTCCTAAAAAGACCTGCAGCCAAAACTACAGCAACTGTACTCTTAAAAATAAAGCTCCCTAAATGTTCTTTGCCAGGTTTTATGGTTCCATAAAGAACATTTAAAAGAACCTTTCTAATGAGGAAAAAGGTTAAACAGACTACAAAAAGGTATAACATAGAAATAGTTAGATGACTAAAAGGTACCTTGGGCAACCAAAAATGTTTTTTCTATGGCATCGCTGAAAAGAAAATTTGTTAGCATCTTTGTTTTTAGGAGTATGCTGGACCTGCATGGCTCCACATGTATCCACTGGCATATAAGTAAAATTTAGTGTTTCCAGAAACATAATACATAAAGACTATAAAATATAAAAACATAATAAATGTAACTAGGTGTGTCATGCTCCACAGTTTGATAAGTAAAAAGTAACTGCAATGACTCACCTGTGGTTTCTTATTGAATGTGTCCTTTATGCAGAACAGTTTAAAATAAACACAAGATAAACTTGCAAAAGACGCCGTTTCCCATAAACCATTTGAAATTATTGTTAGCAATACAACTCAACTCTACAAATCAACTTTAGCAATGTCCCAGAATCCTTTGATAATCCTCTCTTAGCCATAAGCCCCACACTGTAAATCTGTCCAAAAATTGGTTTAAATTCGCCAACTCCTGCTTTCTTAAAATAAATAATCTCACCGATTGCATACTTACAAACTCTGGGATGAAGAGAATATCAGGCATGGTGGTACAAATCTGACCACCCCTGGGTAGCACGGAAGCAGACATTGTGTGTGGTTCTGAATGATTGTCAGATCTCAATAAATGTGAGCAGGAACAATGAGTGACTTCTTAAACACATCCCTCACAACGTCCCTCCCTACCCTCTTATTCTGGTTCATTTGCACTACTCATTATTCAAATAAAAGTTCAGTTGAACTCTTTGTGTGTTGTGTAGAACTGGTCTGATGAGATCTCAGATGTTTCCTCTGCACACCCCAAATGTTAATAAGTACAATGAAACAAAT
Organism: Beaufortia kweichowensis; assembly: GCA_019155185.1. NCBI lineage: Eukaryota > Metazoa > Chordata > Actinopteri > Cypriniformes > Gastromyzontidae > Beaufortia > Beaufortia kweichowensis. The sequence goes on from CM032805.1 coordinate 11,890,595, forward strand.
TACACATCAAAATTTCATGACAAGCACTGTAAAAATTGACATGTTTAAATGAAACGTGTACATTACAATAAAGCATGTTTCTGATGTAATATCGGTGTAAATAATAAGTATTGGTTTGGCAATGCACATACAATACAATTTTGTGATGCAGGTGCCAAACATCTTGTAGAGACAAATCAAATGATGCTTGCTATGATGCTTGTAACAAGCAACAACAAAAAAAAGCCATATGTTAAAGTAGCATTTACTTTTAACTAAGCTGGCCTCCATTTAGAGAGATGTTTAACAGCAAGACAAGATTTTTTACCTTTATGTCCTTGAACAATGCTGATTAGATCTCAACATGTTTGACAATGCATTGTAATTTTCACTTAGACCGCAAAGGTGCAGAACGAAGCCAAACAGACATACTGCACTGTAGAGAATGAAAACAGATTAAATTACAGTGCTGAAGAATTTAAACAGCAGTACTTGAAGTAGATCACAGATCTTGGATTTTCTGGGAACCATGAAACATTACCATGTTGTTAAACTGTACCGATAACAAATGACTAAGGTCCAGTGATTAGAAACTTTTAAGGACTCTTTTTAGGACAACTTTCTCTTTCGTACTACAGTTGATGAAGGTTTTATCCACAAAGTTGATAAGAACATGAACAATAATTTGTACAATTATGATTGGCCTGTGGAGAACCACTGTCAAAACTGATTCAGGAGTAGAGATGAGAGACAACAAAGCTTCTCAATATTGACTTGTAAAACATATCGTAGGGCGAATAAGTTAGAAAGTTGTCCAAGTGCTACACACAAAATACAAATAGTTGAATGAAATTATAAGCACAATGTTAGCTAACTACTAAACTAGTATCTGCAAAAAGTGGTTGTGATGGAAAAGACTCCAGTAGCACAGAGTATTCTCAATCTTACTTTTCAGTTATCATCCCTGTTTTTACCATGCTAAAATTTTAGGAAAGGTATAAAATAAGAGCAAACCGAAACCTCCCTTACATGTGCTACCGTAAAAAATATTAACTATGTTTAAACAATTCAGGTGAATGTTTAACAGCCATATCCAGGGATACCAGTCGTTTCAGGTTACCACTATGTTGATATCCTAACTACAGACCTTGTGTGTCGTCAGTGTGAACTGATTGAATGTATTCTACTAATAAAACTAAAAAGGTTTCAGTTGCTTTTCAATTGCACTTAAATGCCATCACACATCAGCTGGTTCAGCAAACAAACGTAACTCTCCACAGGGTGAGAGGCTGTGTGTCGGTCGGGCAGACCGGCTCTTACAGAAACATACTTTTGTCTGACTGGCTGGTGGATCTTGTGTCTGATAGAGACACACATACGCACACCTGGTTGCTCATGAGAACACTTAGCTGTGAACAATACATGTTTGTTCCATCTGATTACATAGGGTAAAAATTACATGAAATGTTTATGAGCAATATGATTTATTTTTCTATTGATAGCTGCTGTGTACTGTCATTATTACCACCAATGGCGCCATTACCATCATTAACTAGACATACACATACTATATAAACACAAAAGGTGTTTAAAGGGATAGTACATTAAAGTTTACTCATTCTCATGCTTTTGTGTGTGTATGCCACTGAGTCATACACAAGTTTTGAATGACATGAGGGTGAATAAATAATGACATAAATTTTCATTTTTGGGTGACTATCCCTTTAAATCAATTTTTTTTACATATTTCTTGCATCAAACCAAGGTTTGTAACGTTGTGATTCACCTCAGATCTGATTAGTTTGGTTCATCTCTTAGAAGTCATTAGCGAAGAATTACTGTGAATCTCCATGGAAAAATTACTGTAAAAAATACTTTTGGAACAAAGACAGTTTTAGGGGATTCATGATTCTGAACAGCGTAAAATATCTTTAAGCAGATTGGAGCCACTTCTGCTTATATAAAAAAGTGTATGATGTGCAAGTTTACACAGTGTCTCAATCTGTTTACTCAGATTGTCATTTATCACTATCCAGACAGTTGTGTGTTTGTTGACTTTGGGCTCCAACAATTTTCTATCACCACAGCAGCAGGCCATCCAGCTGTATCATCTTACTAACTCATGTGGTGGTGAAATACGAACACTCTGAAACCCGCCCCTTCAGACTGGCCCAAAACACACCCATATACTCACACTTAAATACTAGCAACTTCTCTAACTGATGTACTGTTTACGTTTATCGTCTCTGTCATGACAACCCATTGATAGCTTCTCTGTTGATGGCTTATCACAGGCCAGAAACTGAAGAATAAACTATTTCAGTCCTGTGAGTGATACCAGTTATGAGATTTCTAATCTGAGGAAATAAACTGGGACAGGGTGGAATACTATCAAGTTAATTTTAAAAGATGGAATGTTGTCTGACCTGTTTCCTTTCATTTCTCTATAAACTCTGGGAGTGTGGAAACAGAAACCAGCTGGAAAATAAGTGACAGTATTTCTTTTTCTTTTAATTTACACAGTCATGTTCAGTCTCAATTCCTGTTTCATCAGAATGAATTGTTATATAAATCAATAGCACACGACTTATTGACTTTTACAGAACTTTCAGATGTGAATTGAATATTATGATCATATAACAGATAAGGGTTCACATTGGTCATATATATAGGGTGGCAGATCAAAGCTTGCTTCAAGGCGATAAAGGTCTTAAAGAATGATTGTGCAAGTACATTTAAAACATTGACAAACGATACCGGCACCAGGTAAACTCAATTACTGTAAAATCAATACATAGTGCACTTTTCATCTCTCTCCATCGATACTCATATCCTCTGATTTTTGTACTCCAAAGCAAATTATGGATCACTTGAATCAATGAATCCGTTGTATTCAATAAATCAGTTACAAAGGGGTGTATTAGGAATGGAGAAATTTACTGACCTACATTCTTCCCTACAAAGGATGAAGTATTTTGTAGCCAGACCTTTGATCTAAGCTTTAGATTCTTAAATCTTCTTAAACATCCACTTAGCCAAGAACAAAATCAACAGAATGACATGCCTTAAAACTCATAAATTATTGTAAATCCCTATAAAAATGATGAGAAAAATACTTCCGGAACAAAGATGGTATAAACAGCTGACGGGCACCGTTGCGCTCTAGAATCAGCAAACTTATGTCAAGTATGTCAAATAAGATCATCCAGCAGATTTGGGACCATTGTGAACATGTTCAGCTTTACTAGATGAAAGTATATATGATTTTAGTTACAATAAATGCAAATTCACACACACGTCTCTCTATATTTCTTAGGAATTAAAACTCCTAACTATATCAATATATTCAAGAATTAAAGGTAAAATTTATACAAATGTATGTATAAATTTTAATCGACCACTACTAAAAAAGAATGGTCTGTCCTCCTCAGTGTTTATTGAGCTTATGAGAACTGAGAACTTTTTCTCTCTTAAAGATGCTCGACATCAGGCACATGTTTACATACATACTGTAGTGTAGAAACACTGGTCACAGCACAGGAATGCATCTTTTGGGTTGTTAACTGAGCAACAACTGATGAAACTTTTAGCTGGCATGTATCGCACCTTTTTACACCACTGATACTGCAGACAAGATTGTTTTAATTTGAAACAATTAATACTGATTCATGTCTTTAACTGAGCATCTTATGCCACACCTGATGACTGGGCGAGGCAGCGTGTCAGAAACAGCATAAAGTTACGGGAACAAGTTTATAAGATTGAAGGGGTGGAATATGTTGAAATAGGTATTGTGTGGCAAAGACAGAGGGGTGTGCTTATAAATCCTTCAGCTATGTGTGTGTGAAAAAAGGGTGGGAATTCTATTTAGGAGGTGTGTTACTTAAAAATAGACCATTATTTAAGGCATGGACGGCTAAGGGATGCTTTACAAAGCATCTCATTACAGACAAACACAAACGTAAACTACTAGAAGGTTAAGACATTTGACTGAATGTATCTTTGGAAAAAGCTTTTATCTAAAGACTCAAGTGCTTGGATTTAATTCTGTAAAAATGTAATTGTTTTGCATTTTGAGAGGCTTAAAATTTAATTTAGTAAAGGAATACTATCCAACATGTGGCCAGCAAGCAGTGAAATATATCTTCACAGTTTTGTCTGAAAGTCATCCTAGGATGCATCTTATAAAGCAAAGAAGGGCAAGACTAAATGCAAGATACAAAATACAAAGATTGTTTTTATTGCAGCATTTTCCTTCTAAAATATTTTTATGTGTGTTATGTCATAGTTTCGAGGACTGTTTTTTTAATGTGCATACCGTAATAATAGAGAACAAATAGGTGTGTTTAAACCAACTTGACTGGCATTGTACAAACGTGTGGCGTGATTTCAACATCACATTTACTGGTAAGACCTTTTCTAGAGCTGGGTGTGAGATGAATTAAACAAACTCATAAGAGTTCAAGAATTTATTAGTGCTATTAATATATAAATAAAAACGGTCAAATATTAAATTGAAACCTTTGACAGATATGCTTTGTTAACTTCTAGATCTGACTTATTAAATTCTACATTGTAAAAGCATCATTGTGACACAGTTTCTGGTAGATCAAGTATTGATCATCTGATTGGTGCTAATAGGCCTTTTAGGAGACAGGGGTGCCATTATAGATCAGACTCTACTGTCAGTGCTGAGCGGAGCTAATGAGGTCATACGTGACCTGTGTGATGTCAAAGGCTTGATGTGTGCATTGTGATGACAGCATAGTTCCTACTGAGGTGTTTTGGGAAGGGCTGTAGATGAACCGAGCACGCTGGGATTCCACCTCCTCGTCGGCCCAGCAGGGAACGGGCATCTCCGCAGAATACAACAATGGATACACACTGCCCATATATACACTCACAAACAATTTCTTTAGCACATTAATATCTCTCTGTAAAACACAAAAATACATATTGTATGAAGATAGCATGAATAAGCATTTTAATATATTTTGTAATAATCCTTGTTTGTGAGCTACAAATAAATACCTAAAATACAACACACAGTGTACTGTACCTTGTCCGATCGTCTCAGGTTACTCTCCGATTCTGTCCATGACTTCTGTAAAATCAGATTTTCAAATTAGTGAATACACCAACACCCTTCTCTGTGTGTGATTTTGTCCCTACATGGATAGAAAAACCTAAAATCACCCAAATTAAAGGGGCCAACGAATGATCCCTATTGGCAAAACAGCTTAAAAAACTTGTTGTTATGACAAATTTAAACATCCATAAAAATACTGTATAAAGGTTTAGGGTATAGAAAACATAAAATTCTTACTACGAAATCAGTCATCACCATTATAGAAAAATATATGCGAGTGTGTCTTTACCCTAAATGCATCCATCAGGTCTGGCTGATCTAGAAAATCAGGGAAGGAAGCTAGAACTGAGTTGCAGATCAGATCTAAGCCAGAAAACAACAGGAATAAACACTTGAATTATGGCTTTTACATCATTAGGATGTTAATAACATGGACTCTTTTAAGTATGTTTGACTGTATTACCTGCACTCTGCATTGTGACTCTGTCCAGTAGAAGAGCATCAGCTAATATTTGTCTGTATATTGCCAGGAGGTGCAGCGAGGACAAACTTCCAACTATAGTGTCTGGCAGCAAACTAATGGAACATAAACAGATAAACCGTTACTGCTGCATAAGTGTATATGTACATAAATGTGTAAATATGCATTTTTTTCTTTTCTGAAATCAGAGAAGCAAAATCAATGTGAAATGAGTGTTTACTTCAGACGTTGTCTTCTACGCGTGTTTACTGATTTGAGTTTGATAAGGAGTTTGGGTTGCTTCCTGGACAGCAACATCTGCTGAAGTACACCAGTGGAGGTGCCTAAGAAGACAACAGAGGAGATCAGTTTGTGTGTGTGTGTGAGAGAGAGAGAGAGAGAGAGAGAGAGGAGAAAAGACTGTTACCTCTCGTAGTGGATGTGTTATACAAATCTGTGTCTCTTTCAAACGGTGTGCCACCATGAATAGTGAGCTCTTGTGTTCTGCACCCACACATACATTGTGTAAGAAGATTTCTTAGGTTATGTATTATTATGTATTAAGAGAGGTTATGTTTGTGTACCGTAAAGCGATGGGGGCTCCACTTTCATCAAATAACTTAAGAAAGGCCCAACCACAGCTGAGATCTCCTCTCTCTCCTGTGGACTGTAACAGAACAGAAACACTTTCACCACGCTATTACTGACACACAGGACCTTGGTACTCCTAGAAGACAGTCACACTGATTTAGTCTGCTGTGTTTCATGGAAATTACTCCTTACATTTCTAATGTAGGTTACACCCAACTCAAACAAAATCCCAAGATCAGGAGATTCAGAATCACAACGCAGGAAACAGTCTCCGTCCAGTAGACAGGGAAGCATTCCAGCCATCTAAAATACAACATACACAAAGACAACATATAGCCACAATGTTCACACAGAGAAACATGTGCATGAATGTGCATCTGTACAAATGTGTTAGTCCATGTGCTTGTGTATTATTCTTACCCTTGGAGAAAAGCTCCAGGACTTTGGGCTCTTTGAGTTGTAAGTGGCTCTGACTGTGTGAATGTTACTCAAAACCTAACAAGGAAACTTCAGTTAAAGTCAGACTTTATGTGGAACAAATAGAGAGAGAAACAATGGAGCTATGTACACATCTGAGTCACATGACACCAGTTTGCAAAAGACAATGTGTTTTAGAACTGTTGTGAAGTTTACTGTGACTTTTTAAGTGACTCATTTAAAATGTTAAAGCAAAGATTGACTGCTTACAATAATTGTTTGATATTTACTGTCGTCATGATGCTTCAGTAGTCATCAAGTGAAATACCTTTGGTTCCTCCCTCAAATACTTAAAATTCATGAAGATAAGCAACAATAGACTAGCAATAAAGACTGAATAGATCAACAATGTATAGAAAGAATTTCCAGATTAGACAAAGACAAATATTTTGCAGCTACCAAAGAAAATACGCTAGAACATACGAGTTCAATTTTGATTTACTGAATTTTTGAGTTTTCAGCTCAAGACTCAAATATACATTTTATGTAAAGGTGTGCCTTAAAATGTTGCTGTATGTTTTTGTTCTATCCAAGCACCCTGGTCATTAATCCTATTATGCTCAGTTATTTATTTTTGGTTTAAACGGTTCCGCCCTAATTACTGTGCCACATGCACATCACATGATGTCAGAATCTAGTCAAACTAATGAAATTCTACACACATTTCCACATTTTTATGTAAATATCTCTCTGCTAAAACGTTTTAGATGACAGATGGAAGCCATAATTCTGGTGTTAAAAGTGAAAACGTGTGTCAGTGTCACCTGCGTTCCGTTAAAGGCGCACAGACGGATATGCCTGCTGAGCACCTGTAGCCCAACCCCGGGGGGCGGGATCATTCTACAGCTCCACAGGGTCAGGTTTAAACTCACTCGAGATGAGCGACCATGAACCTGGACAAACAGACACGCAAATTAATTAATAAATATTCAATGTTAATAAGAAGAAAGCCAATAGTTTGTTTAGTGTGTGTATATTGCAGGTTGATACCTTGCCTGTATCTGGGTCTAGATGGAGGTCCTTAAAGGAGAGCTGTGATTGGCTAAGCTTAGGCTGAATGAAGTGACTTGCCCTGTAAGACGTCCCTGAACAACACACACACAAGATAATAAAACTCCATACATAATAAAAATATAATAGCATTTTATGTAACAACTATATGTACTAATTTGAGACTTAATAGCTAATGTGTAACTTTTGAAACGTTAAAATAATTTCTCCTATCCCAGACTAATTTACCAAAAAGTCCAGCATGTTTAAACCGTGTTACACGAGTAACACGCAGACTAGGAGTGATATTGGACTGAAATTGTGTAGTGACCTTCCTCTAGAAGTCTGGAAAGAGTGGAGGGTCTGAAGCCTGGAGGGATTGCACCCATCGCTGCCAGCACATCAGTGGCATCTATCTGCAAATACAACAGAATTTAGTACATTCAGGATTTCTGTTATTATGTGCTGTGCATGTGTTATGCAAAAGTTATTATTATTGAAGGTATTAACAAAATATACCTCAGTAACAGCCTTCCGCACTGTGTCCCAATTGGATGTTTTGCTAATTAGAAAAAAACAGTACTTAAAAATGTATATTATAATATATTACATACAGACATTTTGAACCTTATTTACTCCAAACAAAAGACAAGTAGCAGTTTAACAACTTCACAATGCAAAAACAATGCTGCCATCTAGTGGAGAGAGATGGAATATCACCTAGACTTTAGTTTAGATTCCTCATGCTCTTCCTCACTCTCTTCCTCATCCTCGTCTTCATCTTCTCCCTCACTTTCCTGCTGAGACACCAACTGAAAACACACATCTACATTTTTCAATTAAAATTCTCTTAACACAGTCTTAACTTCAACCAGACACCAAATTACTGCTTAGACTTTCAGAAAAAATATAAAATAAATATTTTATATATTTAATAAGTGACTGTCCATACAAAAGTTTTAAAGGTTGTTCTGGGATCGGTTTTACATATAAAATGTAGTCTGTGGATAAATTAATCACACCTTTAGAAAGGTTTTGGGTACCAGGCCCTTCTGACCAGCTGAATTCTGAGCCAACCACCACCCATCCTTATTCTTAGAAATAATTTTTAAAACCCCTCCTTTCTGTAAAACACACAAAAAATAGTTGAATACATTTTGTACATGAAAACTAACTTAAAAAAGCAATTTCTTACCTGAACACTAAGATCTCCCTCCTCCTCTCCAGTAAATGCACTGAGAGCAACATAAGAAACAGATGCATGTCCTACATCAGATGGACCGACATCTGTGTCCTTATCACTGTCAGCGTCATCATCACTGTCATCATCATCATCGTCATCAACATAGTCATCATGTACACTTTTGTCCTCTGAGCTGCTATCTTCATCACTATCTTCCTCCTCGCTCTCCTGTTCTGTCTGGGATGAACTAGGTCCAGCTGCCCTACGTGCCCAAGAAAAAAGATTTAAAAATGCATGTGGTAATTGTTTAAAGAAAACTTAATGAATAAAATCAAAGCTTTGATTTTATTGTGCACATTATTAGGAAAGCTTTTCTAACTGGATCTAAAATTGAATTTGAATACAAGGTCAGTACATACTCATCCTGCAGGTCAAGCAATACAGACTGAAGACGCTCCTGTAGTATCAACAAACGCCTCTCCTCATCCCTCTTACATTGATCATAGTTTCCTACTGGAGCCGGCTCATCTGCCTTATTACACAAGGAATCAGAAATTCATATTCATCATTCAACAACCATTATCTATTATACCACTGGTATATAACATATAATTATAGAAAGCTGTGTTACTTTAGACAATTTCTTCAGAGTCTTTGTAGTTTCTACCACTTCACACTGTAACTCTCTGCACCTGAAAGACAAAGATGATTACAGATCACTTTGTGGCATGTGCAAGATACTACAGAAATCAAAATATGTATCCTTGAGCAATTTAGTTGTGTAATTTGAAAAATATCGAGTATTAGTCTACTGCACCTTTCCAAGATCTCTGTCCTGTTTGGTATACCTGATTTACCAGCCTGCTGTACCAAAGCATCCACCTACCAGACAGATACAGAAGAATTTTCACTTAGGAAATTAACCATGATTTGAATGATTTGTAGTAAAATTGTGATAAGCATGTTTTAGTGGCTTGATTACCACATAGTTAAAGTTACTGTCGTAAAACCATGTTTAATTCTCGTAATGTTTAGACTTCATGTTCCACTCGTAATCATTATCTAAACAGACCAAAGCACGTCTGTGATTATATGATTTAAGTACAGGTTTTTAGTAGCTTATGTGTGCAGACAGATTCCCGACAGATCTATTGCATACAAACATACGAGCGAATTTTTATTTCAACCTTTCTTTTTATATCATCCGTCTCTCTTTGAAGCGTTTGAAGAGGTCCCCTTCGTTTTGGAGGCATCTTCCTTCTTTCCATAAGTAGAAAACGACAGCAGACTTGGTTATAAACAGCAAATCTAAGCCATGATCAGATTTATCAGAAGAGAAAGAACAGCGGCGCCATGACAGCCGCACTGGACGTGGTTGCCAAGATACCACTATGCGACGCCAATATGACCTCATCAATGTGCGCGCTAGAGCCTAATAAGCGAGATTAAACGTCTGCGCACAAAGTGCACTAGAAAGCAGTCATAAATTATATGGTTTGTAAAGCAGATAACATTTGTAGTTCACTAATATGTAATGCAGCACTATTTGCGATGTTACTGCTGATCTATTTGCTCCATTTCTGCGATGGGCTGTGATCTATTTGGTCAAACTGTGAAATGACACATTTTACGAAAGGTCCTTTGTCCACCATTTTTGCGACACATTTTATAGCATAATAAACTAATCGTTTCAAATTTGGCTACAGACTTACAGAAACAAAGAGAAAAGCGTATACATACTCAATCTGTTGATCCATTTAATATCACACCAATAAACTGTACATAAACACTAAACAGTTAATAAAATATTTGCTTTTATTCCAGCTGACACAGACAATGAGAAAGCACAACAATCGGATTTAAGGTTTGAACAAACAGTAAAGAAAGAAAATCCTACAAATACAACATTTTGCTCAGTGTTTAGAGTCTTTGCATTGCTCGAGTCGGATAGTGTGCCTCGGATCCAAGGCTGATCCTGCTGAATGCTGGAGAGGTGGTGTTATTTAGGCAGATCGCTCATTCCAGTGTTGTGAAGTCAGGAATAGCTGTCACTTTAGGTGCTCTTGTAGTAGACACTAGAAAGTAAACGTGTAGTCTCAGCAATGGAAACATTGTATAAACCACTCTGCATCAATGCAACAATCTTACAAATATACCTATATACTAGAGTCAGTTTATTTTAAGTGATTCATTTCTTAGATTATGAATAGCACATGTCTCACCAGGTCGGTACTGTGATATTTGTTATGACAGGTCTAGCTTCTTCTGTGTTTCTGCGAGTTTGTCCTGTAAACGCTTTTTCCGCCAGTCCAAGAATCTTCTTCGCATTCTGTTTGCCTGCCATCCGGCTGCAAAACCAGCGGCAAATGAAACTAGGATAGCAACTTGTAACGTCCTCTCCGACACATCGGCCATGTTCACCTCCGTTTCACAGTTTGGGTTTGCTGGTGTGTGGAAACACGTGTGTGAATGGGGCCGTCACCGTATCACGTGATATGGGCGTGCCGATTGCTGACACGCTCAAGATGAACTTTCAGAATAAAACACGAAGGAAGAAACCTCTGTCTATAGTACTGTATATAATTATGTTATTTAATGCAATTCGTTTGTAAAGAAAACGCACATTTTATTGATGAAGTTATTCTAATCTCGTGCTTTTCCTTGGTCTGGGGAAGAACAAGGGATTTTTTTATTATTGAAGCTAGCTCATTTTTCTCGAATCTAGAATGTAAAACATTTAATAACACATGGTAGATAATGTACTATAATAAATCTCGTATAAAACACGCCATTCTTCAATTAGACGAGGCAGACATTTTACAAATAGTAAAACATATTTATATGTGTTTAACATTAGTTTAATATGCTATAAAGTGTAAAATGGAAGCAAAGGACCTTTAAAAATGTGTCATTTCACATTTTCAAATATTGATAACACAAGAACCAGGTATAAAAATAATAACACAGGTAACACCACAGACAAGCACAAATCCAGATTCTTCAGAAATAGAGACTATATGTTCTCATGATCATTTCAGGTGCAGGGGAAGATTTATCAAATTTTATTTGATATTGTTCTAATAATTTTTTAAACAATATATATTTTAAACACATATTTTTTAACTCAAGTAAACGTATTTTAAAACAGAAATGTAACTTTTAACTGGGCACAAACAAGCAACTATATCATTATTTATTGGTTTATAAAGGTAATTTCAATTGTTGCAAAGTAGAAAAACACTGAAGGGGATAATAAAAAACACGAATATACTGTAAAATACACAAAATGTAACAACATTACTTTTTCCTTTCGAGGTTTCCATTTTCTAACACATAACGGAGTTTTCATCTGTGAGGCACGCTTTTTGGAACAGTATTTATTGTGTAATTGAATTGAGTTTTCACAGATTGTTTATTGGTTGTTATTATTTTTAAGCTTTTTTCTCAATGGCAGCATTGAAAGTCTGCAGAATAGATGGATTCACGCCTTTCTGGTTGCTACGCAACAGCCGTCTTCGGTCACGCATGTGCGCGGTGCATAGTGGGAGTATCCGCTCGATGCTGAATCAGTGCAGGAGCAGAGGAGGCTGAAAATGGTGCAGCATCAACAAGAGAAAAAAACGCTGCGGTCGCGTCAACGGAACGATGCGCCTTCCTCTCAACTCTCACTTTGAGATTTTACTCCGACGACAGAAGAACAGGTCAGTAGATTAAGGTTTCGTTTTCCGGTGACCATTTGCAAAATCTTTTTAAAAAGCTTTTCTGTAGCCATTAGCTTGTCCCGTGTATGTTGGCACCCTGTCAATAGTGATGCTGTGCTGGCGTTAGCTGCAGCTTTCCATATATACGCTCGTGCAGGTGTCCAACCTGGCACGCGAAAAATCTGTCACGGTCGTGGCAAACTACTGAGCCCACACAGGCCTAAGAGTCAGAAATAGAAACTCAACCATTTCATATATATTTATTATTCATGCTTAAGGAAAGTCATGAATAATTTACGTTATGCTACATAATACCGCTGTACGTCAACGAGACCTGTCGATGGGAGATGTAGTTTTTGTAGATGTCAGAACAAACTATTCGGCTCCGTCTATTGTCTCCTTGATGGACGACATATCCCAAAGTGCTTTTCGCTTTAGGCTTGAACACGGGAATGTTCCGCTGATTGTTGGATGTTGCCCCAATGAAAGATGATCAAGGGATGGTTTAGGGCGGGGCTCCGGTTTGAGGGCTGCTGATTGGACCAGACTATCTTTGGGTGGGGTCGGTTTGGAATGATGCTTTTGGCACTGCGGAGAAAGCTGAAGATGTCTGGAGGCTAAACCCACGCAGACCTTTGGCTCCTGACATTTAGTTATGTCTCTAAATAATGAAGTGCTCACATTAAATGCTTTATGCAGCCAGAATCTCTTCATTTTTGTTGAAGTATGTTAGTTTGCTATGCAAACAGGTGAAGAGCCTGATGCAACTATTTCAGGTCACACATCTCTGTCCCAAACACATGTTATAGATTATAATAATGTTTTTTGACACTTTAAGTTTAGGAAAATTAGTCATGATTTTAGTATAGTTAAAGACAACCATGTTTTTTTGCAGATAGATTACAATTTGTATCATCACAGTTTTATTGCAAATATTATGTATAAACTATAGTTACTGTTTCAAATTCATGGTTAATTTGTTGTTACTACAAACAGAACCAAAAAAATTTATAGTTTATTAATGGTTACTTTAGTAAAACCATGTTTTATGTTTTACATTAAAATGTGCTTAAACGTTCCTGGCTTGTGTGAATTATTCATTTAGGTATAAGGAAATAATTTCCTAGTTAATTTAGCAATCAATTTTTGACATTATCTTGCATATTCTCATTTTCAACTTAAACATTGTGTTGATTTATGGCTTAGTTATGGATGCTGAGATTGCAGGAAGCATCCCCTGCTTTCTCCTCAAATGCATACATGGCTTCACTTCGTCTCAGATGAAGGTGACAGAAGTGTCAAAGCGAGAGGCTTTTCATTTATGTAATCAGTTTCCCTTAATTAGATCCATTTATAACCTTTTGCATTCCTTCGAGACTCTCATTTTAGCAGAGAAGAGTTATTGTGAGCTTTTTACTGGTAAAGAAATGCTTCTTCTGGTGGTTTTACTCAAGCCTTTAACAAACACAGAACTTGGAAATGTAAATCTTAATGCTGATACTGTATGTTGCTATTTAAGACTGTAATGAGTATAAGATTATGAGACTGTGTGTAAGGGTGTAGTCTGCTTCAAGACTCTGTGTGTAATGGGTTTCTGTTACCTGATACCCTGCAGACATTACAGCCGACTCTGTATCAGACAGGCCATACTGTAGAATCAGGATGTATTTGTTGTTCAGGGTTTTGGAATAGATAAAAAGACAAAAATACTGTAGGTATTTGTAATTTTTATTTATTTTCAGTATTTTTAAACTGGATAGATCTTGATCAATCTATTTAATAATGTGTAAAGAGATTTAATTATGTGATTTCAGCCACATTTGTGCATTGCATGTGTTTGTATGACCTGATGGGCATTTATTGATTATGGAGAAAAGGTCAGCTCCAGACAATGACCTACAGAGATGCATGAGTCCATTTCTTCCGGTGTGGACACACTGTTGTTTTTGTGTAGTCAGTTGTGTTAGATTTGTCAATACTTGACTTTATTCTGGACCTTAATGTCTTTTTTAATTCCTTTTCTGTTTAACCATTATTATTTTCAATTTATGTGCATCACAATACGCCTGTACTGGCAATAACGGATATTAAAAACCACAATTATTCATCATCTTTTGCATATAGCACACAGTAGTACAGATGTATGTGCACACTGTATTGCAGGTAAATGGCAGGGTTTGGCAAAGTGCTGGCCAGCCAATGCAGTGCGTAGGGCCTGGTGTCCACGGTGACGAAAACATGAACGGGGCGGGGGAGCAGGTCGACATCCTGCCCTCCAACTGCCTGGTGAAAGAGCGCTGGAAAGTGGTAAGTGTGTCTGTAAGCAGGTGTGTAGATGATGGAGATTACAGGTGTCTGATGTGTGTATTGCTTTTGCAAGCTACTCACACAAGACAAAATGGCCAACAACAGATGTCTTTAGATTAGCTCAGTCTGGCCTCCATCCAAAAAGCATCCACACCATTTGGTTGTAGGCCAGTTTATAGCATTTCTCCTTTATAAACAGGCGGATGTCCTCCAAAATGATTCCTGGAAAAGTCTGTCATGGCTGTTTAACTGTAATAATATTTTAGTGGTGGGAATTTGGGCAATACTTAAAACGAACTAAGTGTCTTGAATTTAAGTGTTAAGTCTTAAACTTAATCCTGACTTAACCGTATTATATAATTTACATATACATTTTATATAAGTTATATAATATTTATATAATTTTAGTAATTATGTTCAGGTACAACTAGAGGTTAAGCGCAAAATGGTGATATGTCGATTACCTTCTGCGGATAACCTTTTGTTCACCATCAGATCTTTATCCACCAGGCTACAAATCCTCTATGTTAAAATCTATGCTCAAGAGATTTTAAGGAATATTCATTTTGGTTTAGAGCCAGTCAGATCACCCGTAATCCTATTGATATGGGTTACCACTTATTGCATGTCATTGAAATCTAGCCAATTTTAATCCACTTTCTATGAATCTAGCTAATAGGATTTTACAGTTCAGATTTAGGATTCCTTTTAAGGCCAAATTACAGGACCAAGATGTTAGTGTGGTGTTTAGTTATATATTGTGTGTGAAGTGGGCTTTATGTGTTATACATGATGTTTAGGTTAAAAATCAATGCTGTGTCATGACTGACCTTCCTACTGTTTCTGTATGTGTGTTTAGCTGAAGAAAATAGGCGGTGGAGGGTTTGGGGAGATATATGAGGCTTATGACCTGTTGACACGGGAGAATGTGGCTTTAAAGGTGGAATCTGCCCAACAGCCCAAACAAGTGCTAAAGATGGAGGTCGCTGTACTAAAGAAACTACAAGGTGAGGAGATTGTGTGAATATGTGCAGATAAAACAATATATACAATTATAATACTATAATGAGAATTTCATAAGCTAAAATGTGTCCTTTCCCTTCAGTTCCGTTTGTTAATGTAGATAAGTAGCTGAGAATGGAGTCTGTAAAATATTTGAAAGCTCTATCTATTATTATGCCAGTCATGATGTTTTTAGATGTGCACATATGAAACACACACACTGACTTTCATGCCTGTCAAGGCAGTTTTCCTCAGCTGTGACACACCATTGGGAATCTGTAAGAGTAATGAGCGTGAAAAACTAAAGGAAGCAGGGATAACCTCTCTCTCTCTGTCTCACTCATCCTTTATAACCTTCATGGAGGACATGCTTGAGAAACCCAAATGCACTTTGGTCACTGCCTCTCCGTACCTGCTGGCTAAATGTGTTTGAGTGTGTGTGTGTATATCTGTAGTACCCACTGCAACATAAATGTCATTAGCAATATTTGTGACATTATTGTGTATATTTCTTTTGTGCAGGAAAGAATCATGTTTGCAAATTCATTGGATGTGGAAGAAATGACAAGTTCAATTATGTTGTCATGCAGCTGCAGGTACGATTGGAATTTTAATATTGCTCGTGTGGGGGGTTAATCTACTGCAGTTGATTCTCTCTTTCTGTCTCTCTCTTTCTGTAGGGAAGGAATCTCGCTGATCTCAGACGAAGTCAGCCTAGAGGGACGTTTAGTATGAGTACGACTCTACGGTTGGGAAAACAAATACTGGAGTCTATTGAAGCAATTCACTCTGTGGGCTTCCTGCACCGAGACATTAAACCTGTATGTCTCCTGTTATAATATCTTCTGTTCCATTACAATCTGTTCTGTTCTTTTATGATGTTTTAATTGTTCACACAATCTGTTTTGTTCTGTCAATCGATTGTTTTGTATCTATTTGTAAATACTCGCAGATACTTCTTACGGCTGATGCTTGTCTCTCTCCTTTCCTTAGTCTAACTTTGCCATGGGCCGGTTGCCATCCACCTGTAGGAAGTGTTACATGCTGGACTTTGGTTTAGCACGACAATACACAAATACTAATGGGGAGGTGCGGCCGGTGAGTATTGTTTTAGTGTTGCGGATGATTAAAATGGATTCTTTTAAAGCAAAAGAAAAAAGCTTTTTCATTCGTTCGCATGATGAGCAGTTTTGTTTCATGAGTTATTTTGAATTATTTTGTTAATTATTAATAAATCTTATTATTTCTGTTTTGAATTCATTCTTATGTTTCACTTTTCTCAGTTTTGTTTTGCAGTTCTGTTTTGGCTCTCATGTTGAATCGCATGCTTCCCTGCCAAAGATGTTTGTCCCCGTTACCATAGCGACAGCCATATTGTGAGTTTTCCAAAATCAGCCTCCTCCCTTATCTCCTGAAGGCTCTTTAAATGACCCACTCTTCTCTATTGGCTGTGCCCTTAACTGTCAAGCTCTTACCACACACCCCTCTTTTATAAGCCCTCCTACCATCTCATACCTGCTTCCAACACCTTCACTTCCTGTTTATGTAAAGATACTTCCTGTACATCTATGTCATCAGGCTTGGGATCCACAAAAAGCCAAACATATTATACATGTACAATTCCTGTTGCTGTTCCTTATTTTGCTTTACTTTAATTTGTATTTACTTATTTCAAGCTAACTCCACTGTAAAATAAATGTGGTATGACTTATGAAACGCTTTTAAATGTTCTGTTATAGCCAAGGACAGTGGCAGGGTTCAGAGGAACAGTTCGTTACGCTTCCATTAACGCTCATAAAAACAAGGTAATTAAATTCCACAAACTACTCAAAGGTTCAAACAGTAATTTCTTTTACTTTTCAAAGTACTAAATGTTTGAAAGCTTGTATACAAACATGAGAAGAAATTCTGTCATAACATCATTCTCATAAAATCTGCTTTGTCTTACATGGCTGTCCTCCTTCTTACTTTACCTTAGTAACCTCTATTATTGGACAATCAATTATGGCTGACTGAATTATACACATTTCTTTAATGGTATTTGCAACTGAAAACTATTGATTTTGCCATATGCTTCATATGTTGTATCCACATCAGTAGATGCAAGTCCAAGTTGACTCCATATGGTCATCAAAAATTATTGTGTGCACCTTTAAAACACACACATTTCCTAATTTCAGCTAAATCTTCCAGTAATATTAGACAGCTTTTAGTATCTGTTTAAATTTGTAATCTTCTTAACAGGAAATGGGTCGTCATGATGACTTGTGGTCATTATTCTATATGCTGGTGGAGTTTACTGTCGGACAGTTACCATGGCGTAAGATAAAAGATAAGGTAAGACATAGATTTCACGCTCACATTAGCCAGTGATTGTGACTGTAATAGGATCAAATTAAGTGATTTAATGCCCATTGTACCCAGTCTTAAGAGCTTTTGTTTAAAATATTTAAGGCCTTCAGAGAGATTCTGTCTAGTAATTGTTTCTGTAATGTGTGTTTGATGACAGGAGCAGGTAGGGCAGATTAAAGAACGTTATGAGCACAGGATGCTATTGAAACACATGCCTGCAGAGTTTCATATCTTTTATGACCATGTGCTGGATTTAGATTACTTCACCAAACCTGATTATCAGGTAAATCACACACACACACACACACACATGTGCCTAACAAACATCAGTAAATCTTTGTTAAGTTAAAGTTTGGTCCTGTTCCCCATTGTATACTTTTCTTACTTTCTAGTTGCTAATGTCAGTATTTGAGAACAGCATGAAGGAAAAAGTGATAACTGAGAATGAGCCATATGACTGGGAAAAATCTGGAACAGATACAGCCCTCCCCACCAGCACACCACCCCAACAAAACACACGGCAGACTGCAGCCATCGTGGGGTAAGAGTATAAACGTGTACACACACTCCTGCAAGACCATGTCAGACCATGAATACATACTTTGACAATTTTGATTTTGGACTCTTTCTTAGGGTAGTGAATGTGACACCAGTTCCTGGGGAATTACCGAGGGAGAACACTGATGATGTTCTGCAGGATGAACACCTGAGTGACCAGGAGAATGCTCCACCTGGTTTAATACCCAGCAGGCCCAGTGAGCCAGCACCAGCCCCACCTGCTGGTGAAGGATGGGATGAAACTGACTTCAACCGTAATAAACTCAGGATCAGCATCAGCAAGGTACTGTTTTTAATGTATTATGTCATTCAAATTAGACAAAACCTAATATGTATAGGTGTTCCACAATAATACAGTTACTGGTAATATTAAATACTTTTCTAGATATTTTTTCAGTAAAATCTACATTTTTGAGTGGTACATTGGAGTGGCCAACAGAATGTTTTTGAGTAATATATATCAGCTAAAAACATTTTTTTGATTTTTATATTTACATTTGCAGTCAGTCAGAATAATATTAAAATGGTTGAAAGATGAAAAAAATTCTGCATTACATACATGTGTCATTCATATCTTGATCAGCCAAACAAAGTCTAAACACTATTTTAGATGCAACTCCAAAATAATAGGTATAATATGATTTCCTCACAGACGCCGGTAGCATCGGCCGAGGAGGGGGAGGAGCCTGCTGGAGGGGTGCGGCCCGTATCTCCAGCGAGGAGTGGAGAAGCAGACGGTCAGGCTCGCCCTCCAAGGTTCAGGAAAGTCAACAGTCCAGAATCGGACCGCCTTTCAGCCGCAGAGGACAGAGGAGATGGTGCAGATAGACGGTGAGGAGAGCGTGTGCTTCTAGAGCATTTATCACTCTGTCCTTCTGGCTGACATTTCACTTTTTAAAGGTCACACAGCCACATGCTTCTTGTTAGTAAAAAAACGCACAAAAAGAGTGTCTTTCTGAGGGAAGAAGTGTGTAAAGTTTGGTTTTGTATTATAATATTCTGCTTGACATTTACGACTATGTTTGTATATTTAATAAAATAAAAAATGTAAATAAAAAATTAAATCTGATAATATTAATGCATGATCTTATTATTATTAGTTATAATAAAAATATTCGTATAGACATATACATTGTTTTCCCTTCTGATTCTGTGGCTCAGTCTTGTGTTTTGTGACAGGTCTCGCATGGACATCCTGGGTTCTCCATCCAGACACGTCTACTCTTCCCAGCCCGCTCAGATGCTCTCTATAGACGGCGCACAGGGAGATCGCCTGGCTGGTGGTCGCCACGATGTCTCTGCAGATGGTGATCAAGAGGCCCATAGCAACGCCTTCATCCGCTCAGTCCCGCTGGCAGAGGAAGAGGACTTTGACAGCAGAGAGTGGGTGATGATTGATAAAGAAACAGAGCTGAAAGACTTCCATCCTGGGGCAGAGCCCACCACCTCAGGCACCACGGATGAGGAACCAGAGGAATTACGACCTCTTGAGGACCACGACGAGAGAAGAAGGAGAGGAGGTGGGCATGGGGTGGGTGGAGCTGAGGCTGTGGTACGGCCCAAAACACGTGGGATGATGATTGCAGCGGAGGAGGAGGGGACAGGGCTGAGCCCCGCCCATTCACCTTGTCACACATTGCCTCATTCGGGCCCAAGAAGGAGGGAGTCAGAACCCTTTGGACCTGATGGACCGGTAAGTGTGCACCTTAGTGTACAGTATGTATGTGAGTCTGTGCGTATGGATCACACTCATCACTGTATGTTTGTGTGTGAGCTTTGCTGCATAGGAAATCCTGAAACATTAAATTCTAAATTAGACAACAAGACTGAGTCCAATTTGTCATTTATCACATTATCATATACCAGCGGTGTGCAAGTGAACCTTTGCTTTTCATAGAAAGTACCCAACACCCTGTCAAATCTATGTCTGAACACTGGCATAGATTTAACTTTACTTTGTGGTTTATTTGAAGGATGGTATATGTTTCTGACTGAATTGTTTTTGTGTTTTTTTCGGATGTATGTGTATAAATAAACACATTGATTTTCGTGGCTTTTTTAAATTCATAATAGAATTAAACATTCTATTATGAAATAAACATAGTATACCGTAAAACAATATGTCCCTAAGATATAACTGATTTGTATAATGTAATATAGATTATGTAAAAGCAATTAGACATTTAAAGATATATTATAAATATTAGGTGCTTAACACCTAAATTTTATTTACATTATAGCACAGTGTTGAGCGATCTAATGCTATAAAAGGCTCTAATAATAAGTTTCAGAGAAAAAATCTTATTTGTTGCTGTAAAATCTCTGTGCTGTTTAGATTGTGGGCAGGATGTAGTGATTTGGTTTACTGCTAGCGATTTTGCTGCCTTGATGTTAAATGTATTTGTATACTGTTTGTTTAAGAGTATCACAAGCAGAACGACTACTTTCCAATTAGCATATGTTGTGTTTGTTTGCACCCTTGACGTCTGTGTGTGTAATCCTGTGCTTACATACTGTGTTTGCCTGTGCCTATATTTGATTGGATGAATGCGTGTGTGTATGTGCACAACACTTGTGTGTTTCACACTCACCGCCAAGCTTAGTTTTCTCATTGGTCATACAGGGGTCTGTGTGCACACGTTGGACAGGTAGACCATGCAAATATACTCAAATGTAAAAGGAAGCTTAAGCCATTCAAGCAGATGTGGGCTGGTCTTGTCCTCTTAATGCGTTACAGCACATCCATGTGTTTGTACCACCCATTTGATATAATGTATCGTTATCTCTTGTTTCTTATTGGTGTGTTTTTGTGCGTGTTCTGGGGCACACACAATCTTAGACAAAAACACCTTTTTTACAATACCTCGCGTTTTAGTTTTCCTCAGCCTGATTCCTCTTTTCCTCCGCTCTTATTGGTCTTTTTCAGTTGGAGGAGGACAGGCCACACCCACATCACTCATTCCCGAGGCCCGCCCATTTGAGAAGACTGGCGTCGTATATGTTTTCCTCCGCTACCATGGACACGGAGGCCTTCCCCCACGACCCCGTCCTCGGGGGAGCGGCCATTCAGCGCAGCCGCTCGGCTGAAAGCAGCCCCGCCCACCGACACGCCCATCGCAGACACATGCCCCTGTTGCCAGGCAACCCCAGAGCCCGGCATTCTGTACTCAACCTACCACGCCTACACATTCAGCAAATGCTGGCCAAACTTATGAACAAGACGTGATCCCCTTTCTCAACACGTACTGATGCACACTTGTGTTTAATAGAGGGGAGCACATCACAAGCCCGTAGATGGAAAAAAATCAATACAGACGCTTGGGCGGTAAACTTGGTCTGTGATTGTGAGACACTCGTGTCTATGTGTGCATGTGAGTGAGTAAGTGTGTGTGTAGGAGAGATATACGAGATGCTCTCCAGCTAAAATTGGATAGTTGAAATTAAGCACTTGTGGAGAGAGATGCATTACACTGCATTCTGTAAAACAAAGCAATTCTGTAAAATGTTGTAAACTGCATTCTCCCATAGATGCACTGTACACTACAAGCAATTTTTTGATTTGTGAAAGGGAGAATGTTAAAGCTTCTGGTGTCCGGTTAGATGAATACATCGATTTGAGCGATGAGAATGTCATCCTGTCGCTTGTGCGTCTTAGGCTTTTTTCAGACAGGCAGCAAAAATTCTGGATCGTCGAACTTAAACACATATTGTTTTTTTTGTAGTCTGAACAACAAGAAAGCAGCGTCCGATGTGTACAAAACCAATCCATTCTTTCCCATCATTTGCGATGCAGCATCTTAGAAACGTGCAATATGTTTATAACCTAGTGGAAATAGTGTATGAATTAATGTTTGCAAAGTTGCTTATGTTCACTCATGAACAGTATCCAGATAGCATGATAGCCGAGGCAAAATCAGCAGTTTTCCATCCACACTGTCACACCAACAGCCATTTTACTTAACTTTATCTCATTATTATAGTACTCTAAGAGCAACGAACAGGAATATATGAATATATGATTGAGTTATTATAAATGTTGACCATTAGCAGATGTTACCAAAACTAAAAGGGTGTGTGTGTGTGTGTGTGTGTGTGTGTGTGTTTGTCTGCTAGGTGTTGTGTGTTCATAGAGGACACTACAAGGGCAGAGAGTGCTTGCTAAGCAATTGTTTTTGCACAGTCCATTCCCATCAATGTGATCCCTGCAGTTCTGGCACATATATAACCTGTCATATACCCCAACACACACCTCCAGGCAGGATGAATGGCTTTCCTAAGCAAACATGACAAAATGTGGATTGATTGATCTCTGCATATGGATTCTTATAGACCTCTTTCATAGCCTAGAGAAAGCAGGAGTGCGGGTGAAATTAATTATATACCAGTATATTCAGCAGTGCTCTTGGATCTTCTGGACTTTAAATGAAGTATTTTAGCTTTATGGAAGAGAAATAAGCAAGACAGAAAGAGTTCAGGGCCCGGTTTTAAGTATTAGGTCTGTTTTAAATAATTGTTATGTCACATTTGTCTTCCATCTTAGCTGTAAAAAGATTATTTTGTCTGTCATAATAATTGTCCATCAGTATTATAGAGATATATGCACATTTCTTTTGAATACAGAGATATTGATTGGAAGATATCTGAATGTCTGAGTGCAAGAAAGACATCAGAACAACCAGAACAATTTTCTGTGTCAAGACACCTGACTAATAGATAGTGAGGTTGTGTCGGAAACTATTAAATTTATACAGAATAGAGAAAGTATATATAAAGTGCAATAGTGTTTAGGGCAATAGGTGTGTCAAAGAAAGACTGAGCCGCTTTCTTGATTTTTGTCACACGTGCTTTAATGGTTCGATCCACATATGCAGACATTTAAACTTGACTATGATTTATCATTCAGCAAACGAATGTCGTGTTTGTGTTCACACATGGTCAATGACCTGGCATGATACTTGAGTATTTTAAGTCACTATAGCTCACACAAGTCACACAAAAAAATGAATATACTGTATAAGCTCTTAAATGCAAACTGGCAGCATCGGTGTGATGTGATGTCATATAGATTACACCTTACGCTATGTCACGTCAGGCATAATGTAATAAATTGTTGTGTTTTACATCTTGGTTTTATTCTAATTGGCCACGTCCATGAAAGGCAAAGAGTGACACAACAATGTGTTAACAACTTTCTATTTCTGTGCCGTCATGTTGACCTATTCCCTTTAGGAAAAGTCTCTGAATCTGTTACACCTTTGGCGAGTTATATTCAGTTATACAATTATATTAAGGCCAAATCCTTCCAGCGTGAATAGGACAGTATTCTTTAAAATTGCTGGCAAGGTCACAATAAAAAAAGCATATTTTTATCCAACATTTAAACCTGACATCAACTATACCATAAAATGTTTTCAAGTTGCGTGCAAATAATGGCAAGTACTGTACAACACTGTGTACAGAGCTATGTAAAGATTGTCAATTGGCTGTTTTTAGGCGTAACTTTCTTTGCTAGAGCGTCCGTACTGAGCGTTCCCCATTCACAGTAATACAACTGCATTTTCTTGTTTATATATATAGTCTATAGTCCCATCCACAGTAAGGTCTGAAATCCTACTTGTATCCTAACCATATTCAAAACATAACATTTAAACGTTAAATATGTTCTGATTGGCTGTGATGTAGCGCCACATTTTCACCTCCAGTGCAGATTGTCAATATTATCGCATTGCACCTGGTTAGATATTTCCTATGACACACAGGAAACAAAACGTAGCAAATCATTGCTTTATCTGTACTGTAAGGTCTTTCGGCCAGTTGAGTTTAAATTTAAAGATATATACATATCTGTGGTATATAAAAGTTGATTGTGAATTGTCTATGTTTTAATGTTTAACTTTAAACTCTGCTGTAAAAATGCTATTACTCAGTGCTGGATATCAATGCATATGCGAACCACCTTGCTAAAGATTCAGAATTTATTCTTTCTAATTTGCCTCATTGAAGCCATCTGCAACAAACTCTGATTGGTTAAAAAGATTGGTCCATAATCAGCCAATCAGATTTTGAGAACAGTTGGCTTCAGGCGTCTGTGCTGCTTTTAGTGTTTTAATGCAATTTACACCAGTCACTGTTTATCTAGTCACTCATGTACTGTAACATGTATGCCAGAAGAGTCTGTAGTCTGAACGGTGTGAGACAGCTGATCCAAATGTCTTCCTAACCGAGAGAATGAAAGCAGACTGATATGAGCTGTAAAAAAGACGCAAAAACTCCGTAAACAAACATAATATTTTTTTCTCAGTATCATGAGTTTTTGAGTCCCAAAGATTGTTAATTGTTGTGGTTATATCACATTTTATTCCTGAAAAAAGACTTAAAACGATTTGAAAATTTGCTTTTTGTACTGTAATTTAAGACTGCAATCTGTAACTTTGCAAATCTGTGACTAACGCTGACTTACCTTTATGTGGCTTGTCAAATGACATAAAACAGACTTTTCTTGCTAAATCGGAACCGGCAGCTCAAATTATGAGTCATAATTATATGAGTCACAGATTTTTAACCAAAAAAGTTACAGATTGTTACTTGAAGTCGGCCCGAATATAAATGTTTATGATGTAGATTTGAAGTGGGTTCAAATTTGTGTTTTCACAGTGTGAGGTAATTTCTTATACCAGTATTCCCTTTCTTACATGTCTTCTCTTATTACTGAGAAATTGTAAATAATTACTTGTAAATCGGTTTATGCTGTTCTTGCAATACCATGTTTAGCTGAGTTCGTTATTTGCTCAGCTTTTCATTGCAGTCCTGCTTCATACCATTCAACATTCATGACATCTCGCAATCTGTCTCTAACTGGGTCAAACTCCAGCTTGTCAGAAATCCCCAGTGAGAAACCTTCAGCTATAAGCTGCACACAGGGATGTATTTTCTCGCTATAACAGGATAAACAGCTTAGAAAGTCTATTTGTGATTAGAAAAAAGAGAAATTAAAATTAAAACAAACGTATTTAAAAACATTTTAACAAAAGCCTACGTCAGACATGTTTGGATGGCTCCTTACAGATCAGTATTATAAGTAATCAGTGTTAATTACTGTTAATTGACTTAAAATCTTTATTCATCAACTGATCCCAGACATGCTCATAGAAGCATTTCAGTACATGTGTAAATCAGGGTCAACCTTTAAAAGCAAAACTCTTTCACAGAATAGCTTTTATAGTGCAATAAACACTACATAGACTTGTATAGTAGACTTGTAATATGTACAAGCATTTAGGCTTTTGTAAATTGTAACTCTTTGGGAAAAATATTTGAACATGCTGCTGTACTAACAAATTTCTCCGTCACATAAGCTCTGTGTTTTTCCATATTGCTGTATATACCGTTGGCTGAGCACTGTCTTTGAGTTTACACTTGAAATCACAAATGGGCTAAATCGTTAAAAAAGAAAATAGAAAACATTATACTGTAAAATGGACTTTTGTGCCTTTTTAACCATGTATTTTATTTTAAAACGACAATCCTGCAAAGCTTGTATACAACCAAATCACAAGTAAACAATCTAAAAAATTCTTGAAGAGTAGTTTCTTTTCTTACAGTTTGATGGGCATGATGGGATATGGTTTGTGATGGGTTGTCAGACTTGGGCACTAAATAAGACAAAATCTTGCCTGAAGCTATTTTTGTACTATTGACTTTTTTTGGACTGACCTGTGGCCATGGCAGTTGATAGAGCTGTGGACTTCTACAGATACAAATTGGATATTTTTAGTACATCAGTAATTCATATTTATTATATTTTTTAGGCAATATAGAAATGATATTTATGTCATTCTTTGAAAAAATGCTTACAGCACTTTTAATGTTCTTCTTGCTGTTTGAGACAGAATTTGAAATGAAACTTTTTAATCTTTATTCCCCTAACTTCTCCTTTTCTCACATTAATTCAGGACATTGAAGTGGCTGAATGCTCACCCAGCACCTCTCAAACACGTCTTAAGCGAGTGGACTTCATGTCTGGTGTGTTGATGTTTGATGACCTAGGAGAGGAGAGTCCAAAGACACGAGGGTCGGGCAGTGACGGAAGCCCTCACAGTAGTGATGGAAGCCCTGAGGGCGCTGCATCCACCCTTCTTGCTCCCGCCCACCGAGATCACGATCAAGAAGAGGGCTCACGCACCCTAGTGCTGGTCTCTGCTGGCAACGGACAGGTTTCACCTGGAGACGGGCAGGGTACACTGGCCGCATTGACTCCGCAGGGAGAACGACCGGTGCCGGATGAATCGGAACCCGGGACCCTGTCCTCCGTCATTAGGTCAGAGCCCAGGCCCATCGTTATGACGACTGCAGCTGTGATCACCAGCGGTTCTTCCTCGCCTCCGTTCACCAAAGTGGAACGTACGTTCATCCACATTGCTGAGACGACACATCTCAATGTCATGACAGCCAGGCACCGTCCACTTGGATTGGATGAGGCGATGTCTAGTGAGCGCGAGGAGTCGGGTGGAGAGAAGGAACGGATTGAAGAGAAACCAAATGGAGAGGAAAAGGCGATTACAGCGGAAGGAGAAGATGACAACAGGAAGGAGGAAGAAAAGGAAGGCGAGGAGGAGAATAAGGAAGAAAGTCAAGCTGAGAATGATATAAAAGCTGAAGAATTAGTGAAGGAAATATTATGCAACATTGACGGTGAGGAAGAAAATACTTTGTTTGTAGCTGGGTCACATGACCAACCAGATACAACAGCCAATGGCCCAGAGGAGGCGCAATCCACAACAACCAAAGTGGATGTCAAACCAGACAGCGTCTCACCAGTAGTAGAGCAGCAAACGGAACAGGAACAAGAAAAGTGTCCCTCTCCACCCCCTGAACCAAAGAAAGATGCAGAGGAGGAAGACGAAAAGGGTGCGTCTCCAACGGAGGCAGATTCACCCAATAGAAAGTCAGAGAGGCGAAGCCGCATTCCTGTGCTAATGTCAGAAGATGAAACCGGCTCGGACAAGTCATCTCAGACAAGTCAAGAACAGTTGCAAAGAATTCGCAAAAGCCACCACCAACACCTTGCCCGTCTCGTTCTGGAGCGTAATCAGACACACATGATTCGTTCTCGGTCGGCCTCCTCGCGCTCCCCAACACTGTCAACGACTGCATCTGAGGATGAAACTAACCAATCAGACGACTCTGCTAGACGGGAGACAGGAGGCGAAGGACGAAATAAAAGCAGGATCCCTCGGCCAGTCACACCCATAAGGGGGCTGTCTGACCAATCGGGGCGCATGACACTCCCACAAACCCAGAGATCTGTGTCTTTTATTCAGTACAGGTGGGTGAAGCAGTATGAATATGAATAAGAATGAAGGTTAATGTGTGTTTAATATGTGCACTGACAACAAACTATATCATTTAAAGCTTACAACAACTCAGTATAACTCATAATACAGTATAACTCATTCTTTCTTCTCTTCGACAGAACCAACACTTCTGTCAATCCCAGGATCCAAAAGTCTGCAAGTCTGCACACAAATATCCATCAGCAGCAGCAAAAACCTCCGCTCCGCCCCTCTAAAACTCTTCCACCTCGTCCTCCATCCTCAGGACCATCCCACTCGCAAGGAAACCGGACCGCCGCGCGTACCGTTTCTCGTACCTCAGCTGCCAATGCCCCCCGAAGCATTAGCACTTCCCCTCGGAGTTACGTCACCTCTCGCACTGACAGCCCTTCACCCCAGCGCATCCGCCAAAAGCCCGCAGCCAATGAAACGCAAAGACAGCCTCAGCAGCCTAAAGCTTCGTGCCCGTCACAGTCCAAATCCAAACCTCAGGACTCCACCTCCAAAAAGAACAAACTCCATCCATCAACGCCATCCCAAAAAAGCAAGAAAGAACCGGCGGAATCCAAGACTAAAGCAAGATAATTGCAGTGTATGAAATGAGGACATTGATCTTGTTCGCTTCTCAGCATCATCATATAGGAGCTGCCAGATCATCCCGATGATCAGTGTTGGACAGAACATCTCATAAACCACAACTATATGGATTTACACATTCTTTATTCAGCCAAGTGACTGCAGCAGCTACCTAAATACCTCTAATGAGGAGAACCCTGACATAGAAAAGTGTGTGTGTGGGTAAGTTATCATGATTGAAGTGTGTTGGACAGTTCAACACACCTCATATGCCTTAAACCTACAAAGGAAATAATTGCTGCCATCACTTCAGGCTTCCACAGGCTGTATCCTCACATCCAATAATACAATCACATCATATGCTTTAGAGTTTTTGTTCAGTTGCAGCTTTGAAGCACTTTGTGTTTAGCCATTAACTACAGGTAAATAGACATGCAGTTGTTTTAATTAAAAATCATTTCTAAAAACATTTTCACAAACATCACTATTTTATAATCTGTAAAAAAAATATAGCTTTACTTCAACTTAAAACTGCAATCTATAACTTTTGCCTTCAACCGTCATCTCTGTGTTTTAAACAAAATTACTTTATTCACAGTACTTATCTGTACATGGTTAAAGTCAGACTGCTAAACTTTACCCGACACATCAAATTATAAATCAAGCTGATCATTATAAATTAGGTTAACGTAAGGAGACAGTATTGAACACTGATTTATATTCTTGATTAATTTTATTTTTACCTAAAAAAGTTACAGATTGCAGCAGACACTTAACCTGATAACTGCACAAATTGAGCACTATCTGAACTAAAAGAACATTTTAATTTAATTTTTTTAAATCTTTTTTATTTGAGGTGTTTTAAAAAAACGTTAATATTGTTATTTTGTCATTTTGTTTTTAGTGTATGTTTATTGTTATGATATTTTGTTAAATATTTATTTTTGAGAACTTTACAGAGTTTGTTTTGATTAGATTAGAATTCAACTATAAAATATTTAAGTGAAATAGTAAAAACATGTTCCTCCTGTGGAAGGGTGACAGTTAACAGGTTGAAATGTTTTGACAGTCCCAAATGTATTTACTATTCAGACTGTCAGTGTTTGGGACAGCCTTTTATATCAGCTGCAGTTCATCTCAATGTGCTGAAATTTGTATTTACTGTATCTCAAAACTAATATAATAATAATACTCATAAGTTTATAATTCTGTGCAGAACATGGAAATTAATATCATATGGCTTAAGTCTGGTATAAATAAATACATTTAATATCTACACAGAACTAATATGACCAACTTTGCTGCTACAATCTGATGTCAATCATGTAATCATCTTGGCCCCTCCCACCATCTATGATTCTCTCTCGGTGTGTCAGTCCGCCTGTGACACACTGTCTGTTAAATTTCTTAGTTAACCAATCCCGGACCGCTGCTCTAATGGCATGCACTTGGATAAGCTCATTTCTTTCAGTTGTCTTTTGCAAAACTGTAGATAATATAAGCAGTATATTTGAAAACAAATTTATATTTTTGTTCCAAAAAACAACAAAGGTTACAAAAAAGATTAATGAATGAATACTCAAAGGCATTTTTTCAGTCTTAGCCTGAAAATTCGCTGTTCAGACCCGTATGCAACATTTACAGTTTTACGGAAGGAAGTTTGAGAAAAAGATCAGAGAGATAATGTGTCTGAAATTAAAAAAAATTGCACAGACACCAAGGAGCTACAATCATGTTTTACATCACTGCTGCTCCTGAGTGTCTATAGCATGGATTGAAATAGTTGTAGGCTATCTTACTAAAAGGTGCTATCCTCGAGTGAGTGTTTGTATAAGCCTGTTCTAGTCATTGGTGTTTTATGCGTCCTGTGCTTGAATTGAACATCCCTAAAGATTGTCGAAGCAGAAACACATGCTGAAAAATGTCATTAGGGCACACTAGCCAGTGTTACTTGTGAGTTCTACATACTGTATATGTGTGTGCACATTAACTTCAAGGCTTAGTTTTGGACCGCTGCCACTGCAGGACAATTGCATGCTGTTGTTTGGATGAAATAACAGGAGAATACGTTCAGCAGTATATGTTCCAGAATGTTCCATCCGTGACGAACCCAGAAGACTCTCTTTGCTTCTAATACCAACAATATAAGAAAAGAAAGAAACTGGATGGAGACAGATGTTTGGTCATCTCTCTTCACTGCGTTCCTTTGTGCCCATAAAGACAGAGAGATTTTGCATGAATGTGAGTTTAATGAATCATGATTGATTAACTTGTACTACCGAGCAACCTTTCTGAGATATACAGTACAATTAAAAGTTATCACAAATTATAAATGATGCCATTCAATAAACAGAGGTTCCATCAGTGTTTTGCTTAATGTTTTCTTCTTCTCACTGACACTCAGTATTGGCATTTAACCCTTTTTTAACTGAAGACTCATCCACTGAAGACTCACTTTCCTGTTCTTAGCTGACAAGTAGTGGCACCGGTGGGTGCTTCAAGGTTCGACATTTAGAGATTCACTTTCTTGGATGTAACAAGTGATAATTTCAGGTACAGTTGCCTTTTAGCAAACCCATGTGAGACAAACAGGGAAGGGAACGGAAAAGGATTTTTGGGGAGGGACTTAATTGACTCTATTTATAAAGTTCTGTGCATGACTGTTTGACAGTCTTTGTCTGTGCTGGTCAAACATCACAGCACTCAACTTAGAGCATCTGTACACTGAAATCTTCAGGTGAGTCATTATGTATTTACTATTCTGGATTGTATGATGATGTGTTGTATTGTTATGATTAAGTAAACTGTGATGTAGAATGTAAACTTTCAATGCAATTGAAGTGGTGTTGGTTCATGTGATAGTATTTTCACTTAAAAACAGTGATACGTTGAGACTAAGTCAAAGAAATGCACATTTTTAATGCCCATATGCAGGCAGTGGAGGCATTTAAAATAAATACTTAGCAAAATAATAACCAATATTCTGAGTAAGACAGATTGTGTTATGTCCAGCTGGTGTGTCTCCACAGCTGTGTGCAGTGTGTAAAAAGAGTATGTACCTCCTGTGGTCTAATGCCTGCTATGAGGCTAATGTAAGGTGAGGGAATAGACTTTAAAAGAGTTCACGGTTCACAGTGTTCCCTCAGTTCACCAAAGTTACTTTAAGGTTACTTCAAAACCAAAAGGCTCAGATAGAATAGTCAAATCTGCACAAATTGTATAATATTGTTTTTTAACTGTGAGGCTCATAAACAGAAACCAAGCACATAGACTAACTGATTGATTGTAGTGATTGAATTTTTTTTTTCAGGTCAGTATGAAGTTTGAGAGCATTCTGGAAGAGATAAATGGGTTTGGGCCATACCAGATCGCACTGGTCATTCTGCTGGCCATACCACGGCTCATAATCCCATGTCATTTCCTGTTAAACAACTTTATCGCTGCCATCCCGTCTCACTACTGTAACATCAGCCCTCTGGATGCTGACGGAATCTTTGGGAATCTGAGTCGGAGGAGAGACTGACCGTCAGTATTCCAGCGCAGGAAGGACGGGACTCCTGCTTCCTGTCACATGTTTTCTTATCCTCAGTTTCACCTGCTGTCAAACTCCTCCAGCGTCACAGATCTTCCTGTTGTTCAGTGTCAGAATGGATGGGTGTATGATAACAGCACATTCATCAGTACTCTGGCCACACAGGTGAAGTGTCACGACCACTGATATCACCTATAGTTTTGGCTTGCTCCTCCCACCACTATTGTTTCTCTCTCTCTGACATAATTTCTCTCTCAGTTTGATTTAGTCTGTGATCAGAGGGGACTGGCTAAAGCATCAGGAACCATATTTTTTATGGGCGTCATGATTGGAGCGGTTTTCTTTGGAGTGATCAGTGACAAGTAAAAAACTTGCGTGTAAAATGTTAATATAATTTTACAAAATAATGTCCAATGTCAATAAAAGATAAATAGGGCTTTAGAAAATACAGCATTTCTTTTTTTTCAGTTTCAGTAGTCCCACACACTCAAGTGCTGTAAGTTTATCAATTTGGCCTCTGACATTTGCCCAGTCTGTAACAACCATTGTATGAATGTAGTATTAATGCTGTCCAATCAGGGTCATTGTTCGGTGATGTGTATGGGTTTTTTTTGTAGGTATGGCCGTAGGAATATGTTGCTGTTGTCCTACATCTTATCTATAGTGTTCAGTGCTGCTAGCGCCTTCTCCAGTACCTTCATCATGTTTGCTGTCTTCCGCTTCCTAACCGGATTTGCACTGACGGGTATCACCAACATATCAGTTGTGCTCAGTAAGTCTTACCCACTTCTTCTTCTCTGAAATCTCAATGTTTTATATTTCATTTCTTTCACAGATTCAAATTTAAATGGCGTTTATTGTTAAAAAGTGGATTTACATTGCCAAAACATATAACATCTTTCTGGGCATTTCATTTGAACATTAAAATACCAAAACTGTTCCTGTGTTGTTCCTAACCAGATAAACTAAATATGACAGAATTCAAAATGAAAAGAAAGCTTCAGATTTCTCAGAAATAATTCTCCAATTTCAATTTGAGATTGCAAAAGAATGCTTTGATGTTTTTAATAAACTTTCTAAAAGATAAGAAATATGTTGATTTTCATGTTGATTTTACAGGTATTGAGTGGGTGGACACTAAGCACCGTACGTTTGTCGGAGTGTTGGGCAGTCTTTCCTGGGCTGTAGGCAATATGCTGCTGGCCGGCTTTGCATATCTGGTCACTGACTGGAGGATGCTTATTATTACTGTCACTTCTCCTCTACTTCTTGCTACAGCCACATGGTGGTAAGACAACAGTGTGTGTCTTTGAGCCCCATGATGTCTTCTCAGTCAGGGTCATTTTAGGTCATGTTGTTCCCAGCTGGAAAGATCTAAGTGTTCTGTTTTCTGAGGGAACAACAACAAAACTCACATGTATCACAGGCAACATGCTTTATCCTTCACTCTTACAGGCTGTTTATGTTCATTAAAATAAACCATGTCTAGATGAAAAACGTTTGGCATCTATTCCAATACTATG
Source organism: Beaufortia kweichowensis (assembly GCA_019155185.1). NCBI lineage: Eukaryota > Metazoa > Chordata > Actinopteri > Cypriniformes > Gastromyzontidae > Beaufortia > Beaufortia kweichowensis. The sequence goes on from CM032805.1 coordinate 11,924,247, forward strand.
CTTCTCTCATCTTATAATATAATAATTCTGGTAGTTGATTATTGACTTGTGTGATATTTTCATAGGTGGATCCCTGAATCGGCCCGATGGCTTATAGCCAGTAATAAGCCAGACAAAGCATACAAGTATTTGGAAAAATGTGCTAAATTTAATAAGAGACAAGACTTCACATCCACAATCAAGCCAGAGGTATTGTGTAATTGTTCAGTATTTATGCATAGAGTTACAGTAATTTCAATACTGTGGTTTAGAACACCTCTTTTTGTTTTTGTATCAGACTCTATCAAATGGGATGACTGTGGATAACCCAGACCACAGTTATACCTATTTAGACCTATTTAAAACCCCACATTTGAGGAGACTCGCACTGTTTACAGGCATAGTGTGGTAAGTGTGTGTATGTGTGAATTATCTTTTTTTTATTGTTTTTTCTTTTAAAGTTCCTCTATTTATGCAATAGTCAAGTAAACTAGAATTTTTTAAAAGCGTAATGCATAAAATATTTAGTAATATATAGTTTAGAATATTTATACTAATATTAAATCACCCCGAAATGACAAACCATGCTTTAATCCTTTCTTCTTTTAGGTATGGTGTTTCTTCTACATACTATGGCATTAGTTTGAACATCACTGGCTTTGGGCTTGATCCTTTTCTGACACATTTCATTTATGCAGCTATAGAGCTGCCTGCGAAAATCCTCACCTACTTCTGTTTAGACAAGACTGGCCGCAGGCTCTGTCAAGCTGGGACGCTGATATTGACAGGATTATGCATACTCATAAACATCATCACACCAACAGGTTTGCATGCCTTTCCTATTAAACTTTTGGTAGGCATTAAACATCTGCTTTATATGAGTGAGGTGTGCCCAGAGAATCATTGTTTAGCTTTATCTCTTCTGTGTCAATATATATGTTTAGAATACTGGACGTTCCGGACTGTAATTGCAGTGTTGGGTAAAGGGCTTTCGGAGGCTTCATTTACGACTGTGTTCCTGTACACCACAGAGCTCTATCCAACAGTCTTAAGGTGAGATTTTACAATGCTATTAAACAGCACCATTAGGCATCTTTTTTTTTAAATCATTAGGCTCACTTGGTTTTGCAAATGTCTCTCCCTTCATCTACAGACAAAATGGGCTTGGCTATACCAGTTTCATGGCTCGGCTGGCAGCTTCCATCGCTCCTCTTATCATGCTCTTAGATGATGTTCCAGAGATGATTTTTTGCGCTTTGGCCATCTTTTCTGGTGTCATTGCGTGGCTTCTTCCTGAAACCACCAACATTATATTGCCAGAAACCATAGATGATATCGAAGAGAAATAGCTTATCCTCATCATGTTTGAAAAGACTGAAAATCCAGAAATTTGCCCAATGTTTGAAAGGGAAAAGCTGATAACTGTGTGGAATACAGCCTTCAGTGTCATTTATTTATCTACTTTTATCTTAACTGGTTTTGTAAAATATAGTTTATTATTATTTATTTATTTAGAGACAGTATAAGATTTGTCTCTGTCACAGTTCTTATAAATGCTTATTGCAGCAGTGTTAGAAAAAGGTTTATTAGGTCACATTGTTTACTAAAAGGCTGTTTGCTTAATTGTCAGAATGGCACTCCTCTAGATATCTAGATATATCTGATGTTTGTTTTTCACCTTAATAGAACTTTACCTGTATATTAATATTTAGTTACTTGTGCCATGTGTTTATAAGGACACAGCACCATGGACAGCACCCACACCAGCATTAGTATCATTGAACTGTATGATAGCACCATGGACAGCTCCATCTTTACCTGAATACAGTATGACTTCTGTTAATAAATTGTTCAAGTAGCTCAGTCAAGACGTCTACATTTATTAGAAAACTTTAACTGAAATGAAATCTTTCACATACAGTATTTAGTTATCTTTAAATGAGTTGTATAAACAAACAAAGATTAACAAAGATAAACAAATAAAGATTTACATCAGACCAATAAATTGATCACAAATTATTTAAATGTATGAAGTTGACATGTATAAAATGTATTAAAGAAAACTGATTTAATTTGTAATTTCTGTATTTTAAGCTTTCTGCAAGTACGAATGTTTCTGTTGTTACAGGTTTAGTCGTTCTTATAAGGATACTAAATTAGAGAATCTCTAGATGGCAGCAGTGTTAGACCTACAGTGTGATAAATAAAGACTAATCTAATGCAGATACTGTGTGGTTTTGAACTCTGGCTGTATATGAAGGATAACTGTGAAAGTTGATCTTTATCCAGACAGGTTAATGTGTCACTAATGTGTCACTAATTTTCCTATCACTGAGTTGCCACATTACAGCAATAAATCTTTTTATAGTAATGTTCTTATCTATTTTATTCTATAATAATATATACATTTTATTTATTTAGACTAAATAGTAACTACAAATGACATCAAGAATTTCTCAACCAACTTTTCGTATTGACTTTTCATTTTATATAAGTCTATTGAATTATAGTGTTTTTTTAAATCCATGTGGAAAGAATATTTATTATTCATATATTTAATAATAATGTTTAATATTAATTGTTTCATCACATCTTTTTAGCATTTTGCTAAAAACCTGACTATGTATTCTCATGTTTTGCTGTTATTCATTCATTTGCAGGATAAGCTTCATTAAGATGATTGGTCTGAGGTAATGTAACACCTTTCAATGTTTTAAAGACTCTAAACAAAAACACTATGTACAAGCAATGATGTGTGTATACACCATACTTAAAGCTTAATCATAAACTAAATAGTGTTTTTTTGTAATTTACTATGTGTATTACTATATGCAACAAATCTGTAATGTTTCTGTTTGTGTGCATGACAGAGAGAGAAAGTAGAAGACAAAGACTACACGTGAGATTATCATGTGTGCCAAGTGTATTTGCTGTTAATAATCTACATCAAAGCAGTAAATGTGTAAATAGATCTATGGTTGGACTAAAACCCTCATTGTTAACAACTCCCTCGTTGCTCATTTTGAAGCACCTTGTCATACTGAGGTGTGAAATCTGTGAAGATGAAGTTCGAGAACTTGTTGGCTGAGGTTGGAGGTTTTGGAAAATATCAGATCAGTCTTATTATGCTTTTGGTTATTCCAAGAGTCACATTACCATTTCACTTCTTGTTAAACAACTTTATCGCCGCCATCCCGTCTCATCACTGTGACATCAGCCATCTGGATGCTAATGTGATCTTTGGAAATCTGAGTCAGGAGGAGAGACTGACTGTCAGTATTCCAGCACAGGAGGACGGGACTACTGCTTCCTGTCACATGTTCTCTCATCCTCAGTTTCACCTGCTGTCAAACTCCTCCAGCACCACAGAACTTCCTGTTGTGGAGTGTCAGAATGGATGGGTGTACGACAACAGCACATTTAAATCCACCTTGGCTACAGAGGTAATTAACTTGAAAGAAATTTATATTTGTAATACAATAAAATATATTTTCTGTTTTAGTAAGTTCTGCATGATGCATACAACTATGCAGAGCTTCATTTATAGTATTTCTGCATCAACATAACATCAGTATGGTTACATTTTCTGACTTTGTCTTTCTCAGTTTGATTTGGTGTGCGACAAAAGAGGTCTGAATAAAGCTTCGGCCACAATCTTCTTTATTGGTGTGATGGTTGGAGCAGCATTTTTTGGCTGGCTCGCTGACAGGTGAGATGATCAACGTTAGACATTTCCCATAAACCTGCAGTAAATATTCCAGGAGGATGAAGGATTACTGCAGATCTGAGCCTTAAAGGCATAGTTCACCCAACATTCTTTGTCGTCATTTATTCACCCTTGTGTTGTCTAAAACCTGTAAATGACTCTTTTCTGTCAAACACAAATGAAGATATTATGAGAAATGTCTCAGTGGTTTTGTGTCCATACAAAGTCAGTGGAGGTAAATGATAAAATGTTTATTTTTGGATAAACTATATTAATGTGGTATTCCGCACAAATGTGAACTTTTACTGACACCAGAGGGCATTTGACCAGTGTGAAGTACGTTACCATGACCTCAGTATTGTGGTATTTATCTCTGTTTATTTCAGGTTTGGTAGGAAACCCATGCTCATGGTGTCTTACCTAATAACTGCTGCATTTGGTGTAGCCAGTGCATTTTCTCAGTCCTTCATCATGTTTGCTATAATGAGGTTCTTCACTGGAATTGGCCTTACAGGCATCAGCATCATCACCATTGTTCTGTGTAAGTGCATTGGCCTGTTGGGTGACAGTTTAAGCCAAACTAACTGATATTCACAATTTCAATTAATTTTCAACAGCAATTGGTTCATAATGACAAGGTGTTTTTGTTTCATTAGGTGTAGAATGGGCTGATATTGAGCACAGGACATTGGCTGGAGTTATAATCAGTCTCGACTGGTCTACCAGCACTATGATATTGCCTGGCATTGCTTATTTTGCCAATGACTGGAGAACTCTGTGTCTCGCGGTAACAGCTCCTCTTGGACTGGCTGTGATCACATGGAGGTAAGATCTTACTTTTACTAATACTAAAAGAAGAGTAGAGTGATGATGTAAAGCTACATTAAAACTGTACTTCTGTACTGTACTGTAACTAAAGATGGTTAGCTACAGTACTTTACTCACAAAAAGTTGTATATTAAAGTCAGTCGAAAGGGAAAATATATAACGTAACTATTAGATTACAGGTTTATTATTTAAATAGTCATACTTTATGACACAAATACAGTACAAGTACAAGGGTTTTTGAGTAAATAAACAATGCACCTTTCACACACACCTGTAGGTGTGTCCCAGAGTCGGCACGGTGGCTGATAGTCAATGGAAAGCTGGAAGATGCTCATTTTTATCTTAGCAAATGTGCCTCATTTAACAAAAGAGAAAATAGCCTCAAGGATATCAAACCACAGGTAACATTTCTAATATGCGATTGTAAAAAACTTGCATGCAAAATTTTATCTAATTTTGTATCTTTGTGGTAAAGTTGGCCTTATCCTAAAGCATATAACCTTTCAGTCTCTTGCTGCTGTTATTATCGCTGAGAATAAAGGAGACAGAACATACTCATTTCTGGACCTGATGAGATCTCCCAAGATGAGGAAACTGGCTATTCTCTCAGGAATCACCTGGTTAGACATGTTTTTATACAGAAGTAGCATATAAAGAAGAAAATAAATCTTGTCTCTTTAACCTGCATCACTAATAAATTCTGATTTTAAGGTCAATTGTTTTTGCAGGTTTGGAGTAGCATTCACGTACTACGGTATCAGTTTGAACATAACTGGCTTTGGACTGAACCTGTACCTAACCCAGTTTATTTATGGTGCCATAGAGATGCCATCAAAACTGATAGCCTATGTGTGCCTAGATAAACTGGGCCGCAGGTACAGCCAGGTGGGAACGCTGGTTACAACAGGAGTCTGCATTGGCATCACTATCCTCATTCCTATAGGTAAACAGAGGAAAGCACGCTCTGCATGTTAAGATTCACACAAAAAGAAAATTTCCTAATCTTTTTTTAGCTGGAGAACAATTATTTACAAGGATGTCGCAATTAAGTGACATTTCTACTCACTTAACTTTTTTGCATCTACAGAACAATGATTTATTTTGTCACTGTCTTACAGTACATAATGTACTAGTTACTAGTATCTTAGTGTCTTGTAATTCACAACAATGACACATGCATTTCTTAACATTTGATAATTTACCTATCATTTGTTTGTTTTTGCAATTCTGTTTGGTGACAATAGTGGCACTTATAAGAGAGTCATATTCTTCAGGTATCTTTGTGTCCATCTCTAGATTTATGGCTGCCTCGTACCGTTGTTGCTGTGCTGGGTAAAGGATTCTCAGAAGCCGCCTTCACCTGTCTTTTTCTCTATACCACTGAAATATACCCAACTGTGTTACGGTCAGTTGTTTACTGTTTTCATTTTGAAAAAGGCATCTCTTTAAGTTGCAGTTTTTTCATTCTTGCTTTTGCATACCTAATGATATAACTACATTATACGGAATACAACTTGTTATGAACACTTTTCTGATCACAGGCAGAATGGGTTAGGCTATAGCTCACTTGTTGGTCGTGTTGGTGTCTCTTTGGCTCCTCTTGTGGGTCTCCTGGATGAGGTCTGGCTTCCTCTACCACAGGTCCTGTTCTGCACTGTAGCCATCATTGTAGGCTTCCTTGCGCTGCTCCTTCCTGAGACCCACAATGTGAGGCTTCCTGAAACTATTGAGGATATTGAGAAAACTAGGTGGATGATCTTTTATTATACAAACAATAAGAATTATAATGAAATGTACAACACTGCTTTTACTTCAGATGTAATACAATTAATTTATCATATTATTCATATGATAATATAACAGTGTTCTAAAAGAAGTCATATGTTTTTACTTAGGAAAAGATCCATATGTTCAACACATGAGTAAATCTCAGCGTGGACCTCGACATGGAGTGAAGATTAATCTCATCTGTACAGACAAAGAATCTAATAAACATCTAAATCTTTCTTAAACTCTTTCTTTTTCTTTATTAAATAAGCTACTCTTTTTAGAAACTACACATTGAAAGACTTTTTCTTCTGTATATTTTTATCCGCCCAGTAAAGATGCTAGTTTAGAGTATATGCAAACTTGCAAATTATGCAACATTGTTATGTATTTTATGTTAATTTATTTCCTTATTTTATTATATTCACTTCATAGTATTTTGTAATGAGATGATCTGTGTTGATATACCATTATCAAGGTATTTGGATGGGTACCACAGAATTTGCACAAAGCAATTATGAAGATTTGTTGGTCATTAATGGTATTAGCAGCTTCTGTGATTCCTGAAGTCTACAATGACCCCATAGTATACAATATTGTGCTTTTCAAAACTATAAAAAGTTACCATACAGGACGTAAAAGTTATACTGTACAAAAGCTCTGACAGTGAAAAAGCAAAAATTTTACTATCTACCGTGTAAAGTTTCAACCAAATGGTTTAATTTTTACTAAAGTTCCACAAACGTTCAGACATCTATCGTTAACCATTTTCTACCTTTGGATTATTATAACTGTGAGAAAAACAATGCACAAGACGACCAGGTGAAACATATCCTCCACCAGCCAACTTGCACGGTGCACAGATGAAGTTTGAAGATCTTCTTTCAGAGATTAATGGATTCGGAAGGTTCCAGATAATGGTCCTGCTCATCAATTTTCTTGGTCAATTCAGTCTTGCGTGTCATTTCTTACTAAGCAACTTTATTGCTGCCATCCCATCTCACCACTGTGACATCACTCATCTGGATGCTGATGAGATCTTTGGGAATCTGAGTTGGGAGGAGAGACTGACTGTCAGTATTCCAGCACAGGAGGACGGGACTCCTGCTTCCTGTCACATGTTTTCTTATCCTCAGTTTCACCTGCTGTCAAACTCCTCCAGCGTCACAGATCTTCTTGTTGTCCAGTGTCAGAATGGATGGGTGTATGATAACAGCACATTCATCAGTACTTTGGCCACACAGGTGAGATGATCGTTTCACTTTCTTTGTTATTGTTTTATAGAATGATAAAAGAGCAATGAACAAACTGACAACCACAATCTTCGTCATTGGGGTCATGTTTGGAGCAGCTGCTTTTGGAAGCCTAAGTGCAATGTTAGTGGAGACTTAATCAATTTGTTTAATTAGACTTTAAGTTGTACAAATTCATTGAGTGATTGATGTGATTTGCATACATCTGAAAATGGGAATGTTTATAACAGAATAGCGTACATGTCTCTACACAGATTTGGACGTAAGCCGATGCTGCTGGTGTCATATATTTTAAGAATGGGTTTTGCAGTGGCCAGCGCTTTTTCCTCCTCTTTCATCATGTTTGCAGTGTTGAGATTCTTCACAGGATTGACCATGACTGGAATTGTCATCATCTCCTCTGTACTCAGTGAGAAGCCACTCTTTTTAGTCATCTTCATCTCAACTAGCAAAGCCAAGGTCATGGGTTCAATTACCACAGAATGCACATAATTATAAATGGTATAGCATAAATGCAGTCAAAATATACAAATGTAAAGTGATGTTTTTGATTTAATCTCTTTCTTTCCTTGTCTAAGTTCTAACAGTGAACTCTAGTTCTCTCATTCTCTAATTCATTCTCTTGTGACTCTAAAACATCATCCCCATTGCCAAGTGATACGTTGTGATAATATGCATCTTTTATCAGATGTGGAGTGGGTAAGCATCGAGCACAGGAGGCTGGTAGGGGTGGTTGACTGCATGTCATGGACATTTGGCACCATGTCTTTAGCATTGATTGCATATTACATTCGAGACTGGAGATTGCTGACAGTTGCCACATCATTGCCCATTATTATTGCCATTATCACATGGTGGTGAGTATACAGTAAACAAAATAATCACAAGCAGAGAGTCACCAGAACATACAGTATTATATTGATTTCATTAAAGTCACTTGGGTAGATCATACCCAGATCTTCCAAGCAAATGTATTTTGTATTAATGTTCTTATAGGTGGGTCCCAGAGTCGGCCCGATGGCTGATAGCTAATGGGAAGGTGGACAAGGCTCATTATTATCTTCGTAAATGTGCAGTTATGAACCACAGAGAGGAAGTTATTGCCAGGATAAAAAATGAGGTGAGAGAATCCCAATTACCCTTCAGAATTAAATGTGCATTATTGAAACTAGGGCTGGGAAATATTTATAATATGTATATAATATATAATATTTTGTTTCAATTGAAATGCTTTGCTAATAAAGAGCACAATAAACATATCTGTTATTCTATCTTTTTCTCTAGCACTTGGCTAATATCATAGTTACTGACAGAAGAAACCGAAAATATTCGTACCTGGATTTGGTCCGAACTCCTAAAATGAGGAGACTTGCCTTACTTACAGGAATCACCTGGTGTGAACTTTGTAGTGAAATTTTATATGTATCAAACCCATTTTACAGTCTTATCAGTAAGGGGGATGTTCTGAAACAATTGTAAATGTGAACCATAATAGCTGATAAGTTTTTCCACTGCCAGGTTTTCTGTTGCCACTGTTTCCTATGGAATAAGCTTTAACATCACAGGTTTTGGATTAAACTTGTACCTGACACAGTTTGTGTACGGAGCCATTGAGATTCCAGCTAAACTGAGCATCTATTACCTACTGGAGAGATTTGGAAGATGCAAAACAGAGGCTGCATCTCTACTGCTGGTTGGAATCAGTCTCATGATTAATATATTTATACCCAGAGGTGAAATCTTTTATCTTTTACCATAAACTAAACAGATTTTCTTTTGTCAGATGTATTTTAGCTCATAACTAAAGGTAATGCTATAGTCTTTTGTCCTTGCACGTAGATAAGACAGTTGGTCGTACTGTGATAGCAGTGCTGGGAAGAGGCTGCTCAGGAACATCTTTTGGCACGATCATATTGTACAGCTCTGAATTGTACCCCACAGTTGTCTGGTATGAATTCATGCGCTGATGTTTCTCAGAATATCTTCTTTTGTGTTCCACAGAAGAAAGAGTCACATATCATACAGGTTTTAAACAACATGAGGGTGAATAAATGATTTTTGGGTGAACTATCCCTTTAACATTGACCAGCTAATTTTATCTATAATGAGAAATCTTATGTTGTAATGTGGCATATGTACTTAAACTTACTCATATCTGCCTGTAGACAAAATGGGATGGGCTATAACTCCTTTTTGGCACGTCTGGGTGTGTCTGTGGCTCCTCTCATCTTGTTATTAGTCGAGATATGGAGTCAAGTCATCCTGTCATCTATTGCGCTCTGTGCTGCTCTGGTGGCTTATCAACTACCCGAGACACGGGGAAAGTGTCTACCTGAGACAATAGATGATGTTGAAGAAATCGGGTAACTATCTGCTTACTGCTTAGGATTCTATAGGTGTCAGAGCTTTAAATATTTTGATCAGTATCTCGTTTACTCTTTGACCAAATAACTGTTTCAGTATGTTTCATAGACATATCAAAGTTTAAGAAAATGGACTTTTAAATTGAACTGTCATTTATTATTGTCAAACATGTAAATACATTTGAATAAAAGTTTTAAATGAAAGATCTTCACTTTGATTCTCAATCATTATGATACTGTGTTCTTTGCACCAGATTCATTTTAAAAGACAGGCTTTATTTTATGGCTAAAATTTATACTCTATAACATTGTGGATTTCTAAACAAAGTACGAAGATTTTAATACAGGCATAACCACAGACACCTTTACTACCACTGCAAGTCTTCAATGACCAAAGTACAAGCAGCATCTGGCTTATGATTACCAACCTCTGAAACAACAATAAAGCCTCACTACACTACACAAACCTTATTAAACACGGCTCTGTTCATCACAGAAAGATGAAGTTTGAAGATCTACTTATTGAGATCAATGGCTTCGGCAGGTTCCAGATGATGATTGTTTGCATCAGTTTCATAGGACGATTTACTCTCCCGTGTCACTTTCTGCTAAGCAACTTTATCGCTGCCATTCCGTCTCACCGCTGTGACATCACTCATCTGGATGCTGACGGGATCTTTGGGAATCTGAGTCGGGAGGAGAGACTGACTGTCAGTATTCCAGCACAGGAGGACGGGACTCCTGCTTCCTGTCACATGTTTTCTTATCCTCAGTTTCACCTGCTGTCAAACTCCTCCAGCGTCACAGATCTTCCTGTAGTCCAGTGTCAGAATGGATGGGTGTATGATAACAGCACATTCATCAGTACTCTGGCCACACAGGTGAGAAGCAGAATTAGGCTTAAACCTAAGAATTTTCACGCTTTCTTACTATGGTACATTTCAGAAGTCATTGCCATACTGTAGTTTATCCTGTGTTTTACCTCAGAATACTGTGTGCATTTTATCTTGTTTAGATTTAAAGTATCTTTACTTTTCTCTTTCTCTTTTTGCAAAGTGGGATCTGGTATGTGATAATAGAGGTCTGAACAAAGCTGTGGCCACAATCTTCTTTGTTGGCTCAATGTTTGGAGCTGTTTTATTTGGAGGCCTGAGTGACAGGTGATAAACTGTACAGTATATCCATACAGTAAAGGGAAATAGGCATAACTAAGCTTAGTTTCTGTTTGGTTTGTAGATTTGGACGTAAGCCGATGTTGCTGGTGTCATATATTTTAGGAATGGGTTTTGCAGTGGCCAGCGCTTTTTCTTCCTCTTTCATCATGTTTGCAGTGTTGAGATTCTTCACTGGAGTTACAATTACTGGCATCATTACTATCTCATCAGTACTCAGTGAGAACCTCTCCGTCACACTTGTTTTTTTCACAATCATTTGTCTCATTTCACTGTTTGGGTGATGCTTATTAGTTGCATACCATACTGATGCAAAATTACAACTTGTTTATATAGAACTAGTATAGTTTGCTAGACTTTGTCATTTTTCTTTCAGATGTGGAGTGGGTTGACATTCAGCACAGAAGATTGGTGTGTGTTATTGACAGTATGGGGTGGACTTTTGGGACCACCACATTATCTCTGATTGCATTCTTTGTGAGAGACTGGAGATGGCTGATATTGGCTGTCACTTCACCTGTACTTTTGTGCACGATCCTCTGGTGGTAAACACAATTCCAAAAAGCAATCCAAAATTTCAATTTTATAAACATGTTTTCAGTTTCTCGTTGTCAGTATATTGTTCAGTCTCACAGACTAAAACCGTTTTTGTTGTAGGTGGATTCCAGAGTCAGCTCGATGGCTGATAGTCCATGGAAAGACACAAAAAGCTCATTACTATCTTCATAGCTGTGCAGTTATGAACCGCTGTAAGAACATTACCTCGAGCATCCAGCCTGAGGTTAGTGAGACTCTCTCTGTTTTGTAAAAAAAAGACCAGCATACAAGTTCATAGTTACTGGGGGAAAAGTGTTAATAATTGACCACAACAATAGTATTTATGTATTATATTACAATTCTGTTCCATATCTTTCAATGATTTATCTCTACCTCCTAGGCTCTCACTAGCATCATTGTTACAGAAACAGGAAAGAAGAAGTTTACTTACTTGGATCTTGTCAGAACCCCTAAAATGAGAAGACTGGCTCTGCTTACAGGAACCATATGGTATGCAATGACACATCCGCATCCAAGGTTAACGTTATTCTTTCGATATAAAGTCATGCATTAATGCCTTTTCATTATTACCAGGTTTTGTGTTGCTACTGCCACCTATGGAATTAGTCTTAACATCACAGGCTTTGGGTTAAACCTGTACATGACTCAGTTTGTTTATGGAGCCATCGAGATTCCTGCTAAACTGAGCATCTATTTTCTGCTTGAAAAGATTGGCAGACGTAGAACAGAGTCCGGAGCTCTGCTATTGGCTGGAATCAGTCTCATGATTAACATATTCATACCCAGAGGTGAGACAAATGATGGACAATAGCAATCTTTTTAAAAATATTGTCAGATTTATTGACATAAAAAGCGATACAATTGAAATGTTACAAGGACTGTAATGTTTCAAGAGTAAATTATTTTCATATTAGTCGCTAGATGGCGCATTTAAACCCTCAATGTACGCTCTCATTCAGATCAATGGATTGGACGTACTGTGGTAGCTGTACTGGGAAAAGGTTTTGCAGCTGCTTCCTTTGCTACTATTGTATTATACAGCTCTGAGCTTTATCCCACTGTTCTCAGGTAACTGAACTGTCAAAATTAATAACTCTTTATGAATTATATACATGCACAATATATGGAAAAATGTAATGCATTTGTATGGTTCCTGCAGGCAAAATGGAATGGGCTATAACTCTTTCCTGGGTCGTGTGGGTGTGTCTGTGGCTCCTCTAGTCCTGTTATTAGACAGTTTTTGGGGTTATCTCCCTCAGATCATCCTCTGTTCTGTGGCACTATTTGCTAGTTTGGTGGCTTGGCAGTTACCTGAAACACGAGGCAGGTGTTTACCTGAGACTATACAGGACATTGAGGGTTCTGGGTGAGTAGTTGATTACTCTTGTTATTTGAGACTATTAGAAGATAATCATTATTTAAAAAACTAGCTTTATTACAGTACATAAAATGAATAAAAGAATAACCGAGTACTGTGTCTTTTTTTCATTGAATAGGAATAATCTTGTTAATCATTACGAAAAGCAGGAGGAAGCAGAAACAATTACAACAAATGAAAAATGACGATTTCTGGAATGTTATCTCACCAGCCCTCCTGTCTCTGTTTCTTCCAGTCCTGCACACCTTAAAGGTTTAAATGACTGATGTTTTCAACGGATGTCTAGAACTTTAACCACTATATGACTATCACCAGGAATATGACTGAGAATTAGAAAACATCCTGTCACATGACAATATTGCAAATGCATTAATAATAGTCTACAACTGTAATAATAAATATGATATTACCTAATATGTTTTACTGCGGTTCCAAAATGTTTTAAATACTGTATGCGTCTCAAGTCTCTAGGATAGAATTTAGTCTTGACTGCCTTAATTTTTTACAGAAACTAGAAATAACTGGAACATAGATTCAGAATAAATAGTTTATTTCTGTACTGTACACGTTAAAGTTAAACAATAAATGGACACTTAACATTTTTATGTCTAATCCAGCATAAATGCACATCTGCAGAACAAAAGGTGTAAAAGTATGGTGCTGTTTATTAACCAATAACCTGGATGGTGCTTCTTTATTTAAAAAGTTTAAAATATTACAGCTGTACAGAAAAAAATGAAAAGAATTTGTTTGTCAAATGCACGTAATAGTAAACGTTTTAAATAAAAGATTTCAATTCGATTTTAGTTGTTGTGATACTCTTCTCTGCATATTAAAGATTCTCTATTGCATTACCCTAAATTGTGTAGAAATTGTTTTAATTTCAATAATCTATCCATTCTGCACATTAATTGACATTCAGAAGGCATGTATTACTCTTTTTAGCTAATGTTTATGATCTATAAACCATTCTAGTTTTTTTGAATCATTAACCCTTTCCAACCCCCCAACAAGTTTTGTACACAGATTACTATGCATACACAATCTCAGCAATTTTGCCAAAGCAATGGCCAAAGTACAAGTATTGGCTGGCTTATATTTGCCAAGCTTTGAAACTTCACACCAAAAAAATTTGATAATAAGGCAAGAAAGACGCAAGTCTGTTAAGCAAAAAAGGATGAAGTTTGAGGATCTACTTATTGAGATCAATGGCTTTGGCAGGTTCCAGAAAATTATTGTTTGCATCAGTTTTGTAGGACGATTCATGATTCCATGTCACTTCCTGCTAACCAACTTTATCGCTGCCATTCCGTCTCACCGCTGTGACATCACTCATCTGGATGCTGACGGGATCTTTGGGAATCTGAGTCGGGAGGAGAGACTGACTGTCAGTATTCCAGCACAGGAGGACGGGACTCCTGCTTCCTGTCACATGTTTTCTTATCCTCAGTTTCACCTGCTGTCAAACTCCTCCAGCGTCACAGATCTTCCTGTAGTCCAGTGTCAGAATGGATGGGTGTATGATAACAGCACATTCATCAGTACTCTGGCCACACAGGTGAGAAGCATCTTTCTTGCTATGATGTTTCTGCAAGTAAATCTGCTGATGTTATATAGAAGTTAGAGTATATAACCATGCTTATCACAGTTTTCTAAAATCACAAATTCAACTGTTTTGACAATCTTTTGATTTGTAATTTTTAAGGTGGTGTGTTACAGTGGTTAACAATGTGGACTCGTAATTTGTAGGTTTAAACCTGCTCTCTTTCTGTGTTTTCTCTGTTCTCTGTTGTCTTTTTTTCTGAAAGTGGGATCTGGTATGTGATAATAGAGGGCTGAATAAAGCTGTGGCCACAATCTTCTTTGTTGGCGTGATGTTTGGAGCCGTTTTCTTTGGAGACCTGAGTGACAGGTGATAGTTTTGTTAATAAAATCTACTTGCAGACCTGAAGACATGGGTAGTAACATGCTACATTTACTCTTAAGTTTAATTAATTAACATTTTGTAAAATGTGTACTTTAAGTAAAATTTTTGAATTTTAATTCAAAGATGTGTACTTGTCTAAGAAAAATCTAATCTATGTTTCTATGTTTGATTTAGATCCTGAATCAGTTTACAACTTAAATCTTGTATCTTTGTGCATTATGATAATAATAATAATTTTAATAAAATAAAATACAATTTATTAAGTCAATACATTTTAAATAACTAATCGTAGCTGGTTTGGTTTGTAGATTTGGACGTAAGCCGATGTTGCTGGTGTCATATGTATCAGGAATGGGTTTTGCAGTGGCCAGCGTTTTTTCTTCCTCTTTCATCATGTTTGCAGTGTTGAGATTCTTCACTGGATTTACTATGACTGGAATCATCATCATCTGTTCTGTACTCAGTGAGAAGACCTCTGTTGTTTATGTTTCACTTTGTAATGTAATGATAACAATTGACAAACTGTGTTTACAGTAGACAGAGGTTGCGTTAACCAAAGGTCTGGTGCCGTTTACTGACTTTTAAAAACTTCATAAAGCAACCCTTTTGTCTTTCAGATGTGGAGTGGGTTGACATTCAGCACAGAAGATTGGTGTGTGTGATTGACAGTATGGGGTGGGCTTGTGGAAGCACATCTTTATCTCTGATTGCATTCTATGTGAGAGACTGGAGATGGTTGACACTGGCCGTCACTTCACCTTTACTCCTGTGCACAATCCTCTGGTGGTAAACAGAATATTTGCAAAAATAAATATTTTAGCAAAAGTGGATTTCAGCAAAAGTCTTGTTGAAAGAGTTTGTAGGTCTATTTGTTGTTCAGTTTTACAATGTTTTACAGACTAAATGTCTCTGATGTAGGTGGGTTCCAGAGTCGGCACGCTGGCTGATAGTCCATGGAAAGACACAAAAAGCTCATTATTATCTTCATAGATGTGCAGTTATAAACAAAAAGGAAGAAGTTATCACGAGCATCAAACATGAGGTTATTGAGATGGATGTCTTCTATGTTCCCTGTTGATAAAATCATCATAAAACAACAACAATAATTTCAGAAGAGAAATAACTGTAATTTCCTTCATGCTGGTCTAAGATCGTTTTAGCACTTTTAGAAGACAGGATTAACCAGTATTTACTTTTAAGTATAGTACCTTTTTTATGTTTTTCCTCTAAGGCATCTAAGTCTAGCATCACGGTAGACACAGAAAAGAGGAAACATTCTTACCTGGATCTTGTCAGAACCCCTAATATGAGAAGACTGGCTTTGTTTACAGGAATAATATGGTATGTAACTGACCTTGATGAAACAGTTTACCTGAAATACATGTTGTTCCAAATAAGTCTGTATGACTTTTATCTTACATCATTTGCAGGTTTTGTGTTGCTACTGCCACCTATGGGATAAGCCTTAACATTGCAGACTTTGGTCTAAACTTGTACCTGACTCAGTTTGTTTATGGAGCCATTGAGATTCCAACTAAACTGAGCATCTATTATTTGCTTGAAAAGATTGGCAGACGAAAAACAGTGACTGGAGGTCTGCTATTGGGTGGAATCAGTCTCATGATTAACATATTCATACCCAGAGGTGAGACAACAGCAACAATGAGGTCAAAATATCAAACAAAAAGATAATTGTTCAAAGAGAGAAAATTAGAAAGATTAAATGTGAATTTTATTAAAATTTGTAGTGAGATATACAGTAAAATGGAATACAGAAACACTGTAATGTTTTAATGAAAATGACAGAGAAGGGATTAACTAGTAACTCATGGTGGAAAATGATTTTCAAATAAGACTTAATATTCACTAAAGGGTGTGTTTTATAGCTTTATTTAGTCATGCACGCTACATAATGATTATATTCTCTCTTGTTCAGATCAGTGGGTTGGACGTACTGTGGTAGCTGTACTGGGACAAGGTTTTTTAGTTGGTGCTTTTGCTACAATTACATTATACAGCTCAGAACTTTACCCCACTGTTCTCAGGTAACAATCACAATGACATTTAAATATAAGGATATTTTCATAACCAATTATGACTATTACATATAATATACTGTATTAAGGTACAGTGTACAGTATATAAAAGTGTCATGCATTTTGTGTTGGTCCTCTAGGCAAAATGGGCTGGGCTATAACTCTTTCCTGGCTCGTCTGGGCGTGGCTTTAGCTCCTCTAGTCCTGTTATTGGACAGTTTTTGGGGTTATCTCCCTCAGATCATCCTCTGTTCTCTCGCCCTCTTTGCTAGTTCGGTGGCCTGGCAGTTACCCGAGACACGAGGCAGGTGTTTACCTGAGACTATACAGGACATTGAGGGTTCTGGGTAAGTCATAACTTGAAGAATCTCAAATTCCAAAAAAAATCACAGGTTGAATTCATTGCACTCACAGCCGGGACACAGACAGGCCTATGTCAAAACATGTAAACTGCCTTTTGCACAGCCGGTTCTGGTCTCACCACACAGACAGGCCTATGTTCTCATTCAGCAAACAAACATGTTCAGTAACTGTTGATCTTACTAATAAAAGTAAGTGATCATAACTTGTTTTGAATAAGTTTTTTGACTTTACTAAGTTTAACAAAGTAATGACAACTTTTAGGACTGGAAAGGAGCTAATCGACCATATAATAATCAGATTATGTAAAATAGGGTTATATAACAACAATGGATGTTATATTTTTTTTGATGAAATTGTTGGATTGTGCTGGATTGTGTTCATCGACAATTGCCTCATTCTTGAAAATTCACCTGAGTGAATGTGCACAAATCTAAATGCTTTGGTATTCTTTTTAAAATAGCATTAAGTTAAAATTGTGTGCAAAAATATTTAAACTGTGTGTTGTATTTTGACCTTTAACCTTTCAGTATACAACTCTATGCTCAGGGATGGGTTATTTTTATTATTCATTTACTTTTGGATTCAGCAATTTGCAGTAAATATTGCTGACAGCCGGTGCTCCACATTGAGTTCTGGTCTCACCATCATCGAGTCCAGAAGAACTGTTGCAATGTCTCCAAGACTCTTGAAGAACCAACCTACATTACACCCTAGTTCTACATGGTCTGCATGCTTCTCATCAGGTTTTACAAGGTCTTAAACCTGGGACACTTCTAGTTTCGGGCTTTTCTCAATCAAGCCCTTTGTATAGAATGTTCATTTTGTCATAAATAAATTTAGCATTTAGCTTTGAGTGCTTCCCTGATTTTTTTATAGATTAAGAAATAACTGTTACTTACAGTGAAAATGGAGAGTTGATTTTTGTACTGAACACAGCAATCATTGGAAATATTTTTGAGTCTTGAGTTAATCAGTATAGCAAAAAGACCATAAAGACAGTGTTTGACACTGACGAATGCTTTGACTGTACAGTAACCAAAACACATCATCTGGCATGACAAAGGAATAAAGATAAATGTTATGTATAATGCTTTGGAAGGACAATGTTGTTTATTAACCTGTAATCTGATTATAACATCTCCTTACTCTTCCAGCTCTAAATCAATCATGTTATTGGCATTCAAAAGCTATGCACAGCAAAATATAAGATATTACATTTATTACCTATGAAACAGATTTCTAAATCATTTATCTTTTTTTCACAAATACATGGTTTGTACACAGATTTAAAGACAAACACAGACACACATACAACCACCTTTTTTTAATGTCCAAAGTACAATCGTATCTGGCTTATATTTACCAACCTTTGAAATAACAAAAAAGCCTCACTACATAAGCCAAGGTTTTTATATTAAGACATGTTAAACGTAGCTCTGTTCATCACAGAAAGATGAAGTTTGAAGATCTACTTATTGAGATCAATGGCTTCGGCAGGTTCCAGATGATGATTGTTTGCATCAGTTTTGTAGGACGATTTACCACCCCGTGTCACTTCCTGCTAACCAACTTTATTGCTGCCATTCCGTCTCACC
The DNA here is from genome assembly GCA_019155185.1 of Beaufortia kweichowensis. NCBI lineage: Eukaryota > Metazoa > Chordata > Actinopteri > Cypriniformes > Gastromyzontidae > Beaufortia > Beaufortia kweichowensis. The sequence continues at coordinate 11,943,172 of CM032805.1, forward strand.
GCTGTGACATCACTCATCTGGATGCTGACGGGATCTTTGGGAATCTGAGTCGGGAGGAGAGACTGACTGTCAGTATTCCAGCACAGGAGGACGGGACTCCTGCTTCCTGTCACATGTTTTCTTATCCTCAGTTTCACCTGCTGTCAAACTCCTCCAGCGTCACAGATCTTCCTGTAGTCCAGTGTCAGAATGGATGGGTGTATGATAACAGCACATTCATCAGTACTCTGGCCACACAGGTGAGATGCATCTTTCTTGCTATGATGTTTCTGCAAGTAAATCTGCTGATGTTACAGTATATACTGTAGAAGTTAGTTTTATGTAACCATGCTTCTTAGTTTTCTAAAACCATAAACTCAGCGTCCCTGTTTTATACCTTACCTTTGGTTGGGATAAATCTGTACTGGTAAGGTGGTACATTTAAACATGCTCTCTCTCTCTCTGTTTTCCATCTTTGTTTTGAAAAGTGGGATCTGGTATGTGATAATAGAGGGCTGAATAAAGCTGTGGCCACAATCTTCTTTGTTGGAGTGATGTTTGGAGCCGTTTTCTTTGGAGGCCTGAGTGACAGGTGATAGTTTTGTTTTTATGAAAAAGAAAACCTTTATGAAAATTTGTTAAAAATAAGCATGAATTTATAATCCTAAATATTTATAGATTTACAGGTTGACATTTGATAAAGACTCAGTAATGAAATTTGTTTCTGTTTGGTATGTAGATTTGGACGTAAGCCGATGTTGCTGGTGTCATATATTTTAGGAATGGGTTTTGCAGTGGCCAGCGCTTTTTCCTCCTCTTTCATCATGTTTGCAGTGTTGAGATTCTTCACTGGATTTACCATCACTGGAATCATCATTATTACTTCTGTACTCAGTAAGTTTGTTCTGTTGGTGTCTTTCTCCAGACAATGTAATGATTGCAACTTACAAACGATCTTCATTAACCAAAACATTTACATCATTTGCAGAATATTTTTACTTCTCATGTCAACATGAATATTTGTAGCTTAACTTTATATACTGTAGAACAGTTCACAAAAGATTGTGCACTGACTCTTTCTTTCAGATGTGGAGTGGGTTGACATTCAGCACAGAAGATTGGTGTGTGTTATTGACAGTATAGCGTGGGCTTGTGGAAGCACATCTTTATCTCTCTTTGCATTCTGGGTGAGAGACTGGAGATGGTTGACACTGGCCGTCACTTCACCTTTAGTCCTGTGCACAATCCTCTGGTGGTAAACAGAATATTTGTAAAATTAATCTTTTAGCAACTTTTCCCAAATTCTCAGACTCCTTAAAGAAATATTTCACCCAAAAATAAAGTTCTCTGTAGGTGGCTTCCAGAATCAGCTCGATGGCTGATAGCTAACGGAAAGACACAAAAAGCTCATTATTATCTTCGTAGATGTGCAGTTATGAATCGTAGGGAGGAAGTTATCTCATGCATCCAACCTGAGGTGAGTGAGGCAGGAAAAAGATGGGAATGATTTTGGGAGTTTGGGACGTTTACACTCTCCCATGTTTTTTCTAGGCTCTTTCTAGCATCATTATTACACAGACAGAAAATAGAAAGCATTCTTACCTGGATCTTGTCAGAACCCCTAAAATGAGGAGACTGGCTTTGCTCACAGGCACCATATGGTATGTACAGCAACTTAAGACTTACTCTCTTAGACGAAACAGAAACATTTTAATAATGTATGTTTCATTTTTTTGGGTGGGGGAATGAATGACATGAGAGCAAAAAACATTAGCTTTTTCTTTAACATTTGCATTTTATCATTTACAGGTTTTGTGTTGCAACTACTACCTATGGAATAAGTCTTAACATCACAGGCTTTGGGTTAAACCTGTACATGACTCAGTTTGTTTATGGAGCCATCGAGATTCCTGCTAAACTGAGCATCTATTATCTGCTTGAAAAGATTGGTAGATGTAAGACAGAGACCGGAGCTCTGCTATTGGCTGGAATCAGTCTCATGATTAACATATTCATACCCAGAGGTGAGGCAAATGATGGACAATAGCAAACAATGAAACAGTGAACAATTGTCACTGATGAATAAAACAATGTTAAATGTATAGTGAGATATACAGTAAACTGTAACAACGTACACTAATGTGTTAAAATATGGAAGCCCTGAACCGCAACGTAAAAGTTGTTAAATATGACAAACAAATACCATATCAAACATGAGTAATTTTAACAAAATAATGATTTATTAAACAATATAAAAAGAGGAAAAGCATTGCAGGCACAAGATTTTATTCGTACTAATAGGGACACCTGGTGGTCAAGATTGAGACTACATGTTAATTGTTAGCTAGCAAGCAAACAAATTCTCTTGTGTGGACTCTTGAAGAGAAAAAAAAGAGAAGGAAATTTTTTTGTTGAAGAAAACAACATTTTTGAAGAGGAAACCAATTTCTTTAGAAATGGTGAAAAACATTTTGAAGATGAAAAAAAGTTTAAAGATAAAAATATATGAAGATGAAAAACATTTTTGGAGATTACATTTTTTTAAAGGACACCATTTTAAAACTTGTTTTGAAGATAAAAAATGTTTTAGGCATGGTGAAAGAAATTAGAAGATAAAAAAATTTGAAGATAAAATTTTTTTTTGAAGATAAAAAATGTGAAGATGAAAAATATGTTTTTCATGTTGTCCTTTTCAAAAGGACACAATTTTTTAGACATGGGGAAAAACTTTTTTTTTTACATGTTGACGATGGAAAAAAATTCAATGGGCAAGGTTGGCACTACAGGCTAATTGTTAGCTAATCAACAAATCTCTTTTGAAGAGGAAAACAAATTTTGGAAGATAAACAAATTTAAAGATGAAAAGAAATTTAAGATAAAAAAATGTAAGATAAAAAAATGTAAGATAAAAAAAATGTAAAGATGAAAAAAAATATTAAAGATGAAACAATTTTTTTTGGAAGATTAAAAAATGTTTTGAAGAAAAAAGTTTGAGAAAACCTTTTAAAAACATGATGGAAAAAATATTGAAGATGAAAAAAATATTTTTTTGGAAGATTACATTTTTTTGGAAGATAAACACTTTTAGGCATGGAAAAAATTCAATGGTCAATTTTTTGAAGAGGAAAAAAGTTTTTTGAAGAGGAAAAAAAGAGTTTTTTGTAATGTAAAAAAAATTAAAAGTTTTTTTTTGAGGAATGTTAAAGATGAAAAAATAATTTGAAAAAGAAATTCCTTTTGTGGAGAAAAATGTTTTTGAAGAGAACAAAAATTTTAAGAGAAGAAAATGTTTTGGACTTACTGTAGGCTCCAAGAAGAAATATAAGGAATTTTTTTCTTCACCGTGATTTACATCAAACGAAAAGACAAGCCATTTGAGGGGAATCATGCTTTTCAATAGACAAACTGTGTTTTTAGGGCTTGGACGTACTGTGGTAGCTGTGCTGGGAAAAGGTTTCGCAGTTGCTGCTTTTGCTACAATAATATTGTACAGCTCTGAGCTTTACCCCACTGTTCTCAGGTAACTGAAAAAATTTATTAAATTCAATTTTTATATAGTCACAAATTGTGATAAAAAAAAATTGATTTTATTCCATCCTGCGAACTGTATGAAGTGTAACTACTGTATTTATGTGGGTTCTGCAGGCAAAATGGGCTGGGCTATAACTCTTTCCTGGGTCGTCTGGGCGTGGCTTTAGCTCCTCTAGTCCTGCTATTGGACAGTTTTTGGAGCTACCTCCCGCTGATCACTCTTTGTGCTGTGGCACTCTTTGGTAGTTTGGTGGCCTGGCAGCTACCTGAGACACGAGGCAGGTGTTTACCTGAGACTATCGAGGACATTGAGGGTACTGGGTGAGTCTTTAGGTTATAACCTATAATCTATAATGTAAAGTTTGGTAGATGTGACAACTGACTGGTTTCTGTTTTTTAACCATGTTTTGTCTTTATTATCATATATTATCAAACAGGAAGCTCAAATGTCAAGAAGCACAGGAAGAAGCTGAGAAAATTGTGACAAATGAAAAATGAAAACGACAACCTTTTGAGAATGTCCCCAAGATTGTATGCGTCATTTAAAATTGATCAAATAAATACTATGCACTGATGTTGTATTGCTCAGTGTGACCATCAGAAAAAACAAAGGTGAACACTAAAGAACAATTCAAAGACTCTTAAAATATCTTTATTAGTTACACAAGTGAAGGATTTACAACTTTTTCAAATAGTAATTTCAGACATTTCCTAAATAAGACAGTAAAAAGAAGTATGTGAATGAATAGACAGAAACTGTGAGTCTACATGTAGTATGTGTGTTTGTGAAAGAGAGAGCTTGTGTGTATGTATATGTTGCTTTGTATGACTATCTTCTGTTCAGTAAAATGTACCCTATACAGATTACAATGATGTAAATAAACATCTCTGTACCAAATAAAAAACAGTGTTTTCTTTTTGACTTAATGTTCACTGGGCATTTCATTCTCTCTATTTTCTCCGTAAATGTAACAGCCCACCTTACCAATGTTCACACCTTTTGGTCCAAAGAGGTATCCATAGCAGGGCACATGGCAATATGGATTGCCTTCATGCTGTAACAAATACACAGTGTTTAAGTAATGTGACTGTCAAATAATATTTTGACTTACAATTGTGAAAATACAAAAATGCATTTAATTAATATCTAGCAGACTAGAAATATTAAAATTATTATTTTATTCAATAGTTTGTAGGTTGGTTTGTAAGTACCTCTGCATGACCACCAGGCGTCAGTGTTTTCTTGCACCTCACACAGCGAAGGCAAGGCCTGTGCCAGTTACGACCCAGTGACATCACCTTCTCAGCTGTAGCATTGGACAATGACATCATCTCATTACAAATTACATCATATTGATACATCAGTGCTGTTATGTGGATGGATGTTATACAATAAAAGTAAAAAACTACAAAAAATAAGTGTCAAGAAATGCACAAAAAATTCTTCAAATGAGAGCGGAGATGATAATAAACATCACAATTTAACATTCCCCTTTACACTTACATTTTTTAAAATCTTATTGTTCCCTTTTATTCTCACATTGGCCATACAAAATATTGGACATCGCACAGCAGCACAAAACCACACACACGACAACCACAGAAATTCCTTAAAGTTCTCAAATGTCTGAAAAGTCTGTGTTATAATTCATTGGACTCACCGAAATACACTGCCTTTCCACAGCCGGGACACAGATACGTCTCTCCAGCAAACATACGTGTAGGAGCAGCAGAAGCTACAAATAAAAATGTATTTCTACATGAATTACCATGTTCAATCTTTTTCTCATAACACTATATGTATACTTTTGGTCACTTAACTACATACTTCTATCAAGGTTTATGTCTCACATCTCATCACAGTTTTAGATGATACTTTCATTTCCTGTCATGTTTTATTTATCTCCATGAACTCAGCATAGGTTCAGTATGTGTTTAGAAAGCAGCTACATTTCTCCAGACGTTTTCACAGACGACCCTAAAACCCTCCCCTAACATTCCTCCAAAGTCCCGCCTGTCGGAAAACACCTATTAAGGGGAAATATTTCAGGAAGGGAGCCAATCAACGAAAGGGCCATTAAAATTCCACTGCATAAAATCCCAAGGGGGTCACTTCAGAAAAGTATCCCCCCACCCCTCAACACCATACACACAGTGTTTTATGTCTCTCTCCCACTCAGTGGGAGAAAATGTGTGTTAAAAAGTGCTGAGGAAGTGTGAATGTATTATGGAATGTGTGGAACAATGCAGCTCGGAGGAGCTGTCTATATATAAATACATACACAGGGAGTTTGTTGTTCCCAAACAGGACATGTAATTATGACTTTAAAACTCCCTCATCTGAAAAGTGCTGAGTATAATGTAGAAATGTGTGTGTTACCTTTAGGTCGATGATACTTAATCTGCGAGTTGGCCCAAGGTGTAGTGGGTGATCCTTCTAATGGACTTTCACATGATTTGCTGACAGGTGTCGTAGGAGGCGTGTCATATATGTAAGACCCCGCCCCTCCAATATTTACACCTAGAAATTAAAAGACAGAACAATGAGAACCCTCTTATTACTTTAACTTTGTGTGCTATAAAGTGCATTACGCAAAAGCCAAAAATATCTTCCTGCTCTTGTCTACACTTAAACAGTGTGATACAAGCTCAGGCAAGCATGCTGAATGTGCCATGCATTAAAGTCAGCCAAGCATTTAAAGTAAGCACCTAACCAAACATTACATTTAATCAGCCACCTAGCTTGTCTCTCTCTCTCTCTCTGAAGATTTTTTTTTTTAAGTTTTTGAACAGGAAAAAATGTTAAGATAAAAAAATTTTGAAGAAAAAAATATTCCGAGGGAATTTTTTTTGAAGATGAATAAAAATTTTTTTTTGAAGAGTAAACTTTTTTTAGACGTGGTGAAAAAAAATTGAGGAGAAAAATTTTTTGAAGATTAATTTTTTTCAAGGACACAATTTTTTAAACATGGGGAAATAATTTTTTTAAAGATGAAAAAAAATTTTAAAGATGAAAAAAAATGACATGGTCAAGGCTGCCACTAAATGCTAATTGTTAGCTAGAAAGCGAAACAAATACTCTTGTGTGGAAATGTGGAGAAACATTTTTGAAGAGGAAAAATGTTTAAACATGGGGAAAAAAATTGAAAATGAAAAAAGTTTTGAAGATGAAAAAACAATCAACGGTCAAGGTTGGCACTACATGCTAATTGTTAGTTAGCAAATCTCTTGTTGGACTCTTGAAGAGAGAAAAAAAATTGAGGAAAAGAAAATTTTGAAGGTATTTTTTTTAAATTGTCTCTCTCTCTCTCTCTCTCAAGATTTTTTTATTTATTTTTTGAACAGGAAAAAAATAAAAAGATTTTGAAGAAAAAATATTCTGAGGGAAAACATTTTTTAAGATGAATAAAAATAAAAAAATTTGAAGAGTAAACTTTTTTAGATGTGGTGAAAAGAGAAAAAAATTTTGAAGCTAAATTTTTTTAAGAGGAAAAAATGTTTAGACATGGGGAAAAAGTTTGAAGATAAAAAAAATTAAATAAAAAAAATGGAAAATTAAAAAACAAAGGACATTACACAAGGAAAAAAAATATTTTTTTGAAGATGAATTTTTTTTTAGCTAGTAAGCAAAAAATCTCTTGGATTCTTGAAGAGAAAAAAATTTGAAGGGGAAAAAAATTTTGAAGAGAAAAAAATGTTTAGACATCGGAAAAAATTTGAAGATAAAAAAATGGTAAAAGTTTTTTAAACATTTTTTAAGCATTTTTTAAAGAAAAAAATATTTTGAGGATGACTTTGTTTTATTACAGAACTGTTAGTGAACTAAGCATATAACATTTATACAGGAATAGGAAATTAATAAAATACTGAAACCTTTTTCTGAATGTAGGAAACAAATGGACATTTATCTCAAGATCTTTTTCTGTGTTTTCCTCTCTCACTCCATCTTTCTGTCTCTCTTACTTACACAAAAAACACACAGTGTAGTGTTCCAGTGGTGAGTGAACTTTTTTGGTTGTAAAGTTGTTCTGAAAGTCACAGAGAGTCAGATGTCTGTATATAAACCCTGATTCAAACTCTTACTTCCTTTAAGGAGACATGAGGCACACAACTCTGCTCTTATTAAAGCCCAACTGTCTGTCCCACTGAAACAAAGTCAACCACAAACATATCCATTATGATTTATTGTATTTACCTTTTGGTCCAAAGAGGGTTCCGTAGCATGGTTTGTGACAGTATGGTAATCCATCATGCTGTCAATAAAGAGAGAGAGAGAGAGAATTTATTCTTTGAAAGTTTTTTACCTTTTAGTTTTTTCTTATTTTCCACTGTTTATTCCACCACAATTTCTACTACCAATTCTAGCGATTCAAATACAAATAAATTCAATCCGAAATACTGGAAAACTAAACATTTTTTTTTTTTTACTATTTATAGAATTCTCCTTAAACTTAAACTTTTATGCAGAGAGATATTTTCAGGTGGGTGTGTGTGTCAAAATGGGAGGCTTGTGCTGGAGTCATTAGGAATCATTGTTTATGCTTCTGTTCCTTCCTTCCCCTCCCAGACTGCATGAAAAGACTCAGTCAGACCCAAGTCAGACTGAAATTTAAGCCTTCTTATGCAAACACAGACACAGACACACACCTTTTACTGCATATGTGTGCACAACAGAATGATCTTTATAATCGTATGCCAAAACATCATACTATCATACTATAAATTAATAGGCTAGGTTATAAGATTATATGAAAATAGTTAATGAAAATAATTATTGTTACTATATTCAAAACCAATAACAACACTGAATGGCAATTGCACATGGAAACTCTCCTAGGAGTGTCTTAATTTCAGTGCCTGTGCAGAAAACACCCTCATGGCGTTTCTAAAAATACAGTTTATGTTCTCACCAGGAGTCATTTCCCAAAGAATGGTTAGAAAAAAAGTCAGTCTACACCTGCAGAGAGCTAATAGCATCAACAACACAACCTCCTGCTGCTTCACACGCACACAGAAAGAGCATGAACAACTTTTAAAATAAATGGAACACAGTGGCCATAATAAAAGAGTAACAAGACTAAATATATCCTTGAGTGACGCAATAAAAAGCTGTGTGTTTGTGTGTTCATCTCATTTTATCAACAAATCGAATAGAAATAGCACAGACAAACCTTTCTTTAGAAAAAACCTCATTTAGGACAGAACTCACCTTATAATTAAACTAAAGCTGTGTGTGACTGTTCTGTTTGTGTGTGCGCAAGAAGAATGACAGAAAGAGAGAGACGATTGTTTTCTATATTGAATGAATACTATGTTTGTCCCTCTGTGGTCCTTGTAATAATACTGCTAATGACACAGAGTGACACTGTGTGTGTGTGGAGAGATAAAGTGCTTATGCTTAAGGACACATACTTGTTCTGTTAAATTATTCAAACTGTAGACTGAACACATTTATAAACTACATTGTGCTATGTTAAAAATGTTATAATTTTCAATTTCCTGTCCAGCACGACACAAGAAGAATGTTTCCCTTTTTACAATGTTTTTCTTATCTGTCAATCTTGTCTTTTTTATATTGGGAGAAATTACTTTGCAACATTTACTTTACATCCCTTTAAAACGTTGGCATTCAGGATCGAAAGGAGTATAGGAATATGTTTCTTACGTAATAATTTTCAAATCAATAAACAAACTTGTAATTTCTCGCAAGTACTTGCAATTTCTCTCAGCCAGTAAGAAAACATTCCAGACAGCACCAATCAGGTTACTATAAATACCTATTATCAGCGTTCAGAAGTGTCATGCCCATTTAAACTGAGGGACCATGTGAACAAAGTTTCACGATTATAGTAGGTTGTCTAAAGCACAGTGGCAGAAATCAAATAAGATGCATGACAATCCTGTACGTATTCACTGAATGTGTCAGCTATATTTGACGTTGGAACTTCTAATGTCTTCAAATTTCTACTGTATTTGTGACGATTCTGGATGGATGAGCAATTACTTAGCCCAGAGAGGAAAACAAGACAACTCAGACCACTGAACTAGAACATACCAGAATCAGACAGGAGTACCATACATGTCAGAACAATGAAGAAGAAAGAGGAAACAAGAGAGACAGAGGGACAATGAGGGAAGTAGAGGAATGCACACTTGTATGACCTAAAATAAATGTCAGCTTAATGGAGTAAGCATTTAAAGTCTTAGTCTTTTACAGAAATGTTGTCTGATCAGTGATGTTGATGATATGTTATGTTGATATCTGATCAGCACTGGATCAAATGAGAAGGGACTATACACTCAAATTACATTTCAGAAACAGATACATACATTTAAAAAACTTCTAGAGTAAAAAAATATATCTGCATACTTGAAAATACATATAGAAACAGGCTTTAGGGCTGAGATCAAAGTTCATTTATGCATTGCTTGTAATACCTGTTTAATACGCATAAAATATAAAAATATATATCCTTACATATCCTTATATATTATAAATATATATATTTCAAATATATAATCCTTACAATATATTTTTTATAAAACAGGAAAAATATAGATTTTGTTTTTCTAGAAGTCACAGCAGATATGATCAGACCACACAAGTGATTTAATGACATCACAGTCCTGCTTACCTCTGCATGGCCTCCAGCAGACAGAATCTTACTACAGCGTTCACATTTCAGACAGAAGCGATGCCAGTTTTTCCCCAGAGAGCTCACTTTCTCAGCTGAAGCAGAAAGAATAATGTATCGTATATTCAGTGCTTAATTTGAAAATATATAAAAGCTTAAGATTAGAGTTCTCATATAATAAATATAAAATATACACAGTATCTGAAAGACACATGATGAAAGACGACTTCTATGTTAGTACAGTAAAAGTGCATCATTTTATTTTTAAAATGGGGAAATTCTAAATCAGCTACTGTCTCAGACAGCAACTCGACCTACCATTCACAGATTCATACTGCAGACAAAAACTGCTAAATCTGGCTGAAAGCACTTCAGTTCAAATCTGACTAACTAAAATTTGTGCAGTTTACTGAGACACAAAGTTGTGTGTTTAAAATAAGAGCTAGAACAATGAAGACTTCAAAAAATGTGTCCATACATTATCTAGAGCTCTTTTTTTTAAACAGTGCCGTTTAAGGAATTTAGCAAGTAAACAGGATATCCTTGAGCACAACTTTTATATTACGCCCATGAAATAATTATCTATTTTTCAGTGGTGCGTCACTTGAAAAATCTTTCAGTGTGTTATTGCTGTATCAGCAATTTCAGATTTAGCCCCCCCAAATGTCATTTAAAACTATCTAACTTTACATATTGATGAGACAGATTTTTCGTAATACATAACTTTGACTTCAACAGGTATGTTTTGAGTAAAAGCTTTCCACAGAAACACATTTTTCAGAGTGGGGTGTGGAACAATGCAGCATCAAAGCAGAGGAAAAACAAACTGGACCATCAGAAGAAACGCTTCAAATGGGGATCCTGTTTCACTGCAAACCCTGCTGGGTTTCAGATAATGCCTCTTTGCAGTCAGGTTTGCTCTAATCATGCTGTGTTGACATCCACATCTTATCTGTGACCTTCTGATTTTCAGGCCCATGAACAAAACAGCCCATTTAACTCATGTTTTGAAATAAACCAATATATTTAAAATATGAAATTTGTTGCTTCTTTGTAATTGTTATTCATAACTATTCTATCAAATTTCATTGCACGTGTTTACATGTGTTCCTTATTTTAACATCACGATTAGCTTGTGAAATAGAAAAATATCAATATTTACGATTGTTTTAGGCAATCACACAGTAAACATTTATGAACTTTGATCAGTTTCTCCCAAATCCATGTGATTCATTCCTGTGTTTCAGCCTCCCATGAAATTTAGTTCAGAACATCAAAACAAGTGCTGGGAGCTCCTTCAAAACTTTTTTCTGTATGTAAAAACTACATGAAATATCAGGTAAAAACTGATATTGACAGATTGGTGTCTAAACATTTGCCAGACAGCAATTCACACTGGGCATGTGGGGGATTAAACCCACCTCCCCAAATGCCTTACAAACTAACCAGCCGACATTCCGAGGGTCCATCTGACTCTCCGTCTCACACATTCCATCATGCAAAACTAGTTGGTTCAAACAGAGAGCGCACATAGCATATCACACATATCTCTTTCTTCAGCACAGCCAGAAAGAGTTGCTCTATCCGCTAACCTGCAACAGTAGCACAACAGATAGAGTCCCTTGCCAAATTCTTACGTAACACCATCACCCAGTTCTCTTTTCACGAGCAATAGCATTTACTAACCCTGCGGCTACTGGATGCCAGGACGGAATACTAAATAGGAAGCAACAATCATTGGAAAGACACAAGAACATCCAGTGGGGTTCTGTTAGCATCAGGGTCAATTCTGGTTGACCTATTAATAACAACACTTAGTTCTGTACAAGCTGTGAGTTTAACCCTTGTGTCCTTCAGAGACAGACTGCAATACTGTTTGGGTTTCCAGAAACCCATATGCAGTAGGTTAAAACATAATAATAGCAATTTTGAAATTAAATTTAATATTCATCAAATCTTCCAGCTAAAAGCTATTAGACAGAATCCTGCTTTTACAAAGTGATTTATAAATCAATGACATCTCTATTTGACCACAACAATATCACATTACTTAAAAATACATTAAATCAAATCAAATTTGCAGAAGTTTTGATATAGTTTATACATCAATCAGATAATATTAGCTTTGCATTTATTCATGAGTCATTTAAAGTCGTAATACAAAATAATGTAACATGGAGGATAGAGTCCATAGAGGACTTTTGTAATATCTCCTGTAAGTTGATTTCTTGTATATAAAATTTTTTGAGCTATTTAGACCCCAAAAAGATCATAAAGGTACAATTCACACACAAATAAGCTTTAACAATACTTGTTATATAACAAACTTTGTCCAGCTTTGTAAAAGTGTATTCCCTCTTAAAAGAATTTACCATTGACTTTTAACATGTGATGATGATACAATGATACAATTATAAATAAATGAACTTGAACTTGGCTTGTATTTCTGTTCAGTGTCAACAGCATTAAAAAAAACCTCACCGAAAAACACCGGCTTGTCGCATCTTGGACACATGGACGTCATTCTGGAAAAGTCTTGCTGGCCGCAGGTCCGACAACACGCGCTGGTCCCTCAATGCCGCTTCATACTGTGTGCAACACGAGTCGCGCCAAAGCGTTTATTTAACTTTAAAGAGCTGTGTGCTTGGCTCATAAATATTAAATACTTTACATGACGTTTGCACATAAGCCCAAGTGATTGGCTAAAAGATAGACAATGACAGACAAACGGGAGCTACAAAGTTTACGAATCCTACTATGATGTCGGATTGGCTACTGAATATTAATTAGGTCACGTGTCTGGACGCTGCCAAAGGTTACCAAGCAACGTCAGCTCGACATAAGCGTCATCTAAATATTAATCGACTTTACGATAGTAGGATTTGGAAGTTCACCTCCCGCCTCCTTTTCAGCTGCGTGGCACTGTCGCACCGCACCTTTGGCTTGACCAATAAGGAATGTTTATTAACATGTCTAGCAAAAATATTATCAAAATTTTAGATTTGCGCTAAACTGTTCAGTTTAATGAAAATAGTTGTCATTAGTTTACTAGTTTATGTTTGACGTATTTATTATTTATTATTTATATGTTCTCATTAGAAAGCAAGATTATGATTAATATAAAGACTTGTTTTGCTTCATAGAAAGTGATTTTTTTTGCTAAAATAAATGAGTAAATAAATATTATGAGCTACATTTGGGATTTCAGATACCACTGTTTGTTGCAGCTATAGTAATACTGCCACCTGGTGTCGAGAAATATATACACAGGATTATTGTCTTACATTTGATAAAAATAAGCATACATTTCCTAATGTTTTTTATGATTATTTTTCCGAATGTTTCTAAAGATGCTGTCATAACAGTTTAAACAGATGCATTAATAAATGCACTTTTAGCCTCTGTCATCACCACTGACACAATGCATGATCTCACAATTGTGACCTCAGATGAGCGTGTAATTGGTCATTTCATTTGAGACTGGTATCCTTTGTACCATTTGTTTAGTTTACAGATAAATCTCTGATGGTCCATTACATTGTTAGTTCTAAATGTCTATTTTAATCCTGACAATAAGGCCAATACAGGAATGAGAACAACACACAACATCACACTTCTTTATCTTTTTTGGAAGATATTCACAGTTATTTGTCTTTGTACTTTGATGTCAAGGGTATTGTTATGTCAGTACATATTTTAATGGAACAAGTTTCCATGCATTATTAGATATTTTTCTGCACTACCTTTTTACATTTTGCTCATAACATCTAGTTGCTTATAGGCATGCTTATATATATATATGTTGTGATGTTATGCACTATGGCCACAAGAGGGGGTATGGTCACCAGAGGACAAGGACTATCAGGTCTCTGGTTCACTTAAGATTGCTAAATGAAAACAATTCCAATATTTGTTGGTTTCCACTCTTGTTGTTGTAAATTTGTATTTAGTTTGTGCATGTATAAAGTATTTTGTGTATATGAATTCAGTGATATTTACACCATTAGTCTATATTGGTATTTTTCATAACACAGCATAAACAGATGTAGATTGGGACTGTTATCTTGCACCAAGTGTGATTATTATGAAACTGCAGCTTTATAAAACCTTTCAATTACTGGCATATGCAGCACTGTGGAAGTTCTGGCGGTATGTACAATTTTGGGCTTATTTACAGCAGGTCTGACTCACGCCTCTTTCTTGGCAACTTTAGCTGTCAGATGTGTCACACGCTCATGATATACGCTGAGAGTTCTTGACTTCTGCTGCATTTCCAGACACAGAAATGTACAAAAATACAAACTTACCTTGATAATAAAAATGTTCATTTCTACATCATCTATCTGTGTTTGAGATCTTAATGCATTTTTAATTCATGGATTACAGACCTATATATATATATAATCTTTCCAATAACAAAAACTGTTTATTTTACAAAAAGTGTTACAAAATAAATTCTATTAAACTGCTGTGCACTCTAATAAAATGCTGAGAACTTGAAAGAAAATTTTATAACGTCTAATGGCTTATGTTAAACAGTAAACAGTAGTTGCATCTTCTAAATCATTCATTAAGATAAAAATTACATTGATAAATGTGAACATGGATCTACATCAATGTGCTCTGTATAGTCTAAAATCTCCAGGCTGAGCTTTCACCCTGCCAGTCATTTCAAGAACACGGACAATTGGCCAGATGTCCCTCATGGGTTTGGGGCTGCAGACACACCCACTAAGTTCATGGTGGGCTGGGAAGCACCAGGTGTAGTCAGGGTCAAGGGTCAATCTCCATTGGAATAATAGTTAGGACAACATCCTCGTTACCTCGTCGAACTACCACGCGTAAAGTGGTGTCTTTTTTAATGGCTGTGCTTACGTCAGTTGCAGAAGAGATTTGCTGACCATTGATGGAAATAATGACATCATGTTCCTTAAGTCCACCACTGCAAAAGAGACAGAGAAAAAAGAGACTGAGAAAAAGGATTAAAAGGATTAAAATCTTTATGATTAAAGACTTTTTATACAGGAGATGAAACCTCTTCAGTATAAATGAAATATTGCTGGAATAACTTCCAAAACCAACACTGACGGCCATACGTAACATATTTGTACAATACGCTTCATTAACACAACATTAAAAGCCTGATGGCTCTATAACTCAAACCATATTTAATTTTTTTAAAACAAACATATGAAAGTCAAATCTTCACAGCAAAAAAGATAACCTCTTTGGTTATATACTAGACTTCACAAGTACTTCCTGTTTGTTGGACAGTAACTGTGATATTTGGTGATCATCTGTTATTCAAGTGTAAATCATAACCATAGTGTTATTATACCTACCATGAAAAGCAGTTATGTGTGTTTGTGAATAGGTGCCATCTTAGCTTGTTCATAACATGTCCCAGATTTCACTGAACTAAAAATGTCTTGGATGAGGATGCGGTATTGGACTGGTGGTTGTGGAATTATATCAAAACAGTGTTTCATGCACAAAGAATTTCATCACATGGACCTGCAATCCCTGACTGACCTACAGAAACACTTCAGGATCCAGTGTTCATTTCGAGTAAGTGTTTGCTTTTGTTTCTGACAGGCATATAATGAAAACAAAATATGTTAACTTGTGGCAATGTGACGTGACTGATGAGAAGAAACAGCATGAGCGGATATAAAGCTACAGTTCAAGGCCTCTCTTTCTTACATACTGTACATCATACACGGTTTCAAATAATGCAAAGGCAGAGGTTTTTGTGGAGGTCAATAAACACATCGTATTGAGACATCAGCAGGGTTTGTGTGTGTGTGAACATTAGACTCATATAAATTAAAAACATGTGGAGGTAGAGAAAGCCAAACACAATATTCATCTAAGTATGACGACAGAAGCAGAAAGCATGTGCACATGGCCTGTAAAAACAGACTCTGAGTACTGGCAAAAGAGTTGACCTGCACTTTTGACCTCATTGGCATTATGGGATGAAGAGTTCATGGGACTTACGCTGCAGCTGGGGTTTTAGAGATGACCTCGATGACATAGGCTCCTGATGTGATGTCAGGAAAATCTCGCAGTTTACCTCTCAGCTCTTTGGACAATCTGTGAGCAGAAATGAATATAATTACATCACTTTAGTCATAAAAGAAACACATCAGTTATTAATAACTCTCAGTGTAATATGGTACTATAAACTGAATATAAAAACTGAAAAATTATGTAATCAGAGTGTTTCTATATATTTTATGGTTTTTACACAACAAACAGATTTCAACACATTTTCTGGATTTCAATTGTTACATTACGCTGACATTTAGTTTTGCAATGCTTTCAACATTTTAATAATTTGCTTTTAAATTCACGATCGAGACTTTCAATCTTAAACTATAAAAATCCATTACAAAATACAAACTATAACATATTTTAAACTATTATTTATTTTTAGGTTTATCATAAAATACTGACAAAAATGATACAGTTCTACACTGTGATGCTTCTACTGTATCAATGTTGGCCCTAAAATGACAATTGTTACATCTAAATACCTTTTAAAAAGGCATTTGTTTGTATGATGCATGGAAGAGGTTTTGCACTTACGCAGGAGTGAGGGTCATCATACGAACACCAATGTATTTTTTCTTAGTTGGTCCACGGCCTGTCACAAAACAATATAAACGCAGCAAAGAATGGTTACTACAGAGTATTTAATAAACAGTATGTAATTTCTGGATATTCACATGCTGTATGTTGTACCTCTGGCCTGTCTTTCATGCGACTCAGCAAGAAACTGGCGTATCTTGTCTGATGGAATAGCGAAAGAGATTCCAGCAGTGACTTTTAATGTGTTAATTCCAATCACTTCACCATCCTATAGGATAAAGAATGATCAGATTTGTGCTTAACTATTGATCTATTTATCTAAAAAAATAAGTTGCCAAATAACCTGAAAATGTATATCATATGATAACATCTAAATTAACTTGTTTTTATTTGTGTCAGATATTTTATTCAATATGAGTAATTTAACCAGAATGTAATCAGTTTGCGATTAAAGTAATTTTATTGGGCAGATCAGGTATCATATTTACAGTATATGATCCTTTACTTTAGTATATCAACACAAAAAAGATTTAGATTCAGCACTTGGTTTAGATACTTAACACATGCAGTAATGGCTTGAGTTCCACCATGTCAAATTATAGTATTAGTATTCCCGGGCTAGAATTACTGTAACACCAGACACATGTATGATGGGAAAATAGACCCTGATCACTTACGCACTTATGCAAATGTGTTTACTGTAATAAGCATTTCATTTGGAATATTATGCAGCGGTTCTGGAATGAGGAAATGCTTACCAGATTGACTAGCGGTCCTCCTGAATTACCATACTGTAAAAGAAATACATGATAAACGTTTCATAAACAGACAAGTAGCTGTATTAATGACAAGATTTTGGATGGATTTACAGTAACAATTCACTTACATTGATGATGGCATCAGTCTGAATATAATCCATATCAGAGTTCCTCAGGCCCAACTCTCTCCCTCCTCTCTGCGTGGTGCTCACGATTCCCGTAGTAACAGTGTTCTGGAGAGAAAATGGGCTGCCGATGGCAACCACAAATTCTCCTGGTCTGAGGTCAGCCGATCGCCCCAGCAAAAGTACAGGAAGCTTATTCTGTCAGAAAGAGATGGAAAAACCATGTTTTTATGTTACATTTAGAAAATAGTTTTTATTTAAGGACAGAAATATCCAAACCCTTCCAATCTTAATGCTTGCAAAAATATTAAAACAGTCTGCATCCAGTAGTGGCTGCCCAACACAGCTGTTTTCAACATTTTAGCAACTTTATAACACTGCAATGTCAGTCATGTGATAAATGGTGAAAACGTAGGCATTCCATAATTCTACCCTTCAATTTCCTGTGCCCAGAACTGCCATGCAAACAACCCTACACTAACACCTCGCTTCCGCTATCAAGTGTCTGCTAAATAGGAGTTTGGATTTTAAATTCAGACCTCTGAAACCTTATCGCCATGCAACCTTCATGACATCACGGAAAAACAGACACTCGGAACGGGTCAGGACGAATCGGAACGCTATTTTCCCCTTTCTGTGGGGTAACATTTAGGGAATCCTGCCTCTCAACACAAGGGCTTGATTAGTACAAAGGTCATGACAACAGAATATGTGTGTTTATCCACTGCCCTGGTGTCTGTTTTGTTTACAGACAGTATAAATAGAGCCACAGAGTAAACAGCGAGGAGCATGATATTTACACCAGACGTACTTACATTCAGCTTTACACAGGCGTATATGAGCATCTCTCCTGTTTTAATATTAGACAATTTAGAGGTGTTGAGCACAAAGTATTTATGACCATTAAAAACTTCAGGAAGAAGCAATATGGCTGCCTTTCAAGACATGTCTCTGCACAGTTTTTACTCAGCAAGTATCTACCTGACGGTGAGGAAGGAAACGAAACGTCCAAAGCTGTAAACTGATCTTGTGCGTTCATCACGAGCTGAACTCGCTGTGAACTCAACCTGTGCTATCATGGTTTTAAAAATAGAAAAGAATAAAGACGATAACGGCTGATAAAAAAGGTGAAAAAACTTTTCCATAGGAAGGACCACCTGAGAAAGAAATAGTAACCTAGTGTGATTAAAATACAATGATAAACATATAAAGGGAAGAGGATGGGAATAAAACTACAATAATCTTTTCACAAATTCAAAGCGACTGATATATAAAGGAACCATCAGAGAAAACAATCAACCAAAATTGTTTCTAGTTTTGTGGAATTTCAATGTTTTCTTTAATAAAAGCATTGATATACTGATAGTATTTTTAGATAAAAGAATCTTCTAAATCAATAAATCTAAAAGTAAATGTTGGATTAAAAAAAATTAATGTTAATAGAGCGCAACCCTATTGAGTCAGTGAGTTGAATTGTTCAAAGGAATCACTTAGCCTGATTTACAAACTGGTTAACTGGCACGCTTTGTTCATGAATGAAACATTGCTAGTCTTAAAAACAGATGACAGAAATCACCACAAAATATAACTGTGTAAATATGTCCTTGTGCTTGATCAAAAACAGCTGCTGGTGGTTCCGGTGGGCACGTCAGCACTTATGAGGTTACCATTACAAAAGAATGACATCATCCTTTAGACATAAAGGTCACTTCAGAACTCACACCATGTACTAGCCACAGCAAAGCAAAGTCAGCCATTTTGTGCCAATGTGGCATTTTGGTCAACCATGTTGAATCTGTGTGAAATGATACAGTACAGTTTTTATTTAACATCTACACTGAAAAACCACATTGCGATTTTCTCTTCATTTCCCGCTTATTCTCTTCACCACAAGATGACCCAGTGTTCATGTCCAAACTCAAAATACAGGCTGTCACCGGTATATTAGGGCAGTAAATGTACAGCAGGGCAGGAAAAATCCTTCATACCATGTAATCTACAGCATATTGTATGTACTGTAATCCATTCATACTTTATAAATATTCATGCCTAGTGCTGGCATCTAGCTGGCTGAGCAGTAAACATAGCTATTTGATCAAGCAAATCTGGCTGGTTAGAAAGTCTGGTAAGTGCATTATACAATACAATGCATGTCTTTTCAGCAGGTTAAAAACAAGTCATGAATTCCATGCTAGGGTTTTTTTAAGACTACAGGTCATCAATCCCTTATAAACCAATAGAAACACCTGAATCCATCTGGCTTATAAAAGCATGACTGAACTGAGTTACCCAGGTGTCTTTACTAACGATAGTGAAATCTGGGAAAACCCATCAATCTGAGGCATGTAAAAACAGTAACGTCCTTATCCGATGCCAATGAAAGAATAACAAAATACAAAGATGACAAAGTCTCTGTAAGGTTGATAGGGATCTGGTAGGGAAGATACATGCCACAAGGTGACCCAAACAAGGTTTTATCTGCTTTTTACTGTAACCCCTACATACCAGATTGTTTTGTACAACCACATGTACAACCTGATTCATGTCAGACACTGAACAAAACAAACATCTAAGAAAGCAAATATCACTAAATTCTCTGGAGAGAATTCTCCCCTAACAAATGACATTAAAAAATAAGCCAACCAATCAGATTAGTTGTGATACATTTCTCATTCTTCTAGCATCATGTTCACTTCTAAACATCAGCTTTTAGACCTGAACCAGACATTTTCTGAGTGATTACCCACATCTTTAAAATCCATTCTGGTAACTGAACTTTAACAAGCACTTATGCAGGTGCAAAATGGGTAACATTGTGAAGGGAATGTTTAAGTTATTACTGTGTGTTGTCATGTAGCTACAGAGTTTCCAAAGAGATGGATTGCCTTTCACATGCAATTAGAAAAACATCGCTCGGAAATACTCATAATCCAAACAGAAGAAGGAAATTTACTCAAAAGAAGGATTCACAAATACATCATTAACCTCTGCATTTGACTGTGCACTATAAATTAGGTGACTAGGACTCAAAGTAACCAAGCTCTGTCATCATTGAGCTCTAAGTATGCACACTGTTCCTATAATTACTGAGATGCAAGTGACTCTAAATGAAAAGCATCAGTTTAATTGAAAAAAAAAAAAAAAACTCTACATTTGCGGTTGTTGTGTTGGATGTGGCTGTGGGATGCCAGACGGAAATTTTATTGCTGAGAGATTTATATTATAATTCAAGAGATTCCTACTAAAAAAGTTTATAGAAGATGATAATGACAGACACAGATGAGACAAGTAAATAGTAACAAGTATAAAGAATTACAATTAATGTAGGCAACACAGTCAAAATAATGTGGTGTTAAAAAAATCTGAGAAATATCAGGCTCATTCTGAAATTGCTCATTTTGGATTGCAGATGTTGGTAAACACATGCACAGTCTGTGGTATTATTGTGGTATAGATCCCATCTGAAAGCAGGAGACAAATCTGAGAAGCAAGAGAGTTACATAAACATCTTCATACTCTCCATTTAATCTCTCAAGTTTTAGTATGAATAATTGAGATTATTCTCAATTTTGTAATTTTTAGACCATAGTGGTAATATCAGCCTGGGACCAGACGTGATATTGTATACAGGATAAGTTCAGACTTGTATTCCTGAGTGTGTGTTTGGGGGAGGGGATTTACGGGGTTTCAGTGACATACTGTCCCACATGGCACTGGTGCATGAGAACCAACTGAGGCTGCTGATATGTTGCTGCTGGTATATGTATCATAAAAGTGGTCTATACAAGTTGTGTGTTACATTCCAAAGTCTTGATTGTGAACAAATGATTAGATTGAGTCACATCTTCTCAATTCATTCAAAACCTAAATGTCCCTTGATGTATTAGAACTGGTTCTTGAATTCTTGCCATTACAGAAAATAACAGCTCACTAAAGTGGAGGATTATAAGTAAATAATGAGCTAAATTTTAGTCTAAAGATATGGTATGACATAATTTAATTCATAAAAAATGAAGTAAAAAAATAGTAGATTTTTTTTTACTATTTACTGAATTTACTGTCGATTCCCAAAATATAAAATCGTCTTTTATGTTCCGCAGAAGAAAGAGTCATACAGGTTTTAAATGACATAAGGGTGAATAAATTATGTCAGAAAGTTTTTTGGGGGGGTGAACTATCGCTTTAAATGACTCATTTTGGACTAACCAGCAGTCAGCCACAGTCTGGATTGCATTGTAGGACACTAGAACAGATCATCTAAAATGTTTGCCTGTCATGTATACAGTATTGTAGTTCTTTGTTTTGGCCCACGACCAGAGCAGAGAACAAGAAAAGACACAAGATATTTAAAAATGAGATGACCAAATGTGTGATGAGCTGTGAAGATGACTCATTTTCCTGGAGGTTCTAGTCATCTCCTAGTTGGGAAACCGGAATGATGGGAAGTTTAACTAATTGCAGAGAGCCTCACCATCCTTACACTTTCGCCTTGAATGTGGGCGAATTTGCATCTGCACACACAAACATATGGATTCTTTTTTTCTTTAACCACATTTCGTCCTTCTCTCAGAGGAAAAATGCTTTCCCTCTTTCCTGTTTCTAAAGTCTGAGGCTGTGCCGACAGACTATTGCTTTCTCAAGAGACAGACCACCACCAATAAAAGGACAAAGAAGAAAGAGAGAGCAAAGGCTGGGAAGAAAATAAAGAGAAATCTGCTCTTCTCCACCCACCATGTGCTGTCCATTTTCTGCATTAGAGAAACTACGTAGTGTGATATAGGCTAATTTTATTATTCATCTACTCAATGCCTGGAGTATGTTAGTGTTAGTGTAGAGATTGCAGTCATCTGTTTTACTTGTGAAAATAATTTCTGACATTTCTACTCAAGTGTAATCATCATATCTCTGTAAGTTTTAACTTTGGCAACATTTTATAACGATTTTATCTAAAAGCTTATGTTTTCCATTTTAGTAGATTGAAATTGTGTGCGTGTTTGGGTTGTGAAGTTTGACAGCACTGACCTACTTCAAACCTCTCAACATGTGTCAGAAAAAGAGAAGAAATTGCAGTAATTGCTTAAAGGGATGCAGGCACACACAAGTCTCTCTCACAAAAAGAAACACAGAGTCATCCCAACTCACTTATGCCAGTCAATGTCTCTTTCTCACTTTGTGACCCTCTTTTCTGTACCGCTCCTATACTCCTAAAAGACTTATATCATAGTTTTGACTGTCTCTGTTAATTTCTTTACACACATACATTTATATGACTCAGAATCACTGCCACTCGCTCAAACTGGGGTAAACACTTTAGCAGCTGAGCCTGCTGACTGCATCCTACAAGCCAGTGTATCACACACCAGCTGACAGAGCCGTGTATAAAATATCACAGAGCACTGGCACTGCCGTCAGATCTGTTTTGGCTACAGGGACCTGGATAAGGAGTCTAAAAGAATCTGATCTTGGAACAGTATGCATTCTTTAACAACACTGGATCAGATTAAACACCCAGTCTGGCCTTACGTAGCGACATTTCTCTGGAGAACATATGCTAAAGAGCCAAAGTGATTGTGAAATTTGGATTGTCAGCCAATCATGCTGCCTGGTGTCTATCAACAAGCTTTGACATACAGTACCGTCGAACAGTCTGCACAGTGCAATGTGATTCAGACCTAATTGCGTGTGTGGGGATTTGTGGGTAATAGAAAATTTCTCCTTAGAAACCATATAAGGAACGCATTAGTCATTCTATATTTATAGGATCAGTAATGTTCCTATTTTGGTCGCACAAGAAAAGTGTCCGTTCCAAATAACGTGTCTTTAAAATGTTACAGTACTAGGTGAATGTGGTCATTTCTAATATGGATGCCAAGTTTAAAACGTTTAGCTTGGCCAGATATGTTTCTTGTGTTGATGAAATCTCTCTTTGTGTTTGGATTAAGTTTCTAATGCTGCACCGATTGTAACTGTGTCCCTAAGCGATGCTTTTCATGTCTGGTGTGTCACAGTTCATACTTTGGCTTAGATCTTCATTTTTAAACTACGATCAGTTTGAATTAATAAAACCACTGTTTCTATTTATAAAGTACAATGGGACAGCTTCCTCATAATACACATTATAAAACTGTTTAATCTGTTACATCTCAGTCCACAGATCACACTGATGCTTGGTCTGTGGTGTGTTATGCATGATAAGTGCCTGCTGTGAAAATAATGGTCATTACAAAACATTTGCAGATTTTTTTTTATCCTCACTTTAGTCTACCTTCTCTGTGTGGAATTGTTCCTGCGACTGTCTATCTGTATGTATTCATAACCTCCCCTGCTTTTCATGTCCTCATCCTTATTTACCTTTCTGTTGTCCTCCATTGAGTCAACTTACAAGAAAATAACAACAGCAAAATCCTGCTATATATCAGCTCAGCCAGTCCAGTTAGAAGCCATTTGTCTGAGAAGGATGTATAATATGTGTGCTGAAAGAGTTAGTTCACACAAAAATGAAAATTCTGTTACTCTGTTAGTTGTCAATTTAACTTTCAACAGAGAAACACCAGAGAAAATCTGAAGAATTATGGTTTATTATGAAAGTGAATGGGGACTGAGGCAGACAGTAACTAAAATTCTGAATAACATCTCCTTGTCACTTACATGCACAAAAGAAAGTCCTGGATTTGTGAGTGTAGGTGAATAACAACATCATTTTAATTTTGGGAGAATTTTTAATTTTGGGTGTACTGCATCTTTAAAAGTTCAACTCACCGGTGGATCAATCTTTATAAGAGCGATGTCTGCCTTTTCATCAACATCTTTAATCTTTGCATCATATGAGACTCCATTTTTAAGTTCCACCTTCACCCTGTTTTTATTGGCAACCACGTGGGCGTTGGTCACGATGAGGCCGTCGTCAGACACTATAAAGCCTGACCCGCTCGCCACAGCCATCTCACGCTTAGAATACACCATCCTAGGTAAGAGCGTAAAAATAGATGAGAGCAGAGGTAAAGAACAATGCATTAAACCAGACCTTGAATATCAGACAAATGCTCTCAACATTGGGCAACAATCTTCCGCACACATGTGAAACCTTACTTGCGATAAAGTTCGATATGAACCACGGCGGGGGCGATCTTCTCCACAACATCAGCGATGAAATTGTACTTATACCTCGGGCTGTTGGGGTTATCATGGACGGCTGAAAAAACACAAGAAATGTGGATTTACAAAAGTAGATCTGGACAGTAGTGGACAAACATTTAAAAATGTCAAATGACATCATCTGGCAGAAAACCGAACAGAATATGAGACCAGTCATTAGCTAAAAAAAGATAAGTGGTGGAAGTTTTCCTGTATAAAAAAAAAAAATATATATATATATATATATAGACTTCTTATGTAAGTCATCTCTGAGGAGTCCCTTTGGAGTACGTGTCTGGAAATGTTGAATGTCGTTCTCTGTAATTTCGCTATGACGAGAAGAGAGAGATTTGTTTTACTTTAAACCAAAGGAGTTTATTACCAACACTCAAACATTCCCCTTTCTAAAACAACGTGCGTGAAAATTGCTCTTTTAATTTTCTACACCTTCTTTTTGTCGCTCTGATGCTCAGACGGTTCGGTATGCAGCGTAGACACAAGACAGCGTTATTTGAAGCGAATCAGTAGTAATATAGGAACACTAATAATTATATATGATTACAGGGACCCTGAGAAGACCTGGCTGCTGGAAAGTGTGTACGTTCAAGAGATAAAAGTCTCTGTGGCCAGAAATAAGGGTTTGTGCTAAACGAGGCAATGTTAAAATGAAAGAGTAAAGTGGGTTGTATGAAGTTATGTTGTTTTCTTAAGTGCAATTAAAGTCATATCCAGCGTGGTGCTGGTGTGTGTACTGACCTTAGTAATCCAACCTAATTATAGTTTTTAACACTCAAGTCTTCTCGGATTTGTGGGAAGAAAATGTTCCATATAGTCTTCCTTATACATTTAACATCCAAACTTTTCTAGCTTACCGGTAGCTTCAAAGTACCTTCATACCTTCCACTACTTTGGACAAATTTTGTCTGGTTTGTACTTTGTGTACTTTGTACACCATTTGTGGAACAGAAACAGGTTGCTGAGGTCCAAATATTTTCAACACCAAATTCGCTATGATATACACATCACTCTACTGTTACACCATGTAAATTGAATCCTATGTCTACTTTTAGTTCTTCTAATGCATTTAAGTATCAAAGACAAAGTCGATACTTCAAAGAATAACAGAAAAGACTATTGAGTTTTACTGACAACATAAGTTTACTCATCAATAAGTCATCAGTGAATCGCAGTCATGTGAAGATCTGCTCTTCTAAAAGGTTGAAAGGACTGTTAAAGAAATCCTTCTAAGCAATGGAAAAGTATTTGGTTTTCCCCCATGTGAAATAGAGACGTATGATTAGGTCAAGTGAACTGGCAGGAGACAATACAATCATACACACTTGTCTGGCCCAGCAACTGAGACCCAAGAAGATCAAAAAGGATTCAACAAATCCATAACCTCTTATCTTTAACACAGTGAAATGTTTTTATGAATTATTAGTGTGTATTCTGGCCACACTAAAACTTTTCACTGTCATTAATGGATATAACCAGCGCTACTGTTGATGTATTTATAGGTTCATACTCCATTACCTTCGCTTACACCATTGTGAAACAAATCACTTTAACAACTAACCTAAATCACTCTTGACATTTTTCACCTAGATGGCTTTGAGTCCTTGCTGACTTATTTCTTTCCATAAAAAGCATACAACACTGGGTATGAGATTAAACCCAGCATTCAAATTAACACTTCTTCACAAACAAAAGAAAAAATATATATTTTTGCATAATATCCATGACATAAAATATTTTGAGGTCTTTTTGGTAAAAAACCCTGTGCGTTCTATAAATGTAACGTCCAGCCAATAGCACCATTGCTGATCAATGTCAATGCCATACTAATCATAAACAACGTGTGTGTTCAAAGAACCAAATTATCGGATTCCTCTCAGATGTAGTTATCGACGCACCTCTGGGTGAGGCACGCTCAGTGCTGTTGTAAAATGCAGAGCAGCGTATGCCTGCGACAGTGAAATTCACTCAATGAAACTCACGGCTGACACAGTGCTTATAAAAGTCCACAACAGCATTTGAGGTACTGAAACATTGTGAATATTAATACAGCTATATAAACTCTGTCTGAG
The DNA here is from genome assembly GCA_019155185.1 of Beaufortia kweichowensis. Taxonomy (NCBI): domain Eukaryota; kingdom Metazoa; phylum Chordata; class Actinopteri; order Cypriniformes; family Gastromyzontidae; genus Beaufortia; species Beaufortia kweichowensis. Next base: position 11,970,015 of record CM032805.1, read on the forward strand.
GACTTTATATGGCATTTGATTTAAAAGTGTTTTTATTTGAGTTATTTTATTTGAGGTGAGCAGAGAGCAAAGTGCTTACTGTGGGAAAGTCTTTCTGGTCTGTTTTACTTTCAAAAAATGAAAGTACATTATAAGAGAGGCTCCAGGGCACACATAAATATAATAGGACTAATCATATTTCTTAATAATGATAAATCTTTCTTGTGTGTTTCATGGTTTAGTCATTATTCAGTCATTCACTTACATACACATGCCAGTCTATTCCTGACGTATAAGATACTTCGAATGGCTAAATATTAGAAAATGTCCTCACAAAACTGTTAAAGTGGTCTTAAGTGGGTTGGGGATAGAGTTACAACAAATATAGCTTTAGATCTGTGTGTCTGTGTGTTAGTTCTGGTAAAAAAAAAAAAAAAGAGTACAATCACTTGATCTCATTTATAAACAAATATGCTTTTCATAACATGCTAATTAGATGGAGCTAAACAAAGGCTTATTCTATACAAACAAAGCACACAGACAAATACAAAGAACAAGTGGATCTCAAGTGGATGAGTGAAAGGATGAGATCTTTTCCAATCCATTTGTAAACGATCTCTCCATACACACAGTCGTTAAGACGTCAAACAGGTTTCCAAAGCTGCATCCAAGCAGATAAATCAACACTGAGCTACAGACCTAAGACGACTGAGAAAGAATCCTTCGTCAGTGTCCTGTCACACTTCTGGCAAAAAATATATTAATGTGACTAATGGACTACAGGACTAATAGAAAGTTAATTGAGATACAACAGCAGCATATGAACAGTATAGAAAAAGGCATACAGAAGAGATCAGTGAAAATATGAAAATGTGGCTGGACCACCTGTCAAACATATCAAGTACTGTAATATGTAATACAGTAAAGACAACGGCTATTTCAAGAATAAGAATCACCAGTGAGAATAATGGGAATTATAAAACAAACACAAAGTTGAATGTGTTACAGTAACCGATGAGAGAAGAAAGAATGAACGCGTAGAAAGGTATGCAAAACCACAGAACAAACACATGCAAAACATAAAACAAAATAAAAACACATAAAACCAACATGTACACACACACACACAGATGACAGAGAGCTATTATGCACATCCAACAGAAGGTAAATACACACAAAGGCAAAGAGTTTGTAAGAGTCAGCACAACACAGATTACACACACACTCGCACACAAATAAACTAGTCTGACCCAGCGCAAAGAAAAAAACATATATTGTGTTGCCAACAGAAGAAAACAATAAGTGTACACACATGACAAACTCTGGGAAACATGCCCTAGTATACTTAATTAAAACCATGTAAAAGAAAGTTAGATAACACTGGCATAAATGTAAACACACACACACTTTCCAGTGGTTTCTGGATTACAGCTGACCCCAAAGCTCTAATATTTATAAACATACAAACACAATCATGACCATTTACAAAACAAACTCTTCAACTTCTCACAGACACACAGATGACACAACACAACTAGGAATGCTCATAGGTAATTTTATTTACTATTTAGTTCTTGGAACTAGTGGAACTTATTCAAGCATTTAATTCATTTGTTTTTATAAACCATTATGTTTTAAAGTAGCAGCAGTGGGGTACAGAATTGACAAAGTCATAGCTGTCAAGGTATCAATTGTTTTACTCTTTGCTCCATGAAGTTTGGCACATGCAATGAACCATTTGTTTTATTTGATGACAGGGTGGTGTGTATATATGGGATAAAAGTGTTATTAATTGTTATTTTTAAATCCTGATGTTTAAATGGTGCATTTAAGGGAGTGTGTAAAGAAAGACTACCTTCAAAGCACAAAAATCGTATCCCTAAAAACAACCAGTCAATATGTTACACTCCTTCTGGCTCTTAAACACATGTACACACAGGTCTAAACTGTGAACCTCTGAGCTCAAGGTGTGAGTCTGGAAAGCATTTGGTGGAGTCACTCCCATTCTCTTCCTCAGGCGAGCAGTGTGAAGCCTATTTCCCTCAATCACGATCATCTCAAAACCCAAAACAGACCGAGGTTAAAAGAGGGGAGAAGCCTTGCAGAGGAGCATCTGGATGAGTTCCTTTCTGCTTCTGATTTTTTTCTCTACATTCAAAATCTGTTTCCTAGCAAATGCAAAAGACTCAGAATTTGACCTAAATCTGAAGCCAGCTAAAGAAAAGTGTGCAGAGATGGAGACAGGACTTAAGATCCAGATGCAAATGACATCACAAGCCATGCACTGCAGTGTGTTTTCTTTACATGAGGCCAGGACTTGAAGCCCAAAGACCTCTTACAGCTTGGCGCATTGCTTACAGCTTTTATTAGGCCAATATGCAGAGATGAGACACGTCAACAGTTACGCCAAACAAATTCTCAATCCTCACAGTAAGATGCTTCAGAATGCTGAATCTTTGTCACAGACAAATCACTCAATAGCTGACTTTATGTGGCATAACTTTGTATGCATATATAAGTGTCTCCAAGATCATTTCTGTCCATGTGAGGACCAAATCTGCTATCAGGACTAATACTACTATCAACTGACAGCCACAATTTAGAGGGTTTCAAAGTCTGCCAAAACAAACACATTGAGGGTCTTTCAGTATAGTAACAGTAAAGGCAACAAGAGAGGTAGATAAAGAGAGACAATATTTCTTTCATTTATAATTCTTCATTATAATAATTCATTTACCCATACATGCACAACGATATTAAATATGTCTGCAGAAAAACTTATATCTTATAAAAGCAAGCTCTCAGATTCAGCTCCAATGAGCTCCTCTGTTGTGTGAAGTGGTTCATTTTGGGGAGTGAAACAGTATATTTTGAGGGCACACACACATAAACAGAACACAAAAGCTGCTGTAGTTTTTGTCCATTCACAATAACCTCAATACAGGGACCTAATGAATCACAAAATGCTGGTGTAGGCAATAAATGTGACAGTTAAAATCTCACTTAAGGCACAGAAACAACAAGAATGAGCCTATGTTGAAGAAATAGACACAAACATACAAAAAACTAATGACCATACAGTATATTTGCAACATACAATAACAAACAAAAAGAGTTTGTCTGCAGGATGGAAGTCAGCAAAGAGAAAAATGGGAAGCTGTGTTTTGGCAGATTATTTAGGAACATGATGAATATACCATGCGGCATAGATGTCTGATGTCAGCTGCCAACATCTGGACTCTATCTCTCTCCATCGATTTAACAACCAACTCTCCCTCTCACTTACCATCTATCTATAATATTATCTATGATATTATATGCTCTCTTATCTGAATTATGTGAAATGTATATGTAAAAGTAATTCATTATGTGCATATAATTAATTTAGATCATTCAGTACATAACGTAAACAAAATAAAAACGCATGAACATTGCATGTTGGTGCATGCTGGTAAAGCACTCACCTGTCCCGCACGCTCCCCGCTGTATGAAGAGCACCGGCGGCTGCTGCAGGCTCTGTGCCCGGTTACTGACCCGTTTCAGCTCGCAGATGTTATGATAAGACACCCCATCACTGCCACAAACCGGCTCGCTGCTCTTGCACACACAGACTCCGCTTTTCCCTCTCCTCCTGACGGTGGCGGAGTACCCCACACCTCCGGTTACGGAGCACTTCAAACCTTCTCCACACACCGGGTCACCAAGTTTACCCACACCGCCGCAAGCTTCTCCCTCTCCGGACGCGCACACCAGGCAGCAGTTACAGTGATCCATCACCTGCCCTGTCGGACAGTCCTTCGGCATCGCCGGGCACATGGACTTATCACAGAGACCCGGACAGCCGCCGACCACAAAACGTTTACTGTCGGCTTGCGACGATGTTATCAAGACGCAGATGCAAAACAAAGTTACCCAAATCATGGTTTATCGCGCTGAGGTGATTAAGGAATGCAAATGTAGGATATAGAAATATGGAAAAGATGGAATTATGCGCCGGTTTCGTCTCTCAGGGAACCAACAGAGCCGCATCCGAGCCGAGAACGAACTTTGGACCGAGCGCTGTAACTTAGTGAGTCGCGGGGGCGAGCATAATGCGCGTCTCTGCTTTTCTGCTTGCGCAGCGTTTATAAAAGCGCATCGGATTCCGCTCGGTCTTGCACACTTCCACAAAATCACAACAAGCGCTGCGATTGGTCTGAATGTGGGGAAATTCTTCAAACAAAAAATGTGTGTTATGAGAGCGAAATCCTTACGCGTATCCCCTCAGACAGCCCTGCGAATGCTTTCAAAACCTATTATCACACACTAATAAACCATAATAAACCATATAAGCCATCAGCTATGCCATTAAGTAGTGTGTTTTGGGGGTTATTCCAGTAGGATTGGTGTTCTACAGGTTTTATAGTTTTATTGTTTTTGTGAATGGAATGTATTTAAAAGTTAAATACACACTGGGTTGTAGTATAAAAATACTGGGTTGTTGGTGGCTCAAAAAGGGACCAACCTTGGGTTGAGTTAAATTAACCTAAAAATGTCCATATTTGACCCAACAACCCATAATTTGGGGCAACAACCCAAGCATATGGGTTAATTTATAACCCAATAGTTGGGTTTGTTATAACATAATAGGTTAAAATGACTTTCTAATTTTTTACTCTAAACTTTTGACAGGATTTATGCAACCCTCCTTGACATCACATGTCAACTCATAATTTGGTGTGTAATCTTAGGGAAGATAGACTACCTTTAAGATGCCAAGAATTGTATACATATATACCACTTACAAAAAAGCAAAGGCACTAATCTACCACAGATTTACAAACATACAAAATTAGTGTTCTTATAAATCTGAGAGAAAACAAACACCATCCTCCAAATGACACATTAAATTAACCCTTAAATAATAAAGTAAATAGACTTGTTTACTGAAGTACAGAGCTTTAACTTCCTACTGATTTACAGGCACTTTAATGAACCCTGATAAACATTTTTGTGGTAAAACACGGTCTGGAACGTTCACAGGTGGGAGTAAGTCCAAACTTTTTATAGTCCAATAGCGTGTCACGCAGTGCTCATTCACACACAAACTACATATTTGAGATTCTAGTGGTTGTCTTATATAGAAATATTTTATATGGTATATTTATGGAGGCATGCAATGATGCTGTATGTGTAAAATGTAAAAATAAAAATAATTAGTCAAAAGCTCCAAAAACAGACTCTTGGACGGCAGGCCATTGTAGTTCTAGCCTCTTTACAAGGGGTTTGGCAAGGGCCCTGGCCTGAGGACTGCAAGGTTGGGTGGTTTCTGTGGTTAAGTAAGGCTGGGAAACTCTGAGTGAGTGATTTTACTGTTACTCTTGTGAACAAAGACTATAAAGTTGGACAGGTCCGACTAATTTTGTCTGACTTTTTATAATTTCTGACTACAACACTTAAAAGCAAATCAATGCAAAGCAAACAGAGATGAAACTTAAGAAAAGGAAGGACAATAATTGAATGAGATAAATGTATGTATGAGCTTTTATAATATGGTAAAATCAACAATTGTAATTGTTTTAGCTGTAGTAGATCACAAACATAGTAATAATACTACAAAAGCAATTATTTTTGTGATGTTACAAAATCTATAGATTACACCACTATTAACAATTAAAATACTTGAAAGTCAATAACCAGAATCCTGAGGCACATATAACTACTAAATCAGAATTGTCTACTTGTCTTAAAGTACCTGTGACTTTGTGAAGAGTATAAACAGACTGTCAGTCAACCGTCCAGGAGGAATCTGAAGACATTTTCACACTGGAGACTTCATTGGATAATCTTCAGCAGAATTACTCCAGCTGACGCCACTGCTGTCAGAGTCTAACAGTTGGTGACATCACATCCTCTTCATGACAGCCTTAGTGAAAAAGTACATAAAATGTACACACAAGACATAAAAAGAGCTGTATTTTGACTGAACAAGCAATAAGGCCAAGAATAACTGTTTTTACAATTTGGGTAAATGACCTAATGTATTTGAATAGCATTTTAATTATTAAGTCATCTGTGTACAGTTATTTACTATTTAGAGTTTACCAGATGCTTTTTTAGATCGTTAATGAAAAAGATGTAGTAGTTGGATAAGTGAAATGTACAGTAGCTGTCCTCTTCCAACAGATGGCAATAAAGTTTCTGTTTATGGCCAAGACAGTAGATTCTGTGTTTTTGGCATTCTGTACAACACCACCTAATTTTCTATGCAATAACCCGTTTTCTGCACATTACAACATCTAGCAACTGTATAGAAACTTACAATGTGATATTAACCAAATGGATAAATTCAGACTTGGTTTATTGCTTTGTCAATTTCTTATAATAAATAGTACAAACAAACAAGATTAAAACTGTTAAGGAACAAAACAAGAAAAATGGTTAAAATCGCAAGATCTCTAAGAGAAAACGGCACAGGCACTGTTTCAGACAGCCCTTTCGGACCTTAGCAGGTTACATGGGACAAATGGAACACAGTGCAAAGATATAAAACACACTGAAAAGCTTTTTGTCAATAGGCATAGTAGTCATTTTTAAATCTTAGTAACACACACGGCAACAAAATGATTCATTCAAAAGCAGAGCCACAACACACACATACACTTATGAGCAGTCATACAAAGAATGGCAAATAGCTACTAATATAACCGGATTTGGGATGAATGCACACCATCAATGCATTCTGTCTTACTGTATACAGCCCATTAAATTATTTTTAAAAAGTGGATTTAATCCACAGATGTTTAAAGGACAAAACAAGTTTTACAGTTACAAAAATTCACCACCCATATCAATGTATACGTTATAAAAGTAAGTAAATAGACTGTCAGTCAAAATAAACCCCAGCTTAGTCCACAGGATTAATTAGTCACATTAACAATACATAAAAGGCATTGGGATTCTGTACAGAAAAAAGCACAAGAAAAGCTCAGGAAACGCTTGGGAATTTTTGGACTTGTGGACTAAATCAACCTCTTCCTGCCTGCGGTTAGCATGGGAATCATCATCCATTTAGTCACAGCTGAGCCACACCAAAATAATCCCAGGCATCTGTTCACTGCAGGTGTCCATAACCCAAAGAAAAAGTTGAGTATTTCTTTTACGTCCTGTTTAATTAGTTCATCTTTTCTTTCTTCTCTAGTATCGTCATAGAGAAGTGAGTAGAAGCTTGAATCTTTGGTTTCTATTGTAGTGTCACTCCCAAGCTTTAATTTTCTGAACAACACAACCGAGGGGAAAATCGCTTTATCTGTCGTTTTAAACCGGTTTTACGTTTCTGAATTTGGTCGACAGATTACATCCACTCCCTTTGGATCCAGTTGGGTCAGAGCTAAAAGTTTGACGTGTAATTTTCAGACTTCGCTGACAGGCAGATCTGCACTCTCCAGGTCAAGTTGGAGCGTGGAAGCGTCACACATCCCGAAGCTGCTGCGACGACGCCACGGCGATTCGTGAGTCACTTGGAGAGGCGGGTTTCGTGCAGTGACAGGCGGGCATGTGGGCGGGGCAGGGGCAGCAGGCTCATGAAGTGCTCGCTGTCCCACGCCAGCCCTCGTGGGACCTGACAAGGCAGGGCTGGGCGTGCAGGGGCCGATGTGACCCGTGTGCTGGCGGTAGAAACAGGAACTGCCAACAATGTGCTCCTGAACAGGCAGAGAGGGATTAAAACAGTAAGTTATTTATTAATTTGAGTCAATACCAAAAAAAGGCCAGCTGTTCAAAGGTCTGAATAAGGTGGCATTGTTACAGTAGATTTAAAATCGCAGGGCTCAACAGAAGTTACAGCTGTTAGACACAACATCTGCATTAAGATGAATGCGCTACAGTAATGACTAAAAGCTGTGGTTGTGAGTAAAAACATTTGAGTTTTAGGAAGCAGAAGAAGATACCAGAGCCAGCAGTGCATCAGATCAGAAGTGTTAGTATTCAGAAAGCCCAGCTGTCTCCCTCACTGGAAAACAGAAGATGGACGGGAAAATGTGAGCAGCAGAGAAAAAAGAAGAGGCAGAGAGAGAGAGGTTCAGAGATAATTAAAGTAAGAAATGGAAGATATAATGAAAATAAGAAATGCAAGTAAGGAAAAGACATTAAGATTGAGTTGTAGCTGCATTCTTGCGTGGTACAATTTTAAAACCACACAAAGTAGGGGTCTAAAAATCTGAGACCACCAGAGATATAAAATATTTAATTTAAAATAGGAAATAATGTTGAAATCTGTAAAAATACAGATTTCACAGTATGTAAGATGCTCTTTGGAACACTTGGAAATCCTGTTGGGATAACATGGATCACCAGGTTTTGCACAAACTTGCTTAAGTGAACTCTGTCATCAAAACAAAATGTTATTATATAATCTTTATGGGAAAATTCTTAAAATCATGTTACTTCATGCCAACTTCTCACTTGTGTTATGCTAATAATATAAATTGCAATCTTTGCAAAAACGTTTTTAATAGTGGTTTTGGAATTTTGGACCCCTATTTCTCAGCTGTTCGAGAACTGCAAAATAACACAACGTTTTGAACCATTCTGAAAGCATTTCTTCAAACCATGACCAACATTTAAATGCAAATGCAGTACTGTAAGCAATACTGTAACTCCTTTGTTAAAATGTACACATAAAAGACACACATAAAAACATATTTGATAATGTTTGTTAATTTGTGATGTTTAGAAATAATGTGAAAGTTAAAGTAAAAATTATTAAGCTTGAGAAAATGAATAAATGTATAATTCTTTAAAGAACATTGCTGCATAATTTAATAGGATAAAAGACACACATCTTCAATGAATATCATGAACCACATGTTAAAACACAATAATGCATGTGTGATAAATACAGCATTTGAGAAGTGTGAAACATGCGTGTTGGATGTGTAGTAGGAGACTGCAGTGGGCTGGCAGAGAGGCAGAAGCATATGACATGAAGAAGGGCCGTTAGTTTAAATAACGTGTGAAGGAAAAACAGGAAACGAACAATTAGCAGGGCAGGTTTATTTTTGCATGATTCGAACAGCATCTTAGTCGAGATGTTTGAGCGTGTATAAAGTTAGCAAAGTGGAAAAGGTATGTCCGTGTGTGCATGTGCGTTAGCGACTCCTCTAAAGCGAAGCAGGGAAGAGGGGAAAGTGGGCGTGTCAAAGGGGCGGAGCTCACATACGTGCTGCCTTGAGTGACACGTGGTGTGTACCTCTGAATACAGGGGCTTGAATGCCTTCTGGCCTGACGCATCTGAAACAACAGTGCAAAGCTACATTAGAGGAAGACTGAGTGACAGAGAGAAATACAGTGGCCCTTTAAAGTATACTTAAACCACGCTTAAAATTAGGAATGTCATTGCATTATACAATCTTTTAGACAGAGACAGAAAGCAGTGGAAGAGAAGAGATAGAAATTGTTTTGAGCGGACTTGAACTTTTTATGTCTTTAAAATAAAAGCCACTTGGACTGAAACTTTGAATTGTAAAATGCAATGACACATTTTAAGTAAATTTTAAATGTGGCTCAAGGATTCACATACTTTTTGGACCTACTGTACGTGGGGAGGGAGAGAGAGATAGAAAGAGAGAAGTACTAAACGGACAGAATGTGGCCCACACATATACTGAAACAACAATCTTTTACTATAACCAATCTTAAACCCAAACCACTGCAGTCAGGTTCTTTTTCACCTCTGTGTGTGTGTGTTCATGTATGTGTGCATGAGTGAGAGAGAGAAAGAGAGAGACAGCGAAAAACTGCGTTTGCACAGATATTATGTATACAACCAACTGAGATTAAATAGCTTTTCAGTCAGGTTCATGAATTCATAGTTCATTTTTTGCTCACAGGCGAAACTGTTTGGATATGTACATGTATGTATGCGTGCATCAGCAGGCTGATGTAAATGTGTGTGTACATACAGAGGCTGCGGATCGGCCCGGGCCCCTCTGAGCCACTATGGCTCCTGAAACAGCCTTGATCCAGCTGTGCATCTCCTCTGGGCTATCGGCCTGAAACAGAATGATAGAAAGATCTAGACTTCTACATTACCTTTAGAAAACTCAAGTGGTGCTTCATTGGGCACAACGTTTGTTTGTTGTGGGTGGTTGCCAGGGTGTTGCTATGAAGTTTTCATGCCACATTTCACAAGCAAAGACGGCACACAATCATGACAGTAAATCCATTTGAACCTTCTATTTGGGAGATTCAATTTTAGCATTATTTTTTAAATAATGGTAAATTATTTTTAGAGCAAAACTCTACATGGATGCCAGGACATCTCACCTGGATGTAAAATGTTCTGGAGGTTGTAACAACTTCAAAGAGGTTGTCTCGCATCATTATGTCACTGAAAATAAAAAGATTTTTAATATTAAGGCTATAAATACTGTACATCTTATTTTAAAACAACTTAAATAAAAACAAGCCGAAGCAAGTGACAGCATTTTTGTACCTGTGTTTGCATTCCTGCACCTTATGGACCTCTTTCAGAGCAATAATTCGCAAAGGCTCCTTCTCCTGACAGAGAAGGAAAGAAAGAGAGATGTAAATAAATAAGTAGTCTGCAAGAGTCACATCTTTGATTATTGTCATAAAGTTGTCCACCTTGCGATTTCTACTAGCCAAAAACCAGTCAATCAGATGTCACAGAAAATGACAATCCAGATGGTCTGTAAACAATTTATTTCTTTTAGAAGATTATCATCTAACATGCAGAAACACACATGCATATCCTGCTAAATCACACAACTGGCAGATGTTTGGAATTTCACAGACGTGGTGCAGTTCATGTTGAGACAGAACGCTGGTATTTGCTTTAGCTTTTGTTCAGATTTAAAAAAAAAAAAACTCCAGTGGCACAGCCACCCCTCAATTTACATAACATTCAATAATATTTTATAAAACAGGTGTTTGAGCTTTTTCCTTAATAAATCAACCTGATAATTCCCTTTTTAGCCTCAATATCCAAACTACTGAGTCATTCAAACTAAACACATTTCATATTTCAACATAATTTCAGATACAAAAATGACAGATAACACACGGTTTTGAGCAGCATTCAATACATAACAATGGATATCACTGCTGTACGAGTGATGAGAACATACACAACATACCATATCAGACTTGAAGTAACTCATAGAGTTCTGCTCCAGAACGAAATACCTCCGTTTCCAGTTCTTCATCTGATAACAAAAGAGGAAACCAGATTAAATCAATTCTCATATAAATCAAATCATTTTGCAATTCAGTTTTAAAAAGCAGTATAAAATCTATAGACTCAGACTGAAAGTAGACTCACCAGTGCACCCTGTTTAACACAGTATCCTGCTTTAATCGCGCTGTGATCCTGCACTGCTTTGCTGTGTAAATATAACGGCTGGTTGGGAGTCTTCCTCAAGGCCACCTTCTCTCCTCCAACCCCATGTCCACCCTCTCCATCCTATAGAAACAAATTAGACACGATATATAAACACACACAACAAAACATAACTTTGCATATCTCTAACCTTGGACATAAAAAATAGGTCTTTATTTTTTTTTAAAATTGTACCTGTACCTGTGTCTGTGTGACAACAGCCACTCCTGCAATAATCTCCATCTTGTACGGCCCCTGTTTCTTGTTGCCATTAGCAGCCAATCTCTGACTTTCGGCATGAACACCATCAGAGGACTTAGGAACCTGAGAGAAGGTGAGATTCAGAGATCAGAGGCAAAAGACAGTAAAGAAAAGGCAGAGGAGAGGACAACTGAGTCACAAACACAGATGAAGTACACATAAATTAACTATTGATTGAACTATTGTTGAAACTCAACAACGGTTTACCATGTTTCCTTTAATCCATCAAGCCACAGAGTGCCTGGCGTACAGTGAGAACGTGTTTCCTGCCATTGCATGTGGAAGTGTGATATATTAGTGAGACAGAGAGAGAGAAAGTAGACGAGAGATGGAGACACTGTGGTATGTGTGTGTGGGCATTCTGAAGCGGCAATGACTCAGAGGTGAGGGTCGTTCAAACAATACAACTTCCCATTAGTCAGCCAAGTGACTCTCACACGGAAAAAGCCATCAGGATGAGAAACGCACAGCCCGAAGAATAAAACAGAACAGGGTTTTTTGAGGAACTTTCAACTTCCTGTGCAAATGTCCCCAGAGAGTGAAAAGAATAGGATTCCAACCAGGAAACTCTCCTTCGCTGTCTTATTGGTCGTAATTACCAGAATTACTATTAGATAACCAACATTTTTGTGACATGCTGATGTAATTTGCCAGTTGATGGCAAATGTAATTTGCAATTTTACATTTTATCAGTTTGTGCATTCTTTGGGAATCAAACACTTGACCTTGGAGTTGCTGGTGTCACGCTTTACTCGGAGCACAGCATAATGGTCACGAGAAATACAAATTAACTGGACAAAGATTTGAAAACTATAGAACTAATAATTGTAGCATTTATAGAATTTTAGCAGACGCTACTGACTTCCATTGTTTAAATGGTATTCTATGTATACAAGTGTAAATGTACAATCCCACTGTGTTTTGTGTGTGTGTGCACTCACTGTGATTTTAGTTGCGTTGTTGAGCGCGTTGACCCATTCCACTAGATCCTGCTGATCATTAGCCTGCAGAAAGTACTTTCGCATTCCTGCATTGATTACTAGAGGGAGAGATAGAGAGAAAGAGATTAACCCATAATTCCGTATATCCGTAAATCCTGTCCATAAAACCATCATTTCAATATGATTGCAGTGTATCAGAAGCAAAGCCTTAGTATGTTTAACTGGGCCATGAAGCCCAATAGCATCTCAACACAGCCAGACAAACTTTATTGAAGACCATAGAGTCAGCTTACAGTCAATAAGGCTGTGTGAATCAGTTACAAAGTAAAAGCTACAAGAAAATAGATTCTGTTCATTCAAATGCTGTTTGCTGGGATAAAGAGGTGAATGTCAGAATTCAGTGCAGCACAATAAATGCCTTTGTGTGTCATGTTCCCCGAATGTTCGAATGTTCAGCCTTGTACCAAGAGGTCACACTCATGTCTCATTGTTCATCCTTCTATGGTTTAAACTTGATGTGTATTCTGAAGATTGTGTATACCGGCACTTTCTCTTGTTAATGGAATTTTAAAAATATTCATGAGTTTGAAACACAATGACCAAGTCACAAGATACAAGAAATCCCTCTCAGCCTTCACAACGTAACCAAAGTGTCTTTTTTTGCTGCTTTGAAAGATCTAAACTGGAAGCATTGACGCTGAAAAATGTTGCTTAAATAAAGCTGCAATAATACAATTTTTATTATAATATTTAAATTATTGTCATCTTCTCGCACTAAACTAAAGAAAATGGCTCAGGATTACAGTTCATATATTATAGGATTATAGTCATATGGAAACACTCTCTCCATAATGAAGTTCAGAGTGGTACAGACGCATCTTGCAGTAAAACTGTTATAGAAGCACATGTGCACACAGCAGCCCCCAAAACACACATCTATCAAGTGACCAGACCACCGTTTCCTGTTTGCACTCATGCCCTGCAGAAGTCTACCATGTGTAGTGCAGTAACTGTACATGCAAGACAACACACAACCCGTGAGAATGAGAACATACACCAATCATCCTAATTAAATTTGGTGGAGCACCATGGCATTAACACAGTTTTACAAGCCCTTCTCAGAAGACCTGGAATAGTTAAGCCCTGTCCTTATGAAGCTGAGACACAACAAATCAACATGAAAATATAAAATATGAATGATCTTTTAGTCTCAAATTATTCACACTGACTGTAAAGCTGAATCACAGTTAAAGTACTATGATGTAGTGCACAATCAGTATTGTGCATATGTAGACGTGAGAGAATCTTACCGAAGCAGTACTCTGCCTTTGGCCTAAGTTTAGTGGCATCACTGACCTAAAAAAAAAGGAAAAATAAGCAAACGTACTGAAACCAGATGTAGTAATTTTTTCATCAATTTTAATTTAATCCCAACTTGCAAAAAAATACTACAGTAAAATAACAGTATCATAATATCATCTAACTTCAATATATACCAAAGAACAGAATGACAATCATTCATGTTTCATCATATTTACACTGCACTTGAAAAGACTACAGAATAAAGAATAATACTGGTATCACTATGGTACTTTTTCATTAGTAGCTGCAACTTAAGAATGATGCAAAAAAAAAAAATGCTTACCTTGGATATGTAGGCAAGACTAAGGGAACCCACGTGTTTGGCACCTACAGGCAGGTTCTAGAAGAACAAAGCCGACATCATTCTCTCAACTCTGAACCCAGACATCTCATTACCCAGAATGCAATGCAATCAGAGCCCTTGTAAAATTATATTGACAGTCATGTAAGCGTTTGAGATGGTACCTGTGGGTTGTCCATGTACCAGACCAGATTGCCCTGCTGCGTGTCCAGGATGAAATACCGCCGTAGGAACTTGCCACTGTTTTCCACATCCTCTATGTCCAAGAAACCGCAGATGCGGTTCTGCCGGTCCACGTAAGGCATGTCCCCCTCTCTTCACACTACACATTCCCCCTCTCTCTGATACCAGAAACTGTTACAGAGAGACAGAGACACACAAAGAGAGAAAGACAGCGAGAAAGGTTAAAGGGAGGAGCACAGAACAGTATATAAAGAGCACAGAGAAAGACAGAGCGAGAGGGGAAGATAAGAAAGAGAGGTTAGTCAGACTAACAGTAAATGAGCTGATGCAGTTTTGTCTTAAAACACCCCCTTGTTAACCTTGATAATTCCTCTTTCTCACTCTGTCATATGCTCTTTCATCTGAAAAATATTTTCTTTCTCTGATCTATATAAAAATGTTGTGCATATATCCGCACAGGATCTGAATCACAGCACCATCCTGCATTAGTAATGTTCAGGGCTGTAGATCAGGTTTCATTCTGGGCAACAGAGAACAATCAAAATTTATTCGATTGGTTGACTGTATAACACAGTTTATCAAATAAAAAAAACAGGTAAATGGATATTTAGCGGTTTACATTTAAAGAGAAGAAAACAGCTGAAAAAATGAATGACTGGGAATCGCTCTATACAAAAAACATTGCTATACATGTCACAATTTTATCCATCCAGATCATCCAGTATCACACCATAATTGTATCCCAATTTAAACACATAAGTCTCTTGTCTAACAGGGTGCGCGAGTTCATGGTTTACCCAGTAGGGAATTATTGTATATGCACATATACACGAAATTTAATGATTAAAGGATCTAACATATAAATGCAAAATTGTAAACAAAAGAATGGTGATACATTAAAGCAATAACACAATCAGAGAAGAGAAATATTCCCTTCTACAAGCAGAATTTCTTTTAGTTTTATGGTACATTTGGTGTAGTCAGTGGACAACAAGAATTTAACAGCATTAGTTTCAGCTGTTAAATAAATGGTTTTCTTAAAACTAAACAAACATTTAGCTGTGAGCCAAATAAAAGAAACTTTTAGATTTGCTCTTAATAGATTTTTCATTTTCACTATACTAGGCAGTATGTGTAGGTATTAGATTTTCTTATTACGATAATTGCTAGGACTTTAATATTTAATTTAATAAACACCAAATTATATTTAAATAAATGAAAAATTAAATAAAAACGTTATCTTGAGCATTAAGAAAACTAAATGAACATTTAAATTAATCCATAAAGAAAATTTATGTAATTTATTCTATTATTTAAATGGATTTAACTTATATTATGATTTACAGACAGCTGAATATGTAAGTATTCCACTTACTACTTTTTAATCTACTGTGATTAAAAGTATATAAAAAGTATATAAATATGCTAATATGTAAAAATTTAACCAAACCCTATTTTGCTTATTAATTATCACAATAAACCGTAATGAGTCAACATACACTGAATAAACTCATTTTCCAATTATTTTCACAGCCTTTTTGCCTATGGGGAACCTATTGGGGCAGAGTGACAACATACACAGGCAGGAGAATAAAACCATTCTCCTCCAATCTGAGTGCAGAGGCATTAATGACACAAATGCATGTCATAAACAGACAAAGCCTGCAATCGAAGACAAGGCCTGCTGTGTCATCGGCCCGCAGAGGCAACAATGGCCATGAGTCAATCTACCAATTAGCATAGAGCCGTGTTTAGCCCCGCCCTGGGTTCCAGAGCACAGAATCAGCCTTGTGTTTTGGAATGTTGATAGGTTCTAGAGCAGCTCTGTTCTTCCAGGAGTCTATAGCATTACATGCAAAATGTGATGTATGTAGCATTTAGGCAGAAACACATACAGACGCACATATCTGTAATATGTAGACAGGCTGCTAATCAAAGCTAGTAAAAAGAAAATAAAAGCTGAGGAGGGTTCTGATGCCATTTTCTTTCTCTCTCTCGATTTTCATTTTAGATTGGACAGATAAAGCCTTCAAGACAGGTGTGATCATGTCCTAGGCAGGTTTCTTTTTGTACTACTCAATGCTCCTTGTGTACTTGACTAGACAAATCACAACAACCTTAACTTCTTATATTATATGTGTGTATTGCAACAAGTGAAACAAGATTAGGATTACATGTTGAGCTTAATTTGTTTATGCTGTTAATGTGCCTTAAACACAAGCTGGCGCACACAGAGACTGCTTTGCATGCACACATCCTTGTTTGAATACCTGATTAGAAAACAAATCTGCCATCAACAAAGACTGGAGTGCAAGATAAGCCAGATAAAACGCCACCTTATCCAGACACTGTGTTTGCGTGTGTGAGAGAAACCCATCCACTCTGTGACCTATTTCACTCATATTACTATAAACCTGTGTGATCTGTGCAGAGATTCAGGAAAACGCACCCAACACACAGACTGCCGTAAATCAGGTAAAGCTGTCAGAGTGGTTGTACCACGCGCCTGCCCTGGAGCTAGTTTCAACAACTGCAAAAATGCACATACACACTGAGGTCCTTACGGCTTTACATTTTTAAAATGTAACATTTCCCTTAATTTCAGTTTAGTTTTTATGCAAGTCAGGTAATTCAAACAAATGTATAATTTATTTCCATATGCTTTTAAAGCACTGTTTTTATTTAGTGCATGGTTAAATCTTCTTTTATGCAACACTAATCTTGACAGAACCAAAAACATCAACATGCGTAGAATGAGTGTGGACACTAGCATAACACATTCATTAAGTAAACAGATATTTCAAGGACGTGCATGATTATACAATAATCTCCCTTTAATATAAGACTGAGCATAAACTCCACCAGGAAAATTATAAACAAATGACTATAGTAAGAGGGGTAATAAAACCTATTCTACAATAGGAATGTAGGAAGAAACTTCATATTAACAGATATGTGAGTTTTCATGTCATAAACTTGATTCACGCCTTTACTATCTCCAAAATAATGTGACTTCACCCAACATGACTTTCCATAGTCACCATAATGTCTGCAAACCAAAGTCAAATGTCTAGTAACCAACCTACTCAATACACCTGTCTAAATGAAAGTGATGTCTGCAAACACATGGACCTTTGGTTACACAACATTCAAATACAATGACCTTCTGTTGTGCAATGCTTTCACACATTTAAGGTCAGGTGTACAGTGGTTTGTCTGTGGTATGGGCAAAAGTAGAATGCTGACAAAAATCAAACTTTAACAACCAATTATGTCAATACAATATCAGGGAGTTAGATTGTTGACATAATATCTGTCTATTATCTGTCATCTTATTATAGTAGAATTTAATTGGTGTACAGATAACATCCCACCCAACCTGATAGCAGTCAAGAGGCCCACAAAAACTACTATAGTATTCATTAAAACCAGTACAATTTCTATTATAAACATTACATCCATTAGAATTACTGTGATGGTTTATATTTCTTTTTTCTCAGACCTGTGTTTGAACAGAACCTGTGATATTTCCCTTATCAGACATGATCTAGGCTACACAACCCATCGTCTATTCAGATGTTGTGATTTATCCGTGTCATACACCAAGATAAACCAAGAGATTATAACAAGGCATCAGATAAGCAACCGGTAAAACGAAATTCAGGTTTTTTAAGTTTCAGTCTGCAGCTCAGGACAGACTAATCATTGCTAAGAAATGCACATGAGAAGTCACATCAACAACAAACAAAACACAGACTTAAAGAGCAAACCCTTAGGCAAATTAAACCTATTATTATAGTAAAAGAGTACCAGCCATGTTTCTTGGATTGACTACCATCTACCATAGTTTTATTACAAATATCATGGTCATCTAGATCTAGATCTATCATCGTTACTAAAGTAAGACAAATACTACATTTGTGGTTACTATAGTTTTTATACAAAAGCCATACTTAAGTTGTAGTTACTCCAGTACGAGAATATGATCATTGGTCAGATATTATCATTAATAACGTAAAGCTCATTTAACAAACACTTCGCAATCTAAATGGCTACGTGTCGAATAAACTCATGATCACATATATTTAGTCGATTCTTAGCATCGTTACTGTATTTTATGAAGGAAATAGTAACCAGCGTCTGTCAAGCAACACCGCGGAAAAACCCAACCTCGCCCTGTCTCCCTATAATCCTGCCTATAATCTACTTCAGAATCTGCGTTTAACCTTTAACTCAACTCCGTGTTGATAAACTTACCCTGTCAGAAACAGATGTATTTGTAAAGACTCATTTGTAGGACTACTCACTCGGTTTATTATCGCTGAAGTGGTTCGGTTCAGCCCATCTCGTGCTCGTATCCCGTTCACAAACTTCACGAGTGTTTTTCCTGCAGGACCGGAAGTGGCAGTTCACGTCACCGCGGCAGGTTTAATGTGTGGGTCTGTTTGCGCTGTCTTTTCCTCTTCTTCTCGTGTTTCATTGTCATTCATTATTTTATGTAGTACATATATTTTCTAATAAACACTTTTAAATAGCAATATTTATTTTTTGTGCAATAAAAACAAAGCATATTGTTTTATTGGTATGAAATAGCCTTAAAATCTAAATTTTACCTACAAAGTAGTTGCCTAACTTACCATATAGTGCGATAAATATAAAAAGAAAAATTGACTTTATTCTTACTTTTAAAGCAAGAGCCTCAAATCTAGTTATTTTAGAGTGCTGCTATAACGAATCATTAAACTTGATAAACCTGTAAACATTGCCCAATTCAAACTTCCGGTTTAAACAGATTAAATATGCCTTGAGGTTTGTATTCACACTTTAAGCAGTTTTGTGTATAATATTGGACGGTGGCTTCTACTATGGCTCTTTACTGATGGATTACTGGTTTATGTAGTAATAAGTTTTTTACCTGGTTTTCTTTACCTGGTTTATGTGACCCACGCCCGTATGTGATCAGTCTTCTCTACATCAAAGAGTAGAAAATGATTTTGCTTAAATATTGCGATGACAGTGTTATTTACACTTTTAGGGTTCATTATCGTTTCAGAAATTTGTATCATGTTTAACTAGAGGGTTATCAACCCCCATTCGCATTCTGTGCTTGAAAAACACCAGGTAAAACGTATAAAACGACACCCCCTTGTGGTTGCAATTGGAATTTCTCAGTATGTTAATCCACGCTTTTGCAAAAATATATTTTAAAATAGACGATAAGAATCTTCCGAAGCATTTATTTTATTTTGTTTCATTTTATTTGTTTAAATAATTTTGGGGGGATTTTCTTTTTTTTTTACAAAACACTTGTAATCACATGGTGGTATAATTGATGTATGTTCAAGAGCTGCTTTTTTAGTTCCTTGTTTTCATCTCCAGCTGCATTGTATCCTAAATAGATCTTGTTTTTTATTTCTGCTGAGATACATTTTTAATTCCTAGAATTAGGAGTTTAATGTTTAATTTTAAAATTTTAGACAGTACTTTTCAAACGTAAATCATCTTATACATTTTTTTTATTAAATAATTCTTTAATAAGAAATGCATACTTTGATATTTTTTTTATTTAGACAAAAAACATTGAAAACATTCTCATATTCACAACATTTATTTTTTTTTAAATCTAGTACAATTTACATGCTCAAATGTGTCTAACCAAATGTTACTATATTGTGCAAGAAAAGTATGTCTAGAAATGGGTAAAAAACAGGAAGATACAGCCACACCAGACAGTTTTAGGTCAAACGAAACTCTTATTTGTTCCGCCTCCCATCTGTATCACTCTATTCTGGACCTACAGCAGAAGAAAAAACCTGAACCAATGAATTCTTTCACAATCATGAGGAAATATTTCTTAAAATAGTCTTGAGTATATAAGTGATGCTTTAGGTTTTAGAAACCAACTTGAACTAAGTTGAAAAATGGAAGCTCTAATTGTCATTCTTTGTGTAATTCTAACTGCTAAAGGCTTTCAAGGTAGGAATATCCTTCATTACTAATGGAGAATTGTTTTAAATGAATGCAAAAAATGCTGATCACTTGAAAGGATCAAATGTCAAGCTTATTTTAAATGTCATGACTTTTTCTTGTAAAAATTGCAAAATGCTCACAATCAATTCCTCTGTTCTTTAGATTCCAATTCATGCAGGATGAACTGTGGATATCGCCTCCGCTCTTGTTCATGTGCCAACACCTGCAAGTACAGTAGAAACTGTTGCCATGACTACAGTCGTGAGTTTCTCTAGATCAAATACCAATACCCAAATCTTTTTTGTGTTGTGTTTATTGTATTTTTATAAATGACATTAAGCTACAACTTTCTTCTTGATACAGATTACTGTTTAATGACCTCAGATTGGCGAGATTTCACAGTGCCACCTAGAAGAACAGGTCTGTTTGCCTGTCTGTCGTCCCGTCTTGTCTATCTGTATGTCTAAGTAAAATCTATTTCTCTCTTCTCTAGAAGCGCATTATTCTTGCCAGTATAACTGTGGTATTGACTTTGAAAATTGCTCATGCAGCAGCTTCTGTCACTATCATCACAACTGTTGCTCTGACTTTGAGTGTAAGTTCCTCAATATAAAAGCTGGCGTACATTTAAATAACATTTGCACTAAAACAGTATTGTAAAAAAAAATAAAGAAATGTATATTTATAAATGTTTTTGCATAGTGTGCATAACTAAGAAGTGCGTGATCTTAAATAAATAAAACGTGCAAGTGATGTGAAATGATGATTTGCTTATAAAGACTCTTTAAATCAATTTATCCAATTTTATTTTTTCTCTTTTGACTAAGTCTATTGCCCAGTGCCCACAACATCACTGCCAACCTTAACAACAGGTAATACTGTGACAAAGTAGTTTTTGTAATACAGGTCTAAATTCTAATACTGCTTGTATCTGATATCTGAGTTGATTTCTTCTGACCTCCAGAAAATCTGAGTGAATGTGGAGGATACCTGTTTGGTTCTGGACAGTTCTCCAGTCCTAAATACCCAAACTATTACTATGACAATACCTACTGTGTGTGGTATCTCTCCGCTCAACCTGGACAGACAATCCTCCTGTCATTTGCTGATGTACAGTAAGTAAGACATTAGCTGTGTTGGTAGAATTTTGTTTGATATAGTTTGACTGGTTTTGTCAGTTTGGATGCACAACACCACTGACAGCTTCCAGATACAGTAGAAAAAAATGGGCTTTTTTTAAAGGGACACATCTAATTTCGAATAGTCAATTGCCTTTAGGAGGAACATGATTTGTGTCTTTTTCAGATTTAATAACTGTTCCACCTGCGACTGCATCTCTGTACACGACGGCTCTTCCACTAGTGAACCAGAACTGGGAAGGGTCTGCTTCAATGACACCACTCACCAAGCATTTCATTCTTCTTATCAAAATTTGACTGTTGTCTTCACGAGTGACTCCTCTAGTATCAGCCATGGCTTTAAAGCTTTATTTAGTAGCTCTCTAAACACAGATGAAGGTAGTGCAAGGCTTTGACTTTCCTGAATTTTAACAAATACATAATTGCTTCCCTAGCACAAAATTAACTTTAAATGAAAAAAAAATTGCTCTGCAGGTCGTGTAGACTGTTCCTCAGACGACATGGTTATTGTCATTCAGACGTCATACCTGAACTCTCTTGGATTCAGTGGAAATGACCTTCATGTTAATGATCATCGGTGCAGACCCACTATTACCAGTACTGAAGTTGTGTTCCGCTTTCCTTTTGACACATGTGGCACTGGCCGAGAGGTATGATCCACACATATGCATTAAGCATCACAACTGGGACAAATTCAGTGTAGAGATAAATATAAATATTACAATATAATATTACGCATTCCATTCTGATTCTCCCTATAGATGATAAATGGTTACGTGACCTACATAAACAATGTGCGGGAGTCTCAGTCTCAATCAGCTGAGATCACCCGTCAGTCACAGTTCCTGTTACGTGTGGGCTGCAGAATGGAGCCGGACACTATGGTGCAGATTTTGTACAAGGCCAAAGAGACTGTCAATGCCAACATCATAGCATCGGGTCATTTTAATGCCAACATGGCCTTCTACACCTCCAGCAGCTTTTATCAACAAGTTTATGATTCTCCATACGAGGTGAATCTTAACCAGAACATGTATGTTCAGGTTCAGCTAAACAGACCTGATAGCAGCCTGGATCTCTTTCTGGACACCTGCGTAGCATCTCCAAATCCAAATGACTTCCAAACCCGCTCCCATGACCTACTGCGTGATGGGTAAGAAAATTTGTTGTTTTTGGTTC
Organism: Beaufortia kweichowensis; assembly: GCA_019155185.1. NCBI lineage: Eukaryota > Metazoa > Chordata > Actinopteri > Cypriniformes > Gastromyzontidae > Beaufortia > Beaufortia kweichowensis. Next base: position 11,992,710 of record CM032805.1, read on the forward strand.
AGAGTTACCGTATGGTTGATACCGACAAATATTTTTTGGGTGTTATCTTATCAAACATGACAAAAGAAGAAGAATTCTGTTGCTCCTGGTCTAAATAACTTTTATTAATGGCTGAAATGAGTTTTGGTTAGTTGCAATGTACATATTGACTCTTACTTTTTGCTCAGATGTGCCAGAGACAGCACATTTTACTCCTACATCAACGGTCAGTACTACGCTCGATTCCATTTCCGGGCTTTCAAGTTCCTTCGGGCTCACGCCTTTGTGTACCTGCAGTGTAAAGTGATCATCTGCCTGGATAGCGATTACAACTCTCGCTGTCGCCAGGGCTGCCGCTTACGCCCTAAGAGGTCCCTGGAATCCAAATATCACACATACACTGTGACACTGGGACCAATCAAACTCAAAGGTATGCTTTTCATTTTAGGAAAGAGGGATTTAGATCCAGAGACATATTCTCCATCACTACAGATTATTAAATATGTAACCAAAATCAGCTCTGTACCCATCAGTATTTGATTAATTAATATTCAGCCGTTCTAAATGACTCTTCATTCATTTGTTCAGGAGAAAGGCCTGTGTGAAGAAGTCTGAGAAGAGAAAGGAATGAAGTGATCATTGTCAGGTCCTGAGAACCTTGATCATAACATTAATCAATCTTTAAAACTGTCTTTTGATTTAGGTGATGTAGTTTATGGTGTGGTATTGTCATTATTAATGTATCCTTGCAATCTAAATCTATGTTAATTAACTATTAGATTAGATAACAGGTAGCTAATACTTACAATTGTAGTTAATTCTTAACGTTCTTCTTGTTTGGTGTGGAGTATCTAATCATTTAATTTATTAAATTATTAATTTACTTTTTTGCTTACTTCTGCAATTAAAATTTTCTTAAACAGTTCCTCTTAGTTAATGAATTGCCACACTTGATTAACCTGTAAATGTGATCCAATCCTGACTTAAATAAAGTAAAAACTACCCAGCAGTTTTTTTTCTACCCAGCTGTTTTTTTTAAGTTCTTTGTTAATTTTATGCTTTTAGATCTGAAGGGTCAACCTATAGACCAAGCCTTGAATTACATATCAGGGGACAACAGAATACTACACCTCCCTGTGGTTGATAAATAATGCAACAGTTGTGGATGGTCTCCAACCTACTATGTTTCCATAAAAACTGGTCCATCACAAACTATAGTACCACAGTTCACAATCCAGATTTATACTGTATACGTCTGATAATTACACCTACCTAAACTCTCAGAGAGTTCCTATAGCTCAGCAGATTTAGCATGGCACTAATATCAAGGTCAAGGTTCTTGAGTCCCAGGAAACAAGAGGACAGATAAAATTGCACGTCTGCTAAGTGCATAAATATAAAAAAATGAATAAGACACAAACAGAACCAGAACTTAACACACCCTAAAAAAGGATGTGTTATTTTTTAACACATTTTTGTGTTATGCTGTTTAACACATAATGTGTCATTTTGTGTTAAATACATAAAAGGGACAACACATGTTGAGTTGAAAGTAACACAAGTTGAGTTAAAAGTAACACAAAATGTGTTGTTTTTAAATTAACACAAAGATGTGTCTAGTTAGGGACAACACATCTGTGTGTTGTCCCTAACTAGACACATCTTGTGTTATTTTTAACACATCTGTTTTTAGAGTGCATGGTTGGACTTACTGGCCTCACTTGGTGTACGAGCTTATAAAAAGGCCTTGAACTCTTAGGAGCTTCTGTTACTGTTCTTCTAAAGTTTCTCTACTGTAACAATTAGTATTTGCATTTGAATTCGGAAAATCCATATACTTTTAGTATATTGCAGCATGTACTATAATCCATACAAAATACAATCAGCCCAGATTTAAACTTGCATTCTGTGCTTACAATGTGAACCAGCAGAATTCTGGAAACACAGGGAAGTGTACTTAGGTGTGCCCATTTGGCCACACTGTCTACGCAAATGTACACAGTTAACAGTCTATTAAAACAGGAATCTATTTTATAACATAGTCAGCTGTTTCTTTTCCATGCTTTTGTTCTCTTGCCAAATTGTTTCTTTCCAACGTGTGCAAGGTTGTATAATCCTTGATGAGTTGTCCTTCAAAAGTATGAAGAATGTTGTGTTTATTGTTTTTGTATAAGGATCATAATAATCAAAATAAATTTGAGCTGTGTGTGCATTTTTAGATATTGTTCTTGGGGTCTTGGAAGGTACTATACACACTTAATCAATATCAGTAACTTAGAGTCTGTGCCAAATTTTGGGCTTTTTTGGGAACAGCCTGTGTCAATTGTCTTTACATGCTACAAACAAGTAGCAAGTAAAAACATGTTTTTTTATTACATATGTACATACCACTTGTCTTCTTTATTAGCAGTAAATCATTGTCAAAACACTTCGGTAAAAACATCAGTATGAAAGTCAGTATATATTTTATATTTAGTTGATTTTCTGTATTTCAATACATTATGGACTATAATCCAAAATACTAAATAATCTACAGTACATTATTTTCTGTTCCTATTTTTATTTTTAAATAGACCAATAATTGGTTAAGACAAAGACTTGGAGAAAAACAATCATCAATGCTTTACTTTGAGCAAAATGGAGTATAGCATGCCAAAGGTTTCTTTATATTGTTATGTTATCTTCACTGCAATCTCTCATCATTATCACTGACTACAATGTCAACAGATACATTTATAAAAAATTAAACACAAAAAGAGTTGTATAACACATCCATCTGTGTCTTTTCCACAATCATTTGGTTGTATAGCTTTTTGGCCAACGTAGACTCCCGGATGTTGTTCTGTCATAAGGATCTCCCTTTGAGTATATAAGTGATACTTTAGACTATGAAAAGCAACTCAGTCTGAGGAGAATGATGGAAGGCCTGACTGTTCTTCTCTGTGTGCTTCTAACAGCTAAAAGCGTTCAATGTAAGAATATCCTTCTTTGGCAATACAGTTTTTATTTTATGAATTTAAAGACAGCAGTAAACATTGAATGTTTTGCTCCAATGCTTTATACAGAGAGAAAACCTGTATAAAATGTAATGTATGTGTTTTCTTTCAGCAACCGAGTCATGGACAACAGGTAAATATATAACATAACATATAACATAACATATAACATAACATAACATAACATATAACATAACATATAACATAACATAATAAATATTTTCTTTTGTCAGAGACTATCACATCATATCCAGAAACAACTGATTGGGGATGGACATCAGGTAAATTTATAATATAACATAACATAACATAACATAACATAACATAACATAACATAACATAACATAACATAACATAACATAACATAATAACATAACATATAACATAACATAACATAACATAACATAACATAACATAACATAACATAACATAACATAACATAACATAACATAACATAACATAACATAACATAACATAATAAAAAAAAAATTTTTGTCAGAGACTATCACATCATATCCAGAAACAACTGATTGGGGATGGACATCAGGTAAATTTATAATATAATGTAATGTAACATAATGTAATATAATATAATATAATATAATTTATAACCCAAATATGATCTTTATCTTAATATTATCTTTTTACACTAATTTATGGTTTGTTTCATGGTTTGGTCTCTGCTTTAAGTGCTATCTTTTTCTGCTCTGTTCTCTATATATCAAGGATTTTGTGGTGGCTACATGACAGATAGGACGGGTGAATTTTTCAGCCCTCTGTACCCTAATAACTATCCTAATAATGCACTATGCACATGGACTATTCACAGCACTGGACAAACAACTGTGCTATTGACCTTCACTTTTGTCGAGTAGGTCATTGTGTTTTCTTTAGACAATGATTTCAGATCATTGCCACAGGCAAATTAAACAACTTATTTCTTACTTTTTGAGATCCAACAGAATACTAAAACTTTATTTCCAGTTAAAATGTCTAAATGTGTGATTATAAAGTTTCTCTCTCTTCCTGTGAACAGTTTGGAAACTTGCTGTGATAACATCCAAGTATTTGATGGTCCTTCTTCCCTTTTCCCTCTACTGGGAGAACTGCGAGACAACAGGAGACGATCTTTTAACTCCACCCAAAGTGATGTGACTGTGGTTTTTCACAGCGATCACAGTGTAACGAGAAGAGGATTTCGTGCTAATTGGGTCTTCTTAGGTATGTAACAACATGATGACTTGATTCATAATATAGATTTAAACCCAGTTTCCAATTATCATGTTCTCTACAGCAGCATGGAGAAACTATATACTGTATCTTTATTCTCTAGATACTAATTCATGCAAGTATAACTGTGGAAATCACCTCAGCACTTGTTCTTGTGATGACAGCTGCCAGTACAGCAGAACCTGTTGCCAGGACTACAATGGTGAGTTTGTCTTGGCCAGACAGACACTTGAGCTCATGAGTCATTGTAATAAATGTTGTTGTACTCTTTGGTTTTTTTTAGACTACTGTTTAGCGACCACCAACTGGCCATGGTCAACATCAGATACAGCAGGTGTCTATCTATCTATCTATCTATCTATCTATCTATCTATCTATCTACCTACCTACCTACCTACCTACCTACCTACCTACCTACCTACCTACCTATATTGAAATCTGTTATATTGAGTCTCTGTAGATTCCTGCAGGTATTATTGTGGCTTCCACCTCGACACCTGTTCATGTGACAGCTCTTGTCAGTACTATGGAAACTGTTGTCATGACTTCTACAGTAAGTTTTTTTAAAACTGACATTAAGATGAACTCTTGAATTCTGTCACATATTAAGCATATTGACTTGTCATCACATCAACAAATGTTTCAGAATCAGTCCTCTGGTGATGTGAATTTGCTAATTCAGTTTTTTGTCTTTAAATAGCCTACTGCTCATCGTCTAGCTGGCCAGATCCAACAGCAGGAGGTTTGATCATTTACTTGGATTTAAACAACATTAATGACATTAAATGTGAAAAGCTTGAATGCACTGATCATTTTAAGTCCATATGCAATATACACTTTTAAGAATTTTTTATTAATCCATACTTTTACTTCGATAGTTGTGTGCATTCAAATCTTCTTGTGACTTTAATTCAGTCAGTGGTCACTCTACATGGTCAATTTCTATTTTGTATCGTGCATAAAACATTGTTTTTCTCTTTTCTAGAATCCTTTCACTGTTGGGATAACTGTGGCATTGACTACGGTTACTGCTCTTGTGAAAGCTCCTGTCAATACTATGGCAACTGTTGCTATGACTTTGAGTGTAAGGTTCTCAAAAACACACAAAAATCAAGGATGACAGCTAAAATCTATTCAGTCTTTTCATTTGCAACAGCTGTCCCCATGTGTCAGAATTTGCATCAATCCAATAATATGACGAAAGAGAATGACCCATGATGTGGAATTTCAGTGTTTTTTCTTTATTTTGTTTTCTCTCTTCCATTTAGGGTATTGCCAAGTGTCCACAACATCATCTACACCCATGACATCAGGTATACTGTGACAAAGTAGTATTTGTAGTACTTGAGTCTTAAATACTCACTTGTATCTCATTTTATGATACTTAAATCAGGAAATCAGGAGGCTGTACTTCATGTCTTCTGCATTTCTCTTCAGTATTCTCTACAGTAGATGTGTATTACTCTTGCTGGTATAACTGTGGCATGGATTTTGGCTACTGTTCGTGCAACAGCTCCTGTCAGTATTATGGCAACTGTTGCTATGACTTTGAATGTAAGTTGCCCAAAATCACATTTTTTTATAGCGTTTAAGTATATTGTTGTACATATATAAGTCGAAACATTAGTCATAGTCAACATGAAATCTTGGTCTTATTCCTAAAAAAAGTGCACCTGAAGTAAAACAATGCTTTGTATATTGAGACCCAGATGTAAAGCTTATTTAAAGTTTCATCCAGTTTTGTTTTTCCCGTTGACTCAGGGTATTGCCCACTGCCCACCACTTCATGGCCATCCACAACAGGTACTATTCTTACAATATGGCATTTGTATCTGAATCGAAATATTGCTTGTGTCTGATTATCAGGATGCTTTTGTTTGTAACTATATATTTGCTTTCTTATGACCTCAAGATACTCACCCTGAGTGTGGAGGACACCTGTATGGTTCTGGCATGTTTTCTAGTCCCAACTATCCAAATTACTACCATGACAATGCCTACTGTGTGTGGTATCTCTCTGCTCAGTCAGGACAGAGGATCTTCCTGTCATTTGCTGATTTACAGTAAGTGAAACATTAGCTGTGAATCATCAATATTTTTACTATATTTCATTACTTTTTAATAAACAGCCATACTATTGAGTAGTGTTGTCAGTTTTATCATGCAGTACCACTAACGACCTACATTTTTTTAAACTTTACTTAAACATTTATATTTGATATGATATAACCAGTCACATGCCATCATATGTAGCCAATTGCCTTTAGTTAACTTTCAAGCATAAATATTATCTGCTACGTGCCATTGCTAGTCAAAAGAACTGTAGGTGGTACAGGAATTTTTTTAGTTTCACATTATTATTTTTAATGTTGAATGGTAATAAAATTAAAATTAAATCCAAGGGTCCATTATCAATCTTTCAGTTTAGCTATTATTCTGCATGTTTTTGACTTTCAGATTGGAGCGTTGTTGTAGATGTGACTACATCTCTGTGTACGATGGTCCATCCACTGGCTATCAACAGCTAGGAAGTGTCTGCTTTAGCAATACCACCCAGCAGACGTTTCACTCTTCTTCTCGATATTTGACTGTTGTCTTCAGGACTGACTATTCTGGTGTCAGCCATGGCTTTAAAGCTCTATTCACAAGCTCTCTGACTGCCGATCAAGGTAACAACTGGGGTCTAAACCCCTCTTACCTGTGGTGAAATCACTGTAATTGAGGAACTTAAATGTTTTTTATTTTGCTTTTATAAAATGGTGACAACCATTGTGAACAGTAATGTTATTGATAATAACCAAAATAAATGTAAATGTTCCGTTATTCTAACTAAATGATTAACTAAATGAAGTAGAGAATTTGTGCTCATAATTATGAGTTTATCATCACTGTACAAAGATTTTACAAAAAAACTATACAATAATTTAAGATCCTGAAATAAAATGAAAAGTCTCAAAGTTATCTAAAACGAATAAAAAAATGAAACCCATTGCTCTGCAGGTCGTGTGGACTGTTCCTCAGACAACATGGCCATTGTTATTCGAACATCATACTTAAATTCTCTTGGATTCAATGGAAATGACCTTTATGTGGATGACCATCGGTGCAGACCCACTATTACCAGTACTGAAGTTGTGTTCCGTTTCCCTCTCAACACATGTGGCACTGGCCGAGAGGTATGATCCACACATGTGCTTAAAGAAATCTGTGAAATCTGTGATATCTGTGATTTTCTGTGAAATCTCCCTTTCTCCAGATAATGAATGGTTACGTGACCTACATCAACAATGTGCGGGCAACTCGGTCTCAATCAGCTGAGATCACCCGTCAGTCACAGTTCCTGTTACGTGTTGGTTGCAGAATGGAGCCGGACACTATGGTGCAGATTTTGTACAAGGCCAAAGAGACTGTCAATGCCAACATCACAGGAACGGGTCGCTTCAATGCCAGCATTGCCTTCTACACCTCCAGCAGCTTTTATCAACAAGTTTATGACTCTCCGTTTGAGGTGAATCTTAATCAGAACATGTATGTTCAGGTTCAGCTAAACAGACCTGATAGCAGCCTGGATCTCTTTCTGGACACCTGCGTAGCATCTCCAAATCCAAATGACTTCCAAACCCGCTCTTATGACCTGCTGCGTAATGGGTAAGATCAAACTATAGAGATTTTGGTGTTTTTAGTTAGAGGTTAATATGCACACTTAATTTTATTTTATTTTTTCCATCATATTGAACATGACAATATATAACAAGATAATCAATTTTGATTTTACTCTTCTGTTGCAGATGTGCCAGAGACAGCACGTTTTACTCCTACATTAACGGACTGCAGTACTACGCTCGGTTCCGTTTTCAGGCATTTAAGTTTCTTCAGACTCACGCCTTTGTGTACCTGCAGTGTAAAGTGATCATCTGCCCTGACAACGATTACAACTCTCGTTGTCGCCAGGGCTGCCGCTTACGCCGTAAGAGGTCCCTGGAAACCCAATACCACACTAACACTGTGATACTGGGACCAATCAAACTCAAAGGTGAGAGGAAAACTTTAAATTAAAACCACATTCTTTTAAACCTTTAAAAATTGTATGACTTATAACTGAGAGATAATAATGAAACTGGTGTGATATTTAAAGTAATGTCATCCGAATTATAATATACAACATTCTTTAGATACATTTTCTCCACAGCTGCTACTACTATTATTAATATGTAACTCATATCAATTTTAATAAATATATGTGTTTGATTGATCAATATTCAGCCCTTCTGACTCTTCAAACATTTCTTTTTCTGTTTAGGAGAAAAGTCTGGTGTGAAGCAGTCTGAAAAGAGAAAGGAAGAGAAGTGATAATCTTCATTTTTAAGAACCTTGATAATAACATTAATCAGTCCTTATCAACTACTCAAATGAGTCTTAATCCAAATACAAATTAATAAAGCATTTATGAAAAGCTCTGCTTGTCACTGGTGTCTGTTATGAACCTAATTTCTATCCATCGAGCCTGTTGTATATGGCTCACCCTTTTTTTGTTTTATGACAAAAGGTCAAACAGAGGTTGCATCTGTGCATCTGATCAATCCATTGTTTTCAAAAGAAGGAAACTTACTGTAACATTGTGTGTTTTTTAGAAAATACAAGAAGCATTTTTTTCAGAGAATCCACAAATACATTTTCTTGGAATGGCCTTTAAACATTATAGCATTTAAATTTAAACTCATTTACTGGATAAGATAACAAAACAACAAGTGTCATGTCTGAAAAGGCTTAAAATATGTTAACTGCATGGAACAGTGTCTTAAAATAAGTTCACATATTCCTTTAAATTTATATATATTTTGTCTCTATTGTCATTGAAGGATATTCTTACCTTAAAATCCTTTAGCATATAAATTACACAGGGGAGAACAGTTAGAGCTTCAGGCTTTCGCTCCTAAAGTAGGTCTTTAATCATCTTCAAATTATATAGTCAAAATCGAACTTCCTTTTAACAACAATATCCTGGAGAGTGTGATAGAAAAAAAGTTTTTTAACTTTATAATTCTGGAAAACGCACAGCTGATGTTCTATGACTCTTGTGTTAATTTATGGATTTTTATGTTGACACAACTTGTGATAATGGGATCATTTGAAACTGCAGTATAGATAATACTGTCAGTATACTTTGTTTAGTCCAAATTGTTCCGAGAAGGTCATCCTGGAAGTTTTAGTATTTTTTTAAATCTATCTTTTTATTTGAGAGTTTACATGGTTTTTGTACCCAATGTCTCAAAAAATGTAAATATAGATGTATACCAACAAGTACAGCCAGAGCTTAGATTAAGCCAGGAGTAGGCCTTAGTTAAAACAGGACATTTGAGTAGATTTTAATAAACATGTCTATATTTTAAGATATGTCAGGGGAAGTTGTTCATAGTTAAAACAGCTCAAACATACATTTTAGTCTAGGACCACACTTATGCCTAAATGCTATTAATAAAATATTTCTAGAGCTAAATTCAGCTGATGTTTAATGTACCTCTACAACAACTGTACACTTGTTTTCTTATAGAGTTAATGGAACTGGATTGGATCAAGCATAAATTTAACCACTTGGTTTTTGATTATCTACATTGGAGTCTCTGATCACTACAGTATCATTAACTTTGTGTCAACATATAAATTCATAAATTTTTGTAAGAGCCGTAGATCATCCAGCTGTGCCTTTTCCACAGTTATGCAGTCATATTGCTTTTACCATCACAGGCTCCAGGATTTTGATGTGCTATAAGGAAATCCTTCTTAGACTGGTTTTGAGTATAAAAATGCTGACTGAAACGACAGAAAGACAAATCTGTCCTGAGGGAAAAAATGGAAGGTCCGGTTCTTCTTCTTTCTGTGTTTGCTACAGGTAAGAAATTCATGGAGAAACTTTCAGATGCAAAACAGCTTCTAGCTTGAACATTTATATTACTCTAATGTTTTATTTTATACCATGTAATGCCATGTCAAATATTACACATATTGAGAGAATTGCTTATTTTAAATATTATTACAGCATTTTCTGTAGTAGCTGGTTGGCCATGGACAGGTAAATATATTTTATTATATTATGGGTTATTTTGTATGTAATGCTAAAATATCAATTAACATTATGCATTTATTTTATGTTGTACAGAATTAACAACACTGGATCCCTACGCAGGTATTTAATGTTTTATCTGTGTAATAACTACATATTTTCAGCTTTCTTTATGCTAAAAGTCTAATAGAGATCTGTAATCTTTAATGCATCTGTTTGTATAGTAATGCATCACAAACAATATAATGAAATCATAAAAAATGTTTTCTACAGAATCCTGCCAGAATAGTTGTGGCTATGGCTTTGGCAGCTGTTCATGTGACATCTCTTGTCAGTACTATGGGAGCTGTTGTCATGACTTCTACAGTAGGTTCCTCTTGAGATCGACTCGGGATCACCCCGTACACAAATAAATCCTGTTTTCGACTGTGTCCTTGTTAACATACTTGGCCTTAAATTAATAGGTTACGTTTTTATTTCTTCTCTTAAAACAGCATACTGCGAATTCTCAACTCCAGAGACATCAACAGGTATTTTAAAGACATAATGCTAAATGGGAATAGTGGAAAAAATCATTTTAAAGTAAATTCTGTTAAAGTAAACGCTTACCAAATAAGAACATTAAATATAATTACCACACACCACACATACTAATGACATCATAAGTAAAATCTTTTCTCTCCTAAGCTTCTCTCTCCTGCATGTATAACTGTGGATACAATCTTGGAAGCTGTTCATGTAGAGACGACTGTCAGTACTATGGAAACTGTTGCTATGACTACAACAGTAAGTGCCTATTAAACAGTCATGAAGATCAAATATTCACTTACAGATCTTACCTGTATTTATTTATTAGTATTTCCAGAAATGGTATTGATTTAACAGTATCATTGTTGACATGAATGGCTTAGCCGATTTACTGATTCAGTTTTATATTTTTAACACAGGTTACTGCTCATCAACAACAGCTGGAAAGACAGCAACAGGTGTCATTTTTTCAGTTCAATGACAATAATGATATAAACTGAGAACAGTAAAATAAAATAATTTAAATTCTGATCGATTAAATGTTCAACAGTTTTTGTAGATAAGTAAGTCCAGCTTTGCACCTTAAGCTAACAATATATAATTAGAATGACCCAATAATGTGTACAACACACATATTGATGACATCATAAGTAAAATCTTTTCTCTCTATCTATAGCTTTTTTTTCATGCAAGTATAATTGTGGATACCATGTTGGAAGCTGTTCATGCAGATACAACTGTCACTCCAATGGAGACTGTTGCTATGACTATTACAGTAAGTGTCTTTTAAACAGACAGACACATAAAGATCACATACACACTTACAAATTAGTCCTTTGTCGGACACATGGGTTATTGTATTTCTAGAAATCAAAATGAAAGTGATAAAATACATGGCTTTAAATTGACTAATTTAGTTGTATTTCTTCTCTTAACACAGGTTACTGTATATCAACAACAATGTACCAGACAACAGCAATAACAACAGGTGCTGTTTTCTTTCAGTTCAATGACATTAATGATACGGAATAGGAATGGTAGAAAAAAACATTCAAAAATTCTGTTTAATGTAAATGCTTACAGTGTGACATTAAATATGATCGAACAGTTTTTTGTAACTACAGTAATCAGTCAAGCTAATAGCAGTCACTTCAAACTAAAATTATACACTAAATGTAAATTGAGTGATCACAGACATGTTAATGACATAATGAGTAAAATCTGTTTCCCTCTCAACTAGCTTCCCCTTCCTGCAGGAATAAGTGTGGATACAACATGGGAAGCTGCTCATGCAGTATCAATTGTTACTATGATGGAAACTGTTGCCATGACTATTACAGTAAGTTTCTCAAATTTAGGCAAAAATGTCTTTAGTGTTCACAGCCTCTTAAGCATTATGAATGTATAACAATATGACAGACTTGTGTGCTAAATAAAAAGAATATAGAGCTGTAGAGAGTTATTAAATTCTTTAAGTTTGTTAAGTTACATAGTAGATAGACATCAGCTCAAGCGGAAATAAAACATGTTTATACTCCTGTTTAATCATTTTTAAAACTCTGCTTCTCAGTGTATTGCCCAAGGCCAACATATCCAGCAATGACAACAGGTGACAAAGAATTCTCACACTGCTTGTATCTGATTTTCAAAAAACTTATAACTATATACTTGCTTACCTCTGACCCCCAGAAAATCATCCTGAGTGTGGAGGACACCTGTATGGTTCTGGGCTGTTTTCCAGTCCCAACTATCCAAATTACTACCATGACAATGCCTACTGTGTGTGGTATCTCTCTGCTCAGTCAGGACAGAGGCTCTTCCTGTCATTTGCACATGTAGAGTAAGTGAGAGATCAGTTGGTGAATATGATCAAATAAACACAAAAAACTCTGGATGTTTCTGTTTCTTTTAGACTGGAGCGCTGCTGTGATTGTGATTACATTTCTGTACACGACGGCTCTTCGGTTGGTGCTCGAGAGCTGGGGAGAGTCTGCTTCAATGACACTACTCACCAGGCGTTTCACTCTTCTTCTCGATACTTGACTGTTGTCTTCAGGAGTGACTCCTCTGGTGTCAGCCATGGCTTTAAAGCATTATTCACAAGCTCTCTGACTGCAGATAAAGGTAATAGTCTGGGAATGTGTTGTAATACATTTGAATTATGTTGTTAACAATGAATTGAAAGCTAGAAGAATCTCATTTAAAGTGTAACATGTATGAAGTAAAAGCAAAAAATTGCTCTGCAGGTCGTGTGGACTGTTCCTCAGACAACATGGCCATTACCATTCAAACATCATACCTGAACTCACTTGGGTTCAATGGAAGTGATCTTTACGTGGATGATCATCGGTGCAGACCCTCCATTACCAGTGCTGAAGTTGTGTTTCGCTTCCCTCTCAACACGTGTGGGACCATGAAAGAGGTATGATTTACTCATGCACAATGCATTGCCTAAAAAGCTAGTAAAAAGTGAAAATATACTGACAACAAATAATAGGAGTCTACTTTATGAATAAGGTATTGAGGCACATCGTCAGATTAAAGCCACACCTACAATGTAACTTGATTGGCAAAACTATGAGGAAAGAAAATTGGTGATTGTCACATTGTGTATGTACTATAACATTGCTCACTGTCTGATCTTACTCTCTCTAGATGATGAATGGTTACGTGTCTTTCACCAACAATGTGCGAGCATCTCCATCTCAGCTGGGCGAGATCACCCGTCAGTCACAGTTCCTGTTACGTGTGGGCTGCAGAATGGAGCCGGACACTACGGTGCAGATTTTGTACAAGGCCGAAGAGATTGTCAATGGCAACATCACAGGAACTGGTCACTTCAATGCCAGCATTGCCTTCTACACCTCCAGCAGTTTCTCTCAGAAGATTTATGATTTTCCATATAAGGTGGACCTTAACCAGAACATGTATGTTGGGGTTGAGCTACAGAGACGTGACAACAACCTACATCTGTTCCTGGACACCTGTGTAACATCTCCAGATCCCAATGATTTCAAAACCCGCTCCCATGACCTGCTGCGCAATGGGTAAGACCGTACCTTTAAGAATTCTTAAGTTGCTTGAAATCATTTCATCAATTGGATTTTGATTATATGTTATTGTAATTCTAATTTTCTCGACCTCTTTTCCTTGTAGATGTTCTAAAGACAGCACATATGTTTACTACACCAAGGGTCTGTTCGACTATGCTCAGTTCGGCTTCAAGGCTTTCAAGTTCCTTCGGACTCACGCCTTTGTGTTCATGCAGTGTAAAGTGATCATCTGCCCCAGCAACGATTACAACTCTCGCTGTACCAGGGGCTGCCAAAAACGCCGCAGGAGGTCCCTTGAATCCAACTACCACACCAACACTGTGATACTGGGACCAATCAAACTCAAAGGTCAGTAGATAAGCAATCTCTAAGTGTAATCTGGTCTAGCTTTTGTCTCTCTCTCTCTCTTTACTGGTCTTTATTGTTAGAATTTACACAAGCAAGTATTGACGGCTATTTTTGAGTGTAATGTCTCATAACATTAGCTTCATGTTTTTAAGATGCTGTGTTTATTTACAAATAGTTATGCTTTAGAACGTGTGTTATGGCATCTTCGCATTTATCCATTTTGATGTGTGAGATTTCTAACTGCAGACCACTGTTAATTTTTTGTTGTCTGTTTGTACAGGAGGGAAGCCCGGCCTACAACAGTCTGAGAAGACTGACACAGCAGAGTGATATCATTTACAGTAATCTTATCAGTATGACTTATCATGTCTTAAATAAGTATCTTTAATTCATTAAAGCATTCCTTAAAATCTCAGTATGCCTACCATAATTTTTCATGTCGCCATCAAAGTTGTAGATGTATTGTACAGTTTACACATGACAAGTAGAGACTGTCTTGATTTTATGTGAACATATAAACATTGGTGATGAACAGTAAATAGGGCTGTAAACCTGAAAAAGCTTTACTTCAAATTATAAAAGATAATGTATAGAATTAAATTTAAAGTAAACATTTAAAGTTTAGCTTATCTTATAAAGGTTTAGAATATTTTTTGCCAAGGATAATTACAGGTAAATTGCGTATACACAAATTAACACCAGGAACATAAAAACTTCATGTAATAATTCTTGTAATAATTTCATTTCTGATCAAAAATTAACACTGTCACCAGTGAAAATGTAATAATTGATAACAAGTAATTTAATTGTTGATATTAAGAATAAGTATTCTTACTAGTAATCATGTGATTATTTATATAAAAAATTATGGTTAAACTTATAAACCATACAGTTATGGCAATATTAAAGACTTTCTCATATAGCGTATTTGTGGCCATAATTACTGTTGATTTTACGTTACATTTCAAAGATTCGTACAAATTTAAAAGAAAGATATATTTCAATATATAATAAAGCATGTTAAAAGATGTTAAAGGATATTTGGACCTCAAAAGATCAAATCATCTTTCAATTTACATCTTAAACAACAGGTTGTGCATGGGTTAAATTAGAGGTAGAGTTTCTTTGAGGTATTTGTTTACCGGCAGACAAATTTGCTTTCACTTTTAGCTGTACAGTACAGACTGGTAAGTACTCATTTCTGTATTCTTTAAAATGTTTTATTTAAATGTTTTGCTTCTTGGCATATATTTTCTTACAATGTAAAAACATTAAAAGAAAACTGTTATTTCTACATTCCGAATTTAATTGTAAAATTAATTAAGGTAATTTCAGGTCATTTTGTCTAATAACACAAATTACAGTAATAAAAATAAACGTTACATGGACACTTGGATATTTAAGATAAGCTGGACAACATAAAAGGCACACAAATCTCACAAATGGTGACACTGAACAAATTTCATTTTAGTTTATGTGTCTGTGAGAGGATAGGGATATAACATATATTTAGCCCTTTGATACAGTGACAAATCTGTCTGTACTAGGAAAATCAATTTGTTGATTTATTCACTTTTGTAAGTCGCTTTGGATTAAAAGCATTTGCTACATACATAAAAGTGAATGTACTTGTTGTGGAAAAAGTGAAAATGAAAGTGTACCAGATATGACAGACAAGTCTTACTTCATTTTTGAAATACTTTATCTTATCTATCTAGAGAGAAAAGGCATAAATTCTGAACATTCTGAATATTAGAAATAACAGTTTCCTTTTAATGTTTTTACATTTAAACTGGTCACAAGTTAGTTTAAGTGAAATTAATGGCATTGTTATGTGCATTGTAAGACCAAACAAAAATAACAGCTGAATGCCTAAAATGTAAATGTAATAGTGTATCGTGGAACAGCTGTATTATATAGATTATGCTATTACTGAACAGAAACTGTTTTACTTTATTTTAATTTATTTATGGTTGGTCTGACTATACTTTATAACTTTATCACTACTCTCTATACTTGTAGAGAAGACTTGTCTGGAGTTATTTTATTAATCAGAAGACATGGGAAGCCTGACATCCAGACCTGGTGAGGGTTTCATTTACCAGCAGCACATGAGTTGCATCTAATAACTGAAAACAATTCATCATTACTAAAATAAGGCATTTTATCTTCCACAGAATATGACCCTCCATGGAGGAAAGTGATTTGGGGGTTTGTGCAATATATTTTCCGCTTTAATATGGTAGTAAGCTGTGTAGAATTCTTTAACACAAAATGTAAAAAAGCAGCTGACTTTCATAATCACATTTTCCTCATAGTGCAACAGGACATCATTTGAATTGTGCAACATGAGTATTGCTTTTGTGTTTTCTGCTTGCCCTGGCCATTATTCTTTCTAATGTTTGATATGTGGTGCTTGGCAAGTGAAAAGTAAAGTTAATACATTTTATAATGTATTGCTGAGATCTGGATAAAAACAGTTATTTTATTTTAATTAGTGAATTGTTCTTTTCTTTAGGGAAGCAACAAAAAAGTCATTGAAAGAGGAAATAAAAAAAATCCAACCAGGCTCAGCAAAGCTGAAATGCCTAAGGGTGATATTGGTTGGTCCTTGCGGTTCAGGAAAATCAGCTTTCATTGACACTGTTAATAATGCCTTCCAAGGACGAATAACTAGCGATGCGTTAAGTGACAGCATTGGTGACGAAAGCTTCACAGTTCAAGTAAGTTTATTCTGGTAGGACATATCCATTTTAATAGGTTATTCCATGTCAAAGCAAACAAATTTTAGAAACTTCCCCAGCAAAAATGTTTAATTTTAAAACTTATAAAGTACCAAAATAATAAAGACAAAATATTAAATAATATTGACGAATATTAACTGTGTATTCCGCTCTTTATAGAAGGGGAAAATTAAAATTTTTAAGTAAAATTTGGTGCCAAATTACAGGGTGTGATAAATGACAAAAAAAAGGTAAAAGATAGCAGCATCATAGTTACACAGATAGGTCATCTTATTTGTAAAGTTTGTTTAATTACACAATCCTTGTTACATCTAAGTATCATGTAGAACAGTATGTTCATGTATGATATAATATGTCATACATGAATGAATGATATGACCATGTAATTGTGGCTCCAAGTGCAAAGTGCAGAATTGTATTTTCAAAGGTTGAAAAAAAATCTAATTTAGGTCACTTCGCAAACTTTTTTAAACAGGTGATATTTATTGCATTTGAAGAGGCATATCTGAAGAAATGTTGAAATCAGAAAATTTTGTTATCTTCTACACTAGTCAGTTCTTTATGGAACCATTCAGGTGAAATTGGTTCTTCTATGGCATTATGAAGCACCTTTATTTTTTAGTTTTTTACGTTATTTTTTGAGTGTATCAAAACTGTTTTGATCATAACCTGTTGACCATAACATTTTTAACAGTAATACGGTGACAAAAATACACTGAATTGCTGAGGCACATTAACTTACTTTCAATAGTTTAAACATAAGATTACAGTTGCAGTTAATTTAGTGCCTAAGCACTGATTGTGTGAAAGCCCTTTTGGAACTTCATCTGTTATTATCTCCAAAAAATTAAACATATGTTTGTGGGCTAAAACTTAATTTTGCATATGTGTCAGAATTTATGAAACTTACGTCTGATATGGGTTTCAGACTGAAGTGTTGTAAAGTGGCTTGACAGAACCACCCACACAATTTCGACGGCACAGCCCTTCTTCTACAAATCGTGTACATGCTTGACATTTTTCACCCCCTGTAATTTGAAAGAGGACTTCCTATTCTTAAATATTATTTTTTCCAAAAACTAATTTTTAAAAAATTTTAGCCAGGGACCTGGGTATTGCTTATACGTTATACATGTTTGTTTATTTGTTAAAATATTTATAATAATGTAATGTTAACGTGTTTTTAATGCAGTACAAAGCATATACAATTGAAGCTGGAATTTCTAATTTGACGGTTGTCTTCAATGATGTCATGGGCATTGAAAGTGGATCCATGAAAGGATGCCATCCAGACGATGTCCTAAAAGGCATAAATGGCTTAATGAAAACTGGACATATGGTGAACAATACAACATTCATTTTAACTTCCTAATAATTTATCTTTAAAAATGTTTATAAATATACCGTACACTGAACTGAGTGCTTTGTTTGTCGATTCATTTTAGTTTAGTGCAGAAAGGCCTCTATCTGCAGAAGATCCAGACTACAATAAGGACCCAGATCCCTCTGATAAGGCCTACTGCATGGTCTATGTTGTAGCAGCTAATAGAATCCAGTTAGCAGATCCAAGTATTTTGGAAAAGCTGAGAACTATTCGTCTAAATGTCAGACATCTTGGTAAGAGCTACCGTTAAGTATTTAAGGCTAATGAAATATTACAAGATACTTTTTTACAAAAGTTCAGAGTGTGTTTATTTTGGGTGTACACACTTCTTGAATGTTACAACCTTAATAAATAATGTATGGTTTTAAATATGTAAATATCTCAGATAAAATCTGTATTAATATACATATTATTTCTATATAAATATATTGCAGATTTACCTCAGGTCATTGTCATGACACATGTGGACAAAGCATGTCCTCAGGTGAAAAATGATTTACAGAAGGTCTACCAAAGCAAGAAAATCAAAGAGAGGGTAAATAATGTTTCCCCAAAATAATTACTCACAATGCTCAAACTACATATCCTGAGGCTAAAAGTGTCCTCACTCTGTTGTGATTCTAGATGGAGTGGTGCTCTAATGCAGTGGGTATTCCAGTGTCTCACATCTTTCCAGTGAAGAACTACCATGAAGAAACTGAAACCAATGACGACATGGATATACTTACTTTGCATGCATTAAGACAAATTGTACAGCTGGCTAATGACAATGCTAAGGCCCGTTTAAAAAACCCCCAGCTAGAATCTCAGTGAGAAACGTATAACTTCATGATTTTCGCTTTAACAAACCATATATTTTGCATGGTGATTATTAAAATGGCTATTATAAAGACATGTATTATATTCTAATCAGAAAATTGTATACAAGTATGGGCTAATCATGGAATTAATCATCATTTAAAAAATTTCTAACAAAAGTGTCCTAACAAATTGATCACAGTATATGAGTTGATCTGTTCAATGTGCTGTCAATAAAAGACAGGCATACCAAATTTATGATTTTATGCCCCCCAAATGTATTAAAAATAAACTAAGTTTATTGCAATAGCAGTTTATGACCCTCCTAGAGGTGGATCAGACAAAATGCTTATTCTAGGTTTTTGAAGCAGCAACCTTTTCCTTCTAACACATGTGATGTGTTTAATGTAACTTGCATTTTACTAACTCTGATCTGCTAAATACCAGTATCGAAAAACAATCAAATCCATCTGCAAAATGCAGAAAACAAAACATGTTGAACAAAACATGTGGTTTTAATGACAAATTCTAAACTGGCCCATGCAGTGTACATATTTTCAGGTTTATTGACATTTAACATTGAATTCACCACAACATGTTATACAATACTTATCTGATAACTTAATTATGCAGACAGGCATATGAAATGTTTGTCTATTGTAGCACCACAGACGCTTCCAAAACTTTACAAATAACATCTACGGCATGGCACTGGTGGTAGTAATAAGACGGGGGTGAGAGAGAATGGAGTTTTAAAAAGTGTGTTCTCACTGCCCAAACACAATCCTTAACACTGCTTTACAAAACCAGTGTATACAGCCATGTGCTATGTTGCTAGGGAATGAGAAATCTCAGGCCACCACAGTAAAATATTTTCACAACAATCTTATGGGAAACTACCGCTAAAAAATAGTCAACTTACCTGTGTTATACAAATTCATTTTCAATTACTACCATGTTGACTTATTTAAATACCACAGGTCTCTCAAGCAAGCAATAACTTTTAAAATTGTACCTATTAATACCTTTTAATAAATAAAAGGTGCAGAATTGTCAAATGTGGCAAAGTCTTTTTGTTTAAACTAAGCACAAGAGTAGCAATTACTGTCTTTCATGCTACTTAAGTCAAAATGTAAAAACATTACAAATTGCAAATCTAAATTTTTAATAAAGTATCACCTTTCAAAAAACAACCATAGGCACTGATGACTAAACTCTGGCACTTATAAATATTGTGGCATAATCTATGAGGGTGTGCTCTAAATGTGAGTCAATTCTCAGGCTCTTGAGTTAGACACTTACAAAGTGAGAGCCTCATAATACATTAGCATCAATGTTTCTGTTCTTTTTCTTCAAATATACACTGCACATGTGCTTTATTGACTTAAGCTTAAATTATCAATAACAGATCAACTAAATGAACTTAATTTATAAAACTCAATGTCACCCAATTTTGTCTTTGGAATGTTACAAATACTACAAATGTGACACAGAAGTGGCCAGCAACACACAAAGTTGTTGCATGTGTCACTGTTTGTGCTGACCTCTTGCAAAGTGACAGGCAAAGTCATAGCTGTTCCTGCATTTGTGTCCACATATGTTACACTGAAAAGGATTCTCGTAACCATGGCAACCCATGTGAATGGTGTAGAGGATGTTGTCGGGAAAAAAAATATGACAGTGGTGGCAATGGTGCAGCATCTGGGGATCCTGTACTGGGGCGGGTGTCCCTGGCTGGCTGTTGGTGCCACTGGGAGTACTGGTTCTCTCACTGCAGGGTCCCACTACTGGGCTACAGCCACTGTGCGCAGCCGGTCTGGGCTCGGAGGTGATGGGGAGGAAGCCTGGACTGCACTGACAGAAACGGCAGCAGGTGCCGTTACAGGTTGCTGGACGAGAAATGTGGGTTTCTCATCCGGCAGAGATTCGGCTCCAGGAGAGACTGGAGCTCCCTGAGCTTCCGATGGGATGCTGGCAAGTTGACCTGCCAAAGTGGAAAGCTGGTTCAGCGGATTGTCCAATGTCATGTCCTGGTCATCTCTGGAGCCTCCTCCGACTGCTCCACTGCCTTGTGGATCCTTGTCTAGACCATTATAGGCATCCTGATGGAGGTGAGAAGGTAAATCATGACCAAAGTCACCAAGGTGGTGCTGATCAGAACCAGGCTTCTGCAACACCATGGACGGTGGGCTGAAGTTGATGAGCAGGCGGCGGCCATAACCCAAAGAGCTTCCTCTCTTTTGCAGAACACTGAGCATCTTTCGATGAGAAAGAGAGGAGCGTGCACCTTTCATGGGTAGGAGCTTGTGTCTACGTCGACGGTGATGAGAAAGGTTACTGCGGTCACTGCATCGGAAGGAACAGAGCTCACACTTGTAGGGCTTTTCACCAGTGTGAGAGCGCATGTGCGCCTCCAGGTGGCGCTCGTAAGCCGAGGCAAAAGGACACAGGTGGCATCTATGGGGTTTTTCACCTGGAGAAATAAGATGTAACGTTATCACTCTGGCTTGGGGCAGGTTTTACTGTACACAAGAACTTCAATGACAAATGTAGAGATCAAAGCACTTAATGGTCCATCTGCTAATCAAAGCAAACTGAAAAGAAATCAAACAAATCTTAAGTAACTAATTGAAAAGATAAGTTGTTACCTGTGTGGATACGAATGTGTTCGATCAGCCGTGCTGTTCCCCTTGTGGCATAATTGCAGTAACGGCACTTGAGTTTACCATCATATGTTCTCTCAAATCCATCCACCAACATTCCTGAACTATCATCTAAGGACATATCCACTGCTGGGTGCTCCAGCCCATTCTGACCAAGATCTTTAAGGTAAACAGTAAACAGAAAGTAAGACTCATGCATATTTAAAAGCACATTATAGGCATGATGATGATCTTTACCAAACTTTGATTACTATGAAATCACAAGTGTTTGAAAACAATCATAAATGCATATAGATATTTTTCAGAGGTTGCACATGTTAAGACACTTTCATATTCTAAAACACTTAATCTGTGTAACACAAAGAAAGGTTCTGTCTACACATTACCTCCTTGGATCTCATCTCCATCTTTTACTCCGATGACTGAGCCAGATATCATGTTAACATGTTGGGTCTGCTGACTCAGGTACTCCTGAAAGTCCTTTACAAAATCCAGTGTCTCTGGCTTCTCTTCACCCATTGAAAGATTTGCACAGTCTTCTTTTGTTGTCTTAAAATGTCCCAAACGGCTGTAAATAAAATCACACCGAAGGGTCAAACAAATTTCACTGTGATGTAATGTAACATATAATACAATAATCTACAAAAAGACCCATGTATTAAGAGTGAAAGTACAAGTAATCTACCAACAGTTCAGTTTCATACAACACAGGCCCACAAGCAGAGAGCTACATCCCAAAGTACCAATTCCCTGTATAAAACATTGATCTAAGTGTGTATTAAGCATTTCATACCGTTATGAACTTATAGTAGAACCTGTGACGGTTATACACTATTGAAATAAAACACACTTGTATTAGTTTGGCTGTCCAGTTGGCAGGGTAACAGGCGTTGTTATGATAGTCAATAAATGTTGACGTTGCTTAAATTTCCCATTAACCATTAGACTATATTTTAACAATGCTTACCTTTACAGATGTGTTATTTTGAAATATAAACACACTCGGTTGTTGGATGTGCTGACTGATGATCGTTTTTAAGTAGGCATTAGATGAACAATTTGATCAAGTTAAGCTCCATGGTGATGCTGCACAGCTAACGTCAGCGAGTTAGCACGACTGTTTTAGCCATTACAGTCAAACACATTTTAAACGTTACATTTGTGGTAACACCGGCGGATGTGAAACATACTCGATGTGTTCTTGAGAACTGTGTCAATGGTAAATAAAGTTTGATGGATCTTAGTTGTGGCTAGTGACAGTGGTAATCATCTGCGATATCAAAACAAAAGAAAACGTAGGGTGAAAGTTCAAGCGGTGCGCCGATAAAATTCTTCCGACTGCATTTAGTTAATGCACAAATAGTTCCGGTGTGATGTTTGAGCAGCGCGACGACTTTTAAAATGATTGATAAAAATACTTGATTTGGTTTTGTCACAACATTTCATCTACTAGATGGCTTAGACTTGACCTCCTATTGATTTGCTAACAAGTGCAAAACTGGGCAATGGCCGTTCCTTCCAGTAAACGTTCATAATCCGTCATATTTAAAGATGGAAAGAATGATAAATTCTTAAGGGCAGATAGCGGTATATGTTAATGTAACTACCTTTGTTTTGTACTCGGCGGATGTTGCCATTTTTGTTAGGGACATTTTAAAGATTTATACTTATAAAGACAATTTAAAACTTTTATGTCTTCAAGATCAAGAGTCGACATTTATCTCTGTACTAACAATCCATTACCACAATGACGTCATCCGTCGTGACATCATTTTTGGTAAGACAACTGCACAAACAGTAGGTATTAGCAATTAGTTTTATAAATTCTGTGTTGCTTTGTGGTTTTACTTAGTTGTCACGTCTCACCCATTTCATCATATTTAAAATTCATCACTTTACCAGATTAGCCAAATACGTGGATAATTTCCATATTCAAATGTCATGGACAATTTGATGAGTACTTGAGCCAATTGCATTACTTTAAATAGCTGGATTGGCTCATTTATGTTTCATAGCGTTTAATATTTAACTACAGGGGAAGTTAGCTGAAGATCGCATTGCCCCATTTGTGTCATGGTAATACGAAAATCATTGAAGAGTGTGTGACAAACGACCAGTTAATGCGAGAGCTTTGTATCGTTGTGACACTCTTCAGAGTTGTAATGAGAGGGATCTAGTGTAACACTTGCTCTCTTATTGTCTGTGATAACGGTTCAGATGACCGGGGACCAACCTGTCTGGCTCCCTATACAGTCTCTTTATTGCTTACTGTACTTACCGTACTTTGTTTTTATATTTATATTTATCACATTACACAATTTGGATAATATTTTGCCAAGCTTTTATATTTAACTATGGTTTATTCGGTGGTCACCAGCATTGAAATTCCAGTTTGAAGTTTACTTATATTCTATCTAACTTCTTTGTGACATTTATTTATGATATGATCTCAAACAAACCAATTTTTATTTTCAGTCAAAGACGTGCGAAATCCAATGATCTGCTCAACAGGGCCATAAACTCTGCTTTGGACACTAGATGGCGCATGATATCCAGTTATAAATGTGATAGCCATGTACAGGACAATCCACTTGAAGGTACGTTTGTATGGTTTAATATCCAACTTGTATTTCCTATATCATGGTTATCATGTAAAATAAATAATTAAAGTGGTGGGTTGTCAATGTTGTTATTTGTTGCATATGAATAAGCATTTGTGAGAAAGTATCATACTAATTCTAGTTTAAAATGCCTTTACTGTTATTTAACAAATAAGAATGGCTAATCTTATTACAATTACTGTAAGATGCAGTATTTATAGTGTTTGAGCTTTACAGTGGAAATCAGCACAAACTGAAGCAAAGGCAGGCAGGACAGCCTGACCTTACGGGTTTGAACTACGACCCCTGAAGCAGTCAATTACAGCACTTCCTAATAGCCTGTCCACACTAATGTTATTTTATAGCAATTTAATTATGCTCAGGTTTCCCGTGAAGCCACTTCCCTTTAAATAATTCAAGCGGGGTGACAGTAATTTGTCAGTTCGAAAATGATTAATTGCGGTTTCAAGTGGGCTTCTTTTCATAAAACGATATTGTTGTCAAAGCAGGGGTGTAACAGTATATGCGACAAATAGTTGTCACCTTAATATTTAATTTGATTCTTAGCTATATTTAAGCAATCTATGTGTGTGGTCGACATCAAAATAATGAAATTAGGTATTTGAAGAGGAATAACTTTCTTTCTTTCTTTCTTTCTTTCTTTCTTTCTTCTTTCTTTCTTTCTTTCTTCATCTATACCGATGATTTTGATGTTGTTGGTATGATCAGACACACAATGATTATAGTAGACCTATACAATTGTCTATAGCTTAATATGCATTAAAACTCAACATGTTCTTTGTGACATCAAGGTCACAAATGAGTATTACTTTAATTGTTTGTTAGACTTAATTTCCTCTCTTCTCTCTTTCCATTTAATGTAGCATCTGCAAGCCTGTGTGAAGCTGCTCTGCCTACACCTGCTCGGGGGTAAGTCAGACCAAGTTCCCCCGTTGCCCTAATTCACATTTAAAAGCCTTTGAATGAGCGGCCCCCTTCTCCTCTAAAGCGCTTGATTTATGTGCTGTTTGTGGTTTTATAGAACGCGAAACAATTCATTTTGTCCTGAAAAGGAATTGGGTATTAATTTGGAGAAGGCCCCTGAGCACTTTTTTAAGACTCCAATCATATGCTGGAGTCATTTAAAGGCTGCCTTGGACATTAGGCCTCGAAGAAAGGCTTTTAATCCTGCCTGAAGAGTGCGGCTATAGAAACGCCTGCCCCAACGCCAAATCATTACTGCTAAAGGGTGAAGGAGGACCACGGCTGGATTTATTCTTCACGCCCCCAAGACTATTTATTTCTGGAGAGACCCTCTCTTACGCCCCCCCACCCTAGTGCGACACGGGGCGTGTGTGGAAGCGGAGAAAGGAAAAGAAATGGGATAAAGGAAGTACATATTAAGCTTTTCATTTTCCTGCCACTTAATTTCCTTGCGGCCGCCTGTGTAATGAATGTAATTGCTACCTTTGATGAGAACACTATTATCTGAATCACACTTTAAATGGGCAAACAAGGCCCCCCCAATCCTCTCTCTCCCCCCGCACAAAGCGGGTATGAGATCTCTAATTATGCCACAGAACAAGTGGTTTTTCTCAAAGCCGTGGCGTTGCGCTCGATTGCCAAAGAGCAGCCCTGGTTACATTTGCACAAAGGCACAGATTAGCGGCGATACGCGCGCCGCACACAAAGACGCACGGGTTTTTTTCATTAATTTCCTGCATAACCCAATGGATTTCTCTGTACAGGAAATTCTCATTTAGTTGAATGCCAGATTTCATTTTCGAAAAATCTGGTCCAGTCTGGTTTATTGGAATATTGCACCAAAATCGTTTTAATATAAGAAGTAATAAAAGAGTGCCTGCGCACAAAGTGAACTTTGTTTATTCTCATTGGGGTTACAGAAGATAAAATAACAGGTTACATGAAAAAATGATTAAAAATAATACAATACAATACAATAATACAATAGGGAGAAATACTCTTAGAAATTCACAATTTACAGAAATTCACAATTATTTCACTAGCCATAGTAGTATAATTATGATAATAAAACTTAATCTTAAACTTAATATATATATATATATATATATATATATATATAAAATGCTTCGTACTATAAAAATGTTTGCTGTTTATCTATGCTATTTATCTGAAGGAATCGGTTTTACCCACTTTCATTTATCTGTGCTGCTACGATCACATTCTGACTTTGTATGACACGCCGATCCTCAAACAGACAGTTCAGTTATTCATAAGGATTTATCTTTGCACATCTCTCGCCGCGCGCGCGCTGAATAGCTGTTTAATAAAAGTGTCGGGCGCGTCCTACAGATGACGTGACTTTACGAGGCGACGCACGATAAAACCGCCGTCACCTTATGAAGTCTGAACGCGACCGCGTCCCCCTAGCAACGCATTAAAGAATTGCACAGGTGACAGCCCTCTTCTATTCTGCGTGCAGATGCAGAAAACCATAAAGCAACGTCACAAATGACGAATTACGCAATTATTCTTAAACGGCCTGCGTTTTGAGATATATGCAAAGCCATTTGGCACCTTAAATGTGAGTTATTATTCTTCAAAGCAAGCGATACTTAAATGATAAAGTGATAATCAATCCCTTCCACTATGATGCCTGGCTTGGGGCCTGAGGGAAAATCTACTGATCACTTCTATTGGTCTGCAAATGATGGTACTTACAGCATGACAGATGGGTGGCAGGAGCTCTGTGTGACTTCAGGAAGGTTTATAATGTCTGAAACAGGCTGCCATTCGGGCCCAGTCAGGCAACAGAGGAATGGACCAATATTTCTGAGTGAAGTGGCATTTTAGCTATATTTATCTGAGGATCTCTACACCAAAACCATGGGCACTAATAAAGAAGATGCTGTAATAGCTTTTGACTGGGTCCAGTCCCTCTGGATGGGGAATGAACTGTCCTTTGCTGAATTATTGTGGCCAAATGCCATTTGTACAGCCTGAAAAGTGGGCACATTTATCGTGACTGTCAGTGCTTAGCCATAGCTCATAGTCTTGAATGATATCTCCCAACGCACAGTTGCCCCAATACTCGCATTTCATGCTAGGCGCTGAGAGGGGAGCTAATGGATAGCACTGTCTGAAGGCAGATAATTTAGAGCATCTTCTGTCAAATCTTTAAAACACATGGCTTTACACAGGCCGGCAGACACGGCAAAGTTTATCTGTTGGTACCACCACTGCATCTCCCTGCCACTGTGAAAGTTTTGGGTACAGAATCACAAAGATTCATATTCAGTGGCTTCTCAATTTATAGATGAAATAATTCTTTGTAATTTAAAGATGGATTGAAAGTTTATAGTCCTTTTTATTTGTTTCTGTTCTTTCGGTAAAAACAGTTTGGCATCATTTCTGCAATAACATTGGCAGATAGGATTGTGTAGCTCATTCCATTATTGACTGGAATGACATAACGATAAGATGATAAATAGAACAACTAAATGGGAAATGTAAAAGTAAATCTAAAATGAGGCTTTGTCTTAATTAATTATTGTGTGCTGTGCATGCATGAATGCCTCTGTGTATTACAAAAAAAGCCATCGGCCAGGCAGAAAGGACATTTTAGGTTAATGAGAGGATCAGTCCAGAAGAGTATTGATTATTGATAAAAGCTGATCATGAGCATAATTAGGTCTAATAGAGTCCATCTCTTTTTCAAACTACAGTAAGGACTCATTCCAGAGCAGATAACCAGTAACAGTAATAAGTTCAGAACCAAAGAAGTCTCCAGACCTGAAATGTATTGCCTTTTATCAGAAGAAACTGTTTATTAAGCTGATCATCTTGCATATTTTAACATGCAATAACATGGCCACCCACCCAATGTTTCCTGTAGCCTGTTCTCCTATCATCTTCGAAACAAAGCTCCATCTTGCTTTTTATATCGGTCATATGTTTTATTTATACTCCACACAAGTTAATGCAGTAACAAGGAAGTGCTCCATTACCTTTTGTATTCTGTTTCTGTCTCAATAGTCCACCTAGTATTATTCACTTTTCCTGAACACTGCTCTTATCCTGCACTTTACCCAGTAGGCCTCGTTAGTCACCATATGATGTGAGTGCCTAGATCATAATGGGAGGGAGGAATGACCCTCGACCTCTTTCACCTCTTATCGATCTCAGGGCCGAGTGCAGCTGGGCCTCTCTGACCCAGTGCATAGGGGGAGGAATTTTAAACATAACTCACTGTACCATGCCAGTGTGCAATCGAAAAGAGATCATTAATAATATGTATTTACCTGTACAGCAATGACAGACTAACCAGACTACAGGTCAGCAGGGAGTTTATGAGCACAAACATGGGGCTCACATAAAGGAACAACAAAACATATTGATAAAGAACAGCAGCAGTCTGTGAAATGTGTCTGAATTTTTACACATGCAGATTTAACTTTATAATTCTTTTAACAAAGCATTTAACCCTTTCATTCCTGTTACTCTTGTTAGTGTTTATGACTGTGCTCATCCCTGTGCTACTTAGACCATTGCAGATTACAACAGTGAGCCTGCAGACCTGTAAAAAATTGGCTTTAGGATTTTCTAAAGAAAAAAATCTTGTAGGCTGTATGGGGGAAGTAAGCCGCAAATGTAAGCACGTAATAGTTTTCTATAAATAATCAAATGACAACATGGGGCAATGGCATCTGGGGACTGTAAAAGAATATGTAACCAATTTTAGTGCTATTAAAGCGAAATGGAGAACAAAATATATAAGAGGTCTAGGCAAAGGTTTCATCTGGAGCCGGGGAATAAAGGCTTTACGGCTGAATACTGTAAGGAAAAGTCAGGACCATTAAGAACAGGAAAGAGTGAAGGATTTTAACATTAAAAGAAAAGAGTTAGGAGGAAAAATGTGTTGTGCATAAAATCAATTGGTCGATAATTGTCTCGCTTCCTGTGTATGTGCAGGTGGGTGGTCATACGTCTTTTCCTAGGAGCACAGATTTGATTTGCACTTATGTTTTTACAAATAATCAATGATTCATTTTGACTGGATAACAGATCGGTTCTTGTATAGTACACTTTAATTTAGTGTGAGAGAGGGAGCTTGAAATTGACAGATAAACAGATAAACATTGTAAAAATTGCTTCTGAATTCACATATTGATAAATATATTTTTGGCATATTTATATATTCTTAGTTATAAATGTCATCCACTGTGCCATTATTGTTTACATTGTTGTCCTCACCACTATTATGATCATCATTTATTTAAAATTATAATAATTAAAGCAATGTCTAAAATTTTAATTTTAATACTATAAAATCCTTGTACAGTGCTTAGAGTTAGCATTATAAAACTTTTATACAGCTCAGTATCTAACATATGACATGTTATATTCTTCATAAAACTGTTAATTGCGTTTGAGTATGTGAGAAAGTAGTAGTGAGAGAGAGAGAGAGGGAGTAAGTGAGAGAGTGGGCCAAAGAACCGCATCTAAATTTGTTTGCCATTGATTTGTGGTCCGTGTGAGACTGATATTTATAGGGGTAAAATGCCCCTCTGCCCCCAGGACTCCAGTACAAATCACATCTAAGATGCAATATGGCCAGCAATACGAAGAAAGGATAATGTGAGGCGAATAAAAGTCTCATCTCAAATGGATGTGTGTGGTGACACTAACAAGGGCTTTTAAAGTTTAATTCCAGATTAATTTGATTCCCTTCTGAATCCTATTACGTTTTTTCTTAAAAGAGTACAAGTGTAGACTTTATTTAGCCGGATCTCATTTTCTTTCAAGATCTTTGCCAGTGTCAATCATGAATACTTATTTTATCACAGAAGCCTGTCTTTTCTCTCTCTCTCTCTTTCCTTTCTCTAAGATAGGCCCTTCTCATTGCTCTCTTTGAGCTGTGTCAGTAGCTGCTTAATTATGTAGGGAGGTAGGAGATCTTTATTCTCTGTGTCTATGCTGATAGCATCTCATTCACTCTCCTTGTTTGAGGTTTAGATTTTATCTTGACAAGCTGGCTGACAAATAGGAGTCATCCTACACCTGCACCGAGAATCTGTACTGATGTTCTGGCCAAACACTTTTGTCTATATTTTCAATAGGCTGCTGATATACATTTAGCTGTAGTTTAAGAGCCGTCATTCCAATGATATCTTCAAAGATCTTAAACGGACCAAAGCATTTTTGTATCTTTCAGGAGCTATTATCATTAGTATTAATGGCAATCTTAATTAAAATGCAGATTTAATAGCTAATAATAATGATAATAATAAAGAAGAATGTATATGCACACTTGTATCTGATGGCAAAACAACCAAATTAAAGCACCTATAAATTACCTGTTTTAATTACTGTAATATGTTTGTTTGATTAATCCACCCCATTACACCACATCTCTGTTTCCTCTAGTTAGAAAAGGTCGGTTGCTATGGTCACATTTATACGTGTTCATAAGTGGCCCTGAGTGACTGCTCACCATCTCAGCTCCAAACAACGAGCAATAATCAGCTCATTAAAGAGCCTCCCCTCCCCTTCTACCCCTACGCTCATCTAAATAACAAATAACAACCCTGCTCTCTCTCCGCTCTGCCTTTTTCTCTTTTCGCCCCCCCCCCCCCTTTAAACCACATCTCATAGAAATGTATTTATATATCTATATCTGCAATCAGGCCTGCGAGTGGGGAAAGGAAGGGAGAGAAAGTGGGTTCTGTCAGAAGTGGTGGGGAAGAGTGTGAAAGTAGCCGATTTTCTTAATACATCCCCTGGGAGCAGATAAGTCTATCAATCTGTTAGATTGGAAAGCCATTAGGTGCCCTGGTTTATGCGTCTCAAGCTGTTAAAGCAGAGCAGATTGATTGTTGAGCCTTTGATGGGATATGCTGATCTAATCTCACTGTGCTTCAGTTTGCAATAAATTACACAATTCATTTCCCCCCATTTAGGGGAAGAAAATGACACCTCCAGGCACGCCTGGCCTCTCCGGGCGAAACAGCACACAGAAGCTATTTTATGGCCCCATTTAGCCAGCAAGCTTTCAGCTATCCAGGCCAACTGTCTCTCCTTCCTCAAAAAAAAAAAAATCGAAGCATAATCAAGGTGTATGTTTAGAAAATTTATTGTTATAATTTCCACCCATAATCTCCTCCATTTTCCTGTAGCCAGAATGACATAGATCATCATCTGAAAAAAGGGGAAAATGGATAGCAGTTTAAAATTTATCGGTCTTTGATTCTCAATTATAGGTGTTTATGACTTCATCCGTCTTCAGCCACCTCAACCTTTTCCATTATGGTGGAATATTATTTGTACGGAATCCATTAAATTCACAAGGCAGGACTCTAATGGCGAGGCTGCAGTGCTTTGCAGAGGGAAAAGTTTTTTGAAAGGTTAGCTTTAGCAAAAGCGCTGCTGTTATGACACCAGAAATTGCTTTATTGATGGGCTTCCTCAGAGCCTGAGCATTTAGGCCATTTGTAACCGGCTCCATATCTCTATCTTCCCTTAGACACTGATGAGAAGTCACTGCTGCCTCAACCCGATTACAGCGCTGTAATGACACATGGTCAGAACGCTTGGCCCAAGAACGCTCGCACCTGGCTATTCTGCACAAGGTATCACCTGTGTGCCTGTGTGTGTGTGTGTGTGAACATGGACAGGTCCTGCTAAGCCATTCCATGTGTTCAGCCATGTCAGATAGATTGAAAGAGGTCTTTTAGCTCTTGGTTGGCACAAGATCATTGCATCAATATAGGACACTGATACTCAGAGAACCTGTCGAACATCTTTGTACCCGTTGAAAACATGTACGGTTTCTGATAGCACATGATATTCTCATTAGTACAATAATCATGATTGGTCTGATCATATTAGTCCACACATTTTTGTATGATAACTTTCCACACAAATCTTTCCAAGGTTTGTCTTGGTGTTGTGATGGCTGATTTCAGTCCTAGACTGACATGAAACCCATACGCAGGGGCTTCTTCTCACCCTTAGATTGACATTGAGTTCTGCTCTTTTCTCGGCTGCCCCGTTAGCATATAAAAACTTGGCTAATCACGCTGTAACTCAGATCCTCTAACTATCTCTCAGCCAATCAATAGCTTCACAATCCCAATTAAGATGGCCCGGGTCAGGGCCAGGCCACAGTCAGTCCTTACGTCTTAAATGCCATGTTGAAATCCATTGTGTGTATTACAGTGGGACGAGCAACCTGACCTTCAAGCTTTTAATGCCTCGTTCCAATAGTTCCGGACATTAATGCACTGAAGGAGAGCTTGCAGTGGTCATTTTGTAGAAGTCGGTTAAACAGATAAACAGAGTTTAATCTTAAAGCTTGGTCTGAGTGCTAATCACTGTGCCTAGAGAACACTGCTTTACCTTTATGCATTTGGCAGGTGCTTTTATCCAAGCCTGGCACTGGGAATTAATGCATGCTTATCAAACTGGATATTTTTCAGTTTTAACAAACTGTAAAAATAAAGCCTATACATGAATATGTGGATAAATCTAGAAATGGTTAACTGTGCTTGCAATTTAAAATTTACAATTAACTTACTTTGTTTAGTAAGAAACTTGTTAGTGACTTGTTAGTCAAAACAAATTACCTTAAGATCCAAATAAGCAAAGTCGACCAACAGGCTTTCAATGCAAGACTGCAAGGTTTATAATACCTGCTCGCCCATTTTTCACCGTGTGAAACATTTCGATATTATACTTATGTCTTTTATCACAATTTCGACCAGACGAGAGAAACTCACAAGATATCAAAACAAAAATCTATATATAATACGTGGGCAATTACAGCGCGAAGTTAGCGGCGTCGGGTCATTGTCAGCGCCCGGTGTGCTTTTCTCATCTCGCCGGGTCGTTAGACGATGATGGATGTAAACCTATAAAGTATCTAAACTGGACCTTTTAACAAACCATGAGCAATACTATCATTTCTTTAATAGAACCTGCTGACCGTGTCATTCCGTTGTGCCATTCGTCATTTTCCTGGCGAAATAATCAATAACTCTACGCTCTGAAATAAATAATCTTAAAGTCAGGGAACATTATATCTTCCCACCAGGCAGAGAGACACAATGAGCCAATAGGAAGACTAATTTGAAACATATATACATGGACAACATGGCGAAATCCTCCCCCAAAAAGGCGTGTATTAAACACTGATTCTAGATTCTGTGCTAGTTAAACCCAGAGAATGTATTAGGCCTGCATTTGACCTTTTAACTCGATGCCCTTTGTTTTTAAAAACAACATATGTAGGGTTGTTCTCATGTAATGCAATTGGGAAATATTAGTTTAACTTATTTTTAAATTGATAAATTCGTATCTTGGTTCGAAACAAAATGTTAGATGGGGTTCAAGGAGACATGGAGATATGACTTTTTTTAAAGAAATGTGTATATTGGCTAGTATAAAAATGTATAAGAAATTGCAAACTATAATAATGTAAACACGTTCAATAAAGTAACTTGCATAAAAGTCACATCTAATTTCCTGAATAAGAAATTGAAGCAACCCTAACACTTGATGGCGCTAAGGAACGCCTTATTTGTTCGCATAACATTAAGGTGATATACATGAAATGCAGCCATATATCGTTTAAACAAGAATGTTTTTCAGTGCAACCTGTAGCATTCGTTTAAGTGCCGCTTTTAATTTTATTAATTATTTGTGTGCTAACTAAATGATAGTTTATATTAGTGTATATATGTGTACAAATGTAGAATGGCGTGCTGACATGATATCAAATAATATGACACGTTAATTAAAATTATGCATACATTTATTCATTAATATTATTTGTCTAAAAATACACGGACCTTAATAATAATAATAATAATAATAACAATAATAATTATGACAATAATAATAATAATAATTATTATTATTATCATTCATGATCATAATCATCTTTGATAACAGTTATAA
Organism: Beaufortia kweichowensis; assembly: GCA_019155185.1. Classification (NCBI taxonomy): domain Eukaryota; kingdom Metazoa; phylum Chordata; class Actinopteri; order Cypriniformes; family Gastromyzontidae; genus Beaufortia; species Beaufortia kweichowensis. The sequence goes on from CM032805.1 coordinate 12,027,033, forward strand.
TACGAGATTGATTTCATTTTATATTTTTAAGAACATTAGGCCTGAATTTTATTTTTGCTTGGCTTGCTGATTAAAAGCATGCAGTACATCTTAATAACCCGTAGAGGACGCTCTCGCCTCATTCAATCTGTAACTTATGTGCGTCCGATTCACTCACGTTAATAATGTCATTAAACTGATCATCATTCTAATGAAAGAAAAAACGTTTCTCATTAAATGTGCAGGGAGCTGGCAACTTAATGATAGGCCCAGCACACGTGTCCACAGTTTTTCCAAAAGTATTTTTTGTATCAATATTTTCTTTGGCGAAGTACACCTTTAAATTGTATTTAAGTCAAGATTTCAATTTTAAATAGGGTCGCTATGAATATTGGCATGTCTTTACATTTAAACGTTTTAAAACGAGACTTTAAAGCAGGGTTTAACCCTTGCACCCGGCGATGGCTACAAGTTACAAAAAGACCTGGTATTAAATACGTCTTTGGTAATAAATATTAGACCATTTCTATTAATGACATAGCAATCGCAATGTTTTTGTCTGATAATACAATAATATAGCACTTACCAGAAGATTAACAAAACTTTACTGACAAACTGATTTTATTACAACAACAAATGTAACATTTTATTAAATGGTGTTGTATTTAACGTAGAAATATTTAGCACATTTTAATGTTACATTTTGTCTTTATTATTTTATTTTTAATAAACAAAATATTTTTCATTAAATTTATATTTTAGTGCAATTCTATCCCTCGCTCACAGTTGCTATTAGCGTATGCCCAAATGCTTTTCATAACAAAATAAGTTTAAAAATAACTTGTACGCAGGTGCATTAAAAATGTCAACGTTGACTTTGCAATTCTCGTGTCCTAAACCACCTTTTCGATATGGCCTTCGTCCGCTCACCGCTTGAGCTAAATCCGTGTTCCTTTGTGTTAATAGTCCGTCCTCATTTGCCACCTAATTGGACTATATAAGACCAATAACATGAGAGAATTCTCAGCCCAGCAGCCAACGCGAAGAGTCTGGGAGGCCCCTCCTCTCTCTCGACTCCCCACTTCCCATCTCTCCCTTCATCCCATTTGCTATTGTACGTGCCCAATCGCCGTATACTTTCTGCATTTAACTCGGGTGACATTTTTATTTCATCATTAGCATCTGGCGCCAGACGGACGCGGTGAGCATCATTTTCACCAAAGAACTCTCGGAAGATGATCAGCAAGATTAATATTGTTTATCTCGACTCGTGTTATTGTCTTTCCTTTTAACATCAGTACTGGCTGCGTAAGCTACGGCGTTTAAGTTTCTAGTACTGGAAAAGTTTATCCGGACCTTCAAACTGTTAACAGATTTTTGAAAACTGTTTTTAGCGATTTTCCACAGTGGTGAAAAGTATCCTTAACTTTCAAGCCAATATGCCTGAAACTACACAGGATACATGCGCTTCAGCGAAAGACTCTCCATTTTCCATTAAAAATCTTCTAAACTCCGACAGCAAGCCATCAAAACCTAAACCTATTTTGGCATCAACTAAAGCGGGACACGATGGCGGCTTCTCGCTCTCTCAAGTTGGGGAATTAAACTTTCCTCGCTTTGAGTTGCCGACCCAGCGCTTTGCATTACCGGCTTACCTCGAGCGCGCGTCTGCCTGGTGGTACCCTTACACACTCAGTGCATCTGCGCATCTCCACAGATCAGAAGGTAAGATTCGATCTTTGAAAACTACAGTTTAGCACACCGCTGTGCTTGCCTGAATTTGTTTTAGAGAGTGTATCTATTTGTTGTGAATTATAATTATATGGACAGCGTGGATTTATTCTTTAAAAAACACTGGGTTCTGTTTCTACCCTTACACTGCAAATATTCTTTCCCCATAGTTTTAATACTTTAAAAGTAAACTAAACATACACGGGCAATGGTTTACATGAGCTTTTTATTCTTTAAATGTGAAAGTGGTTGTGTTCTTTGAAGACATTTAGGATTTGGACAGCAGAATAAGTTAGGGACCATACTTTTTTGCACCTGTCATGTGACGCGACCTGTGCAATTTGATACGAAAAAGTTTTTGAAAGAAAACTGATGCTAATTCGATCTCTTTTATTGTAGCAGCACAGAAAGCGAGAGACTCGTCTCCGACCACATGCACCGACAGAGATTCACCCGAGCTCGTGCTCAAATCAGACCCGGACGCCAAAGACGATGAAGACGACAACAAAAGTGGAGACGAGATTGTTCTAGAGGAAAGCGACACCGAAGAGGCCAAAAAAGAAGGCGGCGTGGACGACTGGAAAAAGAGCGACGATGGCGCAGACAAAAAGCCTTGCAGGAAAAAGAAAACGCGCACGGTGTTCTCGCGGAGTCAGGTGTTCCAGCTGGAGTCCACCTTCGACATGAAACGCTACCTCAGCAGCTCAGAGCGCGCAGGCCTGGCTGCCTCCCTTCACCTCACAGAGACCCAAGTAAAAATCTGGTTTCAGAACCGCAGAAACAAATGGAAACGTCAGCTGGCAGCAGAGTTGGAGGCAGCCAATTTGAGCCACGCGGCTGCGCAAAGGATTGTGAGAGTGCCCATCCTGTATCATGAGAACTCGGCCTCTGAGAGCTCCAATACACCGGGCTCCGTGCCCGTAAGCCAGCCGCTGCTTACTTTCCCTCATCCGGTTTACTACTCTCATCCAATCGTCACCTCCGTGCCGCTCCTCAGACCAGTTTGAGACGACGAGAGATGGCTTTTTCTATGTAACTATGTATCTAATACAATTTTACAAAGACTAAAAGACTTGAAAAGAAAGAGAGCGAGAGAAAGGGGAAGTGAAACCAAGAGACAAAGCTATTTTTGTTTAGAAAATAATTTTAAAAAAGAAAGAAAAAATGTACATGCATTTGAGCCCGACATGTTTGTTTTATGACTCACAAAAAAACACATAAAACGACACCTAAATAAGGGGATTGTTTAGAGGCCTACATTTCCGATGTTGGTGGTAAATAACGATGGCCTGGTTAATTTACTGTCACTATTATTATTAATATTATTATTATTAATATTATTATCATTATTATACCTATTACAGGTCTTTCAGATGCGTCTCATTTTCTATGAATATTATTTACAAATCAACTCAACGTCAAAGAAAAAAGTTTATACACATGGTTTAGTTTGGTATAGCAACGAAAAATAATCACACAGCCTGAACCACGGATGTGCAATACTACTGTGTACTTTATATTTACGCAACAAATTCGTTTGAGATTCAAGCATTATCTAGACACATTTATTAGGCTTGGGAGATAAAACTCTTTGAAAAGTAAAACCACTGAAAACTACTTTGTGTCCTTGGTCCCGCGCGTTCAATGGACAATCATAAGCTGGTGATTTGACAGAATTTACTGACACACAAATAAAATTAAAACATTTACTTATATTATTTACAGATGTATATGTACATGTACAGATATAACGAAACAAAACGAGGAACGGTGTCATTTGTACAGTAATTAACTAACTTTTTTTACACTGTATTGCAAATTTTGATGTGAAATAAATGGAGACTATAAAAGTCTACCTGTCTTGAGTGAATAACCTGAAGCTGTGGCACGACTACTGTGTTGAACCGAGAATTTGGTGTCTTACAATTTAGCAGTGATCAGAAATGACAATGGACATGCAACTTATTCGCGAGAAGATGTAAGATATGATGATGAATAAATGCAACAGGCGGTATTAAAAACCAGCATGGGAACATTGCGCAACCCTCATACAATAATTTTAGAGTTCAGAGAGATAATCTTATTTATTTTCAAACGAACTACATCCAAATCGTTAAATAAAAATATGCGAATTATTTAGAAATCAAATCGATAAGTTGGGTATTTGGTAAACATAATTTTTATACATCACTAAATTAAAATATCTTGATAAAAATACAAAAGTCTTTTTTTATTGAATTACAACCTAAAATATGAAAGCTAGTTAGCTAATTCAACCTTTCGGAATTGTTTCACTTAAGCCTCAACAAGCTGAAATGTCCATTACCATCTCAATCACAAGCAGGTGCAGGTCCTTTAAATCTGTTGGACTCTACATGCGATGTTTTGCAAAATTACGTTGTCAATAAAACCGTATAATTATCGGTAAGAGCTGGCAGAATTGCATTAAGAGTTTCACCGTTGTTTGATCATTGTGTGTGTTTGAGAGAAAGGGAGAAAGAGTGTTATAAAAAGGTAAAATCGAAATGTTTTAAATGTACCTAAACCAAAAAGTAAATATACAATTATTTGTATTTAGTAATATACCTTTAATGTACTACGAATTATTTTAATAATAGTAATAATTTTTACATTATTATTATTATTATGAATAATAATAATAAAAATTATATTATTAACATCATAGTATTAATATCATAATTAATATAATTAATATTTCTTAATTTATTGTTTAAAAATATTGTTTATACAATTACATTTAAAAAGACAATGACAAATATTTTCGTTAATTCACTATAAATAATTAAAGGTTTAAATAAAAACTAAACACGAATAGATCATGTTCCAACAATTGCGAAAATTCTATATTCTTATATCGTCGGGCATTTGACTATTAACATTACCAAAACAGATGCCCACAACTATGCATCAAACGAGGTCAGCGTCAGGAGAACTTTAATATGGGTCAGTCAGGCACATCGACAAGCATTGAACTTTCTGTTGCAGCCTTTAACTACAAATTCGAAACCAACTATCTGTATTGGCTCTAAACACTCAGCCAGCATATTCAAATACCGCCGCCTAATAATCATAACTCCAGTATTGACTAATATAATGCAAGCTCAGCACGAGCCCATTAAGGTAAATTAATAGATCGCGGACGCATTATTGCCTGTCGAGTATTGATCGGGTAACGTCTGTAAAATATTGTTTCAAATCAAGGGCATTGCTAACAGTTCTTTTTTTCCTGTTGGCTTACTGATGACCTTGATCCATTGTCATAAACAGAAAAAAAATATACATCACTCGATAATTTCCATGTGACCATATCTTTATGTAAAAAAGGGAGACGGAGGGGTGGGGGTAAACAGATAAAATGCAGCCCATTAACATGGGAAGCTGAGAAAGCAGATTTTAAGGGTGAGCACTATAGACTAGTGCACTACAATACAGTGTACATGAGCTGAACTGGTAAACTCGTTTGGGTAGGTAGGTATTTAAAAAGTCCCCATCTCTTATTTGTGTGTCATCTCACTCTGCGTGTGATTATTATATTTTACACAATTGAATTTTTCATTGTGAATGTAATGGGGTTGCCATCCAGTCAAAGCTTGGGCTATTTAAATCTGACGAAAAGGTAATTTAACAATCTCGATTAAACACAATACGTTTAGTTAGCCAACCTTACATTTCCAAGCGGAAGGATAGCAGATAACTCATTGCGTCACAGGATGAGATTGACAAAATGGACTATCATCTGCCCTATTGAATTATCTTTGACTGTTTAGAGGAACATGTTTTTCAGCGCTCTGCAAAGTACATTTATCCACAATAGACTAGGAGAACGGCAACTCAATCCCGCTTGAGAGAAAGTAGGCCTATCTTTGCTTATTACTTTCACGAAATGTTTTGTGTTGTTCAGAAAAACGGATATCTTCTTTTTAGCCCACTTTTCCCATTTGCCTTTGTGATTGAAAGCGAGCATCAGATTTTCATCAAAGTTCTATTAAGTGAAACATAGGTTGCGGGGCAGCCTCTGATTGAAACAGTTTAAATTTTAATTGTGTTTTTAATTTGACATATAGTTGCAGAGAGGAATGACACCACAACGCCGAGGGGCGGTCGATTCGCTTAATTTCTCCCTCAGGGATTGATGAGTATATCAGAGCAGTAGATTGGAAACCCATTAAGACTCAATGGTTAGGTTGTTAATTGGATCTTGATGAATAGAAGCCCTTGGTTGAACTATACTGATCCAATCTTCTTGACTTTCTGTTTTCCAATAAATTACCCAATTCATTTCCCAGCCGTAGATTACATAAATTGTACACCTCCAGGGCTTGAGCTTCCCGCCTGCTTGCCTGCCCCTCCCTCCCTTCTCTGCAAAACCATTTGAGAAAAAATAAAAGACCAGCCTCGGATTCTTGAATGAAAATCGAAACATAATCAGCGTTTATACTTAGAAAATTTATTGATATCATTTTCTCTGGTAATTTCCTTATCTTAAAGTTGGACGTGCCATATATCATAATACACACGTGCAAAGGGTCCTTTGTTTAATATTTATCGAAGCTTGATTTTCAGATCAAAGGCGCCTATGACTTCATCTGTCTTTCTAGCGAAGAGCATTTTTGCCAGAGCCCGGTCTGTTCGGTCATTACTGTCTGCTTTATGCTTCCCTGACAGCACGTGCGAAGCCTCTGTTTCACAGTATTTGAAAGATCTTTGCCTTCGTGAACGACTGATAAATTGTGCCATAAACGGTGAATGTTCATCACGTAAATCTTTCTTTGTATTTCTGAAACATGGATAATAGTTTTATAAAAAAATTAACTTTACATTTTTTGTTTTTAATAAACACTTATTTTTAACCTCACACAAAATCATTTATTTTGATAATAATGGAAATTGTGATATTTCCCAAACACGTAAAAATACTACACAGAGAGGCCTACATTTCTAGTGTATTGTTTTTGTTTAATACGTCTAAACGGCCTTTAAGCCATCCAGACTCGGTTGACAGGCGCAACGTATAAAAGCGGCTCTTTAACGATCATTGCGGATTTCACGCCTTATGTGAATGCGCCATAAATCGTAGAGCCGCTGTGAACTAGCCCCCTCATATTTTACGCACTAAATGGCTATATGTGGGCATATGGTCTCTCACAATAGGTCTCTTTAACAACCGTTCCAAACAGAGTTGCAGATTGTGACAGTTCAACCACATCGTTTCCATCATCGTGTATATGCAGTGCACGTGTCGCACCTTCCTGGACCAAGCAGACATTTGTATGTTTTTATTCTTTAGCCACAGCTAGGCTGCATGAAACGCACGAAACATTATTGGAAATATTTTTAAATCACATAAATAAAAGTAATAAGCAAATCTAATAAAAACTTTAGCATTTGTGATATTCTACACTGGTATGGTTCATGTAGTCCAGAGTCGGGAGACCCATGTGTGCGTGGCATTCTTGCCGACCTTTGAAATTTGTACTCGTGGTTGCTCAACCCTGGCTCCCTCTGCTCCATTAGGTGTCCGAGCGCTGTCACCACGACAAAGCTCGAACATTTGTTAAGTGTCGCCAGCCTTTAGAAAACGCTAACGAGAGCTAATGTGGCAGAGCCACAGCTGCCCTAGAGACACGAGTCAGGGGTGGGGCACGCGCACACCCCTCAATCAATTAGTCAATCAATTAAAGAGGGTCCTGCCTGCTCCAGCCGGACCGCAGAGGCTGTAGATTAGCCCACCATAATGATCAAATTAATTCTTAAACGGAGATAATGGACGTGGAATGAGTTTATTATTTTCAGGAAAAATGAGACAGGATCCATTATTAGTTCCTAGACTGTGTGTTGGATTATTTGACCAATTTGCCATTTATAGCACAAGACTAGTGGAATTTAAAACGACTGTTTAATAAGATATACGATTTAAACTAAACCATGGATTCAGATGACTTGTGATTATGAGGTTGGAATGGTCTTTGTACAGTTTATTGTTGCTTATAGATGTGGGCATGAACTTGAGAACTCAAGTTCTCAACGCCGAACAAAGAACACCTCTATGGAGCAGGTGCATGGCAGTGAGTTTGTCAGGGATCACGGTACAATGTAAAATCTTTTTCAAAAAGTGACTTCTGGATCAGTTTAGCAAGCTTCAGTTTTGCATAGTCAATTTTATAACAGCCAAGTGGCATAAGAATGATATTTTGTTTATATTTTTTGTTTATACATTTTCGAGGTCTGCAAATCTTATAAGTATTCATAATCTCAGGTATATTTAAATAAATCTTTAAAGAAAATATTTATTGTCATTAAATAAATAACCTCGCTTAATATCTTGTAAACATAATATGCTTTCGATGTCAAGCAGAAGAAAATTACCAAAAGCAGCAATAATAATCACAATTTGTCAAAGTGGCAAACTAGAGGCACGTACATGACAAATGAATAATTATACACCCTGCAGTAAAAAGAAAGCTAAAGCGTTAAAAGCATTAGATGTAATCGTTAGATTTTTCTGCAGGCGTGCGCATATTTCCACATTTCAAGAGATTTGTGGGGGAGAAACAAAAAAAACATGTTGATCAGTGTAACACTAAAGTAGCCTAATGTTTTGCATCAAGTTAATTTCCACCGAGCACTCTGCACTTCTCTGAGAAATTCAACCTTTATGAAATTTGAAATTTCCGGGCGCGCTTTGAGCGCGTGATTGGCCAGCACTGGTCTTACCTACATGCAAATGAGGGCACGTTCCACCCGCCTTGAGACCAGAGCGCGTGGAAGTGGAGAGGAATGCATTCAACACTTTTGAGCCCCACGAAAAACAACTTTTTAAAACGTCCCAACAGCATTTTTTAATAAGACGAAAATATTCTCTATATGTAGCGGAACTCAATACCGCACAGGCATTTTAACATTTTTACAACATTTTTGAACTGTTATGAGGCGAGAATGAATAATTCGGAGGACAGCGGAAGCAAGTGCTCGCCTGCCCCCATTTCAAGCTTCACGATTCAGTCAATTCTGGGCACTTCTAACGAGGGAGTCCGATCAGCTGGAAAAGACAGTCCGAAAGCCCAGCAGAGGAAGCGGACGTTGTCGGTGTCATCAGACGATGACTGCAGCGCCGGGGAGGATTCAGGCGACTGCTACTGCTCTGAGCCCGGTGTACCGGAGTCCTGCAATCCGCACCAGCCTCTGAACTTCTCCTGCCTTGGTGAGTAACTATATCAATGTGCAAGCTTTTTGTTATTTTTAGAAAAGAATTATGGTTATGTTTATTATAAATACTTCTTATGTGACTAGTCATATTTTCCAGTAAGGAAGTCACGTAAGAAAAAGGCAGAATACGTTGTTTTTGTCGGCGCGGTAATGTTGTCCCCATTGCCACCACTGGATAAAACTCCAGTAGTGTTTTATCCGACATATTATCGCGCCTCAGCGAACAGGGTAGAGGTCAAATAATTAACAGCATGTTTTTTCCCGCATCCCGAATTTAATCGAGTCTGCTAATTGATTATTCAGCCTTTCAGTGGCAACGCTGCATTTCGTCAATTGAGCGTTAAATGTAACACGATTTAATTAATATCGTGCACCAGTGCTAGTCATATTGTATTGTTTATTTAACAGGGCACTTGTAGCCTTTTTACAGTCGATCAAACAGTCAGAGTTCAAATTTAATGAACTCTTGTGTAAAGTATCGAGTAATGGCTATGTTTAGCAAAAAAAAAACAGTGAATATGACGATGGGTGAAAAGATTTCAAAGCACATTTTGGTACTACATTAAAATAAACAGTTTTAAAACCATTTATTAAATTCCATAATTTAGACAATTATTGTAAGTGATGTGGATATTGTTTATATTGCAGTTTAAGCGAAACACTAATGCAAGCAGCTTAATAATTACAAAATGGGTCTGTTGTTATTTAAGCAAATTTATTTAACCATGTTTTTTTTTGCTTTGGTTAGGTACCACTAAGGGACTTCTGCCTGTGCAGGATGGGATAGACCGCCGGCCACATTTAACACCATCCCTACTACAGGATTACAAAGAGGAGCAAGAGCGAGCGTGTAACCAAATGTCTCCCGTTTCTGAAGAGAGACAACGAGACGGCCCGGACAAACAGAGCAGTTCCGCAAAGAAGAAGACGCGCACTGTTTTCTCTCGGAGTCAGGTTTATCAACTAGAGTCCACATTCGATATGAAACGCTATTTGAGCAGCTCTGAAAGAGCCTGTCTCGCCTCCAGCCTCCAGTTAACGGAGACACAAGTGAAAACGTGGTTTCAGAACCGGCGAAACAAATGGAAACGGCAGCTCTCTGCGGAACTGGAAGCTGCGAACATGGCGCACGCCTCGGCACAGACTTTGGTTGGGATGCCACTCGTTTTTAGAGAAAATTCGTTGCTCCGAGTGCCGGTTCCGCGGTCCATTGCTTTTCCAACTCCCCTGTATTACCCGGGAAGTAATTTACCGGCTTTACCACTATACAATCTTTACAATAAGATTGAATATTAACTTTTACGCACAACGAAATATCCTCCCAAAAAGGATGACACACTATTACACACGAAAACGTACAAAACACACACATTTAAGTATGTTTGGCAAGATTCATGTCTATTTATACCTCTTTATTTGGTGAAAAGTATATTTCTTATTATGCAGCAATTAAACGAGTCTATGTGTAAAACACGAAAGCAACACGTTTCTGTACATGTCCTATGAAATACACCATGTGTATAATAATTATTTTGTACTTTTATTTACATTTCTGTTCCTCGATTGACCAGTTTTACACATTATGAGGAGTGAAAAGATTTAAATAAATGTGTAATCATTCCATCCCTGTCTGTACAATGAAAGCATTTGAGATTTGGAACTGCATCTGATCAATATTATTATTATTATTAATTATAATAATACACATAAAATATTTGTGTGAATGAAATCTAGCACTACCAATTTTTTTTTAAAAATCGAAATTTTTAAATGACATTACATTTGTTACACTTAAATTTTATGCAAACATTTTTCTTTTATTTAAACTAGAAATTTAAACACTTTTCTCAATAGCACAATAGCAGAAGGCCTTGTGCTCATCAGACATGTCACAATATTAACACATACCTGCTCTTTCAGATGCTTAAATAGATTAAGGCAGATCCTATATGTAAGGTACTCGACTATATGTATATTACTAAATATTAATATACATTGTTAACTACAATATAAATATGACAGTTCACTGGTCTTGTGCTCATCAGACATGTCACTAGCTGAAGACAAACGTCCCGTTTGTGTGACAGTGACACTGGGTCATGTAAAGTGTCCCCAGTTGATGCTTTTGCAATTAGAGATAATTACATGTTCCTTGTCACACGAACACACATTCAAACATACTCGGAGACAAGCGGAACGTCAAAAGCTCAGCGGGGCCTCAGTGAAGCCGCAGTCCAGAATGACAATGCTCGTGGTGCAATCTGATAAGACTCGCCCGCTGTCAAATTACAAAGGGTGTAGTGGTGTCATGTTGCTCTGATTCCATGTTCTCTGTACTGACCACGGAGAAAGTTCATTATCAACACACACGAGTACTCTTTCCGATATGTCCAGATAAAAACACACGACAACAGAAGAGTTAAACAGTTTGAATGTCACCCCTTAAAATAAGTTTATTGTAAACATTGCATATTAAACAATGCAATTGTCTTTTTTAAAACGATTTTAAATCGTTTCGAGATATGGTCTTAATAGTGATTGTAAAAAAATATTAATTCTTCAATTAAAAATGTATATTGCATTACATTTTTAAAAATTATTTTATGTATTAGAATTAAACTTAAATTTCTGAATTTACACAGGGAACCTTCTTGTTTTCTATTGGTATCCTATAGAAGGTAAATATTGTGAAATTAATTGTGAAATTCGTAAATTTTCATTGATTAATTATATTATGAAAAAAAAATCTTTTTTTGATTATATTCCTATAAACACCAAAAAAAGTGTTTTCTTTTAAGGTAGAATGGAGAGACACTCCTAGCTTGTTAGTTTTACTTTTGTTGCATTCTGTTTGATTGACAGCTTAATCCAAGTCATATTGCTCATGATATTCATGTGTGTAAATTTCATCCTATAGTTTTCCTGTGTTTTCTCACTAAACGCCAGTAAACGTGCACACGCTTTCATTCAGTGTTTTACACACATTTGTAGCTGAAATGGCAGGTGTGAATTACACATTTTAATAGCACAGCAATGAAAATGATTTGAAGTGGTTTGAAGAGGTGGAAGACAGTGTGGAGCAGATTTGTTGAGATGATGTGTTGTGCCTCAGGATTCATCAAACCTGCCTGGCACAGCGAAAAGCAAGAGTAATTCAGTTTGGGATGTAATTTATGAGCAAGGTAATGGGCACTATATATAAAGTGTTGAGAGACAAAGAGAGCTATAGAAATAGAGAGAGAGAGGGATAGAGAGAAATGTTTTTCCATTCTTCTAATATCAGAACTGACATTAGTCTATTAATTTAAAAGCAGTGCTAAATCTTAAAAAACTTGTTTTTTAAAAAATTGCTCTTATTGCTGGAGTTTTTTAAATAACAGTGATGTACCTGTCTGCATGCTATCTGTGGACTGTATTCATTATGTTGTTGGATGTGTTTGTTTACTCTTTTGTGTGGATACAAATTTACTTAAACCAGCAGCTGATCGTCTAACAGCTGGATAATGACGGAGTGCTGCAGGTTTGGACAGACATTTGCCATGATTGTCGCTCAGTACAAACAACATCTAACAGAAGCTGCTTTTGTCTCTAAATGAATTTAAGAAAAACATAACTAGGTTTCTGATTGGCCTCTGTATCACTTATGGCCCCTATAAGCGGCTGCTCCTCCAGACTAATGGCTGAAATGAGGAGCTTGAGTCTGAACTGATTCTGGTTTGTATCAAATCCTAATGGAGGAGCCGAAGGGAAATTATGTTTGTATCCCCCCAGACAATAACTAAATATAAAGCCACTCAGTAATTTCCAGATGCACTCGGAGATAACTTTTAGTTGGATGACAGAGTTCAACATTTCATTGAGACAGAAAATACAACGAAAATGTTAAATTATATAGTATAGGTTAATAAAATACAGAAAAAGCTCTAATTTGTCCACCAGCGGTGATACAAACAACTCATCTTTTCCTGCGGTCTTCAATTCAGCAAGACCTATCACTTCTTTCATTGAGAAGTAGAAAGTAAGTCCATTTTATATGGCAAAATCAATAACCGTGAAATAAAAGTATCTCAGTCGGCTGAACTTTTTTCTCAGAGATGAAAGGCGATCAGATTTCTCCATTAGTTCACATTGATTGTGCAGATGGTAGAAAAGCGTGATTAGCCATTTTTAGAGAAGCTCTACAATATCTCATTTGTTTCTTAATACTATGAATTATATTTAACAACAAAAATTTTACATGCACATATTTACATATTGTAAAGTGAATGCCACCTGTCGCGATGTTTGGCCCTTGAAGAGAGATGTACTGTATTAGCTAATGTTAAACGCACAACAGAAATATTGTTATTTTGGTTAGAATAAGGTAAAAATTTAATCCAGGGTGAAATGTCAATGTAACTTTATTTTTTCTAAAAAAATTCATAGTGCCATTTCTCAAGAAATGCAAAATAAAGAAACACCACAAAGTGCTCCATTTTTTACGTGGAACACCGTGATGATGCCGTCACTGTAACAGTTGTGTAAACTGCCTCCTCTCTCCGCTTTTCTATCTTTCCACCTCATCTTTACTTATCTTACTCTTTGTCTCTTTCTTTCAGACCCTGTTTTTTCGTAGCGAGAGAGCAGGGCCGGGGGTGGGGGGTGGTCATTATTCTATTTAAGAGGTACAATTTTAGTAATGGCTTTTGCTGCAGTCCACAGAGGCACAGCCAGCCTCCCTCAATATCCTGAACATTATTTGCTCGTTTAGTTAAATGATGTTTCTAATTGGTTCATAATTAGTTGTAATGAGGCGGGCCCGAACGTCTCTGATGCAGATACGTCTTAATTCAACATGGCATCTCGCTTCTTCAGAAATAGTTACCCGTGGTTCTCGGAGGTCGAGGAGCGAGAGGAAAGCTGGAAGGGGGAGGTTTCCTGCCATTGTGTGTTCCCGTAAATTGGAAAATGAAGTTTGCAGAGCAGTCGGGTTGAAGACCGGGCCATCGTGAGCGTCTGTCTTAAATGATCTGGCCAGCCAATTGTCCGGAATCAATTAGATGTTTGCTCTGCCGTTTACCTTGTTATAGAACAAGCAGAATAAAATACCCATTTAGCATGACATGTTGGAAATTATATCCTAAAGTTGATTAAAATATGATATTTTTTCATAAAAAGGGCAATGCAGGTGTATGTGTGTGTGTGAGCGCAACTGAATGCTGTGAAAAAGGGAAACTGAAGGTCATTGCGGCTGGTCGGTGTTAACATAAGACTCTTTTGTGGTTTGGATAAATGAACATGTCCATTCACAGGAGCCCACTCAGCCCTTTTAAGCAGAACAGCACAGTAACACACACACAAATAACCCTCATACAAACACAATCACTGGTGCCCGATCACTTCGCTTAAACAGCTCAAACAACTGCATGCAGACAGCCTGTGTTTTCTCACTTTCACTCTTTTTCTTTCTCTCCCTACAGTGCAACACACAGATAAACAAATGAAAAATGTTTAATCGTTTTCATATAATCAAGCATTTTTTTTAAATAAACACGCACACATTTATCTACAAATTTTAGCCCCCACCCAAAAAAAAAAAATAGGCATTTTAAAAGAAGACATTATTGTTTCATCATTTTCATATACAGCTAATTAAAATTGCTCTACACTAATGCTAATCCACACAACTATTTATATAACATTCTCAAATGTCACCAAAGTTTTGTGCCACTGAGCTCACTTTCAGAGACACATTTCAGTCCCACACATACATTGTTTCTCACCTGTAAGGTAATCAGTGTTAGGTAGGAGGTGATTGGAGAGATTTATTGACACTGGGAGGCAGGGGTCGCTCAGGTGTGAGGGGAATCAGGTAAATCTGAAATGCACCTGTGCTTTATAGAGGCAGATTGAGTGATAAGGTGACTGAAACTTTGCAATCTAGTGCGCTTAAGCTTTTACGTGTATGCACTTATGCATGCATTTACATTCCTATTATTTATTTACTTTTTATTAATAGTTTATGGTGTTCCTTTAGTTCAGTTGGTGGAGCATTGAATTAGCAGCGCAAAGGTTGAAGGTTTGATTTCCAGGGAACAAAAATACTGGTAGAAATAAATGTATAACCTAAATGCACTGTAAAAAGAAATACCCACTTTTAATAATAACTAAGCAGGTATTTGATTTGATCAAGGTCAAGTGTTTTAACATTAGCAAAAAAAAGATGTGGTTAATCGTGCCCCAGAGAGCACTTGAGACTGGGAATGTTTTTAGTAAACAAACAAATCCGTTTGTCAGAGATCTCAGCATAGATTTTAAAAGGGCTATAAAACAGCTCTCTGTGTCTGGGTAATAATTCAGACATGTGCCTGTGTGTGTGTGTGTGTGTGTGTGTGTACTAGGAAGACCCACTAGAGATCCTTTTCTCACTGAGAACATATTTGTAACCATTAGTTGGGTCTCCTGTTTCATGTTTCATGTCGTTTCTCAACTAACAGCATCATCAGAGTGTATATGCATGTATCTGTGTGTGTCTGTCCTGAAGCTCCATGTAAGCGGAGGGAGAGTCTGGTGCCTCCTCGTCCCGCACATGATGCATCATTCTGGGTGTAAAGAGTAACCCGAGCTCCCCTTCCAGCACGGCTGTGGTTCTCTGTGACCTCACAGCGCCCTGGGGAGGCTTTTAAGGAGATTTGGTGCAAGAGAAAACAGCTCTTCAAAAGAAGTGTCGTTACATTACTGAGTAATTAGCACTGCACTAGGGCCAAAAAAGCTGCAGTACAAATGCAGGGAGTGCTGCTACACAAGACATACTCAGAAAGCGTAAACTTTTGTTTCACATTCGCTTTTAAAGAAGCATATATGTTTTATTTTTAACCGAGCGGAAAAACTACAGTCGGCAGTCTTGTTGTATTACCGTCTTTCTAAGTCTCCATAATCATTTAACACATTCACTGCAGCTCGTTCTGTTTCACCGAGTGAGAGAGTCGCTAAGTGCCTTTTAAAAGCATAACAAACATTACAGGTTAACAAATGTGACATTTTAGATATATGCTATAAAGAGCAAACCACCCAACATTTCACTACATTTAATTTGACAGAATGGGAAAATGGCAATTTGAGGCATTAGCGCTTGACTTTGAAAGCACCCGTTTGAAGTAAAAGACATGCTGATTGCCTTAATTGATAATCTGTGGTTGGTTAAGTGCAGTTTTGGTGTGTGTGGTCTTAATGAATAAATGTGATTTTTTATTTCAACAAATTCGCCCGTTCTGTCTTTTACCGTTTTAATTTAGTCTGTATGGAACGGGAGTTGCATGCAAACTGGGTGGTGGCGAATAATGCAGAAATAGTACACTGATGGAGTTCAAAATAGAATTCACATCATCACAGATTATCTGTCTATTCTGTTTCCCCTAGCTAGGATTGTTTAGGTAAAAAAAGGAGCTTGTATTTCTTACTTCAAAGTAAGTTTGAAGGTCTTGAGGGTTTTCAGAGAGGTAAAAAAACACGCACAACACACGAGTCACACACACACACACACGTAGGTCCGTGCTAAACCAAGTGGCCAGAGACAGCACTTAGCCTTAGTCCTCGTTAAGAAGACTGTTATCATATTAGAATCATATTAGCACAGCATGGCTTAACCTGAAAGGTCAAAGTTCACAGATCAAAGGTACAGACCTGTGGGAAGCACAGAAAGAGAGAATGATCCTCACCTCTGTAACGGAATCCTCTCATTACAATAAAGCTTCACTCTGCCTGGCGGGGAGAGAGAGAGAAGCCACGGTCATGTGATAGGAACTCAGCCAGAGGGAACTCTGCAGATTTAGGAGCAGCCAACCAATAAAAAAGGAAACAATGACATCATAATGGCATAGAGGTAGAGTCAAATTTATTCTTGTGGAATTTCAAAGGAGCAGGTGAAGATGATGGAGAAACAGATTCTTAGACCTTGCTTTAGAGACAGATCATATTAAATTGATAGAAAAATTGACTTACCTGAATCACCTTAAGCCATCAGATTGTCTTTAGTGATGGTCATAAACTGAAACAAATAGAAATAAAAATATTTAGAATAAGAAATCATATCCTTTTCAACTTAAACTAAACAAGACTGACCTATTGAGGTTTTAAGAAATGATAAGTTCATTAAAAAAGAAAGAAATTAAAATCTCAGGACCAGCCTGTGGGCTTCTGGCCTCTCATTGGTTGAGGTCACAGTCTGTGATCAGGGTTATGACCCCATGACTCATGGCTAGGAGAAACAGAGGCAGTTGCCATCTTAGAGTGAATGAAGATCTTTGACTTTCACCTAAGATTAGTATCTATATCAGAACTAGTGTTTATTTCACTTCCACCCTCTAACTAAAGCCTTCTTTCCTTCTCTCTCAGTCTTTGTCTTCTAAAAATTACATGTAACGGGTGGTTGAGTCCTTACAGAACGAGACTCATGGTAATGAAGGACATATGTAACAATCGTGACCTGGATATGTTGCATGCAGTCAGTAAACAGTAGGGGTTTTTTTACAATAAAAGCAAAGATTATATAATACTAAACAATTTAGTGTATACAATATGCACACTGGAAGATGGAACTGCATGAAAAACATAATAGTTTTACAACATTCATTACTATACAAAGCAAACATCAATGCCATGACCATACTGTACATCCCTTTATCAAACTAAAGTGTGACAAATGTTTTTAATGTTGTCGACTTTCATTATAAAGCACTGCAAAAAATAAAATAAAAATATATAACTATAATAAATTCTATTTTTTATAAATAATTTAGTAAAACTAGAACTAATGAAAAAAAAGACAGTGTATTTAAATATTAATAAAATTTACTTAAATAATCTGAAAAGTTTAATATGCCTAAATAAATTTGATTGTGTAAAATAAATCTGTATTGTTGAAAGTTTACACGTTATGCCCCATTCACATACACTTTCTAAAATGTGTTTGATTGATTTTGATCTGCTGTCAAAAACCTGATGTCAACAACCTGCAAACATCAAAAAAAGGCTAAATAAAATCATTCTGCTTAAAGTTTGAAAACATAAAGAAAAGGAAACAAATCCACAGATTTGACAGAAAGAGAGAACAGATCTGAAGGCTTTATAGGGATTAGAAGCAAGAGTGTGCTGAGTGATTGGTCAAATCTTTACGATGTCATCACCTGTCACAGTTTGCTATGGGCAGAATTTACTGCTGGCCTGTGACACCTCTCACATATCAAATCATATTCCTGTGAGACACAGTAACTGTCAAAGCCTTCTGTGATCTGCACTAACTGCAAACCTCTAAACAGCGTTTTCAAACTCCAGACTGAACAGAAGAAGTATTGGCTGAAACACAGGACAGCAGGCATTCAGAGAGAGGGAGGGAAAGGTAGCAATTCCGTCCTTCCTGCAATTAGCATTCACGGTTAGCTAAGCAGAACTAATGCAGTGAATCTGAGAGTGTTGAGTTACGAGCTCGCTGTCCAAGAACCCCTGGGCAGATTAGACCGTAGAGAGAGATGATGAACAAGAAAGAGAGAGAGAACAAACCATTCAGATCCATTACAAGCTTTATTAAGGTGCCGTGTTATTGGTAGTTGGCTCTCAAGAGGGGTGAAAACGGTAGCGCACACAAACACAGACGCATGTGGGGAAAGGAGTGTATTTAGCCTTGAGGAGGTCAATGTTTAAGAAGTTAATGATGGGGTTGTTTTCAAAACAAAAAATAACTAAAAGAAGAACTCTTGAGCCTGTGGGATCGCTGCTGCTGTGGAGATTTTGACCTGAAAAATTAGCCCCGTTTCACAGGTAAACAAGAGGATTGCTGGCCAGTGAAAAAATATAGAAAATGAAAAAGAAAGGAAGAAAGAAAGAAATATTTGATGGCAAACAGAAAACAAAACAGTCCATATATCATCCCTATGCTTGAAATGGACAGCTGAACTCAAAGGTTATTCCATTAAGGTTGTACTGTGACACTTGACAGCTTAAAGAACACGTTCTCTCTCTCTCTCTCTCTCTCTCTCTCTCTCTCTCTCTCACACACCTCTTGTAGGCTCCTGCTCTTCAAACACTGTATCCCTGACAGAAGACATAACAGCCAAAGGCGACTGTCCAGTGTGTATTTAAAGCAGCACGATTGAAAAGCACCCCATTATGGCTGTCAATCTCACTCTTTCTCTCCGTCTCATTCTAGCAAGTATTCGTCTTCTATTTCTGTTTCATTTCATACATTAATTGCAGCACTCATTATATAGATTTTTAAAATAATTTTTTCTTAAACATATAGGTCATGAATCTTTCCTGTGATCTCATCGAATGCGGTAAAGTCATACATTCAGTGCCGTGATCTCATGGTTCTTAGATGTCACTTCTCAATCGGTCATTAAACACTGTTCTCACGCCACCCGTTAGCTTTCAGAGAGGCTGAGAACTTCCACTTGTCCTTCTTCATAATAGATATAATAGGAACATGTTGCTCTTGATATATTTACTTAGCTCTCCTTTCCAGTCTGAAATTAAACACCTGACACATGTACTCGTAAGGCAGATGATCGTTCGTTATGACACAGAAGGATGAGCACATACATGTGGGTGGGGCAACTTACATTAAATAAGCCACATGAATGAAGATCTTGAAGATTTTTTACTGTCATTAATTTTAATCATTGTGAAAAAAAATTATGTGTGTATGAACAGGTTTGGTTAGACTTTTTTTATTAAATAAAAATAAAATTACATGTATAATATAAACTATAATATATACACTTTCATCTACACACACACACACACACACACACACACACACACACACACACACACACACACACACACACACACACACACACACACACACACACACACACACACATACAAAAACTGGCAGGTTTTGCTGCTCGCTGATCTGTAATTGCAGTGGATTGAATCTACAGTTTAGCAAAGAGAAATAATTATCTAGCTAATCAGAGTAATTCAAGGTAATGGTTGATTCACATTTCGCAATATGGCCCATAGCACTTCTGTTTAATGAATGCTGCTTGCCAATATTTACCGCTAAAGGTTTTTAGCAGAAAGTCGATAATGTATCTGTGCTCCCACCAGAAATGGCAGCAATTATTTCGCTCATTGAAGAAGCTTGTTTTAGCAGACATGGAGCAACATACATCTGATCAACAACTGGTTTGTTAAATGCTGAATAAGAACACAAATTTGTTCTTTTAAAAAAGGTTTGAATAATTGGAAAAACACAAGCACAGTTATTTTGACAACTGTTTACCAAATCCTCTGAAGTTCGGTCAGAGGACAAGAGATCAGGTAAGGAGCAATCGCGATGGAGAATGACACAGAAAATGAAAAAGCGGGTGGATGTGGAAAAGAGAAAACGGCACATGATGAATCTGTGGATGAGTCAAGTGTTATTTTGACATGTGTCAATGCATACTGTATCCTCTGTATGTTACTTGTATGTACATTTTTCACACTTTCTATATTAACATATATGTCTCAGTGTTGTTTGTATATAATATATTTTGCAATGTCTGCATTGAAAGCCTCAACCTAAATATTTCAATGCAATAACAGATACCAAATTGACTAGACTAGAAATTGACAGACTTCCAAATATAATCTATTACAGCATGATAATACACAGTTTTTTCTCTCCTTTTCTTCCTCTGACACTTTCTAGCTTTTCGTACTCCTAATTACCATATTCATGTCTTTGTTTTTATTTACTGCTCGCTGTAATGACTCTAACTGGCTGTCATTAGGGTGTGGGAAGGGGAGGTGGTGTTTTAAAGTGCAGGGCTGTTCTCCTGCTCCTTATTTACTGTCTATGCTTTTGAAGTCTGGCAGTGAAGCTGCCATTTATAGGATGGCTGGTACATTTCCTAGGTCAGGATAAGATGAAGAGGTTGCAAAGAGGGCCCTTTTAAGCAAAATCACCACAATCTCGTCTTTGCAACACCCCAAACACATATTCAGACAGAAATACACAACACCATTTGTGTTTTAAAAGCTGACATCAACAGGTGAATTAACACTCAATACAGATGTGGGTTCAGCAGATATTTTGCTGTGTTTTATCATTATTTGTGATACCTTTGGGGAGATGCTGTGGTTAAAGGACAGTTTTTGGTTGCAGCAAATAACCTTCATTTGTTTTGTTTGTAAAAAATATTTACTATTACAGTAAATATTTGTTTGAGGTATAAAACAGAGGTTAGTCTACATTAAGCACTTTGAGATACGTTATTTTTGTCTAGGTTCATATTTGAAAGGTGCAGCAGGTCTCTGTCATTAATTCCCCTATAAAAAGATAGAACTCATGTTTACTCGCTTGATAAATGAAAAATCTTTTTATTATTCTTTTTATATCATTGCCAATAAACAGCAGGTTTCTATTGTGACAACAACCCCTATACAGATTAAAACACACCCTGTTATAAGAGTCATGTGGTTACTAGGGTTATTTATCAAAATGGGAACCAGCTGTTTATTGACAATAAACTTAGTAGTAAATCAAAGAAAATCTTTTTTCTTTAAATGTTCTTATGTAAGATTAACAGCAATGATATCACATACAAAACATCTCAAATATATTTTGGATATTGCAATTATTAAACTGTATACAATGTAAACAATATGATGACAAACCATTCTCTAACTAAAAACACAATAAGCAGACAATTTTATTTTTAATAAATTCACCAAATTTGCAGACGTCTAAAATTATGTTAATGTATATACAACAGGTGTTTCATCGTGTTCCACTTATCTAGGCATATTTTAATGCATATCTGTGCACGTCCTTTAGTGTACTACAGTATGACCCGAATGATTGACGGTACACAAACACACGCTATTAGAGATTATCGGTCATTTATTGCAACTCATTTTACCGCGTCTTTATTTGTAATTAAACAATGCAGTTTACCGTTGCGTGCGCGCTCGATAGCATTCTGCAACATTTGCGTGACATACAACAAAGCTTTGGCCAAATTTGATTTGTTCGCGTGAGGGGGAAAGAGTGATTATAGGCTGTATTTGTTTAACTAATGTAATCCCCAGATTCAGCGTGTTTGTCTAGTAGCTGATCATTTGGCCGTGCCATGAATCAGAACAACGGAGAAAAAGTCTAATATATCTGACACAGTCCAGGTCCTGCTCCAGTCGTTATTGATGGGTCTTTCAGCTCTGACACTCTCTTTACAGCCACACGGATGACGAATGAGAAGTGAGAGGCGACCAAACACACACACCGGCCTCCATTTCTGCGTCGTTCAACGCCAGGAGCGCTGGAGCTCAACACCGGCGTTGCATATTGATCGATCTCGGGCCTCTTTGATAATTTGATGCGCGTCACATTTGACAACGTTATGCTGGGGGGAGGTTGTATCTAGAGGGCTAATGAAACTGTTAAGCCATAGAAAGGGAAGGGGAGGTGTGGGATAGGGTTGGATAGATGCTGTTTTCGGCTACATTAACCTTGCAAATAGCTGTCAGAGAATCATAACGCGCGCGGGTGACGCTCGTCCAACATGCACATGAACTCGCACCTCCCTCGACTCCTGATAACTTTGTCATTGTTGACATTAACATTAAACAGAAGCCAAAGCCATTAAAATCCCATGCGCCTCGACACCGAACGCATTATGGTGTTGCTGTAGAAAATGAAACTCTTTTTAGCATTATGGCCTTGCGCTTGTAGAGAAATGCTGTTGAGTGATTTCGAAAATTTGATTTTAAAGTTCGTAGCGCATGACTGATGAGCACCAGTGGAGGGAGTGGAATTAAACGCTAAAGATGGAGCGCAGAGCTCATCTCAACCACTTTCACTTTGCATCGTTTATTGATAACATTCTTTACCAAAAATCACTAATATATACACAATACACATTTTTAATAATATTATGTTTTACCATTTTAGTTTAACCATCATTTACCTAACTATAGCTTTTACCATATTAACCACAAATTCCCTATGGTCTTGCCACAATAACCATAGTTCAACCATGGTGTACCATAATTAAACATTACTATAATTAAACCATCAACAGTATTTTTGGGGTTACTGTAAAGCAGGTCAAGTTAGACCCCTAAGTTTTCTCTGCAAACTAATGAAGTATCATGATATGGTGTTTATAACCTTCATCCCTATACAAAGAGCCAATTTTGGAATTTCAGCTTTAGTAGGTTACACTCCAACCTCTGTGAGATGTGCTGGTGAACATTTCTTTTTTGTTTTTCTAAAACTCGCTTTCGAATGTAGGCCTACGGTCTTTCAATTTATCCATCACCACGTGCTAAAATGCTGAGTAACAATTATCCTGCAATCTTTAAATGACAATTATGCAGATTCTGTATGTTTCCAAACAAATATTTGATACAGAGATGACAGGAGGTACCACATGCACACCTACAGTATAGGACACACACACACACACAGCAAGAGAGAGAGTAAAAGAGAGCGGTGATGCTAGACACAAAAAGCACTAAGATGTTCCACTCAGATCCCATAATTGGTAGAGAGGCTTCATTTCACTGCCTGATTTCCTGTCTTTTGACTGGTTTTAACAAGGCTGATGCTTTTAATAGAGCTCTGAGTACCGACTACTCTAAAGCGTCTCTCTTCCCTCACACCGAAAATCTCTCCATCCCCCTGCTATTCTTCTCTTTTTTTCTCTCGGATAAAAGAGCTGAGACATAAACCATCTTTCCGCCATTCCCCGTTGAATACCTGAAAACCTTCTGCCACCCCTTATCATGCCAGGATCAGACACCAAACAGCGATTTTCCTCGCCCAATCACTGCCCTAGCAACATCAGAGAGAGAGACACAAATTGAAAGACATCCTCGTGCTCTGAATGCTTTGCAGTTTTTTTTCTCATAAATGAAAGCTTGGTAATGTAAGATACGTTTTTTGCCTTTCACAGGCCGGTTTACTATCCCCCCATCACCCCCGAGATGACAGGCAGGTAAAGAGAGAGAAAGAGGGGAAGAGAGAGACGGAATAAAGCAGCCGACAAAATGGGACAGCAAATTACTACATTTCCCCCCTCCGAACGCTGCTTTCATTACCTGGGAAAATATATCAAAAGGTACTTCAGTCCGAAAGGTATTTTAATAATACATTACTGTCCTCATAACTACTCTTAACCTTTAGGTAGAAATGCATTTTGGATGAATGCAGCTGTCGAGTCTTGGTGCTGGGATAATGAGACTTAGACCTTATTTACCGCTGTCTGTCTGAAGGAATAGACAGCCTGCAGCCTTCATACGGCAGCATCCGTGGCTGCTGATATACAATCATCCTCAGGTTCAGGCCCTAAACAGGGAGGAGAACAGCAAAACGGGCTACAATCAGGCACTGAGAAGAACTCACAGAGGAATAATACTCACTGATTCTTGAATCATGTTGCGCAACTTCCTTGCCGTTTTTTTTAAAGCAAAATCACTGGATTGTCCCTAACACAAATGTACAATTTCATTTTATTTTTAATAAATACATGAATAAAACCACCTGTTCTCAGAACATGTAACTCAGACGTGAACATATCTGAACAGATTCATGCAAAATTTTTCTATACAAGATTTGAAAAAATGTTTTCTCATACCTTTTTCAGTTTAGTATCTTGTTTTGTCCCACTTTTCAAGAATCCATGTGCTGCAACAGATACAAAGCATGTGCATGTTAGTTTTAGATGACGACCCTTTTCTTTCATTTATTGCAGCACTTTTGCTCACTTTAAATACAAATTACATCTGAAATTATTTGAGCGAAAATAAGGGTCAGTGCAACATGTCTGCGGCTTAGGTCACGTTCTGCTCCGATATGTGGTTTTCTGTAGTGTTTACTACACATGTTTATGATTAATACACTCGAAGGATGTCAAGACATTTGGCAATTACCAGTGTGCCACTTGGCAACAGCAATCACTTTCATTCACTTGTTTTCTCTCTCTGGGTTAGAAGTGAAGCAGCAGCTCTCATATGTGGGTATGTGTGTAGCGTCTGTTGTTTTGTTTTTCTGCGGGCCTTAGAAATGCTCTTTTGGCCTTCTGTAAGGATGCTCATTACGCTAGCAACGGTGCTGCATACCCATGCTGAGGAATGGTAATGAGGGTCTAGGGCTTTTATACTCAAGCGGAGCATCTTTGCCTGCCAGGGAACATAAACATCATTTGAGAAGGAGAGACAGGTAGATGATACCACAAAGTCTAAAATCTCACACACCGTACACACTCTGTGATCATGCCACTTCTTTAACAGGATGGAGAATTATTGACATTTGGCATTATTGGCATTTTAGTAGCAATAAGGTGTAGTAGCACTGATCAATGATGGTATAACGGATTACACTTATAAAGATTAGCGATGGCAACAATGACGCTCGCTTTCCCATTGTGTTCCATGTAAAGAGGTGAAACGAGAGGGGGTGACAAAGAGTGCATGTGCTGAAGGTACATGAGGTCTCTGCTTTTTGCCCGATCAAAGCTGGTCAGGAGAAGGAACTCATTGTGCTGGCTATAACAGACAAAATAAGTGAGGCAGGTAAAAAAAGAGGCCAGCTTTGTTATGAGCACCATTTAGTGACACCGTCCAAACCCAGGCACTCTAGACTCCCTTTAGCCGATTATTTTCAGCCGTGGAACAAAGGCGGCTGCTATTAAAGACTGTTAATTAAATCCAGCGGCTGTCTAATGCTTTTACACCTACACTTCAGAGCGCTCTCTCTTTATCCTATTCAGATAACTCTGCACCATTTCCTTCGCTCGGCTGTCTTTAGAAAAGAGCAAGTCACAATGAATGTTAACAGGAATGAAAAACCCCGCGGCGACGTTAATGGTGATTTTAGCCCATAGAGTGCTACGCTAATGGTTAGCGCTAATTACGGCGGTATCCTGGGCCATCAAAAAAAGAGAGGAATCGATATGTAACACAAGAGGAACTTTCTTACGTGTGGCTCCGGTCGACGTCACCTTATGACAGCGAGACATCATTACATGAGAGGGTGTGGAACTGAAAGCTTTGTTCCGACAGCGCGTGCTATTAGTTAGCTGAACAGAGAGATGATGTGCCTGACATAGATCATAGGTCAGCGTGTGTGTGTGTGTGTGGCTGAAATATAATTTATTGAGAAAAGATACTGCCTTCTACTTCATATTTCACAGAACATTTAACTACAGCCAAGGTTTTTAAGTCATATTTTTAACCTGTTAACTGTCACCATTCCACAGGTGGAGCAATTAGGCTATTTCACTATTCACCTTAATATTTAATAGTTGAATTCTAATCTAATTATGACAAACTATATACTGATGGAAAGTATTTGACAGGTTTTCATAACAATAAACTAAAAATATGATGAAAATGTTACTGTTGTTTTTAAAAATACCCCAAATTAAATAAAAAAGTAAAACATTTAAAAAATATATATGTAGAACTGAAATCAGGTTAAAGTTTTTTCTTATGTGGTAAATGATTTTTTAAAAATGTGAAACCTGTGAAACACACAAACGCACACACTTGTTGGTTTAATTTATATATTACTGATGAATAGATTTGTTTTATTAAGGAGTTTGTTATATTTATGATAATATTATTTTAGTTTATTGTTATTATAGTTTATTGTTTTCTAACATTTGACCCTACACTAAGCCCTCAGAGAAATCTATTGATATCAGCAAAACTGATTTGCGTTTAAGGCTTTCAAGAAATAAAGCTTTCAAATATTATAGTTATAATAATATAGTAATATAATAATGAATTCATAATTTTATTCAAAATATGTGATGTGACGTATTGCTAAACCTCTGAACACACAAACACACACAGGTACAAACTGTATATTTTATCCTGCAACCCTCAGCCTACCCCTAAACTAAAACCTCACAGAAACGTTTTTGCATAGTTACATTTTTAAATAAGAATTATTTAGAATTTTTAATAGTCAAGTTGAATCACAAGGATCTAAATAGGAAAATATCTCATAGATCTTATTAACCAAACTCTACTTCAAAAAGAAAATGTTTTGCATTTTAAGAATAAAAACTAACTATTACAACCATCCCTTCTGGGGGCAATTTAGTCCCCAAACCATATTTAAGTACCCCCCCACACACACACAGCACACACCTGTACAGGTAAGATGATCTCTGACTGACTGGATGATTTGGCCAGCAATATCCTGCCAACTCCTGCATCTCCTCCCCTTCCCCTCAGCAGCCACCCCCCAGGCTCACTTCAGGAAGGATCTTTTTACCGTTCTACGTCGTAGTGGCAAGTCACTTTACGAAACCTCTCCGCCCACCCTCAGAGTGACAAGGGCCCCTTTGTCGCCGCTCGTCTGGAGCCGGGACACGAGCTGAGCGGCCCTGTCTTATATGTCTCTGTATGTAGGCCACGCACCAGCCATCACTCATATTCTCAAAGGAAGACAGAGAAAGATCAGCACAGAGAGAGAGAGAGAGACGGATGGGCGATTGGTATCTGGTCCCCATATAATGACCCTTTGATGAGAGTTTCTGGGGTCCGTGATATGATGCGATGACAGTGAGTGGTTAAGCAGACCGGGAGACCTTTGAAGACACACACACACATAAATCTTGCACAGAATACAGACTGTTGTCTACTGTATCAAGCCATACAACTGCTTAGATTACTGCATGAATGATTTTGAAATTATTCATTCATCAGTTTGTCAATCATTTTCCATGACTAAACACTTTGAAAGCAATGTCAAAAGTTGGAAGGATGACTTTTAAAGGGATAGTTCACCAAAAAATGAAACATTTCTCATCATTTACTCACCCTCATGTCATTCCAAACTTGACTTTCTCCTGCAGAACACAAAAGAAGAAATTTGGTTTAAATTAAAGAACGTTGGTAACCACTGACTTCCATTGTATAGATATAACCACATTTCTCAAAATATATTCTTTTGTGTCATATACAGTTTTTGAGTGGCATGATGGCTAAATAAATAATGACAGAATTTTGATTTTAGAGTGAACTACACAAATAAGCGTTCATGGTTTCTTGGTTGAATATAAAGGAATAGTTAACCTAGAAATACAAATGATAAAAGTTATATTCAAATCTTGAGCTGTAATTTGTTCTGTGAAACAACAGAAACAACAAGAGAATTTTAAAGAATTTTTACACAGCTTTTATGTACACAACACCGTTTTATAGTTACTTATATACGTAGAGACAGATCATTCATGCAACTCATTATGCAGCTCCCAAATCAAACATAAGGTTTAATACCCAACCTGCTATAAGTGCCATATTTGATTTGATTCAACTGACCCTAAACACTAATAAGCATAATAAGCTTATGTTTCCTATGGCCTTTCTCTACCTGTCCATCTCATATACAGACCTATACTTCAGATTCTTATTTCCTGTTATTGTGGGATCATTGACCCATAACAAGCAAACAGATGAGAGGACAGAACATCATTACATTTCCATGTAAATGACAAGTACACGCACGACGTGCGCAAGTGTCCGGCTTCATACAAAGCGATTTGTTTTCATCTTGATGATCCAGTATTGTTCAAAGCACTTTGCTTCAAGCTCCATAAATTACATGAACAAAACACACTTAATAGACCTGATATTCGTGCCATTGTGCCTCTGATACCAAGCTAATAGATTTCGCCAGTATCCGAAACACTTGAGGCTTGGAGGAGATCAGGGCAACGTGAAGGTTGGAGCAACATCGAAATCCTTTGGTTCCTGAAATGAGTTTGTTTGTTTTGTATTGTTTTGTATATGCTCTGTTCTCCTCTTCTTCTCTTCGTTGAGGGGGTCTGATGAAGAGTGAGGATGCTCCACACCTGCCCTGAGGTTAATAACTCTATCTAAGCTGCAGATGGGACTGATATACAAAGCCTGGAGAGAAATATTTGGATAGGAACACATTCACATTTCATATTCTCAGTTTATGGCAGTTTTTAAAAGCATGTCTGTGTTGTGTCACCTCTGGACTGTTCCAAAAATGCTATTGAAAGCAATTGCAATTATCATTTTATGATTACATTTTATATGAAAGTTATTTGTAAAGAGAAAAAAATTGTTACAGGGTTTTAGCAATGATCCAGCTTCTGTGAATAATTTGGGGTATCTAATGTTGGTCCGATGTTCACCCCCTTTTCGGTGTGATGTGAGAGCTCAGCAGGTCAGCACTTTTAAAAGTTTTCAATGGACTGCAGAGCCTTCAGGCTGATGGACTCCATTGATGGTTCTTAGAGCCTCTGGTCCTTCCATCAATATACCCGCCAACAGATACCTCACCATCCAAATCTCTGATCTTCCGTGAGGCCCAAAGAGCTTCGGCCCATGATAAAAAATAATCCAGTTGCCATTCAAGAAGATGGCATCAGTGCATAAAAAGCTCTCTTTTTACTAGGAGTCCTCTCAAGTCTGCCTAGAGCGTCGTGGTATTGATGTAGCAAACTAAATTTGAGTCAATCTTGCCTCAGAAAAATGGATGGAAGACCTGTTAATGCGTTTCAAGTGGACGTCATGAAGGACAGGAGAGAAATGAAAGGATATTAAGATGAGACACAGAGCAGAGGGCAGATAACGCAAGAACAGACACCTCTGAAAAGGGCTAGAATGACAAATGTGCTTCAGTGATTGCTAATAATGGTGGTAAAAGGAAAAAGCTCCAGCGCTAGCATGTGAAGTCTCTGATGCTCTCGCTTGAGATATAAAAGCAGTCACACTCTTGGATCAAACACACGACACCAATGCAGCTAAAATGCTGAATAGATGATGAACGAAAAGACCAAAGAAACGTCACACTGTATTGTGCCGATGGTTGCTTTTTCATAGATTTAGATTTAAGTTTTAGTTTTAAAACAAATAAAAAAAAGCTACTCCTAAATTTACATAAAGAAAGACAAACACACAAAAAAATAATGCAGTAATACTGTGGAGCTCTAAATTGAATGTGAACCTAATTATAGATTTGATACTCCCTGAGATCTCTTTTTAAACCAGTAGAGGAGATACGAGATTACTCAGCTCTTTTTTCCAAATGAAAACGTCTCTTTAGCCAAAAGTCTCAATTTATGCTCCACGTGATCACCAAGGACCTTTAGGAGAAATTTGTAATGTGTCTTTCCTACGGGCTTCTCTGAGAGCAAAACAATGTTTAAGAAACACTGTCATGTGTGATGACTACAATCGATATCCGCTTCTTGTCAAAAGAGGTCACACATTTTAATCTCTTCCAATTAGCACATTAAACACCAGGCCTAAGTGCTACAGAAGCACACGGGCAATGAACCCGGAGCAAGCGAGCCAGCTGATTTAATTGGTAATTAACGAGTGGACTAAAGTGCTAGCAGGCAGCAGAATTGTAATTCAAAACAAGGGAAAATTAATCACCCTAATTATTCAGGAGAAATGCATTCATTAGCATAATTGAGGCTGGTAGGATTAAAGTTCGCTTCGGCACGGGGGTAACAGCTCAGTCTCTCGCAAACACAGTTTATCATGCTTGATCAATCACTTAATTTTATTATTATTTAATAAGTCCGATCTTTATTTATGGCTTACACTGTATCAGTGCTTGAGGAAAGTTTTAGAAGTTAAAAATTGAAGAAATTAATGCAAAGTGTGTTTTAAAATGATACCACCTATCCATACTCAGAAATATATCTTTTAGATATTTGTTACATATATAAAAACGGTCACTTTTGTAATACTTTGATCTAAATCTTTTACATATGTACAGTCAGGCACTTATGTGACTCTGATTTCCACACTCAAAATTAATATATGTTCAATATCTTTTTCCATATATCAGATTTCTGCAAGCAATTCATTTCTCATAGAAATGTTTATCATGCAAGAAAGGTAATTCAGACAATTCCAACATATCAAACCTGCCTGAAACGAGACATCTGTTGTTCAAAGCTCCTAATTTAGCAAATGTGCGTGTTCCGTATCCGTGAACGTTGAGAAACATTTGTCCTGAACGTCCACATCAGGCCGTGGCAATTGGCGAAAATGTCTCCGTTTCTTTCACAGCATCTGTTGCCTAAGTGAGGGGAACAACATTAGCATGGAAAGCTCCGGCAAATTACCCCCCTCCCCAAAGAACGCCCAGATGGGTTTTATTTTAATGGCGTCATTATGCACTAAATTAAAAGGTGGTGTAAATGGATCTGTAAAATTTAAATGACTTGGAAAAAGTCACATCTCTCAGGCTCCAGCAGTCAGGACCACAAGCACTAGTGTGCTAAATGGGGTCATAGGCAGCGTGGAGAGAGTTAATCATACACATATGAAATAATCATGAAGGAATGGGGAATACAGTTGGGTGGCAGTACATACCACATACAGTAATATATAATAAACCAGCTGTTCTTTGGCATTGAACAGTTTGTTTTTAAGCAAGTCAAGTGATGCAATACAGGAAGAGGGGCAGAAAGGAGACCCTTGCAAACAATTTAACTAAAATTAAATGGTTATTAAACATTTAAATTGCTATTCACACTATATTTGTAAATTTGCAAATTTAACCATGTGAGGTGAAACATTACAATGTTTGTTGCACCATATATTATATAATTTATTTGTTGCAAAGGAACAAATGCTCTGCTGGCAATATTATACATCACTAGCCTGTCCAATCAGATGACACGCGAAATACGATGTTGAGAGAGTCATCCTGTTATGGAGAAATATGAGTGTTATGGACATCAGGGGGTCACCAAGGTCATGACCCTGACTGAGACCTTGTGGCCCCTCGTCTGGACACGAACATACATTGAGGACAATGACCTTTGACCTCCCAGGTTCACAGATTTTTCATGAACATGAAATTGATTAGCCTTAAACTGAGGGATTAGTTACACACTTTGGGATATGCTGTTTACAACAACATGACATGCACAATCTGTCACTGCTATAGGTTTTTGTCTCGTCATAAAATGGAAAGTAAGAGTTTTTGGACTTTTCAACAGTGTGAATAGCAAGAGAAACAGTATTGATGGTGAGGCTAAAATTGGTGTGGAGAACGTTACACTCTGTTCCAAGATCGTGAACATTTTACCTGCACTGGGAAAACCCAGCATCAGGCTTGATTTGCACTTTTTAATATCATCCAGGCAACAGTGAGCACAAAGTGTTCAGCTGTAAAAGGTTAGTTGCTCTTACTTTATAAATAGGATTGAGAGAGAGAGAGAGAGAGAGAGAGAGAGAGAGATTGACGGTTGGACAGCAGATCAAGAGAGAATAAGCAGCGCTGCTTTGACCCGCTAATTAAAATAAAAGGCAGCGAAACGCCATTTCAAAAACAAGCTCTCGTAAAGCCATTTAAAGTGACTTATGCCAAATGCAGCTAGCGGCTACTGTAATTGAGCAACTCTTCCAACTGTAATTATGTTCATCGAGAAATGAGAACGGCTGTTTCTGTCATTTATTATTGCTTTTATTTTCACATACTTTATTTACCTGCAAAAATGTGTTTAGCATTATTAGAATTCCCCAATAATTTATCTTTTATTTCATATTTATTATCTGGCTCTCCAATCTGTCACCCTTCGATTTCACCAGAAGGCAGCGGCTGTCTGCCTGTCTCAATATTTATGTGAATCTATCTTTCAAAGCCCCCCCACGAGTCCCCCCACCGTCGTCTGTGCGATACCTCGCTGTCTGTGCAGGGCCAATCTGCCCTGCTTTATTTGCTTTGACAATAGCTTCATTAGTCGTTTTTGGCCACACAGATAAATGCGACACATTTATTTCAAAGGAAAATTTAATAGCGCCTCTTAGTTTTCTGGCGTCTCTGAGAGGGATAAAGTAAATCACAATGCTCCTCTTACACTTCCATTTTCTTCATTTTACAGATGGTCAATTTTTAAATTATTTGCTCCTATCTTTCTCGCTCTTTTTTCTTTCATCTCTCCGCTCTTGAAAAATTGTCGGAGCTTTTTTCCTTAATAGTGCTGGATCGAGTCTCGGCCGCCCAGGTCGGGCGCATCGCGGGAGGTTAGGAAAAAAAACAGATGAAAAGCTTGTAAGGTGGGGAAAATATTACTTTGTGTGTGATTTCTACCTCTCTGCCTGCCCATTCTCCTCCTAATTGCCGGTGATTATTTTAATAGAGAAAAGGGTGGCTGGTATTACCGAGTGATTATGTGGAATGGACAGGGAAGGCCCTCAAGATATGGCCGGATAATGCAGAGAATGAGAGGGGGAGCAAGGCTGTGACACTCTCAAAGCCTAGATAAGCCCCCGCAAAAGCCACACGTCCCAACCACCTTCTCTCTTTCTCTCTCTCTCTAGCAATCTCGCTCACTCTCCTTCAAAAGAACAGGCGTTATCTGATGCATTCAGGGGCCTGTTAGCTCTAATGGGCATGAACGCTTGTGGTTATGGAAGGGCATTCAACAGGGCCTGTCTTTGATTAGGGCTCAGTGTAAGATTACAATCACAGGACAAGACATGACACACCTCAAAAAGGGAGGACCTCTGATGATACCAACACACACAATTATATCATGCCGAATAACAGCCGAACAAATGATATGCTATCATCTGCTAACCACAGTCTGACACAACAGGGATTATTTCACTGAGCGCTGCCAAAAATGGTTTTCTGGTATTGCAGATATGCGGCATAAAGCACTGGTTCGCTGGTAACGGTTCACTGTACTGGCACTTTATCGTGACTCTACGCCAACTTTGGCCGTAACATACAGCATAGCAGTTAATGAGTCATTGAGGGATTTTCTCCGATTTATTTATACAGATAGAGCTTTCCAGTGTTCACTAAAACATGACGCTTTGTGATAAAACAATGGGTCTTATTCATGAAACACAAGCGGACCGAATTTCTGTGGAAACTGTAAGTGTAAGCGAAAGCATTCCTACATAAATTGTCACATGTACGAAAAGATTTATGAACAAATTATACAGAAAATTGTTCTGCTTGTGTGTCAGGCCTAATAATTTTAGAAAAAAGTGTGATTTATTGTATGAGGCCAAGCAAACAAACATCAGATCATTAAATTTGGCATAATAGGGACTTTAGTTTATTTAACAATGATTTTTATCTAAACAATGAGGAAATAAAAAGAGGAAATAATATGACAACTCTTATATTTTTTCTGGACTGAATCGAGATTGAACGCATGGCATTATCATGATATCATTCAACTATTTATCATTGATGGCATTGACTGTTTTGGACTTATTTCTCACCTGCAGTACAGAAGCAGGAAGTCAGCCCTGTCCATGCTGGACTGGCCCTAAATCGGCAACAGTCTGCCGTGAAACTTAGTGAGGGACTGGAAAATGAAATGGCCTGCCAAAGCAACACACACACACGTTAGATTTTACAGGGTGAATTTTAAGTCTGTTCGTTACAAATGAATCAAGGGAAAGTCACAAAGTAAAGAGAGACCTATACCTGTCAGTCACATTAATCAAGGTACAAACACACACATGCGTGCACGCAAAAGCCTGAGGCAGGTTGTACCTGCTTTTCTGTGTTTCTAAAACTCTGCGGAAGACTGGGGTGTGTTCCACAAACAAAATCAGCTCAGAGTGTCCAGAGGGGTCCGAAAATCAGCACGTCATCCATTATAAAGCACACAAATACATTAATACACCAAACAAGAGCAACAAACACATCATTCACCCTCCGGACACCCTCTACCAGCTGACATGGCCAAGGCTGCGTCTGAAGATGAATGGCGTGTGTATGTTTTCGCGTGCCCGCATGTGTGCATGTCTGTTACGACGGCAACCACAAAGGAAATATGGAGACATAAAAACAACATTTTAGCAAGCTGCACATTTTTGCCATCAGTCTTGACTGTCCTGTGCACTGAGTCCATGTTTCTTCTCGAACCTCCTCACGGTGTCCGGGAAACTCCAAATTACCACATTCATTACATTCCTTTCTCCACAAAAATCTGACTGCAAACAACAGAGGATTAAATACCGTGACAGGTACGCAAAGGCAGGTAAACTCACCTGGCATCAACAGGGATTATTTTTCATTTCATCCGATTTTTATCCTTTCCATCCTGGATTCTTGGCCGCCGGGCCCGTGCAGGTAATGCGATCCGACGGCGGGTGGGGCTGAATGAGCTTTCTGGAGCGGCTGGGGTCTGACGATGTTTCTACGGCTGCCAGGGAATTTCTGAATGAAGCTAACATCCAGACAGACTCATATCTTCTACCAGACAACACAAGCTTCACATTTCACCTCTATTGTGTTTCAGCCATCGTTAAGGATCGCAAACAGCTCAAAAACAAATTGGAGATGAGACAAAGCGAATTTAGAGGGGGGGGGTGTGTCTGACATATTTCAACTTTGCATGGGTTCACAAAGTCTGGCGGCTCTGTCATTCCAGGTCAAAGATCTTAAGATGTCTGTTTATTTGGAAGTCCCACAGACTAGGATTTTTTTTCAGGTGTGAAGTGTCAAACACCTCAATAAGATATTAAATAAAACAACGTTGACTCGTTTAAAATGCATTCCACAGCTTCCTATTGTGTGACAAGATTAGATGTCCTTGGTGACCTTCAGGGTCACATTCTACAGTAATGGATGTGTGAAAGGTCAAAAGCAACAGTGCGTTATACTCAACATAACACAAAAAGATCCTCACATCACCTGAGAGTGAGAACAAGGCCCTGGAGTGGTTATACCCCCCCAACCCTGTACAACCAGCCCAAGGGCCCTGTTACCATGGGGAATGACATGCTGCCTTCTCAGTGGCCACTTTCTCCTGTGTCGGAATGTGGAATGCCATTGTAACGCTCTGCCCCAGCGTTCTGACAGACGAGCGAGGGGTCCCGCTCCGTGATGGCAGAGGCACACATGCCTTTGTTTGGCTTCCCGCCCTCACCTTTTGCCCCGTCGTACCAAGAAAGAGAAAGAAGGGAGAAAGGGGAGGGGAGAAAAGGAGCAAGAGTATCTTATCAGAGTTCCCACAAGGTCTGAGAGGTCTCTGGTTACCAGCCTGCAGTGTCTTTCTGCAGGCCCCACAGAACACCTGTGACACACACCAGCAGAGAGAGAGAGAGACAGTGAGAGAGAGAGTGAGAGAGAGAGAGAGAGAGAGAGAGAGAGAGAGAGAGAGAGAGAGAGAGAGAGAGAGAGAGAGAGAGAGAGAGAGAGAGAGAGAGAGAGATTTAAGAGAGAGAGAGAGAGAGAGAGAGAGAGAGAGAGAGAGAGAGAGAGAGAGAGAGAGAGAGAGAGAGAGAGAGAGAGAGAGAGAGAGAGAGATTTAAATGAATCTTTCTCGCAAAGTAAACATTCTGTCACCATTAACTCACTCTTATGCTGTTCCAAACATATAACTAATGGTGAAATTTGTAAAAAATAAAAAACTTTCTTGCCACTGTAATTTTTTATAATGAAATAATTGTGGATTCACATGGCTTCAGAGGACAAGACATAGTTAATAAAATAACCAATCTTTACAGCCCCTTTTACTTACATTATATGCAAAACAGTGGCCAGGCCGAGTTAAGAACGACTTGATGATGGAGAAAATATAGGGAGAATTTTCAAACTGTGGTTAACTGTTTCTTTAAAATACATGATCCTAAAGAAAAAAAGCATGATTGCATAACAGATTAAATGACTGACTCTTCCAAAAGGCTTCAGATCTAGTTGAAGGGGAAAAAGTTCAATGCAAGTATCATTATGTCTGAAAGATTGCCAGCCATTCATATCAAACACTCTATTGTCATTCGTTCAGGAAAACATGCTTTTTTCCCTTATAGGTACACCCTCGACCGGGGCAGGTGATGCAAGCAACAAAACCTTACAGCGGCTGTCTGATGTTTCACAGATGAGGTCATGAGAGATTCTTCCATTTTCTTCAGTTCCACCCATAGCCCTATATTCCCTTTATAAAGAGCACTGACTCTCTTTACTGTTTATATCTAATACACCCAGATCCTGACCTCCTTTAACCTCATCTGTGATGTAATGAATTTTGCATACAGTACTTCCACGTCTCTGACCTCCCGTGAGACCGTTGCAATGTCATAAACACCATGGCACGTTTTAAAATTCCCACCCCTTGGATGTTAACCACACTGAATGCAATAGATGTGTCAGTTTACAAATTCCCAGGGAGGAAAAAAGGCGCTTAATTGACTGTAGATTGAATTAAGGTAAATGCCCTTGTCAAGCTGTGTGTATGTGCGTGTACACGTGTAAGTGTGTGTATTCACCTCCTCGGTAGTGTCACACACTTTGTGTTCGAGTAGACTATGTCATCACCTGCATGTTTGCTATTCAATCCCAGCAGCCTTTTGCTTGTTCACACACACAATGGACAACGTTACCACAGCCCTCACCTGGAGCCAAGCCGACTCTGTTACAGGTGAGCCCAGGACCACAGGTAACACACACCATCTGGGGAGGGGCGGGAGTCGGTGTGTGTGTGACCGAGGGAACGACACTGAAAGAGAAAATACATTTACGCACCGCAGATCAATTTCAGTTTCAGCATTGATTCTCTTACTCTGAGACAAAAGCCACAAACAGCCAACTTCCCAGCCCCTCTGCAGACAGGAAGTGATTATTTTAAAGCAATACCACAGGTTAAGTTAGAATTCATTTAAGTGTAGATAATGTTTCTGTCTTTAGGACAACAAAAACAGACATGAAACAGACATCAGGGGCGGGGGGAGAGGAGGAGAATAAGATTTAGACACAGAGAGAGAGGTCAAGAAAGAGAGAGAGATCTGTTTTCCTTTATCAGGTTCAATCACTCTTTAAGTGCGGTACATCTAAGGAAATCTGGAAACAAGAACACTTGCCTGCAAATTTTAAATCAGATTTGTAATTTATTTGATCTTAAGTAATCTCAAAGGAAAATTTCATTGCTCAGGGGTTGCTCTTTTAAAGCTCACGAGACTTCAGGAAATCTCAGTTATCGGATTTTTCTCTTAAAATTACTTTTGAGAATTGGGTAGTTGACAAATATATATGTAAATGTGTCCTGTGGTGTGACTGCAATATGTAGAAAAAAAACCTCTTAATAATATACAAATAGGATGAGAGAGATTTATCTTTAATGTTAGAGGGGTTTTTTTGCTGTCACACCTACAACTCGTTTACGATATATTTGTATCCAAATACAGTTTGCTATTTGATATTTAGTAAAAGAAAAAGTAGATTTCTGAGCTCAGTCTGTTGTGGCATCTTGTAGGCTTAGGAAAGTCTCAATCTCCATGCTGTTTAGGAGAATAAACTGGGACATTTGTGACATTTTCTTGTGTTGAAACATAATGTACATTTACCTCCCATAATTGTCACTTAAATAAAAAAATGTAAGTTGTGTGGTATGGCATGAAGGTTATGGGTGACCCGTGTGGGTTACCTTTTATCAGCTGCCATCCAGAGATCTGACCCCAATCACAGGTCGAGTCTACGAGGTCCTCGAACCTCACAGAGACCCGCATTATCCACTGAACTGCCCACTGTCTGCTACGGGCAACAGGAACCCATTACAGCCAGCGCAATTACCGTGCCCATCCATCCACACTGGCCTGCTCTAATCTGGTTAAGTGCATTTTCCTGCGAGAGGTTCAAATATGACTCTCTCTCTCTCTTTTCAATGAGGTCCACTCATTGTTCCCCCTCCTGTTCATTCTGTTTTTTTCCAGGTCTGACTTGAGAGCACAATTTAGGGCTGATTTAATTTATTCTTCAAAACATGTCTAATGACATTACCCAAAAAGGTGCACACGCTGACTGGCTGCATTGCTCTCGCTCGCTCTCTCCCTCTCTTTTCTGAGTCTCTCTTATTCCATTAGATAGTAAATCAGGTTTAAAGACCATACTGAAGCTAGATGCTATTATGGGTGATTATCAAAACAACAGACAGTGGGGAAAAGTGTTTGCTAACTGGTTTATCTGTTCGTTCAGCGAGCAGTGAACTACGGGCAGATGGGAATGCTGCAAATTATAAATCAAGCCTTTCAAAACTGAATATCCTGCACGCTGTAACCAGCGCTGAGAGAGAACAGACCGCTGTCTGTGTGCTGAAGTGATTTTAGGAGAAATTACCACCATTCATGGAAAAATTGTTTTTGTTCCTTTTTGTGCTATAGACTCTCATGTATTTTTAACATTACATGTTTCTGTTAGATCTTGTTCTGACACATAAATGTCTTGTTCGGGGTTTAAGAGGTTCTGGCAACAAAACTAATTTATTATATAATAACTAAATTATATTATTATATTATCTGCTATTATTATGCATATATATAATTTGTATTCATTTTATTATTACGGTTTTAAAATATATTTCTAATAGCTTTTTTCTTAAACCACAATCCGCTTAAAAATCTATAATAATGATGAATAAAAACAAATCTGACAACATTTGTGTTTAAGTAATACAAAAAATACAGATTTTAAAAAACGCAAACTACTGTTCTAATAGCAATTGTATTCACTAGATAAACATACAGTACAACTGCATTCTCCATACATCCTTAAAAAATAAAATGTCAATGTGTAGTGCCTACAAATTTATCCAAGCCTATTATAAATTAAAACCATGTGTGTTTAATCCAACATTAAATCTAATCTAAACACAGAAACACACTCAGTGAAGGTGTCTTAAGTGTCCACCGCTCTAGACAGGGTTTTCATGGAGATTTATTCAGTGTATGTGGAGAGAGGCAGAAATGGATGAGGGAAGTTCATCTACATAGCTTGCTTACAGCTGTCAGTAAGTACTTCATTACACTGATAGAGTGATTAACCCCGGATCTCAGAGTAAAGTGTGCATGTGTGCGTGTCTCCACTAGGGGAGAGCAGACAGCTCAAAGTTTCTGTCTCCTCACAAAAGAATCATTATATTTCATGTACCACAAGCCGTTAGTCACTGTCACATTGGCATGATATTGTAGTAAAAAAGACAGAGAGCCAAAACCACAAAAATAGTGGGCCTTTTTGCTTAGAGGATAGAATTTAGAACAAATTAAAATTAAACTTTTAATTTAGGTGTCTGAAACAAACCAACAAACATTTTGAAACTGAAAAGCTTGTACTGTGGTTCCTCATATATACTTTTAGTGATACTTACATATTTGACAGCAAGACTTCTAACAACACAAACTCACAAAGCACTGTTTTGTGTAAATCTGTTTAATTTATCACAAAAATCTAAATACATAATAATAAATCTAAAACTAAAGTTTAAAATTAAAGTAAATTTTTACTTTAAAATATTACATATATCTCGCATAGCAGGTGTGTACACAAACCTAAAAAAATGTGTGAAAATAATGTGTGGAAATAAATAAAAATAATAACATAATAAAATAAATAAAAGGTAAAAAAGCAAAGAATTTTATTCTAAAAATTGTACATTTTCCTTTAGGGTTATAATATGGGTTAGAATCAGTCTATATTAATTACACATAATTGTATATAAACAACAGAAGTCAACATAAACATTTAAATAGCTATTTGTGTGTGTGTGTGTGTGTGTGTGTGTGTGTGTGTGTATATTGGGGTGAGCTCGTGGGGCTGTGTGTGTACTTATGGCCATGTCTCTAATAGATATGCTAATGCAGTCATACTCTCCACTTCAGTCTTTTATTCTCCCAATTAAAGCAAACGCCTAGAAAAGAATAATTAAGCCATGCCCAGCCAAAAGACTGCTACAACACTGCACTAATGAAACACTATTGATTTCCTTTTCACCCAGTGTCGATCACACACAAACACGAGCACACACCACACACTGAAACAAATGGACTTGTGGGAAGAGGCCTCCTGCTTGCCAGAATGACCATTGTGAAGCCAGACCAATTACAATCGCAACACCAGGACAGCATAGATACACGCACGACAAGAATTAGCAATAACACGGGGACCACGAGTGCACGCACGCAGACCAGAATTTCAGGCCAGATCAGAAGCCTAATGAAACCGAGCGTCTGGATTTGAATTGAGCAGCCAGCACACAGAGACCTGCACTATAATTATCTGACAGCGATCTCCAGTTCTCGCACTGGCAGATGAAGAGGCAGACGCTTTATGTCTGGACAAATGAAACAAAATTAAGCTCGAACAAAAGCAATTCAAAGCACTATGTAATTGTCGGACAATTCGACAGACAGGAGACCCCGCAAATCAATATGGCTCCAATTAAAATATGCTGCAGCCAATTAGACCTATTGAGATTGTGTTGGGGAAATAATGGGGTGCCTTTAAAGCCCTGATGTGTGCATTTACACAAACCCAAGCCTGTAATCATTCACTCATGCTCAAAACAAGTCTGATTGTCTAGGCCATAGAAGCGGAGAAAAAAAACCTCTCTAGAAATAAAGTAAACAGGATTAACCTGTGGATGCCTTGGAATCTTTAAATAATTTTTTGCATTTAAAGCTACATTTTATCCGGGTTTGTCTAAACTGCAAAATAACATGTATCATTTGCAGAAAATGCTAGTCCTAAAATTCATTGTGACAAACTAAAAAAATGGTTTCAAGCAGATAAAGCAGGATAATATTCATTATGAATATTCATTCAATAAAAATCATTTATGAATATTCATGAATATAAATATTTTGATGAGCATATACATTCATGTACATTTTGGCACAATGTACATTTTGTTACTCTTTGAGTAACAAAGAACAGAATTTAATTTGTTAAAGGGATTACTTGGAGGAAACTGACTTCATATGAAATTGTCATGAGAACTGTTTCCATGATAATGTAATTAGATGGGTTGCAAACAGATGCTACAATATTTTGGACTTACTGTCAAACTGATACTAATTTACATAGTACTTAAGGAAACAAAGACAGAACAGAAGTTGCTGGGGAGTTCAAAGCTAAGAAATGTGCTTAAGAAAGCGGTTTGAGCAGATCCACATTGGCAGATTGGGCAGACTAACAAATATGAAAATATGAAATAAAAAGATTAAATCTGGTGTGAATGCTCAACACCTCTACTGAAGACATGACAAAGACCCATTTTCCGTTTTATTTTACTCTTGTTTTTGTATTCTCTCTCTTCCTTCCCTCCCTCCCTAGGTCACAGAGAAACGAGAGAGACCATCATCATTTATGATAAGGCCGAGGCTTCATCGGACACGCGTTTCCATGCTTTTCCTTTTACCCAGTCAAGCGTCTGGTTAACAAGCACAAGATTAAAAACACATTTCTCAATAAACATCCCGGTCGCAGCACTTAAATGGACACTGCATTGAGATCGAAAGCACATTAGTCTAAATACTAAAGCTCTCTCTCCGCGCTTTCAATTCACGAACTGCCCAATGAAACACAGAATTAGGCTTGACGACTATCACCATCTAATGGACTAATAACAAAATCTGATAAAAGCTGTTATCAGCGGCAGAACTGCAACACAGGGGACGGAGGAAAAAAAGAGAAAGGAAGAATAAAAAAAAGTTGCTCGTGGTAGCAAGCTTAATGGTTTTTCACATAGGGGAAAAGGGTAATTTAAACAAGTACATTT
The DNA here is from genome assembly GCA_019155185.1 of Beaufortia kweichowensis. Taxonomy (NCBI): domain Eukaryota; kingdom Metazoa; phylum Chordata; class Actinopteri; order Cypriniformes; family Gastromyzontidae; genus Beaufortia; species Beaufortia kweichowensis. The sequence goes on from CM032805.1 coordinate 12,069,461, forward strand.
CGTGCTTATTGAGCTTGTTTTGTCTCGTTTGAGGCTGAAAATGGGCCAAATCCTTTTTTCTTTTCAGAACGAGGGAAAAATCTAGTAGCGAGGGATTGGGGGGGTCTATAAAAGAATAGAAATATATAAAAGCCCAGGCCGGGCTAGCTCTGTTCTCAGAGAATGAGTGTGCGCACACACACTCGCTTACTGCCTTTCTCTTGTCCCCTTGGTGTAATTACATGAAATTAAAAGCATGTGGTCCTTAATGCATTTGTTATTCTGAAATAGAGCCTTGATACAGCACACCCCCATTTCCCATTTCTTCTTTTTTCTCCCTCTATTCCTTACAGAGATGCTCCTCATAACCCCGATTCAATAGGCGAACGGAGCACATATAAAAATCCTGTGAAATAAAGGTTTAGACAGAAAACAAAGAGTTAATTACTCTCATCTCCTCCCCCTACTTATTTTTGCTCGTCTCTTTAATAGATTTTACGATAAATTAACTGCATTTTACTTTACAGAACAGACTCCATCAATGAGGCAGGAGAGCGAGGGTCAGCTTACAGTACAGGGAACTGACTCGGCACTCTGAGTAGATGCAATTAGGCCCCATTAGCCCGAGTCTAATTAGCCGAGGGTTATGTTGATATTTCAAGTGCTGTTTTATTATGGTGTTTTGTTTCCGAAGAGCATCTCCAAAAACAGTGCCGGGAGACCTGAAGACAGACACAGGAACAGGTCAATAGAAAGTCATTCTAATAGGGAACGAGAGCTAGAAAGAAGAGGAGAGAGAGGAAGAAGAGAGATGGAGGAAGAGAGCGAAAGGAAACGAAAGCCTTTGGCTGAGAGAAATTAAATTGATCTGCTTGAGGTGCCACATTTAATTGTTAGGCAACAGAGGGACATGCTATTTTACCCTCTCTCTCTCTCTCTCTCGCCCACTCTCCCTCACTCTTTCCTTCTCTCTCTCTACTCGCATTAGCTCACCACATCGCCTCAAATTCTCCTGCTGGAGGCAGACAGTCTACCACACGCTGTCTCCTTGTCCACACGTCCAAACCATCAACCCCCCCGACCCATTGGTACACGCATACACACAGTGGATGTGACCCTGACTCATCCGCTCTGCCCTTCTCAATCTCGTTTTCTCAATCATTTTGTTCTCCTTTTAATTCTCACACCCCTCTAATATCCTTTTAATTTTTGAGGAGGGCATTATATCAGAAGAATGTTTTGTTCTTTCTCTATGAGGGACTCAAAACAGACTGTTACTGCTTTAAATATTAAGAGGTTCATTATTCTAGAATGATAATTTATGCCTTTCTTCATCCGGGCGGCTGCCAAGAGTATTCAAAACAATTGGGTTCATTATAATCAATTACTGTATGATTCATCAGATAAGATAAACAGAGCAGTTCATCAAAATCACACACACACACACGCTAATACACTCATAATACTAATACACACAAGCACAAACATCCCTGGAGCCTCTTGCTCAAATGTGCACACAGACACATTTATCAAGCTCCCTGAAATATTTTCTGTACATTTAAATCAGGCTATAGGTATTATATTCTCAGTGTCCTATTACACAGTCCCCTGATGTCATGGTGTAAAAAATAGATGTTAAAAATGGAAATATGTGCTGATTATAACATACAGTAGGAAAATAGTTAAATAGGTTTGAACAAACATTATATAATTTTCGCTTTCCCTTTAACTAATAAGTCTATATGGAGGTCTTTATGATTATTGTGCTAAGTCAACATCTTAAATCAAGTACAAAAACCTCCAGTCAAACCACTTGATATAATAATTTATTTTAACAACACACCAATTTAATAGAAACTATATTATATCCATATATTATAATCATATATTATATCCATATATTATATCCATATATTATATATATGGATATATATATATATACACAAACACAAAATGTATACATATACACAAAAATGTAAAATGTTTTTGTAAGGAAAATAATTATTTCGACTTAATGCATGCCTTGACAATAGTTTGTGACTTTTTGCACTTTTATCAAGTAAACGGCACCAAAAAAACTGTTGCATTGTGGGTGGGCACCAGTTGTGTTTGGCACAACCATGACATTTTAAACAGATCTGTTTTAATAGGGTTTCAATACAGATTAGCAATTACTTATTACTTAACAGATCCCCGTTTGTCAGAAAGACAAATCATGGAATAAGACCCAGGATCAAGACAAGGCCACAATCCTCAGTCTGTTTACAACAAAGAGAATCAAGCGTGTGGCTGGTTATGTATTGCTGGAAAGTGCCTAGGGGGCTATCAGGTGTCTGCCCTCTGCACACAAACTCCTCGCAATCCAAAAGATGCTGTCCGCCAAACCCCACCATGGATCAGCCCACAACGCTGACAGCGCCTTTAATAAAATGCTTTTGATGGAGAGCGTTTGATGCATAGAGATGATGTTACTTGCTTTTGGATAAGAACTACAATTCATCTACTGGACATCTCCTTTTAAAACTTAGAGTTTAAAGTTGTTTTTCACCATTAGGTGTAATATATTGAATAATCGAATCCATTTTAAAAGGGTTTTAATGTAATGTGAGTTTTACAAAATCAATATCTTAGAGTAACTGAGTTTAGGGGTGATAATCAAAATGCTCTGATGAGAAAAACTGAACATAATACTAATTTTACATGTTGCGTTTAACTATAATTTGCTCTGGGCTAAAATGGTGTAAATGCTCTGTAACTTAACATTTACGGACTGAGCAATAAAAACTGAAAGAGAGAGAGAGAGAATGAGAGAGCAAGCAAGAGAGAAGAGGTAAAATCAATGGCTGGTTCTTCTGTCCACCCGTTCCCTACAATATTTGGTTTCTTGGGGCATATTTGTTTCCACGGAGGCTGAGCATAAAGGCTATTGAATCGAAACATCAATTCATTATCTCAAAGAGGCAGATTCTAAAGCACAAGGCTTTTCCAGGAACAGCCTCACCTCAGGACCAGCATCCCTGTAACCAGAGTGCATGTGAAAACAAGAAATTAATGCATCCTGATTGATCGACGCCCTTTCTGATCTATTTCAGTTTAGATCAGAGAGGAACGAACATTTATTTTTGTAAGACATAGAGAGTATGAAATCATATGTAAAAGTTTTTCCAAACTATATTTTTAAGAACTGCTCAGGTAGTTCTGCTATCATTGAACTTTTAAAATGATTTGAATAATAAAAGGTTATGTAAATCATCACCTAAAACCAAACTCTAGTACAATTTTTACCCTATATATATATATATATATATAGTCTCCATAACTGTTTATGTACAAAAAAAGTGTCCTAATATTTTAGCAAATTTTTAATCCTTTTACATCCATGGTCATAAATTGATGAGGACTTAGGACAAAAATGCCCCAGATATTCAATATGTGGCGGCAAAAATTTTTTCCCCTACAGTAAAATCCTGTTTTTAACTTCTATAAATAATTTTCTTTATAAATTGTATTTCTTTTCAATATTCTTTTATATTCTTAGACAATGTTATTATAAAATTAGATAATCTTGTGACATTTCTACTAATTGATGAAATTGAAAAAAAAATATTTATGTGTATAATATACATTGTGTGGTTAATGTTAAAAAAAAAAAAAACTTTCATTAAAAGTAAAAAATCCCCCTGAAAGTCAATTCAAGGAGTCAAAAATCAGCCCTTAACGTCTGACAATGCATACTTAATCAACATGTTATTTAAGGCTTAAAGTGAATAAACAACTCCCATAACCAGCTGTGTCAATAGCTATGATCTTGGATGAATGATCAATAAATACAGCATCGGGAAGTAACAATGGGTGTGCTAAACGTAGCCCGTTACTGTCATTACACGTGCTGGTAATTATCGTAATAATGCGCAATTATTGATTTGTGATTGTGTTTTAGAGCAAGAAATGGAGGTGGGAGAAAACGTAAGGACGTCTTAGCTGAGCAGACAGTCGCGGTGGAGTACAGGCGTCTGTGGGCAACCTCCGCTGACATCCATCCGTCCATCTTAACCACCCTGCACTCATTTTATCCATACGTATTAGTTCTCTTCCCTCCATTCCGCATTCGCTAATCCAGCTCCGGGTTCATGTTTCGGTCTCTGAAGGGCACTGCGGCACAGGGATCCTACATGGACCCCATCACCAGCCGGTTCATTGTCCATTTACAAATATTTCTTGGTAAATAACGTATCGTGTTATTATGTAGTATCCCAGTGGGACGGTGGAAGACTCTCTTGAGGAGAACTGGGTGCAGAACTGGGGTCAGTATTGAACCTTGAGCATCTGTCTGAGAGTTTGTAGAAGTTTGTCAGTCTGTCAGATCCAAGACCAGTTTGGTATTTTGTGTTATGTGGGATTAGGTTTAGATATAACTATTACTTACAGCCATCTGTTTCCTGCCCTAAGTTGGTACATTGGTGGCTTAGACATTTATGCATGTGTGTATTTAGGAAGGCTGGATTCCTCAAGAATGCCCCGGTGGTGACAGTCCCGAGGGTGGGGGGGGTGCGCCTTCTGCTGCCGAGGGCGACAACCCGTCCCATAACCCCCCCTCCGCCATTCCCTTGTTACCCCATAATGGACGACGCATGTCATCATGACCAAAGGAACATCCCTAAGGACCCCTCTGGGGCTGCCCTCTCCCTGCCCGCTCCCCTTGACTTCTGCTGCTTAAAACATAATAAATAATCCTTCATTTGACATCCGCTGAAATTGACTAGAGTTTAAACCTCATAATTTAACAGGCAAGTCATGTCCGAGTGAATAAAAATGCAACAGACTGCATTTAATAAGGGCATAAACTACAACAAAACAAAAAGAGATGTTGAATTTAACACGCATTTGTGGGTGAAAACTGAAAAATATTTGTTAAATAACAACATGTCAGTTTAAGACTTTACAGCGAGAAAGAGTCTAAAACTGCTTTAGGGGGAGCAATATTGCATCTCTTTGGATCGCATTGAGCCAGGATGCCTTTGCCAAATGTGGCTAATGCAATATGAGTCAGGCCTTAATAGTATGGAAATTATACACAATAACACTCTGGACACTGTGAACCATTGCAAGAAAGTGTGTGTGTGTGTATACACATGTGTGTGCGCCCATGCTAATTGTGTCCAATTTGGGCAGTCGCCACCTTGGACCGAGACTGCAACATATTAGCTTCATTATCAGATCGCATGTAATCACCACACTCTAAAATAAACAAACAGAGTAGCTAAAGCCAGCTCCTGCTCATTCTGCCAGCATACGCCAGTCAGCGCCGCAGCTTTTAGGGCCTGCATTTACATGCAATTATCTTCTTATATAATTAAGCGCATTCGCTTAACAAGCACCTTGCAAACGGATGCCGCGAACGGGAGCGGCGAGAGAAGCTGAAAGAGAGGGAGCGAGAGTAATTAGATGTTGATACGTCTGTGTTAATGGAGGAAATTAAAAGAACATACGGGACCGAATAGATAAAGCCAGACGCGGGCAGAAAGACACTGATCGAGAGGCGCAGACACAAACGCGCTTGTTATCTAAACAAACCAAGGTGGCTCATTACATACATGTTGAGCTGAACTAATATCTAATCATTAGCACAAAAAACAGGTAAACTCTTACAATTACACATCTCATTTACTTTCAGCCGGAGAGAAAAGGCGCCGCGGGCAGACGCGGCTCGCTCTCCTGTCAGAAATAAAGCAGTGCCTTTTTCTGTACCTGTGGCTCGCCTGCAGCCAAGACCTGCTCGACCACAAAGCGCCCCCTTGTCATGTCCCACTGCCATACTGTCACTACGCAGGTCGCCTCCCTCTCCCCTCCGCAGTCAAACTGACCTTTTCTTACAGCCACATAATACCTTAAACCCCTCAAAGGCAACGCCATTGTGCTGCTAATATGGGTCCTTCAGTAGACCCCAGGTGTAAAATATAATCCAACTGGGCCAGGCAGGGTTCAAAGCCTCGCCTGCTTTTGAATGCCTGCCAGAGTCCTATCGCCGTGATTGCTGTAGCTCACGCTGAAAAGACGATACAAACTATGCGCGTCAGTAAGAATATCTGCCCGCCTTTGTTCTGCTGAGCCTGTCCAACACTTTATCAGCCCTGAGTGCGGATTACCTCGGGGAGAACCCAAGCTTTCTATCCCCCCACAACATGAACATGACACCCATCCTCAACAATACAAACCTACTGCGTCCTCCCAGGACTAATTGGCGATGTTCACCTTAGGATCGTGAGGAGCTAGGTATTTAAAAGCAGGAAACCGGAGTGAGAAACTGCTATAGGTAGCAAACAGGTAAACAGTCAGTTTACAAATTAACAGGGAATAGGTCATTTTTATGGGTTTGAGAACTAAAGTTTACAAGTTATTTAGTGTGTGTGGTGTGTGTTGCCATCTATACCACCCAGAGGTAAAGGGACATTCCCAAAGCAGGAAACAGAATGAGTGTGAGAGCTAAAGAAGACTTTCAGAACTTGGTTGTAGTGCCCTCATCTGGTAAACAGAGTAACTGATGGAGACCGTATTCTTTAAAACATACTGTCACGCTACATACATAAATACATTTCACATCAGGGAGACCAAAGAGTGTTGCAACATCATTTTAACCAATCAAAAATGAGCTATTATTATAGATGAAATTATCATTATTATTAACCAGCTTTCTAAGGTGATAAGAAGTATCTTTATAAATTCAAATTAATTCTTTGTGTACAAATACAGAGGATATTTAAACTATGCTGATAACAACATTTTACCCTATTGACTTCCAACGTATAATAGCAGATTTCTAAATTTTTTCTCTTTTTACACATGATGCCAGTATAATCAGCAGCCATTCGCTTACACTATGAATACAATCAACACACCCTAATAAGCACAATATCTGTCCACTCCTCTTTTTCTCCCATTTTCTCCATCCCCCTCTCCTCTCGTCCCCAACCGCGAGGGAGACACCGCAAGATCTTTCATTTGTTCTGTTATTATGCCCCCTCTATGCTGGCTCATTTTTCACCCAGCTTACATTAAGTATTGATATTGATTTCTTGTAAATGCTGTTGGAATGGACGGGCCACAGTTCTTTGTGATTGTTCTACTTTACCTGTGGGTAATTCATATCAGCAGCACTAAAGGCAGACCCTCCGTGTCAGTGCACCCGGATCGAACACGCCCGGCGTGGCGTGCTTGAGGACATCAGTCATAATCGCAAGCAGCTATAAAATCTAGCTATCTGTACGGCTTCAAATCTACACACACAACGGTGCAGTAAAACTGACACGGGATGTAAAATATATATATTTATATATTACAGGCCTACTTTTGTTACCGAACACAGCTGCAGTGCTCGAGTTCAATCATTTCTTTTCTTTCTCTAAATCATGCAACAAATCTCTCACAGTGCTGCGCTTATTCTCTGGAGCCCACGGAGAGCTCCTTAATGCCATCAGATGATTTAATTTGTGTCCCATAAGCAAATGACTGTCAGTTAATATCATCTGAATAAGCCAATAGGGGTTTCAAGGGGTGAATTACAACATGGAACCCATCTGGTGGCTACGGACGCCAACATAACACAACACAGCATACACACACAGTCAGCTGCTCCTACTGGTAAAGAACGGCCTGAGGCTACGATGGTTAGCAGGCTGAACCTCTTCACCCGAGGTTAATGGATAAAGTCAGGCTTAAGGATTTAAAGTCTTCAAAAACATATTTTCGGATATTTCTCCTGAATAGAATACCTATGGTTGCTAGATAAACTACATGCTACCAGTTGGCTGGAATGGTCAGTAAATTCATTCACCTCTGATTAAAAACATAAACAATTATTCACATTTTTTCAACCACATCTAACTTTAAATAGTCCAGCCCTGTTTCTGTACACACATTTCTTTGTCCGTTTAGCAAGTATACTAACTAAAGTATACTAAAGTTATTAAAGCTAAATTATGTTTTCTTCCACTTAATGGTTGATGCTGGTAAAAGCGACATAATCGCCTAAAGCGGCACGGGACTCTCTTTTAGACGCTTTGTGGTTTCGCTTTCTACTCCAATGACAAAATAAAATGCAAGTGCCTTGACTAATTTGTTATTTAATTGTTTATTTAATGTTTTAGCTCAGGACTGCTTGCATTAAAAACAAGCTGCGACCCTATAACCAACAGGTCTAAAGTGATGTTTGCATCAGATTGATTTTTTTTGGTTTAGAGAGTGGGTAGGCTGTAGTTCTTACCTAAAGCTCAGAGCTCCAGAATCACCACCAGATTTTAGGGTTCCCTGACCTGCAAAACGTACACCCTTATATCAGACCTGAAACACACAGAACAAAAATCACGACACACATCTCAGTTATTGTTTGAAGTAGCAAAGCATAATAGCAGTGAACTTTATAGTGGCATCAATCATCAAGACTCAATATTTTGACCATGTTTGCCAACCAAGATGGAGCTTCACAGATTTGCTTCAAGTGGCCTCTCCTCTCTGAAACATCTCCACCTCTGTCTTTCAACAAGAACCACATCTGCTGTAATAGTACAAACCCATTGAAGTTCTACAGGAGGCCATTTTGCAGATAACGCTCATTAGATCCGTTCATCTCCGATGCCAAAGCGTTGATCCCACCAATCAGATCTCTTAAACTCTAGGAGCTTATATAACCTTGGTCACCATCCAGCTCTCTCTCCACCTGGCTACATTAGACCGCTGCACTTTACACGGCACTCGTTTTCTCATAGAGTGCATTTGCTTTGTCTGTCACCGCTGTGCTAAGATCTCTCTACCTCCCTTCCCCTCCTCCCACCTCCACTCTTAACTCATTTTTTTAATCTCTGTGAAACTGCCGAGCTTCTGCCCGTTATTAGCGTGCCCGGCTGCGTGCGGGTGTGGGCTGTCACACAGCTGTGTTTGGGCCACTTGTTCCTCAGCTGTGGGTGATTGCGGGGCTTGTGCTCAAGTGTGTGTGTAGAGGCCCGATCATCCGGCCGACTTGCTGCAGCTCGCCCTTCTGATGTACGGCTCGAACAAATTGGCGTTAATCAAATAACACGGAGGCCCAGAATCGAGCTTGTAAAGTCCTATTTAAGAGCCATGAGAGAGAGAGCGAGAGGCGTGAGGCACGAGGAGAGAGAGAAAGGGGTTTTTTATGTTACCTCTCAGAGTACAGATTTTGGAGGCTTGATTTAATTTCCTTACGCAGGAGAGACCAGTATCCACCATTGTTCTGCACTTAGATTGAATAAGGCAGTTAACCAGCACTAGAGTGAGAAGTACTACTCAACTCCATGTCAGGCCTGATCGCTCGGAGATATATCTATATCAAGCAAATACCTCAAGAGTAGAGAAGCTTATTGACTAATGCAGCTCTCCAAGCATCAAATTAGGTGCTGGTTCATTATGAATCAGTTCAGTATTCAAGCAATTGACATTCATGAACTCTTTGTGAAGATGTGCCATTACCAACTCAGAGGCAGATCTCTTATTTAAAAACTTGAATTTTGATTTGGTACTTGCATAAAAAAGTTTCTACTGTAGGTAAATCTGTAGTAAAAGTATGGTGCCTGTTGAAAAATCTTGGAAATCCTTTTCTCCAGCTGTCCCGGCTTGTTCAAATAATATGTTTTTACAGCAAAATTATTTTTCTGTTATGGTGAATAAATAAATAATGTCAGAGGCTAATTGTTTAAACAGACAAAAATAAAGACACACAAACCTCTGAAAAGCTGCTACATGAAACAACACTTTTGTCATTTTATACCTACTGCAAAACAGGAGCGATTTCCGCGACTTCTGAATTCCTCAGAAAGCCACAAAAAACGCATCAAATAAACATGAGGCGCTCAGCAAACAATGCCCAATAGTCTTATTTCTCTTAAATAAAACTACTTCCTCTGGCTGTACAAAGGCTTTAATATTGCCTTAAATATTAAACGCAAGAACTCGGAGCTCATCTATTTTTCATTTATTGGGTACAAATGTAAGACGTCATCAATCTTGGATAAATTACTGACATTTTCATCTCAAATAAAAAAGGGTACACTTTATTCTGAAGGAAACGGAATTGGCTGCCGCCACCTTCTGCAGTGTTATAAGCGTCTGGGGTGTTAGTGAAGGTAGCAGATTTTTATTTCAAAACAGCTCCCTGATTTTAACCATTTAAAGCTGAGCAACACTGGAAATGGCCTTTAGCATAATACCCCGTCACACTCGGATTTTATGATTAGCGTGGAACACATTTCAGTAACCGCACAAGCGTTTCAGGAGAAGATGGTTTTCCGTCTATATCGCTGAGTTAGAGGCTACATGGGAGAAAATTGAGGCCTTTAAAAGGTAAACCTCCCGTTTTTTCATATCGCCGCACGGACGAGAATAAATCATCAAAGAATTACGTTGAAAATATTTACAAATGACTGCTGCAGAGGGAACTTAGTACCACGTGAATTCATTAGTCATTTAATACAGCCATAATTATATTGTGTTTGAATCGTATATTTCCGAAAGGTGAGATCGGTCAATGTAGGCCTGAGGGCCCGGCGCTGTGTAATTACAACCTGATATACAAATGGGGCCCGTAATGGAGGAACAGTCACAGCCGCCTAGCCTGTGGTGACCCCACCAGAGGATTACCATACAGGAGGGGTGAGCCTGTCTTTCAAAAAATGAAGGGTAAAGGAAAAAAACGAGGTCTCTCAATCTCAAGCCCTGGGGTTCGAGCCCCACCCCCTCAGCTTCAGCTAGAGAACTTGGCGCGGGGCGGTGGCATTAATCTGAACGCTGTGCTAATCCGTCATCTCACAGGTACACAGAATGTTGGGGAAACGAGTACAAAGCTAGGCACTGGGATTTATAACAAAAGCCGCGACGTGCTCAGTTAATTCACCTCGACGATGCTGACAAGCTACTGCCACATGCATAATTTACACGCTAAAGATGGAGAGAGAGAACAGACACACACACACACACAGACGTGGCATTATACTCGGGCCTAAATCTCCATGTCTAGGCTTTTTCCTCTAATTTCCTCAGCAGGATGGATGAATATTTGTTTATCATTCTCTCTCTGAGCCCTTACGTCTCATTTGCATAGGTAGATTGAGATACAGTGTGAAAAACGAGATGTGGGGTGAAGCAGAACGTAGGGTTTGTGGTTGATGAATCATTCTCTCTGGCTGGAGCTGCATTACTGTAAATGTTTGATTACCTGTAAATGGATTACTGTTAGATTTTGAGTTTGGTAGAATTTAATGTGGTTTTTTAAGTTGGCTCACTTCCCTACTTGGGTATCAAACCTGTGAATTTGTGTGCCATCTATGGCGGTGACTAAGAGATACTGGAAAAGTAAAACCGATATTAACAAATTAAGACTTGTTTTTGGAGGCTATATCTTAAATTATGTTTATGTATATTACTCCATTTGCTTTTCTTGTTTTACTCTTAAAATCTAATCTTCAAATAACTATTTTGCCAAATAGTGTGAAAACAATCTTAAATACTTTGTAATTTCACATAAATTAGACAAAAATACTGATCTATAAAATAAGAATGTATAAACAATGAAAATGTATGGTGAGCAGGTTCTGTCAAACATAAAAAACAAAAAAAAAAACTTAACTTAATAATTCTGTGTCATAGCTGAAATGAAGTCATACAGCTAAGTAAACGACAGGTTCACTTTTTTTGTTCAATAGTTTTTGCAGTGTGTTTATTAAAACAAATAAACATATACACAATATGTGCAGTAACTAGGCCAAGGGATCAAAAGATGATGTTACACTTTACCTTTCAAAATGTTCCAACTTTGAAATTTTATGAGTGCTGAAACGATTCTTTCATTGCAGAGAATCTCATTTAATCTCTCACCTGCCTTTACCTGCATGAGGAGACAAGTAATTAGAACAGTCGAAAGATATTTTTCATTAACTAAAGTTTTGACACCTTCGACCGTTAATCTCATTCTTTACTCCTTTAATTTCATTTCTGCCACATTCATCTAATTTCTAACACTCTCTTCCAGGTCTGATTGTTCTTTTTCATCCATAACTCTTAATTCTCTCTTTGATACTACTTCATATTTTCATGGACAAAACGTATAAATATGTTGGCAGTGTGTCTTTTATGCATGTTGGAAAGGGAGCATGGGTGTGTATGCAAACTCAAAAGTCTAAAAACATAGTACAACTGTTTCTTATTTATTTATATTTTTTCCATTATGAATTATATCATTAACATGATCATTTAAGAGAAAAGCTGAACTGACATTTCTAATTTTGTCACAATAATATAACATAATAATTCACATTAATTTTACATTTACTTAAAATTGTTACATTTTTCACATTGTTAAACTTAAACTTGCTTGGTTCCAGGTTTAAAGTAGATTTTTGAAGCCTGTAGTATTGGCACCGGGTCAGTAAGTTATCCGGTCTTTACCCCCCCACACATCCCTACATGCTGTGTTTCCCCCAATCTGTTTGCCTTCCAGTTGTGACCTTTCCCAGAGTGAGATGTATTAGGCTGGCAGCTCATGCAGGAACACTGTATTAGGCAGCAATGGCCTTAGTCTGGTGACAGCCAAAGGAACTGAGGGCTAATGGCTACAGGCCTGTAGAAACTTCCCTCATGCATCAGTACTGCTAACACTAATGTAGCATTAGTCGCGGATGCCTCACGCAGAGAGAGAGAGAGAGAGAGAGAGAGAGAGAGAGAGAGAGAGAGAGAGAGAGAGAGAGAGAGAGAGAGAGAGAGAGAGAGAGAGAGAGAGAGAGAGAATCTAACTTCCTATCCGCACTTTTCTCATCATTATCTCACCCCTCTTCCTTTAATTGAATTCCTTCCTATGTTGTCTGTAATCATCACGCTCCTCTTTTCTTTTTCCATTAACTTCTTGTCCCTTTTCCTTTCACTTTTACTAACCTCTTTAACTCAATTGCCAATCTTCTCCCTTATTCTCTCAATGCTTCCTTTCTTATGCTGTTCTTGTAGAAGAAAGGAATTAGATATGGAGAGAGGAAGAGTTTAGCAGCTCATTACTTTGCGCTCTGATTGGGTGGAGTGAGTGAGCTGGGCGATAATAAAGCCTAAATTTTTCAATACGGTTAAAAATGGGTCCGTGACAGCCGAGCTGGAGAGCAGGGGCCGCCTTAGACAGCGCGCAGAGGGCCACCGAATTAGCAATACCATACATCATAAAATCTAATTAAACCCGGCTGCACGGCCAAATGAGCTCTCTCACTCTGTCGCCATTCTATTAAACGAGCTGGAGAGGGCCGACTGAATTATTCACAGTGAAGGATTTTGCATTTATACAAAAATTGTGCACTTAATTGTCCATGCTATATTACAGATTTGGCCTTATGTTAACAATGAGCCTTAAGCACACTTAGTGGGCCGTATCCGGAGTGTGACAGAGCTTATGTGATTGTCATAGTTTAAAGGATGAACACAGCTACACTATGATTTGAGACGGTGCTCATGCAGGTACAAGAATAGGATTTTTGTCAAAGGGTTAAGACAACTAATAAACAAATGTATTTACAGTTTTTATCAAACAATAAAGATATATAAAATGCAAGAATTGAATAGAAGCTTACCTGGTCAATGTGTCAAGATTCTGGTTTTTGCTCCTATAAGTTGTGGTGTCCACCATGGCCTTACCAGAAAGACTTCTTTGTAGACCAGTTTACCCTGAAAAAGAATGTTGATCACTTAGTTTTACCACCATATGCACAGCAGCAAAACCAGTATCAATCTAACATAAACCATCTAAGACCATCACAGGAAGTCTGAGAGCGTCTTTTCAGCAGTGTGGTCAAATTTGACTTTGATTTTGCTAGTAAACTCTGAAATAGAAACATTTAGAAAATCAGAGATACCAATCACATAAATATGATACAAAACAACAGCTGTAATTCTGACAACAAAAACATTTTTTTAGATATTTGATTTTGTCAGGTGCACATATCTGTCAAAAGTCAACGATCATTCTGTGCAAAGATTTGGTTGGCATGAATTAGAACAGGTTTGAAGCAGAAAACTCAAACCGTATATCTTTACAGCTGTGAGCAAAAAGGCAAAGTCATTTCGTGTATTATTGCCTGTGTATTTCATGGCCAAGACTAGGAATTAAAGCGAGAAAGAGTCATCAATCACAACACTTTCATGTTTTTTCCACCATAACATTTTTCAATCAATGAGCCATTTCACTATATTCCAGAGAAGGGACCTCTGTCATTATAGCTATTGCTTTTTTACCCTCTTTGCCTGTCTCTTTCTCGCCTTTCCCATCTTCCACGCTTTCCAAAAACACAACTTTATTATAGTTGCTGTCAATACAGTAATAATAAAGAGTGTGTTTGTAGCTGAGGCTGTGGTAATACACTTTTAACAAGAGTGCCGCAGATGCGTGGCCAGTGAATATTGAGTTTTAAAACTCTTCGGCGTGTGATTTGTGGCCCTGTCAGGGTGAGTATTTGTCAGTGTCGGGGCGGTACGGGCTCGTGTTGACAGTTTGCTGGTAAGTTTGGAGTCTAGAAGGCTAAACTCGCTGATCAGCCATTATAGAGAGTCGGCTGGTGACAGTCAGGTGATGGATCTGTGTTTATCGTGGGCCGGGCTTTGCTGCCAGACATTATTATAAAATAAAAGGTAATTTTGTCAGGTTTCAATCAAGCCGCCCGTCATTTGTCATACTATCGTTCTGGCAACCACGTCCTCGTGTTGATGGATTGATGCGGCGCGGTGTCTCGTGTAGAAGGCTGTTGTTGTTAAAGTCAGGAGGCGTTAGTTAGAGAGATGTTTGTTGTGCGCTATCTCCGTGTAACTGACCCCATGAGGTCTTAATCTCTTTTTAGCGATGGAGTGTGGCAGTTGTTAAACCTGCAGATTGTAATCCTACATGCTGCGTGACATCTTCCCTCGCTCTGTGGGAGGTATGTAGTAGCCTTTCTGTTTTAATCTGTTTTACTTTCACTCTTAGCTCGCCATCTCTCCTCTGATGAGTTTCCAGAGCGTTCCTAGCTTCAGTTAATTCTCTCCTTTTCATGTGCCTGGAGGATCACAATTTATGAGAACCGTCTGTGACCTTTCGAGCTGTTTTGTAATGTGACAAACATTCTTTTTATCAAGACAGCGGGGCATCAAACACTGCTGTTACTAAGATGCCATCCTGCGGTGGTAACTCAAATCATGTAAGATGCTTTCTCTTATTTCTTTTAACACATTAACCAAAAAACCACATTACCAAAAAACCCTTTAATCTTACATTGACACATTTGGAAGATGCTTTCATTCAAAGTTATTTACATTGCATTCAAAGAAAATTTCTTGTCAATTTTTATATTCTCTGGCAATCAAACCTTTGTGTTGCTAACACAATGCTATACCAATTAAGCTACTAGAACATCTTGTTTTATCCATTAAATTTCAATGTTTTAGAATTAAAACATATTTTAGACAAAACAACGCAGCATTTGAGATGCAGCATCTTCACCTTCCGAACACAAAACGACTTGTCATCTGCTTATTTAAAAAAAGTCTCTGAACACTCCTAAAGTTAAACTACGTAAACTTTCTCAACACCAAACATCCGATGCACATTAACTTGAGCATACATCATAGCCATTAGCATGCCACAACCAGGGGCAATCTCTATACTGTTTTAAGCAAGATCATTTTCGTAATGCGAGTCTATAAAACCCAGAGTTAAAGTCAGTATCGTGTTCCTGTTTTCTGATTTGAAACATTTCAAACTGACCTTCAAAGTGGCTCCGTCCACAGGCACAGCAGTAGTTAGAGTTGTAATGGGCTTTTATCCGTGATTAGCCGCTAGCTGCTCTGTCACATTTAAGTCTATAATGCTTTAAAAGTATTAACATTAATATTCATGCACAGCAGTACAGGAAGAGCTGTGGTACCCCAGGACTTTAGGTTTGACTAAGAGGCACCATTACTGCCCTGCGGTAAGTTCAGTCAGACTGTATCAATGCCCTCCACCACGTCATGGTTCAAACTCTGCCTGAATTTATCATATTAGAGGAAAGAAGCCTTTTATATCAACAGAGTTACACTGGGTTTCACTATGTTCAATCTCCATGTAAAATCATGTAGATAGATTTTACAAAAACAATTTCAGTTCTTTACACCTCCTGTTGTTTTTTTTCCTAAAAAGCATATTTAAACTGAAGTGGACATCACAGTAAAACCTTCAACAACCACAACCATTATCATGAACGCTGAAAAGCAATGAACTAGAGAAATAATAAACGTCAAATGTGTCTGTTAGGGCTATTGAGTAAATTTAAGCAGAGTAGTAATTACTGTAACAGGTTGTTTTTTTTTAGAAAGACACTATATACTTGTATGCAGCTAGTTTTTTTTAGCTTGGTTTAACTTTGGTTTTAGTTACTTGCTCATAGTTCAACAGGACTGAATTTTTTTTATATAAAATACTGATGTTTTTGCATAGTGTTCCCTACCGTGTATTACAGAAATCTGTTAAAGTTTTGTATTCTGACAGTTCTAAAATGTAAACTAGATAAGATAAGAGATAGATAGATAATATTTTATCTTTTAGATAATATTAAATCATCTGACCATTTGAAGCACAGTGCTCTCTCTCTATATATACATATTATTAATAATAATAGTATATTATAAATAATATATAATATTTATACTATATTTGCAAATATATATCATATGAATCTGGTGGTATTGGTAAGCAAAAGAGAAGCAAAAAAGAAAGTAAATCAATCTGTAAATCAGATTGTCATGCCTCTAAGACTTTTATTCATGCTAAACTAAGCTAGTCCTTTAAAACAGTCTTTATACATGTACCACTTCTCATAAGAATAAATCTCAAATTATGCTGACTTTTCCACTTACAGAAATGTAATTTTACTGCTGCATTTATAGGTTAAAAACTAGCCAATTTCATGTCAAATAAGCTCTCAGGCAGGAAGTGCTGCTAATATTATGTCTTCGGTGATGGAGAGAGATGTATTCTTTTATCATCTGCTTCTGAAAAACTGGATTTGTATGACACCTCGCCATCAGGGCATCAGCTTCACGGTCAGGAGATAAAATGGTACTTAGGATAATGTGGTTGCCCTTAAGGTATGTGGAGGTGAATTATATTCTGTGATTAATAATCTGGAAATTAAAGACTCACTCATTTTCTAATTTAATTCCATCTCCAATGGAAAAATGTTCACTCTGAGGTAAATTGGCGAATAATGTTGCTAATTCAAATGCAGATGAAATTTCAATTCGGGGTGGCATTGGGAAGTTTGATTGACGAGTCCCCGGTGGATCGTTATCGCTGCCATCCACCATCGCACCAATTCCCCGGCAGTTCTCGTAATAACGGAAACGATGGACGAAATGAGTAGCAGGCATTCCCCTTGTCACTGACTCGTTCAGTCAGTCTCATCGCATGCTCTAATCGTATTTCTGCCCTTCACTCTCTCTCTCTCCCCACAAAAATAATGAACAAACGCAGGGAAGGTCAGGAATCATGGGAAATTACAGTATTTGCTCTGCATTTCAGACTGATAGCTTCACAGCCTACTGTTTCCAATTATTAGCATGTATAATTACTGCCGTCTGCTTCGATAGGGAGAGTCAGGGAAAATAAAATGGCTGCAGTGGAGTTGATTTAATGAAGGGTAAATGTCAAGGTAATTACATGGCAACACAGGTTAAAAGCAACGTTAAATTTCCCAGCAGTGAAGTGACATTCACCTGACAGAGAGAGTTCTGAGAGAGAGAGAAAGAGTCGATACTCAGTGTAAATGTTTTAAGCGATGCATATCCATTAATCTCATTTTCTACAATCTGCATGTATATACAATAATGGTCCATTTAAAGGAAATTGTCTCTGCGTGACTCTTTCCTTTACCTTCCATCAAAGCTGTCCTAAAGATTTGTTAGACCTTTTACCCACAAGCGTCGGCGAAAACCGCCCCATCCTCACCCTGTTCAATTAAAACAATCAATGACAATGAAAGGCATTTGTTCCGATACATTTAACTCTGAACCCTGTGCACTCTCCGCCTGTGTGATCACACTATATTTTCTTTCACTACTACACAAACACCATCCTTAAACTAACACATACCTATCGTCACTAGTAACCTATTGGTCAACCTAATACTGTATAATTGTTGACAGCTTATTTATTATTTTGCATAATTTTAAGTATGCTTCTCTATTTTATACTCAAACATAGGCCTACTTGCATTGTGTCATCAGTATGCATTTTCCACAGCTTTTGTATTTGCATGTGTAATATTTGCAATTATTGCTATCCTTATAAAACTTAAAGGGATAGTTCACCTAACAATAAAAATTCTTTTATCATTTACACACCCATGTCATTCCAAACCTGTAAGACCTTTTTCTTTTGCAGAACACAAGAGAAGATATTTTAAAGAGCATTGGTAAACAAACAACATTGACTCCCATTGACTTCAATTGTATGGACATTTCTTAAGTTGTTTTCTTCTGTGATGAAAAAAAATCATATACAGGTTTTGAACTATACAAGGATGAAAAAAATAATGATTGTTTATTTGTGGGTGAACTATCCCTTTTATTTTATATATACAAACAGTAACAGCTAAAACATTGTGAATATACAATAAAAACTAAGAACAAGCAGTGTACAGTATACCCAGTTCAGTATTCACTAAGTAGTAAGCGATTTTAATTTTCCAGTTACCACTCTCAAAATCATCCAAGATATCACCCAGACCTTCGTCCCCAGACTTTTCACAATTCTCAAACATCCAATTCTGAAACATTGTCAGAGTCTATTCATTACATTTGGCATGGCAGGTTAGGTGTGCATGAATGAGTGTGAGTGTCACAGAAGAAAACAGGAGAGGTCACACCTCCCTTAAAAATCTAATAATCCCTGTGGTCTAATGGTCCTCCACCTCTCCTGCTCTCTTCTTCACTCACACACGGCCGCACTTGAGCCGGCCTGTGCTGAGAGGGACATTTTCTCACCTTTTTGTTCCTGGTTCTTTCTTCCTTAGCTGAACCTCATAGACTGTGAGTGACAGAGTGGCACTAGAAAAGCAACCAGTGCACAGAAAGATTAGGGCCATGTGGGTTAAGCCAACAATATGTAGAAGCACTATAGATCTGTATGTGTGTGTGTGGGGGGGGGGTTATATAGACATATCATACCTTTTCCACAAGTCCATCATAGCAGCTGTTGCAATGAAATGGGTTAGGATTGCATGGTGAATGTGAGTGAACTATTTCTCAATTAGAGGTAAATTTCATCATCAGTCATGTAACTTCATAGCCTGCACGAGCTGTAAACAATACTTTTATTTACAAAGAGAGCAGGTGTAAGATGGTGAGCAAGACTCTCACGAAGCAATTCTCTCTTTTAAATACACTGAGAGAGGCACTTTGTTTTCATCCTAACGACCCCATTTAGAACACGTCGGCGAAATTAATGCGGAACAAACTCGGCAGTAACCGGGCCGACTAATTTTTGCTCATTTCGCGTGAATTATTGATGGCGGAGAAATATACCATATGCTCCCGCCGCAGTCACGCACATTCATTTTGCCGCGATATCGCGCCTGTTTGGTGAAACGCAGAATAAAGTTATGGCTGTGCTTTGGCGCGAAAGGTAAGTTATGACCGCGTGTTAATCGCGTATAAATCAGGTGTGGTAATTATACTCACATCTGCCGTCTGAGGAACTGTGAGGTGCGATTTTCCCACTGCATCACCTTAGTCCTTATCTGAAAACTCAAACCAGTTGACAGAAAAAGTACTATTAGTAACTACTGTTTTACCAAAATGTTATAGTTGCTACAGTTTCATGATAATTGTTACCGCATAAAAACCTTTATGTCCTTCAAACTATAAAAAGCGTATATGTACAAATATTTTAAGTGGTGGTTAATACCAAAACAATTACAGTTTTTGTAGCATATATAATTTACATGTCTTGTAAATACTCAAGTCATTAAAATCACAACGCATTGAATTTTACGCGATTTCTACATTGATTATGAATTTAAAACTTAATGCTGAAATGCGGTTAAAGAAACATTTCTTTACTCAAATAATTTATTTGATGCAAATAAATTATATCTTATGTAATTAAATACATTTTGAATGAATAAAAATACATTATTATTTAGAAATCGCATAACTTATGTATGTAATATAATGCATCATTATGTTTAGTTTCACCTTGGTCGTGACATCCAAGCAAATAGTCATAATTGCAATCATGAAAACAAACAAGTCTGAAATGATCTGACACATTTTCGATGTACGGCTAGACCACAAATATCTTATCAACAGCCAGGAATGACAGGTCATTTGTTACTCTCATCGATAGACTATATAGGCTTTAGTGGCATTCAGGTGGACTGTTACACAGGTCTGTCTTTGTTTGGCTATAACGAGAAATCCATCTGCTAAATGAATTCCCTTCTCCTATTTAAGACCAGTCGATCACGCGAGAATAGCTAATGATCTAAAAGAACATTTTGTATATTGGTGCCATTACTGTCTGTGATATCATAATCTTATGACTTATGACTGCACGCTCCGGAGGAGAAGGGGTGACACCTAGTGTTGTTTGTCTGGCACGGTCTTACAAACCACTGCAGGTGCATTTTTACGGCAATAAAATCTAACAGATCCCAGTTGCGTTTATGGATAACGCCACAGCCTGCGTGAACTGCAGTCTGTATTAGATAATTAAAGGCAAAGGAGATATTAAAAAATAAATACCAACGTTTTTGCTTTAATTGTATTTGAACTGTTTGTGAATTATTCATTGTGAGATCACAGTTTGTTTGATTCCATTTATACAAACAACCTCTCTCTCTCACACCCACTTATAAGGGAAGATGAAGTGAACAATCGCTAGTTTGTTCCATACCTGAGTGAATCTTTCAGTGATAGTCAAATGGCTGTAAGGGGGAAAGGTAAGCCTGATTCAGCCCAAGTTTGTGCAGTGAATTATGTCTAATTTCCTGGTATCAGGGAAGGGGGTTTTGTTTTCTATGTAGCACCAGTAACTTTGCATATATAAACTGCATTTGTATAGCAGACTACAGCAATGCAAAACTGCATGGTTCTCTCTAAAGCCGGACAATAACAACCAGCGGCTATTTAACTGAAACTCACTATGATGTGAGCGGCCCTTTACCCCCTGTTATCCGCAAGTTTTACTGATAGGCAAATGCAAGAACAAATTTGTTAGTGTGGTGATTTTATCTTTTCCCTCGCTCAGATATGGTCGCTATTTACACCTAATGTGTCTGATAAGGGAACTCTTCAGCACAGTTCAGCACAAAGTGATGGCAGTTGTTGCACAGTTCCAGGAATTGCCTGGATGACAATAGATGGATGCTGCAAGACAAAGGTTGGTGGTGGACTGTTGGTCGCACACTTGCTACAAAAAATATCAAAATATATGTATATTTTTGATGTCTAGGCCTCATATAATACTATTCTGGTCCCAGTTGCATTAGGATAGCATTACAGATTTCCATATTATTTTGTTTCTGTAATTCTACATTTGTGCATGACTAAATGTAGTAAATGTAATTTTCTCCTTTTTAATTTATGCTAAGGTGTACCCTTGTCCCTTAATGTCTGTGTGCTTTACTATGCACGCACACAAACACAACAACATTCGGAACCAATGAACTCCTGGCTAATTGGGACATCAAACAAGTGGGTTTTAATTGGCAGGGAGGGAATGGACGTAATGACAGGATCTGCGGCAGCATCGGTGTCTTTGTATGGCCGAATAAAGAGGTCACAGCCCTTACTGTATCCCACCATTCATTGCGCCTTGTAGCAGTGGGCTCAGAGAGAAACACCTGCTGTTTCTAATCAAACCCTGTTAACCAAACGCTGGCAGCAGGGCGCTGCTCTCTGTTTATATTTTGTGCGCTGGGATTATTGAGAGGATCAGTCGCTATAAAAGAGAGGTCAGCGTGCTCGGATACACATACACACAAAAAAGAGCATCTTTGGTGAAGACCACAGGCCAAAACGTGCACAGAAGCAGTTTAGGACATTTCAAAACAGAGGTCTGTTGTGTTTGTATTATTTGACTAACGTGTGCATAACCACCCCACTCCTGCCGTTTTCCCCTTTTCTCTACTTTCCCTTCTGTTAAGATGCTAATTTACAATTGAAGTGTTTCATATAAACAAAAGCTGCATTCACACCCTCAGCTGGCCCTGTGACATCATCAGTTCCCAGCCTCGGTATCTATGAATGTAATCGGATTTATGGAAAAATGATAAACTTGCACAGATCACTAAATAATGTCTGTTCTCCACTCAACAAGAGAAACGAGGTACGCAGCGGTTGTTCCTTCTCTTTCTGCAAAGTAAAAAATAAACACAGAATGAGAAAAACAACTCTCATATATCTGGCGGTCGCTCTGTTGTTCAGGTTTGGATCTGTTTTATGTTCACCATTTATTCACACAAATCAGCTGGCTTTTTTGTTGTTGTTTTTGGAGCGCTGGGTAATCACACACTGGCAATGACACCCCATCTCTCATCCGAGCTCCGTTCTCTCCGACAGACTTTACATTTCCGCCCACTGTGGCCTTGTGTCATTCACACATCTGCTTTTAGTTACGGCGAGTGGTAATCACATTGCTAAAGTTTAATTGTTCAATTATTGGTGTGCTTTGTGAAGGGGAAACACAGACCTATCCCACACCCTCTTCTCTTTCTCTCTGCTCTCTCTCCCCTCTTCTCTTTCTCCACCAAATGGACCATATTTGTAATGGTTAGCAATTAGAGGAAGGGCCCTTTTGGTAAGTTGTGCCTGGTGCAGTCTGCTCAGCCCTAATGAAAAGCTTTTATTACAGAACCCGCTACTGCAGTTAGCAGCAAATTATGGGTCATTTCTGTCAGCCCAGGGCCCCGGCTGCCACGGCTACATTTAGATAAATGACTCGCATCAGGCAATGCCAAACAGCCAGCCGCGGGGACATCCGTCTTTTTTATTTAATACACAAACCCACAGACACTGGCTTTTATCTATCTATCATTGTTCTGGAGGATGGCGTGATGGAGGCAGGTAGACCAGATCAGATTTGTTTTTCCAGGGAGTGATTGAAGTCATTGGGGCCATAAAGCAATGCGCAGACACATGCTATCATTGTCATACACACCATTAGGAGGGCTATGGGGGGCTTCTGTGTTTAAAATCTCCATCTAAGACGACTTGTTATTTCTCAGTCCTTTTTATTTGCATTGGGTGGAAAATCATGCAAAGTAAACCTATCTGTTCCTTCACAGAAACACAAACCTTTAGGACTGTCAATATCGCTTCTAGCCAAATTGCTCACTCTAGTGTTTCCTGTGAAATGCATCCCTAGTTGACAGCCATGTTAAGTAGATCTATGCAACTATGGTAGTATTAAACAAAACACTAATAATGGTTCAGCACTACCAGTGTAAAGAGTAGGCATATATAAATATATATTTTACTGTAAAGACTAAATTCACACCACAAATAACTTATAAATTGTTTCATGAGCCAAAAGATGCTTACTGTATAAATGTACTTTGTTATTAATAATTATCTGTGTGTTCTGCATAAAACACATGCATTTGGAGAAGGCCTTTGGTGGCTGGGGTCATTATGTCACTGTCCACGCTGTTCATTGCACAAATACACGTCTGTATATTAATAATGGCCCAGTCTCAGAAGAGGCTGTTGCCGGGAAACCGGTCACGTTATGCCGTCAACTTCACCTCCAACGACGGCTAAACATTACCGAGTGATCCCTCTCTTCATTACACCCGCACCCTGATCTCCCTCCAGCGCTAATGAAGAGGATACGACTGTCTTTCTTCAGCACTACAGAACAATCGCTCTGCATTCTCCGGCTTTTTATCTACACGCGGTAATGAGTGACATATTCACGGAGACGCTCTTGAACATGCCTCCGATCGCGCGCATCCCGGAAGCAGAAGCGCTTCTATTCAACACACACTGACCGCCTCGCGCAATTACCGCATTTCGCACATTGCTCTGCCTTTATGCGCGTGACTTTGTGACAAATTGTGCACCCTTTTCGTTTCTCTCTCATTTTCAGTCTCTCTTTGTTTTGTATTTCTTTTCTTCCCTACACGATTTCTTTAGTTTGAGAGGATCTTTATTCAAGCTTTACACGCTGTTTACTATTATATGTCAGACATCTTGGTCTGTTTACCTGGCAAAACTCAATACTCGTTATCTCAGATATAGCCCTTAATGAGTCTTACATTTTAAAAATAAATGTCGTTTTTAACATATACAAATCTGGTAATTTACGTGGTATTAATATCTTGCTTTACCCTTTGCTTTCATGTTTATTTTCCCATAAAACAAAGAGAAAAATGCAGTTTAAAAAACCCCAAACAAATATGATTCAGTTAATCATTGATAACCCAGCTAAAGTCACTTTTTTGTGATTTACTGCTTTCTACATAAAATCATCCTGAATAATGTTAAGAACATTCTGTGAAAATATAACCTTGATATCTTTAACAGTGACTGAGTAATATTATATAAAAGATTTAAATCATAGTGAAACTAATAGTAAAATCAAACTTTGATGCTTGTTACTGCAGAATTTTTAAACTTTAGCCGGCTTTTCACAGACAGGGTCACATATTACTGATAAACAAACAGGTTGTCTAATAGTAGGGAACCCGTTTAGTCTTTTCAATCTAATCCTTTCTATGTAGAGATTTAATTGAAAATGAGACACTGTCGCCACCTATAGGTGACACAGGATATTGTCATGTGACCCCCAAACATTTTTTTAGATTTTGGTTAAGTATTCTGCATCTTTTTACATTTATATATAACCATGTTTTAATATTTTAAAATTACTTGAATTTATTATATTCTGTAAGAACAACCCAACTGCAAAATCTCAGGTCAGGAGGCCTGCCACTTCTAACATTGAAGAGTTATATAATAATGAATAAACAGATAATAAAACTTGATAATGTTTAATATCCTCTTGTAAAATAGCACAGTGCAAAACAACTGTCATTTGTATAACGGTAGTTAAATAGAAGCATAAAATACTTCCAGATGAAGCCGTTGTTTTTTGGAGGTTAGGCAAATCTCAGGCAAATCTTAGCTGTTTTTTCTTGATTATGATTCCTCATTCGAAGTGAGCGTAATCGTCTTAATTTTTTTTGCATCGCTATCAGATATTTGATGAACGTGACGTTAGAATTTAAATGATCTTATTACCATGTGTTATGTGAAGTCACCGAAACAGTTCCAAAGAACAGATGAATAATACAATCACAAACAACTCTAAATCTCGAGGACAAAAGAAAACATGTGACTTGTTTGCTCTGCAGGGGCTTATTTGCATTTAAAAAGTGAAGCACTAGAGGATCAGTTATTTGCCATGGCCACAGCGGACTTAACTGTCTCTCTCTGGAGGTTTTATCCTTGCATCCATTCAATATGAAGATATTTACAGACACAATATCTAAAGCTAGATGCAAAAACACAGTTAGACCAAAGCAAATGAATTACAAGACATCATATAGATTATGAAAATGGACAAAATACAAGCCTGGGAATTCATCTCTCCATAAACAAACAAGGCCATATTTTTGTGTTTAATCGCACAGACGTCCATGTACCATAGAGTCACAATATACAGCAAACAAAACTGCTCATTAATAATAAAAAAAATAATGTCAATAATGTAGCCAGTAACGAACTGGCCGAACCATAATTACAAAATCTAACAGAAGCTTAAGTCACCAACATGATGTACCAGGATAAAAAATACAGCACACGATAAGAAAATCCAAATCCCTGGAGATCTTTTCTTCTCTGATCATTAATGTTGTGTCTTGAGTGTGACACTTAACCTTTGACACTGACCAAGCAGACCCCTCGCTCTCCACCACCATTTCCATCTTCCTCTATACTGTATTATTGTAACTAGACTATCTGCTATGTAATATTGATGGAAGAATGAACAAAATTGTGAATAAACATTGTGAATGGCATTTTAAAAGGTAAATATTCATACACACACACACACACACACACACACTTATGTAGTTTCTCCACACATGCGCTTTGCTGAACCCTGACCCATGTTGTTATCAAGAGACAGTGTTTCAGACAATAGTGATCTATGCAGGTCCCAGCGGGCCTTTTGAGCAGATATCTCTGTTAGCTGTCCATCGTGTCCCTGTCTCAAAGGCCCTGCTGACTCCAGGTCAGTGTGCTCATACACACATTTATCATGTAATTACCTTGTTTGGGCTGAGTCTCTGATCTTAGGACATCATTACCAGTAATTACAGAACATTTCACGCCTCTCGTCTCTCACAGATGGGGTTCCAGACTGCGTACACAAAAGGAGAATGGAGAGAGGGTCATTTTTTCTTTCATTCTGTCTTTTCAACGTTTTTTTAATCCTTCATTTTTCATTGTACCTCTTTAAGGGTGCTTATTGCCAAATTAACTGAACCATATGTGTTCAGCAGTTAATGCAATGCTCTTTAGTGAACTGCATTTGTAGTAAAGTAAGCTTAGCATTGTTTATTACGACATAGAAATAGTTTTTTTCTCAAGTCAAATGTCAGGTATTCAAGTGACATTACATAACATAAGTAAGACATAAATAAGTGAAAGAAAAATATTAATGTAACACATTTACATGCATTTTTATAAAAGGTACACACTTTTTTACTGTAAGTAATCAATAGAGCAGACTAAAAAATAAAGCTTTTTATATTTTATATAAAATATAATGGTTATAAATGTGAAATACATGGGCTACAAAAAATATTTTTGGTTGCTTTATTGATTATCTACTGACTAATCTGTTCCATTCTTGATCATATCACTATGCAAATATGCAATAAACCAACAACAATGCCATGTACTGTGTTTTTGTATTTTCAGGGCCAAAGTAATGGGGAATTCTATACATGTCCGCATATATCAATGTCACTTCCATTCGCATTAAGTTTTTGCCCAATGTGCATATAATGTGCTCGCCATTAGCAATGGAATAAAGCACCATTCACTTGAATGGCAACAATGACATCATAAGTGCCACACTGGAATGAGCTCAGCTCTCTGAAATAACACCATGTATGTCAGTGCAGTAAAGGCAGATGCAGAGATGTCTATGTTATTAACTGCTGCGGTCGTCTGCATGTGTGCTGAACTGCTTACCTCAGGCAGTATAACGGCAGATGTGGCCTGTGTAAAGACTGTGTGTGTGTGTTTCAGAGAAAAAGAGAAAGAAAGAGAGAGGATGGGGGTCACATTAAGCTGTTGTGACCCTCACGTGAACTGGGGGAGACAGATCACCCACTCAGCAGGTGCAGCTCAGAGAATACGATAGTGAAGAGGGCTGTGTGTGCGTGTTTATGTTGGTTTGAGCATCTATTCTGAATGCATTACCCCCAAGGTCTCCCTGCTGCATTCTTACAATTACCTGGGCAGTGAAACAGGTGCGTTTCTATTTTCACAGGAGCTTTTTGGCTGTCTGAGAAAAGCTCAGGAACGATACTTTGGCCTGATGGAAACGACACAAAAAACAGAAAGTGAGAAAAACAAGACAAGAAACAGCACTGACAGTCCTGTTTAATTAGAAACAAATTGCTCTCCACTGTCCTGTGACACAGATAGCAGCCCATTTATGCTTGTCCGGCTTTGTTAGGAACAATTGGGAGGAAGTGGAGGTATCCCGCACAGGGATTGGTTTCAGGCCTCGCTGCCCGTTTTACCGCTCTGAACAAGCCCTTGTGGTGAAGCAGTTCAGGTGCGGCTGCATTTGGAGAGAATGGAGGCAATGGTTACGGACCAGGCTGGGATCGGAGAGGTTTGGGGTGGGGGGGAAGGGGGCTGGATCGCCGGGGGGAACGTGGGGATGAATAACGGTGTTGTTTGGATTCACAGAGCGAAACAGTGCTGCTCTCTGCACCGCGGAGAGAGAAAGAGAGGAGAGCCTGTTCACATTGGCATCTAGTGCGAGTCATTGTCCTCCAAAAATTTTTCGTACTTAAACACAAACTTTTCTTTTTAATACCTCCACATTCCCATTTGTTCACTTTATAAACTGACTGACGCAATTCATTTAAATTTGCTTATATAAAGGACACAGGAGTGTATGATGTGTGTAAGTATATGTATGTGTGTGTGTCAAGTGTAGTTAAGGTTTCAAGAGCGAGGGCCATGTTTCACTAGGTTGAATCTCAAAGACATTTTTGAGTACAGGAAACACACAGCCCCCCCCTTGAAAACACGGTCCTGCGGGACACACACACTCGCACTCCTCTGTATGTAACCTAGGCTGTGTGTACACCTGTTTTACCAGGGCTGGGAACGTATTGACCTCACCTCTGACCGGCCACTATCTGCCTGTCAACCGATCACATGCAGGCAGCACAAAGAAGCCAAACGGCCAGTTCAGTAGCCGAGATTAAGATCGTTTCACTTCCAAATTCAACCTTATTTTTTTTCCACTAACAACCTGACTATCCTCCATGCACTGGATGAAATAAGATGACAGCGAATCCAATCTGTGGCATGCGTGTCTTCCGGCATGTATTTATTGTAATTGACTGCCCTGGACCATAAAAAGCATTATATTTTGGAGAAGTGCAGCTTGCACAATGTAAAGGCTCACTGAGCAAGTGACTAATGGGAGCTAATCCCATTTTCTGTCAGGCGGCTCCTGGGGGTCAAGGATTAAGTGCTTAGGTCAGAGGTCATTTACAAATAAGAAAAAAATTAACTATCCGAGATAGGATAATAAAGTCGTATATTAGTTTTTAAACACAGAGTGCATTATAGGATACAGTGCGTTGAGGGTTACTAAGGAAAGGTTCGATTGAAATGCAAGTATTATTATTACATATTCAATTTTCTTATTCAGTGTTTGTTTGCATATCCCGTTATGGTTCCTCAGTAAAATGCAAATAAATGGTAATTACAAAGAGCACAATAGTCTTGCTTATTTACACAACCAATAGCCTACATTGTCATGCGACAGTATGTTTGCAACACACAGCAATCCACAACTAAATTGTTGTACTCCAACCCTTTTTTTAGGTCTCTAATTAAAGAAAGTTATACTTCAGTGACTTCATATACCATCTAATCCAATTAATCCAATCCAATTAATTTTTCTTTTTCTAACCATTTAGGCCTCAGATCCGTACCTCTTCACAAACAGCCTGCTGATCATGTGAATAGATCTGCATGGATATGTGGCAAGAGTAATGAATAGATCGATTGAGAAATTTACCTACGGTGCACAGAAAGATCTCGACGACTGATAATGAACTGACTTTCAAGGAAATAGAATAACAGTAAAATGATGTTACTTTACATCAGTGGACTGTGAGGGAAGAATAAATTTTACTGTCATTCATTTAAAGGACCAAGTTATTTGCATCAGAGCTACTGACAATATTTTTAGCAAAATCTGTATTAAGTATCGAGTAAACAGAAAAACAAACAGACCCAAAGAGATGAAGCCTGTGCAGACCAGGATATAGGGAAACTGCATGTCCATTTTTCTATGGCCTGTGAATTATGCAAAGTATATAATGATGTTCATGTGCTGAGGAGTTTATTTGACAGTCAAAAATGTATTACAGGTACAAGTTAAAGAGTGCCGTTTGCCTTCAAATGTGGGTTGTGGCTAGTTTGTTGCCATGTTTAGCAGTCAGTCAAAAAGTAAGACATGAAAAATGTTTAACTACACTGCCACCTAGGTGTCAAGTGTGGAATAACACAACATTAAAAACTTAAAACTGCTGGTAATTCATTACCTTCTATTTGTGATGCATTAAAAACATGAATTGAAAACAATTGTGCCATAATTTATTAATATTTTTACACTTCCATAAGGTACTGGACCATGATACTATGTTGTTTGTTTACTTTTGGTTATATACATTGTATTGAAGTACCGTGGAAGTTTAGAAGTAAAAATCAGTATCACACGAATAAACAAATTTATAACTTCATGACTATGCTATATATTAAAGTTGTAACATCGTTACTGTACCACAGCTCCACCAAAGAAAGGCAAATTCAAGGATGGAAGAAACAAGGGAAGTTTTGTGTCTTGGCCAAAATTACCTTTTCTAACAGAATTTCCCTGACGCTAAATAGCTGAAATGACTGTACAACTGATCCGAGCGGCATCTCTCACTCTTTCAGCATTCTCAAAGGCGGATTATATGGGGATGTGGTTCTTTCTAAATATTGCCTCCGTTTCTCTTTTAACAAGGCAATTACCCTGTCAGACACACACCCATATCCACCCACTGACACACACACGCACAGTTACTTTGTCAATTAACCTCTGTTTCAGCCCAGCCAGGGGAAGAGAGGTCCTGTCAGTCTTTCAGTACATGGACATTCCTCTAATAAACTTGGTTGACAGTATGATCAGATTATTCTGGTTGCCAGGTTGCAGCAGGTTGGCAGATTGAATTTTTTTGTGATAACTTTGCTCAGATTACTAATTGTTTGAAAGTTTTATATTTTTCTTTCTGCCCTTAAACAGAACAAGCCTCTGTTTGCTCAAAGCCACCGAAAAGCATTTGACGAAATCTATCGAAATGCTCCAAAATGTTCTGGCCTTGGTTCAGTATCATGATCATTTTTAATAAGATCTGCTACAGTATATCATGCCAGAAAAGATCCTCTGTCCTCTTTGATCTGACTCCAGCTTTGATTCTGTCTCTGCATGTCAGAGACCGCAAATGGGTATTTTATGAACATTCCCTAATTACGTCCTTCATCAGCTTTGGTCTGTTTGTTGTGTAAAGGGCCACTGTAAGCCTTTGTACTTCTATCAGATCTTCTTCATCCTGAAGAATGACAAATATTTACTTGCCTTACACTTGCATATAGACCTACACACATCATACAACACCATAAAACCAATTACATGCAGTAGACTAAACAAGTCTAAACTTTAATAATACCGCAAAACAATTCATTTAAAAACCTTTTTCAAAAGCCAAAGTGCACACAATGAATTACGTCTATTTTTCTGTGCACAGATAATGTGTAATTTCCTCTCTTTTATATCACACTCAGTCTGCAGTTATACAATGCACAGTGAGAGTGCAGAAAGCAGTGTTGTATGCCCAAATAAGTGCCTGTTGAAATGAAACTCAGAGAAGCACGCTTCAACCCCCTCCCGAAGAAACGCCTGCGGGGAAGGGTAATAGCATCCGGATGGCCTTAACTAAATATTCAGATTATCCTTACCTCTCATCATCACCCAATCAATCAACAGTACCTGGAAACGTGTGTATGTGTTCTGTGAAAGCGGGCCAAGCAGCTCAGGCACAGGGTATAAGCCCTTCTTGGCTACATTGGCCCTCTGTTTCCATGGTAACAGGTTTGCCATATAAAGAAGAGAAGGAAATTAAGATTATCTGATTAAAAGTTCAAAGTTGAAACCCATAGAAAACAAAATCTAGAGTCACTATCTGAATAATACTGCAGACCTGAAGCCACTTTGAGTGGGCTTTTGACTTTAAGGACTCCAAAAGCTTTTTTTACACACTTTTTTTGTGCTCTGTATAGTCTGGATATTAGACATTTTTTGTTTTTCATAGATCAGACAAATGTGTTCAAATATCATTTTCAAAATTCATTAAACTGATGCAGTTTGTAAAATACCCTACAGGCCTCTCACGCACAATCCAGGTTGAATCTGCAACCGACACCTTACATCTGGCCCTTTCCTCCACGTTCTGCCATGCCAATTCACTTTGCTGTCGGTCTTGTTTTACAAAAAGAGGCTTTAATGCAACTCAATTCACGATTTCCTCTCGTTCCCTACTGTAGAGGATACGACCCCATCTCCCCGCTTCCTCCCCCTCAGCCACACACAACAGTGCGTGCTATTAAAGACAAGAGGAATTCAGATAAGCGTGGCATTAAACTCAATTTCAGATATCCGCAATCCCCAACCCACAACCACTAGCCCCTGCTCTAACTTCTAATCTTGCTTAACTGCACAATAATACTTTATTTATCTAAAAGGGGCGGGTGGAATTGTCCTTAAGCAAGACGTGGTAGAACTTTACAGTATGCATTTCACACAAGAGCTAATCCTCTGGGAGAAAGAGAGAGAAACGGTTTGCCTTTTCGGTGCAGGTAAGACTATCTTGACTCGAGAGAAGGAATGCCGAGCTTATCTGCCTTTGGTTTTAATGCTTTTTGAAATGCTATGACAGATTAAGTAAACAGTGCATTTGATGAATAGGAGAAAAAGTCAATTGGCCATGCAGCGTAGCGTTCAATCCTCGCAGAACACAAAAAGCTCTTTCTTACTCCGTCGTCTTCTACTTTCCAAAGGCTTAGAGATGCCTCCTACCCAAATCTGATTTCCCTCACATTAACCTCTGGAAAGGGCAGGTTACATTAAAGCTGCAGACACTTCCGCAGGTGGAGAGTTCAGGAGAGAGATATTTGGAGTTTGTCTTAATGTATCAGTTTGTAATGTTACAGTGTGTCGTGTTCTGAACGCCGTTACGCTAACCTGTTGACTGAATTTCTTAGCTGGATCTTTTCATTATTGAGTCAAAACAGCAGAAACCCAACGTTGACTCGGTCAAGACCCTGATGTTCAGAATCACTGCCCTGCACATGTTTATATCCTCAAACCCCAGATTATCCAGAACTGTTTCTGTACACCCATGTCATTATGCCAAGGCCTTTATTACTCTCAACCTAATAAACAAGCACTTGACTTTATCTAGGTATTATAGCAAGAAAAAATGTAAATAAAGTTATAAATAAAGTTTCATCTAAACCTTATAGCAATCCCAGTAAATATAACTATTTGTTCCTTGCACAATAAAGCTGCAAAAAGTTTCAATTCATTTTCAATTTAAATACTTAATACACTTGTATACACAAATACACTTTCGTGACTTTTTATCTCTCTCTCTTTATCTCTCTTTATCTCTCTTTATCTCTCTTTATCTCTCTTTATCTCTCTTTATCTCTCTCTCTCTCTCTCTCTCTCTCTCTCTCTCTCTCTCTCTCTCTCTCTCTCTCTCTCTCGTCTGACAATCAGATAATCCCCCAAATATCCCCAAGCAGTGTGATCTCCTCTTTCCTCTTCTCTTTACCCAAACCTCTCTTCCCTTTTTCAACCATCCCTCAATGCTTTTCATCCATCCGGAGGACCACGTCTCTGCTTTTCCTCCTCTAATCCTCTTTGAGGACATAACCTGCTAATAAAGACACTAAGTATAGAGAGAGAGAGGAGAAAATATCACCTTACACCCAGTGGCAGATTCACCGAACTGGCTGTTTCACTTGAGCCCTGATACATAGAGACGAAAAGGCAGAGACAGAAATTTGCTGGGAAAATATCTGTCTGTGTATCACAGAATTGCGCTCTAAGCAGTAAAGTGTAAAAAATAAAATATGTCACGCACACTCGCCACAAAAGCATTTGAGTGTAGTAAGATGCACAGCCAGATTTGCAAAAATTACACATATTGGTGAACATATCTGACCTGGATCTGGAATGATTATAAAACTTTAAGCCAACTTCTTTTTCTCCTTAACATTTAAATTACAGAGCGGATTTCCGTTCAAAGCACCACAGTTCCAACAAGCCTGTTTTCACCAGGACGATCTCTTTCACATACCTGCCTGATCTTCTAACGTTCGTCTGTGACACTTAAAAGTTCATCAAAGGGATCTCATTGTGCTTAGCAAGGATTCCTTTCTTCATCTTGAAACCGCTCAAACTATAATCACAAGTGCATTCATTTGTTTACATATTTTCTGATATTTTACCCAAAACTAATTGCATTTTGTGAGTAATTTGAAAGCACTGTTCTTAAATTTGTTTATTTAAAAACAGCTTATTATTCAAAATACTACTTAACAGAGATTAGTAACGTGTTCTAATAAGTAGGTGTCCTGTGCATAATCCTGCCTCCTACACCAATAAATGTGTGTTGGTAATTACAGTACCACCAATTCAGTCTGCACTGATATTGAGACAAGGATACAAAATTGTAGAGATCATAAAGAAACAATTTTTTAAATAAGAGTCTGTTTCATACAGGGACTTCAGTCGTCTTAGTTGAAAAACAATCGTTCCCTCACAGTCTTGCTAAACATTGAAGATTAACCCTGACCCTGACCTCTGTGAAGAGACCAAACAGCACTTATACTCTGCCCCCTGGGCCTGTGCCCAGCAACGCACACGGACATTATGGGATGCCGATGATGTGTTTATTAGATTCATTGTGAAGTGATGACAGGCTTCGGTTACAAGAATCACTTCAGTGAATGTCAAGCTCTCCCTCTTGTGGTGATTCAAGGAAACTCCAATTAGGTATCTTGGTAAAAGAGTTAATTGTTAAAATCAATAAAAACTCATGTAAAAAAAAATCATAGCACAAAAATGCTATGTTTTAATGCTTTGTTTCTGAAGTGAAGACCAGTTCCTGTCTTAATTGATTATTTAGTCTAAGACACTTTAAGAACTTTGAGAGATAATAAAATGCATGCCGTCAAATACTACAAAAAAAATATTATAGTTAAAATAAAAACTGTCTGAAAGTACACATATAACATGTAATAACAATTCACCACTAACCAAACAAACAGACACTGTCAATAAAAAATAATACATAAAATTGAGATGTAAACGCAATCAAACTCGCACCTAGACCAAGCATCAGCATTTGAATGTACTAAATATTTAAATTGAAGACAAATGCCCGGTTTCACAGACAAGACTTAAGCCTAGGTCCAGACTAAAATGCATGTTTGAGCTATCTGCACTACTTGCACCGACATATCTTAAAATATACATTAGTGCCATTGTTTTGTTTTAAGATGCACATCAATTATATACTAAAATACAATAAAGCCATACTCCTGACTTAACCTAAGCCCTGTTTGTGAAACCAGGTCTAGATGTACCCAGTTTAACCACCAGATGGAGCCATAACAACACTAAAAAACCCTTAAAATACTACCTGGCACATATTTATATTAGAATTCTTCAAGCACTAGGTTCTCAGCTCAATCAGCCATTTCAGCATTTGTTGGCATGTGTTTCTTTAGAAATCCTGAACACATTCTCACCCAGATTACAAACGTTGCTGCCTCTGAAGCACAACAACTGACAGCATTTCTAATCCAGGTATTAAAATGCAGAAAAAGAAGGAAAAAACAAGCCCTGAAAAAACATACATTATATCTGCATTAGACTTACAATGCAATGCATTAAGAATTCAGTAATATCATGCAGATCATCACCTAGGCTTCTGGGAATACACAAATCTCAGGCTATAAATTCTGGGCTATAGAAACAAAGGCATTCAATTAGATATAATTACCACCATAAATCACTACAACACCAAGGAAAAATAAAACATGTATAACGAAATGAATGATTTTGACATGGTCATTTCCCAGGGCATGGACAATCTGTGCTTTCCAGCATCCCAATGCATGCATTGTTATGCTGGAGAAAATGTATAGACAAATTTACAGTAAAACTAATGAGGCAAAGGACAGTTCTCTGCGTTCAAGCCTTTGTTTAGTAAAACCGCCTAGCTGTTGTGCTCTTTAGAAACATCAATCCAGTGGACCAATAGGAGATGATGTCCTGTGGAAATGCTGGCTAAACTGTGATACCAGTAGCTCAACCTCTGACTGGGACAACCAACTAGGATTTACAATATAACCAGAGTCCCTGTCATGAGCCCAAAAGGTTGTTATTACCAGATTTTGAATTTTGGATTAAATTGTGGCATAAATTGTAATATAAATTCATAAAATGGACAGTACAATATGATTTAGACTCCAGTTTAATTCTTTTTTCTTGCCTTAAAGAAAAGAATTCACAGGAAGAACGAAACATTTTAAACACATCAAGACAAGCTGTCCGTATCGCCCACTCAAGAAGAATAATGAGATGTGTTCAGTTGCTCCACTGATTGGTCAGAATTTTTCATGCTGTCACAAAGGATCATGGGATGGACCACCACACACCCACTGCCCAGACAGCGTGGGCGTTTCCGTGGTAACAGAGGACAGCAGCGATCTTTACGCAGTCTCAGTAAGCCTCTAATGAGGGTGAGTGTGTGTGGGCACGTTTGCGCATCTCGTCATGCTGCAGTGCAACCAGGGCACAAGTTTGCCTTTTGAGAGACGCTGGCATAAAACAGAAATGAAACTAATGCGAGGATCGGGCTGAGATTGGGCTGAATGCTGCGCCTGATTGAGTGTGTGTGTGGGTGTTTGTTTGCATTTGCATGTCTGTGTAAACTGATCCTTTGGTGAAGGTAAATGTCAGGGTCGCTTTATAATTAGGAATGCCCACAAGACAAGTAATTCCTACACTTGACAGAAACGGAAAGAGTTAATATCAAACGTCATCCTGATGTCTGTCAGAACCTGTGTCTACACACCACACAAACAGATGCATGCAGAGCCACATTTTCTTATACAAACTCCTCTACGCAAACTGACATGAAATACATCTGACATTTCCCCCAGCAAAGCAAACAACAGCCAAACTCATCAAGCCTCCTCCTGGCTCTCCCCTGTATAACTCTCTCTGTATTTTCATATTCAAATAATAAAACTCAAGCATAAATGATGATGAATTAATAAAAAATAATTCATTAGAGTAAACACATTTGAACTATTAATATAGTCCTGTATGTGTCATTTTAGCCCACCCTTTACCACTGAACATTATTTTTACAATTGTGGACTCAAAATACACTGTAACAGAGAAAATCATGAAAGAGAATCAGCATCCTTCATTAAATTAAAAGCACAAAAAACCTCAGCCCAGCCATATATCTGAACTATCAATACTGTCTTTTTCTTCCCAAGCAGGCCAAAATCAATACTTTACTAAAGCTGTGATTAAAAGCCACAAGGTGCCTCAAATCCACATATCCCTCTCTCTCTTTAAAGTACAAAAACTGCTAAAAAGATCTGCTCTCAGTTAATGAGATTTCTTTTCACTTTGTCTGTAAAGGATTTTATGTTAAACAAACATTGACATTGTGTAGATGTGCAATTTACAATTGATTCTTAGAGACAGTATTAATTACAACCACCCACTTTTGGTGCACATCTTCAGAATGTCTTTCACTGATTATTGGTCAGACAGAAGACAAAATGTACTCACCTAGACCATACCGTACATTGACATGCTACCACAACCTGCCTGATATTGATGTCTTAATCAGGAAAGGTAGGCAGCTGTTGTGTGGGTGGAGATGGGTTGCCTGCACTTTCCACAGTTAGACACAAGCCTACATACATGCACAACACACAGAATATCTTCAAATACACACAAAGAAACACTGGTTATGGATGGAAGTTTTAATGTTTATTTAACCGGATAACCGTTTCTCTGGTGGCACACTATTCACTTTAATATTTCATAGTTGAATTCTAATCTAATTATAACAAACAATATATTGATGGAAAGAATAAATCAAGAATAAATACTTGACAACGTTTCATAACAATAAACTAAAAATAATAATAAAAAGTGTTAATGTTAATTTATAAAAGAAGAAAGTTTTCATAGAAAATGTAAAATATTTGAAAATGAAAAAAATATTTAAAATGAAAAAATGTGTTGTTTGGATAGTGCATTTTCATGTGTATGCTCAATATGTGTAGCGACATTTATCAGGTTAATGTAAATCAAAATCATAGCTAACTACATTTACATTTACATTTAGGCATTTAGCTGACGCTTTCATCCAAAGCGACTTACAAACATTAGGAGACAAGTGATAACTAAATGATACCAGCTCAACATTTGATCATACAACACTGTTTCTGTTGTATTTGTGACTG
The DNA here is from genome assembly GCA_019155185.1 of Beaufortia kweichowensis. Lineage (NCBI taxonomy): Eukaryota > Metazoa > Chordata > Actinopteri > Cypriniformes > Gastromyzontidae > Beaufortia > Beaufortia kweichowensis. The sequence goes on from CM032805.1 coordinate 12,107,369, forward strand.
TGCATTTAAACAGACAGTTGTGAGCCATCACACTGCTGTGAGATCCCAGTGATGCCACGGAAGAACATCTTATTTTCTGTAAAACACTACAAAGCTTTTGGGCAATTGAAACCCTTTTAAAAAGCCTCATTTTTTAAGAGTCTAGTTTATCATAAAATATGTAGACAATCTCCAAAAGACATTTCTTTTCTTCAAAGCATCCCGAGCCTGAGCCTGTCGTGTGGCTGTTTGTGATGATGTTTCCAAAACCGCTGCAAGTGAATCATAAAATGTACTACGAGGGCTTTTACCTCATGGTGACGTAAAAGAGTTCCCTACGACAAATATAAACACTTACTAAATTTAGTCCTCTCAAAATATGTTCCCCTGACGATTCCTTTGACGCCAGTCACGTGTCAGCACTTCGTAAGGGGGTGGGGGTAATATTTTGACATATAAAGCTGCTTCAAGGGCAAATTCTGCATTAGAAGCGCGCGCAAACCGTGGCAGTCTGAGCGCGCTGCGCGAATATTTTGCGATCCAGCAGCGATCACGCTGTTTGTATGATTGTCCTCTTCGATGGATTTTGTCAACACTTTACGGACTAAACAGAGGTCATGGAGAGCTGTGCGACGAACACAGAACCCCGCGCACCGGTGGATATCACGTCCTGGGGGCTCCGTCATCCACGAGTTGTACTGATACAATTTTGTTCCCCGTCATGAACGGTGCTGGAGTTACGGTTCAAAGTTGGGGAGTTTAACAGCGGGGAGCATCATGCACATAGCGGAGCTCGCGCTTTCTCTCCTGCTCGTGTCGATCATCGTGGTGTCGTTGCTGTCCAACGTGGTGGTGCTGATCTGTTTCCTGTATAATGCAGACATTAGGAAGCAGGTGCCTGGGTTGTTTATCCTCAACCTGACGTTCTGCAACCTGCTACTATCCGCCTCCAGCATGCCGCTGACTCTTTTCGGGGTGTTGAGTAATGCGCATCCCGGTGGACACGTTTTCTGTCAGGTAGTCGGATTTTTGGACACTTTCCTGACCACTAATTCCATGCTGAGTATGGCAGCGCTGAGCATCGACCGGTGGGTTGCCGTAGTGTTTCCTCTGAGTTATCATTCCAGACTCCGTCACCGGGACGCCGTGATCGCTCTGGCTTACACGTGGGTCCACTCGCTGTCATTCTCCGTGGTAGCAGCGTGCCTGTCCTGGGTGGGTTACCATCAGCTGTACGCGTCCTGCACGCTGTGTAACAACAGTGCGATTAACGCCAAAACGCAGTTTGCTATTTACACGCTGGTGCTGCACTCGCTCACGTTCCTGTTGGTTTCGGTGGTGCTGTGCTTCACGTATATGAAAGTGCTCAAAGTGGCGCGCTTTCACTGCAAGCGCATAGACGTGATAACCATGCAAACCCTCGTGCTGCTGGTGGACATTCACCCGAGGTAAGAATATGGGTGGCTACGTACTTTATGTTTAGGTTCTACAACGTTTTTGCGCAATTATTTTTGTGTTATGCGTTCCTATAGTTCAAGAAGTGCAAAGGTTATGGGTACGAGTCCAAAATAACACACACATACAGTACTGATGAAATGTAGCCTCACTTTGGATAAAAGCATCAGCCAAGTGTGCAAATAAGCCAAAAGCAGTTACCCTAGAGCCACAAAGTTTCAGCACCACAATTTTGGTCCACTATAATACACTTCTGTAGCTTTGACAGATAGTTAACCATCAGTGGCATACTGCAAGACAAAAATAAAACTGTTAACAGCATTTCTGCTTTAAATTCTAACATTTATTGCACATGTTCCACTGTGTGAACAACTGTTATCAAGTAACGCTGTTCGAAAAATGTTAAGGCCTGAACTTAAACAAATCTCCCTCATAATAGCTATCAAGTCTGTGTGCTCGTCAGAGTTGCTACGTTCATTCTCAAGAGCTCTGAATGTTTATTAGTTGCAACATGGTAAACACAATCACTTTTAACAATATCCTAAAGATCAGCACATCAGGTGTCCAAACAGAGGGTATGCTACAGTATATCCCCTGCCCTTCAAACATGCAAACAGAGGGATCAGGGAAAGGAAAATGAGCAATAATCCACAACAGGTGTGAGAGTTAATCTGACATTTCAAATCAAATTCCACTCAATTTAATGATTTACTTAAACAGATTGAGCAAACACACTCATATAGAAACACCTGTTGTTGAATGTATTGTTTCTGTATCTAAATATTTTAAGGCTCCAAATGATGTGTACACATGTGTATTCATATGCATCGTATATTTTATTTTTAAAACTAATCATTACACCATATTACACAGTGGAAATTAGAGAAATAATTACAGCGAATAATTGCTAATGAGCTCTAATAATTATTGCTAATAACTTTTGTCCAGTGTTCGCCAACGCTGCCTTGAAGAACAAAAGAGGAGAAGACAGAGAGCCAGTCGTAAAATCAGCACCTTCATCGGAACCTTCGTCATCTGCTTCACACCTTATGTGATCACCAGGTGAGTCACGGTTTTCGTATATTTACGAGGACATTGTTTGTTTGTCATGTATTGTTTATACATGTTATAGTTATGAAATGTGAAGCTTGTAGTTTATCTTCCAATGTCTTTGCATGCGCATCTACCTGATTTATAATCCAACATGAAAAAGTTACAGATTAGGCAGGAGGAGCACAAAGGAACTTTCTATCCTCAAAAGGAAATTTGTTCAATTGTTAGTATCCAATTCAGGTCACAGACTATCTCTATTTAGAATGCAAATGCAAAAAACTGCAAACAAAACAAAAGTATAACAGTATTGTATTTACTACTTATAATCTATATATGCATAGCCAAAGCATAAAGCACAAATTGTACCAACTAATTTAAGGTACTATATACTTTAAACTTGCATATAGCCTTACATTGAATGATAATTTGTTTGTCTGTGTTGCCATTAGGATTGTGGAACTATTTGTGACTGAGCCATTTAATCCATATTGGGGTGTGCTGAGTAAAAGTCTGGCATACAGCAAAGCTGCATGCGATCCGTTCGTCTACTCTCTTCTGCGACACCAGTACCGCAAAACCTGCAGTGACATCGTCAATCGGCTCATGCAGCGCAGTTCTCTGAATGCCTCTGGGCATCAGCAGGAAAATGGAAAGACTGAGGACATCAGGAAAATTAGAATGTCCAAGGAAATGATAAAAGATGAGGAAGTTGAAACCAGACGTAGAGATTGAGACTGCTGTTGCTATAGAGATAACAATCACAAAGGTAGAGCTGCTACTGTGTAAGGCGAGAGAACAATGAGGGCAATCGAGCCAGCGGGGTGCCAAGCTCTGCATTTCTAAACTCAGAAGGAAATCAAGATTTAACTGTAGCAAAAGAGATTTTAGTAGCAAAAGCTTTTTTCTTTTTCTTTCTTTCTTTCTTTCTTTCTTTTTTCTTTCTTTCTTTCTTTCTTTCTTTTAAACAACTTTAAGGCTGCAATCCATGAGAGCATCGTTCAAAGAGATTCAGTAAGGCCTATTATTGTGGTCTGATTTGTAACTAATGTTATAGTGTTAAAGTGCTGTTTAGAAATATAAATAGATGCCCGCTGTTGTATTAATCTATGGAGAAATGGATACTGACATGAATACATGCTTTACCTTAAATTATACATAAAATGTAATAAAATATAAGTTTGCCTCTAATAATACAAGCGTTTCAACAGAAAACTAGAGACTTTATTTTTTAGATCATGTTTTTTTGTGGAACTCAATGGCATGTGGTTTTGATTTTGTGTAGCATGTACAGTACTGTATCTTCAGGGTTTAGTTGTAAAGCCCCAAAGCAGTGGGCAAATCTATTCTTATGGTGCCTTTATTTATTTGCTTTATTTTAAAACAAAACCTCCTTAGATTACATTTTATAAGACGTTTTCTATCATAACATACACCTTTGGAAGCATGATTCAGACAGTTGTATTGGAATCATATTTTATAAACCAAAGGAAAGATATAGGTAAACAGCAAAAGTCTTATTTCCTTACTTGCCATTGAAAATTATGTTTAGAAATACAGCAAGAAACCTGCAAAAAACAAAAAGGAAAAATCAACATATTTCCCTAATTGTTAAATTGCTAAAGTTCCTATTTCCCAACGCTGTTTTTTGTCTAAGTGTATATGCATATACAATTTTGTATTTTTAAAGAGTATTTATACAGGGTAATTTATTACTGAATGTCACTGTATAGTATAATGTATTGTTTATATTTATGAGAGTATGTGAGTATGTGTGTGAGATGATTTTTGGCTATACTTGGAATTGGGACCATTACTACACTTTGAGATGTAAAAATACATGTTTATTGTTGTTATTGTGCAAATGTAAAGCCTTAGGAAATAACGTCTATTTTTGTTAAACAGGACAAAATGCAGTTTTAAATTTTGCTACGTAAATATATTTGTGACTATAATGAAAATAAATGCAGTAGGTTAGAAAAGAGCTCTATTGCAGAGTATTGTCGTCAGTGTTATTTGTTGACAGGTCTGAAATCATAAAGCACAAAACAAATAGACTGCATGCGGCCAAGTCCAGTTCTAACAAGAAATTTTGATGTATCTTTTTCGTATGCATCTGATATGTGGTCTTTGACACATCACATTCTTTGGCCCCTGAGAAAAGGCAAAGAGTGGAAATTCCTTTAAATGGTAAGGTAACTCCAGAAATAAAAGAGAGCAATTGAGAGAGAAAGACAGGAAAATGGTACAGACAATTACTTTTTTAAATAGTTTAAAACATATTTCAACCCTCTTCTGTTCAGCTAAAAATGAAGACAGTTTTGCACTTTGCTCTTGCACTTCAGTTCAGAAAGCACACAATAGAAAGAAAGCTGCAGTAATTGCAGGTTCAGAAGGAAAGAAATAGAAGGAAGATAACAAGAAGAGTAGAAAGCGTGAAGGCAGATATTACAAAGCTTCAGAACCACAAGAAATGAGACCACTCAAGAATTCTGGGTAATTATTACCGCCTCCCTCATTACCACCCCCTCTTTAAAAGCAAATAGGAGCAGAAGAACATTTCATCAGAATCCAGCAACAACAGCCCCCACAATGATAAAGTCTTTACTCAGGTCTTCCCTTCTCATCTTTTGTGTTTATTCAATTTATTAAAAGTTTTCACTGCTGAGCACGTCATTTCCTAAAGGAGAAAACCAGATACAATCAGCAACACAAAAAATAAATACCTAGAATTATATAAACAACTTCATTATACCTATTACAAATTTGTGAATTTTTAAGGGTCTGTTTAACATTAATGTATGCGTCTATTTAATATTCTATTGCTTTCTGTTTTTGATGCTCTTGATACAGTTTATGGGCAACTAGGCCTACCACTACATCAGGTAATGTACTTTTTGTCTCTTGTAACTCAAATCTTGGTCAACTCATATGGCAAAATAGTATATGTTTGAAATGAATAAAGAATTATTAAGAAAAACTAAGAAATGGAATTATTGCACCTAAAAGGGTAATCAACAAATCAATTGCTTGTTGTTTGGACAGCTGACTACACTACACCTTATCTCTTTTTACAAGACTACTTACAAAATAAATAAATGTACATTTAATATTTTGTCTGTGTAATTGAATTTAATTAAATTAAATAAAAAAAATATGGAAGAAGAAGAAGACCTGCAGAGTTACACTAAGTTTTAAGATTCTATAAAAAAATAATTACTTCATTAAAGAGAGTCACATTGTTAAAAACAGCACTTTTCTATTTTACATTAACTGGAAAGTTTTTATTCATAATACTCTTTATATAATACTTTATTCATGATAAAACTATCAGCCAATTATTTGGTTATCCACCTGTTTTTGCACCTTACTTATCGTAACAGGAAAATAGGTTCTCCTATGCTTAAAAAAACTGTACAAACATACTGATTTAGACACATATACAAGTACAAACATTTAACTCTTTTCACACACACATATGCAAACACAAGCCCAATTTACTAAATTACTATTATTCACTCTAACACACCCACACAAGACACATCACAGACCTCCCCAGGGACACATGCAGTACGCCCAATTAAAAAACCGAGCAAGCGGAAAAAGAAGGGATGGGAGAAAGAAAGGGAGGGAGAGAATAAGAGAGAGAAAGAGAAAGGAGAGATAAAATGTAGAAAAAACTAGTAAGACAGAACTTAACACAAAGTGCTGTCGATTTGTTCTCTGCTTTCTAATCATAAGCTGCACATCCTCACAGTGGCACAATACAGAGCAGTACAGCACATGTTCTAACTTGAGAGAGAAGCTCCTTAGGGACATCAGAGATTATTCTGCACTGAATGCGACTGTTTCGGGTCAAGCTGAAATAACATGCATCCCCTCTGATACCATAATCAACAGTCTTCACAAAGGATTTCTTTAAAAGATTGATTTCTCTGGAGTTAACAAGGTGTTTTTTAGATGATGTATGACATGTAAGGAGTTTTACTTTTTTACCACTGCTTTTACAAATCCCTTACTGAAGCTTTTAGGGGATAATGCAGTTATCCTTTGTTCCAGAACTGTCAATCTCCTCTGCTGTTATTGGCCAAATTTAATGAGGACCTTGAAGATGAGGAACGTAACTGGCACAGACAAGCACTTCTGGTAGTTCCTGTATGGCTTTAAAACAATGTGTCTTACTAAGAAAGCCATTTAGACTGATCAATGCAGAGACAAACATACACCTGCCCAAGCACTGATGGTGTAGCAATTACTGCAAGCTCCTTTAAAATGAAAACAGTCAAAGGTCTATTCGGGCTAATGCAACTAAATCCATGGAGAAATCAATGTGAGGAGGCTGTGACAGACATTAGGACAACGGAAGAAAGATACCTGATATGCAGGAAAACCTGTATTAAGGCAAAAACATACATAGATTCTTTTCTAATTATTTTAAAGCAGGACTTTTCATTTGGTTTTGGTTCAGGATTCCTATTCAACATAAAACAAATGGCAACTAAATTCAATACAATAATGAATACCCTTACATGCAAATATTATAAATGGGAATTTATAAATATTGCCATTAGCATTTGATGTTAAAACAAAATCTATGGAAAATTTATTGTTTGTTTTTTTTCATTTTTTGTTGTTCTAACTACGCACGTTTTATTTGCATTTACTATTTTATTTGTATTGTTTACTTATTTGTGCTGGCTGTATTTAATCTGCGACCAAATTTTGGGTAACCGCCCATTATTTGAGAACCATTGTCATGTCATGTCATGCCAAATGGAATAGGCAGGACTAATAGAAAGTTTAAGGTTATTGTGTATTTTTATGCATGCCAGCATCGAGATTCAATGGATAATCAAGCGTCCATTAGCACTTCTGTGCTTATTTTCTTTTTCAGAGTAGCTTGTTCATGCTCTGCTGTACTTCAGTTTGAATGCTGGCTCCATAAATAACCCAAAAGTTCTTTACAGTCACTTCTTTTTATTCACCCCAACGACAGCATAGACCCAAGTCTGTTTGTGTGCCTCATATAACACTATTTACAGTATTGTTGTTTGTTTTATTAGGTTTCCCTCCCACTTTAAAAGACTGTATATCATTTTATTGGATTAAGAAGGATCATTTGTAGCCAGTAAATGTTTTTATGGCAAAAGTCTGGATTTAGCAATAAATGTAACAAGAGAATCTGCTTTGACAGTCAGTAGGTATTAATGTTTTGAACCTGCATTTACCACAATGGTCATTACACAGAGAAACTGTTGAGTTTCTTCACAGTATGTGTTTTTAATTATAAAAGTTACCTTCTATTATTAGTTGCTACATTTTTATTTAAAAGAAAGGCTTCAGCAAGCAATGTCATATTGTCAGTAAAATATTGTAATGTACGCAAACACACACCCCACGCACCAACTTGATAGGTTGTTCAAAAGATATCCCCAGCATCTAAGCAATTAGTGTTCATTGTTTCCATAGCAACCCAAAAGACCAGTGGAAAGGAGCCAAAACTTGGACCATAATTGGGTTTTTTCCTCAGTTTTCTAAACATTCCCTCACTAGTACGTACTAAAAGCTCTGTGGATTAAATTTTGCACATTTTGATTAAGTGTAATTTGAAAGACACTACTATATCTGCTGTCCTGCCATTACAAATCTCCAAGTTACTAAAAGAAAACACAGACCTTGATTTGTGCCTTAGGAATAAAAAGGAATAAAGGAATAAAAGGAATTAAAAGCTGCAGAAGTTACAGTAAAGATGTCGATGAGTATGATGGAACCTTCAGTATTGTGTTAAGGATTAATATGATCTTCGAAACATAAGGAAGAATTGATCTACAAAGCTTTTGGTGCATATCAATACTATAGAGGAAATACTGGGAACTATACGAGATAAAAAAACATCCACAAAAACAGTAACAAAATTTATATGTAATGATCGCCTACACTAATCTGCTCAAAGTTAACTAACAGCTACAGTTAATTAACCAGCAATAATGTAATTCAGTGTACTGTAAAAAAGGTATGTCATGCCTAAAACAAGATACACAGGAAACTGGTAAATTAGGCGACAGCTTTGTGATTAAACAGGTTATGCCGTTTATTCATTGGATCCAACCTCAGCAAGTCAAACCACGTCACAAAACACGTCTGATGTGTTTTTTTAATAATCTATTCCAATTAGTCATTATAGAAACAGCTGTTTATCTGTTCAACAATTTGCATCTAATAAACACAGAGGCAGAAATAGTATTATAATTAACACGCCAAATGGTTAGAGTCAGTCAACTGAATAAAAGCTTAACAGACCAGATCAGGAGGGCAGCAATGAGAAGTTTATGAACTGTGATCCACACAAGGTGGAAAATGATATATTCATTCAGAAAGGTTATGACGCAAATGCTGTTTGCATGATTGTATCTGATTGCTGTGTTTAATAAGGGTTCAGAAGACCTCTATAATAGCCGTGGCTAAAGAATCAACTTCAGCCTGGGAGAGAGCTTCAGAGAGCTTCAAAATGCACACACAAACTTCTAAAAGCATCTCAGTTGTGGAGCTGCAAGCGCACACACACAGCACAGTAAACCTGTTTTCATTATCTGCAGGGACAGAAAAGGCTGCAGTGACACATGCACACAAACACATATAGACACACCACCATTATACTCCTGTCATTGCAGTAGAAGGTGAAATTTGATATGATGGAGGTTAAGCAGTTGGTTAAGGGCAGGTCACTCTTGCACACCTTCCATTCCTATGACTGTCTGGCTTAGTCAAGTCCAAGCGGCCATCACCAAGGAAACACAGTTTTAGAAGCTCTTTGTATTGTTTTTCTTCAGGTTTAGGATTGACGTTTTTGTTATTGGACCCATTGTAAAAGGCTGATTTTAGACAATTTAGTCTTGTAAAGCTATATTAAAAGTCTCCAGACAAAGCTTTAGAAAATCATACTGATTTCTCAAGTATGTGAGAAACTAGTGGCATAATGAATGAAGTATTTTTGTGTGTTAAAAAATGTACTGCCAGCCTGGTCCATACACTTAATACTATACTAATACTGAATATGTTCCCATCTTGCCATCATCTGTAAAAATTGATATTTCAAAGTATTAACTTGGAATTGTGCCACAATACACCTATTATCCTTGAACCGATATGTAAGTGTGGAAAACATTTTAAGGTCTGAAAATCCTGTTTATCCATGTACAGGACGTATAGATCTGACAATGAACCCAGTTCTATTGGATTTTCTCTTCAATGTTTTGTGATCGATCTCTAAATGCTAATGAAAAACTCGAAGACACTTTGTCCTGACTGCTTATGTACTTCAGACAGCCATGTAGATAAATACACCAACCACAGAGATCTGTGATCCAATGTTACAGAAAATGATAAATATACCTGAGATTTTGTTCTTAGCACATAAGGAAAAATAATAGAGGAGATATAAACAGCTAGTGTAAGGCATATCCAATTAGAAGAAAAAAAGTTTAGATGAAAGACATGGGGAGAGGTGAGAGGCGGCTGCAGGAGATGCTGGCTTCAATGCTGCTTCCAAGTCAGTGACCATTAGAAAATATACTATTACTAGCTCCTGCAAGATTCATAATGACTGAAACTGCTTTGTGTGTGTGTGTGTGTATGTGTTTGTGTATGTGCGTGTGAAAGTGTAGGCGGACATGTGCGAGTTCTTATTTTAATTAACACTCACTATAATCATTTAATCAAACAGCAGAACTGGAATCCCAGTTTGCAAAAAAATGCATCTGCTGCAGCATGTCACCAATGACGTTCAAGCGATGACACGCACTCACTAATTCTCATGACAGCAGCAGGACCCAAAAGATGTGAACCTGTGTGCTCTCACTGATGTGGCAGGCTTGCTAACATAACCGTCACTCAAAGCACACAAAGCATTTTCTTGGTTTTGAATAATGTAGCTCTCAGATATCATATAAGATATGACAAGTGGCTGGTGATTCACAGGATATGATTAATCAGATCTTGGAAACAGAAGAAGAAAATCACGGCTTAAAAAAAAACATCTGCCATGTGCAGATATTCAGAAAAAAATCCTCATAATTTATAGTCAGCAATAAAAATTCATAACTGCTGAACCTGTTAAGCATTTCTGTACTATTTAAAGGGATAGTTCACCCAAAAATAAAAATGATGTCATAATTTGTTCATCCTTATGTCATTCAAACCCTGTATATTGCTTTTTTTTATTGGTGAAACACAAAAGAAGAAATTTTGCAAAACGCTGGTTACGGCACCCATTGACTTCCATTGTACCTTGTGTCCATATATGAAAGTGAATGAGTGCCGGTCTTGTCTGTTGGGCTGAAGCAAGAAAGTCATACAGATTTGACATGACATGAGAGTGAGTAAATTATAACCAGCATGTTTTCTATGTTTACAGAAGATTTTGTGCATAAAGCTATGACCGATTTTTGCCATTGGTCTTATTCAAACCTATACTTTGGATTTGAACAAAAGGTCTGAATCATTCTATTACACATGCTGAAATTTATGACCCTTAAATGTCAGAGCCGGGAAAAAAACGCAAGGAATTATCTATCCGCCTCCTAAAATCAATTAACCCCAGACCCCTCATTCTCCCCAGATGCAATTCTCATCATTCTTAGATTACCGCTTGACCATCAATTAAAGGCACATTACTGTGGCGCGATGCAGGCAGTGAAAAATGGAAAAATCAGAGGTGGACATTTTGGAAAACCACAGCACTGCTGTGTTCACACTGCTTCCACAGACGGAAGCTGATTTTCATAAATGTCAGCAGGCCCCCATAGTACAACAGGAGCTGTGTTGATGTGTTGTGACCTTCAGCATGAAAATTATCTAGACAGTTCTTGAGATAAGCCAAGACTGAACTTATTAAATGCAAGCATGATGTGTTTTAGGTTAAGTAGATGTATTTGCTTTTCAAGTATATCTGAAACTGATACTACAGTCTTGTCTTGGTTTTTTTAAATCACAGTAACAAATAATACTAGAATCGTGAAACAATGAATAACCTGCCATACAAATTAAACTGTAATATGAAAAGTGAGTGTTAGGTAATGAGCGATGTGATATTCCCATGACTAAATGATGTGAGGACCTGAACACATGCTTGATAATGTGACATGAGTATGTGCATATGTTATTAATGTTTCCTCTTTCCAAAGAGGTTCATTTTAATTACCAAAGTCTCTGCGAAAATGAAAACGAATATTGTATTGTATTGTATTTGCTAACCTAAATTGGAGTTTCTTTATTTCTCTTTCTTTAGCTTTACTGTAAAATTCTCAAGTGCTATCAACCACAATATGTTACAGAAGGTAATGACTAGGACTATCCAGTTATGCCTTACACTTAAAATATGCCTCTGTTGTTATGCTTTCAGAGCAGATCAGGCTGCAGAGGGAATACAGGGTTATGACAGAAATTAAAGTCTGAGAAGACAGTGATGAGTGACTCATAGATGTGTCACAGGCCACATGTGTAGGCACACGCTAGCGTCCAGGAGTGTGCAAGCATCAGATTTAAATTACAGGCAATCTCCTATTCTTTCATTATTACCCCGGGTCTCAAGCCAGCAAAGCTTTAATTGTTGAAAATAACAAGCATTCAATTAACGCATAGTGATTAGAGCTCCAATATGAGGTTCGCAGAGACTGTCAAAACCTTAAAGGTACAACAAATAATCCTGAATAAGCCATTAGTCTTTTTTATGATATTCAAATAATTCAGCAAGCTTTTTTGTTGCATATTACTGTTATGTCAGGGAATCAGAAGGAAGGAAGGTGCCGTTCAGCAATGACTTCTTTCATAATATTCCACAGTTTCTTGTATCTTAGGGCTTAAATAAGCAGTAACTGTAATTATTATTCTCCATCCTTAATTCTAAATAGAAACACTTTATAATGTGATTAAATCCAACCAGGAATTACAATAACCTACTAATTCATGACCTACTATTTCACAACTACAGTACACAATGTCTACACTCTCTAATACACATTTTAAATATCAATGCAATTTATTGAAAGTAAACCAGGACAACAGCAAAACACGACAGGGCAGAAAAGAAATCCAAATATGTTGATGCCTGTAGCTGTTTGCTGGAGAGGGAAAGACTCTCATATGATCATGCATTAATGCTTCAAGTAATCCAAAATGAGTTACTAACACTTCACTAATCATTAGAGTAATGAAATCATTTAAACATTAAAGACAACATTTGCCAGAGAGTGCCTGTATTTAAGAGTTAAGCAAAATTGTTTTTTTTAAATGTGAAGGTACTCCTTATTTTCTATATTGGAACATTAAAGCAATCTCTCTTATTTACTTGACTGATTGTAAAATCACTTGTCGTTCATTTAAAACTTTTTTGTTGGTCGAACTAAGGATGGTGTGGGGTATTACATGACAATCAAAAGTATCACTCATACAGAATATATTTGTTCAGTCTTCCTCTGGAAAGCCCATGCAGGTGGGTATAGACCATCTGGATGAGAAGATATTTCGGAAGTCCCTATTTTAAAACCACATGTGGTGTCAAAACAGGAAATGTACCGGCAAATGTTTCTACAGCCTGGTTTATTCCATAAATGATTCAATTAATATCTCTGCTACCATTCTGTGAAAAACTAAGCCAATTATATTTGCCTTACAGCTGCTGATGTCATAGTCCAATGTTTCTTATTGCCTTTTGCTATGGGTTGCTATTTTTGGTTATTTGTGTCATATCTTATGACAATTAGAATCATCTTTGGTGGAAATCTGAAAACCAATACATAAATATAATGATGAGCGATGACATGACTTTACTTTAAGTAGAGTGTACTTTAAACCAGCACTGTGCAATAGCAAAGACTGTTCCACTATTACTGTACTATTTTTCTGCCTTTTTATACATTCTTCCATGTACTGAAATAAACTAAAGTCCTTTAGATATCTTTCAAGTGAGCTATATTGTTTTTGCCCACTAATTTCTGTCCTCTTAGGCTACAAAATCCCATGAATAATGAAGACTATGCCCTTGCAATTTCTACACAGAATCTTTTACAATTTATGCAGAGAGATTTCAATCACAGGCTTTACCTTCTCAAGCTTCTTGGAGCATATCTGAATAATTCATTATAAGAATATTCATCTCCTTCAAGAGTTAGATGCAAATGAAAGTTTTGATTAAATTGTCATGACATCACCAGGGCTGCCCTTAAAGAAACAAATGCTAATCTGAGTTTTGTCCTCATGTAACTCTCATCTTAAATTATCAAATAAAACGTGATGAAGTATTCTAGCAGTCGCGTCTATCAAAGAGAAAACATGGCATATAACGCATAATTGTGTGTTATCAAAGTTAAAATTTTAATGCGTCTAGACTCTCTTTTAAATCAGAGCAGACCGCTGAATTAAGCTGCAACAGAATCACTGAAATCTTCTAGCATAAATAACATCCTTGTCATCCAACTTTAACTTTTTTAATATTTACTTCCCCAAATGCTTAAAGACAAGACATCAAACTTATACAATAACAGCACTTCAGGGAGACTTTAGCAATAAAAGAAGCTTAAAATAATTTCTCTCACATACTGATAAAGAATAGGCCCATCTTCTTTGCCCACACTGTATGTAAACAGCACCTGAAATCAACATGTTCAGCATTTCTTTCTTCATTTATATAATCTCTGACTTACATGCTTACTATTCTCACTTTTACATTTATATATCTTTATATCACTTATAATTTTAAAGCTAGCCCTTCAGTCAACAACAGATGAGACTTTGTGTCCTTTAGTAAATTGAACAGAATTGAAGAACATTATAAAGTCTCATGAATTCAAAAAATGATCTTTGAACCAATCAGACTCCACTTATTTGTGGCTGCCTTCTCTTTCCCACAGTGGCCAATACAGCAAATTCATTCTCATTATTGTCTGAACGAATCACACAATCATCTGTCTGATGATGCCCTGCAGCCCAAATCGCACTCTATCAAGCCTAAATTACTACTGTGGGCAAGATGAAAGTGGTATTTATGAGTGTGTGTATCCATGCGTTTGTGTCTACAATGTGTGTTTTTATTTCATGCTAGAGCACTGAAACCAGTTTAAAGGTGCTCAAAACTTTGTAACCCTTCATATTTCTGTTCAGTTCTATACATAACGATTATATTAAATGAATGATCATATAAAAATGTACAAATGTAAAAGTTAATCCCCACAACTTCTTACTTTGTGGAATGAAGCAAACTAACGTCAAAACCCTTTAAAAAAAGTATGAAATATATTACAACCTAAGCAGCCAATCAAAAACTTTACTATTACCTACATGACTTTGGTCAAACAGATATTTGATCTCCCTGATAAGATATGTTTTTCCCTATGAGAGATTCAAACTAAAAACAAACAATGGATGAGTCATACGCATGTTTGTCTCTCCATCCGCCCACAGAAACACAACGCTCCTGTATTTCTCTAAGGATTCTGTGAGGTGCAGGTGAAAAGCAGACAGACATAGTGAGAAATGTGTTTGAGGAAATAGAGCAGAGAGCCATGAATAATGTGTGTAAAGGGGTGTGTGTCTGCAATGTCATACTCCATGAGAGTGTGGCCAGCTCATCGTGAGTAAGATGCTGTGAGGTATATTTATCATTTGTCACATACAAAAGTGTAATATTATGTTTAGGCAACTCAACCTTATGTTCTGATGTGTATTTAGAGGATACAACAGCATGGGGTGAAAGGTTTGATGTGGATGACTGCATTTTGTAGAAGCCCTAATTCCTCTGCATAAAAAGTCAAAAGGGGAAAGGGGCTCAGAGTAAGAATTGGCTGACGTTTTTAGGTCAACTGACTAAACATTAAAAGGCTCTGCATACCAACGGTGCTGGGTTTCATTAGTGCGAAACCATGCATGCTTAAACATGAAATTAGGTTTTAGATCTGTTAAAGGTGTTCAATTCTCTTTTATTATGCATCCTGATGGCTGAAAATGTTCATGTCAGATAGTGTTCCTTGTGTTCCATAAGATACAAAACCCATTAACTCTCCCTCAAAATATATGATCTAACATAGCTGAAACCTAGTAACATCTCACATCTCTCAAACATCTCATTTTCATGTTGAATAACTCACTCAAACTGCTCCTAATAATCCTGAATGTAAACATACTGTTAACAATAATGACTAGACTACTAAGAAACTTATTACTAAAAATAATAAAGACAACTGGAGTGGACAGTATGACCTCGGTCATAAAAGGGAGACGGAGAAGAAAAGCGCCGCTTTAACGCATGACCCTACAAGTGCACTCGCTGACGTCATCCACATCTCCCGTTACTACAGATACTCAAGTACAGCAACTGACCTCAGTACAGTGATCGAAAACTGGTTATTTTTAAGATTTTGCCACTTAACAACATTTACACAATCCACCTACACAACACAAAAGAGGGAAACCACAATAAGAATAAAATCTTCTTACAGGATAAAAACTAACTTTAAATTGAACATGTAGAATTATTATTAATTAAGATACGTATGTAATTAAATTAATTATTAATAGACTGATTTCATTGGAGGATTTAAAAACTACAAAAACCGTCACACAATTATTGTATTGCAGGGTGTATATGCAACTGTAATTTGGAAACTGGATGGAAACTAAACACAGGTTAACACAACATCACATAATACATTGGCGACTAATTGTTAGCTACATCCAGTTTTGTGTTTCTCTGTTGAAGCGTTAAAGAACGACACACTGAAATGGTATTTGCTGCCCTCTAGTTGTTATATAGATAAACTGATACATCGCTGCAAACACCGACAGTTATTATTAGCAACAGACAAACTAAAAACAAACAACATGCACATAAATAGAAAACAAATATGATTGTATGTTTTCTGTAAAATACAGTATGTTTCCATGCCACAAACAAAGTTAAACGAAGTTCATACTGCACCCAAAATAAACCTTTTGTCATCGCCAACTCACCTGTCGAAATAACTTCCATCACTTTCTTCTGTGAAAGCGAATGCGACTAGCAAGTGATTTATATCCAACTCAGAATAGGCTCCATAAAGTAGTCCGTATAGGAAAATTTGTGTCAGGAAAGCAGTGAAAGTTAACTAATAAGCTTCCAAAGCCATCCACAACTCGAGAATCAAACACCTGCTCCATTATAGTTCGTGTAGTAGAAAGTAACAACGTTCAATATCGTTCATCCCGGATCACGCATGCGCCTTCTGTAAGCCAATCAAATATTAGGTGTGATCGACCTCATGCAGCTCTGCGCGCACACATCAGCACATGACATCAGAGTACCGCGAGAGCCATTAAAAAACACTACTGTATGTTTGGGATGTTAAAGCTATTACGAATCTGTATATGGCGTCTTGTGAATGTCTTCTTTTTTTATTATTATTTTATTTTATTCTTACCAATTTTGGAGCTTCTGTTTTTGTTGCCTGTAATTCTGTAATAATGTTTAATGTTCTTCAATAAAAAAAATAATAAAATAAAATAAAATAAAAACACTACTCACGGATCGCTCTCGTGGTATTTTGTAAAAATGTTCAATAAAATGTATTGCTATGCATTAAAAAATATTTACAATGTTTAAGAAGTAGCTTAAGAACATTCTGGGTTTTAAATAAATAATAGTGAAATAATAGGAAACATATCCTGATAAATGAGAATGTAACTGTCAGGGTGTATTAAAAAAAGCATGCTATACAGTACAGTAGGTAAACATACCTAACGACTCCCATCTGCTTTTCCCCAAATGCTTTTTAATGTATTGAGCACCTCAGAGACGTTCATTACTAAAAAAATTAAACTATTTACTAGTTAACCAGGCAATCAATGCAGTTGAAACTCTATAAAAACATTTATAAAAGAAGATATTAAATGATCAAAGTGGAAGTAAAACTGTTCTGTAAAACCCTGATCTCTGTACAGTCACAATATCAGATTAAAGAAAAAGTTACATTACAGTGACATTAGGCTTAATTTTCCAAGATGTACATGATAGCTTTTGTGCTGATTACACAATCCTTTCAGGAAGTAATGGGCCTGTGGTTCTTACATTTTTGAGCTAAACAAATAGGAATTGACAATGCGTTGCTTTAAGTGAACTTTTTATTGACTGCTAAATTTTCTGAATCTCTACAGAAAGGTTAAGTTTCTGGTTTATTGAAATACCTAGAAACTTTAAAACAGATGAATAAAATAACTTTTGATTTCTCAGCATCACTGGAAACTAATACTTCCTAATAGCAAAGTGAAGTGATGAAAGTGTCCAGCACCTGAAAACATATGTCATAAAATGTATCATAATTTTAATTTTGGCCAAAGGTGAAACCAGCCACCCATCACAGGCTTAACAACTCATTTCTTTGTCAGGGCTACGTCCACAAAAAAGCAGAGTCCCTGAGCACCTGGGCCAGCTTCTGGTTAAAAGGCCTGTAGAAGTTTTGCAGGATCTCCTTGGTTATAGGAAGCATTGGACCAAGATTTCTATTGGCTGGTCTTCTTGTGTTGGAGGCGGGGCTCTTCGTGATGTCCGCTTCCTTCTGGAGCGTGAGAGGTCCTATAAGGTAGATGGATGGATAGATTTGCATATAACAATGACAAATTTAGCAAACAGACAAACATAATAAACAACTCACCTAACTGTAGAAAGTCAAAGACTCTTCGCATTGTGTTTTTGCGATTGGCAGCATGATCCTCCAGTCGTAGGATGAGAATCTGCTCCCTACTAAAAACGCTCAGCCAGTCCAGCAGGTATATGACATATAGTCCAACCTGAAGCCTCACCTACAGAAAACAGGAAAAAAACAGAAATTGTTGTATGTATTATATGCCGTGTATATTAATTTGTTCCATTAATGCAATGCTTAAGTATTACTAATATGACACTTTAAACGTGTGAATTTACATAAAGAGCCCATTTTTGAGCAGTCAGATAGTAAAGTGCTATTCAATCAATCTCATTTTTTGTTTCATGAAAAGAAAAACAGTATTTTTGAATGATGACAATTGATTTGTTCACCAACAGGGGGACCCAGAGGCTCAGTGAAGCAAAGACAGTCCTTAAAATTTCAGTTCAACATCATTTTTAGCCCTGCTACAGACAGTAGATTACCATATGAATTAAAATAGTTTAATGTGAAATATTAAAGTATAACACAATACCATACATTCATTAAAGAGCCATGATTCAGCATTAAAAAAATGTACTGGTTCATCAAACAGCTCTAAATACAGTGTGTCACAGCCATAAATCAAACACTCATGAGTTCAAGGTGGCAAAACAATCTACATAACATTTACATTTCTTTAGAGTTGCTTTCATTTCAGCTTCCTGCAAAGGTAAAGATCATCTTCTGGCTCCACAGGGCCAGAACAGCATCTTATCTATCTGGGTGCACCTGGTGGCTGAACCAATTACATCATATCAGACTGAATTTTTTTTACTCTGACCACATTTGGTGCTTAATCCTAATCATAAAAACCCACTTTGATTCACTCACAACTTTGTATTAAATTAAAGGAATGGTTCCTTTAAAGTAAAAATTCTGTTATTATTTTCTCACCCTCAAGCTATTTCAAACTGTATGATTTTATTTTTTATTTTTAGATGAACTGTCCTTCGAGGCAGAAATAAGAAATGTGCTAAAATCCTATACTCTCCCATACCATATTAGTGGACGCATCAGGTTTCACATAATGCAGTTACACTCACGGGCATTAAGTTGTTGAGAGTGGTGTTGTAAATACAGGAACGGATGGATCTCTCAGCCAAGCAGACCTCAAACAGCTGAAGTGATTCTGATACTCGCTGGTGAAAATCCTCCACAGATTTATTAGCCATGCCGAAGTACAGATAGTCTGAGTAAAGCCTGCTCTCTCACACAAATACATACACAACCACAGCGTAAGAGGTAAGACGATAATCTAAATGGCATTTTTCATGCATACAGTAATCTAACTCTGGTTATGAAATCCAAACCACAGTAATAAAAATGTAAGATTTACACAAAGGAAATGGTACCTCTCTACTGGGTCTCTGAGCATCACAATAAATCTGGCATCTGGTTGGACAGCATGAATGAAGTCTTGTACCAGAAAAGGAGGCTCCACCCCTGTGCCATTGTCGTAGAAATACACCCAAGCATTGTTGTCCCACATAGTGGATGCACTCGCTTCACCTGTCAATTAACCAATGATTTAAGAGTTTTTGTATAAAATACCTCATTATATCACATCTAATGATGTAGAGCAAATTCAAGTGAGTTTTACAGATAACCAAGCAGATATTTAATGACTATAATGATTATTGATAGAAACTAAAGCATA
This sequence comes from Beaufortia kweichowensis, assembly GCA_019155185.1. NCBI lineage: Eukaryota > Metazoa > Chordata > Actinopteri > Cypriniformes > Gastromyzontidae > Beaufortia > Beaufortia kweichowensis. The sequence continues at coordinate 12,127,220 of CM032805.1, forward strand.
ACTAAAACCATGTAAATATTTCATTTGCCATTGTGAAAAGAATGCACAAGTCGATGAATATTGTCTGTGATTATATCTTACTGTGTTATTTGATGTGACTTTAATATCTTCTTGTCTCAGTAGTCAAAGAAAGAGATTTTCATTATTATTTTAATACCTTTGCTATGAGTCATAACAGATGGGCAGACCTTGACCGTATTCTCTAAAGCCTCTAATAGAAAATAAAGTCTGTGTTTTAACCACTGTGAATCATCATATTCAAAAATATTAAATAACTAAACCTCATTTTTAGTTATGCATTAGAATAGTAACTTTACCTATTATAATGTCAACCTTTTCTGAGCTTTCGGCGGAGTTGTTCATCAACTGATCTTGAATCCGATTGGCTGCTTGGTCAAACAGATCCAGGTAGTCTTTAAGTGGGTATGGGTTATGGAAACCATTATTCAACCGGATAATACCTGAAATCAGGGGACAAATGCAGAATAATTATCAGTTGCATCCGTTGCTATGGTGTTTTGAGTGGTTGCTATGTGGTTGTGTAAGTCAAAAGAGCCCACCACTATAATATAGACATCTAATCCCTAGATATACTGTATGTTTGGGAACTTCTCATTGTAAGTAAATGTAGCTTTTTCTAGCAAGCATCACTAATTACAGGACAGCTGTTTGCTAGCTGTGAAACTGTGTAATAAATTAAATGTGATAAAGCCCAATGATCTGCGATAAAATGAAGCAGATGCTCTGCACAGTAAGAAATGAGAGTGACAGAGAGATGGATGAGTATTTGACTTAGAAAACCAAACAGCACCAGTTACAAGTATTTACATTTCAACCGTATGAATAATCTATTAAACATTGAAACCTACTGAATCCAAAACTCACCAAACCTCTTTCTCGTCCACCAATGTGGTTCCTTCATCGTAGTGAAATGGACCTCGGGATGTAGCCGTAACCGGTCGTAGAGATCCGTGGTGCCACATTTGGGCTGGCCGATGATGTAGAAAAAAGGCAGGCAGCGCAGACGGTAATGACTACCCGCATACTGATGAAGGTGGGCCGGAAAGGCTCTGCGCAAGTGGTCATATATGGCCTGAAAGCGTTTTGAATAAAGAACATACAAGTTTTTCCCGTATGGATCTGCTGTGATATTCCCAAAAAACTCCTCATACCAGCATGGATTTTTGAGATGGGGAAGAAATTTGTGAGGAATGGCAGAAAATATCTGGGGAGGAGAAAGAGCAGAATATTAAATAATTTATAGATGTATGTCATCTTTATTCATATATGGGTAGTTAACATTAGAAACATACGCGAGGCTCTCTATCCCTCAGTTCTCTGACATCAGGGACTCTTCTATGTCTAAAATCCACTTTGGCCACAATGTTTCTCACCATCTCTCTCACAGTTGTGTAGTCTGTATTGGAAGTCAAGTTAAGCGTCAGCTGTGCCGGGTGAGATAGTATAGTCAGGTGATATGGTGATGGTGTTAGAAAAAGCCCTTTCTGGTCCCTCGTCAAGATGTAAGATGCCATGATGAGAACAGTGACTATAAGCCCAAAAACAAAGCTTAAGATTTTGATTTTCCTTACAGACCCTAGTGTCCCGGGCATCCATGCCTGATGTTGTGCTCTGTTGTATTCTATGATGGTTAATACACTCATCCACCTGTTGCCCAGGTTTAGAAACGCAGACCTGTTGTCACAGTACTCCAATTTTTCAGTGTGGCAATTGAGAAGCCCATGTCTGTGGTCCATTTTGTGTCACGTTAATTTTATCCCCTTCGCATATACAGCGAACCCCATTGATGTGAGTTACTGTGAAGATTGCTTCATCACACTACTTGTCTGAAGTACGCCATAACCCGAAAGAGCTTTACCAATGAAATCAACATCTTTCAGACGGCAGATGCTGTGCGGCTTCAGGTCATTGTTTGTAATGGAATGCCTGTGGGCAGGGAGACAGACAGTGGAATGAGAGAGCCGGCGAGCTTCCAGCACGCGCGGCGATGAGTAAGAGGTGTGGGAGAAGATTACAGCGCTCCTTTAATTTAGCTGCCACAAATGATACGGCAGCAGCACGACGCAAAATTTGTTGTGAAGGTCACAATGTTCCAACAGCAGCTTAGGTCTCAGAAATGGCTATACCTGTAAGACAGATGAAGAGAATTACAGCAAACAACACCATTATTTTTTATACTGCAGGTCAGGAGACTTTTTGAGTTTTACTTACAGTATGTTTTGTGTATAAATTTAGATGTTTGTGTAGATATAGAAATAAGTAGATACAAATAGACAGAAATGAGATAATTGTTTATATACAGTAACAATTATAGAGCTATAAAATAAATGTGGAGAGAAAAAAAGTTTGACAGATTTAAACGAGAAAGTTTTGCATTTATTCTGAAATCTTTAAGTTTTGATTGAGACACTGTTAAGATCACTTACTGTATAAAACACTATAGGAGACATGTGTGAGCATATTGAAATCATTAAAAAAACATAAGTAAAAAAAAAAAAGAGACATTAAAAAGACCTCCCTGATTTTTCGTTTCAATGGAATGGGATGTCGGTAATATTAAAAAACCTGTCTGTCTCTCACACATGGCAATAGCACTGGGATGAGGTTTGGAATAACATCAGAGAAACAATGGCTAAAAGATCACACAGTCCACAGTGTGTGTGGGGGAAATGTATATATGTGGGTTCTGTGTCTGTGATGTGTGTTTTGGAAGTGTGTAATCCATTTAGACATCACAGCCTCAGGATATGCCTAATTAAGATCAGAGTAGACCAGCTGCAAGCTAATAGATAGATTTTTTATTTAACACCATCCCTCCCCCCATTTGGTATACCCTTATTTACTTTTTTACTTTAACTTTGTTGTTTCTTCAACAATATATACATATACAATAAAGGCACAACACTTTTATCTTTTATTATTTACATTTATTTAACAGATGCTAAATTTGTTATTTCTAATGAGAATTATAAAAGCAGAAGCATTTACCATTTTGCTTCTCACAACAAAACCACCATAGAAACCTAGAAAATCATAGAAAACTGTTTAAAAATGTACAATAAAGAAATGGTTTATCATAAGCAGAGAGCCTTATTAAAGTTCAAGTTTTTATGTATGTTATTATGCCTAAAGGTTATAAATATTATGTAAGTTGTTATTTTAAGATTCATTTTTAATAAACATTTGCAAATAAAAATTTAAGACTCACAGCCGTACCTAGTTTAATTCTATTTAACATGAATAAATTAGATCTCTAACTCTAAACATCAAAGTAAGGTGAGGAAAGAAAACACTGGCACAAAAAATGAATAACAAAACATTTCCCCTCAAAACAGAAATAGATTCTTGTTATTGATAGATATGCAGGGATGGAAATTCTAAATCAGGGCTTTTAAAAACCCCAAATTAATTTGTAGATCTTTGGCAGATTAAAGGTCTACTGGGTGCTCTGGTGGAGCGTTTGCCTTCATCATTTCATCAGATGGTCCAGGGCTGTTATTTACCGCCTAATTGTGGTCAAATTTATGTTCGGGATGTCATTAACAAAAATGTGACTCTACCAAAGCCCATACAGACCTCAGTAAACCATGCTGAACTAATACATAGATGTGGGACTTATAAATTATAGATAATTTCCTATTTGTGCATAAAATATGGTTTGAATGAGGCAGGGAAAGAGACAGATTAATGAAAAATGAAAAGAGGTACTCAAAGGAGGATGTGTGCGTTCCCATGGAGATGAAGGCAGGTGTCATTGATCTGTGTTGCCATGGAAAATTCTGCGAGTGTTTATGTGCATGCTCACCTTAAATGACATTCTAGTGACAGATTGCGTTTCTGAGTCACGTTATTTGGCAAAAATGAGCGTTTGACGTAAACATCCGTTTTTGTCAGCGTTGGTATCTATTTTAAGCATCAGCGTTAAATTTCTGATGACTTTAGCGAGGGGTTGGGCTGACATTGTGCACTGTCACTTTAAATAAATTTTAGAATAACAAACCCAGCTCTAAGTATGGAGAGCTGAGCCATCTGTGAGCATGTCGTCATAATGAATCTGACTGAAGTAGAGGAGGAGTCTGAGACAGCGTGATGATGTATAAGCGCTGAAATGAGCACTCACTGCGGGAACGCAATAGCTCAGTGATTTATTACTGAGACCCATCATTATACCTGTCAATCAAAACTATAGGTGAGGAGATCAAGTACAAACCTTCGGAGATGTTTTTGATTGTGATTATGCAAGGCTGACGCATTTAAACGCATAAGCACATAATAAGCATAAGCGAAATGCAAAGCTTCTCAAAGGTGAAGTGTGTTATTTTTCTGAAAAAATCAAATGGCTGGATAAACAGATACCCCAAACTCAAAATGTCTTCAGTTGACCCAATGTTGCTATGTCTAGTTGGTTATGATGCTTCAACAAACACAGCAATGTTTGGAAAATTCTGCAGTGTTTACACTTTTTGAGGAAAGCAATCTGCAAACTTATCTAGTTTTTTGTTCACATTTAGCAACAATATCACAAATAACCAACCCAAAACTGTCTAAACATAATTCACGAGCACATATGTCTTTCTGTGCACCCCCTGCCACCAAAACCACAGTCATAAAAGAGGGTGGCAGAACTGGCAAGACTGTCGCTTCGGAGCACAGAAGCTGCCCTGTCTGTGCCAGATAATGCCATGACTAATGGATCAGAGTATACAGGAATGGATCTGGACAGAAGAGAATGCCAAGGATCCTGGAAAAAAAAATCTGAGCTGAGAAAGATGGAGCTTACATAGAAACAACACAAAGAGTAAAGGCTACAAACACAAAATAACAAATTGCAACTATTTAAAAAAAAATAGTTTTGCTTTGTTTCCTTTGGGAAAATTGCTATTGAAATAAAATTGAATTATACATAGAAGATTCTAGAAGTTTCAAATCTTGTCAGTTTTGTTGATACTATATAGCACTTTTCACAATGCATATTGTTTTAAAAGAAAAAAAAACAGAAACACTAAAAACACACAGTATTATTGTCTTAAATTCTACACTAACCCCTTACTGAGCAGTTCTATTTAAAGAGAAAAAAAATTATGTCCTATAATATATACATGCCTGTAGACTCTCAATGAGCAAGCCGAAGGCGACTGTGACATGGATTGATATACTCTGGCTCTAAGAAGATACAGAAAGCAAAATACTTGCTATCTTCTGTCCCTCAGCTTATCTAAATTCCCCTATACCTTCACACACATACAGACTGACATATACACATTTCATTTGTACAGTGTCAATAGGGGAAACACGCAGTAATAACATCTATCTCACAGTCTGTACAAGTGAGAGGAAATGAATGAATGTGACAGCTGATAGAAACAGAAAGAGTCTGAATATTGGTTATACTAATATTCAGTCACATATTCTAAGCAATGTGGTCGTTGTTAGGATCTCTGTAAATTTTTTCCTTCTCTTACTTTCTCTCTGTTTTGTTTGCTCTCTCCTCCAGCCATTTTTTATCATTACAGACACTATAATTGTTCATTATAAATGTGAATAAACATAATACGTTCAGTAAAATGTGAACGTTAAAAATGTGATTAATAATCAAATAATAAATTGTAAAAAAAAAAGAATTATTTATTTGACACGTGCCCTTATTTCTCATATTTCCTGCTCCACAATGACAATAATTGCAGAGATTAGATTTCATTCAGTAATGACATTCAGTAGAAAACAAATACTTATCAAAAGACATTATGAGAAAATACTCTTTGTACAAGAATGTGATGTGTGACACAAACAGCCCATAGATAGCAGTTCAGTCTCCAGAGTGACAGGTTAATTAATACAGTCACGCTGTGAAAAACTCAGACGCTTCCTGAGCTATACAATCTAAGTTCAGTTTCATATTCATCTACATATTCGCACATGTTAAAATTTTAGAGAGAAATATGGGAAATGTTTGCAATTTTGCAATTTTTATTCCTTTAACAAGCTTATAGGGGAAAAAATATTCCATTACCTACAATACTGTATGTAGCATGACAGTTGTTATTTACTTCAGCAGGGCAGTAACACCTGACCTTTCCTTGTTAACATTACAAATACAAAGACATAAATAATAAGTCAGTTATTATTAGTGACAGTGGGGCCCATCTGGCGAACAGATGTGATTATGGGCGATGTTACATGAACGTCTGCTAAAGCAGGTCTTTCTCAGTGCCTCCTCTGATATTTCAGAATGTATATGTGCTGTATAATATTCAATGTGAGTTCTGTTTGGCATATTTGTTTCTCAGCTTGAAGATGTTTGTGTCTCAGTGCTTGAAACACGAGGGATGTGGTTTACTGTTGATTTCAGACTGTCAGTGGTTTGATGGAAAGCGTCATTGTGTTTGGTGAGCACCATGTGTGGCACCAGAGCGAGGAAGCAGTGGAGATGTGTTTATGTAACCCTTTGCTGAAATAAGCAATAACACACCAGAAAGAAGAAGTGTAATTAAACAAAAGAGACGAGAGTAGGGACGTTCCCTCAGGTGCTTTGCTCAGATGTCTTTGTGAGGGGGAAATTAAACACTAGTTATATAAGACAAAAAGAAGAAAAGAAAAAAAGACAAAAAAGAGAGAAAGGAAAAATTATTTTAAAAAGGTGGTAACTTTTTTGTTTCTCAAATAAACTTTCAGTAATATGAATCTTTTTTTCTTACTTTTTTAGTCTAAAGAACCTTTTTCCACAAAAAAGATAATAAAAATAAAAAGGTTCTGTGGATGTTAAAGGTTGTTTATGGAATCATTCAGACAAAAATTTTAATATAATTTTTGATAACTTTTAAAAGAAAGATTTATTGTGAAAACTGTGAATAATGGTAACCATAGTGACAGACTCAAGTAAAAAATAAAATGGCGACAACCCAGAAAGTCTTGACACAACATTATTTACTATAACAAACAAGTCCAATCGAGCCTTGGAGTCCATCCATCAAATCCTAATGAACTGTCACAAACTGAGAAAGCAACAGAGTGCAGCCTTGCATTACAGACAGACCAAACGGGTAAAAGACGCTCTGGTGAAAGACAGCCTTCAAATGACACACAGCTCATATCTTCATGTCTGTACGTTATCAGAACCCACAACACACACACATTATTTACTGTGAGGGGAAACAAATCTCCATAATTTATACAAAATGATTATAAATTTACTTACCTTAAATAAAGCAACATGGTCATGTGTTTAACTGTTATGTGTCTTTTCTGTTGAAACGCTATTATGTTCTTGATAGGACAAGCTCTTCCAGACCATTTATGTCCCAGAGACGCACACAGTACAACAATAGATCCAAGTTCCTGTTGCCAGTTAATCAATAACCTCTTATTTGTTGCCACCCCAATGCACAATTCACAAGGATAATATGTGGCCAATGTCAGCGGTGCACAAAAATGTCAAGTCACCCTGTACTGACAGATAACAACTACAAATTGATCTCATAAATAAACTATACATTGGACTGGACCTTTAATTAAAACTGCTCTGTGAGACATATGATACAAAGAGAGAGGTATAAAACTGAAGATAGAGGGAATGGAAAGCATTCGATATGCCACACAGTGAACTATAAATAAATCAAAGAATTCTGTCTCATTGCGAGTTGGGGTGGAGGAGGGATGCCGGAAGATATTTACATATTATAGAAAATAAGTTAGAATATAAAATGTGAATGGTTAAAGTGACAGTTACAAATTGTGGTTGTGTAACATTTTTAGAAAAGAAACTCAATAGACAGCACGCTTTGTTCTACCCCTCGGTCATCGGTCTTGTCCTATCTTGGGACAGTGGCTGGCTAATGTTCCATGCATCATTAAAGAAAGCAGCAGACCAAAGCTCCTGGCACAGATGACCAGAAGAGAAAGAGAGAGAAAAACAGCAGTCAACTCACACAATCCACTGATCAGGCACCTTCTCCCACCATCAGTACAGTCCACAATGTTTATATGTCTGTTCCAAATGGACTGGGTGTAAAACTGGACCCAAGGGGGCCAGACGGCTAAAGTGAAGTCATATTTTGACTAAGTCGGATTAAAATCTGTGCTGGTTTACACATATTCACTAGTCCATGTTTAATTATTATTTTTAAGGCCATAAAGCACCTGGAAAATGCAATACTGTAAAATATTTTACATGCAATGTACATCTGGCTAGACTTATTGTACATGTATATGTACAATATACCAGATGTATACCTGTATATGTACCAGAACATTTATACTATTAAAAAAATCTTTTAAGAATGACCTATGTGTAAAGTTATTTGTATCTGTGTATTATCAAAAACTAAAGCAGCGTAACTCTCAAGGCGTCAGGATTATGAATCACACAGCTGTAATGGGCCATCACGTAATTCCCACTACCTCTCCTAAGTACTGTTTCATTTCTTCTGTCTGGCAAGAAACCATAGAAAAAACTTGAAATATGCTGTTTAGAGTTCATCTTTCATACAGTACTTAATTTTACTATTGATGCAGTATTTAGTGTAAGCCCCCACCAAAACAACAATAAATTAGTAGTAAGTAAGTGTATAGTGTGGAGTCCATTACAGTTACAAGTCACAAGGTCACTTTAAATTTGCCAGAAATATTTTTTATGATTGAACTCAGCAGAGAATTAACACAACCTCACTATAGCTCACTGAAGCAGACTAGGGCATGTCCCTATTTGGCCATTTCAGCCGTGCTTAACACAAGGACAAATACCACTTTGACACCATCAAGACTAGCAAAAACCACTCAGGCAAGCTAATGCTGCTTCCAAATTATTCCACAATGGCACTCATGGTCATGTGCACTTGGACACGTCTGAAACAAACAACACAACATGGAGGCAATGTGAGATTATATTCACAATGACTGCCAAATAAATGACTGACAACAGATTGACAGAAGGTCAAACAATTAATCTCAGAAATTGATCTCTTTTTTGTGTTTTTTTTTAACTGCCCCCTCTAGTGGCTGAAGCCAAAACTTCAGTTCATATGCATCTGAATGACACGAAACAAAGTAGCTTAAAAACTGCTTTGTGCTAAATATTTTGAGCCATACTCCTCACTATAACTTTAACCTAACCACGGTACAGGGCAAACAACAATAAAATGAAAAACTATTTTAAAAAAGTTTTCCCATAAAAGTGCAGATTTTATCTGGGCCTGTTTATTGGGTAACAATCCTTGCCAATACTAAAAATCGTTGAAATATAAAAGGAAATGCTATAAAAAAATAAGGCATTTTAAAACACTAAAGTGCTGCATTACTAACGTTTTGGTCTTTAAAAGCTTTACCTCTCTGCACAGATCACACAATATTACAAATTCAAGGCTGCATAATATCTGATTTGCTGGGCTATGAAATTGCAAAAACCAAAAAATGGAGAGCCTTTATATAGCATGCATCATGCCAGATGACATGAGCCATAAATAAATGAATGCTTTCTCATTTTCTTTTTTTACATTTTACCCTCCTTTCAACAATCCACTAACAGAGAGAACAGCATAACACAAAGGCAGGTGGAAAAACATTTAAAAGCAGACACAAAACCACAAACACCACTCCAATTCAGAAGCCAAGGGGTATCTGTCTACCTGTCAGTCCAAGCTTTGTGACTTTCACAAGAAAAAAGACAAGAAATGTCAATAAAAGCCCTAAGCCCTAGTGAGAGATCTGTGTGCAGGGTTTCTGAGTTTTATTGAAAGCAAGAGAAAGTGCAAAAGCTCTATTTCTTAAGCTCTAATTGTATTCTAAATGTTTGCAAGGCAATTATTTTAAATAACAATGCCAAAAGTCAAGCTTTTTCTCAACTGGAACAACAACAAAAAAAACAACTAGTAAATCAGCTGTTGATAACTGGCTTCAGGATAAATGTCTTAGTATAACATCTGGTGTCAGAGCCAGGACACTAAGCAACAAATGTTGTTGTAGATGACAAGGCCAAGGAAAAGTCTGTGACTAAGAAAAGGTAAGCATGTTTATTTATTCAACGGTAGAAGTAGTGTTTTTTTGCAAAAGGTTACTAATTTCAAAGGAAATTAAAACCACACTTCACATATTTCACACAGTGTGAATATGAAAGTGTGTACATTTATGTTTGGCAGACAGACGTGTAGACTGTACTGTGTCTCAAGCATAGGATCAGACTGTCTATGTGTGTGTGAAGGTCGACAGGGTCAGATTGATGAAAGGCTTGGTTGTTGGTATGGATGGCATGTTGACTCACCAAAGGGTTATATATTCTACAGCTGTTAAGATCAGGGACTACTGAATGTCTTTCCAAGGAAGTGACTCTCCAACCGTCCAATATACACTCCCTGTGCCAACAATTACTAATACATCACAGCCATGTAGACACTCAAGAGCGCAGTAGCCATGATAAACATGAAAGCACTTCACAGTCATTTCCTGAGGTAACTACAGCAACACTTCATTTCTTCCACTATTATAAATAGACAGACATACTGACCGATTTCTGAAACAACAAATGGGAAATGTAACTTGTAATCTCCACTCAAAAGGCATAATATTCCATGCCAATATCAAACAGTAGTAAATTGTAGTACACTCAGCATACTGTATTACTTTCATTCCAGACAACTCGGATTTTGCATCTTTCCCACCTTCGCATTCATATTTCCCACCTCAAATCCGGAATTAACATTTAAAGTATTTAGTAACATTGAAATAGAGTGCCTTTCCAGATATTATTTCCAGGTTGAGGTGGGATTATCCTAATGTCTGAAACGCGTGAATTTATTAACTGTAGTAAATGTATTAGGTAGCCTATACTTTAATATGGTACGGTTAAAAAACGATACGTATCCTAATATAGTGAATACTAAACTAATCTACAACATTTTTTCTTGTCAGGACTGGGTTTTGAAATAAGTCTGAAACAAATGGCGAAAAAAGGCACAGTTTAACAATGACGATTCTAAAAGCATGCGGTGCGAAAGAAATTCCCCTCATAATTTACAATGTAATGTCCGTAACAATAACTGTGACTATGGTATTTTGGTACATTTCTGGGCGATATAATTGAGAATGCAGCCGGTGTCATGCAGCTGAACTTGCCTGAGGTCGCAGACAGAGAATCTTCTTTCACAGCAATGAGAGCATCTCCATCGATCTGAATGAAACATTGTGCTTGTGAATATCCCGATGAAGAGAAGCGATTCTCAATGAACAAGTTTCAAAGCATCTCTCTGACGTTTCAGCATTCAGAAAAGCGTTTCAGAAATAAATTTTATCTAGAAAACATTTAATACACAAATGCCCCCTTTAAATCTTTACAAACATGCATTAGTGCGAAATATTAGTGGAGTAAAAAAACTTACCTGGACAACTTAATATCTCAATATTCCGCTGAGCATAAACGTTTGCGCGTTTGCGCGTGATTAGGTTGAAATGTGCGCGCGCTATCAACAACTTTCTGAGCGACTGACTTGATGAAATCCTTTCCGTCTCTGTCTCAGCACAAAGCCTGTGTAAATCTCTCTCTCTCTCTCTCTCTCTCTCTCTCTCTCTCTCTCTCTCTCTCTCTCTCTCTCTCTCTCTCTCTCTGCAGAAACTGATGTGCTTTGCTCCCACGAGACCCATCTGGTTATGAATATACCTTTTAGTACCGTACAGTATTCAACTTTCTAATGAGACAAAATAGAATTGAGTGGTTTGATTGATTGGACTTAAAGAGACAGTTCACCCAAAAATAAATTCAAGAAAATGAATGAGTCATTACACCCTCATTCCGAACCGATATGACTTTCTATCGTTATATTTTAAATATTTATATAAATATTTGTGTTCCACTGAAGAATTAAAAATTATCATTATTGTTTAGTTTATAGAAATGGATTTTGTTTTCTCATCTCATAAATGCCTCTATGCCACCTCACCTTTACCCTAAAACATGTCTTCACACAGTCTCTGAGCAATGCTGGGCTTTCTTTATTAGCCTGATCTCTCTTGTCTGCACTAATCGACTGTTATGTTTATATTCTTTAGTTCATGCATAACAGGATGTAGTTGATTTTGGCACAGGAAAGCGGCTTTGGCAAAGGAAAGCAGCTTTGCACTATGGTTATTTTTGTAAACCTACAAGATGGAGCTAACACTATTAAAAAAACTCCTCTCATCTTTCTTTTGATGGATTCACAAAGGTCCATGACAGAGCTTTGAGACTGATGGCATGTGCAGGTTGAACGCACTCCAAAATCAAAACTCAGAGAAGCTTGCTGTCCTCATTGTGCGGTCAAAAACTTCTGGCTGGCGACGGATCCTTTTCCTATGAAATAGAAATTGTGAAAGATGCGTTCTGAGCAGCAGAGACGCCAACATAAATGAGGGGTGAAAAGAAGCACGAACAGTTTAAACAGAGATCATTACATAATTGTTATTGATTGGGCACATGTTGATGAATTTGTTGTCTAGGACTTGCCAGACCACAAACACAGCAACCAATAATCCCTTGTCTCCACAAAAGCTATTTAGCTGCATCCATCAGGTAACTGAGGTCTGTACTCCTCTTGCAGAAATTATTAAGCTGAATATGGGAGATGATAATATATAAACACTTACTTTTAAAGTAAAATACGCCGAATTTAACCATGTGAGAACCATTTTTATATGGTTAAAGCACAAGGTTGTCCATAGGATGCACAATTAAATTTTGTACTAATGTACATACAGTATGTAACAAATTAAGTGTATATGTGCCTTACAGTTTAAGGCATAAAATAACTAAAATAAATTTATTTGAGCTAATTAAAGATTAAAGAACATACATTTAAAAGGGTTTTTTGAACTGATCTTGACATGCATTTTTATGCATTTTGTCTGTGCTATAGGAGAAAAAAAATCCTAGAACCTACAATACTATATTTAGCTGCTTAACTCAAAATTAGCAAGAAAAGTTATGGATCTGTATGGGCGATCTGATGGACGTTTGGGCACAAGCCTTATTATGAGTCAAGATATCTTATTGACTCATTGGCAGATGTACAAGCTTCAGTTATGTCCAGAATTGGTTCATCATCCACTTGATTTGTCTTACTTTTTTTAACCAACTTTTTAGCATGATATATGAAGTAATCTCTGGCGTTACTTCATTCTGTCATCATACTTCTAGGAAGTCAATCCCTGTTTTACTATATGTAGCAACAGTTATTCCTAGAATAATGTCACATAGACAGGAAAATGAGTCAATCCATTATTTAAAGCAAAAGCCTCTAATTTCTGTAGAAGTTATGCTCCTAAATTTGACAAGGCTACACTGATACAGTCCAGTAAGGTTTTTATCTCAGCTGTGTAAATACAAAATATTAATCTGGGTATGTTAAATGAACTTAATGAAACTTAATGAACTTGATAAAACTCACCTTGTTTGGCGTTGTAGCGGCATCACACTCTAGATTCTGATGCCGTGTCTGTAATCTCTCTCTATCTCTCAGTGTTGCCATCAGTGCCAACAGCCCACCTCTTCAAAGAGAGCTGCCCGCTGGGAAATCAAAATTTAATTCGCCGTGACGAATGAGATTTGACTAACACTGTCACATCCTTACGTTTGTTAAATGGTCTGTTTGCAACTCTGAATCAGAGATTAAACAGCTAGGTCTCGTATTAGTGCAGAAACAAATGAAATTGATTTACTTGTCGTATAATGACGGTCTGAGCAAGTCCAAACATTTACCTGTCTGTCTGTCTGATGCAAGAGCTGAATTTACTTGGTTTATCTTTTAGAAGGATGGACAGATGGACAGACAGTGGAAAGCTGGCAGAGGAAGACTTTAAACTCGCCAGTGTTGTCTCACACAATGCACATCTGTTACAGTGAGCCTGAGGAAATGTTTTCACATGGATTCCCCTTCTTTCTGTTTCTTTCTCTCTATTTCTCTGGCTTTCTTTTTTTTAAAGAACACACTAGGGAAAATCCCTCAAAATCAGGACAAATTGAAACAAACTGCAGGGTTCCAGCAGAGAGAAAAAAACAGATTCAAGCAACATCAACTGACCAATAAAACCCTTATATTTGTGTAATCATCCAGCTCAGGATTATTCTGCTGGATTGACACAGTTGGTGAGTCATTCACTGCGGGGGATGCTGTAAAATAAAAGTAAGGATTAAATAAAAGTTAAAAGCAAGTTTCTTCTTCTTAAATGAATTTATCTTGTGATTTATCTTGTTAATGGCAATTTAGTGATAAGCTGTTGTCTATCTGATCTATGAAATTCTCTCCACATGCTGTAAGAATACGTGAACCCTAAATCACCACTTAATATTGCTGAAGATTTGTGTATGTTTGAAAATATAAGCAACAAAGACCATTACTATTGGAAATACAACAAACCTAAAAAAAAATGTTTCTGAGACAAATCATGTTGTCCCAAAGTGCATCCCAAAAAAAAAACATTTTTTATTATTTGGCTCTGTGTATGGGATTGACAATGTTTGAATAAGCCACATTCCTCATTTATATTCATGACAAAAGCATGTCTAATTTCATGGGCGAGTGAGTTGTTTATAAACATCTCATCTGAATGCTGATCAACTCGTCGTTCTGCTCAGAAATCTGGCTTGTTTTGATGAAGCTGATGATGTTAATCAAGTCGATGAGGAATATCAAATTACTTTTTGATATTTTATTCAGGTCTTCTCTATAATTTGGAATCAGGCGGTCCACTCAATGCAACTGCTACCTGTTTCTTGATGAAATGTCAAAACAGAAACCAACTGGGATGACTGCATGAATCTCATCAAATCAGCATACATTTTGCTAGAAGTCATATTTTGCTTTTTCAACCTGAATTAGAGCTGGAGCATGCCGTACAATTCTGGACATGATTTGGCCATCTTAATTTTAAGAATCCTGTGATCAGGACTAGTCTTTGTCTGCCAGTTTGACATGTTCACCGACAGCCAATTAATGACCATATTCCAATGAGATCAAATTCAGATGTGTCAGACATTCTGAAGCATTTGGAAGTCTTGACTGGCTTACAGTACGACATTACTGACAAATGATATCCCCCAGTGTGACATGGAAACAATCGTAAAAGACTATTTAAAAATTGTAAAAAATTGCCAATAGGCAGGAGGAACATGTTCATTATGTCCTGATTTAGAGTCACAGATGGAAGATATCTGTCTGTCACAAAATTGAAGTTAGTGCTGTCAGTGCAAGTAGACATCTGAGGGAATGTACGACTTGTCCATTAGAAAACTTTACTTTAAATTCACACCCAGTTAAACTAGAAGTATTATAAATATTGCAATAACGACTTGCCAACAAAAGCAGTGACAGTCACACAGCAGTGACAAAACCAAAAGAACAAATAAAGCTGTAAAGTTTACCTTGTGTCAGAGTATGATGAGTAGCTGTGAAGGTAAGAGAAGGTCACTGTGTATTCAAGAAAACATATCTGTGTGCTATCACTCTGAAAAAGCAGAGAAAGACTCTGAATTATAAATGTTTCAGTGAAACACACTCACCTATAATATAGACAAAATAAATAATTTCACACTCAAGGAATATGATGTGGCAGCAGCATTGTGCTGTTTGTACACATTGTTTGCATGTGAAAAATACATCTCTTAAATGTAAAACTTAACTAACAGACCACAGAGTGAAAAACAGTATTTTAAGGTTTTGACAATTCATTGATCTGTAAGGCCTTAATCTAAGTCAGATGATGATGATATTTCTAGAGTTTAATGAGGACTCTGACCCTCCGAATCCCTGTGGGTGTTGGTGCATATGCTTAACAATCATGTGCTTCTATAAGCAGCTGGCAGAGGATGAGAAAAACTGACCTTTACTAAGCAGGTGAAGATTGAGATATCTATATACTTTATGCCCACAGTTTTCATGGTTGGTAATGAAATCAAAGAAATGCACAAATGCACATAAATTGTTAATGTTAAGATCCGGTAGAGCAAGAAATTGACTTCCTCATGCAGGAGTACAAAGCATAAAGACTTAGAAAGGGAAGATGTAGCTGACATGAAGAGTAGTGATGCATTGGTCAAATGTGAAGTGTTGTTTAGGTCATCTGCATACACAGTAGCTTACCTGTGGTTTTATCAGAAAAGTTGTTGTATGCAGCACAATCTCTGTATATCTGTAAATTAAATAAATTGAAATGTAAATCTGTACATACAGTCAAATGAGGTAAAAAAAATAATGTCTTATTTATTGCATTTATTATCATTATTTATTTTTAATTATAATGTATGTAAAGTTGCTTTGCAACAATAAAAACTGTATATAAATAATATATATAAATATATATGCACTATATAAATAAAATTAAATTTAACTGAAAAAAAACTAATCTGATGAGAAACTAGATAGAGAAAAGATGACTTGTTGTTAAGTTTATATCTTTTATATTCTTTTTACTGGTATGTATTATAAAATAAAAATATATTTTTCTTCATTCTTTCTCTGCAATACGGTCCAGTTATTCAACAGCTTGATACCCTACAATCTACTACACCACTCACTGATTTTCAGCATAACTATCTGCCACTATTTATGTTTTATAGCATCACGTTTTTCTATCACAGCCTGTTCCAGGATGCATCCCATCTGCGAGCTGTCAGATCTCACAGCATGTTCTGCTAAGCATCAAATAGCCATATTTGGGAGAATGCAGTGCAGATACAGGGAGTATCGGGGCGAGAGTTGACAGGTCACAGAGAACTCTGTGTTTCAGAGAACAATCAACCTTCTGACTATGACTGCAAGTTCATACTGGGGTCTAGGTTGAAAAAAAGTCCATTCTCATTTCCTATTGATCTCCATCGATTTCCATTCCCTTCCTCATCTGCCTTTTTTAAAAACATGTTTACCCCCCTCCGATCCCATCCAGCTTCTCATCTCCGTCTCCCCATTCTTGTGGTTGCATCCTTAGATCAGACGTCATGTTGCTCTTCCCACACAATTCAGTCATCATGACTGTTTCCCCTCAACTGCAGTTTTCCATCAAATCACAGGGCCAGAAGGCCAAATGCTCATCCCATCATTCATCACCAAAATCATTTTCTCATGTCAGCAGAAAACGCAGCCGCTATGGAAAATGACCCTCTACACGGCATCTCATTACTTCACCTCACTGTCATTTGTTGCATTTTTGCACTTTGGGATATCTTCTTGTTCATTTCAGTTATGTAGACCTCAATATAATTCTGATCTATTTCTGAAATAAAAACTGGGTCTTGGTTTAGTAGCTAAGAGCTGTTTTAGTCCTACATTGAATTCAATAGCATGTGTTTTCATTGCACATCTACAGACATGATTGATATTATATAAAATTGGATTTGTGTAGCTTGTTGTTTGTTACTGTATTAGTGTGTTTCAAAGACTTTACAGTAAGATGATGTACCAACACTCACATAAACATGGTGCTGTTTTGGATGTTTTGATCTGCTTACAAAGGTTTGTAAGATTGTTTACTTGTTATTTCCTTGTAATATAAACATGATACAGACTCTTTCCTATGTGAGATATCCAAAATCTTCTTTGATCCATACTTTCTCACAGTAAATACAGCTCATGGCTTTACTGTGTAGTTTGTTTTTGTCTTCACTTGTTTGTTGAAACAAATTATGTTTTTCTTTTCCTTTCTACGGAAGCTAAGACTTCAGACAGCTAATTAAGATTGCAGGCATACATTGTTGGGTTTATATTGTGCAATATGAAACAAATAATAATAACACTTAATAATACTATTTATGCTGTAATATTCCTCAGAATACTAGCAATCCACTTTGTGGGGAAGTATGAGAGACTGGTTTCCTAAATCAGAAAATCCCCATCTTCTGTCTCTTCCTCTTATGTCTGTCCAAAAGTAGCTCAGCTGCAAAGGAGTTGTGAAAAGGGATCATGATTATGAAGAAGCACATATTTACGACCTACATCATCAGTCTGGCTTTACATGAGAAATAAGATTTGTCCACTAAACAAACAATTTTCTCTTTAAAGCTGTATAGGGCCTTGTTTCCCAATTGGCAGTTCTGCAACTGAAATTCTCAAGAATCTCAAAAAAAAAGTCAAAATAGGTCTAATGGAAACTAATGACTCATGAAAGCTTGTCTGTATTTTATTGGGCTATGTGTATGATTCATTTTTACTGTTTGTGTGTGTAAAGGGCGGGTCCGTCATGTTTTAGGGACATATTTGTACCTTAAATTGAGTAAAACCTGACAAATCTGAGCAAACGTTTTGTATTCTGTTGTATTTTCTGTTGTTCTGTATGACTTCTCATCTGTACAGTTCATATCAGAAAGCCACGGCACAAAATGTAGCCCCTAAAAATCTTTATGAATAATTTCAATGAATGTTAAATTCATTAATTTTATCATGTAAAACTAGTTCTGTCAGTAAATTGAATTTGCAATATTCATTTTCATTCAGTTTATTTTAATAGAAAAATCTCTTTGTATTATCTCTGTGAAAGATGACAGGCTTCTTTAAAAACATACAGAACAGTGTTAAAAGTACACAATTATCAGTCTCATTTAACAAATCCTATTAACACTCAAATATACTGTTTATAAGTTAATCAAACTGATGTTTTATAAAAATTATCACACAGCACATCCTGGCTTAATGTTTAAGTAGGTCCATCTAGTGGTCAGACATGTAGGTGCAAGTAGACTTTATTTAGGCTTTTAATTTACCTATTTTACATATTTAACATCTGCTCCAGCTCCACTGAAGACACATTTAAAGCTGAATAGCAGCAAATGAATTCTTATTGCTCTTGATATTTTTAACACTTAGTTGGAGGTCTTCTCATACTGAAGTCACCCTACAAGATTGTCTCATTTGTGTTTGTACTATATTTTTCTCTATGTTCTTCTTAAGTGCTTTGTTCAGTGTGTTAAAAATGATGTCTTTGTTGTTTACAATGTTGTAGGTGGTGAGGTCGGCCAACCTCTGGAAGTTTTCAGGTGAGTATGTAAGCTTGGAAGTAGCAAATGGACAAGAGAGACTGGTGTAGTCAATATCAAAATCTCCTTCCTTCATCTCCACGTTACCCTCTCTCTTCACTCCTACCACACAAATACATACACAGAAACATTTTTAGGTGATGTTTTAGAACATTCCTGTCTATTCTGATGCATTTAAATCTGTTACAGGTCTTCATGCTGAAGAAGAATCTTTATATAAGATACTTAAATCTGATAAAAAATCTGTAAAGGTTGCAGTAAGTGTGTTGGCAGTTCTTACCAGGAGCCTTGAACTGTTTGAATGTGATGTTGATCAAGGGGAAGTGAAGCACTACGGGAGCCTCTGGATTTTCTTTATCCTCAAACAGATAAACTTCTTTCAGTGGTTCTGACTCCAGCTTTTTAAAATCAATCTTTGGAAAGGGAATCTTGCGATCAGTGCAATACTCATGAGTTTGCTTCAGGGGCTGTTGGACACATACACAAACATTACAAACGTATGGTCAATGCATAGAAATAGTTCCAGACAATGCATCATTTAAAAAATAGAAATGTGCCCATAAAATCAAAACTAAATTGAAAAAAATCCATTGCTGACACTAACTCTAAAATTAAATGTAAATATATATGTGAGGTGAAGTAAAATAGCATTTTATATTACATGTTAGGCTATACATTTTTTATCTCACCTTGAAGTGGTCCACATCCCAAGCATAGTTCAGAGACAGAATGACATCTGCACGTCTCTTAGGCCGTAGGACTGGAGGAAATCCCGACTTGATCACAACAGCAGAGTCTATCAGTCCAAGTGTGGGGTCTGCCGGTGTCAGACAGTTAGGGAAAGCATCTGGGTGGGTTTCTGTAGACACAGAGTAGAAAGATCAAATTATAATGATAATTATTCTCAGTTTTATTTAATTGACTTTTAAGTAGCAGCACTAATAAGACATAAGATGAATCATGTTCTGACCTTTCCATGCGGTGAAGTCACTGTTCTCACAGTAGTTTCTGTGCAGGTGGAAACCTCTGAGAAAGTTGTACGCTTGACTGATAATGGGACGGCAGGTCAGAAAGTTGCTCAGCTTTCTTGCCAGTTGAGTCATAGGACTGACGTGTAGCGTGTCTAGCGTTGATGCTTTGTCATCTTGGTCTACAGTTAAAGTTTAATTTTTTATCAAACAAATCCATTTCTAACATGAAACAGAATATCTATAATAATAAAATGTGTTTGTTTATTTACCTATCTATGCTATTGTTACTGTCTTTCTCTTACCTGTGTGTGTCACGTCTTCTCCAAGCTTATGAGCCCAAGATGGAATGACTCCAGTGACAACCTTCCAAATCTGAGTCAGACTCAAAGAAAAAACACTGCTCCATATTCCTGAAAACAGAAACACATGCATTAATTAACTGTGTTCTAAATAATACATCAACATATTTTTAATCTTTATTCACTATTCTCATTTAAATAAGCATATCTCTAAACTGTTAAATTACAGTTGAAGGATGTAATGTTATTTACCCAATAGAGTGTACACCCCAGTTTCAGGCAGTTTCTTGACCAAGTGACCAAGATAATATTTACTCCCAAAGTTCTGTGCAGGTATGAAAGCACCATACTTGAGAAATCCAACCTCATATGGAGTGAATTCACACCATTCTGAACAAGACAGCAAAAACAAATTAAGACTACATGTTATACAGTCAGCATCTTTAGTAACAAACTTTCTCTTACATTCCGAATCAAACATAATAAAGTTCAGAATATTAATTTTCTGATTTTTAGATTTAGACTAGAAATGACAAAAGAACCAGCCACATTTTGCGATTACAGTGTCATATTAATGAATTTAGCGAAATAGCATTCAGTGTTTGAGAATTGTATATTTTCTAGTTTGCTCAGAGAAATGTGGAAATCTGATCTAAAAGTGGTAAAGGCTTTGCACATGAGTATTTACCAGACTCTATTGTACTTCCATTCTTGCCATTCTTCATATTGAGAGCAGTGTAAATTGGAAGAGGGTTCAGGCCCTTTGTTAGTGCCATCTGCTGTTCAGAAAGTGTAGCCAATGTTTTCTAAATAAGAACATAGTTGACAGATTACTTTAAAATCTCTCACAGACAATAATAAACAAATAATAAAAAATGATTTTATTCAGCTTAAATACATTTATATCTATGTTATTTCTGCAATAATGCCAGTTAAAATAGATCCTAACAGCCAAATCACTGTACCTTCCCTTGGATGAGGTACTCTATAGCCAGACCCCACATGTCGATGAGAGAAACAAGATGTCCTTGCTTTTCTTTCTCTTCCATCTTTTCCTTGTAGTGCCGTAGTTGTTCTGGTGAAAATAAACTGATCACACTTTTAGTGATCTCCTTTTTTACAGACTCTATAGTCACATTCAGGTCTCTGCTTGACCAGTCAGCATCACCATAAAGAGAGGATAAAGTCCTGTGTGACAATGAGAGAAAACAAAAGCACAAAAAATCAGTTATTGGTCTGGAACTAATTTTCAACCTGTTGAACTAATGGTCATAGTGGAGCCTGTCGTGCTTCTTTTGCTCACCAGGTGGAGCCAGAAACTCCTGTGATGTAACTGACAGCATCAAGGAGTTGGAGCTTCTGTAATCCTCTGAGACTTCCATATGTGCCTGTCATTGCCCTAGAGCCGCCTCCAGAACACACCACAGCTATCACTGGAACCTGATGAATCAATAATAAATAAATAAATTAAGTAGTTTTGATAGATATGTTTGTTGAATGAGTTTATACTAATGTTTGTATTTGTTTTCCTGCCTTGCTGGGTTCAGGTGAAGAGCTGAGTTTCAGAGCTCTCTGTAGCGCTTGTGATACAACACTTCTCCTTTTCAACAGAAAATTCTTTTCTTCCATCGGGATGTCAAAACCCAGACGTACATTCATGTCTTCACTAGAACTTAAAAAGACACACACAAACAATATTACTACTCTGAGGATTAAAGTGGCTTATAATACATTGGCTCACACAACAATTATGGATTAAATCATTTTGATGAAGATCTTATGGCACATAAATAAATGAATCAAACTGTTTACCGGTCATCTGTCTTCACTTGCAGGTCTACTGTACCCTATGAAAAAAATACAATTTAACACCCTGTATGGTTCATACTGACTTTATATTATTAATTACAGTAGCACTTACCCCTTCAACAGGTAAAGAGAGTTTGATTTGTTTTTTAGCTGGTATTGATTTAATGGAGACAGAGGACAGGGGGTTTACACTATTTGCATTTACACCATCTACTTCTGTCACATCCTGGACAAACAGTAAGAAAAACAAAGGTCAGACGATTAAACAATTGTCAAGATATTTTTGCCTACTACTTGATATACTTTATCACACCTTTTCACATCTTCATAGTAATAAAAAAAATCAAAGATCAGTAATGAGGAACACACTTGTGATGGCATGAGACTAAATTCGGTCTCCAGGTCTCGATTGATGTAGTAACGCATGGTCTGTGAGCAGCTGGGATTTTCCGCACAGCCTGAGATCATACAGTCCTCCTTAAATGCACCTCTCAGTTTTAACAGCAGGTTGTTCACTGAGGTAAACACAGATAGAAAAAACACAAAGATACTTGTTTTTTTTTTCTTGTTCTAATACAACACTGTTAATTATTAAACAATTTGTTTTAAAATGTTTGGACACAAAAATGATCAGATTCCTCGCTGTTTACCATTGTTTCTGAGTTTTTCCGCCCTCACGTCTATTGCACAGAATGGACCTGCCTTGAATAAAATTAAAAGTGTAAGTGTAAGAGTGTTAATTAAGCTATATTCAGACTTATTTTTTTTAAATGCGATGACATAAAAGTAAGTAATAAGATCATTTTAATTTTTTTCATTTTAACTTTTCTTTTTAGAAATACTTTCCAGACACAGTAACCTGTTGTTTTTATATGACATAAGAATAATAAATAAACCATAATAAATGTTCTTACCATCAACACTCCATTAGAGAGATAAGGTTCAGGACTCTCAGGACTTTAATACATGAAAAGAACAAAAGAACAGACATGTAATTAGTTAAATTATAGTAGTTAATTATGAATAATATTATACTATATTACTTTATATATGTATAACACACAATTGCTGCTTAATGCTTACAACTATTAAAAACAGTATTGTTTTTGCAAATGTTTTTACATACCTCTCTGTTAACTTAAACTCCACCCACAGTTCATTATTTTTCTGAGAAAATCATACACATAATAATCAGACTAATGGATCGGACAAGACCTAATAAACAATTATATTAAAAAAAATAGATAAGTTATTATAAATGCAATGATGCTGAAATATGCAGTATTCAAATATGCAATGAATATTGACAGCTAAGGGCCTGTGGAATGCCTGTTGCACTGCTATTTTTTGTAAATCTGGGAAACCTAATTATGGTAGGAATCTATAGGAAAAGACATCAGTTGAAATTTTAAGTGGTGTACAAAGTTACTTGATGCCACACCAGTAGTTTAGGGATGCATACATTTCACATTACAATCATTACTGTGAGCAGACAAGCAAGTATACACAATACCATATGGTATATGTCACATCACCAATTAAATTTAAATAGAACTGACCTCATCATCAGAAATGAAGCACTTTGTCAGCCTTTGTCCAAGTGTGAGGTTACTGATGTCAAATAGGATGGAGGAACAGTGGTCATCTCTTGTAAGGCGATCAGCATCATATATGTGGAGTTCAAGAATGTTCTACAGAATAAAGAACATAGTGGCAAGGTCACCTGATGGCCACCAGTAAGGAATCAAAATTATATTTTAAACATTTCTTATAATATTTTTATAGAATGAATACTGTTAATCATACCAACTTCACTTTAACAATAAGTGGCATCAAAAGCAGAGAAGATTGCATTTCAATTCTTAAGTGGTTTAGATTAAGATTTAGATAAAAGTTGGAGAATAGTTTAAGGTTTTGTTGACCTTGACACCACTGTGTAATCTGAAATGGAAGGTTTCGTTCCATTCTGGTGAATTGTTGTTTCTGATGGTCTTGGTGCGATGACAGCAGGCACAGGCCGTGGGTAATTTCAAAAGGACGTAGCAGTCACACTTGGACACTTGAGAGAGAAAAAAATACCATTAAAAGGAGTAAAGGAGTCTAGATCAAAGTTGGTTGTCAGACACCAAAAAAAACTAAAAAGCCATAACAAATCCAATCATGGTGCAGTGTCACATTTAAAAAAGCATTGGCATTATTTGCCATATACAGTAACACATTTCTGGAAGCTGATTGACTCACACAGATCACGTGACTTTCTTATTTTTCCTCGCAACACTGTGACAGTGAGATTCCAATATGGCATCAACTCCTGGGAAAGATGAAAAAACACACAGCACATATTACATTACAAAAACGGTTTTGGAAGTCAATTTGCTTTTGCTCTGGCCATTTTCCAGAATGTAAAATAGATATTTTAGATTTGTTTTAGCATGATGTAGGAAGATTCTCTCCTGCATCATGCTAAAACAAATCTAAAATATCTTCTGAAGAAACAGCTACAGTATGTAGATAGTAAGGTAATGCTATAAAACAAGCAGGTTAAGACATCATAGTCAAATATCTTTAATGAAAAGTTTATAACAGTACCTTCTGCATGTTTGTTTTCTCAGCAGGACTGCAGTGAAGTCTCAACGCTAAAAGAAATGACAGCCTTGCTATAGTCTGTGTAAGATATAACAGAGAAAACCTGAGGAACTTGTTAGTCTCCAGCCCTTCGCACCCTGATAAACTATTTGCTAGTGTTTTGGGTTTGTCTTTGTTGTACTCCTGTACATGTTTATTACATTTGAAACCTAAGACCTAAGTTGAGATCATGCCATTGACTAAAGTTTCATGAGTAACAGTTTTCAGTTTTTTCTTTAGTTACTTTGGGATATTATTTTTTAACCCCACCCGTTTCAGCCTAACACTCTGTCATTCAATAACCTGGA
This sequence comes from Beaufortia kweichowensis, assembly GCA_019155185.1. Lineage (NCBI taxonomy): Eukaryota > Metazoa > Chordata > Actinopteri > Cypriniformes > Gastromyzontidae > Beaufortia > Beaufortia kweichowensis. The sequence goes on from CM032805.1 coordinate 12,152,235, forward strand.
ACTATTATAATCCTTTCATTTTACAAGATCTTCTCTGAATCACTTTTTCAAATAATTTTGTTTACATTTAATTAACCTTTATTAATCATAAACAAAGTTAACAAGATCAAAGCGTATCTGAATTATTAAGTAAAACTTTTTGGTAATTGAATGTTTGTGCAATGATCTGTTTATTTATATGAATCAGTGTTTTTGTTTAATAAACCCAAACACGTTTCAGAGCTAATGACTCAGCAACACTCTCTCATCCACACACTTGTTCACACTTGTTACTCCAGTCATTTGTCATGTAAGGCCCAGGGCTAGTTCTAACTTAATGTCTTTATGAAGGCATGATGTGAATCAGAACTACCCTTGTTTGATATTATAAAGTTTGAATTCACCTATGAATATCACTATGATTTTAGTCTTTGACATGTCATTACTCAGTCAGTATTAAATATATCAAGGATTTATTTTCACAGAATGTTCTTTACCTATTGTGGGATGATTTTATGTAGAAAACAGTAAATCACAAAAAAGCACAGGCTGGGTTGTAACAGGCAGGATCACATACAAAAAGATTCCTAGATTTCCTCTAATTTGCTTTACTGGTCATTCATGTGACCTTTTAATACTGAATGTTTTCTAAAATCATCTTTATTTGATAAAATCCCTAATTTCGCAAACCTTTACTAACACATGTTTCAGGAATGTTTCAGCTACAGAAGTGGGTGTTGATACTGATTTGTCCGTTTTTATTGGTGTGGTCGACGTTGGAATTGTATGAACGTTATGAAAGCATGTCATTGACACACCCATCAATGCAATGGAAACAACAGAGAAAATATGAAGCAACTGAATTAGCCATATCAACACTTTTTCAGAATTAATGACTTAATTGCCAGATTGCTGTTAACTAGGCGTTCTCTAATCTAATCCTTACACCATCATAAAAAGTAGGATCAAGAGGCTTTTATCACAAAAATTTAAATAATTATAAAAAATTATACATATTATAGTTATTAATAATAACCAATCGTTTTGTGGTTGTTTTTATTTCTTATATGCAGCAAATACATGTTGAGGAGTGTTAATTGAATTTGATATACATAGACATATTAGTTTTGGCTAACTTAGATTTATTGTCTTGCAATTTTCTACTATTTACAACTAATGATTTATAAGACATAAGAGGCCAGGCTTCTTGACACATATAAGTAGGTCCATCTAGTGGTCATAAATTAAAGTAGCCTGATTCACACAATGAATTGTAAACGGCTCAAAGATTGTTAACACTTTACTACCTTGTTCTACTACAGTGTTTGTCAGCTTCTCTGTTGTCACAGGATTTTGGGTTCACTTTTTGTTCTTCTTAAGTGCTTTGTTCAGTGTGTTAAAAATGATGTCTTTGTTGTTTACAATGTTGTAGGTGGTGAGGTCGGCCAACTTCTGGAAGTTTTCAGGTGAGTATGTAAGCTTGGAAGTAGCAAATGGACTATGGATACTGGAGAAATCAATATCAAAATCTCCATCTTTCATCTCCACGTTACCCTCTCTCTTCACTCCTACCACACAAATACATACACACACAAACATTTTTATTATTGTCAGCAAACATTTCCATTTTATAATAATGCACTTAAGTCTGTTCCAGGTCTTCATGCAAAAGGAGAATCTCAATGTTAGATTCTTAATAACTTCAACTTTAAAAGTGTGATACAGTACAGTAAAGGTTACAGTAAAATGTGTTGGCAGTTCTTACCAGGAGCCTTGAACTGTTTGAATGTGATGTTGATCAAGGGGAAGTGAAGCACTACGGGAGCCTCTGGATTTTCTTTATCCTCAAACACATAAACTTCTTTTAGTGGCTCCGACTCCAGCTTTTTAAAATCAATCTTTGGAAAGGGAATCTTGTGATCGGTGCAAAACTCGTGAGTTTCTTTCAGGGGCTGTTGGACACATATACAAACATTACAAAACTGTGAGATTTTACTAATGCTTAAGACATTGATATTTAATGTCAAGTTATACATCCTTCACAATAACCCTTTACTAGTCCTTTCTCACAATGAAGTGGTCCACATCCCAAGCATAGTTCAGAGACAGAATGACATCTGCACGTCTCTTAGGGCGGAGCACTGGAGGAAATGCCATATTGAGCATAATACCAGAGTCGACAAGGCCAAGTGTGGGGTCTGCTGGTGTCAGACAGTTAGGGAAAGCATCTGGGTGGTTTTCTGTAGACACATTTAAGAGATCACAATATAATAATGCTATTCCTAATTTAATTTAATTGATTTTAAAGTAGCAGCACTAATAAGACTAAACATGATTCATGTTCTGACCCTTCCATGCGGTGAAGTCACTGTTCTCACAGTAGTTTCTGTGCAGGTGGAAACCTCTCAGAAAGTTGTACGTCTGGCTGACAATGGGACGGCTGGTCAGAAAGTTGCTCAGTCTTTTTGCTAATTTAGTCATAGGACTGACAAGGAACGTGTCCAGCGTTGATGCTTTGTCATCTTTGTCTACAGTAGAAGAATGATTAAGAATAATAGCATTAAAATAAGTACTTAAAAATATACAATGAGTGTTTGTCACTAATATGAAAGATTTTCAGTAATACATACATACATTTTATTTAGTATTACATGGCAATCGTTTTAGTACAGTAACTATTGGCAGGCGTGGCAAAAAGGTGTGAACTGTACAGTAATTGTGCTTTTACCCACGGTATTGTTACTGTCTTTCTCTTACCTGTGTGTGTCACGTCTTCTCCAAGCTTATGAGCCCAAGATGGAATGACTCCAGTGACAACCTTCCAAATCTGAGTCAGACTCAAAGAAAAAGCACTGCTCCACATTCCTGAAAACAGAAACACATAATGTACATTGATGTACATTGTTTTATTATTAACTGTGTTCTGATGCATACAAATATTTTACATCTTCAATCCCTATTCTCATTTAAATAAGCATATCACTAAACTGTTAAATTACAGTTGAATGATGTAATGTTACTTACCCAATAGAGTGTACACCCCATTTTCAGGCAGTTTCTTGACCATGTGACCAAGATAATATTCACTCCCAAAGTTCTGTGCAGGTATGAAAGCACCATACTTGAGAAATCCAACCTCATATGGAGTGAATTCACACCATTCTGAACAAGACAAACAACACAGAGTACATGTTAGTGTTTGAAACATATCCTGTTGAGAGAAATTAGGGATGTTATACAACAGTAGTAAAATGCCTTGCACATTCTTCATCAATCATTTACTCTGTCTTTCTCCCAAAATACTAAATCAAAACACCTGTTAGGCCACATTGTTTTAGGATTTAAAGGACCCCATGAAAACACCAAATCTGGTCACATAAATGATTGTTAGATTGGCAAAGTAGGAAGGTAAAGAATTCCTCATATATATTCCTAGTAACTGTATAAAGTTGTATAAAACTCAACAACACGTGATTTTGTTTAGTGCAAAGATTGGAACTAAATACATTTTTCTCAAGGGGAATTATTGGGTCAGTATTAATTATTACCAGGTTCTATTATATTTCCTTTCGTGCCATTCTTCATGTTGATTGATGTGTAGATTGGAAGAGGGTTCTGACTCCTTGACAGTGCCTGCTGTTGTTCAGATAGTTTAACCATTTTTTTCTGAATAAGAAAGAATATATCAGTTTCATTCTGCTTCATTTTGCATTTGTGCATCTGTCAATTTACTTTCAATTTACTACATCTGATTTTGAAATAAGTCTAGAATTAACCCAGCTCCAAAAATAGATCCAGAAAACTATTGTATTATATTTTATTACCTTCCCTTGGATGAGGTACTCTATAGCCAGACCCCACATGTCGATGAGAGAAACAAGATGTCCTTGCTTTTCTTTCTCTTCCATCTTTTCCTTGTAGTGCCGTAGTTGTTCTGGTGAAAATAAACTGATCACACTTTTAGTGATCTCCTTTTTTACAGACCCTATAGTCACATTCAGGTCTCTGCTTGACCAGTCAGCATCACCATAAAGAGAGGATAAAGTCCTGTGTGACAATGAGAGAAAACAAAAGTCTTAATTCCTACTTCATATACACAGGTTTACCCCATATAATTAGTTTGGTTCATTTGTATCAAAAATAATATTCTGACTAGTGAATTCGGAGCCTGTCGTGCTTCTTTTGCTCACCAGGTGGAGCCAGAAACTCCTGTGATGTAACTGACAGCATCAAGGAGTTGGAGCTTCTGTAATCCTCTGAGACTTCCATATGTGCCTGTCATTGCCCTAGAGCCGCCTCCAGAACACACCACAGCTATCACTGGAACCTGATGAATCAATAATAAATACATAAATTAAATAGTTTTGATAGATATGTTTGTTGAATGAGTTTATACAAATGTTTGTATTTGTTTTCCTGCCTTGCTGGGTTCAGGTGAAGAGCTGAGTTTCAGAGCTCTCTGTAGCGCTTGCGATACAACTTTTCTCCTTTTTAACAGAAAATTCTTTTCTTCCATCGGGATGTCAAAATCAAGACGTACATTCATGTCTTCACTAGAACTTAAAAAAACACACACAAACATTTTAACCTGGTTGGTTGAGGTTCAAAAGACATTTTTGTTGTAACAATACTTATTAACAATACTAGTTATATAAATTGTATTATATTATATTACATTACAAATTGATTATAAATAAATTATTCAAACTGTTTACCAGTCCTCTGTCTTTACTTGAAGATCTACTGTATCCTATAAAAACAAAAAAGAAAAACCCTCATGATTTAATAACACTCATTTTTGTGATTATATAAAGAGCAAAGCTGATTTTTCTAGTACTCACATTTTCCACAGGTAAAGAGAGTTTGATCTTTTTTTTAGCTGGTATTGGTTTAATAGGGACAGAGGATAGGGGTGTTACAGTGTTCACATTTACACCATCTACTTCCATAACATCCTTGACAAACAGTAAATAAACAAAGGTCAGACGATTAACCAACTGTCAAGATATTTTTGCCTATTACTAGACGTTTGTTATCACACCTTTATAGCAAAAAACTAAAGTGGAAACGTACTCAAATGATATGCAAACCTAATTGTAAATTTTTGGTAAGCAATGTCTTAAGATTAATATAACTGGGACACACTTGTGATGGCATGAGACTAAATTCAGTCTCCAGGTCTCGATTGATGTAGTAACGCATAGTTTGTGAGCAGCTGGGATTTTTCGCACAGCCTGAGATCATACAGTCCTCCTTAAATGCACCTTTCAGTTTTAACAGCAGGTTGTTCTCTGACAAAAAAAAACACAAACTTAATATTTGAAGACTCTTTTCTATAAATCAAAAGTGAACAGAACTGGAACTTTACCATTAGTCTTTAGCTTTTCTGCCTTCACGTCTAGTGCACACAATGGACCTGCCTAAAATAAAGCAAAAAATTGAAAGTGCATTTAGCATTTTAAAGATTTGAAAGAATATTTCAGTTTTATATTTTATATTTTTAAGTTGTCTTACCATCAACACTCCATTAGAGCAGTACTGCACAGGGCTATCAGGGCTTTAATATACAGGAAAAAATATGAGGAGGCTCAGAAGTAATGATATAATAATGTAATATCTAATAATATTATGTGTATTGCATAACTGGTAATGACACGATTACTATTTGCAAATATTTTTATAAAATTTTACTCACCTCTCTGTCACCGTAAACTCAACCCACAGCTCAACCTTTTTCTGAGAGAAAATCATATACACAATCAGACTACACTCAGAAAATGTTTCTAACATTTAATGTCTATCCACTGATTCAGAGCAATTAGTAAAAAATGTTTCTATTAATAGACAAAAAATGTTTCCAGTACAGCAGGAATTTGCATATAAAAATAAAATCAAAATAAACTAAATAAGCATGTAGCAGCCATTAACGAATACACAGAACCATACAGTATATGTCACCCACATATACACATCAGTATTTTACAACTGAACTGACCTTGTCATCTGAACTGAAGCATTTTGTCAGCTTTTGTCCAAGTGTGAGGTTACTGATATCAAACAGAATGGCTGAACAGCAGTCATCATTTGTAACGCTGTCAGCATCGTATATGTAGAACTCCAGAACATTCTGAGGAAACAAAAACATAGTGGTGAGATTATTGAATAAGCTCCGTAAGTTTTAGGTTTTACGAGTCTTGCGATCTAAAGCAAAGAAATAATTGGTTTACAATTTAGCAGGGTATTTGAAGGTTCAGTGACTGTGATGATAGCCTATTTTGGATGCATTTGGCCTCTAACTGACATGTTTTAACACTGTTTCTTAGAATAATGACTTTTTGTTAATCATACCAGCATTTTACCAACACTGGCATCAACTGTGAAGAATGCAGTTTATTTTTTATGTAATTTAGATAATAGGTTTTAAATACTGTTCTTAAGTGTTTACCTTGACACCACTGTGTAATCTGTAATGGAAGGTTTCATTCCATTCTGGTGAATTGCTGTTTGTGACGGTCTTGGTATGATGGGAGCAGGCACAGGCCGTGGGTAATTTTAAGACAACATAGCAGTCACAATCAGTCACTGAAGAGAAGGTGAAAAAGAGTAGAAATAAGAGAACATCTTGCCATCAAGTCTGACGTACATTCTCAGAACCACTTCATATTTCAAAAAAATATTTTTATTAACATGTGCTCACACATGACATATTTGGGATGCAAGCAAGGGATGGATTGGCTCACATATGTCAGATGACTGATTGAATTTCCCTCTCAACACTGTGACAGTGAGGTTCCAATATGGCATCAACTCTTTCTGTAAAACAACACGTAACAAAATTACATCTGCTTTTAGAAGCAAACAATGACAACAACAGTACACTTTACACAGAAGAAACGCATAAAACATGGCACAGCTAACTCTCAATTCATACCATATAAGCATGAACATTAACAAAAACACTTTAGCAAGAGAGCAGGCGATGATGCATTTTGTCATAACTGAATATGCGAGCAAGTGCTTGTTGCCTTACCACCACAACATTTAAGTTAAAAATGAACACATTTTAAAAACAAGTTTTGACTATGACTTAAAAGAACATTTACACTGACATTATTTGTATACATTTTTATATAAGGCATTCATTTGGCGCCTCAAACTAACTTACTTCACAATAAAAGTGTCATCAAAAAAGCGTTGTTTTAATTGTTTATTTTTAGACTTGATGTAAATATGTTACAATTAACGTTAATTGATATAAATAATTAATATCATTTGCTGTAAAATTAAAACATATCTTAGTTACTTCGAATAAAATGATTTGTCCTGTCAGACGCCGTCAGTTTTGCTGTGCACGTGCTCTTCTGACAGCTGGTGATTGAGGCGCGTGCCGTGAGATTTTATCTTACATAACTACAGTAAGTTACATTTATTTTAACTTTGCGAAACCTAACACAATATATCTAAAGGAAGTGCACATGTTGCGAATGTAAACTTAAAAACATTTTAAATAGTTGATTTATGGTGATAAAATGGTCTGATATGTTGCAATTGCGTTTTCAAGTGGTACGTCATGAAATTAACAAAATGTACAAATTAATTATTTACCTGCTTTTAAACGGTACAGAGTAGTGTACAATAGTAAAACATGCATAAGTTAGGTTAGTAACTTATACTATATAAAACTACTATACTATATAAACAAATATTTTCTTTGTCAAATGATCTATAAAGAAATGTTTACTACCTTTTGCATTGTTGTCTTCTCAGCAGGACTACAGTAATGTCTTAAAGCCAAAAGATGGAATAACAATCTTCCTTGTCTATGTTGAATATAATAAAGAAAACCTGAGGAACTTGTTAGTTCACAGCCCTACGTGGACTAATGAAATATTTTTATAGTGTTTTGGGTTCGTCTTAATTTTTGTCATGCATCCTCATGCCATGTGTATTACAGTATCACTAATTGATCTATTTATCTATTTATACATGGTAATTATTAATAATGTTGTCTGCTCTAGTGGGAAGTGAGGACATTGTTGATTCTGAAACAATTACAACAATCACCCATTCAGACTGTAGAATTACATTTATGGACGGTTTAGTTTTGGGACTGGGGTTGTATACCATTTATGTAGTATTTTCCTCTGATTTTGGAGGTAAGTTAGGTTTGGGTAAGGTATGGGTTTTCTTATTGGTAGGGATTAGATCATTTAATTAGGTACTTTTATTAATTGACAGAAATGTTGTTTCAGGATTACATTTTACTATTACAAAAACACAGTGACGTATCATCCCTATTATTAGAACTACAATGCAGATTATGCATCATAAATGATCAACAGATAGCGTCAAACATTTGTTATTATATGCTGTGATGTAATAGTTGACAGTTAAACCCCTACCTGTCCACACATTCCAGCCAATCCCTGTGTCATTGAGCTATATGTATAGTCACAGTTGAAGGGTGTACAATGCAAAGCACAGTCATCCACCCGTTAGAGCACATTGTTAAAATGTAACAGAAAAAAGATGACTTAATATCAATAAGCAGATAATAATAGTAGCGATAGTTATAAATATATAAACCACAACCATTTACCAATCAACATCAAGAGCCAGAACTATCCAAAGTGTAAATCAGTTTATAAGGGAATAGCATGCCATGGAATGTTGAGACTGGCCAAGTATTCCAGAACACCATGCAATAATCTGCAAAAACGTTTTAATGAAAGCCTGAGTGTTAATTGTGAATGTTTTCATTGGTGTCATGGGTATTCAAAGCTGGTTTACGTGACTGAAATATGGCTTCTACAAAAATTCAGCCAACGTTTTCATGGTTAGACAGTTACGATACAATGAAACTATTTAGTGGTGTCATATGCATATCTGGCACACCCAAACGGAAAAAAAAAAACGGTTAAACAAATAACATGTACTTACCACCCTATTAGAGATAAAGGACTGAATTGTTCCCAGCTATGAAAAGTAATCCATGAAACAATACAATCATTTTGTACAGTATCACATTTTTATTAAGGAAATGTTGATGGGAATAATGGCATACATAGAGTGTTAAGTAAATTTATATGCATACATCCTTGTGCTGATGTTATCCATGATCATACATTTAAATATCACTAATAAAAAAAGAGATTTTACTGAACCGAAATTTAAAATGATATTGATTATTGAGAAAAACAAACTCACTGGCACCCCCTGCATATACAGTAGAACAGACAGGGGAGCTTAGTCTATGCAAAATTAAGGTAACATGCTATTTGTGATAAAGTTTTTTTGAAGGACCTGAACTGACCCTTTCATTTGGATTTCTTCTCAACCACTTTGTTCAGAGTTTTCAAAATGATATCTTTGCTGTTTAGGATGTTGTAGGAAGTGAGGCTGATAAGCTTCTCAAAGTCCTCCGGTGTATATGTCATTTTCTGAGTGGCATATGGAGAGGCGCTGCTGTTGAGGTCAACATTAACCACTCCTTCCTTTAACTCCTTCTCATCTGCTCTTTTCACTCCTTTTAACACCAAACACATTATTTTAATAATTAGTTTAAGATGTTTAGAACATAAAGACACTATTATGCATCAGGATGGGATATCCAAAGTGCTTACCAGGAGCCTTGAACTGTTTGAATGTGATGTTTACTAAGGGGAAGTGAAGCACTATGGGAGCTTCTGGATTTTCTTTATCCTCAAACAGATAAACTTCCTTAATTGGCTCTGATTCCACCCTCTTAAAATCAATCTTCGGAAATGGAATCTTGCGATCAATGCAATACTCAAGAGTTTGTTTCAGGACCTATTGAACAACATTACAAAAACATGTGTATTGATAATTCATCTCCATTACAAATCTTTCGGGTCTCCCTTACCATAAACTGATCTTGGTCCCAGGAGTAGTTCAGAGATATAATAACATCTGCATGTCTTTGAGAACCCACCACAGGAATGAATCCTGAATTAATGGCAAATCCAGCATCAACCAAGCTAAGTACAGGATCCACTGGAGTTAGGGAGTTAGGAAAAGCATCTGGGTGTTTTTCTGCAGAAAAAGCAGTAATATTATACTGGACAATGCAAACTCTATCAGATGTTTTAGGTGCAAAAAGCCATAATTACATTTTATGCAATCACAAACATCACTAAATGACATTTACATCATTAGTTATGATAATTGCTGTTAATTGAGTTTTGTATTGTACTACCAATTAATTATGGCCAGTCTCTGAATGCTAAATACTGTATAATAACAGGTATTTTATCTTTTTGTGCAATAATGATGCAGTCTGTAATTTTTACATAATTTCTTTTTACAAATAATGATGCATACATATTCAGTTTCAGGAATTTAGGATGCAAAAAAACAATTAAAAAATATTTTTAATTTAAAGCATAAAAATTAAAACTCAATGTTTTAGTGCCGTTAAAATAAAGATAAATCTAGATTTTTTAGAATAAGATTTAACAACAAAGAAAATCATTATAGTGCAGTGATTACAGTATGCTACAGTATGACTTCATTCCCATAATTACATCGTTATTCTTAAAATATTACTACTTTACCCATGTAATGTTAGCACTTTACTGTCTAGACTTTTTTACAGTCTAGAATTACTTCATTCTCATGAAAGATTGTGTGATTCTGACATTATTTTCAAATATTATCCCTTAATTCTTGAAATGATTAAATAATTTTTGCATTAAAACTGTGCTATAGTTAGTAAAGTATACTTTTGGTTAACAGTATTAGTGCTCTAGACCTTTCCATGTGATGAATCCAGAGTTGTCGCTGTAGTCCCTGTGCAGCTGCAACCCTCGAATAAAGTTGGACTGCTGGCTGATTATGGGGCGACTGTTCATAAAACCACTCAGCATTTTAGCAGAGTCATTCACTGGGTTGACCAAGGACGTGCCAAGAGCTTTTTCTTTTTTATCAGTGTCTGATAAAAGAGGCAAAGAGATAGATAATTGTCATTAAAACTCTGTTAATTGTCATTAACACACTGTATATGATCTTTTACTGTGTATGACTGAAATGTAACATCTGTCTAATATTCTGAAATCTGAGTGAATACTACTGGTTGGGATGGCAGCTATTTGGATATTAATCTTTGTTAAGCTAATACAAACTCTCACTTGTTTTACTGGCTCCCCCTTCAGTCCCAGTTACCCATGACGGGGTGACGCCAGTGGAAAGACTCCAGATATTTGTCAGATTCAGAGAGAAAACACTGCTCCATATTCCTACATAAGCACACAATACAGACATAATAATATTATTTGGCAGACGCTTTGTTTCAAAGCGAGTTAACATTGCATTATACTATACTTTTTTTTGAGTGTGTGTAATCTCTGGGATTGAACCGATGATCTTAGCATTGTTAGCGCCATGCTCTTACCAACTGAGCTACAGGAAATTAAGGACAGAATTCTTGACAGGTGAGACGATTTCTCTCGATGTGCCATGATAAAATCTCTAGATGAATCTCTAGATGAAAAAGGCATAAAAAACAAACTCACCCAAAAGAAATGACAATCTAGTTTCAGGACGTTTCTTCACCATGTGTCCAAGATAATATCCACTCCCAAAGTACTGTGCAGGTATGAAAGCACCATACTTGGGAAATCCAACTTCATATGGAGTGAACTCACACCATTCTAAATATGAAAAAGGGAACATGAGAATACTAATAAACTGCAAGTATAGTATTTTTAGTGGTACCACCTTCAAGCAATGTGTGTCATTTACCAAACTGAACTTGAAATTAATTCTTTCTGATCTACTAAACATTGTGTACTATGGCCTGCAGAATCTTCCAGAACCCAGTGTAAAATCAGCCCTGTTCCACTTTGCATCTTATCGTTAAAACATCATAAATCTAAATAATAGTAAAAAGGTGTTGGTGGACTCTTTTGTAAAGCAATCCAATGCAAATTGAAAATAAATATGACAATAATAGCAGTAGTTACAATATCAAGTAACAGCCCATAAAACAGCTTTTCAACAAACAGACAAAAAAAGGGGGATATGGTTGAAAATGTGTGTAGACATCATGGCCAAAATGAATTTTTCTTCAAAAGAAATAAACAGCCAGCTTAAGAAGCAAAACCCTGGATATCTTACACACCAGCCTCCGTTGCACTTTCTGATTTGCAGTCCTTAATGTTTACAGCTGTGAAGATGGGTAAGGGGTTCTGGCCTTTTGACAATGTCTTCTGCATTTCGGTCAGTGTTCCCAAGGGTTTCTAAAAAAGAAAATTAAAAATGAATCTAGTTGCTAAACTCAGACTCACTTTTTTAGACACAGTACATTGTTGTTTATGCCACTTTTGCCAGCATGCAACATTTTAGATAAAATCTCTCTCCATGTATCTTATTTTTATATAGACACAAAAGACGTTTTAAGTATTTAGTACAGTACCTGTCCTTGAATAAGATACTCTATAGCTAGACCCCACATGTCAATGAGAGAGACAGAATGTCCTTCTTTCTCTCTTTCCTCCATCTTCGCTTTGAAGTAACATAACTGCTCACAGGAAAATATACTAAATGTACTTTTAGAGAGTTCTTTTTTTGGAGTCTCTGTAAACTTAGTGATGTCTTTTTTAGACCAGTTAGCGTCACCATAAAGAGAAGATAAAGTCCTGAAAGACAAACATAATGGCTCTTAACAACAGTACAGCATTGTTGCAGTATTTCTTCACACCGGCTTAGTTCTTCTTTTGCTCACCAGGTGGAGCCAGAAACTCCTGTGATGTAACTGACAGCATCAAGGAGTTTGAGCTTCTGTAATCCTCTGAGACTTCCATATGTGCCTGTCATTGCCCTAGAGCCGCCTCCAGAACACACCACAGCTATCACTGGAACCTGTCACAATGACATCATGGAATTTAATTAATAAAATGTGCAACATTCAATTTTTTATGCCTATAGCCATGCCACGGAATTGAGTTTACATGAAAATGCAGTGTCAGGAAATATAATACAGTTTTACATAAAAAATGTAATGCAAATTACATGTCAGGTTTTATTCACGCTCTGTATTACCTTTCTGGGTTCAGGTGGAGAGGTGAGATTCAGGGCTTTCTGTAGAGCTTGTGACACAACTTTTCCCTCTTTTTCCAGAAAATGATTTTCTTCCATCGGGACATTAAAACCCAGACGTACATCAAGCTCTTCAGGAGCACTTCAAAAAGACACACAAACATTACTACTAAAAAAATAAAAAATGGATTGGAACTTATAAAAATTTAAGTAGATCATAATGTCTTATACAGTACACACAAATCATTATGGGTAAACTTTGATTCAGTTACCGATCATCTGTTTTCAGTTCCACATCAACTTTTTCCTTTAAAGAAAGAATATATATATTTATATATGTGTGTGTGAACAAACAAATCAATCTCTCCAGTACTCACCTGTCCCAAGGGTAATGAAACTGTAATTTGGTGTTTGGCTGGTAGTGGTTTTAAAGGGATAGATGTCCCAGTGTCCTCATAGTTTGGATTTGCACCATCCACTTGACTACTTGTCTCAATCTGGACAACATGCAAGTATACAAATAAACAAAACTTTAAGGTCTTTGTTTTTAAGGACGTTTAAATACCCACATATCTGCTTTCACACTACTTTTGCACGCAAAAAAATAAGTGTAAGTAATGTTTTTATTATTATGACTAATAGTGTCTCTTAAGGCATCAAATAAATGCCTTAAATATCAGGTAAATACAATCATTTGTTATATGGCATCCTGTGTAAGGAATGGTCTGTTAGGTAGATGACACACATCTTCAGAGAAGATTTTGCTCTCAGAGATCAGATTAAGTTCTGTTTCCAGGTTCCGGTTGATGTAATAATGTAACGTCTTCATAATTTTCTGATTGTCCTCTTTTGAAATGACATGATCCTCTTCATACGCCCCCTTCAGCTTCAACACTAAGTCCCGCATTACTAAAGCACACAGAACGATGCAAATCCATTTACATCTGGGGCCAAACCACTATCCTTCCAGTTCAAAAATTAAAAATTCACTTTCTAATTTTTATTTAAGTATTCATTAAACATAATTCATTTATAAAAGTCAGCACTTTGACCTATTTGCAGAATACGTTGTTTAGATTAAACAATATCTAGCCATTAATAGTTGTAATAGTGTAAAATTATTTACCGTCATAGTTCTTAAAAAGCTTGTCAACCCCCACCTTCAGCTCACAAAAAGGACCTGCCTGGTTTCATGGAAAAAGATGAAGCTTATTTGATGATGGTTATCTAATACACCTACTTTCAGTACATGCAGGGGTTAGTTAGTATGAAAGAGCTGGCAGCCTTTAGTAAAACTAAAAAACTGCATTAGAAATTACACAAAAGTTTAATAAAAAATACTTTACAACTATATTATTTTAAGCATTCTGTAACACTTAAAATGGCTAATAAGGGGAGCAGCAGGGGGTTCTTACCACCAGCACACCATTAGACATGCACGGACATGGCACCTCAGAACTGCAATGGGTAAACACAGGCAAGATCACTGTTTAATTCATATTTGTGTATAAACATGCATTTTCATTTATCAAAAACAAGAAATTATTCTCAAACTTGCAAATGGTCAACAAAACGCTAATAAAAGCAGTTCTCACTTACCTATTTGTAATCTCAAACTCCACCCACAACTCATCTTTTGTCTAGGAAAAAGATATTCAGCCAAAATATCAAAAAGGTTTTCTGTCAAAGATTTTATTGTACGCCATGATATTTCCAAAAGAGCTGAGGTCTCCACATAGAACTGACCTTTTCATTCAAAATAAAGCATTTTTTCTCTTTCTTCTCAAGTGTGAGGTAATCGATGTCAAACAGAACGGTCCCTATATGATTATCTCTCATATATGGGTCATTGTCATAGATCCGCAACTCCAGAATATTCTGTGTAGCAGAGAAAAAAATCAACCTCAGGGACAAGCTGCATCTTAAAGAAGAATAGCTAGATGCAGATGAAAAGACTGGAGAAAGTGGCAAGCCATTATGTTAATATCCTCAATCCCCAAATTTTCTTGTTTATTTGACAAATCCTTTGACAAAGCCCTGGTGGTTTACCTTGACATTGCTTTGAACCCTGAAATGGAAGGTTTCGTTCCATACCGGCGTGTTGTTGTTTGCGATAGTCTTGGTGCGATATGTACGAGCAGATGCCGTGGGTAAGTTTAGGATGACATAGCAGTCACATGCAGACCCTGTGGAAACGGAAACAGTAAGGTGTTACCAGGAAGACTTATACACATGACTTTTCATACACACGACACAATCCAAACATACAAAATAAAAAGCAAAAAAAAAAAAATGCTTAAGGTGCATATCAATATTTTTAACTGTGAAACACTCAGATGCAATACATATAGCATATAGCACAAGGTATCTCTCAAAAACACACACTTAATCCCTAAGTCTAAACTGAACGACAGCACAGCTTTAAGTTGTAAACAAACAAGTTCGAGCTTGTATTTTAAGCATTCCTCCCGAAAGACTACAAAAAATATGTAAGAATAAGAATATATTTTATAAATTGGATGCTAATAAAAATGGTCTTACAGTAGTCGTATGTCTCCTTGATATTCCCATGCAAAACTTTGACTGACAGGTTCCAGTATGGGTTGACTTCTCTCTGTTAAACAGAAAACAAAGACAGTAAGGAAATAGGTGAAAGATCTTTTACATTTAGATTTTAAAGCATTCATCTTTATAAAGTGTTATTCATTAAACATTACGACTCACATCTTTGTTTACATGAATTATAATTTCCAGCATTATGAGTGTCACAATAGTCAATAAAAGACTTTTCTGAATCAGAATAAATACTTCTATTATAAGAAAGGAAACAAGATTAGCTTACTTTAAGCATTGTTAAAAGTGTATGCGGATATCTCTGGATCCAGCTGCCTGTGAAATGCAAGAGTGCTACATTGTGAAGTATGCGGAAGCTAGTTTCTTGTCCAATATACATTCCTAGATCTAAGCCAGTGTAACATCAGTCTCTGTAATAACATCATCAGAAAGTCTGTCGTCACTGGGATCATAACTTAACCTCTGCGTTTTATAGCAGTGCAAATGTTAACAACAGAACACAAGACAAGACAAAACTTGACAGTACAACCTGATCAGCAACAAAATTGCTGTCTGTTAACTCTGTAACAAGTAAAAACAAGCCAAGTGAAGCATTCAATTGAAGTAACTTACAACAACTTAACATTTCTTTGCAAGTAAAATTACATAAAAAATAAACTAACTATCTAGATAAAACAGACAATTCCAGGTATTCTAGGCATGGAAAGCAAAATGAAAGAAAAAAAAAAACTGACAAAAGGACTGATGTCTTACTTTTATTCATGTTTTTTCAGTCTATAATTTATAGAATTGTATAAGACATTTAATAAATATGCCCAGATGTTCAAGGAATACGCACCTAAGTCAATTAATATGAAGTAATCCCAGTTGAGCTCCAGAATATTCTTCTGTCAGTGTTAACCCTGACATCTATCAGTTTACCACCTTTATATAAAATCCTTGAATCTGATTGGACCAAAGGCGTTTCTAAAGTGCTGACAGTAAACCATAACTCTAGTACTGTCACCCCCATGGACTCAATTTCCCACAACACCTTGCACCTCTCCACACCTGATCCCGATCACCAGCCATCCTCCCAAATCACCTGCACCTGTCACCAGCAATTAAGGACTCTTTAAGTACTCTGTGTTTTGTTCAGTTCTCTGTCTGGTATTGTTGTTTCAGTGTTGTTCTTGCATGTCTGTTACCCGTTTGATGGTCCTGCCAGTTTTGTATTGCCTGTGCCTTTTTGGATATACTAACCTGCTTATGTTTATTGGTGATTTGTGCCTGCTTTTTTTTTATACTTACCTGAATCTGTTTTTGGATGCTTACCTGTTTATGTTTTTGGATACTTTTTGCCTGTCTTCTTCTGTGGATATTGTTACCTGTTTTTGCTCTGCTCCTGTTTGTGTTGTCCAAGGGACAGCACTTTCATTTAAGTAAACTTGTTGCACTTACCTGCTCTGACTCTGTCTCTTACCTGAACCCGTAACAAGTACCAGTGAAGGTACAGAACATGCTGTAACATCAGTAGGGGTGGGAGAAAAAAATCGATGCATCAGGATTCTTTCTCTAACGATTCTGAATCGATTGTATGTCAGAACTTGTTCATCCTGAATATAACTTTGTTAAAATAAAAGCAATAAAATTAAACTTCAAGATGGGAATACTGTCAAAGAGATTCTAACTATAAACAAAAAGCATAAAAACTCTTTATTTATTTAAAATGCAAATTTATCATATTTGCAAAAGTTATATGAAGAATCGTTTTGGATCGGATCGCGTAGTACCTAAAGATTCCCACCCCTAAACATCAGTAATATGATTTATGCTTCATTACAATTCATTTGCTGTTTCCCAGAAGGCATTTACATATACATCTGAATTAACATTTAGGCATTTAGCTGATGCTTTTATCCAAAGCAGAAGACAATTTCTGTAACAAAGATAGTGATAATTCTGTAGAACATGATGCGAGTAAAACAAATGTCCTGATGTTTGTTAAATTTTAATGTTACAAACCTCCTGTAGGTTTAGCTGATGCTTTTATCCAAAGCGACTTACAAATATTAGGGGACAATAAAGCGACACATCAAAAGCGGCAACAATAGTACTAAGAGGTGCTTTCCTACTTACAAATTTGTTAAATCCTTTGAGGACCACACAACTCCACTTTATCATATACATACACCTATCACAATCCCTTCTCAGACAAGAAATATCATCACTATGATGACTATTGTCTAAGATGCAATAAAATGACCACCATATAAAAGCAATATCACACTAACTGGAGTGTTATACATGGCTGTAATTCACAACTGCAAAATATAGATGGCAAATGATGACCAAAAAAGATTAACTTTATGACACAAGTTTACCAACAATAACTTATAATCAGGTAACTTCAGACGTAAATTGGCCAGTTGTGCTCTGCCAAGTCTTGGTTGCTTATTCAAGACTCCTTCAACTATCCGACTGTTAAATGCAGTTATTTAAATAAAGTTACTGATAAAATCCCGTAAGGAAGCTTTGACAACAAGGCACTGTAGGAGGCTTACTTTCAAACCATAAGCCAATATGTGTGAACATGCTTTAATTAATGATGAAGTAAGAAAATCCGCAAATCCGAAGTTATCGATGAACCCACACCATGCAAAAAAGCCATCACTTCCAAAATGGCGACGACTCAACTTTTTTACACTATATATACTGATATATCAACACAGAGACATAAAAGAAGTGGTTTTGCATCGATGAATATCTCTGTTTTGCCTTAGAACAACACAGACTTACCAAACGACATCGGCTGTTATTTCAAGGCTTTAGTTAAGACATTTCATAGGATATTCTTGCTTTGATGTTGACTGACAGTACATTTTTCTATGGATTATGTCACGTGATTCTTTGTCACTTTTAAGTAATTTACTGTCGATTTGTATTCCTTAGTTATGGAATATACGAAACTTGAACCAATTCTTGGCATGACGATTCAGTATATCAGTGCTCCAATATCATATTGCTGCACATGCTACTCAAGTGCTCCGCAAACTGAAGACATCTGCTGGTCCGACACGTAAATACACCAACCATATTGAAGTGTTTGACAAGATTGTTTTTTGTTTTCCTGCTGTGCAAAACATTTCATGCCCCTGGTAAATATATTTTTAGGCATAAAATATAACATTTAACTCACAGGTTTTAATGTTTTGTAATGTACCTTTAGCAAGAGTTCTGTAGTGACGTCATCGTCCAGAAGACGCGTCATTCTTGAAGGAAAAACTACATGACAAAATGGGTCAGTATTACTAGCAATGGCTTTAAAATAATGTGCTTGAGAAAGTATTGTTAAATGCTGTTACATACGCATTTCTTAAACAAAACTTTAGATGAGAATGAAGCAAAAGCGAGTACACTACTGACCGCACAACACGCAATGTTTTGATAAAAACACAAGGTGGCGTCAGTGGCTAAACTACTAGGAAAATTAGAAAGCGTCCACACAGTTCGGAGATCACAGGGGCTAAATATCATTAATATCGACTCTTCCATTCTCCACAACTCTGTCAACCTGCTGTTTCCTCTCTACTGTTTGGAGTTTAGCATAAATAAAGACCAATCGCTGGCTCGGAAACCCACGTTTTGCTGAAATGTCTTTGTTTACTACCTGCGGTATGTACATTTACACAGCTACAGGTTACCCCTCCCACACCTGCAAATTGTTACACAGCTTGGCGCATTAATTCATCCGCAGACTCATACCAGCGATCAAACAGATTGTGGTCTTTAGGATGCTCCTATAAGTAGAGATTTGTGGATGACATTGTAGAAATGGGACAGTGGAGGGGGAAGGGAGATCTTTAGAGTAGATGGTTATATTTTAACAGCTTACAGCATGACATTTACAACTAAAAATAGTCTGGAAACACATTTCTAAATTTGTAAAGGACAGTGTATTTTAAAAATATTTAAAGTAAGGTTTAGAAATGCGGTTTACCCATTAGATTTAGGCAATTTTAGCACACAAGTGTGTGTCTGTTTTTAACTTTGTAAACTTTTAAAATATAAATTTGCCTACCTTTGTTAAAGTGTTGTTAAATCACACTGCTCGCGTCTTTGCAGCCAAGCTCATTATATTAGAAATGAAGAGATTGTCTGAAAATTTAGTCTCAAAGATGGAAGTTTGGTTGCAGATACCTCTCCATCTCCACCTGTTAGTCTGTAATGGCTCAGACACCTCACATTAGACACTCAGATCGGAGCAAATTGTGCTCTGATGAGAAACACACATACACACACAAGGATCCAGGTCACATTGACACACTTAGACAAAGCTCTGTGTGCGTGTTTCTATTCCTTTTTGGTGTTATATGGTCTATTATGTTTTGAAGATGGCCACTGGTACTGTTTTGAACAGGAGAACATGGGCTGAGAGATGGTATTGATTTGTTAAATCTGTATGAGTGCCTTTAGGTAACAAGATGAAATAGAAGAAGTGGAAACATTGACCATACGCCCTCCAGAACAATTATCTGAAAATCATTTGTGTTTGAAAGCAGGCAGTTATGTGTCTAATATGTCATGAAGACAAAATCTACCGGTGTTTAGTTGTGTGTAAAACTATGAAGATGTTACAGGCCTGAATGCCACAGCGATTCGATACCACTATTATGGTATGGATTCGTTGGACGCTACTTTTTGTGTGTATAAGTGGAGGCCATGTTTGCTTTCACATTTCATTTTGGGGCCCAAGCTCTTGAACTTTGCGATACTTTAACTAGACAAAAGCAGCTGCCTGTTTCATTCTTCCCAATGCGGCAACAATTGTGTAAGAGAAAATCATGCAGAACTGGCTTACATATGAGGATAAAACTCCCTTTAATTATCACCTGTCTCTCATAGTGTTTTGAAATAGTGCCCAGGTTTAGACATAGTTGTTCCCCAAGCATTTGATAATATGTTGATGGCAGAAAGAGGTGCCAGAAACATTAATGGAATAAAGGTGCTAGCGATACAGAAGAGAGCCTGCTTAACACTACTAATAAGCTATTAGGAGCAAGATAGGACTCAAGTCTCTCTCCCCCTCTCTCTCTTTTGCAGCCAAAACACACTTTGTCTGTTAATGGGTGTATTAGCCGAGTACGGACACACTGGTGTCGGCTGGGGGTGGCAAATGGTTTTTTTTGCAGATCTGTGATGTATGTTTCAGTGCTTCACCGTATACCATATATTTACCCCATATTACGATTCAGTCATTTCTAAACATTGTACATTTTTCTGTATATAATATATTTTTAAATTGCAAAGCTGGTGTTTTTATATCAGTATATTATTAAGTCGCAGGAGCATGTTCTGCAAACATGATAGAAAGGCTATGTCATTGTTCTGTAATGTGTAATCATTTCTATAATGAAAAAAACAGGAATACAAAAACATGTGTTTGATATGTTTATACTCAAACTACATGCACATTGAATTGTGGGGCTCAGCGAGTTACAATGTGTTTCAGACATTCAAAAGATCCACAAAGGGATTTCTGAAGCAGGTGTCTCATATTTCAATCAAACTACTGATCATAGCCCTGGCTTTTGCCGTCCTGCTTATGTAAACCTATTTTCTTTTCTCAAATCCATAGGTGGTTGTAAAATTGTGCCGTCCCAAACCTGGCTGTGTTACCTAAACTGCGGGGAACGCATCAACACCAACACTACAAGGAACTGCACAAAATACGCCTTTCAATTCCTCAGGTATTGTCATGTCATTTTTTGTTTCTTATTTATCTATTGATATGTCTTACCACCTGTCTTTTTGTCTCTGGCTATGTGTTTCCGCCCATCTCTTCTTTGTCCCTCTTCTCTTTTGCCGTTGAAGTGTTTTGTTGTCTCTAAATAAATGAGGTTTGTGAGTTTTGCCATTCTGACGCCCTGGGCTTTACTTACCATCTGATGGGAGGGTTCACCAGCACTGACACAATAGATGCCAAACAGAGAGGAAGAGGAAATAGCTCTGATATTGTTTGGGATCTTCAATGTTTGACAGCAGGTACTTAATTAGGGAATATCTGGATAACCTTCACACGGAAAATAAATAAATAAAAGAGTAACAACAACGTTTTGGATAAAGGCACAAAAGATATCTAAATGACTAAAGAACATTACGTTATGAGCAGCCTTGTTTTACAATGATTTTACGACTGGTAAAGGGTGTTAAATAGTTTTTCTCATTCTTTGAAATGGACAAGTTATTGTAAACTTGTCCATTTCAAAGAATGAGAAAAACTAAAAGTAACAGTTTCCAGTCTGTTCACCATAGTACAGTACAACAACTTACCCTGGGATACTTGCAATATTTATAAGTTCCAAAACTATTAACTATTGTGGATGTTGTGTTACTGGATATTGTGATACTCATTTCTATAACAGGATAGCGTTTAACATAAATTAAAATGACTATAACTATAAGACCAAAAAACCTATAGTACAACTAAAATGTGCAATCTTTTCATTTGTAGGTTGTTGGTCTGATAAGTGTAAGACTATCTGCTTGTCTGACCAATGACAACCATTATTTAATAGTACTAAAAGTG
Source organism: Beaufortia kweichowensis (assembly GCA_019155185.1). NCBI lineage: Eukaryota > Metazoa > Chordata > Actinopteri > Cypriniformes > Gastromyzontidae > Beaufortia > Beaufortia kweichowensis. The sequence continues at coordinate 12,174,412 of CM032805.1, forward strand.
CATAATTTTAAATAAGTTTAGAAATTTCAGAAGATGCCACTGTAATATATAGTGTATTGTATAGAGTTTTTATGTAGGACACCTTCATCCAAACTCTTTTGTTGACCCGGAATGACTCGGACCACAGCTGGTGCGTGTCCCACCAAGCTCTTTTTCCCAAGCTCGGCGCAGAATCGCCCCGCTGCCCCAGAAGCCCCCTTTGGAACCCTCCTCTTACCTTTTCTTTAAACAATCCCTCCCTCTTATCTTTTCTTTAAACAACCTTTCCTTCTCTCCAACAGGCTGCCCCACACACTCGCTAAATGAAGTTAGTCCAGCCCCCCCATCCTCTTCTGCTCGCTACCAGACACACTCACAGGATTGTTTGTTAATAGTCCAATTAGATAATTGCCATCTTTCACTCCTTTTGCACTCTGTTTCCCATAAAGGAGTGAATGGCTTTGGGAGGGGGGGAGTTCAGCATGAAGAGGGCCCCTGGCCCTGCAAGGTGACAAGAAGGGCCCAAGCCTGTTCCTTGCTCACAGCCATTGGCTTGAATTGAATCATTGTAGCCTAATCAATGGTCTTATTGGATTACAGACCACTGCTGTTCCCCCAGATATTGTTGCGTTGACAATGAAAATAGGCGAGAGGCTGAGTGGGTGGGTGTGTAGTGGTGTGGAAGAAGTGGGCGAGGGGAGGAGGAAGGGGTCGGTTTGTGGTGTTAGTCTTGGGATCTCGGGCAGGTTTTGTGGGTTGAGTTTTTTGTCTTTTAATAGGCTTATTTTAAGTTAACGGTAGTTTTTAGGGCCACACAACAGTTTAAACAATCACACATGTAGCTACGGATTCGTGTTTTATGGCTACCGGGTGACTCAGGTGGTTGTTACACACCGCCTTGCTTTTGTGAATCTGCGTTCGTTACCGAAGTGGATTCCATTTTTTTCGTATTTCAGGTCTCTCCGCCTCCCTCTCTGTGTCTCATTCTTACTCTCTCTCGCTTGGCTCTCCACCGATCTTTCTCTCTCTCTCTCTCTCTCTCTCTCTCTTTGCTCTGTCCTTGTATTAGCTCAGATGTGCAGAGGGTGCAGCGAATGGTATCGGCCCGCTATCTGCTGGGAAGATTCATCAAACTGTGCGTGAAGTTCGCTGGCGGCAGCCTGACCAAACATCTACAGCCCATAGGAAAGGGGAATGGCTGTGCCGTACCGGGGCGTGGAGGAATGAAGTGGAACTTTTCTGGTGGTCCTTGTGCTTCACGATTGGGACCGTTGACTATCGTTGCTCTTTCTTGATTCGAGACGAATCATCTGCCTTGATCCTGCGTGAAGGGTGAAGAGGGGGGTCGAAGTGTGCGGACCCCTCTATCAGGACAGCGTGTGTTTCCCAAACAGTTTAGAGTATTCATGAGGTTACGCAAATGTGGAGGCAGCAAAATTACCGTAATCAATTGAAGCGGCGAGCATGCGTCCGTCCACAGCTCTGATTACCCGGAGATCTGCCTGATGTAAATGTTACAAGAAGAGGAGCTGTTAAATTGCTGTTGAATTTGGGTGAGAAGTCTATGATCATTGGGCAAGTGAGTCTGCACAGAGATAATAGGGCAGATCAGTGGACCAGGCAAGTGCGGACGACACATTAGCTATCTGACTTCGATTCAAAGCTGCTGTTTTACAGAAAGACTAAACGTATATTATACAGAATAAGCGGTGTGATACCCAAACAGCTATTTTCACTTATTTCTACCCAACGAGGATAAAAAGAGGAGAAATCTTGTGAGCGGATAAGAGACTATGGAAGTTCGCTACAATCAAGAATCGGAGTCCGGAATGCTGCTGAAGAATGGACTAAAAGAGGGGAAAGAGGGAAAAGATTCCCAGGGGAACATTTCCAAAACGTTCCTGAAAGACCAGCAGGAGTCCTTCTCCCCATCCGGACAGGTGGAAAACTGCGAAAAGAGCCGATCGAGCTCGGGAGATCCTGATTATTGCCGGAGGATTTTAGTTCGAGGTAAGTTTAAAAACAAACGCCTGTAGGTTTCTTCAGCAGAAAGCAAGAAATCGCCTTTGTAGGAACTTTAATTTTTAGTTTTGTGCTGTTTGGTCGTCTCACTTTTTGCCTTATTTGTGAGTATGTGTATAGATTTAAAAGAATGTATATGTATATAATGTATATACACTGAATAAAAAGACCAGATGAGAATGATTTCTTTATTTCTTTATTGAAGAAAGAAACTCTGGTTGTTAGTTATCCACTGTTATGGCATTTTTATAGTACTCTGATGCTATTTTTTTCCTCTCTTGGTTGCAAATATTTGCAAATCCCAATTGGTGGGGGGTTTCAAATATTTATTACTATTGTAAACATTAACAACATTAATCTAAACAGAATAATTACCAAAAATATAGATTTTTTTCTGTATAATATGACTCTAATCATATTAGTTAATTTTTTTGCAATGTAGTGTGTTATAAATTTAAGAAGTGAGTTCTTCATTTTTTAATATACAGAATAATTAAATTTTTAATATAACTGACATTGTTGGTTAATTTTTAGATGGTTTCAAAATATCTGCATGTTCTGATTTATAAGTTTTATTACTGTTTGTTGTCCATTGTTAAAACAAATTAACAATTTATTATTTTCCCCAACCTCTCCTAAATAGTTTTTTATTGAAAAGTTGTCAGTTGTTTGCACTTATTTATCCAAATTATGACATTTATCTTTCTGAAACATTTTCAGAATGTTTCAGAAAGTGTCATTGAGACAATTTATCAGTGATTTATTTTTAAGTCTAACATATTTTGCTTTTATAAGGCTTTTATAATGTGTTTTCCGTCAATTGGCTATAAAAACAAAACTAAACAATAAATTACTAATATATTTGTGAAGCCCCTCCTGCTTGTGTCAGCTGATTGTAAAATTCAGGAGAGCAATCAGCTCCATTAATTTATTTAGGTTGTGAAGCTAAATCTAGGTCAAACTCGGAGGCCTGTTGAAATATGAGGAAATTAACCTTATAAATTATTGTGTGTACATTTCATCAATTATTTTAAACTGCCAGTACACTAGTTCTGTACTGTAGGTACTGTAGATATTTTGTGAACAAGAATTTTTTTACGTAAGTTGCTACAAAAAGTGTTTTTTACTTTGTTTATTGATTTGTGTTATTTGCTAAATAAAATATGTGCTTTTACAACATGACACAAATTTAATTGAAAATATTTGACATTAAATCTAATCTTAGCTAACCTGTTGGATTTGTATATTTTTAATATGGTATTTATTTAGTTTTTAAGTGACACATTTTGTCTTTACACATTTAGTTTTTTTTCCCATAAATTTTAAATCTGATAGTATGAGAGGTTTGTCATCTCAGTAAAATTATTGAAATTGTTGACACATTAGAAATATTTGTAACTTACAAACAGACCAAATGAAAAATGTTTTTTGTACATGTTTTATTTTTTGCAAGTCATTAGATATAGTCTTTATTTAGCTCAAATTGTGGATAACACAAAATGCATTATTTTTAAATCTGTGATGATTTAAAAAAAAAAGGGATTTATTTATTAAAAATACAATGAAAGAGTAGTCAGCATTTACATGTGATTTACAATTTTAACATCTTTTGCGGATGTTAAGAAGATATTTTCCTGTAAACAAATCTTCAATATTAATGATAGTGATAATTTTAAAATATTATTATTTTATTTTAGAAATATTCAAAATGTTTTTTTCTTCATTTTCAGATGCCAAAGGTTCGATTCGAGAAATTATTCTTCCGAAGGGTTTGGATCTTGACCGACCAAAGCGTACTAGAACGTCATTCACAGCAGAACAGCTCTACAGACTGGAGATGGAGTTTCAGCGATGCCAGTATGTTGTGGGACGAGAAAGAACTGAACTGGCCAGACAGCTTAACCTGTCTGAGACTCAGGTACACTCAAATACGGCATATTGCAAATGCATAACAATTAATTCCCTTGATTATGAATTATGATGAATTCCCTTTTTATGCCTTTACCAGCAGTGCAACATTTTTGTTGTGGTGCAAGGGCCTGTTTTTTTTTTTTTAAATAATAAGCCAAGCGATGCATTTGTGGCACATGCTTTGCAGAGGGGTCAGGAAGAGGTCACGAGTTTGAGATTACATGACTGAACTGTACTGTACATGCTCTCATGCTCTCTCTCTCTTTCTCACCAACTTTCTCTCTCTCTCTCTCTCTCTCTCTCTCTCTCTCTCTCTCTCTCTCTCTCTCTCTCTCTCACACTCACTCACTCTCACTCTACATGTCTCCCTTGATAATCTGTAGTGCGGGGAACCTTTGCCATATGTTTGAGTGCAGTAGTACAGTTAATCCTGGAACTGAAGTGTTTGTTTGTTTATTTGTTGTTGACTAACTGGTTCATGGGCATGCACATTTTTTTTTAAAGTGACTAATTCTTTTTCTAAAAAAATTCACCAAAAAAACTATTTAAAACTTTAATTTAATTTAATTTAACTTTAAATCTGCATTTACTTTTTAATTTCTAAACTTAATTTCCAACTTAACTTTCTCTGACTTTCAAATCACCAAATACCTTTATATACTGTATTATCATTATTGATCTGGGACTTTCCTAATTAAACACCCTGAACACCTGCAAACCGAACACGCTATCTCTGTGTTTCTAATCCTTTTGCACATTTGAACTTTGTCACATTCTATTGCATCTTCACCCAACTAACGACTTTAAAATTCACAAATATTCTTCTGTTCTCCTGTGTGGTGAAATGACAGCAGTTAAAGCCCTAAGGCAGATCAGTGCTGCTAACACAGCGAGCACAATAGAGTTAGCTTCACTAATGCCCTCTCTAATGCCCTGTGGTGCGGTGCAGTTCAAATCCATGCCTTGATTACATTAAACCTTCCCGTTTCTCTTCTTGGTTGCCTGATGAGGAGACTGAAGTGCCTCTTAATGACAGATTCGTGAAATTAACATTTTGTTTGACGACACGGAATGTTCAGTGGAATGTCATCTGTTTGTAAATTTGTACTATTTGTTTATTTACTAACGGCAGATTTCAAAATGTATTATGAGGGCAAGAAGGTTTGCAGTTAATTAAATGTTTTCCTTGGGTATCCAGGGGATTCACAAACAGACAATAGGGGTGTGGACACCTAAATAGACAATAAACTTAAAACATATATTTCAGTTGTGTTTTAGACACATTCACAGTTTTCTTCTCAGACACCGAAGAAAAACTAAAGCTAAACTAAAAAATGAAAATGCATGTACTGATGTGTTAAATAAACACTATAGTACAAATACATAGCTGAGAATATATAATGTTGTACTTGCAAAAAATAAAACCTGAATGGATTACTGTAATTTCAACAGCGATGCATTTTGCTATAATTGCAACAGGTAAACTGTGAGACACATTTCACTGTTATTTGTTCTGCTTCGTTCATATTCTGTCAAAACCGTTATCGATCATTTCATGTAAAATAAATTTGAAAGATGCTTCCTTTTCTCTGTAACAACAAATATATAATATTAAGATCAAATTCCAATAGAAGAACAGAATATGTATTTTCAGGAAATTGCCAGTCCTCTTCCTTTGAAAACCTAAATAAATGGACACAGTACAACGATGTGATTCTAAACACTATTGATCTATGCACCCTCTATAGCTCATAAAAAAATCTTTAGTGGCGTTTGTTCACTGAAATATTCACTGAAAGGAACTAAATCCTTCCACATTTGTTTGTGATTTGTGGTGTAAGTTTTTTTTTTTTTTTTTGAAGTGCATGTCAAATTGGTCCTAAGCATTTAATTAATATGGATTTCTAATGCATTAAACATTTAGTTTTTTACATTTTAAATTTAATTAAATGTCTTATTTCGATTATTAAATGGCACCTTGCAAACATTGTGTTCACTATAAACAGTATATTTGCTTTACTTAGTTATTAACTTCTCCTTCTCTCTTTACTTCGGCAGGTGAAGGTGTGGTTCCAGAACCGCCGGACCAAACAGAAGAAGGATCAAGGTAAAGATTCAGAGCTGCGCTCTGTGGTTTCAGAGACAGCCGCCACCTGCAGTGTCCTGCGTCTCCTGGAGCAAGGTCGGCTCCTCACACCCCCAGGCCTGCCAGGTTTGCTGCCCCACTGCGGGAGCTCGTCTCTGGGCTCCGCACTGCGCGGGCCGTCCTTGGGGATCACCGCAAACGGAGGTTCCTCCAGCAGCAGTAGCAGCAGCGCGGCCAGCTCAGGCACAGCCGGCGGGAGCCCACCGTTGCCCACCGTGACCAGCTCAGGGACAGTCACGGGGCTGCAGGGATCTCCGCCTGCCCACGGGCTGTTCAGCTTCCCCATGCCCTCTCTGCTAGGATCCGTCGCGTCACGCATCTCCTCCGCCCCACTCGGCATGGCCGGGTCCCTCGCGGGGAACTTGCAGGAACTGTCTGCACGTTACCTGAGCTCCTCCGCCTTTGAACCCTACTCGCGGACCAATGGCAAAGAAGTGCTGGACAAGAAAGTTTTGGAATGATCACTGTAGGCTCTCTCTTTGTGCTTTTCTTGTTGTTTTGAAGTTAGTTTAAGCTCTAAAAATCTCTTCTTTTTTAATCTCTATTTTTCTCGCTTTGTCACACCAGTGCTGTCTTTATTAACTTGAGTTTTTTATGTCGTCCTGCACACTTGATGCCTGTCAGAACTGTACAAACGTGGACTCATTCTTATACTTTTCAAACACAAGGATTTTTAGAGTTTTTTGCACTAATTTAAAAGTTTCTCCACCCTATTGTGAATTTTGACGCAAACAAGAGCTTGAGGAAGGAATGTAGCAGGAGATTATGGAGGGGAAGAGAATTGAAAATGTTTGCTGTGGCAATATTTTCGGGGCGGTTTTCCCCGTAAACCTTCTTTGGAGCTGGACAGTTAAATTCAGATCATAAAGTTATCTGAAAAAGCTGCTGGGTAAAATATGGTACAGAACATAAACCCCTGAAAACTAAATATCATCTTTCAGAATTTCACTTTGTCGGAGAGGAACCTAAGTGAGTGATTTTTACGTAGAGGCTTTTGCCAAGTCTCAAATATAATGAAATATGTATTATATCCGGATTCGGATTCAAGGTTGGCATATGATGAAGTCATATTGTGACAAACCATTACATATACAGTTTGCTTGAAAAGGTCATGAATTTGCCATAAGAAGCTATAACATCAGATGTTTATACCATTTTGTATTCATTTGGTTAAATATGTTCCGACTAAATCAAAGGAAAACACTGTCAAACCGTTATATAGTCTAATAGTCCTGTGTTCATTGTTCTCTAAATGGTTTCTGTGAGGGTCCCCAAAATGAGTTTTTGAAGGCAGTCTCAGTTTGTGAGTTTGTACGTCTTAAATATGCAGTTTTTATCCTCTGTGTGTGTGCTGGTACTGAAGTTGTAGTCCTGGTTTCCATGTTTAGGTCCGTGTTTAAGCTAAAAAACCTTTTATGAAAACTCTGGGGCCCAAATGTGGACGTCATTGTCTGTGATTAAGCTCTGGAGCATCAATTAGACCATTAAATTATTGGACTAGGTGTTTTGCAGAGAGCAGCAACCCCAACCACGTTTTCCAGATGAATCTGATGCCCTTTCTGTTGTCAGAGCTAAGGCTGATCTCTGAAAAAGCAGGTTAACGATTATTGTAGTATAAACGGAAGAAGATTGAAAATTGTAACTAAAATTGTTATTTTATTGTAAATTATTCACGTCTGTAATAAATAGATCATTAGTATATCTGCAAATAATGAAAGAATGAATGTATGGGGGGGGGATTTCTGGTTGATGAACCAATCAAAGCTCTGGTGTTGTTGTTAAATATCTTAAAGTTTGTGAACTGTGGTATGAGTGTGGATATATATTATATATAACTAAAAAAATCAAAAACAAACTATTTCTCTTCTTTCATTCATTTATCATTTTGTTACACAACACAAACGGTATCAAAATTTGACAGATGTGTGATTTTTAATATTTCAAAGACATACAGGCTGCTAGTTAATGTAATGTAAACACAGTTTTTAAAACGCCACACTTAAGGTTCAGAACAGATTTTTAACTGATCAATGAAAAACAGTGATTTTACTCTTAAGTGAATTGGATGTAATTGAGTTGTGGATGTAAGGTAGTCTCTTCCAGACAGAAGGACAGAACAACACAGAAAGAATAAAGAAAACACTGTCCTTGTGATTGAACGACATCATGATTTGTAGCACAACTGCATTTCATGAAAGAGACTGAAAATGATAAATTGAAAATTGTCTGTCTATATAAGTATGGGGGATGTGGTTAACGCACAGTTTGAAGGTTATAAAACCAGCACAAAACATCTTAAATTGGTATAAAAAACACATAACAAAATATTTAAATTTTATTTCTAGCAAATATATTCAGAGAAACCATGATGTTTAAATGTTCAACTTTAAATCATTTAACCTGCAGTTAATGAAATGTCACTTGGCAAGGCCAGTTTAGTTTTACATGTGTGTGTGTGTTTATATTTGTGCACTGATTGGAGACATTATAACTAAAGGTCTTTGTCACCGTGTTACTCGCAGTGTTTGAGCAGTATCTGCCATTCTGAATCTTGGGAATCTTTCTAAAAAAAAAATACACCAGTCATGGCCTCCCGCTCCCAAACCCCCCCCACCCCATCTCTCCTCTCTTGAAGCCCAATTAGGCTGAAGGTCGAGCTGTATTGTGGTTGGGGGGTGAGGGAACGGGTGGAGACGACGGGGGAAGAGCGTGAAAGAGGGAAGGGGGATTGTGTGAGACCACCAACACGTTCCCTGCGTCACATGACCGGCCCTTAAACCCAGTCCTACAGCGGGAGGAAATGCAGCATCCTGTGGGCGTTTTGTGCTCTTTGTGAGTCTTTCACTTCCTCTTTAATTTGCGCTTACATATGGTGATCAGAGCGTAAACTCGCGTTGTGAAAGAACCTTGTACAAGTGTAGAGAGAGCTCGTGACCCCGATGTTCCTGGGGAGCTTTAAATCTTGTCACGACTCTCCTGGGCCTTCCCTTAAGAATCAAGAATCAAGGCTCTCTGGCTTTTGTAATTTACTGATCCAATAAACCAATCAGAGGATTTCGTTAAGCAGAGACGTAACACGTACCTTTGGAAAGTACACCTGGTCTCAGACGTAGCGTTAAAATAAATACCCCATACAGTCTCAACATTAAATGTTAATTGTATGAATTGTATTTAAATTACCAAAAATCAAAGCTCATAAAAGTATCCTTTTAAAAACAATAAACTAATAATATATAAATGGTTTTAAGTATGTACTTGTCTATAAAGATCAGATAGAAACCTGCTGACCGATTACATATCACTAAGATTATTGCATATTTGACAAAGCAGTACAAAACTGTACACCACAATAACTTGATGCTTTGTTAGATTATATACAGATGTTGTAAGCAAATCAACCTACAAATTTCTCTGGAGCCCACGAGAGGCGCTGCACAAAATGGCCTATTTCATAACATTTCGACATTGTTGTGTAATATTTAAAAAAAACACTCATTTTTAACAAAAGGGAAATTAATTTAAGTCTCTAGCCGCATCTGAGGTTTAACCCTGCGTTTTGATTCAATGTACGTTTTCAAGGTTGCTTTAACAGAACAATAATAAATACATACAATACAACACTTCATCCTCTTTCTGCCTGGTCCAAACCGCACAGTACAGACAGTACAGTTTTCATTTACAAATTGAGAAACGGATGATGTATTTTAAGCGATGCCATGACTCCAGTGGGTGGGTCCTCTTCAGGGGCATTAATTTGCTATTTTTTGCATTCTGTCTGAAACATTTGGATTGACTCTCAAGAGACTTTGCATACGGCAACATCGCCACCGCTACACCCACCCACTCCAAACTCTAGTGCTTTTCCCTGCCAGCATGTTTTAAACTGGAGTATGTGTGCATGTGTGTACTCATATGCATACAGTATATGTGCGTGTACATGCGTTTGTGTGTGTGTGCTGGGGCAGAGGTTGAAATCTTCAAATCTCAAACACCAGATTCGTGTTTTGGACCAATTGTAAGGGCTGCTGCATGCATTGAGAGGCAAATCGAGTGAAAGACTGAAGCCAGCAGTTAAGTGTCTACATTTTTCATGCATTTTGCAGAGAATTTTAATCAAAGAGACTGACAGTGTATTCAAAGTATGCACTGTATCAGTTGACTGTGCCAGAGATTAAATCCTGGTGAAGCAAGGGCAATGCATGTTTAAACTTTGAGTTGGCCAGAAAGAGTGGTGTTTATAGTTCCATAGTAAAAAAATACTGTACACAAGACATTTTTGAGGTCTCAGTCGAATTTTTGAGAAGCACAACCATATACACAAACAGGTCTCTGGTGGATTTCCACATTTCCATTATTAACTTTGCTAGAAATGTCAGAATAAATGACAACATTAGTTAATCATTTTACTTTTTAAATGTACATTTCTGGTCTTATTGCACATGAGAGGATTTTGTGTGTATTTTTGTTTTAGATTTGTGATTCGTTTATCTTTCATTTTTACAATTTTTCCAGGCTGTGTAGAGCGGGAGCAGGTTTTAGTTTTCCTGCCACACCGCAGGAAAGTCAGCTCATTGAGGTCTTTTGTTACTCTCTGGTGGTATTCTATCTGAAGCACTTTTGAGTAGTTTAAAACTGTGAGGCCTTAATAGACATACAGAAAGTGATAGAAAGCTCTGGCAGCTGGATTCCTCTGTGTTCCTGAAATTGACACTAATATCACCCCAGAGAGAAAATCCATTCTTGGTAAGTTATCCTTTTGAAAAGATCCATGCAGACATGTGTCTTAAGAGAAGATCTTCCACTCTGAGAAACTTTTAACCTTGATACTACTCTTTCAGGTATAAGCTTTTACTTAAACCATCAATTCCAAGTGTGGTTGTGGTTTAATCTTTATGGAAAGTGAGTTACCACAAACCATGTGATCATGTGCTCTAAGTGTTATGAACTACAGTACTGACTCCTGTTTAAAATACTAATATTGCACATATGAACATATAAAATTTTCAGATCAAAATTCAGATACAATGAGTATTGTACTTTAGGTCATTTTATTTATTATATATTATATTATCATACATTTAAAATTATTAAATGTATATTAATCGAACATTTCAGGTTACTTGAAAATAAAAAATATAGAACATTTTTCAAGTGATCTCTTATTATAAATAAAATTTTACTTTAAAATTAAACTTTCAAACAACAAATAAATAAATATTTAATAAAGCAAGTATTATTATTACCTTCAAATAAGGCGAGTTATTTATCATCACTTACCTTGACACTGCGTAAAGTACAGTAATTGACTAGGTCCGCGCACGTTCGATGACGTGCGCGTGCACGGCTTCTACTTCCTGGCCGCTGTGTCATATGACTTCATCTGTTCATCCGCTCTCATCGCTGATCTGTTTACACACAGACACTCGAATCAATTTAAAGCAAAATAATAAAAATGTCCACATTATTAGCAAACCGGCCCGTGGATCTGAACGGCCCTGAAGCGGCGGCACGTCAACACGCGCAGGCGGTAGTCAGAAACTACATTTCCCAACCGAGACTGAGTGAGTGTCATTTACTTTTCATTCATGCAACTGTCGCTTCTGTCATTTAATATACTGCAGTGTTAGTTTAATATATCTGCATCTCTGTTATATTTGACAGGTGGTTAAACGACGTCAGTACAGAGATAATGCAAACGTCATAATTCTGTCAAGCGTACAGTATTAATGCTAACGTTAGCTAAGCTGTTCGTATTCATCACTTCTCCTTTTAGCCTGTGTTGTACTCGTCTTTTAAAGTGTCACTGTGTAACAAGTACAGAGAAACATGTTATTTAAATTGATTTTCATAAGAAAGTTACTTTGTACTTTGGTGTCTTTGAAGGTCTTAGCATGTGTAACATGCTAACATGCTAGCCGAGCAGGACTAAATGTGATTATTGGACGACTGATTGATTTGTGTAATCGTATCATTTAAAGTCCTCATCTGAAACTACGCGAAACTTACTTAAATTTTGTAAATCACACAAATTTTTATTTAAAAGTGTCATCGATAACTTGTGTAGACTGATTGATGCGTCTTTATAATGAATTATTCATTGAACGTTATTGTTTTTGATTGACGATTATTACTTCCGCACCTGATAGTTTCTAAACTAAATGCACTTTAAAATAGATTGTAGGTCTAAATGTAGTGAAGGAAATTGTTTTTGGTTGCATTTTTTGCTTTGGAATAATACACGGAGAGAGACAGATGGAGTGATGATGCCTCTCATGTGACATGATCACGTGACACTCATCTGAGCTGATGAATAATGTGCATGAGGAACTGTCAGCTTCACACTAAAATCATGTGATTATGTGATCACTTTTACCAGAGAAGGATAGGCTTTTATGTAGTGTATAGTTATTCAAAGTATGATATGTTTTAAATTTCCTTGAAAAGTATTTGCAGTTTAAGTTAGTTTCTTATCTAATCTGTCCCTGGTACAGATCAATGAGTTTCTGATCATGTCAATTTAGAAAGTTCATGACACTCACTTGTTTTATCACTTCTATATTCTGTAAAGTCATAGTTCTCATCATAATTCTTGTCATAGTGTCACAGGGCTGTTAAAACTGGCTTGTTTATGGTTGTAGGGCCATTCTGCCCACAGTATATGTCAGTTTGTTGAGAGAGAAAGGTCTTACCATATAGAATTACATATAATATGCTGAGGTTTTTTGTTATCTTTTAGGATTCATGATCTGCTAAAATTGCTGCAGAAATGTTTATTTTAGTATTTGAGAAGATCCTCCTGTTTAATAGAATGATTAATCGATAGCTTGTTGCTTTTCCTAATAGTGAATTATTATTGCTTGATAAGTTTTGTACTCTGCAGTGTCTGTAAGAAAAAGCTTATGAGGAAACAGGCACTGGGAAAAGTGCTGATTGCAAAATTATGTGTTTTTCTGTATTATGTCTGTTTTTCCCTTATTGGCCTACTGGCAGTTTGCAAGCATTGGCAATAAATGTTGGTGATATTGTAGAGGATGTGTATATTTCAATTACAGGAAGTCTGTGTCTTATGATTCAAGCATGAGAGGCAGTACAGGCATTTGTCTTATTATATGTTTATCTTTTTTTTACATTTTAAAAAATATTTCGTGCTTTCTATCTTCAGAACATCCAGCATTCAGACAAGTGAAGCGTTAGATTACATCTCTCCGCCATAATGTTCCACCTGCATCTCTTCGATAACATCGTTTGACTCTTGCGTCTGACGTTTCAGCACTTGAGTAGTTAATTTTGTTTACCTCCTTAATGGAGAACCTTGCTAAAATTACCACTCGTCTGGCATCTTTCTCTCTGCTTTTCTCTTCACGTGTATTATTGACGTTATTCACTGTAAATCTCATTAATTTAGACCAGAAAACACACTGTCCCACCGAGAAGGCCAGGTAGCGTGTTTTCCTTTTTTTCCCAGAAAGTGTCAAAGGAAAGCTCAGGCTAAAAGCCTCTTAGCAAACCAAGAAGAAAATAAATGACTTAATGGAAGAATTGAAGCCTTCCTTTCTAAAAAGCCCGCATGAAAGAAACTGCATGCGTAAAGACCCCCCGATCTGAAACGCCCCCAGCATACTGTTCAAAAAAAGCCTCTCTAATGTAGGCATGCCAGATAGCAGCACCATTTTGCGCCTCATCAGTGGCGGAGTGCATGCTGATAGTGGGCTGTGATTGAAGGCAATGAAGACTGATGGGAAGGCAAACACACAGATCTGTACCCATGAATCCCCCCAACCCTTTATACGCCATCACAGTCGAGAGGCCAAATTTGTCAGCGCGGGTCTGATTGGTCCCGCTTTGTCCTCAAAAAATGCTGAACAACACTGTGAAAAGACCTTCGTGTCTTGTGTTTGAAACTTTTAATTATTACGTTGAAAAAAGGAAAATAAACAATAAAATATATTGATGCTCTCTGGAAAGGATTAAAGTATTTTAGCTTTTTGTTCCAAAATGTCTAATTCAATTACGGTATTCTGCTCGCTTATTTTTCTTTTCGGCCCCAAAAATTTCCAACACTTTGTCATTTGCTGGTGTGTTAATGTGTCGTTTGTTAGCACGCTTGTGCCCAGTCAAATTTCGGAGATGCCTGAGGAAACAAACAAACAAAAGTAAACGTACAGTGTATTCATCTTTTCTGTGAAAGCAGAGGCCTTTTTGTCTTAATCATGTCATTTGCAACAAAAGCAATTAACCCAGACTGTCTTTTCGCTTTGTTTTAATGCTGAATAGACGTTTAAATGTGCTGAAAAGACATTCAGCACGGTAATGGTATTTCTGTGAAGAAACAATTACCCGTAATGACATGGTTATAAACAAATCTTTCAGATGTCACAGCCCTCCTTTATTTTATCTACTGTTTCCTGTTGCTAATCCTTTTGTCCGCCTGTAATTAATCAATTGTCGTGACAGTGAAAGAGAAAGGCCTCGGTGGGCGTTCATCTTCATCTTGCCGTCAAAGAAAGTAAATGAAAGACGAGTATAGAATAGTTGACTTTCAAAAATAGTATCCAAGTATATAAAATTATATACTGCTTTGATTGAAAAGAAGAAAAATCCTTGTCCATTATACGCACCGAATGGGGCCTGTATGACACAAAATTCCTGCTTTTTTCTTTACCGTTCTAAACGCTTTTTAAACGTGCAGCGTGTTTTTTCTTCGCTATATTGTGTTTCTTGTGTAACTTTGAATGTAGCCTAAAGAATACAGTATTTGCTTTATAGAAAGTTTTCAAAGGTATGCTATACCTATTTCAATTTATAAGAGAAATAAACAGCAGTTTGTAACATTCAATTTAGTAATTTTTAGTTTTGTTGCACAGTGTAATACATGTACAGAAGTTGCTTGTACATTGGTGCTTTGTGTTCAAATGTTTTTCTCTTTAGGCTTTAACAGGTAGAATAAAACATTTCTCTCCATAAAAATAAAAAACTTTTTTTTACACGGGAGAGATGCTAAAATTACAATATGTAATTAATGATGAGAATCAGTATAAACTTTTGTCAGAGGTGGCCCGCTTTAGACTATTGTTATAGATCTGTTGCTAGGCAGCCTGCGGGTAAAACACGCCTGTCCCCGCAAATCGCTCTAAAACTGTTGCAGTAACATTACGGCTGTTTCGATCTATTGTAACCGCACCACTTTGCCACCTCTCCTGGAGAGGCAGCGGGGTTAACCAGCTGTCTCAGTTTAGCTGTCACCCCTTCAGTCTGCATCCCACCAGGAAACGCACACAGATTACGGCCATTCCCCCCCGTACACGCACGCAGTCGTCTGATTACACACGACCCAATCAGTGCATGCGTGTGGCGAGTCCTCCGCAACAGCCTCAGCCTCTACCTGCCGGGTTAAAAGCATTCCTGTTTGATGGGGTGTCATCACTGTGGAGGTCTTTGTTAGGACAGATGAGCGGCCGCAAATTGTGCGTGTGTGTCTCCCTTTATCAGACCGTCTGTCTGCTGCATGCTGGACTTGATGTGTAATTTTTTTTTACTTTAGTAATTTGTGACAGCACGTTAGTTTCTTTTCTCTCTTGACATTTAATCCTGATTTTGTTATTCCAAACACTCAAACATGTTAAGTGTTTTTGCCCAAAAAAGTTAATCTTACTTTTTTAGGTATTAAAATATGCTTATTTAAATTTTTTATGTTATATATTTATTTGTATATTTTATATATTTATTTACATATGTATGTATGTATTGAGCATATTTTGGCATGTTGGATATATTGTTACATATAAAAATTGTCATGGTTTAACTAATTTTGCTCAATTCATTTTGATGTGTAGTCCACCTTTACATCTCACAACTGCCCTTTTGAGTGTGTAGCACATACTGTTAGTGCCGTAATTGGATTCCCTCTGTCCGTATTGATATGCAAGAGAATACCATGAAGGTCCCTTGTGAGCTCTGATTCACTGTCTTTCATATGACTGTATGTAGGTCATCCAAAATTTATCTTTTCAAAAATGCATTTTATTGAATCTCATTCAGAATTTTCACACTTGTCCATTCTTCTGCATTTATGAATAAGCATAACACATGCATTTAGAATCTAACTGCTATTACTTGTCTTTACAGATTTGGTACTCTAATTGTTATTGTGATGTTTTTATTTTCACTCAAATGTGCTAATGTGTGTCCAATCAAAGGCACTGCAGAATTTGAGGCGGCAGGTCGGGATTCTATTGTCCGTATTTGCGAAATAGCTCTGATATTTTAATGTTTCCATTGAGCATTTGCTCAATTTATACACTTCTAACAGTCTAATCTCTGAATTATTAATATATAAGTTTTAAAACCATAGCGGCAGGTCTAGTAATTTAAGAACTTTCTCACCCAGTAGCAACACAATCTACAACCAATAGTGTCAGATTTTCTCTCTTTTTCGGGCACTAGTCTGTACTCCTGCTTAGATCCATTTTGTATCTGTTCCTTAAGGTTTCAAGGTTATTGGGGAATGTCTGTGGTGTAATGATTCTTAAGTCAGTTCAGATTTTAACACATGCTCAGATAAATCTAGCTAAGATTTCATTTCACATCTTAACAGAGAGTTCTGTATTATTACTCCTTTTGTCATATCAGTCTTTCTCAGTTATGGCATCAAAGATATCCAATGCCTCAGAGTTCATTACCAAATAATAATATGCAGGCCTTGCAGGCTAAGTTTAGTAGGTGAATTGTGTGAGGCTTTTTGTCTGTTTAATGACAGTTACATTTGTGTCTATGTGATCCCAAACATGGGGCAATTAGCGCTGTCTTTTATATCGCCTTATGGGAAACCGCTGTGTGGATGCACGAGGTGAGAATGTATGTGAATGAGAGGAGCCTGGCACCTTTGCCGGCGCTTTTGTATCGTTAATTCAGTTCCGCAGCGCAACACTACTGGCCGGCCGAAAAACGACTGTTCCACAGTGTCCCCCACCACCGTCGCCCCGCCCCGTCAGCACTTCTTTTTCACGGCAGAGATGGAAATGTGTTGGAATGCTCCATGCCTTCTTTCAGCACCACTTGAATGGGCCCTTTAGTATTTCACACCAAGATGTCCTTCAGGGCGCAGGGTCAGGCTACCAAAACAGCTTCTACCGCCGGATTAGAACCAATTAACATCTCTGCACACAATAGGGCCTGGCAGCTCCACAGGCCTCACGTTGACCCATGCCGGTGTTGCATGCCTAGCCCTCGGACCGGCGCACTCAAACTCAAGTGTCCCTGGAGGGGTGGGGAAAGTTTTTCAAGCCTAATGGGAAATGTTGCTACTTCACACCCTGTGAATGTATAGCCATTTTTTAATCTTTATTTTACAAGGCCTCTTATGTGCGATTGAGTCCTCTGTGTGTGGACTTGAAGTGGGCCGCCATCTTCATCACAGAGCTGGAAGGTGATTGGCTCACGGTTCGACAGGGTTATTTCACCGCCCTGTTTTTTTAGCTAATCAGGCTGTTCTGTTATGTATTTATAATTTAATGTATTTACATACAGTCAAAGAAACATTTACACTGGCCTTCAGAGTAAAAATAAGCGTCAGGCCTCTTTGCCGTCCCGCTTCGGCAGAGCAGATTAGCGCTTGCGTGCCTTCATTTAGCGTTCGTCTAATGTTGTGCACAATATCCGAGCATGTCATGAGCTTTGTTTGAGTAAAGATTTCAGCTCCTCACTGTTTTCCATTAGCAGTTTGCGTTTCGTTCAAGAGACTTTTAAAGGGGTTGATGTACAATTATATGTCCGCAATTTTCCAGCCTCATAATTATGATCACCTCTCAGTAAATAGACATATGTATCTCCTTTGAAACATATGGGCAATTTGTAGGGTAAGTGTAGCTATTAAATCCATTTTATAAGCACCTCCCTGTGAGGCACATACTGCAATTTGTCTGGCTTAGGCAAAAGGGACAGAGGAGCGGAAAAGCCGTAATGTCTTGAAAAACGATGGAATTTGCAGAAAGCATGCCTTTTAGTGTGTTTGTGAATTTGCGTCTGTTTTTGTGTGTTTTGAGAAAGGGAATATTCATTGTTAGGGTGATTTGACTACAGTTTTTCTTTCACCGTAATTACAGCAATTATTGAGACTAATCATTTATTTAGGGAAGACGTGTTAGCATCATGATAATGGTGCCTGTGGCTGAATTCTTTTACCTTCGCAGCTAATATGCTTTATGTGAGTTTTTTTTTGTTGACTTTTTAAATGGAACTGAAAATTGTAGCGATCGTGATTTTTTTTTTTCTCCCCTATTAAATTTTGCTTAAAAAGCTTTTAGTAGTGAACTGATAGTAGTAGAACTGATACTGTTAAAATACACTGCTAAAATAAAAAACTTACTTGTTAAGAAGATTATTATATTGAAGTTGGAACCCATATATTTTTAGAATACATATGTAACTAAAATTATATTTCAAGCTGCTTAATTTGCACTTGAGTTTTGTTTTGTTTTGTGAATGAGATTAATGCATTATTCCAATTTTAATTTTCCCCCTAAAATACTTGTTTTTTCAATTTGCAATTTGCTGAGACTAGTATTTAAAGCCAAAGAGTAATATTAATTAATATAAGTTAACTCATTTATCTCTGTTCCCTTCCAGTGTGACCAGAGAGGAATGTATTTAAATATTTTTGTTACTCAGTTACTGTGCTACACAGAGCTTAATAATAGACTGTCACAAGACATTTCAATCAGTTTTTCCACACAATATTCATAAAGGAATTCATGAGTGCAAAGGGCACTTCTGGGATTTTTACAGCTTTTTTTATTCATTCACAGTCCTTCTTTTTGTTATTTTAACTAGAAAACTTAAGAGAAATAATTAAAAGCACTACATATGAAAAACAAAATGTATACAAGAATGTTTCTGTTTTATACCCTTTCTTTTCTTCTCAGACAGTGAAGAAAGTCCTGATGTGCAGGTGTGTGTATATGTGTGTGGGAAACGGCAATAGTGCATTGACAAATGATTCTGCAGTCTGAAGCCTAATTAGTGGCATAGTGTCTGCTCCCCGCAGAGCTGCTGTACTGAGCGTTAGAGCCGGTCCATTCTCATTTCCTACTGCCTTTGATATCAGACCACAGTCTGACGGTGAACACAAAAACCGACACACTGAGGCGTGATGGACGACCCAGAACAGACAAAGCTGACTCTTCTGCTTCTAGCCTGCACACTCTCTCTTTTCTCTCTGGCTCTCACTCTCTCTCTCTTTTGAAAGGACACACAACAAATTGGCTCCCGTGACATGATGGCTAATGTTTTCCCATGCAAAGTAAAAGGCCAAAGTATGAATCCACACCCTCGGCTGTTAATGATGGCCCACCCTGAGCATGCACCTGCAGCCTGAACCAAAAACACTCAATCTGTGTGTGAGAGTTCAACATTTGTAAGGGCAAAAATTGTCAGTGATTTTGGGTATTGTCAGACTGTTTTTATAGTAAACATTTTAGTTTATTTAGATAGTTAGTAAGAACATTTTTCCAGGGAGGTCTACCTTCAAACTGGAGATGACTTTTTTCAGACAGGGTTTAAGTTATATTTCAAAAGCATGTGGCCCACAGCTGATGTTTCCATTGTTATATTCAGAGAATACTAATTTTGTTCTTTGAACATCTGAGTAATAGGTTGGAAGTTCCAAAGACTGACTATTGTAGAGTGATTCAGTAGTCACATGCATACCAGTCAAAATGAGTTTGTCAAATCTTGATCGAACGGAAAACTCACCTACCCAACCTTATCAACTCAAAAAAAGTTCATTCTTTCTCCCTAAAATAAATGTAATTGTTTATATATCAGACCACCATAAATGACCATAGTCTGAGCAGAGTAATTGTCCCTCATGGAACATACAGTCCATCGCTAGTGAAGATGTCTTCTCCTATCGTGACATCTGTCGAGAAAGCATCTTGAATGTGCTAACCATGGTGCTCTTCTAGCCGTGACATTTGAACATGGAAATTTATGAAAGCCATTTAGAATACTCTACTAAAGGTCACTGTGTACAATTAGATGCACAGGTGTCAAGAGAAAAGGGTCTTCATTTCCATGTGATTGTGGGCTTTTGTGGCAAATTTCAAGCACTTCATTGGTCACAGCTAGTGTATGTGTGTGTGTGTGTGTGTGTGTGTTTCATGCCTGTCAAGCGGATGTGCGGAAACCTAAAATCAATAAACATTTTCCATATGGTTGTTTAATAATAGCATGTGTATTATTCAGGATTGTCTCAGGTGTTCATGCAAATATGAAATGTGTATAAATTAGTATTATTCTGAAGCTTCCTTTACAGGCAGATTCATTTTATTAAAGTAGTTTGACATGTTGTGTTTCTCTTTTTGTCTTCAGCCTACTCTACTGTTTCTGGGGTGAATGGACCGCTAGTTATCTTGGACAATGTCAAAGTAAGACATTTCTTACTCATTTCCTCATTATTTCTCATTTTTTCCTAATTATTATGTTTAAAACTGAGTGGATCAAATTTTTACTAATAAGAACTGTAACAGGATGTTTTACGACAAGGAAATGGTTTTGTAATATTTTGTATTTAAATGCTTTTTTAAATGATTTTATAGTTTAACTTGTATCACAATTCTGTATGTATTGGTCACTATTATAAGCAGAAAGTCCATCTTCATATTTGTTTCTCTGATCATCCTACAGTTTCCACGTTATGCAGAGATTGTACACCTGACTTTACCTGATGGGACCAAGAGGAGTGGTCAGGTACTGGAGGTCATTGGCAGCAAAGCTGTCGTCCAGGTAACAATACCATCCAATAACTACAACATGCAGTCTTACAGACATTATGAGCAATGACCCATTTCCTGCAGTCATAATAAATCATGTTGAATTTGTGATGTTAGTTGCGAAACCTAAAATGCATTTAATGAAAATAAACGTACATTTTGTAGGTATTTGAAGGCACCTCAGGTATTGATGCTAAGAAGACGGCATGCGAGTTCACCGGCGATATTTTGCGCACACCTGTGTCTGAGGACATGCTCGGTAAGCATATGTGGACAACTACAGTGGAGCTTAAACATAACATGGTTAATGATGGAAAAAAAGACAAAACACATTAGTTATGCTGATATTTGCAGGTGTAATAATAAACATTTTATTTTACTTTAGGGCGCGTCTTTAACGGGTCAGGTAAACCTATTGACAGGGGACCTACTGTGCTGGCTGAGGACTACTTGGACATCATGGGTAAGAAACATCTATTTTTAAGCTTTATATAACATTATTTGCAGGAACAAGACTCTTCTGTTGTAATCCAGCAAAATAAGCTTTGAAAGGAAAATTGGTGATAGAGCAATACTGTGATCTCATTAACTCTCTAGGTGTTGGGATGATTATACTGTATTTGGGATCAAATGGATATCGAATTTTAAAGCAAATCCTTACCAATTAGTTTACCACCAGTTATGTTAATTTAGCTCTTCTCTTCTGCGTGGTGTTTGTGCGACTCGTCTTCAGAGTAGTTGAACGTTAAAGAGCAGATGAAATCCCGTTTTCAATATTTTCTGAGGCTGAATGGGAATTTTTCTGTCCTTTTTAAGCCATTTACTGACCTCGTGATCCTGATCTCTGCTAAGCTGAAATGGCAAAGGTGATCTTTTGAGCTATCACAGTATACAATGGCAATTCGGGGCAGCGTTTAAATGAGCCAAATGGATAAGAGGGGGCGTAATAAAAGGGTGATCAGTCCTCAAGGTCACCAAACAGTGTTTGGAGTGCTTATGGTCTCAAATGAGAAAACATTTTCTAAATACAAGCCTTTATCATTTTCTTTGAGTGGTTAGTTTTGCCTGAAGAAAATCTTGATTTGTTTGACCCTCTTTTTATGACCCTCTTTTTTAGCAAATAGCAGTTCTGACTTTAACAACTAGATACATTTGCCTGCTCAGGTGAGATCACTGTACATCCTTTGACCCCTTTTAGGTCAGCCCATCAACCCGCAGTGTCGTATCTACCCCGAGGAGATGATCCAGACTGGCATCTCTGCCATCGACGGCATGAACAGCATCGCCCGTGGACAGAAGATTCCTATTTTTAGCGCTGCTGGATTGCCACATAATGAGGTATAGCAACAAATGTAGTTTCATTACACAACGTTAATTCTTACTCTGCAGGTGGCTAAGGAATTAAATTAGTCAGGATGTGATCATCGACAAAGGCTGATTCAGATGTCTTCAGATGAAGCGGAGTAGCCGACTTTTTATATTTGTGTGAACTTTAATGAGACTAAATGAGAATCAGTCTGTCAGTAGTGTGCTTTTCCTTAATTTAGACAGGACTTTTCATTTTATCAGTCAGTCGCAAAGTCTGATAAAATGTACCTTGATAAAATGTACCTTGAATGTACGATTAGTCTCTCTGAATAAAAGCGCCCACAGCTTTCATAAACGTAAACATCTCGCTAAAACATTCACTTCATTTTTACATTCACATTTTTCATGTAACTTTTAAAATGTGTCCGTCAGGAATGTGTCTGTCTTCATTCAGATCGTGATTCTGGAACAGAAGCCGCAATACAGACCATGCTGCCTGCCAGTGTGTTTTTAATTATATTAATTAAACCTGGAGGGATTTATTTAAATTCTGTCATTTGAAGTGTTGTGATCACATTCAACACCGTATTGTGCAACGCCGTGGCAGCCGCGGTGGCTTTCGCTGTATTATGGCTTTTACCGAGACAAGCCTGTGTGATTAACGCTAATTTGAGAAGGATGTGTAATTGATTTCACCCTGTGGTGTTTCTGTGGAAACTGCGAGGTGGGTCAGGGTTCGAATCATCACGGTCTCCACTTGTATGAATGCTGGAGCGACCGGTATGATTTCGAGAGCTTTAGACTAAGCAAACAAAACCAACCACTTAGCACTGATCAATAACACATGGTGCAGGTTGACACTGGTTTGTTTGGTTTTTGGATGAGTATGATTTTTAGCTAAATAGTTATGTAGAAAGGTCCAAGTTAAAAAAACCTTTTATTACATGTTGTTTCAAGCACACATGAAAATGCATTATTTTTATGTTTAGCTATCAAAGCGTACTTCCCTATCACCTTCCCTATTGCCTCCTTGTAGATTTATATATCATTTGCCCACTGGCTTTTAATGTAGTGTCTGTAAGTGGCTATGAATCGGCTGCCAAACATCCTTACAGTCAGAATGGAAAATGAATGTAAGAACCCACTACATGAGCTGTTAAGAACACATGCAGACATGTAGCCTTATATCATTCAGCTTGACACTCTTAAAACAACATATCAAAAGCTACTTCGTTTTGTAAAGTAGTTCAGAGTCATTCAAGGATCAAGGTCATATGATTTCTGAATCTTGGAGCCATCGTTTCACTGTCAATAATGGTGCCATCTTGAAAGATGCCTCAAGTGCTTCAGACATTCAAATATATGTGTGCTCTGCAAATTAAAGGGTACTAGAATCGTGTCATCTCTATACAAGTCTGCAGAATATGAATAGAATATGAAGTCTCTCAATCATTAAATCATTTCTACTAAGTGTGTGCGCATTTTTAAATTCAGCCATACATTTTGTTATGATGGCTTTAGCTTTATGCTGCATAAACATGATATGAACAGAAACTCGCAGGAAATCGATTGATATTATTAATTCAAAATAAGTTGGGTTTTGCTGGTTCATTTAAATGGCACATTTCTTTAGGCCCAATTGCAGATACTTTATTCCATGACATAATTTGGTTTTGCCCAAAAAGGACAATAAACTCTTTTTTATTAATATTGTCAATAATACCAAAGATATCTTACTCTTTTAACCATTTTGTGTAATTTGTATTATTCTGGGCAGATGTACAGGATTATCAGGATGATTATGAGGATGTGTGAAAGTCACTGAGCAGCACTGACTGGTTCATTCAACCCTGACATTTTAACACTGAAGAGAGAGCTGCCCTCCCAGCCGGCACATTCCTATTAACAGACACACACACTATAGTATTAATAAAACCACAACCCTCTTGGGTTAAACCATGGATTAAGACTATTTGGGTAAAGCCATGTTTTAAACTTTGAAAGTCATTTTGAAAGGGAGGTTTAAAATGGTATTTAGGTATCTAACCCTGGGTTATTCTGTCCAAACCAAGAGTTGCAGTGCCAACACAATAGCAGTAGACAACCAATCACATACTAGCACAATGCTTTCTTCGATTACTGAATAATATTACATTTAATATATTGGTATATATGCTGTAAAGCGCTAGAGATGTACAGTTATAGAAATATGCGATTAAAATCTAAAATGGTGTTCAGTTTCAGAGTTTTAGTGTGTCACTAATGAAGTTGCTCTTGCTGTCTAAATAATATAAAACGGTTCTCGTTTCATTAAACAGGAGTCGTCAGGGTCACAGCCGGCTTTATCCTCTCAGAGAAACAGGTGTTCAGGGTCAAAGTTCAGATAGGGGTCAGACAGGATTAGACATCCAGGACCATTACATTAAGTGATAAGCGTGAAATTCCTCATGCTTATAGTCTTAATCTCTTCGTTGCTAACATGCACACGTACAAATATGCATCTAGAGCACGTACATATATACAGTATGTTACATAAACAGACTTTATGAGTCTATTTTAATTATAGTGTGTTATTTAACATGTTTCAAATTAAACAAAAAATTCTGTATTAACAATGTAAATGTAGTACATTCTGAATGATACTGAATCTAATACAGCTCTAATATGTTTCTTTTCTTTTAATCCTGTCAGATTGCTGCTCAGATCTGTCGTCAAGCAGGTTTGGTGCAGAAATCGAAAGATGTGATGGACTACAGTGCAGACAACTTTGCTATTGTCTTTGCTGCTATGGGGGTGAGTGGTTGTATGTTTAATTACGTGTGCCGCGGTGTTCAGGTATGCTTTCAAAGACATCTGGACGGGTTTAAATTTCTCACAAAACCCAAAGTTAGTTAGTTTGTTTTGGAAATTGCGAACGTTTTGTGTTAGCGAGTAACTGTTGGTCCTTATAGGTTGCTTAATCCTACTCTTCAACAGCACTTTAACCTTGTGCCCTCACCTGTCTGTTTCCTATCCAAACCTTTGTTATTGTCACCTGAGTGGTTGCAGTATGTTCTCTCAGACAGGTATTACCTGCATGAGGTGTCAGGTTCACCTATGTATTCAGATGTGAAGGGCTTTCATTAACTTGTGCTTGAAATGTCACTGACCCAGCCTTGTGTCCTGTGGTCGTCAGGCTCCGGTCCGGACACATGGCTAATGCATTGACTGTGGACTACCTGTAACTCTATATCTTGATTTTATGCACAAAGTGGTTAAGTGACGAGGACAAGGAGTTCTCCTTGAAAGTGACTTCATGGCATAATTTTACTTTTTGTTACTGCAGGTCAACATGGAAACGGCACGTTTCTTCAAGTCAGACTTCGAGGAAAATGGATCTATGGACAACGTATGCCTTTTCCTCAACTTGGCCAACGATCCTACGTAAGAATTCATCACGACTTTTATTTAGTACCTGATTGGTTAATTAAGATGCTTGTTTTTATGTAACAGATTTTCTATAACATACAATCTCTTGACTTGAGTTCTTTTTTTTCTATGTAGCATTGAACGCATCATCACCCCACGTCTGGCTTTGACCTCAGCGGAGTATCTGGCCTATCAATGTGAGAAACACGTGCTGGTCATCCTCACGGACATGAGCTCCTACGCTGAGGCTTTGAGAGAGGTGAGAAGGACATTCATTTGTTTTTATTATTATAGGGTTAAAATCTGTAACTTTTCAAACCTGCCGCTTTCCATCTTACACTTTTATAAAAATACTTTTTTTTATTCTTTGACCAATGCCTTCCTAATAGGCTAAATGGTTCCATTGAAATATTGGGACAGTAAACAAATAAAGCTGATATAAGTGGTTTGTGGTAAATCAATTTGAGCATTTTTATGAGTTTAGTTAGATGGTCAAAGCTAAAAGACCGCAGTCAATCGAGCTTCTCTGTGTGACCAATATTTTTATAAGTGTGTTGGACTTTTTTCTTGTACTGGTGAATTCAGCCATTTCAGCGAACTTGGTCGAAGGTCTCCTTTACAAACGCATAATGCACTTGTACTTGCGCCCTCATATAAACAGTTCCTGTTGACAGTTTACAGCTATGAAAAGCATTCAGGAGCAGAGTAGGTTTTTCTATTAGTTGCAAGGGCAAGCAAATGTAAAACACATTCCCTGCTTTGTGGGGATTTTTCCAGTGGCCTGTTCAGTGCCTCGCTAACATGTTTGGTATTTGAATTTCAGATCTGCTTAAACATAATTGACCTTGTGATGTAAATAATCCTACATTTCCTCATTTGATTTGCTTGAATTTTCCTATTTCCCAACTATGATCCATACACTTCATTCTCATTTAGATCGGGTCATAATGTACCCTATATATAACAACCTTTTGTGTGTGTGTGTGTGTGTGTGTGTGTCTGTAGCTCTGATTAGAATTGAAAGTAGCTGACTGTGCGTATACAGGACCATTTACCTTGTATCATATTGCAGTGGTTTGGCAGCGATCAAACAGAAAACCGCGTCAACAGCAATGAAAGGACACAATCTTCTATAACAAAAGCGCGGTAACCCCTTCTTGACATTTGCGACAGTATTGGAGTAATGGCCAGTGTTACGGTTAATATCGTGTTTCCTGTGCGGCTTATGTTGAAGAGCTACTGTGTCTAATCATAATGAATATATTTCACCACCATCTGCCAAAGTGTACAAATGTTTTCTTGTGTTTAAAACATGTCGGCACCAAGACTTTCGGAATAGCATGAAATAAAAATATTTTAAATATATTGTGGATAATTATATACTATTTAAATATGTATATGTATTTAAAAAAGTACACAGCTTACAACAGTTAAGCCTTTCAAATGCTTCCAACTTTATTTGAGGTCCATTTATGCATAATTGCCCAAATAATATGAGTACGTATGTCCCCAATTAGAAGACAAGCACAAAATAAAGTTTCTGAAGACTGCCACTGTGTTCCTCATGCTCAAAGCGACGTTTTCAGTCATTTTTGTTTGCCTCTCTTTTCTGGCAGCATCTCCTTTTTTCACAGTCATGCCACTGATTATCGTTTTTGTGCCTCGGAACATGTTTTGATGTGTAAACATGTCAAGCACATAATGCTTATTCTAAGTAATTTCTGTGCATGTGAAAGGACCATTCCCTCCTGCCTTTGTGTAGATGTAACCTTGGGATGGATTCAGTTCCATCAGAACTCCTTGCTTTTGGCTTCTGCTACTTTCACAGAGACGGGGAGCATTAACATTTAACTTCCTTTCCCATTCAGCCTGGTAAAGGTGATGCAGAGACTGATGCTCTGCCTGCTTTCTCTTTAACCTTAAGAGAAGATCCGAGTGAAGTATATCGGTGTGTAGATTCATGTCGATTGTCACTGATCATTTGATACAGAGGTAATGCAGATGACTGCAGCGGCTCTGCTTACACCTGCTGTTTAGATTCATCTCATTTCCATCAATGGCAGTCAGATGGTGGTATAGTGAAAGACTGCTGCCTTTACATGGTAGTAACATTTTCTGTTCATTTTGATTAAAGCTGTCTGTCAGCTTCATGCTGACGGCTCACCTGGCATTTTCTTTTCTTTCAGAATCTATTATGCATCATGCATTATTCATTTCTAACGACAATGTTTTAGAATTAGTTTGTTAATAAATGTTTTGTAAAGAATGTATTTAGTCAAGGTTATTATTGTTAACTAGAACAGAATTGAGATGGAAACTGATGAAAAATGTGCAAAATAAAAAGTTTGCTACATTGAAACAGTAATAACTTTACAAATAATGTTTTTTTTAAATGTGCAATTTATGTGGATGGTTTGAATAACTCATTAATCTTCCATAAGTCAGTCATTGGTGTGAAATTAGATCAAACTTAAAATATACAATAAAAATTATATTGAAACCGAAATATAAACCACAACAAATACATAAAATGGATTATGCAGAGAATTTAATGACGCTTTTTTATAGGTGTCTGCTGCTCGTGAAGAGGTGCCGGGTCGCCGTGGTTTCCCAGGGTACATGTACACTGATCTTGCTACAATCTACGAGAGAGCTGGAAGAGTGGAGGGCAGAAACGGATCAATTACCCAGATACCCATTCTGACCATGCCTAATGATGGTACACGCATGTTCACACATTCTTGCACTCACCCTATCATACACTTTTGTCTTGCAGGTGTTGCACAGGTGTGACAGAACCAGAATAATTGTGCACCATACAGTATATAGAGAGATAAAATGTTCACATCTTTACTTTGTACTCTGGCTGGACACAGCAACTGCGCCCAGTAACTGGCACTCTTGTTGGTTTTGGTTACTATAGAAACATCCTTGTGAAGGCCCCGTGTGTGTTTGTGAATGGGTGTTCCCCATAATAGCAGCACTGGAAACCCTCCATCTTTTGCTTTCTCTTTATTTCTTTCACCTCTAAATTAATAACCACTTATTGTCTATAACAGACAAAAAACAAACCGGTTTGGATTAGTTTGAAAATAAGTACATTTTGGCACACGACTTTGCAGCTTAATGAACAAAGTGCATAATAAACGAAGATGCTAATACCTGCTAATGTCTCTCTATTCTTGTCAATACAGATATCACTCACCCAATCCCTGATCTGACGGGATACATCACAGAGGGACAGGTGTATGTAGACAGACAACTACATAACAGACAGGTGAGAATTTGGTGTGTTATACTATAACAAATGTGAAGTATAAATGTATAGGTATGCCTCAACGTAAATAATATTAAAGATAGAATTTAAAATTATCATTGCTGACTAAAACTTTCTTCTGGTTTTCCTATAACCTCATTTCTGATCTCTTTGGTGTTTTTCTCATTAAGATCTATCCTCCCATCAACGTGCTGCCGTCTCTTTCTCGTTTGATGAAATCCGCTATTGGAGAGGGCATGACTCGCAAAGATCACGCCGATGTGTCTAACCAGCTGGTAAATGCATTGTGCTGTGCTTATTGTTTTACTGTGGCTATGTTGATTCATGATGATGGCATTTAACGTTTGTCTCTGTTTCTATCTGTCAGTATGCTTGTTATGCCATTGGTAAAGATGTTCAGGCCATGAAGGCTGTGGTGGGTGAGGAAGCTTTGACCTCTGATGATCTGCTGTACCTGGAGTTCCTGCAGAAGTTTGAGAAAAACTTCATTGCTCAAGGTATAAAATGTACCCTTCCTACCAGCTTATGCCTTTATGTCATTTGTTCTAAATGCTAGTAGGGAAACTCTGGATTTCACGCCCAGACTTTTCACGCTTGAGATGTTTCAACAAAAGAATCACATAACAAGCACATTTGTAATGATCATAGTTCATATGTGAATATTTACTTTACAATTCAGAATAGCAAGCAAGCCAAAATACTGGTGACGGTCAATAAGATGATCAGATGACAGGCTTGCATGACAAATCTACCCATAACACTAAACACCCATAGCACTTGTCCTCTTTTTGTCATTGTTCAAAACAAAATGAAAAAATATGAAATTAGCCACCATTTTATTTTGACCATATCACTTGCATATGTGACATCTGTATTACAACTTTCAAGTTTGTAAAAAGAAAGGACTGGAGAACTGAAAGGCAGCATTAAGCCTATTTGCTATTGATTGCTTTGAATTTATCACAGAATTTAAGAACCGCTGCCTTTGTAGCTCATTGAGCATTTCACACTGTATGAAGTGTCTCTCTTTTCTGTTCTAGATTAAAAGCCTACAAAGTCCAAAATGTAAGAAAAAGAAATCTATTTACCAGATTTGACAACGAAACACTGCAGAAATTAACCCTAACCCCTCGAGCTAAACCACACATCCAGCCTTCCTAAATTTCAGAATTAGACTGCTGACTGTGTGTGTATGAGCTATTTTGCTCTATGCTGTTTTTATTCTGTGTATTGGAAGCCACTAGACATCATTTCTATCACCCACTGCTCCTGCTCTGCCACAAAGCACTTTAACCTCAATGAATGTTCTTCTCAATGCTACAGCTCTTCAGTGAGGCACGAGGTGTGAGAACCTCCGTCTACATCAAACCCTCCACTTCACATCACAAAAAAGACATGTACATGTTTCATATTGATTGCAGTCCTATTTTTGGGTGGAAATCACTCAACTGCTTTTGTGTGCTCACACAATCAGCGTGTCATTACTATCATTGGTAGAAAAGAGACATTGTCTAAGTTCCACCGACACATGTCGGACTCCAACAGTCTCAGTTATTGCTTCCATTTACGGAGAACAAAACATGAATTCACTCGTCTTCCTATTGGCTTTGTGGAACAATCAAATTTTTCCTTCGTCTTAATCGCTTTTCTGTTGTTTAACAAAAATATGTCATGTATTATGCGTCTTTCTGTGGTTTCGATATGGTATTTCTCTTTAGTACAGTGAAGCCAATTACAAGGCTATAGAGCAGATTTTTAACACATTCAAGCACTGAGCAATAATCTTCTGTAATTCTGAATGAAAACCCCTGATGAATGGATGCCAAGGTGCTGCATTATGGGAGACATTTCATGATTGATTGTAATACAAAACAAGGTTATGCAGGATGAAAAGACTTATTCGAGGTGTGCGTGTCTTTTTCTCTAGGTCCCTATGACAACAGAACTGTGTTTGAGACGCTGGACATTGGTTGGCAGCTACTTCGAATCTTCCCTAAAGAAATGCTGAAGAGAATTCCTCAAAGCACGCTTGCCGAGTTTTATCCGAGAGAGTCCGCTGCACGCCACGGCACCTCCTAACCTCTATGTAACCTCTATCAGGAGACCCTGGCTGAAGTCACGTGACCTCTCCATCCCAAAACACCTCATCTCTGACCCCTGTGTGACCCTGATACAGATTACAATGATGTTTAGATTACTGGGGAATAACGGTGGATTATGACACATTCATGAAGCATACATGCATATAATGGTTTCATAAACATAGTGTTTTGGTTAGTGTGTTATGACCTCCAAAGATTATTCCACAGTCCCTTTTTTGTGTTATACATGTTTGTGTGTGCTGTATTATATGTTTAGGATGTGTATTTGTGATGGAATTACTTTTGTTTTCTTTAACTGTTTTGTTTCCGAGATGCAAACTGTCCTGTAAATTTTCCTTTTTTAATAATTATTTTTTGGTTAATTCACTGTCCACAGTCTAAAGAGGATATTTAAAACATTTAGCTCAAAGGGAAATATTCAGGGCTCACTTACACAGTGGTGTATTCTCAGTTCCTTCTATTCATCACTAAACCGAGCACACAAGTTTTAGCATCTTTTCAAACATTCCAGTGTAATTGAGAATACTTGATTTACTTCAAAACGAATCATTTACTAGCCATCCCTTGAAATATTTGTTTTTATTTATTTTAATATACGAAACGCACTCAAATGAAAGGCTAAACACCAAACGTCTATCCATGCTGACAGACAGGTAATTGTAAGTGCTGAATGATCATATAGTGTGCGGTTATCACTGACAGATGTTATTTCCCTTTAAAAGAAGATGGAGGATGTTTACAGCATTTCTGTGCTTCGCAATAAATGTGTGCTGTATTATTAGAATGATTAAACATTCCCTTCTCTTGTATGTGCATAAATGTGTTTTACCTGTGTTGATTGCTGTTATACCTGTCAAACCTCTTAGATGAAATAAATTATATTATTATTGTGATTGACAGAGTGCTGGTTATTTTTCATACTGATAATGGTCATTTTTATTAAAGTGACAAAAAGATGTTGCCAATGTGCCATGATTACCACAGTTCCCCTTAAAATACCACGGTTACTATATAATAGTTATTGTTACTACTCTTAGACAGATATTATAAGGGTCAGTAAATTTATAGTATGGGGCTTATGCTGCCTTCCAGATACTAGATATTTCCCTTTTCAAACCTGGAAATAACGTCTGGATTTAGTAACATTAAAAGTATTTAGCAACACTAAAATATTAACGTTACTAGTGATTTACTAACATTAAAAGCATTTTGTAACGTTAAAAGAGCTCCGCTGCAGACATTATTTCCGGGTTGAGATGGGAAATATCCTATACCCGAGTTGCATTATCCTACACCCGCAGCATTAGCCCAGACTTTGTGAATTTACATTATTTTGACTGAATATTGCAATATTATATACATTTCTTTGAAATAAATGCTAAAATCTTGAAGATCCAATTTTACTATTTTTCTGTTTTTCACTATAATAAAGTTTTGTTTACCTAAAAAAATGCGCTGCCTAAATATGGGAACAATTTGACTCTTTACGCGTTCCGTAGTCAGGAATACAGTTACGTAGGTGTACAGTTATACAGGTGACAGTTATTTGTTGATAAATAGTTTAAAAAAAAAAGAATGGTTAGGTTTTACCAACGTTATTAAAGTTCATGACATCGTGTTTTAACATGATGTTTTGCTAGTGGTCAGGTTCGTGTCCGTACCGCTTTGTTTGTTATTCAGTCATGAAGATTTGTTTAAATAAGCGTTCCTTGTTCCAGAATAAATTGTGGTTTACGTCAAATTTAATGCGCGATATTACATCTGGTTTATAGAAAAAAATGTAACTCCAAATGACCTTTTTACAAGTTTGTGGCTAAATCCCCGGAAGCCCACAGCATGGTTGAAACCATTAAAAATTAAGCTGGAATGGTTTTCAAAATATCTTAGTTTAATAACACTGGTGTCCAGTATTAAGTTTCTATGTTTTTTTAACATACAAGTGGTGTATCTGTGTTTGGTGCTTTACCCCAGGTGACCGTAAGGTGCGTCTAGGTGTCATTTCCTGTATTGCTCGCGCTGTAGTTTACCGGAGTTTTTAATCGATAACCACACAGGAAAGTCTCAATGGCGTCTACGGGACAGGAGAAAGAAGTGAAAAAGTCCAACCAAAGTAAGTCTGATTCACAAATACATGTTAAGTGTGGGGGTGTCCAAAAGAGTGAACACACAGTCTTGTGAGCACTTGCCACGCGCTTTAAATCTCTGTGTATCTGACCAGGTTAGTGTAAGAGTTAGTTAACAGTCTTCACGGAATGTATATGTAATTTATGAAGTAGGCCTACACCATTGTATTCATGTTCAAATCGATCTGGTTATTAAACATTTGCTTACAGAAATAAAAGTCTATAGTACATTTACATTTATGTGGAAAACAAATAGCCTATTTAAACAAAAGTTAAACAAAGGTTTGAATTTTTTCATGTATTGGATTTAATTCATGTGCATTGATCCCTTGTGCATGCAGAGGAAAATACTACAGAAGTCATTTTAAACTGTGTAAATCCCTTTTGGAGGCTTGTGTGGACATGCACACACATTTTTGAGAACAGCATTGTTGACAGTGCTTTTGTTTTTTATTCAGATGTAAAAAAGTGCACAAATGTATCTCAACAGACACACATCTTTTGTAATCTTTATCACTAACACTAACTGTGACATTACTAACTCTGAAAATCATACACAAAATAATTTTTTCTCTATTTGTGATTGTGCATTTTTGCACTTCAGCATTAAAAATAGTTTTGGGTTTGCAAAGTAGAAATCAGTATTAGTTTCCATGAGCAATCCTCACACTGTATATGAGTTGTGCATTGTGCTAGAAGGTTCCTCTTAAGTTTGACCTCACTCGGATCATACATTCACTGTATTTCTATGGTAAGTTCTTAGAAATGTTTAACTGGCGTCCATGTGTCTCTGCAGTTCTTCGTCAGTATGAGAGCCTCCAAAAAGAGTACAAGAAAATCAAAAAGGAGGTAAGTTTAGTTGTCATGATAACCTTTCTTTTATTCTTGTTTTATTTTTCTTTGTGCTTCAGTAGCATCTGTGTGTAATCTTAAGGTTATTGGGGACGTCTTGCCTTTAATAAGATAAAAGCAGATGTTCTTTTTCAAAACAAAAAATGCAGTATTGTGCCCAGTAAAAACTCATCCAGACTTAACTGTGATTTATTTCAATGCTAACTGTGATTCATTGTGTTTGTTTCAGTGTAAACAGATGCAAGAGGAAAGAGATGAGGCCGTACGGAAGCTAAATGAATTCGAACAAGGTTGGTTTTATATTTAAATTTTATTTTTGTTCATTTGCTGTAATGTATATCACATAGTGTAGTCTGTGTAGTACAGAAAAACATTAGTGTATTGTCAGTTGCATTGAAATATGTGTTATGATGAGCTGAATATGAAGATTTCTTTGGTAAACTAGCTGATTGCTTCGCACTTTTGGACTTTGAACACAGACTCAGACACAGTGACATAGACACACCCTTGTGCTACCATGAGAAAATGTATTCCTGTTTCTGTATTCTCAGCTTTTTTTAAGATCTTTGATGTATTAAGATAAAATATTCATCTATTAACACTGTCTTAGATATGTCTTCTAACGAAACGAAACAATTGTGGTTTAGAGCTGTAAAATTGTAAATAACATAGCTTAGATAATTTAGTCTTGGGTAAAGTCTCGGAAGAAGTATCCATTTGTTTTCCTTTCAATCTCATTGCTGTCTAGGAAACACATTTGAGATATTTAAATATCATTTGACATCAACTGTACCTCTTTCTGAAGTGAAAGATGGTTTTGGGCTTGTATTCAATGAGCCCAATCTTAAATGTAATCTTGGGTAGGACTCTGATGTTTTGATGAATAGAGCAGATACCAAATTCACATGTCTTAGATTCCCTGCTGGCACTTTAGAAACGAGTGGAGCGATCAGCAGGTCTTGCTCTTAAAGACTGAAGTTTGGGATCTTTGGTTTATATCAAACCCACACACACCTGAGGGAGGGAGGCGTTGGAAGGACAGAGAAGTGAAGCGACAGGTTTCAGTCTCAAACGAGTCTTTATTCGGTCCCTCCTGAACGGGCACAGCCCACCAAATCACAGCACTTCACCTCTCTCGCACATCTATACAAATGTCACTCTCTTTTTCTTCCGGCGAAACGCCGAATTCAAGCACGTGAATCAAATTGCTGAAATTTATAAAAGCACAACAAATGGCTGCCGGTGTTGTCAGAAAAAAATCCATTACATTCTCATTTTAATGCACGAAATAGGTCATTATTTGATAGAGAGGAGCGTGTGTTTTTGTGAATAATCTTGGCCTTTGCTCATGTTTCCTCAGCCATAAACACGTATTGTGTATGAGTTCCACTTAAATAGTGGCTGCAGCTTCTAGCAGAGCAGCTGCATATTAGGAGCTATTACGTGATTTCATAGCTCTTGGAAAATTGCTTCTATTCAGCGCAAAGCGACCGAGGGGGAGGTTGGGATGGGGGGCTACGGGAGACAGGGAGAGTGAGAGAGTGAGTGAGCGAGAGAGAGAGAGAAAAAGCCCCCAACACACAATCATGTCTTTTCAATTGGAGATGGCAAGGTTGATGACAACATGACCATTGTGTTCTAATGATAAGACCACAAAGGCATCTGCCCCCTCATCAAGCTTGGCGCTGTAGAAACAGCATCGCAGGCTCTAATTCACTTCTCCAACACGCGGGCCCGATAGCATTATACTCCACGTCCTCGCGCGTAATCACTGTCTGTCTCGGAGAGAACACACACACAAGGAGCCGAGAAAAAACAGGAACAGTGGAAGAAGAAAGAGATTTGAAGACGTAACGTTGATGGGGAGGCCAAAACTTACAATTAAAGCTGCCAAGCATGACATTTGAAATCTCCCCCCTCTTCCCCTCCTGTTCCACAACTGCCTCACACTTAGCCCAGTTTATGTGTAGCAGCTATTACAATTAACCTGTCACTTAGTGCTAGTACTACCGACGACAGAAAGAGAGAGAGATAGTCGAAAGATGGCGTGGAGGGGTAGCAACTGGCAGCTAAGTACTGTTTAATGAGTGACAGGGAAGGGCTTACGACGGGAACTTGGATATCGCAGACACGGGCGTTCATCAAGTTTTAATTAGGTGTCATTGGGAGGCAGCGGCTGGCCGCGATGCTGCTAATTCCTGTTTTTGCCTCTCAATCACAATGTGTAATTAGTTAAGAGGCTGCGAGCTGGTCCGCGGCCAGTCGCTGGTGATTACGGACACAAATAAGGTAAGAGCTCCAGGCATTAAGAGGGTCTGTCTGATATCTGCCTGTATCGCCCTCCTCCGCTTTTAAAGTCGATAGATTGCAGAGGCTCATCAGAACGGCCACGCTTTGAATGCCAGCAGCGTATGCGGTCAACAAACAGACGGGACTTTTTTGTTCAAATGCTGGTTTGTAAGTCATTTTGATGTCTTGAAAGTAACAAAAGGAGAGAGAGAGAGACTGTGTATTTTTGAAGGTTCTTGCATTTGGCAGTGAATGCAAACAGAAAGCAAAGATTGTCAATTAACCCAAACAATGAGCTCGTCTGCACAGGCCTGTCTGTCGTACAGGGCTGATCTCACTCTCTCCTACCCTAAAGGATCAGTATGAAGGGCACCGATAACCAGACAGACCTATATTAGGCCAATATACACAACACTATAAATGAACTCTATCTGAACAGGAAACAGAAGCAAACAGCTTGATGAGTTACATTGACATTTTAGATTTATATCATTTATAAATATATACTTAATGGGGTCAAAACATTTGAGCGCACTTTTGTTAAAAGGATAGTTCACCCACAAATAAAACATCTGGCAGTATTTGTTCACCCATATGTCATGTATATGACTTTTTCTTCTGTGTAACACAAAAGACTATATTTTGAGGAATGTCTCTGTGTTTTTGTGTCAATATAATGGAGGTGAATAGGGGCCAGTGTTGATTGGTTACCAGCATTCTTCAAAATATCTTTTGTGTTCTGCAGAAGAAAAAAGTCATACAGGTTTGAAATGACATAAGGCTGAAAAAGGCATAAAATATGTATATCCATTATAATCTATAAAATTAAGTAATAAGATGCATGATCAAATATAAGAATTAAAATGCTTTACAGTTTTAGATAAAGTATGAAGGTATACAACACTATTATATCCTGTTAACCACCCAAACACATTACTAAGTGTTGTGACCACCACATATACTACAGCTGTTCGTACGGTCAAGTGTTTCTAGTAATTCTAAGGAGTCCATTGAGCATGAGAGCCAATAAAGATCTGTTGTAAGTTTTACTGCCCTGGACAGAGTAATTGTATGGTGTTGTGACCTTGTCTGTCAACTTCATGATAGGTTTTAATGTGCTGACTGCAGAACTGTGTGTTAAGACCTGTTGTGTGGTTTTCTGTTGTGACAACTGTGGGGTGTTTGCATTGCATTAAACATGAAATTATGTTTTGTTTGTCATCAGTGTCTCACAAGGTGATCGAGGAAGTGAACAATATTCAGGAGAATCTAGAGATTGAGAAGACCTGCAGACAGAGTGTGGAAGCTTTGGCCTCCAAGGTGAGTGACCACAATCTTTTGCCTGATTCTGTTGTGTTGTGTTTTTGTTCATTCTCTTCTGTCTTGTTCCGTTTCAGTTAATTTGGTTCTGTTCTCTTTCATTTGATCATATTCTGTTTGGTTCTCATTTCCTCTTTCTTGTTTGCTTCAGTCAGTTCTTCTCTACTATTTTTATAAACAATACCTTCAGAATCATATACGTATGTTTTGCTAATGCTTTTATGGAAAATGGGTCAAGATCCATCATTCATCCATTTATTTCCTTCTCCATCCTGAGCAAAGTACACACAATTGTACTTCACATGGACAGGCACTCCATTAGGTTCATGCAAGAGTCAATTTTAAGACTCCTATACACCTGCAACATCATGTTTACCCCGGACCTATTCATTACAAAAGTATTCAATTTCTAAAGCCCAGCACATTGCTTAGCTGGACCTGGGTTCTTGCGTTCGGGTTTGAAAGTAAAATGGCACGTTCTCTGAGCTCTCAGCAGGTAAATGGATCTTTAAAAGCCAAGGTATGAAGCAGATTAGCGGCAGCGATTACCGGCTCATCGCCTCCTCTCTGATGGATGAATCAACTTTCTTCTGCTGTCTGTCGGTGATGAGCGCTGATCACCACACACAGAGATAGAAATGAGAGAACAGTAGCAGGGAAAAGATTCAAAGGCGCAGATAAACGAGATAAAGGAAGAGGCTGAGAACATTGAAAATATATGTTTTTAACCTTTTCGCTTGCCTGGGTGGTGTGACAGTATTTTTTTTTTTACTGACCATTGGAAAAAGTTGCTTGCTAAATTTCTTATATAGTTCTGGGGTATACTAAACGTTTTGTCCTTGAAGTACACGTGTAAAGCCATCACAGATGTTCCTGAGCTGCATTTGAGGAAGACCGCAGAGAGTTTCATTTGTAAGGAGGAAATGGACTTACAGCTGGGCCGTTGTGAGCCTCTGTATTATACGTTGGATAAAAGCTCGATTTAACCAATCAGTGGTTTCCTGACATCCTTAAACGCAGAGCCCAGCTTGTTCTGTGTTTGCTGGTGGTCACAGCGCATGAAAACCCACGGCAGATGCCCTTTGTCCTGTCGCCCCGTGCGCACCCCCACACCGAGCCCCTCGCGCCTGCTGAACTGTGCAGTGACAGCGGGAGGGTCCGGCAGAGTTTAGTCTCCACAGGTTTGCTCATCCTCCATCTGTCTCACATTAAGCCATCGTCAGGCCACACAACTGGCTGAAGATGAAATTCCTGTCACTGGTTGCTTTAGGACATTTATTGTAAGGCAGAAAGCTCTGTCTTATTGTACGGATGGTATTGTACACAGGTACTTTAGTGTAGTTTTATACACTTAAGATTTTGATATTTTTTGCAAATTTTAATTTTATGTAGTGCGTAAAGAATAATGTACAGTGAGCTGCTCTGTACAACAAAGTAAACCTTAACAGGGTGATCAGGACTTATATTTTTTATTAAGATTATTTATTGTTATAGTTATTGTACCATCTGTATCATCCTGCTTTTTATATGCTTACTTGCCAAATATGTGCCTGTAAAAACTTCTACATAAAATCATCCTACATAATGTAAAGAACATTCTGTTAAAAAATATAACCTTGATATGTTTAATCTCGACTTGTGCTCGTTATCATATTGATTTTGAGACTTTAGCCTTGTTTTTACAGACAGGGTCACATATATAAATAAATGGACATGAAATATTGATTTGAGCTAAAAGATTATGTGAAAAGAAGGAGATCGTAGAGTGATGAAAGATGTGAAAATACCTTAAGCTATTTGCCAGGGACAACAGTCATTTATACAGTGTAATTGCCATCATTGTACAAAAAATTACTTTTCTAATGCCTTAGTTGACCAATTAAAATCAATTGTCTTGTGCACTTGTATAGTTATAGTCAGATGTTTGAAATTGTTGGCCTTATTCAGACTTTAACGCGCAACACTAAATCTAAATATTTAATTTGTGTTGCATGTCACATGAGACAGTTAGATTTTTACGTTTGTTGTTTGTTCCAATTTATTTTATAATCTTTGAGTTTGTATCAAATTACTGAAATCAACACCCATGCCACAAGTGTGCAACTCTGCGTGACTTCTTTAAACTTTTTTCAAAATGTATTTCATTTGCATTTCAACCCACAGGTTGGCGGATACAAAGCACCTTCACATCGGAAAGGCGAAGGCTACGTTGGGAAAATTATAGCATTGGCTCATCCCAAATTTACATTTAAATTAGTCCAAAAATTTCGGTCGGTGTGATTGGAAGATGAGGAACAGAATTGTCTCAAATAGTCCCCCCATTTCAGGTGTTTTGATATATTGTCTATGACGGCTGTAATTTCATCTGCCAAAAAATCCCAAGGCTGGCAGAGAGAAAAATGAAAATCATAATCAATTTCTTAAACTCTGCAACATTTGAAATTAAAAAGCAGTAATGGATGAGGGCTTGCGGGTGGTGGCAGTCAAATCA
This sequence comes from Beaufortia kweichowensis, assembly GCA_019155185.1. Taxonomy (NCBI): domain Eukaryota; kingdom Metazoa; phylum Chordata; class Actinopteri; order Cypriniformes; family Gastromyzontidae; genus Beaufortia; species Beaufortia kweichowensis. The sequence goes on from CM032805.1 coordinate 12,214,408, forward strand.
AAGTGCAATCCAAACACATGACATTTTGTTTTTGATGTGTGATCAGAGGAGATGAGGAGACCGGCCACATCGGGACTCGCGTCTGATTTGTGCCACTGTGTAATTTCGCCGCGGCGCTCTCATCAATGCTAGATGATTATCACAGAGCGAGTGTGTGTATGTGTGTCTCTATGCGTTTATCCCTGTATTATGTGTTGTTGATTGCGTTTTTAAAAGATGCATTCAGCAAGAACGACAGCGTCAGGAAATGGATTCACGTGCTGTGCATCCTCACTTGGATGCCATTAATAAAGGGCTTGTTAAATAGCGGGCATTTCATCCCTGCCTCGCTCTCTTTCTCTCCCTGACCAGAATGTCACCCGGGACTGATTTGCATGCCTCCACCCCCATTGGCTCTCTGATTTTCCATTAAGCGGCGTCTCTAATTGAAGTGTGAATGACCAGTCTTAAATTACTTTAATTAGATGTTCCCAAAGGTAAAATTTCTCAGACGCAGGTATGTACACATGGAAAAGGAGGGAGTATATGGGCGTCCCTGATAGCATGCTGTAATTATTTATGAAAACAGGAGGGTCTGCTGCCGCTCCTGCATATGTCTAATGAAATGTCTATTATTTTGCCCTTGATTATTGCTCTTTTCAAGAGTGTTCATGCTGTGTGTTTCGATGTGTGATTGAGGGCAATTGCATAGGCGCCCGCCGGGGTTCCAGTGGGCTGGTCCGTCTACATGCTGCTGGTGTACTGATTTGATTTCTCATATCTTATTTCACTCCGTAGCAAACACAGAAAATCACCGGCTTGGGTTTTATATCATTTGTGGTGTTACAGGTGCCATTTTTATCGCTGATTATTTCTGTAACCATGAGGACATTGCCTCCGTAGATTAACTTGTGCTGATCGTGTATGCAATTTTAGCAGTTATGAGGAATATGCTAAACTGACTGAGCAAATCAATATTGCAATAGTTGTTTAGTCTCATAATACTATCTTATTCTCTCTAATGCTTTCCCTTAGTTGAACAGACAGAACCGGTCTCTAAAGAGGAAGAGTATGCTGTATATATCCCATCTTAATGCTGATGTCATTGCTGAGATCAATTTTGATGATGAGGAAGATGAAGATCCTCAGGAGGAAATGGATGTCTGTAGCTCCTCCCACTGTCAGCTCGTCATCACAGGTATGTCATTTCACTATCCCACAATGCATTGCTTTAATAAAATGTGGATGTTTGAGGGAGTGGCCTGAGCCAGACATATTGTACAGACATATAGTAATAGCATGAGCTCATTTTCTTGCCACTAGTGGTGCAAACATTTTAGTGGCGCTTTACCTGTAAACATATATAGATTTATGACTATAATAGACATAATGTGAAAATATTTGGCTTGTATTTCATCTTTAAGTTTGTTTTAAATTGATTTCTGGTTTGTTTTTAATACTTGTTTATGTGTTTTTGGTAGAGCTGAGGGATAAATTAGAGGTGATCCTGGCGGAGAAGAAGCAGATAGCTTTTGATCTGCAGATAACAAGAGAACAGCTCGGTCAAACCAGACAGGAAGTACGTGAGAATGCCATACAATTTTGGATTAGACTGCATGGACTCACACATGCACTTTGAAGTACTTACATGATCATGTCAAAATGGTGACAATAGAAGTTAATTAGAAAAGGCTGTAATAATAAAAGAGAATTATTTTTGTTCTATAAACTGTTTTAAACTTAAATGTATGACTTTTTTTCTCTCTGATTCCTCTCTTTCTCTTCTCAAGCTCCTGAAAGAGAAACATGATAATACTGTTTTGATAGCTGAAACATTCCAACAAAAGAAACTCTTGGGAAAATACAACAGAGGTCAGTTGTGCTCCTGCCATTTTGCCGTCTCATTTTACATAAACTCTCTCTATCTCTCTATTTCTCTCTCTCTCATATATCTATAATATATATACTAAATAATGTTTTGATAAAAAAATCTAAAAATGCAGAAAGGTTTGTGTGAAGTAGTAGAAGAGATATAAGAGAGCTGTTGGCTTAACCAGGTTTAAGTCTGACCCGGGTCATAACCCTCTCTCACCCATTATTCTTCTATCTACACTTCTTTTACCTATAAATATAAAAGGCCAAAAATAACATCCCTACTGTGTTGTTAAAACAAACTGTGTGTTTCATGTGTGTATAGTTTCTCAGTATGCTCTGGAGGAGTTTGAGACCTTACAGGACGATCTGAAGCTTGAGAAAGACCTGCGCTGTGAAGCAGAGAAGTTTGCTCATGAGGTGAAAGCAGCTCGGTTTGGCTTATTATATTTAACTAAAATTTCATCAAAATGTATTTGACATTCTAAGAACTCTGAATATTTATGAATTTCTGGAATGTGTGAATTATTTGGTGTAAATTTGTTTTATGCATTCTTTCTGTGTGTGTGTGTGAAGATGCTAATAGAGCACAAGAAGCTAAAAAGACAAAGCCAGATGTTGATTCAGAGCGTGTCTCCAGCTGAAGCGCTCCAGAAAGCTCTGTCAGAGATCAACACCCTAACACACACGTTAGAGACACAGAGACTGGAGCATCAACAACAGGTAACACACACATCATCTCTGCTAAATGTCATTAAAACAGATGAACCAATCAAATCAGACTGTACAGTCCCTGAACGACATCAGTCGAGCATTTAAGTATCATTAAAGGATTGTAGAAAACAGCTGGCACCAATCTATACTTACTTATTATCAATTACTCACACACACAAAATACAGAAAACTGATTTATAAGCAATTGCACATTCACACCCAGCATTTGTGTGCTTTTCTTGGTGTTTGTTTATATGAATTTTTCACTGATTATTGTTTATGTAATATATGATTATATTTGTGTATGTGTGTTTCAGATGAAGGCTGTTGAAGAGCAAATAAACACCAGTGAATTAAAGAAACAGCTGATGATGTTACAGAGACAAACAGAACTGCTGGACGAAGAAAGAAAAGAGTGGCAGAACAAACACACTAAAGCTGAAACTGAGGCTAAGGATCTTAGATTCAGAGGTACATTTTATGTGCATTCACTGAAAAATCGAACCCATGACCTTGGGGTTGCAAGCGCCATTCGCTACTGGTCTGTAGATATGCTACACTTGTACCTGTTTAACTGGTTTCTATCCAGGTGTTTGTATCTTGTATCATGTGTGTGTTGCAGTGGAGGAACTAAAGAAGAAGCTTCAGCAGGTCTCCAACCCACCACCAGCTGCTCCAGCACCTCCTCCGCCTCCTCCACCCCCACCTCCTCCACCTCCACCTCCTGCTCATTCAAGCAACCCTCTCAGGTAAGAGTCTATGTGTGTTTTTCTATGTGGAGGGTTTTATTGTTGATTTAGAATTTACTGAAAATCATTTTGATCCATCTTTATGGTTTGCAAAAAGCCAAGCATCAAATAACAGCAAGATAAGTTCTCGTGAGGTTTTGAATTCTAACTTTTGCTGACGTTTATCAGTGCTTATTTTTCCTCCAGATCATCTTGTATAACTTTGTGTTTTTCTGTCTTTTGTCTGTGTCTGTTGCAGCTCATTATTGTCTATACTTCGTAAGAAAAAAGATAACAGCACTGAAATCCCATTAGTGGAGAAGGACTCGGGTGAAAAAGCCCCAGGTAAAAAGCCATGATCCAGCACAGACACACCTGACTTCATTTTCCATCTACAAACCAGCTCGGTTTTAAAGTCTAAGGCTGCGCAGTGCATAAATGCAAACATTACATAAATGAATCATTTAAAAACACTAATCAGGGGTGGCTGATATTTCAAGGTTTTGCTTTTGTTTGGTTTCATTAATAAGCCTAGCGCTCCCCCATGGTTGTGTTTCAAATTATGTGAACCTCGAAAAGATTTTGTACATTTATGATTACGGGGTTAAGTGTGGATTTAAATGCTGTACTGTATTCAGTGAGACGGAATGTAATTAATGTACACAATTTCACATAAAGTGCGAAAGTTAAATTTTTTCGTCATAGCAACAGGTAAGAATAAAAGACTTGGGTCAAGTTTGTTGAACTATTTCTTTTATGTTTAAACTCAGAAAACGATAGAGGAAAATGAAACAGAATTGAAGCTTTTTGCTGAAGGACAAACACTGTTGTATGGGTTTGGATAAGTTGTTACAGATTTTGTGAAGAAAAATTTTTACAATTCTAGAATTCTGGGCAGGATTTCAAGTCTATAGATTTTGGCTGGTGAACTTTCACTTTGCCTTTTTACCTACTTGATTCACTTTTGCACTGGGTTTGAATGTAAAGGAATGGTGGTCTTTCAAACGGATAGACTGAAATTCTTTCACATACTAATATAAATGTAAGTGCTGCATAGGTTCAGATCTAGTCATAGATCTACTTTTCGTATATGTATTTGATGTTTATACATTATATCTTACATAATGTTTGATTATGTGTATTATTCTGTATCTGAAATAGTGAAAGGCTAACTTTTTTAATTAAAATTGCCATTGTGTATCATATATGCAGTAATGTCAAGCCAAGTCACCTTTATTCATGTAGCGCTTTATACAGATAATTATAAAAGTGCATTTAAAGGAATTATATAGCTTTGGTTATAATTGTGTGTGTATGCGTGTCTGACAGAAAAGGATGTTAGACAGCAGGCTGTAGATGAGATGATGCAACGAATAAAGAAAGGCGTTCAACTTCGGAGTGTTTCTCGGACATCCAACAGAACCAGACCAGAAAAGGTACATATTTAGTACAAACTTACAACCTGGATACAACTTTACTACATTTATATTTACATCTATAAATATTTATTCGTATTTATGTTTCATTTCAAATTGCATATTATTAAATTAATATTTATTTTTTCTGCAGAAACAACAAACACCGTCACATTCTGCTATACAGGAGCTTAAAGGAATTCTGGTCAGGATTTATTTCTTCATTTATATATTTGAATATTGTTATCTTTTTAAAAACATGAATCTTATATTTAAAACTTAATTAACACTATTACACACAAAAATAACCAGAATGTATGTTAACAAACAACATTAAAACTGAATCTTTCTGTTTAGAACTCTGGCAAGCGTCCAGGCCCCTCCCCTTCATCCGGGACCGACCCTCCACCAAAGTCCGAGCTTGAGAAAGCTCTGCACAGACGAAGAGAAGCGTTAAAGACTACTCAGATTAACAGTCAGTTTAACACACAAACACTCTTTTCCATTCCTTTAAGCCAGATAATCATTTCTTTTTTAACCTTTTACCCCCAGCAAATCCCAGTAGTCTTTTAAATCCGACCCAGATCGAGCAAACCCAGACAGAACCAGACCAGAGCATAAGAGATCAGGACACACAGCACAGCAACCACAATTCACACTGACCGAGACTTCACTGGCTGTAAGTATCTGCTCTGACATCCACAGACTTGCAGGGCAAAGATTCAGCAACGTTACCATGTATTTAAATCAACACATTTCAAAAGTAAATGCTTTCAGACCCTTATATTTATTTTTAAATAATTGATGCTTTATTTAGTGATATATAAACATGAAAATGAGTTATTTTAGACATTTGTTTTGATCTTCAGTGTAACAGTTATATACAGTAGGGTTCCACATAATAACTACACAAATATCAATATACAAGTACTTCCTGGTAGGAAAGAAAAATAACAAAAGAGATCTTAAATTATGAGGCTCAATGCAGAGCAAACAGACTTTTATTAAAATCTCATGCTTTTCTCATCTCTCCTAAAGTGTTTTAAATAAAACCTCAACAATATCACGCTGTGCTTTGCTTTGGTCAATATTCTAAAGTGTGCAACTAATAGAGATTCTTGTTCAGTATTTCTTATCAGATTCTTTTAAAACCATTATCTGATCACTGGCCTCCACTTTCATTTTGTAGCTTCACACTTTTACTCGGTTGTGCCATTTGTGTCTGTGTTTATTTCAGTAGGAACCTTTGATACTCAGTTAGTACCTAAATGAAAGAAAACCTGATCTGAGAAAAAAGTGTGCTCCTTTTTTAGAAAACCCAGCTAAAGTCATTTTCTGCTGATTTACTACATAAAATGTTTTCTACATAAAATCATCCTACATAATGTAAAGAACATTTTGTGAAAATATAACCTTGATATCTTTAATATTGACCGAGTGATGACATGTCAAAGATTAAAATCATAGTGATATTTATACTTAAAATAAAAATTTGATGCTTGTTTTCTCATCATTTGGTTTTGAGACTTTAGCCGGGTTTCATAGACAGGGTCACAAATGTCTAGGTTGATCTCTGTTTCGAAGAAACTATTAAATCAACTGCATTCAGTTTGATTAATTGAAGTTAAAATAAACACGTACTGTAGATGTAAAGTTGTAGGATTTAAATATTTCTTTACTTTGTGTCGCCTGCTTTGAGTTGAATGTCAGTGGGAGTTTAATAGCAGTGAAACTGAATCCCTCCGGTCCTTGGTCTTATACTTTGCAAAAGTGGTTGAGTGAGGACAGTCCAGCAAGTATTGACACATGCTTTGTGTGAGAAGCCTTGAACACTAGCCAACCTGGCGTTTTCAAATGCCTCTGTCTAGACCAATATTAACCTTTCCACTCCGTAATTACAAGGCACTAGGATGGACTTATGCCCATTAAACAACCTTTATACTGTTTCATGAGTCTTTCTTTCCTTCTTTTTTCCTTTTTTTTCTTTGTGTATCTCTGAAATCATTTTCTATGGCAATACTAAAGAAAAAAGATTTTGGTTCGGCAATCATGCCGCACTATTATTTTGCCAGAAGAGGTGTTCTTGTACTATTCCTGCAAATCTTTTCCAAATAACAGACAATGAATTGACTATATCTAAAAATGTATTGACTGCGCAACAATGACATGTTATTCTTTTGCCAAATTGTTCAAATTTCAATATGGCAGTAACATCATTATTGAATAAAATACATGACGCAGATTAGTTTAAACTGATATATTAAATGGCAGACGTCTATTCTGAAATGAGTCTTGTACTTATGTGCCATCACCACAACAGGGGTCTGAGAGGATTTCATTTATGTCATCCCTAAAGATACATCGCGAGAGGAGGCTGATCTCTGCACCAATTTAAATATCTCATTAAAGGAGGTCAAACTTTTATAAGGGGTTGCTATAGAGCAAAAAGGCCTTGGTTTGGGTAAAAATGAACCCTTTCTGGTATTAAGTACATACTTGCTGCTCAAAGTACAACCACCGTATTCTTTTTAAAAACGTCAATTTCTCAAGGTTTATGATTTTGAATGTGAAAAGTGTTCATATGGTTAAATCATGAGTTCTAAATGGTGACACGCTCAGCAGTTTTGATTTCTTTGTTTTCAAGTAGCACTGAAGTGCAATTTAAAAACTTACCCCTTTTTAAAAAAATCTTTTATAAAAGCTATTGGAAACACATGCCCAATGTTCCAAACCCTTTTAAATGCCCTTCAAAATTTTACAGTAAATTACTGCAAACATTTCACCACAGAAGAGTCAAAAGTTATATAAGTATACAAAAAAAATACATGATGTGGAAATCAATAAAAATGTTTTTTATTCGCTTACAAGGATATAGCCTTATAAAAGAGTCTTTAAAATGTACTATAAAAATATAAGATGAGATCTAAGCATCTTTTTTTAATGGGATCTAACTCGTAACACTACAAGTCTTGGAAATAATTCAGGGGAATTTCTAAAGAATCTGTTCTCGTGTCAAAGTCAGTGTCAAAACCTGTAAAGTCTTTCACCTAAAGCTTTCGTTCGTAGGAAATTTTATTGAAAATTTGACCCTATTAGGAAGCATTTTGTTTATGGCACACTAGAATGTATGTGATGTTTGTCATCATGCCTCATTACACAACAGGATTTCATTTCCTCTGGTGAGCTGCAGCTGCTATGATGTGTTGTGTTGTGCTGTGAAACAGGAGACGTGTGTATCTGTGCAGGGCTCAGTGACACTTTGACAGCTTTCGCACACTTAGGCACAATTTCCACTGCGGCTTAAAGCTCTTCATGGGCTTAAATCCTCCCGGACACAAGATGAAACTTTATTCCCATTCTTTTTTTTTTCTCTCCTTTTAGTCTGTTTCTTCTCTGACCCTGGCCTGCAACAGACAATAACACACGCTAACCTATTCAAGGCTGTGTTTACCATTTTGTTTGTATTGTTTTGAGCATCTTTGTGAGAAATTCTCATGCTGTGTCAGATTCATCTTAAAGACGTTTTGGATCTTTTAAGACCGTGGTGACATTGTGAGTCTGGAAAATGGATGTTGGTTAAGCCAAAAGAGTTATATGCAGCAGTATATATTTTGCGGTGTGATGTTAACTTGATGGGAAACATTTTAGAAATGGTACATGAGACCTAAACTCTTTTTGCATGATGTAAAAGAGTTAATATATATTTTAATTGTTTTCCCACTTTCTCTCTCTCTCTTTGGCTATCTCTCTTAGTCTCTCTCTCTTTCTTTTAGTCTGTGTTGCTTTGATTGACATGCTGTAAACAATCTGTCAAACCCCACGAGCTTGTAATTATGAGACGTCACGCTGGGCTGTAGCTTTTTTGACTTTACATTTGTTTGGCTTTTAGCGTGTTTTGTAACGCTTTTCTTTCGGTCGCTTCGAAAGCACAGTGAACAACATCTACTGACAGATTCCTCAAATTGGAGTCTAGCTTGGGTGTTTGTATGCGTATGTAAAACACTTAATTTAGCTTGTTTTGTTAGTCATATCGCTTATTTTTCAAACAGAATGATTGCCTGGTAGGGAGCCACAGTAACTTGTAATGCTGGTCTGAAATCTCTCTCTCTGTCTGTACAAATCACCCCGTCCCCACTATCCCGCAGTGCGAAAATAGCTGTTTTTTTTTTCTCAAAGAATTCACCCATTGTACACTTATAACAGACATCATCTGCACTGCATCATCTGCAAGTTTGGTATATTTTTTTTCTTATAAAGGTGTCTGTACGTTTGGATTTCAATTAAAATATCAAACATGTTGGTTGATTAGGGTGGTGAACTCAACAGATTCCTGGAAGGTGGTCTGTAGTTTGGGAGCACAGCTGTGGGTTTGTGTTTTTTCTCTGTTAACACAAAACAGTCCATTCACACTCTTTCACACAAACACATAAACACACACAAACACTTGTATGAAGCGGACACTGCTGCCCTTTTCAACAGGCTGGATAATTGGCCCCATTCAGTGTCTGTGTGTGTGTATTTGTCTGTCAGTATCTGTTGTCTGTGTATAGTGAGAAGAGGATGTGGAAAAGGAAGTGATGCGTTGTTTTATGTGTCTCTTTATAATGCAAGAATGGCTTTGATTTCTCTATAAAGCTGCCTGTGTGTGGGGAAATGGGGTGGGGTGTGTGCAGAAAATATTTCAGTATTTAAACGATGTAATTAAAGGATTATATTATTATATCTGTAAATCTTTAAGATTTAAAGCTTTAAATATTTGTTTTAAACAATATTTTGTCATTTCAATTTATACCTTTATTTAATATTTGTTAATCATAATAATTCCGGTCATTTATATCTTGTAGGTAAATATGGACTACAAGAAAAATTAATAACCCCAAGGATGAAAATGGTGACCACACTTGCACACACAGACTTTTCGTGTTGATTTTATTATAATAAAAAATCAATGCGAGAATAAAAATTGATTCGCATGCAAAATAATTATATGGTAAATAAGTGTAAAAATGTGACCACTGTGACAATGTTAAAATAAAAGTGTTTTTATTTTAAATTAATAAACTGAGTACAGTTTTGTTTTTTTAATGGAGTTTGTAATGTTTTTAATCAAATAAGCTTTAAAGCATGTTTCACAGAGAATGATGGTGTAATTTGCAATGTACATCTATTGTAAATTAATCAACAATTGCAGTTCAAGTCACTATTGCATTCTTTGTGAATTCTTTGATGTCTGATTTATGAAACATGCTCACAGAGTCACAGCTGCTGATTTTACCAAAGTTTAATGTTCTGAGCGATCAGGCCGAAGCAGCTTCATTTCTCTGACACCTGCAGGATACAAACGCACATTAGGAAACTCTAGTTTTCTCGCTATAAATTATATCAATGGTAGTTTTCTGTTGTTACCATTGTGTGTGGGTGTGAGAATGTGTGAAAGAGCGAGTCATACCCAGAATTCCCTCTTGCTCCATTTCCTCTTCAATCACCAATAGACGATTGTATTTGTCCATTCGTTCTCCTCCTCTCAATCCGCCCAGTTTGAGAAAGTACGAGCCCAGCCCTACGGCCTTAACAAACACGTATATTCAGTTTCCGTTGTCCAGCACACTCAATTTGTCATTTGCTTGAAGTGCTTCAATAATAGCCTATAACTAGTTTTTGAGCTATAATTTTACGGTAAGAAATCAAAATACATGCATGTATGCCTGTGTAGCTCACAGAAACAAATGCAAATAATAAGTCGAGAAATATGGCTAACCTACCAGGTCAACAACTGATGTATCACCAGTCTCAGCACTGCCTACGGCCAATATCGTCTCTGTGTTTCATTGCATGTAAAGAGTTACATGCTAATTAGTCCATATATTTAGATTTAATGTCTCAACAAAATGTTTAAATGCAGTCCCATTGACTTAAATAACAATACGACAGATATTTGTATGTCTTTATCGCCCAGTACATGTTTGAAACCTACCACTTCTGTCTGAAAATCTCTGTATAAGGTCAGAGATTGTCATATCACTGTGGTGCCTAAAAATGACCCTGGTGACTCCAGGTGGGAGGGGTTTCACGTCACACAGGCGAGGACAGTGTGCAGCATCTGCAATCAAGCAGCATGACTGACCAATCAGTGAAGTCAGCCTCTCCCACTGTTCTAGGTCCTTAACACAAAAAAGTTATTTAAACTATTACTTGTTATACTAAATCTTACCCTATAGTTTTCTGTTAACAACATTCAATCATTCTACATAATGTGAACAGCATTCTGTGAAAATACAACTTTGATATCTTTAATATCGACTGAGTAAGACAAATATTGTCAAATATTAAAATCAATGTTTTTTAACCAATTTTTTGCATAATAATTTCAGTATTATGAATCATTAGTTTCAGTATTTTAAATAAAAATTTAAGTACTATATCTTGAAATCTATTAAAAAATCTATTATATAATTTACAGCATTAAACACATATTTCCTATTCATGTAATTTGGCTACTTTGACTTTTTGACTATCATAATCTCACAATTAGATTTTAAGACTTCAGCCTGGATGTCACAGACAGGTGCACATATGACCCATCGGTCAAAACGCTTTCACTGATTTCTACACACAAAAAAACAGCAAAATACTCCAACCTCTTTCCTGAAAGGATCAATGAGGGCTGTGATGGAAGGATATTTATTAATCAGACCCTCATACAGTTCCACCAGCTCATCTGGAGATTTGTGACAGCCTGACATTACTTCATACTTCCCACGTGACTAGAACACCAAAAACACATTAAACATTACTGTGGTTATTATGACTTTCATTATGAGCACTGATTTACGTATCTGATTTAGTAGTCTTTGATTTAATAGTGTTCTGTTTTTTCACTTACATAGTCCATGAGGCCGTGAGCAGCGCAGTTTACAGCCAAGCAAAGATCCGAACCCAATGCCAGCTTCAGGTTAGCACACGCTTCTGTAACCAGATCAAGAGCCTGTTCGGGTCGTTCAAACCCCACCTGAAGCGATCCCTCTTCTGATATACCTACAGGCTACAGGTGAGAGATGAAATAGCAGTATTATGTCAATACAAACAAGGCTTTTTGATATTTTCATATGCAAGTCACATATATTTCTGTGGTTTTGAAAGCTAAGTACATACTGCATAGTGGGTGAATATAGGAATCTTAGTGTGGGGTCGAATCTAAACTCTAACCGTGACCTATAATGTTTACATTCAGACTATAGCATTAGTATAGTGAGGTTCCCACAATGCACAATACATCAGTAATAGCCTCCCATCCAAACATAAATATATATTTATTGTGTGACATGCTGTTAAGTGGTTCAATCGGCTTTCACGAGCCCTGCACGTGATTGGGGCCTGTTTATTTCATTCAGATGGTGATGTGCGGATAATTGCCCCATCAAAGCATCAAAAAAATCCACACCTAATTTGTGTGCGGCTTGATGCTTTTGTGTGAGCCAAAGCATGAAGCATTATGTGCTTTTGTCGAGGAGTAAAGCCCAATGGGACCATCCTTACCCCGGCTTTACATGCAGATCCATTCACAATCCTCCTCATTTCACACTGCAACTCAAGGCCCATGCCAATGACCTGCAAGGCCAACACACATACACGCGCACTTAAACGGTTAGTTAACTCAAAAAAAAGGTCTGCATCCTTTTACCTTTGTGTCACTTGAACCATATGAACCGTAGCGTACTGTATTATTTGTGATGTGAAAAGGTGTGATCCTTGAGCACATACGTACTTGTCTGACTCTTTGTGATGATGTGGGCAGTAGGATGACCTCGTCCAATAGGTTGAGTTTACCCATTGAGTTTTTTCCACAGCTCAGTATTGTAATCATTGGCATGGGCAAGAAAATCTTATTTGGAGCCTTAAACGGTTTTCATTTAAAAGAAGTGAAGAAAGAATTAAAGGTTAACATCAGCATCCTTGTCCTTTCTGATGGCCAGTCTTTGATTGTACTATTCTCAAAGTGACCTTTCTGATCTGTGGCCAGTATATGTATCTGTATAATCTCCCACAATGCAACATATATCTGAAATGCACCTCCTATAATATTTTTGTTTGTGTTTGTTTTTTATCACTTTTTTATGCATGCGTTTACCTGCTGGACTCTTACTGATGTGATATGTCTGTATAAAGGTGCTCCTATAAGTCGGGCAGCGGTTTTAGTTACAGCCAAAGAAACCACGCCCACTGCCATGTCCCCTGGCAGCCTGGGCTCCGGCGGCTCCGCTGGAGGAACGGGCTTCTCTGTGCTGTTTACTTTTTTACCTAGAAAGCATTAACTGAACAATGAACAATACTTCTACAGCATTTATTAATCTCTTGTTAAAATCACCATTTACTGATTTCATGATACATTTTTAAAATCAAAAGTTATAATTGGTAACATTACTTAATTCACAATGAACAACATAAACAATTGTATTGAAATTAAGATGAACAAATGCTGAAAAACTATAATGTTCAATGTTTTTTCACATAAGCGAATTTACTAATGTTATCAAATACAACCTTATTGTAAAGTGTTACCGGTTAGTCTTTAATTTTAGACTTATTGGGAGTATTTTTTGATTTCAGAGGACTTTGTTGGACTTAAGGTCATACTAAAGTCACAGTCACATGGAAGGTTACACAAGAGGGATGATCATTTTCAGTACAAGCTGCTAATGGAACAAGATGCAGGTCCCTGTGGAGCTTTTGAAAAAAAGAGCAATGTGAAATTTGTCATGACTGGTCTCAAATCAGTCAGATGGCAGCAGAGTTCAGGAGGTTGGATGTACCCTTACTTAACCACTCCTGTTTGCATCCAACCGGCTGCTGTACTAGTTTACTACGCAGTTCATTTGAAGCCCGACAAGATTGTTTTGTATTTGTTCTGCTCTGAATTAGGCTTCATCACTTTTATCACCTCCTTTTTTATCTTTAGTAGCAGCAGGAGGCAGAGGGACTTGGGGTGGAGCTTCAGACACAGTTTCTGACTTCTTCTCCTCCTCTTCCTCTTCCTCTCTGTTACAGCTGTTCTTGTATTCCAGGTAACGTGCCATAAAGAAGTCACTGTAGAACAGACACATACACAACCTAAATCCTACAGAAACACTCATGCTTGTGTATTTGAGCACATTTGTGTTTACTTGGAATTGATAGGGGTTGCCACAGCAATTTTCTGTGTTAAAATTTGTATGGATTTGGTGATTGGTGGTAGGTCTGGTTGTGTATTTTATGTTCCTTGCTTGGTCACCTGAGCAGTTTGTCTAGATTGGTTTGGTCAGTGGGGTTGAATCCATCCAGCATTGGACTGAGGTGCTCTCTGATCCAATTTAGAGCTGTTGTTACAGAGAGATGTTGTCGGTCACCATTACAGACCGTCTCCCCTGACTCTGCAATGCCCTCAGCCAGACTATCATAAGAGACACCCATCACTGCACTGCACACCATCTACAATTTGTACAAGAAACAAAAATAGTTATTGGGGTAAAAATTCCACAGAAGATCTAGGATGAAAATGTTGGCACAGTGAACACGCCTAAATTTGAGTTTAGTATTTGTAATAAACGTTCATCCTAATTATTTAGATGACAGACAGTTTAACCTGATAACTGTCACTGCACATATTGAACATACACATAAAATTGCAATACCCTAATTAAAGATTTTTTACATTTTTTTAAACTTTGATTATTTTATAAATATGAACTTTTTTTAGTTTATTTTTATTGTTATAAAAATGTATTTTTGAGTCTTAGATATTTTCATCAATATATAGTTATATAATACAATAATATACAAACTATAAAATGATGAAAATAAAATGAATAGTGAAATAACGTAAGCAACCTGTGAAAAGGAGGGCATGCTGTTTGCTTTTTTTGATTAAAAAATAAATAAATTAAATATTACCCAAAATAAAAAATAATTATGGACCTAATTAACACACATACACACACAATTTTGTGTGCTTAAGCCTTTTAAGAAATATACGGTTATATCTTTAAAAACGAACCAATCAGCAGGTTCATGGTCAGGAATGAAAGCAGTTTCAACAAGACTAAAACAAGCAAGAAATATGTGATTGTAACACTTAATTATCAGTGGAATTTAGTGTTTTTACTTGACATCTGTTTCTTACAGTGAAGATAAAAGCAATGTACTTTTATAGATGATGCAGTAGATGATCATACCCCATAAGTTCAGAGTGATGAACCTCATTCTGTCTAATGGAGAGATCTGGGGTTTGGTTGATGCTAATGATAGTCAGAGAGATTTTAAAGGATGAGAGAGAACACAACACTGCTGTTTTCTCACCTCGCTTTCATCAAGTGCTACCCTAATGTTTCCGTCTCTCACAGTATTTCTCTCCCCTTCTCTCCTTCCCTCTTTAATATGCTCCTCCTCTCTTTCACCTCACAGCTCATGCCTAAAGCCTGTTCTCTGTCCTTCTGCATTAAGGTCATAAGCTCTGATTGTGCTAAACCAAAACAGCAGCACTCTGAACTGTAATATGGCCTCCACGCCAGAAGGCATAGTGCTTACTTTACAACCACAGACAGAGAATGATCTGATGGTCACACATACTGGAGGCAAGTGGCATCACAGTAAAACAGTTTCTTACTCTAATTGTTGTGGGAATGGACACACTGTGATCTAAATTCATCTTGTGTCAGTGTCACTACAAATTTGTTGTGTTGATTGTGATGCATCTTGCAAATGGCGCGAGGTGAAATGTCACAGGTCGACCAGCTTCTTGTTGTTCATAACAATTAAAATCTTATATTCACTGTTAAAGAAACTTTGTTTATTATAGTTGGCATTAAAATACACATGAATCCTAAATGACAAATGTGTGGATGATTTTAAAAATACCTTTTCCTCATTTCTGATAATACAGTGCACATTTGCCTGAATGGCCGACAGTCCTCTTCCATCATACACCTCCCTTCCAGTAATCTTACTGATCACAGGAGTACAGGATAAGCTGGTGAAATAGTTTGCCTGAAAAAGGACAAGAATTATTGATTTGATATCAGTTATTAATGGATGGCATGTTGGTGTGTACTTATGAGGATCAGACCAACATAAATACTGATCAATTATGCCATATTAAAATACAGACTCGTCTTAGAATACATATATATTTTATTCATATAAGATTCATCTAAAAAATACAATTAAACGTTATGATAAAGCTGTCTAGTTTCAAACGCATTAATGTGTCTTTGGGTCCCACCATATAACCATAGATGTCATTGGGCTTTTGGAAAAACATCTCGTTCAAGACGCCCTCTATCTTCTCCGGGACCCCGTTAGACCTGTAATATTCTGCAGCTTTGTTCTTAAGATCGTAAAACTCCTGCTCCTCTTTCGATGCTTTGCTACGACAACCCAAAAAACCTTTATACGACATAGTTGTTTGATGCGCGAGTATATTTTTTCAGTCGTTTACTCTCGAGCTCTGTCATGTGCGCGTCCTCGCAGGCTTTGTTGTTGATGTCTGGTTGCTTGGCAACGTCAGATGTATCACCGCGAGAGTTTATGGCTTAATTTCTCTTTCATGACGCATTTTATTGTAACGAGTTCGGTGTCAATTGTGGCGCTTTTCTTGCGATTGAATGATGTCTCTATATGTTTACCATGCTCCCACATTCCTGTTAAAACACATTGCTGGCTATATTAATGGATATTGTTTATATGGTTATACAGTTCATTAATTATATTAATGCAGAAATAAGGCGCACATTGTTTTCTTGTCTCTCGTGTCCTCCACAACATTTTAGTTTGGAGATAAATCTGGCATAATCAGGCGGAGGCTAATAAAAATGTCCTGCCAGACAGTCGTCATATTAAACAAAGCATTTCATGTTTTATTTATTTACAAGGATTTCAAAAAATGTGCAATTTAACAACATGCTTTAACAGAATAATACAAAATCTTTCGACTGCATTATGATTTGGTTCTGTCAGGCGGTCCATTTAAACGTCAGGCGCGCATTACTCGTGGCCTTTCCATATGAAATATATAAAGAAGATAAGAGTTTTAAAAGTTAAAACTGGTCTCAGTGAGCTCCAGATGTAAAAGCCAGTGGTTTCTATCATTTACGTGTGAAAATATGTAAACTAAAATACTTTTTGTTTCGTCCCTATAATTTAGACAACACATGTTATGAACGAAGAATATGGTAATGTAATAAATTAACCAAAACCCACACTGAACAAACGCAAAAATAGGAGTGACTAATTTTCAGTTTGTTTTTAAAAAGGTAGCTAGTTAAAAAAAACAATTAATTGTTGGTTAAAATATCTTATGCCTTGGTTTATTGTTGTTACGATTATTGTTGTTGTTATTTTTACGTGTGTATGAATACTTTCGTGTGTGTTTTCCCTCTAACACAGTCATAAACCTAGTATACAATTAATGTAGGCTATTGTATACGCACAACATTTTCATTTCTTTTATACACGTAAATTATTGGTATAATTTCTCTGTAATGTACGTGGTCTGTATTACAGCTACTGAACACTTTATTGTTGACAAAGAATTTCAAAGAATTTTCATCATTTCAGCCTTTCATCATACAGCTGGTAGTGTATGCGGATCTCATTTAACAGACGCTAATATCCAAAGCGACATGCAGTGCTTTCAAACCATACATTATCAGTGTGTGTTCCCGTGGGATTCAAACTCACGACCATTGATTTATTAACGTAATGCTCTTTAAAGCAAACTATAGGAACATGCTGCAGAAAGTATTAATGTCAATGTATTTATTTATTTGGATTTCTAAATCTTTGAAAATTACCAAAGATCATAAAAAGTAAAAACTGAAACGGTGTTTTTATAGTAACAATAGCCCTGTATTGTTACAGAATGACTTTACATATTTTATGTAAAGAATGCTTAATCTTTCTTTTTAGGTATTTTTAAAATAAATTCAGCAAATGAATAACTAAAGGTTAATCTGTAAATATTTAAAAGATTTTATTATGCCTAAATTCTTTACTATAAACTAAATCCCTTTAAGGACCAGCTACTTAGAGTACATTTCCATTTTTGGTATAGGGAAATCATATAGTATTTTTATTTTCATACACTTCATTCTGAATTTGCATTTTACATTACATTTATTTCACATAAATTAAACATAGCGTTTAATTTAAGAACTGCTGAACTAATTTTTAGTTTAGGTGCATGCGTAAAATGGTCTTTATAAACTGATCGAAGACGTACGGATTGAAAACACTGTACGCCGTTTTGGATAAAAGCGTCTGCCAAATGCGTTAATGTAAATGTAAATGTTTTCAAGAAGTTGACATGTGGTGTTAACAATTTGGCACATGGTCTGTTATTTATTTTGGAGTGTATGCAAGATTCGCAATTAACTGTTTATGTAATCAGAAATGTTAATGAAATATTTATGTGAATTTAAAAATTAGAACCAAAACATATTGATTGATTAATTTAGGAACTATTTAATTTCTTTGGTCATTGTGGCATATTTTAAGCATAAAAGGTTTTATTTTCTCTTTGACCTTATAATTTGACCCTAATACTGACCCTTTCTTAACCCAACAGAATACATAATCCCTTCCTCAATTTATTGAACATATATCTATTTTAAAACTCTTATACTATGGCCACTGATGCTAGGCAGTAAGATTACGTATAAGACCCTGTAAATCTATGATGTAATTCATTGTGGTGTTGTGATCAAATTAAACCGCAAAAATGCAATGAATCTGATAAAAAGTGTTATATTCAGCTCTAACCGGATAAGGCATGTACACAAGCGCCTACAAATACAAAAACATTTGTATTTACGTCAAATTCATTTTCTTGTAAATAGCATATAAGCAAGTTAAGATTGTCAAACAGAGTGCGACGACGACAGAGGCCCGTACCACCTAGTATAAATTACTCAAATTATAATTCTTTATTATAATTATAGTTATAATAAAACTAATTAATTTACTTTAATTTAGTTTTGAATTTATTTTGTTCTCTTATGTTTGTATTAATTGTTAGTGGGCCTACATTTTTCATATTTAAATATTATAATTCAGCTTTTTAGTTGAATTTTGTTCTTTGGCCCAAATGTTATTTTCTAAGAAAAATAATTATTCAAAAATTAATTTGTGACTATTGACATGGTCGGTCCTTTTTGCAAGGACAGCTTCTTGATTTAGATTAACGAGGTGATTGAGCTTTTCATTTTATTGACTATTTTGTCCCACATAATGTGTGCTAAAATGAAAACATATCTTAACATAATCGCTCGTCAAATAAATCCGAGAGCACTATTTATATTAAGCATATCTGATTATATTTACACAGCGTGATCCCACGGTTTTAATTTACAAGTTTGATCTGAAACGCTGTATGACCGTGTGACGCGCTTCTAGCTCGAGCCTGGTTCACGCGGAGGTCAGTCACTCCAGGACAGGAAGTCATCGAGAGGGCACCAGCAACACTTACGTCATAGGCTAGAGCGCGTTCATTGGCTTTTTGCAGCGCTTGGCTGGTCGTGCAGACACAAATAATATCTGACACAAAAAAATCTGCTTGCTGAAAGATGAACTGAGGCTCCATATTTCCGCATGGAGACAAAGCAGTATGATTATAGAGCGGAAACGGGTATTGATATTATGCACAGTTTTTCTTAGCTCATCTCTAAACGGAAAGCATTCATTGTTGCAAGAAAAAATCAAACAGTAAAACGAATGTACCATACAGTGTTTTGTCAGATAACCTAAACTTGAAGCGGCAACACTTAGTTATTCAAGACAATATGAAAGAAAATATGGCTAAATAAAACGTATTTCATTGGTTGCACCAGAAGTAATGTTTAAGGTTAGATCAGAATTAGCTCCTTGAGGTAACAGATACACATTTCCACGTTAACAGAGTAAAAATTAGCATATATTATGGCCTGGAACGTAACGTTTAAAAATGTACTTCTTGACAAAATATGTATACGCTTTATGTTTCAGCATAAACATACAAGACTTTGCTGTCAGCATAGAGTTCAAGTGCGCACGCCTGCATGTTACTGTCGCCACCAACCGGCCACAAACCTGCATATTAGTATTTACACTGCATCTGTTTTATTTAAGTGAATTTCCACCAAAACGTTTTCCAAAGCATGCACATTTTACGTTAGATGTTTACAAATACAGTATAGATGTAATATTTATATATTGCATATTGCAATATTTTGTAGATGGATTTATAATTAATACTTCTACCTTTTAGACATCACTTAATGCTTAGCTTTAACATTCAACGAAAGTTTAATTTAAAAGATTAAATGTTAATACGTTCATTTGATTTAAAATGCTTTATTCACTTACATTTCGAAGAAGATACATCCATGGACATTCCCTTAGAACAAACCGAAAGTATTTGCCAAAGTATGCAATCTGTGTGATACGGGCCCATATCTCTGATCCACATACTGTACCATATAAAATATCATATAAAATCCCAAAGTGATATTAGTTATCATAAGCTGAGCTGTGTCTAAAAACAACCTGTTTGAACAGAGATTGTGTCTGTTTTGGGACGACCGCTGCTTCGGGGCCTGTGAAGGAGGCCAGGCTTTTCCACGGCGTTAAAACTGGAAACATCCACATTGTTAAAGACATGTGACTGCCAGTAGGTCAGACACTCCCAGTCTGTTTTGTTTCTTGTATTTATCACTTTTTTCTAAAACTACTTTGAGTTCAAGCAATGCCGTCTTTACATTCCCGTTCGTTTGTTCTAATGCAAAGCTTTAAAATTCATGTCACGCGCAGACATGAATATTAATTTATACAGCTCGCTCTCAGCCACTTGTTGCTCTGTGATTTCTAAAGTCCTGTAATTACTCCAGTGGTTGAAATATTTGCTGCATCCTCATTATGTGTTGTGACCTTATATAAAGCCTACATCATGTAGATCATAACAAGCACGGAATACATTGCATTTAACGAAAGGCTACATTTGCATTCAAACGTTTTAATTGCTTAACTAATAATGTTAAACAGCTTGCCAGAGGTCCCGCTGGGTCACGGGGGAAATGGCCATTTCTACCTAATTAGCGCGTCTTCTTCTGTCCTTAAGCCACCAGATGCATCGCCTGATGCCTTGATTAATGCTTTCAGAGCCCCACACTTGCCCAGTCATGTTTTCAAACTTGGCCAGGTGTCATCTGAATGAGCACCAATAGATTTTTTTCAGTTTGTGTTTCATCCTGAATTAATACGACCACAAGGGCTCAATGAAAATTCCTTGCCATTCACTAATGATTTGTGGTGTTTTATAACTTAACAATTGAGGTTTAGCAATTTGGTAATGCAGATTATAACATTTAAAGATAAACGAGTTTTTTTTTTACAATTAAATAGTATATGTTTTTGCTGTTCTTAAAGTTGTCAAAAACGACTTAAAAATATTTTCGACAGGAAAGGTTTGGCTATTTCTTTTTATTTCAGAAATATGGAAATAATATTAAATTTGATTTGATTTATAAATGTGACGATAAATGTTCTGTATTCAACAAACGACTTTTTATGACCTTAAAATATCTTAAAAATATGTTTATTAGCTATTTTTCTAAATCACTATTTATTGTTTTGTAAGTTATGCGTGGAATAGGATGTACATTATAACAACCATTTGAGTGTTATAAAATAAAATACAGAATCTGTGTATGTACAAATGTACATTTTTATCAATGTATAGCTCACAGACTAATAGCAACTACTCAAATTATTATTATTTTTGACTGAATGAATCGCTTTATAAAGAAAGTGAACTCGAGACATGTCGCAGATGAACACAATATGATTTGACAAAAAAAGGTGCTAGTGAGAACTTCTACAAATCACATTTCTTAGTGACTATAGCTAATGGATTAAGGATTTTGACTGCTTTTAAAATTCGCCTTAATGACACCGATGAGACGAGACGTTTAAGCCCTGCGCCCAATATACGAGTTCACGGACAGGGCGCGCGGTATTACCCGATCCACTCGTAAACGCTTTGATACCTGCACCCCAGAAACACAAATAGAGACGTGTTGAATTATTCTTTTCCTTTTTTTGCTTGGAGCCATCTGGCTAATGCATAAGTAAGGGCAAGCACTTGACCTTCGCATACCCGCATGAGTATGCATTTTCGTCATGGGAAAATAAGAGACAAGTGTTATTTAACCCTGCTGTCTACAAAGCGCTAAAAGACGTGCATAATGCACAGAAGAAATATTCATTTTTAAATAATTAGTTTATTAAGAGTTAGTTATTATTTTGGCTTATAGAGGTTTCCACAGAAATATAGACCATGTTTAATTAAATATTTTTTATTTATCTGTTTCTTTGTTTGTTTGGTCTACAAATACGATTTCCTCTTAAGACACATATGCATATAAAGGCCTGAACTACGTCTGACAGGGATTGATCGAGGAGAACAAATATTGAAATGGCAAATGTGTTTACAGTTACTGTAGTGTGATGGCTTCTCTCCAAAACTCGCAATGAGGGACATTAGCTTCAGCTTACAACCAGCCAATCGATTGCAAGAACATTTTGTTGCAGTTAAATCGACATTCAGCCAGTTCTGTACGACCACACCTGTTCTTAAAGCCGGATGATAATTGCTGCTTTTAATTATTCCCAGGATAATAATTATGATAATTCAATCATAATTCATTACTTTTAAAATCATTGCCTCATATTGTTTCCCTGAGTGGTTAATGTAATATTTTGCTGCTGTTTATCAACAGACTAAATACAAGGAGCTCTTAATTTGACTTTTAAGCATTTGCCATTTTGAAGAGTACAAATCAAGAGTTAAAGTACTTTGTATATCCGTTTGTTTATTAGGACTAAAATGTTGCTGTAACAATTTTGACACCCTGTATGAACACTTCCCCCTTGTGGACTCGAGGGCATGCTGTCCCAACACAAGGTGTGAGTTTTTTAAGAAACCTTATGACATTAATAAGCAATGTTTTAAAATACAGCAATATTTAATTTCCACATTTTTACAGGCTATTTATGTCAATGATTTAGAATTAACTATAGAATAGTCAGTATATTGAGTATATTAACATGTCAAAATGTCCAAGTGACTGTCAATATTACTGCATACTGCATACAGTAAGTAAAGCAGCGCAAAAGTTGTGGGTTTGAATCACATATACTGTACATACTGATAAAAATGTATACCTATTGTTAATCGTCCTGGATAGAAGCATCTGCTAAATATATAAATATTTATATATTTAAAATACAAGTATTGTAAAAATTAATGATGTTTGAAAAAACATAACATGCAAAAAAATATGTTTATCCTGCACTGGTTTTCCTTTTGTGCAATTATCAGGCAAAGAAAACTTGAAGTAAAATTAATTTACTGAACTGAGTCACGTAATCTAAAGTGAATAAATGACTGTAAATATCTGGCAATAAAGACGGTGGGAAAGTCAGAAAATCAGCTGAGTACTTTATATCTGAAAGCCCTTTAGATGTTAGAACATCTGGCACAGAAAGCAGTAAAATCTAATTAGCCCTTCATAAGGTGGGCCTCTCTTATCTTTATCCTTTTCCTTTGGTAAAATGCCCTGAATAGGTAATGTTGAGACTTATTTTTGTTTCCTATTCCAGGAAATAAATATACATAGCCATGATACAAATATATTTATTAACATTAACATATCCATTCCAAAATAGGTCTTGTTACTATAGTTTGTCACCATTTACTTTTTTGGTGGTGTCTATTAATCCCATCTGATAATGACTCTATGAAATGTATATTTTCCACAGTTGGATGATATACGTATGGCAAAATGTTTTAGTGTAGGACTTTAAATTGTTTGGCAGTCAATGCACTTTGGGAGTCTGGTTGGCAGGGCGAGGGTCTTATGGGTCAAATTCAGACTGACCACTAGATGGGGCATTGGGCCTTTTTATAACCCAGCAAGGTACCTTGAGCTGACCAATGTATTCTATTGTCTTTAACTTTGAACTGCTTTTTGAATCATGTTTTACTAAAAGAATTAGCTGTGAAAGTATATACAGCAGCTAACACATGTTTTGATATTTTGCATGATGTTATGAATATCTCAATGACATCAATTGTCATATAAAAACTCAATATTGTGATCACATCCAGATGCAGCTCTATGCTCGGGGCTGGAGAAGCTACCGATAACCCACTATTTCTACACATCCTTTGGTGTGCATGTAACTCAGCAGGCATTCAGTAATGCAATAAAACACTTTAGTGCACCTTATTTGTTATCCTTTGACTGATATTAATAATACTGCAATCCACCCTATACAATGTGTTTCCATTGAATATTGCACTTAGTGGAATGCAGAGCAATGCTGTTCCTCCATGTGCAATGTATATATTTTTTAATTGTATGGTATCTAATCAATATTTTTTAGCAATGTTACTAAACAATAACGTTTAATTAAACACACAGAAAATGCAGTCGAAAAAGTGCGTTATACATAAACACAGAAACAAATACAGTAGTAGCCCACATACAATGTTGTGGCCTGTGTTTACTCTTGTTACTGTATTCATCAGTCTTGCACATGGAGTCGAGCTGAAGGGCGGGGCGGGATGGCGAGCCAACAGACGGAAAGTCTGGATCGGTACACTTCCTTTCTCTGGATGTCAGGCAGTCTGAAGAAAAGCAAACTGTAGGTCAAACACAAACTATATTTTAAATGCTATCCATGCGGTCTTAAAAGTCTGGACGTGTGGGGGATATAAAGTGTAAGTGACTAAAGAGGGAGACGGGACGGTGGAGACGCACATTTGAAGACAGAAGTTACGCGCTTTCTGTAAAGAACCTCATGATCCGCGCAAAGTCACAAAGTTAGAAATCAAGAAGAACCGTATCGAAATACGAAAACTTGAAGACTATGATGACGAATGAGAAAGAGCTGGTGATAGACAACATCGTAATAGGTAAGAGAAATCCTATTTAATAAGAAAAGTTTGTAACATTAATGGTTTAAGCGGGGGGCGATCCCGTTATTCTGTGGCGCATTCCTGTTGTCAACGCCCACAGCGTCAGACCCCATCTGATATCATTACTGTGGAATTGTAATTGCTGGTGTTTCATAAACACACCCACACAAAGCTCGATGTTATTTTATTGTATTAATAAATTCGGCATTATGTATTATATTTTGTATCGTATAAAGCACATTTACGCAGTTGAGTCAATATGTCCCAGCTCGCGTTTACCCCCATATTTAAATGAACAGCTGTTTAGCGTGTATTAATATCATGCTGTGTAAAGAAAATGCACTGGACTTAAAGCGCAGTGTGGACTCGGGTCGACTGGGATAGTAACGGTGCAGAGTTGGGTCACGTGGTTGCGCTCCTGGGAGCTTTGAGTCAATGCAGCAAAAGTCTGCATGCTCCATCACCATCATCATCCCAGGTGAAGCAAGAACGAGGTAGGGCTGCTCAACCACCGACCCACACAGCTTAAATATACTTTCATAACGCATATTAAAACAACCAGCTCGTTTTAAAACGGATTTACCGCGGTGCAGTTGTATATTCTTACACGATGCGACCGTTCACATCATAGCAGTGTAATCACAAACATTTGTGGGCTTTCGCGGAATGAATATTTCGATATTTACGGCTTATTTGGCATGTTTGTGACAGTTCTGCGCATTGGAAGGTAAACGAGCACGTGAGCTGCTGGTGTCTGTCCTTTAGGAAGGACGCTGAATTGTTTGACTGTTAATGTGATGTAATGTGATTCAGAAGGGGCGCGTGCATGACAGAGCAAGACTCTGAAGCATGAATGTGTTTTTCCAGTTTCTGCACTAGACGTATCAAGGTGATATTTAAAGAGAGATGCGCAACAATCTTTACGACATTGCCGTATTTCTTCTTCAGCGTCCCACTGTCCTCTGCGTCGCCTGTTACGGAATGTTACGTACGTGTATTGCTCATGCTAATAAGATCCGGATGTCGCACGTGCATGCTGCGGATCTGACACTCGCGTGCTAATTGCACATTTGCATATTAACATCGCAACTGTCGCGTGTTTTCGTACCATTTGGCTCTTGCAATGTGCGAATCACATTGGCAAATAACTTTGCAGTCTCCTTATTTAAATCAACACTTTGTTAAGACGCGATTTTAGCGTTTCAACAGTTTACGTTGCCAGCCTGTGATCAGAATAAAAACACGTCCCCCCCTTCCAGCACATTCCCACGGTGGCACTTCGGGCCTCCAGTATAAAGAAGTCATTGTTTGTGTCGGGGGAAAGGCCTCATACTGTAGGTAGAGCTCGGAGGCGGTTACAGAGATGTCTAGACCCAGAAATGCTTCATTAGATGGGCGTTCAACACATGTGGAGGCTGTATGTAAACAAACATTCCTGCATTTAACTTGTGTGGTGATGTTGGCATATTGAGGGCTCTTGTTTGCTCAAGTTCTCAGAATTTACGTGGTTTTAGCATTATAAAAATAAACCATGGTTTTATTATAGTGACATATATTAAACATGTGTTGGTTTGATTCTTTCTACAAACACAATATTTAAACAGTGGTTACTGTAGTAAAACCATGATTAATGTTTACGAGGACTTGTTTAGTTTTATTTGTGTTACTCGGCACCACTTATTTCTCTTTAAATATTCACACAAGGTTGTATTTGATGTCTCATTTATGTTTTTGATGATCTTTTTAGAAGAGGCAGTGATATAAGTGGCATAGACTTATATCCAGACTACCTTCGTCTATAATGAAATTCACCACAGGTTGTTGAGCATAAACCACAGCAGTATTGTGCTTGTGACATGCATCTGGAACACAGGGGGCTGACAGCAGTGCTTAGTATGGTTGCAGTGGTGTTGCTGGGCTGGATAGTGCAGATGAACAGGCTGATGCACGTGGGGCACGACTGCTTAGTCAGCAGGGAAGGGATAGGGGGCATTCATGGATTTAAACACAGTTAAAGCGTGTACATATAGCGTAACTAACAAACACACAATGTGTGCCAGACAAAGATGCGCAGCATATATGTGAGCAGACACACAGAAACTCATAACTCAGGGTCAGCAGCAGGATGACGTGATGAAGAGAGCAGAGATAATGTCCACTCTCAGGGTGTGGTTATGAGACGTGATGTGGGTGCATGTGCATCACTTGAGACACTTGACTGTATGTATAGTATCTTAAGATATTTAGAAACAAAATGGCTGTAAACATTGCACATACAACCACTAAAATAGAGGAACATAATGTTTTGAAATGATAAGAATATTAATGATTTGTAAATGTGTGTGCTTGTGTTCCACTGCAGATTGAACTGTTTCTGTTGTCTACTGAAGGAAATTACAAGTGATTTTTCTAGCAAACAGAAGGCTTGTCCTTCAGTCTAGGAGATGCTAAGCTAGCAGGGGGTGTCTGGGCCCAGGGTGTGTGTTTTTTACAAAGATAGAATGACAGGGTGATGTAATTTAAAGCGGAGCCATTAGCGTCTCTGTTTGAGGTCAGCTCATGCCTTTTAGCTTCACACACACTTTGGACAACTTAATTTGATGAGTGTTGTCTGTGGTCAGCATCTGTGTAGGTCAGACTCTCTCTGTTTCTCCTCCTAAAATAGACAATAGTAGGAATTGATATTCTGAGATATGTTTTGAGAGAAAGATGTTTTCGAGAAATGCCTCAGTGGAAGTTGATGGGTGACAGTGTTGTTCAAAATATCTACTATTTGAGTTGTGCAGAAGAAAGGGTCATAAAAGTTTAGAATGTAGTAAATTATTAAATAATTTTATATAACATATATATTATATATCACTCTTTTTATACTAAATGGCTGTTTATCTGCAGATTTTACTTGCAGTTTTTTCTTCATTTGATTGAAAAGCATCCTGTGAATGATGTAGATTTTTGGAAGGCTACTACAGCACACACAAAAGCCCCAAAATTCCATTTCAACATTACGTCATGTTATAGGTATTAGCTGTGGTTGCCACGGATCCCAAAGGAAAGAAGAGAGCCAGGAGCCCCCACCCCTTTCTATAGTGTCAAGACTGTCTGTGTGATAATGAGAAACCCAACAACTGCAAATATATCTGTCACTTTTTAGCACCTACTATGAACACAGTCAAGATTTTATTTACAGTATGCGTCTCCACCCAACACGCATGTTCTCATGCTGTGATACTCAGCAGAGTATTTATTCATCCAGATATTACCCATTACAGTGTTGTTTTTGAAACCGTAGTGTGAAGGCATTTTAATGAATAGTTTAGGGTGTTCTGCAGTATTTTAGGCATTCTTATGAGCAAATTTGGTTTAAATCACCTGACTGGGATTTGACCCAAATCTTGAATCTTGCTCACAGTGTTACTGGGTCTGTTCACGTTGCTTCATAGAGTTCTTAAATAATTTCACATGAGTTTTAATAATTCATATGTCCTTTTTTTGTATCATCAACTGCTTAGAGAGCCTTTGTTATCTAAGATATTTGTCAATTTACGATGCAAATTAGTGCTTAACAGATCCATTTCTTTTGATGTATTAGTGTTTCTCCAGACACCTTTGCAGCATGTGTGTAAAAGCAGGACTGGTTTTTGTAGTTCTTTCTGAAAGATGGGTACAAAAAGAAGCATGCACATGCCGTCAGGAAAATCTTGATTCATTCTAGTGTATTTCCCGTGGGCTTGGCTACACTATGTGAGGAAACTGACCTCACCAGCGTGCAAAGAAATGCAGATAATTCAGTCAAGCTGCGTCTGGCCTTCAGTCTCACGAGAGGGGGAGATGCATGGATATATATATCCACTAGCGTATATATTGCCATTACGCTAAAGCATGTTCTTTAAGTGTACAATGTTAAGATTAGCCTGACCTTCAGTGCATGACTTTGGGAATAAATATTATTTTCAGGAATTTTTAAAGCCACATTATTGTACCATTAGGAATACAAAATGTAATTTCTTATCATGGATTTTAGAATAGTTCATACTAGTTCAACTCACTTTTGAATAGGCTTTTGAAAGTTGCTGAGCTATTATTTACAGTAGATTGTGTCATCTTTGATTGTTTGTAAGAGTTTTTCCTTCTACATTGTGCACCAGCTGTAGTCGGAGTGTCTAAAACCAGACACTCAGGAAGGAAGACTATTGTTACTCCAAGAAGCTGTTTTTAGAATTTCCTTAGGGAGATACAAACATACAACATACGTGCAACTTTTGGGTTGCCTGTCCTCCTTCAAAAGACATTATTGTTTGGAGTTTGGGATTGTTCTGGGTCGTCCCTGTTTGAGAAATGTTGTTATCTAATGTTATCTAACAGACACATACAACATTTTATCCTTATTTTATAACTTCACTGGATAATCTATATACATGAGATTCACTTTAACCATAAAGGGAAATGCAGCACATGTACTTTTATACAATTATATTGGATTTTACAACATCATTTAACTATACATATATAGAGTTAAATGATGTTGTAAAATCCAGTATATATATATATATATATATATATATATATATATATATATATATATATATATATATATATATATATATATATATATATATATATATATATATATATATATATATATATATATATATATATGGGTGGTTGACAAAAGTCTATGTCATATGGTGTGACATACTAAGAATGTATAAAAAAAACTAACAATTACAGTAAGATAAATCCTTCTCATCCTATTTGTAACTCCAGCAAAGAAGATAAATCTCTCATGCTATTTGTATATTCCATATATATTGCTATTTGCTATTTGTATATGTACATTTTTGCTGTCACACCATAGGACACAGTCACATATTTATTTGTCAACTGCCCATATATATATATACTACACATTTGGCAAAAGTGACAGTAAAATCAAAGAACACAATTTATTAATATGTGTGTTCCCTGGTATTCGAACCCACAACCTACTAGTGCAATGCTATACCAGCTGAAGTTCAGTAACAGCCATATTTTCATTTTCTGTAGGAAACGAACGTAGATATTGCCAAATAAAGTATACGCTATTATTATGCTTTCATGATGTTGAGGGTATTGCTTACTACAGTATTGAGTGTTTTAAGCACATTTCTATGCCGTTGCTAGACGTTCTAAGTGGTTGCTATAAAATGTCAGGCAGTTTTGCAATGTCATCCAACAGATCTCCAGTCAATTGACATGGTTGCTTGATCTTGCTGAGTTCACAGGTAGCTCTGATCTCTGTGCTGGTTTAACACAACAGGAAATGCTGCTGAGTTGTGTAGATGGCTGCTGGTTACAGCTCTATTCAGAGCTACAAAAATCAATTCTCTCTCTCACTAAGTGTGTATTATGTTTCTCTGAAGCAATGATGCACTGATATTGATTTTTAAACGGGACAGCTCTGTTTCTCTGGGGCGTGATGTCATGTATGTCATATGCTTCTCAAATGTAAAAATCTTTTGTGATTTATGCATTGTGGTTTAGAGGGTGACAGAGTTGGATGCGAATGTTGAAACATTATGTGGAATGCAAAGGGAGTTTTCTGCGTTCTTCAAACCCTCTAATTTTTCTCCAACTTTGCATTCCTGTGTCACAGCAGTAGAGGAACTCATGCAAACACATTCCTTTATATTCAGCTTTGTTGTGATGTACAAACTGTGTCTTAGATGTATGTGCATAAGACAGAGAAAGAGAGACTAATAGTATTGCTTCGGTCACAGCTGTTCTGTGGTGCGTTTCGTCCAGTGTGTGTGGGATGTGTGTTTGTGTATGAATGCGGGTGTTTATTTGTTTGCTTGTGTATGAGTGTGTGTGTGAGTGAACATGGCCAGCTGGACGCAGCGAGTCTGAGCGAGAGACTGTCTTGGCTATGTTCATGTTTTGGCATTTATAGTGCTGCATCTGTGAATCAAGCTTCACATCCACGTGAACTCAAGCAGTCTTACCCTGTCGAAGGCCTCGGTTTAAATGGCTTGTCGTGATGGCTGTTTGTGGGCTGTAAGGGCTCATTTAGAGGTGTTTATCTGAGCTACAGATCATGCCTAAAAAATCTGATGTAGATGGTTTAATTTTCTACTAATAGCAACATTAGAAATAAACAATGTCTGTTAATACTGTTTAGAAAAGCAAGCTCGAGATTAACAATGTTTGGGATAAGGATTTTTTCGTGTCGTGATGCACTATTTTCTGTTAAGATTTGATTCAGTCCGTTTTGTCTCAACAGAAAATTGTGGTCTGGACAGGATGAGCAATTGGATTGCATGCATCTCGGCATTTGGTTGAATTATTACTTTGAGTGCTCTCAAACTAAACATTATACAGTAACATTGTACAGTGCATATCTGGCTTATAATCATTAAACAGATTCAAGACACACATTTCATTTTAGAACCCCAGTTACTTTTTATGGGGAATATTTGCTAAATTGTAATAAAAAAAATTCTGTAGGTATTTTAGTGGTCAATTGTAAAACTAGTATAGTTAGCAACACTCTTCTCTAAATATTTAACCTGTTCCACAGGTGGAACAGTATTCACTTTAATACTTCATTGTTAAATTCATGACAAACTATATATTGGTGGAAATTTCTAAAAATTACATAATTTCATAACAATGAACATAAGCTACTTAAAATTAAAAAAGATTTATATCCAAAACCATGTTTCACATGAGATCACATGATTTTTGTACATATGAATTTCATGTGGCTTTTCTGTAAGGGATGTAACACCATCCTCATTTCAGACAGCATTATTAAAAAACATTTAATACAAAGCCATTTAGTCTAGCACTAGTAATAGTTTTCTCTTATATTTTCCACTTTTGTGTGGGGAAATAAAGTATGTGGCATTACAGGAAATAAAAGTTCCAATGGGGGAAGTGGGAAAAGAGAGTATAGCAGACGGCTTTAAAACAATGCAAATAAAAATGCTTTTTGAGCATGACAGAAAAGGCTTAGTCACAAAACTTTTAAGCATTTATGACTGACATTTTGAGTGGATTGTAGAAAAAGTGTTTAAATTTTTTCATATTTATGTATAATCTTAGGTCTCTGGTTTTGACTCACTAGCTTTCACTCACATTTATTCAGTACTGCATATTTTACACATAATAGATTCCAGACCTAAGACCACTTTTTCAGATATCTTCACAATCTGTGCATGTTGGCGATTTGTGTCGTCTCTGTGCTTTATTATTGTATATTTGGAATTCCTGAGATTTTGTAATTCCATATAGGAGGTATGACCTCTGACTCCTCCAGCTTCCTGCCAGAACTTTGTATAACATTCCAGAGCCTCAACACTCGTTCATTCACTCCCTCCTCTTGTGGACGAGAGAAGAAAACAGGATACTCTACTTATTTTCTCTTCATCCTCTCTTTGATTTCAGATTTTTTTCCCTGTTTGATAGACTCACCTTAACTTTTTTGTTTTGCATGAGATAGTGTAAACTCCAAACACTTCAACAACAAAACTTGCTATGTAATCTATTTAAAAATGTCCTGAAGAAAGTCAATTTTGGTTACTCTGACCTATTTCCCATTGTGGCAGAAATGTAAAATAAAAACACTTTTGTCAGACTTTTGTAATTTAAAAAATAAATAAACACATCTGTGGGTATTGTGTTAAAACAACCCATTATTAGAGTCAGAGTAAAAGAATCGATCTTTGTTGTTGACAATCATTTTTGGTATATGAATTCAGGTCAGACGTGTTTTCAGATAAATGTGTTGTCATGAACGCTTCATGTGTCGTGTAAATACAGTCTTGAAAACAGCAGGAAAACCAATTAATCCGTGAATTAATCTGTTTCACACCATCGTTATAATGCAGGTAATTTTCCGCCATTTATGGCTATTTTCTGCTTTCCAATTCGCACACGTTTGGATTCTCTGTTGTGTTGACATTGAAAGACATAAAATACATTCACATGTACAGAACAATCAAAGTCGCTAATAAAGTATCTGGCAATCAGCTGTCAGGAAAACGGTCGCCATTGACGTTGAGTAATAACTTTAATGTGTTATAATGAAGTCTCGCTTCAGCGAGCCGTGTTGCCATGTAAACAAACTTAAATTCCTTTAACCTGCAGAAAATGTGAAAAGACGGTCAAGTGTGTGTCTCTTTGAATAGCACTTTACTTATAGGCGTTTATCATTATAGACAATCATTTTACTCCTTCTGTATTGATTTTGATGTTCCATTGTCCCATTTTAAAATCAATCTCGGTGGCTGGAACGAAGTGTATCGGTGAGTGGTTGAAATGAAGTGCGAGCCGCAGGTAGCCAGTCACTCAACCCGTAATTACTCGCTGGAGAGCTCGCCGCTCATTCTGTTCGCTCTGTCACTCAGTATGGGGTAAAGGCGGGAAAGAGGATGAACGCTCGGAAAAACGCGGCGTCCCGCCGAGCGCGGAACCCGGGCGCTCGTTTAGCGTTCAGGGTGCTCGGCATCCGAGTGTTTTAGCGAAGCTATTAGGGCCGACTAATGAGGAGGATGGGAGTGGACAAATACAACCTCTAATTCGATTCAAATGTCAGTGTGGAGGGGAGCAGCTGTTGCTGTGGTGGCCTAAAGCTCTTAAAGGATTTGATGATTTTATGACCAAATCATGTAAAATGTGAGTCATAAGTGATGTTATCAAAAGTGTGGCCAAATGAATGGTCTTTCAGACAAATTCGCTGAACATTAATTGAGGCTTTTAAGTCGAGTTCCTACTATAAATTATTCTCACTGAAGAGTCATCAGTGATGGAGCCATTTTGTCCAGGTATCTACGTGAGACTGTGAAATTGCGCTTTAGAGTAGTTCCTGATGTTTCAAATGCTATATAAATGAATTCTAGGAATATTTGTAAAAGTTTATTGAGGTGTTTACTTACAAAAAGTTGGTAACCTTTGGTGGTCTGTGTTGCTTTACAATGATTGTGCTTCTGTGTAACGTCAAAACACATCCTAAAGTTTCAATTTTGTGTTCAGAATACTATTGCGATACAATAATTGATCATTGTCTTTACGTTTCTCTTACATTTGCATCTCTGTTTCGCTCTCTTTCATTACAGATGCAATGGCCACTCCATCTCCAGCCAAAAGTATGGGCGACCCAGGCATCACGCCTCTCTCCCCCACACATGTACTGGTGAGCTCCACTTTTTATTCCCATCATCACGTAACCCATTACATGAGGTGTCTGGTATGCAAATGTGGCCTTAATGGATTTTATACTTATTTACACTGAGCTGCAATTACCTACAAAATGCATTGGTTGACATATTCTTGACAGCATGACTCTCCCTCTTTTTCTCCATGTCTTTGTTTACGTCCCTCTTTTTCTTCTACAGAAGGATTCTGAAGAGAATGAACCTACGAAACACCCCTACGTGGTGGTGGTGGCCATCGACTTTGGCACCACCTCCAGTGGCTACGCATATGCCTTCACTAAAGAACCGGAGTGCATTCACACCATGAGGTGAGAGAGAATGGGAAGAACGTAGGGGAGGCAGGCCCACACCAAATCTAAAGATGTTTTTGTTTTCAGAGCTGTTTTGAGTGCAAATCTAAATTAAATAAACAAAATTTAATGGGATGAAAAGTGTTTCGTACTTTCTAGTGTGTCTAATAATGCTAATTCCCACCTATATAACCTTCAAATGTACATCTTATAGGTATTTAAACTTTTACACTATGCTTTTAACCAGCATCAACATTTGTCTACAAACTACTATTTGGTTATTTTTCATTTGCTTTAAAAATGCTTTAATTTTTATTTTAACTTTGGCTCATCATATCTATCAGAACGCTTTGGAGAATATGATACACTCCAACAGAGCATCGTAAAACCTGTGCTTAAGAGTATACAGTCCATCTCTTAGATATTAATATGATTGTCCTTCCATTACTGTAACCGGCAGTCTGTCTCTTTCAGTCGAAGGAACTGGACACTTAGACGCCCAATTAAAACTCATTGAATATATAAGTTATAGTTAGGGTTAGCGTAAGTGTGTGTTAGGTAATGTCTTTGAGTTTTTTTGTTACTAGTATATAAAGGGGAACCCACAGCTGGTGTGTGACCCTAATCTGACCTTTTTGGTCACATTATCCTTGAACTTACAGGCCAACTCTCCTGCGTACCTGCTGGGTAGAGTCGGCCACGTGTTTCCCACCCAAATTGTTTTAGGTCAGGATACTAATTAAGAAGGATAGAAATAGGATTCTATTCGTGAAACAGTACGTGGAGCTATAGAGGGCATCATCACAAATAATATTTACACATTTAAATTAGTAATTTAAATAAATACATTCAAATTTTCTACTGTTGTTATTTTTTTACCCGAAGGCCATTACATCTACAGATATATTTAGCTTTGACTGACAAGCTCCCTGTAGTATTTATAAAGGTTAGAGATTGTGAAAAATGTTACTGATGTTAATGAGTAAATAAGACAAAATTGCTTTCTTTTAAATAACTTGAGCACTCTGTGTCAATCAGATTTATTTGAATTGTGGTTTAGATGCTGGCACACATGTGGACACTTAAACACAAAACATAAATAGTCCAAGGTCTGCAGGATTATTTGGGTTGGCCAATAAATTCGCAAATCTTTACAGAAACACAAGAGTTCCTTGCAAAAACTTACAAAGCTCTTTTATTAAATCTGTTCTGCTGCTTTGAGTTGGTTAACAGGTAGTCAAAGGATTGATCCCAATCTGTTCAATTTCCTGTTTCAATTTTAGTTTGTTGACGAAGGCCCAAATTATTAACTCTGAAAAGCTTTTGTGTGCTTTTAGTCTTAATTCTTTTGTCAGATTATGGTTTAGAATTCCTCTTTCACAAGTTATTCAGTTTTATTTTTTATTTTAGTTTCATTTTATACTGTGTCGCAAAATGTATTTGTACACTGCACAAACACACTTATTTGTACAGTTTACAAAATGTTTGTATTTCATTGCATTTGACAATGAAAAAGAGTCTTACATTTTTTTTCTCTGTATATAATGTGTGCTCTACTTTGGACTGAGCTCCTGAACCATGGAAGCAAAAGCACATGAATATTTTAAGACTCTCCGTCTCTCTTAGATGCTCTTGTTTGGCTTTTACATCTCTGTGAAATGGGGATGATGTTAGGTTGGGTCATCTTAGGTCAGTTCTTGAATAATAATAAAATGAGCTGCAGTAGCTCAAATTTTCTCAGTCAGTGTCCTTTTTACAAGATACTATTACACACACATTAATGTATTTGTCACACAGACATACACCCTTCTGCTTGTGTGTCAAAAAGTTTAATTGTTTTTTTTTCTTTTGTTGCTAGGCGCTGGGAGGGTGGAGACCCAGGTGTGTCCAATCAAAAGACGCCCACCACCATTCTGCTGACCCCAGACAAGAAGTTCCATAGTTTTGGTTATGCAGCCCGAGATTTTTACCACGACCTGGATCCCACTGAATCTAAACAATGGCTTTACTTGGAAAAGTTCAAAATGAAACTGCACACCACTGCTGTAAGAAAACACTGACACACTTTGTATTGATTTATATTAGTCAAAAGCTGAGGTGCCTCAGATTCTCAGTATCAGTAAATTACAGATCATAAATATAAGAACATAGTTTCCTTTTAAAATATGCATGTGAGTGGTACTGTAGCGGGTTAGTCATCTGACATCATTTTGGCTGGCTGCTGCTGTCAAATATTAAATATGAGCTATTCAGGAATCTCATTACCCTGTACACATAATTACTGGATAATAAATCAGGACTTCTATGCTGGTAATGGCTCTTGCTGGTTGTATTTATTCAATCTGATTTCAGAAGACTGGTCCAGTGTTTTAGCAAATTATATATTGACATGTAATCCTCATGCTTGTTTCTAAAATCGCTATTTTCTTCTTCAGAATCTGTCTATTGATACAGATTTGCATGCAGCCAATGGGAAAAAGGTGAAAGCTCTGGATATATTCGCTTATGCTCTTGCCTTTTTCAAGGAGCAAGCTCTTAAGGTATATCTCCATACATTCACAAGCATTTTATCAGAATTAGGTTCATGTTTAGTTAAAATTTATTATTGCATTTTCTCTGCCTCAAAAAATAAAATTGCCTCCCTCTGATGCTGAATTGTGATTGGTGGCAGGAGCTGAGTGACCAGGCAGGGGCGGAGTTTGAGAATGCTGATGTCAGATGGGTCATCACGGTACCGGCCATCTGGAAGATGCCGGCCAAGCAATTTATGAGAGAGGCAGCATATAAGGTGTGTTTTTTTATGTTATTTTTCATAGACACACACTTGTCTGTCCTGTGTTTGTTTTCTGAATGCCTGTACCATAAAAATCTAAATCAGCATCTAAAGATTACGTTTTTTCCCCTATTTCATATTCATACCACGCATGACCTCCATTTTTCAGTGTTCCACAGTCATTTACAGGATTTAAATGAGGATGAATAAATGATGACAGAATCTTTATTTTTGGGTGAATTATTCCTTTTAGATGAATTAGAGAGAAGGTGGGAGCAGAGAAATGAAGAGGTGAAGTAAAGAGGAAACGTTGGAGGGTTTAACGGAAAAGGAAAAAGGAAAGTCAGTATTAAAGGAGACAGTGATCTCACCCCTCAGATATAGTCTCTGTTTCTCTCATACACACACATACAGGGTTTTCACTGCACCTCAGTCTCCATATGTGGGTCTATGTGACTGTTGGTATGATTGTGAATGTGACTGTGTGTGTGTATATGTGTACATGTGGCATGCATATAATAATGCGATGATGAGACACAAGGTCGAAGGGAAACAGAGGGATAAAACCAGAAGACTAGTTATTGACAAAGTTGTGTGCTTTAACCAAAATATACTTACTAATGTAAAAAATCCTAATGTAAATATTTTTAATACAATAAATATTGAAATTGTTGTTTACGCTTTAGATGGCTATAATATATAAAATGTAATATTTTTATATGATTTTGTGTTTTAAAATAAATGTTTTAAAACTTATATATTAAAATTAAACTATTGGTGTAGGAAAAACAATAAAAATTCATAAATGGCATTTGAGAAGTAGAAACAAAAATGACTGAATGTGAAATTCACATGACTATTAAGTATTATTCGCTATTGATTTCACTAGTTAAAAACTGAATATAACATCAGTCTCGCAGGTGATAATGACAGAGAGTGCTTATTCCCACGCTGAAGAGAGAGACAGGCAGAGAAAGGGTAAGCAGGGTGTGTCTTTCACTTCTCTCATCTCAATCCAAAGCAAAGAAAACAAAGAGAGCAAAAGTGAGTGAGCTTGACCGATACATATCGAGAGTAGATTAGAAGAACAGGCGATCTGCAACATCTGATATCTGTGATGGGAATTCCTGCACAGCTTGCCTCAGGGGTGTGTGTGTGTAATGACTCAGCTCTTCAGCAGCAGGATCTGAAGGGAGGAAAGAGACAACACTGCATTCCCTTCTTTCTGCATCTAGCTCCCACACCGGCCCCATAACTCACTGAATTCTGCAGCGTGTTCATAACAAACAGTGCAGTGTGTGTGTGTGTGTTTTACACTCCCTAGTGTTTGAAGTGAGATATGATATGATATATCTGCCATGCCTGTGGCTTTCATGTTTGTATCATGTATTTCCTCCATCCAGTGGGTAATTTATGACAGGTATAATTTGGGTGGTTCAAAGTTAAATGCTTTTTGTTGATAACCACACTTGGCGCATCCCTCA
Organism: Beaufortia kweichowensis; assembly: GCA_019155185.1. Lineage (NCBI taxonomy): Eukaryota > Metazoa > Chordata > Actinopteri > Cypriniformes > Gastromyzontidae > Beaufortia > Beaufortia kweichowensis. The sequence continues at coordinate 12,252,844 of CM032805.1, forward strand.
GGTTACAAAAATTAACAAAACAAAATGCACTGGCGCTGACAATTGGCCGAATGTAAACCTGTAGAATATTCCTTTTAACAAAATGTTTGATTTCTAAGCTTCTGTACAGTGTCTTATAGATAGTATCTTCTCTATTGTGTTTTACAAAACCAAGTTAAAATTGCTATTTGGGTAACCACAGAAATAATAAATCAACCAAAAATTTCATGAAAAAGTATGTTTATCAAGTATGTCAGTATAAACATGTCAAGTATGTTTATAAACTGCATTTTTAAATGTATTGGTTTGTCTAATGCTTCAAGTTCATGAGCTCCTATAGACTATCTATGATGTTCTGTCGCTATTCTTGGCAATAGATAATGACTCTTGATTTAAAATTTTGTTTTAATTTCTAGGCTGGTCTTGTTACTCGTGAGAACCCTGATCAGCTGATCATTGCTCTGGAACCTGAAGCCGCTTCCATTTATTGCCGCAAGCTCCGCCTCCACCAAATGGTCGATCTGGGCACCAAAACAGCCCTGAACGGTTACAGTCCAACAGAGAATGTTGGGGTGGGAATGACCCAGGGTAAGACACGCCCACTTTTTTGCCATATTATTAACATACATACATGTGTACCACATACATTCTGCTTTAAGATTAACCAAATCATGCTATGACTGTTGTTCTCATGGTTTTGCTACATGAATATTTGTGGAAAAGTGTTTGTGGTCTAGGATTATGTTGCACATGTGTATAGCTGTGTGCTTTCGTGTCTCTGAGATTCATGATCATCTACTTTTACAACTTTCTCAGCCTCTAATCCGTTACCATGATGGCTACAAAGTGAACTAACTTTTGTAATAGATGTACAGTAATACCAAAGTCTGTGTATTACATGTTAGCTTTGGTAATTGTGGTAACATGCAGATTAGTCCTAAATTAGAGATGCAGGACTCCTGCAGAGAATAAAGGCTGTTCACTGCTGTTAAAAGAAACAAAAAGGTGGTGATGCATGCAGAAGAAAAAAGGTCAAATTTAAATGTGTCATTTGGCTTTGTTTCATCTTTTCTCATGCATGTGTTTGTTTGCACATAAAAACACTTGAATGCATCAATACACATCATTTCACTAACTCTCCATTAACTCCTTTCTGTGATTGATTGGCACTTGCTTATACATAAATATATTGGTTTAATGTTTCTGTTTGATGAATATTCTTATTTACCTGTGAGTACAAAATCAACATTAGCTGATAATATTTATTAGGACATATGTCCTAATGATGTGACCAGTTTACATCACACGTTAAAGTAAAATCTACTTCTTACTTGCAGATTTCATTTACTTCTTTATTTCTCATCCACCCACTGCTGTCTGCTTTTCTCTCGAGAGCACAAAACCACTCCGTCTGTCTGACTCTCTCTTTCTCTCGTCTATCCCCCTTTTCATTCCACTTCACCTACTAACCCTGCTTATGGTGTTCATACAAAATGCCAGCAATGCATATAATATACTATGAAAGTAAAAAATATATATTAAAATGAGCAGATATGTAGGTGTTTCGATTCAGAACGTCCATTCAGAAGGTAGCAGTCATTCGCTGAATGGCTGAATGATGAAACCAGCATGAGAAACAGCTTTGGCAAAAGTCATCTTTGTCTTTTGAAATTTGCATGTACATTCATTCATAATCATGAGGTTTTCTGAGACCATGCATCACATTCCTTTGTTACTGATGACGACAAAACAATGCTGACAGTGTTTTTTAATCCGTTCCCAAATCATAAAAAATATCTCTGTCTAAATATATAAATATGTAAATTAGTGCAGGCTGTTTATGATCTGACGCAGTGACCTTCGGCTTGACGTCGGTGACCTCAGTTTGATGACACAAGCAGCTGTACAACGAACAGCCTGTAACTTTAAACCTCTGCAAGAACAAATGAGGCAAGGTTTTACCCGATTGATGAATTTTAAGGATAAAAAGAAGCATGCTGAAGTATTTAATATTTGAGCTCTGTCCATGTTTGATATTTATGGATGAGCATTGAGAAAACGCTAAAATAAGAAGTGACAAGTACAGCTGAAGTCATTTATTTATTGAAGAACACATCTGTAATGCATCCATATTTATGTGGGATGTTTATGAAGTGTTCTCCAGAACTCAGTGTGGTAGCAGATGTATGATGATATGCATAATTGCACTAAAATGTGGAACAAAATTACAGTTTTTTGATGTTATTTGTGACAGACACAGTTTTACAGAGACTAGCTCATCTTGTGAAACATCAATCAGACTGTTTATATAAGTTGGCACTTTTGTAAGGAAAGAAACAGCGCTGTAATTCTTTTCTCATAGCAAAGTACAGTTTTTAAGGCAAAGTTTGATCCTCTCCCACGCTCCATTAGAAGCTCTGTGTACTAAAACAAAAATTTGCTGGTTTTCTGTAGGTGGCAGGAAATTTCGATCTGATATCAGTTTCCATGCAGTCACTCTCCCTCACAACTTACACTTCCTGTTTGGAAACAAGTGCCAGGATGCCCATTATACTCTGATGTCATTAAACTAACTGCCCTTTATCTAACAATGCCAACAATGAATGTCCCTCATGAATGCATTCCAGTAGCAGTCAAGAAACTTAAAAACGTTAAAAAAGAGGAAATCTTTACATCCAACACATACAGAAAAATGCTGTTAAGACTTATTTATTTTATCTCCAGTATTTGAGTAATTATGCTGTGTATATCAATGCTATAGGTATTTGCAATTTAACTGTTTTGCAAGCCATTGGGTGGATGAAATGTTATATACATAATCAAATTGATAATGGAGTACAGGATATTTTATTAATATCTTTTTTACAGGTAGTATAGTCATGCACAATAATGTTGTTTCAAACCAGCAATTTCATGGACTTTTATGAGCGATGAATCCATTAGCAGCATCCTCCTGCTTAAAGTAAACAAAAACACTGCTCACAATGACCATGATCCTTCTCTCATTCTGTCGCCTTGCCTATATGAATCACACAAACACACACACAAAAACAGCTTCACGCAGCCTTCCCTCTCACACACACTTCCTGTCTCTCTCTGTCAATAACCAGCCAAGGAGCATGTGCGCCGTAACCGACAGAGCCGCACGTTTCTGGTGGAGAATGTCATAGGAGAGCTCTGGTCTGAACTCACTGAAGGTAGAGTCTCTGTCTTCTCACACATCTTCTTGTAGTGTTTTGCTCTTGCTGTTTCTGATGCTGCTGTCATACATTAAAAAAAACCAAAGCCTCTTGAGATGCACCTTCAGCATCTATCTATCTATCTATCTATCTATCTATCTATCTATCTATCTATCTATCTATCTATCTATCTATCTATCTATCTATCTATCTATCTATCTATCTATCTATCTATCTATCTATCTATCTATCTATCTAGTTAATAATGCATCTCTGGGTTTATAGCCCTATTTCCCTTAAAATCACAATAATGCACTTTCTTTGGTTACCAACTGTCAATGAACCCTGAAAGTAGGTCACCATTCCCTTGACATTTTGGAAAATTTTCTGAAAATGTATCACACAATGTAAAAATGTCACTAGGCGAGAAAGAGGACACTATATTCAATCCTGCCAAATTCACTGGTGACCTCTCACAACCCTCAATTTGTGTTTCTGCTGGTCTCTAGGTGACCGTTACGTGGTTGTGGATTGTGGAGGCGGGACGGTGGATCTGACGGTGCATCAGATCCGTCTGCCTGAGGGACACCTAAAGGAGCTGTATAAAGCCTCAGGTACGAGACTCCACTAATGGAAAACTGCTTTATTAAAATTCTGCTTAAATTCTGCATAAAGCTGTCATTCTGAAATAATTGTACATTTATGCAAATCTTTTCAAATCATTAATCTTTCCATCTTCTCTGCAGGAGGCCCTTACGGCTCTATCGGGATAGATTATGAATTTGAGAAGCTCCTGTGTAAGATATTCGGCCAGGATTTCATTGACCAGTTTAAGATCAAGCGTCCGGCTGCCTGGGTGGATCTAATGATCGCGTTTGAGTCTCGGAAGAGAGCGGCGGCCCCTGACCGAAGCAATCCGCTCAACATTAATCTGCCCTTCTCTTTCATCGACTACTACAAGAAGTTCAGAGGACACAGCGTGGAGCATGCACTGAGGAAAAGCAAGTGAGTGATGGGGAGAGAAAGGCCACATGTTTAATATATGTGAGAAGTTTTCGATGTGGGCGGGACCTTTTTTTATTCTATATTTATTAAACCTTTTCTATAGAATCAGATTGATTTATCCTAGCACAGAAACATAATTTCTGTGTTTTTGTGCTGACTCTTTGCCTCTGCAGTGATTGTTGACAGATTGTTTGAGGTTGGGCGTGTGTGACCTGCCACCCCTGGGGAGTTAATCTGTCTATTCATGACCGCTGTCAATACTGTCCACACACAGCCATTCCTGTATAAAAATGGCAAAGTCAGCAAATGAATTTTTGGTGTGTGTGTGATTGCTGACGATGTGATAAATCTGCTCATAATCAAGTCATTAGATCTATGACCAAATATAAAGAGAATACAAGAGGTATCTAGCAATGTATGACACCCTGTTACTTTGATTTAATAACCATCCTGCACATTTGGTCATTTACTGATATTGGACTACTTATCACTTTACAAGTATTACTTGCGTAATAAAATAAAAAGTAATAATAATGATCTCAGGATAATGTACAGTCAGCAGGTGTTTTTTAGCACAACAATACGAGCTAATAATTTGTGAGCCTGATCTTGCATGTTATAGATTTTAAGATCTTATGTCTCGCATGGGAATTTTTTTCCAACAATCAGATGAGTCAGACATCTCTGAGGACTCGTTCAGCCCTACATTACACTGCACAATTCAGCGATATGGGAATGTGTGTATGCTTTAACTGGAAGTATTAGATATTAGCACACACACACTGAGTTTCATGGCGCTGTAAAACCGTGTAATATAAAATCGGTAATGTGAAAGTTTTCAAAACCCTCAACGTTTGCTTCTTTCTTTCTCTGTTTCTTTCGTTTTCTCTCCTCTGTGCTCACTGTAGTGTGGACTTTGTGAAGTGGTCATCACAGGGAATGCTGAGGATGAGTCCAGATGCGATGAATGCATTGTTTAAACCAACCATTGACCACATTATACAGCACCTGAGTGAGTACCAGGGCAAGTGAACGCACAAATTGATAAAATGTGTACATTAATGCCTTTAGCAAAGCTTTTATCCACTTTTTATTCAGGGTAAACATTTTATTAGTATGTGTATACGTGAATGCACTTCAAGTCGTTTTGGATAAAAGCACCAAAAAAGTAAATTTATGTTAATGGTTAGAGATGAAAACATGTTTTTGTAGACCATTCATTTCTATACAATTTCAAACATGTTAGTAGAATTAGGAAAGCTCTGATCAAACTAATGAGCCACTGAGAGACACATTTAAGGCAAGCGACGCCCCAGTCAGAGAAGTCTCGACCATCTGCCCAAAATATTCCAGTACACACATGCAGAACTGGGTCAGAACTGAATTGCTCGATTCCTTCGTTGGCTTAGCCCAGCTGTGATTGTTCAAACTAAAAGCTAAAAAGACACTACTGCCAAAGAACTGCATTGTTTGGAATTAAATTATTTTGTGATGCAATTTGTGATGAAATGTACTGGATGAAATGTAAAGGAACAGGTTATTAAAAAAATCTGTGATCAATTATTCACCCTTGTTCAAAACTTTACAGGCATATGACTCATTCCTCGGTAGAACACAAAAGTAGATTATTTGAGAAATCTCTCGTTTTCATACAATGGAAAAAAATGGTGTCAGTTTTGTTTGGTTACCAACATTTTTCAAAATATCTTCTTCTGTGTTCTGCAGAGGAAAGAGAGTCATACAGGTTTGGAATGACACGAGGGTGAATAAATATTAAAAGAATTTTCATTTGACAGTTTTCTGGACTTAATCTTTAACTTTCATTCTTCTGTTTGTCCTCCAGCTGAGTTATTTGACCGTCCGGAAGTGACAGACATTAAGTTCCTTTTCCTGGTGGGTGGATTTGCTGAGTCTTCTCTGCTGCAGCAGGCGGTTCAGAACATGCTTCAGGGCCGGAGCCGAATTATTATTCCCCATGATGTTGGCTTGACCATCCTGAAGGGGGCGGTTTTGTTCGGGCTTGATCCCAGCATCATAAAGGTGCGGCGTTCTCCGCTCACCTATGGTGTGGGCGTCCTAAACCGATTCGTGGAGGGAAAGCACCCGCCTGAGAAGATGCTCGTGAAGGACGGAACGCGCTGGTGCACCGACGTCTTCGATACGTTCATTTCAGCAGATCAGTCCGTGTCACTTGGCGAAACGGTAAAACGCAGCTACACACCGGCGAAGCCGTCGCAACAGGTGATTGTCATCCACGTTTACTGCTCGGAAAAAGAGTCGGTCAGTTTCATCACGGACGCAGGCGTGAGGAAGTGCGGTACGCTGAAGCTGGACGTGAGCGGTACGGAGAGTCCAGCGGCGCGACGAGAGATCCAGACGCTCATGCAGTTTGGAGACACTGAGATCAGAGCGATGGCCATCGACGTCGCAACCTCTCGCACCGTCAAAGCTAGCATCGATTTCCTTAGTCAATAGAAGAAGAAAGGAAATTACTAAATGATAGAAGGATAAAAAGAGAAAACTAGGGAGAGATATGAAGGTTGTAGGTTCGGTGTCTCAACTAATACATCATGTTTGTCGACCTTTCATTCACATAGTTGTGCCATTCGAGTTTTTAGTTCTTGTTATTATATCTTTGTCCTGATACTGTACACAACTGTACTCACATCATAGGGGAAGGAAGTTGATTAGTGTTTTAATTTTCTCTTTTTCATATCAGACAGGTTACTAAGTACATTTACCTCTAAGCTTATTATTATTCCCTGTATGTCTCTATAGTCTGTAGTATTGCTGTTTCATGCACAGAGATGAAAATCTGCATGGATAGAGCAAAAAAACAGCTGTCGCTAGAAGTGCCAGTTTGGGATAGCACCATGTATTAACTTTACAAGTCATCATAGCGCTAAGATCAGGTTAAAGGCAGCTACATCGGTCTTATATACACATCATGCCAGAAATATAATATCGATCTCTTGCGAAACGTACTGCTTTGCTATCTTAAAGTCTGTTACCTCCGATGTCCAGCTCAGTCCAGAACCAGTTCATTTAGTTTACAGTCAGAAAGTGGACTGACTGAAAAGTTACTGCATGGAATGAAATGCAAAGAAATGCAGATTCTTATATTTATCATCGGCACATTACCAGTCTGATGAACTGAACAAACCTGAGCTACACTGCAAAGCATTTTTATCATCAGTATTTTGTTCTCGTTTTTCAGTAAAAATGTATCCTTAAAACAACATGAGAAGCAACAATGTGTATCATAATATTTCTCTAGTTTTAAAGATATTTTTACTAAAAAAACAAGACAAAATACTGATTAGGAAAATGTTTCCTGCAGCGTGTGCATCCTAAAGGTGCTAATTCCTGTGACAAAACTACCTTTAGTTTGTCATCTAGTGCTACAGGACTACAACCTTAATATACGATTTATGTTTGTTTTGTTCTCTCATTGTATGTCTCATCACGGTTTGTGTGTTGTACTGTTTGCGTCAGCTTCCTTTTTTGCATGTTAAGGCATGTTATGAGTTCTGGACTGTGAAATAACTCCATTTGGCATGCTGTAAACTGAAAAAGTGCGGATTAATAGCAGCATTTATTTTGTTTCAGAATTCACAATGTTGTCATATTGTCGGTCAGTACGTTGCTCAGCGTGGAATGAGAACGCATAAATCCTAGAATGTGAATTATAGCTGCACCTGCGACATGATTTGAAACGATAGCCATTGCTATATGCTAGTTGCCTTTATTCCTGCTCTTTAGAAAGGGAAGCCACTGATCTGTTCGTTTGCTTTTTTTATTTAGGGAATTATTATGAAGATATGTGACAAATTAAAATGTTTATTTCTGTATATATACAGTATTTAAAGATATTGTACAGATTTTTAGCGTTGTTTTAGCGTTAGTTGGCTTCAGGAGCTGTGTGTGTATGCAGGACACATTTTGTTTCACATTCACCAGCTCTTATATAAATCCCCTAATTCAAGTCGAATCCTAATAAAGTTGAACCCTTCAGTTATCCTACCTTGACGCCAATCTAAAAACATGCTTAATCCTTATTTTAACCTCAGTTTCCCACTTCCTGTTTCCCAATCCCAAATGCACATAGATGAGCGATTGTGTGAGTTGCTTGTGTTGCTCTGTTTTTGACTTGAAAACCTTTGACCTTAACAACTTTACTGGTAGATAGGTATGTTTTAGTTTTGGGAGATGATGTGTGTGTGTGTGCTCTTATCTTATTCTGTAAATTACACAGTACCACAAATTCAAGGCAATAGTTCAATCTCGGTTGAAAGAGAGCACAGATAGACAACCAATCCTTAACAACATTCATAATAATACAACACTAAAAATGTAAGCAATAAAGGTATTGCAATGTGATATATTCCACCATGCTATTCTGCCAGTGTAAAGTCTGTGTGAAAGCTTTAGCTACAAAATTATAATGTTTCTATAGAATAGTCAACATTTTAAGACCATCAAGATGATGGTAAATTGTTTCATGTAAACAACATGCATTAAACATTGTTATTGAGCATGAGGAACACTGTAATTTAACAGTGTCGAAACATGAGAAATATTCTGGTAAAGCTTTCTGATCTGCTTTATGAAAATGCCTTTCCATATATTTGCATTGCAGTGCAAGGCAAAACACCATACATCAATGGCAAAATAATTCTTGTGAATAAAAAAATTAAATTTAACAAGATGCTACTGTAGAATGATTACAATGATGGAGCACATGTCTCTTAAAGGGCTAGTTCACCCAAAACCTTTATGACATATTTAGAAGAATGTAGAAGATGCTTTTAGTTAAACAAGTGGTTGTGAAATAAGAGCAACATTGTGTTTTGGATGAAATATCCCTTTAAGAATTACAAATCAAATCAAACTTCTGGCAAAGTGAAATCTAGATTAGAATTAAAAAGAAACAAGCTAAACATTAAATGATGCTTAAGCTTCTCTAAATGTAAATTCCTAAATGTGCTGCTCATGTGATTGTTAATTGCTAATATTTGCATAGACTCTGCACGATTTGCATGAGTGACCAAAAAGACACAAAGAACATGGGTTATGGTAATTTAAATATTCTAGTGTAAATTACAGAGATTGTCTTTGGGTATTAAATAAATCTTTTTTTCAAAGATTTCTCATTGGCTGTGAAAAGCAACAAAATGACATTACATGTGATGTGTGTGCCTGTAGTCTAGGGCAGATGAGATGCTTGTACAGCCTGTACGCATTTATGGACAAAAACCTTTACAAGCCTGTGCAGATTTGTGGAATATGCACACCTTTGTTTGCTTTGAATTGAAAAACATCTCTCATCTCCTATATTTTGCTTTTGTTTTGTACTTTGCTTTACAAACACTTTGTTAATGGGCAGCTTTATTTTTTTATTAATACCACTGTATAGCCTTTTCCTGCGATACGCTTGTAAATTCACCTAAAGAGCACTATCATTTTGTTCTTTTGTATTCTAGTTTTAAAAATTATTTTATGTACAATTTTATTCTGTTTACCCTATACCTAAAGATGCTTATTTGTGTAATAACACGTTCACGTTGCCTAATATTTCACTGTGAATTTGATTTTGAATGGCTTTTTAGCATCATTATTGAACTAGATTTAGCTAAAGAGAAATGGCCAGGTCACCAGGCGTGAATAACATGGAAAAGTTTACTGTTTACTAGATGTTGTGCTTTAAATGCTTAAAAATCACTTAGTCATTCACTTTAAAATAAGATGGCTGCTCCCCGCCTAAGCCGGCCTGCAGTCTCACACTGTTTAAACTCACAAATTAAACCTACAAGGTTTTTTTTAATTAATAGATACAGTGTCACTGCTCTTGCCATATGCACATCCAAAATAAGTCAATGCCAAACACTAACAGCCGAACTGTCACCTAATAAAAATGTGTATTTCAAAGAATGGTTGTGTTGTCGTTCTTGTGTACGAAAGGTTAGTGGTCAAGACTTCTTTGAGGGCTAATTGTTATGAATCTTGCATTTGATACATTGTATACAAAAAAACTTGAAGCTTTTAATGACTCTGCAGATCTCAAAGGAAGCCATAATTTTAAGTATAAAGTTTAGTATAAAGTAAATATGTTACCTTAGAACTTAAACTGTACTTTTATTATACTAATGTAATATATTATAATGTACTTCTACTGGAATCTAAAGTTCATCTTTATCTATGTGGTAATGTGATAGAATCTGTTTCTTTGAATGTTTCCCACAACACTAAACAGGCTTCAGATATTAGATTGTCTTTCACTGCACATATACAGATTTCAGTCAAGAGACCTTGACTCTAGAACAGACATATTCTCTACCCACCAATCCATTTTGAATATATCATTTTTGTTGCAAAGTGTTGTTAGCTATCTGTAAAATCTATTCTATTCTCAAATAAAAGCAATATTCTCACGATCTTTAATTTAGTCATTGAGACATCAACTTAAAGTACATAATGGTACCTGTTTTTAAGAGTTTAGAGGCCGTTTTTAATTTACTATGGATTCATGCTTTTGTTTATAAGGAAAAGGGTCCTTCATTTTTGGTTTGCTTTCATAGAGTACATTTTTGGTCCTTTGGCAATGAGCTATAATGTATGAGACATTGAACCATAACCCGCTCTATTCAATGAGGTTTTTATTTCAGAAGTGGCCACTTAACTCCTGTGTCCTGTGAAGAATAAGTGATTCAGTTTAAAAGATAAATGCCACTGTTTTCTTGTACAGGCAAGACATATAATTGCTGGATTATTTGAAATCAAGGACATCTTGGTCCTGTATGACTGAAATTTGAGAGTACAGTTCACAAAACAATAAAAAACTTAAAGATCAGGGCCTTGAAACACATACTTGGGATATGACATCCCCTGTCTACATGATTAAAATAAATTTGCTAAATAAGTTGGACTTAAGAAGGCATATTTTGAGGGTAAATAGATACATTAGAAAAATAATACATTATTTTAAAGATCTGTTGGCAAAAAGACAAACATGTCATTATTTACTTTCATCATTCATCATTTGTCTTGCAGAAGTCGTTTAGAAACACCATAAAGGTGAGTAAATAATCATGTTTTTAGTAAAGTACTTGCTATAACCACGCATACATCTGCAGAAACCCATAGTGTACTATTACCTAAAGGTATGATTTCTTACCTTACCTTCGTGATAAATCCAGACAGGTAGTTTACTGCCAAGAACATGTTTAAAAAGTCGCCACTGCCCCCTACTGGCTATTTTATGAGTTAACGATAGATTGAGTGATATAAAGCAAAGCGCATAAGGTGCATTTAATCACTATAAAATAATAAATGTCTTAATTAATAAAACAAACATGATACAGGAATGTTATAAATGTGGTGGTTGTTGATGGAGTTCACCTACATTTCAAGAGTACGCCTGTATTGAACAAGAGACGCAAATCGCACGTGAGGTGGTTTAATATCATTCACTGTCCATTTGTGGGTGCTTTTTCCTCCACTAAGAGTACTTTAGTGACCACTAAAACATCATTCTCAGCAGTCCCCACCCATTTGCAGCAGGTAAGTATTAATAAAAGGTTTTTATTATGAAAACCCAGCAATTACATTTAGCCTCAAGCACCCTCATTGAGAATCCAAACCCATCCGAATATGAGTCTAAACGCAAAGCACTTCTGATTCAATTTATACAATCGGCTGGGGTGTATGTGTTATTTTAACAGAGGAGCAACTGGAGGGCCACTCAACTTTCAGCAGGACAGGGGCTGCGTGCGTGCGAGAGAGAGAGAGAGAGAGAGAGAGAGAGAGAGAGAGAGAGAGAGAGGGGAATGTATTTCAATCAAGAGGTGAGATCATCAGAACTTGGTTGGTTGCTACGGTGATAGTGAGAGGGTATCTCTCTAAAATGCCCCTTCAGAGGTACCACCCACACACAACTCACCAACCGAATCATAATCTATAAAAGCAGGCGCTTGACACATTTTAAGCGTTTTGAAGCACATGTTTGTCGCCCCTCTATCAGGTAATCCTGTAATTATTTTATTGTCTGATTATTTGTTTATGCAAAAGAAACACCCACATCTAACTGATACAAGGGGAAAACTTCAGCCCTCCCTCAATTGTTTAGCAGTGCAAATAAGGATATATATATACTATACCTATGTATTTATATTTTAAATATTCATTAACCTCAATATATATTTGGACACTTAAAGAACTCTCAAATTTGTATTAGAAATTGTCTTATTGCTAATGAGTGATGATAGACATTTATCCTACTTTATCAATGAGAAAACAGTCAGTGCAGATCGAAGTCTATGACATATACAGTAATGTGATGAAGAAAAAAATATAAATTTAAAGAGAACAAATGTGTACCATTTTATTCCAAAATGTTTACCACTGTAACTTCGGCTTCTGAATTTTAAAAAGTAAAGTTTAACAATTAAGATAAGGAGCAGTGAAAACCGTGTGATGCACATATATCCACAGTTAGATATTGACAAATAAAATAAAGCAAAACCAACCGTATAGTTTTTGCCCATATATTTTAAAAACACTCGAACTTTGAAGCAAAATCGGCTCACATTAAACCAAAGCTTGTTTTCAAACTTTCCATTCTGCTATTCATCATGTAAGCAGTGAAACGTAGATGCTGTCATCCCGAGATTCCTTCTGACAAGTTACAGTAATTACCGGAATCAGAGATCTATGTTATCATTAGCTTTGTGCTCAATGAAGAAATAAGAAAAGAAGAACAGAGAGAGAGTGACAGAAAGAGAAATGAGTGTGTATTTGAGAGCATTCATCCCCTCCTCTTCACTTGCCATGGTTTAATTCAGATTCTAACACTATAATGCAGTTCCACTCTAAACTGAAGCTTGCAGATTGTGCTGATGGGTATTGTGAGTTTTGATGGCTTAAATGAGTAAAAAGTCAGTGTGAATGGAGATGCACTTTGTTAGTGTCACCATAAAAAAGGCAGCATGCCTTTTTAATGCCTTATTTTTACAGCTCTGATTATAGGTTGGGTATTCAAACAAGTGAATGAGAAAACAATGAGCAGGCAATCAGGACTTCATAAAGAAGAGAGCAGCATGGGATGGATTAATAAGCGCGCGTCACTCGCGCACGCACTCGAGCAGCCTTTAGAAATGACACTCATGCGTGTGACATGTTAAAAGAGGGCTTGCACTTTGAGCGGAGATGTGAAAAGGATCAGACGACCGTTAACGTGTAATTTAGACTCCAATCTGACTGCTGTTTGCACAAAAGCAACAGAAATTCTGTCAGCGTCAATAAGAGAAATGTTTCATGTGTCACGGCGACCCCGTCACACAGACAGAAAAGCCATGGATGGCTTATACACCCACATGTCATGTACGTAGCAATCAAATGAACCACAGTAACTGCTTTTAATGTGGGTATTAAATAGATTCTCAATGAGAAGAATGGTATCAGGAGAGAAAAACTCTAGAGCTTATGGATATGAGACATACGTTGAGTTCCTATAGAGTGAATTGACCCTGTAAATCATAAAATGAATCAGCATACTCATGCTATTTTATCTCTTTATTTTACTATCCTTGAACTGTAGAGTCATAAAGTGCATAATATTGGGATGGTGAAATTCATGTGGCTTTTTCTGTGTTATGGAATCAATAGTAGAACTGAATGGATGTTAAAAATGTATAAACATATCATATAACATAAAACTAGACGATCTGAAGTAGATATGAACCAAATACAGTCTAGCAAGTAAGCTTCTGGTAAATGTTAAAAAGCACACGTTTATGTCCTATCAGTGAAACGCATATATTAGTATGTATTTTTGTAAAATGGGATGGGTAAATTGGTTATAGTCCAACAGCAGACAAAGTGATGATATACTGCCATCTTTTGTCCAAAACAAAACATACAAAAACATCTCTTGAGGCTGTAGTGCCAAAAGATGCCAGACGTTTAAACGTCCATATATTTTATATTCAAAGAAAAAAATATCTAATTAAAGTTCACATTAAGTTAATATTCGTATTATAAATATAAATAATTATCATTTTTACATGTATTATCTGACCTATAAACCATAAACCCACTCATTTGTGTTAATCTGAGTTACGGAAACATTAAAAACAGGAAGGAGTAAATAACAGGTGTGTGCTTAAGATAATGAGAGAGAACATAAGAAAAGACGAAAAAAATGAAGAACTGTTTCTTTAAGCAGCGCAACGTTTGTTTAAGTCACGTGAGAGGAAACTCACTGGAAAAGCTTGTGCAAGGCAAGTGCGCGCGCCTTGTTAAAACATCTTCAATGACAAATCACCAAAATGAACAGGTTGGGTTTTATACTTTATATAGTTACAGAATCCATCAATACAGCCTTATATGTATAGACTCGAATATATGTTTATGAATACATACCTCATATATGATATGTTCGATAATTCCTGTGTTGAAAAAAGTATGAAAAAACTACTTTGTACCAACATACGTGTGGAGTGACTACATACAAACTGACTTTAAAAACTGTGTTTATTATTCCTTAGTTTGACATTCATAGTGTGTGTCTGTTTGTTTGAACATGAACCAGAGCATGGGGGCTAGCTCGTTAGACAAACAGGTTTTTGAACTTTTGTGAGAAGTACTTTGACTTAGCGAACACGTAAGAACTGCTAGTTAAACGTGTAATAAGACCACTTATTATTTTACCACTACCTTGTTTTAAGACACTCAGTACAGCAGGGTTAACAGGTTTTGTTTGTACGTAAATCTTTACACAGGTCGGTGTGGGCGTGTTGACAGATATTCCCAACAGATTCATCTTGTTTGCTTTGCTTTAGCTTAAAACGCAAACACTTGCGTCGTACGTATATGAATGCGAGATCAAAAATGTGAAATTAGGCGTTATAGTAAGTAAAGTGAAGATAACTTGAAGGTTCAGGTGTTCACGCTTTATTGAGTCGAAACATGAGGATTTGGCAACCAACTGTGGTGCTTGGCCAAGCATGAGCGGCGCGGAACAGAGAGGCGGTAAGGTTGCGTGTAATTGGCTGTTGGTAAGCAGAGAGAGATATGATTGGTTGTTGGCGGAACAGAGGGACGGTAAGACTGTATGTGGTTGGCTGTCGATGGAACAGAGGTGGGACTTACTGGCTGTGTGTGATTGGCTAAAGTGGGGTACGGAGGGGAAATGTTGAGTTGATCAGCTGGTCTCTGCAGATATCCGACTCCTGCAAAACAATGTAGAGAGGAAAAGTGCTGAATGACAGAAACACCGGATCAAACACACACACACACCCCTGCGGAACAACCTGCTCCAGCGCTTTGACACGGGCGACACGATTTTAACCGGCTCTGCCACCTAATTCAGCTGCGATAAACGCGAGACTGCAGGATATAATCTCTAGTCTCATCTCGGTGTGTTTCTTTGCTCTTTAACATTTCAGTGATGCGAAAGCGGAAAACCAGCACAGATCATGACAGCTCGTTCACGTCTTCAGTGCTGGACGGCAGATCCGAAGATCTAAAGCATTGCCACAAAAATACAGACGCTGGTTCAGAACCAGAAGGTTCGGAGAAAACCATGGGAAGACGTTACAAGAGGTGAGACTGATATGCCATTATGTCTAAACAATGTCACTGGTGTAGTGGACACAATAATTGTACCAGTATACATTTCTGAAAAGCTCGCTCTTAACATGGCTTTTGTCTTTTATTATGATTTTCTCAACATTATGTATTCCTAGGTGTGACATTTATGAATATTACATTTCATTGGTATTTGTAGTGAAAATGTTATCATTCCTTTGATATCATCTGATAGTGGTGGCTTTAAACTATTTCAAGGTGTAAACCCACAAAGGATTATTCACTTTGATTGAATTACTTTCTCATGACTGGCTTTGAATGGTATCAAGGCTGCAAAACGAGCATAGCAACTTCAGGGTGGGAAGTAAAGTGATTGTTTCGTTGTTTGACAGCTCTGTTTGGGATATTAGTGTAATGCTTAGAGAGCACATCTGATTTGTTGGCAGTAGATTCACAAGCGATTTCTCATCATGAATAGTTTTGGGTTTTTCATACTGATCATACTGATTCACAGTTACTCAGTTGGTTTAAATAGAGTAGGTTTTGTTAAAATTGTAGGAGTAATAAGTATGAAAACATCCATTGAAACTGGTTTGAAGAGTGTGCACCACTTATGTTGACATTATAGAATTCATAAAGTTACATTATAACAGTAAAGTAAAATCAGGACAAAAGATGAAAAGAAAAGCAAATAGATAGAAATCTACAGAGTAATTTTTTTTGTTGCTGAGCCCTGGAATAACAAACTAAAGATATCTACTAAAGCAAACTACTTTTACCTCAAGGAACACTGAGTCATACAGTTCATTGGCTTTTACTAATTTTAGCATTGTAGGCTGCATCTTTGGATGAGAATTTCTAAGAAGTATGAAGAGTTTAGCTATTTTCTAGACATATCTCTGCTTGTGATTGACATTGACATTGACATACATGGTAATAACAGACTTAGATCTGGGTTGTTTGATACAGGAGTCATATTTATGTATTTGTCTTTGCTTGATATGTAGGATATGTTGATTGGCAGCAAGAAGACTGTGGTGTGTAGTGATGTCATTTTTCTCATCCAGTACCTGTTTAGAAGATGGTTCTGGTCCAGCAATATGTCTACTAGACAATGGTAAAACATTGCAAACTCGGCATTAAAGGAGATAATGCTGGCAAAACATGTTGCTACTATTTACTTCCTCATCAGTGGACCCAGACAGACTCTACTCAAACATGTTTTGTGCTGATTTTGTCAAAAAGTTGCAGAAATAATTGTAAGCATAATCCAATTAGCTGCATTCTGTAACTTTGTCTGTATATCATCATGTTTTTAGCATAAAATTGCTAGTTTCACGTATTAATCTTTACGTGGGGTGAAATCAAATGACATCAGACTGACAGTTTTTGCAAAACCGAACCCAACAGCTAAAATTATTTGAATCTTTCCTTTTAAATCAAGTTTTAGGTAAGATAGGAATACAGAAGATTGATTGGATTGCAGCTTTAAAAAATATGTAATGGTTATGCAGTGTGCATGAATCTACCAAACTTTTTGCTGAGATCAGCAGGTACAGATTTTATTTGCACTTATGGCTAATAAGATGCTGAGGTGGTTTTGAATGGTTTCCTGTGATAGTAGTAGTATCCATAGAACACATCATTTCAATAAAGCTTTCAAGACAATTAGATTATATCAGGTTTCTTGGCTAGCTCATCGTGGACTGTTTTTAAGTGAATTGCCTTTAACCTTTGACCTAGGAGGTCAGCTAGAGTCACTACACATTGGAGTCGGGTGGTATATAGATGGTGGTAATTAAAATTGCCATGGTGTTCTGAGGAATAATACAGTGGGATTTAACTTCATAACAAAAGCTTGTAACTAGAATATTGTTACTCAATATTTCAGTCAGCTGATGACCATAAGATGCCAAGCATTAAGAAAGATTCCAAGTTTCTCAGCACATTAACATGAAATACTAGCAGGAAACAGTATTGTATCCAGTACCGTGGTAATCAGACTCTTCTCCGGTGATATGCGGGTCTGGGGTATTGAGTACTGGGACTGCTCATGTGTCCGACACAAGAGCTGCTACAGATTAGTCTGGTTGCAGTGACCTTTCGGTTCAAGGTTAGCAGGGTCAGTTCAGGTTTAATTCAGCAGATTAGCTTGACCTGTGAAATTAAATTTGACAGAATTTCCTTGGCAAGTTTTCTACATATGCTTGTTTGGTTTCATTCTCCTGTTTTTAGGGCACATGTGAAGATATCTATCCAGGGGAGGGGTGAACTAACTTACCCTTTAGCCTGAATAATAAACCCACGCTTGTCTCCAAACCATTCACTCTGCATATTTGAACTTGAAATTCTGGTCCTTTCTTGCTCTTATTCAGGATACAGAGCTCCAGATCAAACCGAGACCCAAGAGACTAAATGTGACAGTTTGCTCTCTTATTTTAGAATAGTGTGTCAAGTTTGATAGAAAAGAAGTCTTCACAAAGTGTCATCATCAATGTTTCTTTTTTTTAGTTTCAAATAAAACTTGCCACAGACTTATTTTGGTGTTTCAATGTGATGTAACCTAATCAAACCATGCTAAGGTATGAATAGCGTAAGAATATTTACAGACATGTAGATTTATGTTTTTTATCCAAAGTGGCTTACAATGCATTCAAAGTTTTTATCAGTATGTGTGTTCCCTTGGGATCGAACCCATGACCTTTGCACTGTTAACACAAAGCATTATCAACTGAAACACTGGTTGGAAGATTGGTTTCGTGGAATATATACATATTAGGTTGGTTTTCATCTTAACTCGTCGAAAGAACACTGATCATGGGTCAGTATAAGAGCAGACAGACAGTAACTAACTTAGGCATCAGTGTCACAACTGTTCTCGTAAGCTCTGTAGAGCGGTCGGAAACGCTCTTTAGGGTGAGTGAAAGAAGACATGAGTGAAAGGGAGGAAGAAGTGAGAGAGGAGAAGTGGAGAGCTTGAGATGCAGCACGTGTCCATTTTCACCCTCAGGAGTGCCGCGTCTACAGTTTCATGTGTCCTTCACATACCCGTCCCGGCTGTTCTCAGGCCATTTGTACAGTGTTATTGCTGCATAGTTCAGTGTCAGGGGAGGCAATTCTTAAACAATAAAATCAAAATTGACCTGCTTTCTTAATAAACGTATATTGTTTTCTCATGTTCAGTGAACATCAGTTTAAAGAGAAAACACAGTCAAGAGATTATTATCTCTAAATACTGTAAGCGAAAGGATGCTCAGAACCTGTAAGAAGTTTATTTAATGATAACCAGCGGACTAAATGAAGTGAATTCACTTGTTAGCATGTTAGCAAAAATTATTTATTATGTGTGGGAAAAAAAGAGACCATAAAGTAACATTTTAATAAATAAAATCTTGCCCCTTTCTTTCATAATCTATCTGCTGAATTAGGCACATTACAGAAGTTGAAATTGTGATGTATGAGATGAGAGAAGCTAGAAATATTTCATCAAGTCCCAACTAACTGTGTTATTTTTAATATAATTTAAGATTTTTAGCTTTGTTCAAAACCAGGAAGACTGTCTCGGAGGTCTCGGCATCTCTCTGTCTCGTAAAGAGGTCGGTCTGTCTAAGCTGTCATAATCCATTACACATAGTTTTAGATGAAGGTTTGTGAAAGTGCTCCACTTTTGCTCTGCTTTCACTCCTTCATTATTTCCTTTTACATTCTTTTCAGTATATTATGTATTGTAAGTCTAATCTAAAGTCTTAATCTAAAGTCTAGTCCTTTTTAAAGTTTCTGTTCATTCAATTACAATCAATCAAAATAATAAGTGAAACCGAGGCAGGTTTTTCTTTTTCAGCTTGATGCTTTAATCTTGTTAAAATAATACAATTTCTTTTATTTTAAAGGTGCATATTTTGTTCGTGTTTAACTTGCAGTCATGGGTTTGACTTCGCTGCCATCTGGTACCTTTAGACATTAGACGTGACTTTGGAGTCTGACAGGAAAGTTACAGAGAAGTTTTAAACTTTATTTCTGGGATCTGTGCATCCTAGAATCCAGTGGAAGTGATTTAATCTTTCTTTGTGTAATGACTCACTGTTTGAGTTTGCCGAAAGGCTGGGCTGGTTTTGTTTGGAATTAAAATAAAGCTTTGAATTAGTACAATAAAGCATTGGGGATATATTTTTCATAGGGTGTTGGAAGCCTAATGGTTTAAAATCTAGGCTGGTGCATGGCTGGTTTGCAAATTGGGTTGTTCTATAAACTGGAGAATTACTGAAATCCAACAACACCCTTTGTAAAATCCTAATTGTGCACTTAATCCCAGCCTGGGTCCAAGTTTTTTAACGTACTTGTAAATGCGGCTAAAGTTAATAATATTAAGGTAATCTTACGGTAGAGTAAAGCACGACCTAATTGCCTGCCTTCATTGTGCATCTGTTGTCTGCAAAATAGCCTGACCTCAAAATTATCCAATCATTTATTCATGTTGAATAAGACATGCTTTCCCTGCATAGTTAATGTCAGGTATTCATTACAGCCGTGACATTAATCCAACAGCTATGTGCAGAAGTCAGATCATGTTATATTATAGTAAACATGGTATACAGTATTAGTGGTGAATACTGTAAAGCTTCAATTTATGACCAATGGATTATTAGTAAGTTATTGAAAAGAAATGTGACATGCTTTATGTCATAAGTGGTGGTTTAAAATCATTCTCATTTCATGTATGTTTTGTTTTCATATCTGTTTTGATTTTTAAGGTAACATAAAATAGGCTTGGTCGCATGTCTAATGTATTCTCGAAATATCCCATAATGTACTGTACTCAGTCATTATCTGTAAGCTTGTTCCTGTAAAAGCTCAGGTTCCATTCCTGCAGTCAGAAACACTTTGTCCCAGTGCGGTCTGGAGTCCTGATGCCCAGACAGCCGTAATGATGCCCATATGGTGGTGGATCAGCATGGCTTAACATATTAGTGTTACCCTGAAGGTTTGATCTAGATCGGATGTTCACCGTGGGCATGTGAGCGCTTCAGTACCTGCAATGTGATTTTTAGAAACACTGAAAAAAGGTTTTCACATCATGGCTTGTTCTTGTATACACACCTCCACATTATCTGCACTGTACAGTAATGACTCAGACTGTATGTGCTGTATTTAGATCTGATGTTACACAATAGCTCTCTCTCTCTATCACAATCACCTTGCCCTCATGTGTATATAAACACAAACGCTGTCTCACACTTACCTGGACACACACCCTGAGATCAGATCTTAAGTGACTCAATCCCAGGTGCTTTAGTTGAGCCTCTTTTTTTTCATTGTGAATAGGAATTGCAACCTGCAGGAGTTAACTCTTGTTTTGCGAGTCATGCCAGTCAGTTCACTTGCCAGCTGAACGGGTTGGTCTTTGTTTTTTGTTGATGTAGCTATAGGTGAGCAGGAGTTTTAAAGCGAGCACAGTAAAGTCACAGAGCTTTTGAGAGTTGTGCCGAAACTGATCCAGGGTCAGACGGATCAAACCGGACACTCGGCTCTGGCTCTCTTCCTGGATTTTTGCTTTTGCTCTTACTTCACCCCATCTGGCGTGTTCTCTTTCACCTTTACTTCCCATTAATTTGGTTATTCGCTCACTTTCTCTCTGTCAGATGTTGCATTATTTATAGTTGAGAAATATTTCAAGGCATAAGTGTGTGTGGTCCTGGTAAACCTGTCAGTTAGGGGACCAAATGACCCTTGTGTGGACATTTTTTTGATCCTTGTGAGGAAAACGGCTTACAAATCATACTAAATGATGTTTATTTGAAAATGTAAAAATGCAGAAAGGTTTGTGTGAGGGGGTAGATTAAGGGGATACAATATACAGTTTGTTCAGTATAAAAATCATTATGTCTATGGAAAGTCCCCATAAAACATAGAAGCCCAGTGTGTGTGTGGGTGGGCAAGCAAGCGAGTGAGTGAGTGAGCTTGCACATGTAGATATGCATGCATGTGATCACTGTGATCATGTTTGTGAGTAAACCGTGGTCATGAGTTAAACTGGAAAATTCCCAGTAATAGTGTACTTAGGAAAGTAGGAAATGAAATTAGCTTAAATTATAAATCATCTAAATCAAGATGTTTTTGTGTTTAATACACATACTAATGTAAAGAGAGAGTATATTAAGGCAGGAGTGAATCCATGTTTATATAATCACTTCTTTTCTCTCTGGTTCCAGAGGGGGTCTGATGTGGAGGCTGAAGAGGATAATGATCTGGGTTCTGGGAATCTACATCACCATCCCTGTTATCGTCAAACTCTGTCCATCAATACAAGCAAAATTAGTCTTTTTAAACTTTGGTGAGTGTTTTAACAAGTACTTTTGTACGTGGGTATTTAGTTTCTGTTTTTTAGGGCTGTGGACCAATAAATGTTGTAAATGTTCGTGGGTAAATAACTAAACTGCTGTTTCACGTTTTACCAACATGGTCATCACGGCAGCTCCCATTAATGTGTACATTTAACACGAAGATGTGATTGGTCAGTTTCCTTGATTTTTCTGCTGCTGCTTATGTAGTATAAAGACAAGCTTAGGGCATCTGTCCTCAGGAGAATTTGGTTTCCAAGGTGAGATTGTTACACTGCACTTTTCCCTTGTGAAATATTCAATGCCTGAGCAACACATACTCTAGTCACACACACAACATCATTAGACAGTGTAAAAACAACATATAACTACACAATATTACAGACACACAACACTTCAACATTGAACTTTAATGTACAGCTACCGTTTGGCTCTATAAGCAACCTTTTCTGCGACCTCAAACAAAGACGTCATTCATGCGTCAATCTAGACAAGTGCACAGTCTGTTTGTGTCAATCTAGACAAGTGCACAGTCTGTTTATCCAAGATCCTTTCTAACTTTAACACACTTACATACGTTTCATACATCTTAACTTGTCAGACTATTCCTGTGTTCTCATATCATTTTGGGATTTCACTGGTATCAGTTGTTTTCTGAGGTCTCGTGATATCAGTTTTTAGTGTTAGTCAGCACAATGTGGCATCTCTCAGCAGATTTGATTCTCCACACTTGTGTTCTGCTTCTGTTTGCTTTCTGGAAAAAAGTGTGATTGTTACAGTTTGCATGTGCTTAGATAAAAGAGAAATCTGTGACTTAGGTCAGTGAACTTTCGTCAAGTCATCAGTCTACTAAGGAAGCTTGTGACACACTTTCAGTTCCCTTTTGTCTGTCAACCTTTTGTCAACCTTTTGAGGAGGTATTCTAGTTTTTTACTGAAGTGTTTTGTTTGTCAAGCTTGTAGTTTTACATGACTGTTTTTCCTAATCTTTAAATATAATAGTTCTTTACCCACTAACATCGAAACTCGATCGAATTTCTGATTCTTTTTCTTCTTTTTAGTGCGAGTACCATATTTTATAGACCTGAAGAGGCCTTTGGATCAGGGTCTAAACCACACGCACAACTTCTACCTGCAGCCAGAGGAAGGAATTAACATTGGAGTGTGGTGAGAGCACACCTCATCCTCTTCTGTGTATTTCTGTCTTCCTGTCCTCTCTTTTTCCTCCCTCTTTACCCTGCAGGTTTTTTTCTTTCTCTGTCCCCTATGGCTGTGGTGTCTGAAGGGCGTAGAAAAATTCCCATAGTTATTGAAACACAGCCTGTGGCTCAGAGTGTATGTAAATACATAGTGACACAAAGGACTGAATGGGCCCGTGGCTGCTGGCCATTGGGTGGGACTGTGTGTGTGCACGCTCCTGTGGGTTTGACTTTCAGTTAGTAACAGTACGATGGGCCATATAAGCATCTCGGTGCTGATGCTGTAGTTTCTCTGTGTGAATACACTTCAGTGTCTCTGCAGTAATAATAAATCAGATTCAGTATTCATTGTATTTTCATGGGAAAAGTTATGGTGCATTTTCTCTCATCCTCACTCATCCTCCTCCTCATCAGGACAAAGTCCTCCTATCAGTCCTCATCTCTCTCTCTCTCTCTCTCTCTCTCTCTCTCTCTCTCTCTCTCTCTCTCTCTCTCTCTCTCTCTCTCTCTCTCTCTCTCTCTCTCTCTCTCTCTCTCTCTCTCTCTCTCTCTCTCTCTCTCTCTCTCTCTCTCTCTCTCTCTCTCTCTCTCTCTCTCTCTCTCTCTCTATCTCTCTCTATCTCTCTCTCTATCTCTCTCTATCTCTCTCTCTCTCTCTCTCTCTCTCTCTCTCTCTCTCTCTCTCTCTCTCAGGCATACTGTACCCATGGTAATGTGGAGGGATGCTCAGGGTAAAGATGCTGAATGGTTTGACAAAAGCTTCAAGTCCAGTCACCCTGTCATCCTTTATCTCCATGGAAATGCAGGGACAAGGTACACAAACACTAGACACAGCGTCAGCTTTATGTTTTAAATGCAGTTGTAATCATCTCACCTCCGTGTGTTTGTGTTTTAGGGGAGGAGATCACAGAGTTCAGCTTTACAAGGTTATTAGAAAACACCTTTTTTGTTTCCACTTTTACTGAATTAAACATTGAATTGTCAATTCATCTGACATCTAAAAGTGATGTCACTTCCTCTGTTGTCCCTGCAGGTTCTCAGTTCATTAGGTTATCATGTAGTCGCCTTTGATTATAGAGGTATGTTTGCTGGGATTGTTTATTTGTTAATAATATATGCAAGATAAATTTAACTACACAGTGAGATGCTTTAGTTTGAGGAAGTTTTGTCTGTTTGTTTAGGTTGGGGTGACTCTGAGGGCAGCCCTTCAGAGAAAGGGATGACGTCAGACGCTCTTTTTCTATACCAGTGGATAAAGCAGCGGATTGGCCAGAAGACTCTCTACATTTGGGGTCACTCGCTGGGAACAGGGTGAGGATAAGTCTTCACAGCTGTTTCAGAGCGCTACAAAAACTAGATGAAAAATACACATCATGGTAATGAAAAGAATGATTCAAACTCCTGCTAAAAATACAATGAGAAAAAAGAAAGCTACAAGGTACAATGTTCCTCATTGTTCTATTGAGGCTTGTTTTTTTTCACATTATTATTATTATTATTATTATATATAACATTTTTCATTAATTTAAATTATATCCCATTGGTAGTCAGAGGAAAAAAATAATTTTAAGAAATAAATTTGATTTGAAATGATTGTTGTTGTTTTTTTGACAGAAACGGTTTGTAAATTTGTGTTACTGTATATCTAAATTGCTAATGATGTCATTCATTTCTGTTTTTCAGAGTGGCCACCAACTTAGTGAGACGTCTGTGTGACAGGGGTACGTGACCATGCCTGCATGCATTTGTGTACTGTGTGTTTGCTCATTTTTCATTCGTTTGCAACTCATTTTTCAAATATGACCACAAAAAGGGGTTTATAAAGGGACTTAATAGTATTAAAATTAAAGCTAAAATGTTGTTCTAATAAGAAAAGAATTGGTCTATAGATATTATAGGTAGCATTTATTAATATCAACAATGTGAGTTGAAATGTCTTTTGTCACAACAAGAGATAATAAATATCTTGCTTAACTTCTTCATGTCTTTCTGTAGTACAAAACCTGTGGGTTTGTGTTAAAGTTTGAGAAACAAATAAACATAAGCCTATATTTGTTCAGCTTGTGAATGTTTAGGACAACTGCAGTGATTTAGACTCGCTTTCTTTTATTTACAGGAACGCCACCTGATGCTCTGATTCTTGAATCACCCTTTACAAATATCAGAGAGGAAGCAAAGAGTCATCCCTTTTCTATGGTGAGAAACCACATGCCAAGTATATGCCCACTAAAAGTGTATCAAACATACTATATCTATCTTCTAGCAAATCTGAGACACTTACTGTATATGTTTTCTGTGTAGGTTTACAGATATCTACCTGGCTTTGACTGGTTCTTCCTAGATCCTATAACTGCAAACGATATACGGTTTGCAAGCGACGAGAAGTAAGTGTACTTCATCTGTTTTTGTGTGAGGTTGCGTGTGAATTGTGTTTATTTTGTGTCCACCCCCAAGTTGATTGTACACTGTTTACACATCACTTCACAGTTGTGTCAGGCTTTTGTATGTGTTTTAAATGATGGGGGCTTCATACTCTTCCGAGGAACTGTTTTTGAAACATACATAATGTGAAAATTATATACCAAACAAAAATATCAATGCATTTTTACTAAATTGTGTTTTTTCTTTAGTGTCAACCACATATCATGTCCGGTTCTTATCCTGCATGCAGAAGATGACACAGTTGTGCCCTTCCAGCTAGGAAAAAAGGTAGAAGACAAACCTTTTCAGATGTTTTTTAAATGGTTCATTCTGTTTGGATGCAGGCCTTTAAAGCCACTATATTTGCACACACCAATAAAATACAAATATTTTGAAATATTATTAATTTAAAACATTTTTTGCACAATATGGTTTGACAGCATCATATTTACTTTAAATGCATTTGTTTTTATTTCCTCTTATTATTTTTTGTTTGTCCACAGCTGTATGATTTGGCCGCCCAGAGTAAGAGTTTGAACGGTCATAAGGTTCAGTTTGTTCCGTTCCCCAGCTCTCTGGGATACAGACACAAGTTTATCTACAAGAGTCCACAGCTACCAAATATACTCAGGTGTGTACTCTTTACAAACTGCTGCTATCTGTACTTTTCCCCCTGCCAAATGCTGACAAGTTTTTATAGCTACTTTCATTTGTATTATATCCTCTAAGGCTTAGATACAAGCTATTTTTAGGATTGTGCAGGTGGTGTAGTTTTAGCTGTCAGTTAATCTGCAGTGGTGATGGATAGGGGACTGTCTGTAGTGAAGATAGTGAAGGCACTGTTTGTATATAATTGTGTTTTCTTCCAGTTTGTGTTAGTAATGAATCAACTTCCCTGTCTGAACATTGACATCACTTAATATTTATGTGAAAGGGATTGGACATTTTCCTTGTTTTAGTAAATTAAGTGAATTTAGGAACTGGGTTAGCAGGTGCTCTCAGACTTCTTTAATGTACTAATATAATCTACTAGATTTTAATATTAATATAAGATTTAAATAGATTATTTGAAATCACACTTACATTTTATTAATTGCATTTGATTGCAAAATACCAAACATATAATAGTCTTGCAACTGACTAGTCCCAAGATTTTTTTTAAGTGAAAGTTCCCACAAACTTTTGTATTTCCCTGGTAAATTCCCAAGATGCTGTTAATCCTGGTTAAGTCCTGAATTTTACATTATTACTAACACAGGTAGCAGACTTTATCAAACCTAACATGTCCCTTTTCTCCTTCTCTGTATTTCTCTCCATCTCAGTGATTTCCTCAGTACGTCGCATCCGCACGTGTAGTCATTTTAGCCCACTACCCCCTCTCCCAGACCTTCAGTCAAACACATATTATCTATAGCGTGTACGTCATGTGTACACGCACACAAGCATGGACTGAAGATCCACCGGTGTTTTGCATTCCTTTATTAACTTAAGCTATGGAGAAATCTTTGAGAAAGTAACAGAAGGCTGGGTGATGTTTCGCTGCTGTCATGGTAACATCTGAAGGGCATCTGGAGCACAAGGTATGCAAAATATTATGCAAATATACATTCAAATTAATGCTCAAGTCATCAAGCCTTTTCAAACAAAGAAGAACAGATGAAGTTTTGACACTCAGACCAGATGTGGATAAAAAGGGACGAAGCAGGACAATGTGCTGTAATGATGTCAACTTACTCGCTGAGAAACCATTAGCTGACTGCAGTTCACTCCTTTTTACAAACATACTATAACAGATCTGATTGACAATATTATGGACCTTGTTTCAATCCACTCAATGTGAACGATGAGATGTTTTATGTTGAATTGTATAATAAATTGTCTTTTTTGCCTTTTCTTTTTCTCCTTTAAATTGAACTGATTTGTCTTAATATTGGGTGAAAAATGTTGTGCTGCCTTGGCAGTTTTATGGGATTTATTTGTAATTGGATAAACCAGCAAATGTTGGGCATTAGTCCTTTGGGGTTTGGTAGTGGTTGGTGTTTATGCCAGTCTAAATAGTACACAACTGAAATCAAAATTATATGACCGTGAAATGAAAATTTCCTTTCCATATCAACAAATATGATGTATAATTATTTAATTGCAGTCAGTTTTCGATACTAGTTTGCATGCCTGTTACAGATAACATGTTGCACTGTTAAAGGAGAGACAGAAAGCAAAGTCTGTTTCCTTATATGCAGATTGTACATTTTGTTTGAAATGTATATCCAGACTTTGCACATTCCAAAAAAATACTTATTTCCGTAGTGTGTTTACTAACATAATCAAAGACATTTGAGGAACTTGATTTAATTATATTTTAGTGCTCACTACTTTGACTTAGATTGGGAAAAAATCCATCAATTTTTTTTGTTTTGTTCTCATTCCAAGTCTTTCCAGAAACCTAATTAATATTCACTGTTAATATGCATTATTTATTCATTTTTAAGTTCTTTGCTTATCCCTGATTGGACTATAAGCAAAGCATGTGAGGTGTCCAAATGCAATTATTGTTATTGATCTAAATATCACCCTTACTGTATTCTTCCCATGTATTTTTTTTTTTTACAGGCACTGTATCATAAATGTGTAAACATGCAAGCGAGGCAATACTTACATTAAGGACCTAGTTGGGCACATATTAAATAACTTTAATGAGCAATAATGACATTTGATTTGCTCTAGGGTTTTCTCATGTATATATTTAGAATATATATTTTTGAGTACAATGACCATCATTGCATATTGTACTTTTTTGTGCAAATACAATTAATTTTCAATGAAATGCTTCCACTCTGAGGATCAGGAACTGTTGTGTTGCCCTTTGTGTCGGATTATATTTGTCTCAGATTTTTTCTTTAGGGCTGAAAATGATGGCAAGGTCATGTGTGCATGCGAGCTTTATTAGTGCATCTAGACTGGCTTCTTATGCTGAAAAATTGTATGCTGCAGATGTTCTTCCTAGAAAGAAACTCTATCACCGTAGTTCTTTTAATAGTGTGTTTGCTGATTGACTAAAAGGCAAAAATAATCTGTTTGTGCAAAGAAGTAAAGAGAGGTGCAATAATCTCAACACAAGCTGAAGGACTACCCTGTGTAAACCAAAAAAATAAAAAAATCTTGCACTTCTATATTCCATATCCTAGCAAATGTAAAAGATTACCTTTGATGACCACAATATATTTGAATGTTATTGGTCTGAACACAGATTTAATTCTGCCGTCTTTGTTGATGTTGACCAAACTTTGCATATTTAAATTCAGCACTTATATTTTACAATTATTTTTTGTAATGAAATACTGCCCGGTTATTTCAAAAGCAACTTTTACTTTTCAGATTATATCATGAATGGTTTACAATGTTTGTTTTCCAAAGCTGCTAAAACTTTCTGGACCACATACACAGATGTTAGTACAGTATGTTTGTAAACAATAAAGTATTAAAACTATGTGGTGTCACTTTCTCTTTATGTAAAACAGAATATATTATTTAGGATTATTACAGTCATTCAAGAGTCATTACAACATTTAAGTAATTAGCATACTGAGGGAATCTTGCACAATAAATACATTAAGTTCACATGTGATTATTTTCTGTCAATAATTAATCATCTGCTTTTTATATCTTTACCTCATTTGTCACTGGCACACCCAGCATGTGTAATGCACGTTTATCAGCATTGTGATGAACATGGTTAAAATAATATAAATGTTATGTGAACAGCTTTTACTATGATTAAAATAGAAAGAGAAACAGTCAAAATGTTTTATTCATTCCTGATATACATGCAAGTACATCTTTGAGTCATTTAATTCATCAACTGATTTAGCATTTTTATTTTTGTTAACATGATATTAACAACATGAATTCCATACAGTCAAGAAACAATACAGTCTTGATAAGGTAACGTCAATGTTGCGTGTACATTCAAGTTACAGACAGAAATCTGAATTTGCAGAGACAAAGTTGATCTGACATTCAGTCACTTTTAGTTGTACTCAAGGTATACAATGGTCAAAGTTCAATAGCACAAACATCTCGGCTTTTACTAATGCTATGCAAACCAGAGCATGACTTGACATTAGCTTTTTCTCTGACAAAAAACATGGATATTTGTGGGTTCTTATGAGTTTACACTAGCCAGCTGCCAAAAGGATGTTTTCTCATTTTTAATATTGCACAGTAACAAACAAGCACCTTTGTGGACAACCATTGTGGACCAGCAGATGTATCACATACTGCAGACTGGAGTAAATAACATGAATGCTGTTTGCATTTTTGAGACTGTTGTTTCAAGAAATACATCTAAGCAACTAAATATTTAGGCCTCAAATAGTTAGCAATGCTTAAAGTGCAAAGTGTGATGTTGGTAGAGAAGCAAGCATAGCTTTGTAAGCATGCCCAAAAGAAAATACAGTCCCTGAATTAGTCTCTGATTACCAACAAATCAAATCTGGATTAAGTGAAACCATGAAAACCGCTTACAGCATGTGAAAGTAACAGTTTCCTAACTGGAAATATGTCTACAGTGTAAGTTTTAGGTGTTAGTTAATTACAGTAATGCAATTCAGGTTCCACCTGTATTTCTGCATAGTGAGCGAGTGATAACCTGAATCAGGTGACACCAACTAAGGCACACCAACACACTGACAGAGGATTATATTATAAACCACTGAGGTTCTTCACTCCCGAGGTTCATTGGGTGGTGGGATCTTTACGTCAGATGGCTCCACCCCCCAGATCTCACGGGCGTACTCTGCAATGGTGCGGTCACTGGAGAACTTTCCAGAAGCGGCAATGTTCTTGATGACCTTTTTGGTCCATTCTTTTGGATTCTGAGGAGTAGAGAATTAAACATATAGCAAGAAAATGTATATGAAAATCATTTAAATACCAAATTTTAAAAATCTTTACATTTAGGTAAGCATGTGTATAAACTGTACTGGCTCATTCCACACCAACAAACATTTAAAAAAATATTGTTCAAAAACTCACCCTGTAGAGTTCATTAACTTTGTCTTGACAGCTGATGTAAGACTCATAATCTGCAAACACTTTGAACCTGAGAGAGAAAAACAGCATTAATATTATGTATTAATATTACAATATTACAAAATTAACATACAAACTGTTGAATATCTGGCAACCTATTGTAGCAAACAGCTGTAAGGAAAATTCCAGTAGGAAACTTGTAAAAATTTTTACAGTAGACAAGAACACATTTACTGTAGACCCTCACCTATCATGTTTCATGAGCATATTGACGATGTCTTTGAAGAGTTCAGGCTCTTTGGGGCTAAAGAATCCAGAGCTAATCTGATCCATCACCTGTTTCAGCTCGGGCAGGCGCTCATAATATTCTTTGGCATTATATCTGGACAACAAACACATTCAGTCAGCACCACAATGAATGTTACTCAAACGACATTAATATTACCTGAAATATACAAAATGTATAAAACAAATTTTCACTTTAAAAGTTACAATTTAAGTTACTTTGATAATAGAAAACCACACAGTGTATGTACTTTTTCAACCTCATTCTCTCTTTAAACCCATTGTAACCCTCTCTCACCCCTTTTTGTCCATGGCCTCCACATCCTCCACCCTCATGCCAAAGATGAAGAGGTTTTCCTCTCCCGCCTCTTCTGCCATCTCCACGTTGGCTCCATCCATGGTGCCGATGGTCAGGGCACCGTTCAGCATGAACTTCATGTTTCCTGTACCGGAGGCTTCTGTACCTGCCGTGGAGATCTGCTCGGAGAGGTCGGCAGCAGGGATAACTGAAGAGCAAAACACATGATGAATAATTAGACGCTGTCCACATATTCTGTAATATCCCAACATAACGTGTGTATGATGTGTTAACTCACCCTTCTCAGCCAGCGAGACCCTGTAGTTTTCCAGGTAAATGACCTTCAGTTTGTCTCCCACAATAGGATCATTATTCACAACCTCCCCTACTGCTGTTATCAGTTTGATGATCATCTTTGCCATGTGGTAGCCTGGTGCTGCCTGCAGGGGGCAGCAAGAGGAAAGAAAAACAGCTTTTAGGAGGAAGGCAAATCCTTGCATAATATTTTATTGTACTCTTATACTATAGTATTAGTATTACTAGTATTAGTATATTACACTCATCCTTAATACCTTTCCACCAATCATTACTGTCCTGGGAACAAACTTCTTGTTCGGTTCCTTCTTGATTCCTACAATAATCAAAACATTAGAAATGATTAATATCTTGTTTAGAAAAATCACTTTTTAAAGATGAGTAATTGCACAACAACATATATAGAAATACAAACACATAAAATGATTTAATATATTTGTGGTGTGTGTTTGTGTACTTACTGTTGTAAATAGTGATGACATGAAGGCAGTTGAGCAGTTGTCTCTTATACTCATGAATTCTCTTGACCTGGATGTCAAATATGGACTCTGGATTTATCTTCACTTTATACTCCTCCTCTAAATATGCTGCAAACTTCTGCTTATTCTCCTAAAAATGAAAAGGTTTTTTTTTTTTAATTAAACTGCATTTCATTATTTATAAATACCTAGGTTGGTACCAAGATTGATGTTTTACTTGTTTAACTTTGGCCACATCCCGAATGAACATTTCATCATTGAGGAAGTCCAACAGCTTTCTCAGTTGGAACAGATCTGTCAGAAAATCCTCACCAATTTTCTACAAGGGAAACAAGTACAGCACAGTGAGGGACTGTTACAAAACCTGTGGAAGAATTGCTGTACAGTTAATCAAAATACAATAAAAGAAAGGCAACTACCTCAGCGATGATGTCAGCCAGGCCGGGGTTACACAGCAGCAGCCAGCGACGCGGCGTAATGCCATTTGTCTTGTTCTGAAACTTCTCCGGCTCTATGTCACAGAAGTCCTTAAACCTTAAAGCAGATTTAAACATATAGTATAAATAACATTTCTATAAAGATATCTCATCTAATCTTTTTAAATTACTATAATAATAATTTAAAAAACCTTACATTCTATTCTATTCTACTTACACAGTGTTTTTGACAATCTCTGAGTGAATCCGTGCGACTCCGTTGACGGCGTGTGAACCCACCACGCAAAGGTGAGCCATGTTGATCCTCTTTGGATCGCCCTCCTCGATCAGAGACATCCTGCGTAAGCGATCAACATCGTCCGGATACAGCGCAGAAATTCTCTACAACAAAGAGTCAGATTTAACATACAGACCTAGTCATGTATATAATGTGTTACTGTGCGTATCAGTCTCTTGCGTGTGGGCTGACAGATGTCCTTACATCCAGATGTCGCTTGTTGATCTCATAGACGATCTGCAGGTGTCGTGGTAGAAGCTTCTCAAACATGTAAACAGGCCAGCGTTCCAGAGCCTCGGGTAACACAGTGTGGTTTGTGTACGCACATGTCTTTGTGGTGATCTCCCATGCCTACAAATATGTACATAATATCATCTGGATTTATAGGATGGAAGGGTTTGTTTTTGGCTGTGTGTTAAAGAAGCATCTCTGATATGAAAGTTACATGACCAAAATAAAAAATAATGGGTAGAGATGGCGACAGAGAGACAAAAGTCTTTAAAGGCTGTATAAACAATATACAAGCAGAAAAACAAACACAACAAAAAAGTGGTGAAAGTGCAACAGTTAAGAGTCTTTTATCAGCTCATTTCAGTACATGCACATCCATCAATGACTGAATCATTAGTAAACATCAGTCCTTTATCTTTAGTCTGATAGTCACAGCGAGTCTTTCGCACCTTTTCCCAGTCCAGACGTTCTACATCCACCAGGATTCTCATGAGCTCAGGGATCGCCAGCGCTGGATGAGTGTCATTTAACTGAATCGCCACCTAAGAATGTTATTAAAACCTTTTAAGATATATTAATGTATTTACTTTAGATTTAAAGGGACAGTGCACATTAATAAATCTGTGTAATGTGTATCTATTACAAGTCATTTTTAACTGTAGTCCTTGACAGCTATTACAAAAAAGGAGCATTAGAGTTATCAGTTATCGACATGCTTTGGAATAAAGAGCGTATTTTAGCAACCAACAAACTGTATGCACAGTGATGTCACTTTACCTTCTCAGGGAATGACTCGAAAGAGGTGCGGACCGGATCCCTGCAGCCAAAGTTTGATGATTTGAAGCGCCTGATAATATCT
Source organism: Beaufortia kweichowensis (assembly GCA_019155185.1). Taxonomy (NCBI): domain Eukaryota; kingdom Metazoa; phylum Chordata; class Actinopteri; order Cypriniformes; family Gastromyzontidae; genus Beaufortia; species Beaufortia kweichowensis. The sequence continues at coordinate 12,286,762 of CM032805.1, forward strand.
TGCAGAGTAGCAGCTACCACAAAGTACTCCTGCTTCAATCGAAGCTCTTTTCCTTCAAAAAACTAATAACACATAAAGAAACACATTAATATTGGGTGTGCCGACTTTATATATATTTCTCTTGTCCTAACATCCCTTTTTTAAGTATTTCACTGGTGATGTGCATGCCTTTGTAGTGTTTTGTGAACATTTTCAGATGTAATGGAGAGAACTGTACCCACTGTGTTCATACAATCGTACAGTATTTCACACACTATTTTTATCTTTCCTGTAGTCTGCTTAAACCAGTCAGCTAAAACATATGTTGCACTGATACCAGTGTCTGTGTGCTCTAAATATACATCCGCATGATTTAAAATGGCATTAGCATGTTCGACTGATACTGTAAATATGTGTTATTGTAGTAACTGATACACATTCTTGCTCTCCGTTTACTCGCTCTCTTTTCTTTACACAGTACATTGACCCCAAAGAAATACAAACACACGTTTATCTTATTGAAGAAATTCCATAGACTTCTAGTTTTAAAGAGTTAGTTATTAATATTATAACCCACATTCTAACCCTTAACCTCAATTGAAAATGTTTTTGAAGAAAATTATTTTCTATATTTTTATTATGTTTTTACAAAAGACATTTTGACAGATTCAGATTTGCCAGGTTTTGCTTACTTGTGGGTACAAATTTGTCCCAAAAATGTAGTTAAGTGGGTACACACACACACACACCCTCACAAAGCGTTTCATAGCGGTGAAAATAATTCGCTCTTACATTATCATTGGGGTAGAGTACCCGTGAGATGTTCTCTGCCAGGTTCCGGTCCAGAACAGCCTGGATATAATCACCTACATTAACTAGAGTAAAAAAGAATATAAATCAATTCTGAAACTCTGCATTGCCCATTTAAAGAACACCCTTAGCTTGTGGATTCACAGGTCAATCACACAACAAAATACAATACAACCAGCAATACAACAGAAAAACTCTTAAAGCATTTAAAGCACCCTTAAAGCATGTCGGGCCTCTCAAACAGAGACGTATCTATGAGCAACACTGGCCTGATGCCAGCTACACTCCTGTTTCTCTGCTGCTGCATTGCATTGGACGACTATATTTAGTATTCTACACAGAAAGCATTCTCCCAGGAAACAAGTTCACTCTCATACAAACTCAAGTGAAAAGGTAAGATGAGACCACTGAATGACACTGAAGTCATTCGCTGCATGACACTGAAAAAAAAAGCGATAACTTGCTAATGTGATATACAATATAAACACATGTTTTAGTGTGGACTTACATTCTTGCAGGTTGAAATCATTAGGTGCTTTGGCCGACCACAGTCTCATAGTGTTCACAGTGTTATTTTTATAACCAGGCACAGGAGTGTCATAAGGCATCGCAAGCACCACCTGCCAAAGCACAAGGTTACAAGGTTACAAACCAAGAAATATTAAAAATAACAAAAAGAGGAGAGAAGGACACTAGTCCACGATTGGCTGACCTGTGTGCCAACCCACTTTGGTCCCTCATGCGTTTGCTCCACTCGACCATAGAAATGCACAGGCAGCATGTACTCTGGACGGGCCTTTTCCCAGGGGTTACCATAGCGAAGCCAATCATCAGCTTCCTCAACCTGAACATCAGTGTTGCATAGTTTTTCTTCTTGTCCAAATATAACATTGAGGACTAAGTGTATTTTCAATAAACACTCATTGGATTAGTTGGATTACCTGCCAGCCATTGGTGATCTTCTGATTGAAGATGCCAAACTCATAACGAATGCCATAACCGTATGCTGCCAAACCAAGAGATGCCATAGAGTCCAGAAAACAAGCTGAGAGAGAGAGACAGAGAGTGAACAAGAAAAATGCAGACATCATACTTCCATTGCCATGCAGGTTGGAGAGCTTATATTGTAAAGTTTAATACCTGCTAAACGGCCAAGACCTCCGTTTCCCAGTCCAGCGTCTTCCTCAATCTCTTCCAGCTCTTCCAAATCCAGCCCAAGCTGCAGATCAGTAACATCATGTCAAAAACACACATCTCAGAGAAACACAAAATACATTACTACAAATTAAGCAAACTCTGTACAGTTCAATTTTTCAACAACTTCCGTTTTGTCACTTTCAAAAAAGGAAGAGTTTACGTCATCAGTTTTGCAACTGACATATGTAACAAATGGTCTACATCCCCTCTGGGTTGGCAAAGGAAAACAACAGCTGTTTCCAAAGTTCTGCTTACGTTTTGCAATTACTTAAGACCTGATCTACTGTATCAGTTTTGCTGTGTAATAATGATGGCACTTTACTTGGTAGATGGCCTCATCACATGTATTCTGCAGTCCAAGATTAATCATAGTATTCTGTAGAGTTCTGCCCATATAAAACTCCAGAGACAGATAGTGGATGCGCTGAAACAGAAGAAAACAAGAAAACACTTTAACATGCACTTAAACACTCACTTGGTTTATGTCTCCTGGATAATTTGATCCCCTGACCTTGGATTAACATTCATTCATTCATTCACTTGTCATTTATTCAAAGGGACATTTTAAAGTTTTACGGTTCTTCCATGGGTGTAATCATTCAAACTAAATTTTCAACATTCAGCGTGAGTGTTTACATTCCTGGAAGTACTCCATGTATCGGTGTTTCTCCATATAAAGATATCTGGTTCCATTCAGTGCTTAGACAGCAAGGAAAGCTGTTTTCGTTTCTGGCTCATAGTACTGCCAGAAGAGCAAACACAAATGTCTAGAAAGCGCTCACAGTATCCTAGTGAGAAATAACTATTGTGGAAACCTTTCCAAAAGCCACCAAAGAAGCACCATTATTAGATTTCATGTGAGTGATAAACAACACATGAATGTACAAGAACAGATTCACAAAAGATTGACTGGACACTTTCCTGACTCAAGCATGTCCCATATCACACGTCTATTATTAGCAATGAGTGATTGTGCACATGCACCATGTGTCAGTATATAAGATAAGGCACACTCTCTTATACTGGAGCGGACTAGTGTAGTCTGTACAAGGCAAGCTTTAATAAACTGAGAAATTCAAAACATTAAATTTTTTTGATGATGATCTAACAGGACCACCCTCTTGCAAGAAAAACAGACTAACATCTGAGCCAATGCATCTGCTGGACAACAAGGCCAAACTAACACAAAGACCAGATAAAGCAAATTGCATTGCAAATACGATTATTCACCATCAACTGTTTACCATTAAAATCATTACATTATCCCAGTAGGATTTAATGGTGTTCTGTTGGTTCCCATCCACTAGATACCATGCCACCAATAGAACCCAACACATTACCTGTCCATTATAGTTTTCATACAATATCAAAAAAATTTGTGATGGTTTCTAATATTTTTTAGCAGGGAATAAAAATGATTGTTCATATCAACAGCACAGCAGTGCATTTCTGCATTATTCTAATGCCACCACACCAACGCAATTAAAAAAAATCGCGTCATTTATTTACTCATTATAAATTAATAATTTCTTTCATTTCTTTATTTTGCGATCAAATACCCCACAGCTGCATAAGATAAACACTTCCTGGTCGTTACAAGGAAGTGGATCCATACCTTCGGGTCCTTCTCATAGTAGTACTGCTGCGTGCGGATCCAGCGGCCCACCAGGTGATCCCGGACCGTGTGCGCCAGCGCGAAGTAATAGTCGCGTGGAGTGGCCACATTGCGGTCTTTTACCAGAGTAAAGTGAAGATGCCTGTTAAAGCTCTTTTTGATTTCGGCAACATCTCCCAGCCCAGCTATACCGCGGACACTGATCTGCTTGCGCTTTTCGTGATCGGTTAGAGGTTTGGACATGTTTGCAAAACGGTTAAAAAACAAAGAATGAAAGTTTGGACCCTTGACTTGTTCTGCACAGTTCGGTGCGTTTGTGGTGGTGGTGGTGCGTTTCTCGTGAGACACGCCCCTATGTCAACGGGAGCTTACAGTGGGCGGGACTTATCTTGTGCTCGTTTATTGGCCACTACACGACCTGAAATGCGTTTCTATAGGCTACGTAAGATGTCAATCAAGTATCTTTCGCTAGCTACAGCTTTTCCAATCATGTTTACCTTTTGTGCGTTTAGTTAGTTGTACCGATATTGTTTTTTATTAAAGAGACAGCAGCGTTTGACCAGCACATTTTACATTAAGTTATATTTTGTAGTTTTGCTTTTACCAAATTGTACTCGAGTAGTAATTTTGCAAGCATCAATTTGTCATGTTAATTTGTTAACTCGACAAACAACAGAAACAATCACAGGTAAAAAAAATGTTATTGCTTTTAATGGAAACTATAGCGTCTCTGTGGGTCTAGTCTGCTGGTAATGTGTTGGGTTCTGTTAGTGGGCTGTTGTTTGGCAAAAAGGAACCAATAAAACATCATTAAACCATACTGGAATAATGCTCAAATACACAATATAAATTAATTTTGTACTGGTTTAATGGTAAATAGCTGATTGCTCATGACGGCAATTGTAATGAAAACTATTAAAATTTGTACTGTATTTTAACAGGGAAGTTTCCCTTATCACAGTTATGCTTTTAATTGCTTTAAGGAACTTGCCATATATGGAACCAGCCTTCAAGCTACCAATAGAAAACAATCATTCCGTATGTGGGTGGAGTCTTATAAATGTATAAATGGAAACTCAATTATGCATGTTTTCTTTAATTTTGTGAACTTTTTTTATAAAACAATCTACATGTATGCACAATCCTCTAATCATATTTTGTAAATTCAATTCTGATTAAGAAAGGACTCAAAAACCTCAATGCAATGACTTATTTATATAAACCAGGATGAAGGCCCTGCCGACCCCCTGCAGGTCCTGTAGTGTTGTGACACCTGCTGCTGCCAGAGAAGAACAGTATGTTTATACAGTGGCCAAAGGATGTGATAGGACTCAACACAAGGCAGACCACATCCTGTTGTCTCAATAGTTTGTGGCCTTCTTGTGATCATCTATGTTCAGTAAGTGTACTTCATTTTTTAAATCATTACATTCTCTCATTAAACTACATCAATGTAAATAACAATTGCTATCTATATAGCAATGTATATGTAATTATTTTAACAACAAGAAAGGATCTAGGTACATCATATGGTGCTGTTTAAACTTGCTTCTATGAAAAATCCTTAAATTGCGTAAGGCGACGCTTACACAAGACACATTTCTCACAGTCGCAAATGCTTCTTACAGTTTTGTCTGCATGTCGTAGCATGAGCTTCATGTTTAAGTTAACGTCTTTTGCAAATGTGTCAAAAATTTTGTTTAATTCTGTTGTGTAAAACAACGCTCATGCTTATATATCCATCATAAAATAAAAAAATATGTGTATTTTAATTTATATATGGAAAGATAAATTTGAAAAACAAATCAGAACAAATAATAATGTTTAATGAGTAAATAAACAAACTTTTTAAACATGTAGGAATATGTTAAACTAACGTACAAACTATAATTTAAATGAAAAAAGCAACTAAAATGAAATTATTTGAAGCAATACAATAGCTTAGAAAACCAAAACCTGACATCTAGTCAATACAGTACATACATTTCACCTTCACATGTAGTTTAACTCCCAAGTAACAAAACCGAAACATTCAGAAAGAGAGGTATGTATTAAAAACTCACATTTTGACAACAACAAACAAGGCAAATACAATCAATGTTCATATTTTTCCAGAGCGTACAAATCAGTGCTTTACAGGGTTTACTGGAGTAGTACAAACTTTAGGAGTGTCTACTTTTAGCACGTTCCTTGCTTACGGATCGACTCTATGCAATGGAAAGTGGCTCCGAGAGCCCAGCTGGTCTCCACGTCATTTATCTTTCTTGCCAGCTGAAATTTAAACAGAGTAGAAGACAGTGTTACCCAAGATATAAAAACACCAATAGCATTGGTTATCTAGTTTTACAGATAAATCACTTATGGTATTAGTTAACACTAATACAGGTGTTGAAATCTATGTCCAAAAGTCACCACAAAGTAAAGGTCAGGAGCCATAAACAACAAAGTAACTTGCCTTTAGTTCTTTATCAGGAGGAAAGCCGAGCTCCTGGAGAAGAACTGAGATATAGGTCAGATCCAAACACAGAAAGGGATTCTCATTTATTTCTCCGGCTAACATGTTTTTGCACACTGCAGAATGAAAATGACGAAAAGAATAATTTTCAGTTCTGAAATAATATTTTGATATATTTTAAGCAATTAAATTACAACAATATAAAACACAGCACTGTACTAACACAGGCTCACCTGTTTTAGCACCTTCAATGTAATCATTCACCCTGACTGTCCCACCTGTGGCTTCCTCTGTGTGTGTGTGTGTCAATGTTTGTAACAATAACGTGTAAGAAAGACAGAAAAACAAAGAATTTAAATTTCACATCATTCACTGTTACTCTTCAGTGTAAAGAAACATTGTGCATTAAAACAAATAACAGAAACCTGATCAAACTCGTACCAATGAGGCCTAGATCCACAGCTCTGTCATAGTAGTATGAGAATGCGTAAAAGTCAATGTCTTTAACTTCCTCTGCTTTCCTTACTCGTTTGTAAATCATCTTTTCCACTTTTCTCAAGCATGACTCATAGATGGGCTCTCCTGGAACAAAACACAAATTAATTAATAAATATACAGTACACTGATTTACTGTTCATTCATATACAAACACTTAACCCAGCATAAAGAGAAAGAAAAAGTGTAATTCATACCTGCTTTCTGCCCTTTGACCGTGTATAATACCTCAGCATGCTCCCACTGTCCAGAATAATCTGGGGCTAGACATGGACTCACTAACTCTTGTGCTCCCGCCACTGAAAACACACACAATCACAACCAAGTTAATTTTATGAAGGCATATTTTGCATGTCATTTGCATCTTTACTGCCTCCGTGTGGAGTAATTCTAACACTGCAAAGATGGATAAATATACGCAGGTTCTGCAACGCCCCCTGCTGGCCAAACATAAAATCATGTTCATGCAATCATACACAGACATGTTATTGCAATAATAATCTTAAAACCCACTCAAACATAAGTGGGATTTCTAATACAACGGAAGAACTGTAAACGGTAAAATCTGATTACATTTCTATTGTATCAAACGTAAATCTCAACAGCAAACTGCGTACAAAGGATGTTCTCCTGATGGCAGTTTCTTTCTAACCGCAGTTAAATCAGTGCAACAGCTGGCCACCAAGGAATTAATCTTCAGTGCGTTATTAAGAGATTAGATAATGGCTTATTTATTGAGCGAATGAGGTCTTTAAAAGCCAAAGATGAAGAGAGATTGGAGACCACATACAAGGCTGTGCTTCAATCCCTCCCAACACTGCAAGTCTCGCTGACATCAACCCCAGGCCAAGGTAACTACAGAGAGAGAGAGATATGAAAAGAAAATAAATAGAGCAAAAGATACACAACTATACACAACACAACTATACAAATGAATGCAACAGTGACCTAAATGAGGCAAGTACATGCAATAATCTTCACTAACTTGCTTTTTAAATGTCAATCATTGCAGATTACTTTGTTTGAATGGTCTACATTAGAGGGTTTGCTGTGCCAAATCTTCTGCCTTAAATAACTAGTAACTCTAGTAATCTGGAGATGAGATGTGTGATGGGATTGTAATTGAAGGCTTGTGTGATTATGGTCTAATCAGGAGAGCGAATTAAAGCTAACACACACTGTCACATAATAACTTGTGCTGTATTTAAGGACTGCAGCGGTCCACACTAATCACTAAACTCACAGCCTCATATCCTAGAAAGACCAGGCCAGAGGAACCAGCGGGTGGTAGAGTCAAACCTCGGTCAGACGTTTAGCCCTAGTGCCACATTTCTCATGGCGTCGCTTTTGATGTTTTTAAATAATGATGTAATATGCAAATACCTGCCCACTTTACCTGTGTGAGTAGAGGGCATGGCTGATGTTGAACATCTGAAACGATGTCACATAATCTAAAGGTGAGGTCTGGATGGTTTTCTGCATAGAGACAAAACACAAGCAAGCACATTTTAATGCATTAAGTTGTTAGATATGTTTCTCTTAAATGGGGGAATTCTGTCTACAATTGAGAAATTTGTAATTGTAAATAGTACTAACATAGCTTCAACACTGGCTTTTTAATCTATACTTCAGACCGAACTACTTACTGCAATACTGTTTATTTAATATAATTATCAATAAGCACAAGCTGCAATATGCTAAGAGGAAAACTATGTAACAACATAATAAATTGGTCCTCAATCCCGCCTATACAGAATCTGACCTACTTCAAGAGCAAGAACTCTCTCAATGTGCAATAACCTTTATTTACCAGGCCTATCGGATTAGCAGGACATTTGCAGATTAATGCATAAAATGAGAGGTCAAAATGGTGTTTTTTTAAAAGAGATATGGTTTCATTGGGGGAGGTAACAGCTATACAATATGTGTGTGTATGTGACTTACTTCGTCCCGTAAAGCAAAAGTGATCTGGGTTGAGCCCCCACCTAAATCCAGCATGCCTACTGTCGGAGTCTCAGAACCATGAAGACCACCTGTGCAAAAGAGAGCGAAAGGGACAAAAAAGAGGTAGCTTTGGTTATACTTACGCCATTTATGGGCAGGGTAACAGTGCAACTGTTTCAAGCTCAAATCTGACAACAGGTAATCATGTAATCATAAAAATTAATTTCTTCTTTGAATGTTCTGTTGATGTACCAGAGTTAAGCCTGGTCATCCCGGGGTCAGGATGTAACAGGGCTTATTGTGAAAAACCCAAAAGTCAAATTGGCCAAAACAAGATTTGTGTTGTGTTAAGGGTCAATCCACCAATGGGTAATGTTAGTTTCTGTGTATTGCAGACCTAAAATGTCAAACTTGATATAATGTCAGTGCTATGAAAATATCACTTACCTATTAAAAAGTTGACAGTAATCCAAGCAGACATGCCTGTGTAAATGCAAAAACATTAACAGATTTAATAGTTACATTAACTCTACATACAACCATTGCAAAGTATTCAAAAATGCTCAAGGAATGTTTACCCAAAAATATCAATTCTGTCATCATTTATTCCCTCTCATGTCGTTCAAAACCTATGACCTTTCTGTATTCTTTACAACACAGAAGAAGATATTTTGAGAAATGTCTGATTTTGTGTTCAATGGGAGTTAATGGGGGCCAATGTTGCTTGGTTACCAACATTTTCATCTTCATTTCTGGGTGTACTAACCCTTTAAACCATAAATATCTTTAAGAAACATATTCTTAAATCTCAAACCTTTTAAAACAAGTTGTTATTAATGCATGTACAAAAATGACTATGTTTGAATATTAAAAAGGTTGAATATGTTCATAGAGACCCTGCGAGTGCGTCGCTGGATCTTAAGCTACTAAAACTAATCATCTATTTGTTTAGAATTAAGGTTGCTTCTTAACAAAGTAAGGGGCTTTAGTTTTCAGAAATAACCAAACTCACTTAGTCTCTATAAAGTCCATCACAGCCGTCCTGACTCTCAGACATCACTTAGCCACAGCATTAACAATAAGACTGTGTGATTTGCTGTGATGGACTAATCTGGTTGGGTAAGCTCATGTGTCCAGGAGAGTTTAGACTTTCACTGATAATGAGAAGAGATGATCCGTTTATGGGACCATGTCAGAGCATTAATTTGCAACAAAATCGCACAAACTTTTATCCATTAAGAAATCTGTGTATTAACAAAAAGCAGTATTAACCTGTTATCCAAAAATAGGCTTTTCCCTAAACGCACAGTTTTTCCGAGTTAGTTTTAAAGCATCTTTAAAATGATTTTTCTGCCTAGCAAATTACTGGCTGGTAATCTATTTGCGGAGATTACAGTGCACACATTATGCACTGGGCTCATTATTGTTTGTGTGTGAACTATTTTAAAGGACTGGATTAGGACCCCATATAGTCATAATGCACTGTTAATATATACACACAGCGAAAGCTATTACAGAAGAAGATTTCAATTTATATGATTGGCGCTCAGTTGCTTTACCACAGAGACCAGAGGCTTTCAAAGTGCTAAAGATCTCTTTGTGAAAGATCTAACATCTGCTGGTTTTACATTCCTGAAGATCGATACTAATATGTAATACAAAAAGCAGTTGTCGTATTGGAAATCATGAAAAAAAAACTACTGCTCTGCAACTAAATCCAAAGTAAAAATGAATCTAAAATCTATTAAATTCAAATAAAAAATTTCCACACTTTAGAAACAGATAGATGCTTTTGCAAAAGATTGCGCTTTGCAAATAATCTGCCATCTATTACATTATGTTTGTATATATTAGCTGGCTGATAATATTTTATAATGTATAAACAGACATGTATGGAAAAAGTATTAATTAACACAGTACCTTCATCTGTGCCATCCATGATGGACACGCTGTCTGGCCTATAGAGGAACAAAGATTCGCTAAAGACCTCTCTCACCTGCAGCAGAGAGGGAGACACATTAACCCACAACTTCTTTGATACTCAGTTTTTTGTTATTCTTTTGAAACTAATTTTCTTCTGCAGCCAAAGCAACACAGTATTTATATACCTACTGCTTGATTATCGCTGAATGTAAGAATGTAAAATGTACTTTAGTCCACCTCAGTTATCCAACAGTTTTGCCAATACATTTAGTGAAATAAAAGCACATTCTGGCTCTGACCTTGTTGAGTAAGATGGTGGCCTTCTCACCAGGCAGCAGTCTGAGTCCTGCTGTGGCTCTGAGCATCAGAGGAGTGGAACTCCACAGTGAGTCAGGCACTTTTTCTTTAGCCACATTTAATAGTTCCAACAATCCCTCTTTACTCTGAAAAATAACAGTCAACACTGAACATTTACTGTACAAGGATTCCACTGTTACACAGTTAACATTAATTACAGCTCACCTTTTCTGGATCATCAGCATATGCAGAAAGTCCAGGTTTAATTGCTTTAAATGTCTCGTGGGCTAATTTAGGAGCTTCTGTTAATACAAAAAGAAAGACTTTATTTAAAACAGTAAGGAAGATATTTATTTATAAATTTAAGTTCACACTGGAAATCTGGATTTCAAAGTAGTTTAATTGGAAATAAACTGACAGGGTTAGGATTGAATTTAAACAGGTTGTTGAACACCTAACAACAGCTCTTATATTGAAATATATTTAAGGCTTCTTTAACAACATTTTTAGCAACAGCACTAAATGTTTCACATGGCTTACACTACAGTTTCCATTAATGCTTTATCTATTGCTTTATCCAAGTCTATCCATTGTCATCCCATAGCTTTGGCTCAGTGGGCTTAGCTGTGTATATGTGTGTAAATGTGTGTGTGTGTGTGAGAGAGAGACTTGGGCATAAATGGCAGGTGCCTGCTGGCTATTATAATATGACAATCATAGGTTTAACAATAATGGCTCGAGGAGCACTTAACTGATTTAGCTCTGATTTGTGATGTCATTGGATATTCTGCATGTGCTTGACAGAGAGCCTTATAGTAGGCAAATGCCCAATGATTAACGCTATTGAGTAAATCAACTTCTTTAATCAACTTCTTTAATGTTCTTCGGTGAATAATTAACAATTTTAATGAAAATTGGCAGTTGCAGTTTTATAGCTGCAGTGTATTTGATGTGAACCATAAAAACAAGCAATGACGTCAAAAATAAATTATGGACACCTACCATTCGGCTCCACCTGGAATTTGAAGACGTGAATTCTGGTTCCAGTGCTTCCAGCATCAAACATAATTCCATACTGGAAGTTTTCACTGATCTCCTGAGCTGAGGTTGACTGTTTACGGGGATCATTTCTATACTGGGGCAGCTGATCAGATACTGATGATTTTGAGTCATTGTAATGACGTTTGACATAGGTGAGGTAGACCACCAGACAGACCACAAAGATAAAAATAAAAGCTAGCTTTGGGATCCTCATAATGGCAAGCATGGGTTCATTATGTGGAACTAAATTCCCAATCCAGATGGCTCCTTATTAGTTTTCTTGACTACCTTTACAGCAAAAAAACAAAAACAAAGAGAATGTCATTTAAATATTTGCTAAGGCTTTAAGAGCTGCTATACAAAAATTGGCTCATACATCTCAAATTACAGGACATGCCTATATTAATCCATATAATAATATGTATAATTAGTAATGAACAATTTCCTTCCCCACCCTAAAATACCTTTGCTTTTAAATTCCATACATTCTTTAATGATGAAACAGTAACCCAGAAGCAAATGTGAACTACAACATACAACGTTTTTTAAATATTGAAAAGATATTAACTAATCACATCTAAGTAGTCAAACTATAAACCAGTCATACCTTCAGACATAAAGTCCTGCTCAAATAAAATATTATCATTACTGTAATACAGTTTAGATACTGATCAGATCAGATCACTGAACCTTATGATACTACAGAATGACATTAAACAATGTTTCCGTTTCTTTGTTTCATATTTTAGATCGTCATACCTAGCTTTTCTTGTCATCTTCTTCCTTCGGTTGGGAGTCGTGTTTCATGAATCGATTAATATCCATGTTCATGGTTTGACACGGATATTCCCTCCCAGGACTACCAAAACTCTCCTGTCGTGTAGTGATGACGTCCGACCTTGAAGATGACGTGGCGCTAACGAGTGCGTCACACATTACAAACAAAAGACTCTTTTTGAGAAGACAAACATTTAAACTCCAAGCAGAAGGTAGGTTATTTTTATCAGAATAAAAATGACGAATTTAAAATATGATATATTGCAAATGTTATCAATTTATTACGATTTTTATCCACAAATGTAAACGGACATTAAAAAAAGTAAGTTCACTCACTTTAAATAGAAATAGATCATGTTGACAGAAACGAAAAATAACAAAGCAAAAGAACTGTAAATTATTCTAAAGTCTTACATTTATCCGTTGTAATTATCCATTTATACTGCATACATTTTATGTTAATTGAACAGTTGTTTTTGCAATTTTTAAGCCCCATTACCATTATTTATTTCTTCCCCTCCTGAGACCCAGAAAGCCAATTACACTTTCATTGTGCTGTTTTCAATATGCCACCAGCTGGTCTCTCCACCAGCCTGTGAGTTTTGTTAAAGTTTACCAGGCTGTGGCAGCTACATGACCTGTGGCATCTCTATTCATTGCCCAAATTAACCATCATTAGTCTCCTATATGGGCCAATCTGTGGGCCTCCCCTACACTTTCTCATGCAACACGTGACCCCCCCAAATAAGGGGGCTGGAGATGGTTTTGATGATATTCATTTGACACATCCCATTGAATGTGTCTCGAGCACAGTGGATGGCTTGAAAAGACCATATGCTCCCATTTTGTGTGCATGTGGGCGTGTGTGAGTGAATCTTTCTGGGACACAAGGTCCGGCGGGGAGTGTTGTGCAACGGACTGCCTAGTTTAAGACTTACTTATCAAAAATCAATGTGGGTGGAATGCTTTGAGGGGGAAGGGGTGGTGAACGTCCCTCCAAACTGACTGCCGCCTCTGAAGAGGAGACGCATACATGACTTCCCCCATTATATCTTGAACAGTCATTACAGACGTACCTCAACAGTTGCAGCAAAAAGCACTATGCCACCCCCAACAACCTTTAATACATGACCTGATCTCTGTCTTTTTTACTTACCAATAATGGGCTGAGTGGCAGTTTGCATACTGGACAGAGGTCACAATGAATGGAAAAACAGAGAGACAGATTGACAGAATGAAACAGGTCTTGTATTAATGATAACAAATTGGTGTTCACTACAATCTGTATTTAATATTATATTAAATTGATATCAAATGCACAATTATCATACTTTTTGTGGTATAGATGAACATTGATATAAACCATTATCTTTTAAATTATTTGTTAATGTGGTTGTTTGCGATAAACCCTTTGGCTTATTAATTTTGCTTAAAGATTTTTCCAGAACTGTATACGTATTGTTAAAAAAATGACTATACAACTGTGTTGTTAGCAGCTTAAATGCACACAAAAAATAAGAAATCATCTAAGATCTCCCAAAATGAAACAATAGTCTAATCCTGCTCTTATTGGTTTATCTGAATATACAAGATTTTTAAAAGCCTTGATGCTGTAGTTTGTGTGTGTGTTTGAGGTGGGGGGAAATAACATTAGATCTAGCAGAATTAGTTATTGTTCCTTATTATCAGAGATTTTTTTCAAGCAACATTGCGGGAAATTCCCTGAAAATCTCATTGAACAGACATTTTAATTTCATTTCGGCAGTTTAATCGTGTAGAAGGCAGCGCAAGTAATCCAATGGGATTAGGTCATGTTTTTGTTTTTTTAAAATCTGAGGCTCTTAAGAAAACTGCCTGATTCATTGTTGCTTTGTATGTACAGTAACAGAATGAGATTAGATAAATGACGCACAAGCAATTACAACATCATGTATCACAATATAAAAAAACAGCACTTCTGTCTTACCCACTTGTGCCCTTTCTCCACACATTTAACCATTGTCTTGTGTGTAAATATACAAATGGGTTTACATAGGCTTTGCAAAATCTCCAAAATTTAATAATTTAATAAAAAGATAAATTGCAGTTTATTTTGTATTTAGCCCTGAATAAGCTAACTCATATTCACATGAAATAGCTGGAGAAAAACTTGCTATCCAGACGTCTTCTAATTTAACTGATGATTCAAAAGATCAAATTCAGCAACGGATTAAAGGGATCAAATGAGAGCAATCGATTATCAATTATTCTAATATACTTATTGTTAATAATATCCTTCTCTAAATCCATCCTAATAATCCTTCAGTCACATATTTTAGATGTATGTGAAAGTGCATGTACGAAGAAAGTGTGAGGAAATCTGTAATCTGTCCTCTAAGTACTTATAAATAAAGTATGAGGCAGTGTATTTAAAATAAATTTACTATATGCAACTATATGCATAGAGCTTCAGAATCATGTGTTTGTTCCACTTTGACATTGTGCATTAACAGCTGACAAAAGTGTTTCTTATGATAGAGGCGTGAAGTTTTGTCTATTGGTAACATAAGGCATCTTTATCTTACTGTTTTTACTATATTCTAAATCTGTAACTGAACTAAAGGAGTTATTTTATTTGTGTATCTTATAAACCAGATACAGATTCATATAAAATTAGCATAATTTGTCAAAGAAACTCACAAATCGGTTAAAACTGGAGACTTTTTGTGAAGGCAACCCTTAGATTTCCCATGATGCCATGCTGCACTGCATTTTAAACCTCATCCAGACTCTAATTTGTTATAGATGGCATTAGCCTGTTCAAATCCAATTTTCATCCACTAACATGCTACCTTTTATAGATGGAAAATAAAAGGATAAAGAAGCTAATGCCTTTTTGATTCATTATATAATGTTTTTAGAGCAGAAATTATAATAATAATAATGGAATAATTTAAGTAAATGTACTTTAGTTAATATGCTCTGCGTGGGCTGGCTAATCTGAAGGAAATTTTCGGTAAATCACGAAAACTAAAGCAAATCCTCTCTAACTCTTTGTCCTACCACCAATCACTTTAGTTCGAAGATCAAAAACTTTATGTTTGTGATTAAAAAAAAACTAAAACTATTAAATATAATCCTAATACTGATGTTTTATGTGTATTTGTAATCAGAAGTATCGATTTCATGTGTGTGATTATAAACTTTTTTATAATAGTGCATGTTGCTTTTATACAGTATGTCTTTGTGGAGAACATGCATTTCAGATTTAATATGTATGTAATGTGTGATATGTGGAACAAATATCAGCAATAAAATAATGAGTATACATTTTTCTTGTTATAAAATTAGGGGTAATGGGGATTCAATAACATGTTTCTGATTCATAATTGTCTTTTTCTTTTTTTTATTAAAAAGAGGAGCTTTTATAGAAAAAACTGTTCCAATCAGATTTGCATTTAAACTTTATTAACAAAATTTAGAATTGGACAGATCAATAAGAATTACTTCAATAGATGCAAACATTAAAATATAAGCAACTCAAAAACTACTAAACCTCAGAAAGTCTTTATGCTTTCGTTCTGCTTGCTTTGCTACCCTGTCATCACTGACCCTGTCTGAGCTCCAAACAGGAGTCGTTTAATATCCGGATAACCTGGTCATTTCATTGTTTTGTCCTAACAGGGCATTACTTCAGTAATGAGAGCGAAATCAAATCACTTAATGCATTACTGAATGGGGTAGGCTAAATCACTCTTCACATTTGCTTTTAATTTAAACAATCCAGTAGAAGACTCATTAGTGGGCGAGAAGATTAACTCGTAGAGATGTCTGCCTCCTGATGTCTTTCCTCTGACACTATAATCTCTGTTAACTTGGATTTGTGGCTGGCAGAGAGATAAGCTATAAAATTAAGTGACGTTGTATCAGTCAGATACTTTTTATCATCATCATCAACAACTGATATTTAAATACAATAAATGCAGTAAAAGATGTCAGCTTTGGACATATTTGGACAAGCATTTTACAGTGTAGATTATTACTGCAGAATCACAACAGAATGTTCATTAAAAAAAACATAAATTACCCGATCACCATCTCTCTATCCTGGCAGCTGCAGAGGACGCCGGCTGTCTGTTATGAAGCATATGCGCAAAATTAGCCACAGAGTGACTGTCTTACCCCAGGGAGGAAGACAGACGGGTCTCTGATGCTGCATGACTGCATGCCCCGCTGCACCCACATGCCAACCATGCAGACGTGCAGTCTATACCAGTGTCACAGCTAGTGCTCCATCACCAGAAACTCAACCACAATCTATTCTTTACTATTACCAATGGTACTAAATTTAGCCATTTCTCTTATTTCTCTTCTCTGTTTTGTAAATACAGCTTACTGGTATTGGTTATGTTGTATATCAGGACATTGTAATTTTAATTAACACAGTAATGCAGGGAAAAAGAAAATATTTTGTACAACCAATAATTATTTTGAATGCTTGAAATAGTTTGTGCACTGTCCAAACTGCAGTTTCTAAAATTTTAGGTATGTTAAATTTTTTATTAATTTTGTTAATCTTTTTTTTTTATTTTATTTAAAAAAATATTAATATGAAGATTTTTTTTATTTAGTAAAACATTTTATTGTTAAAAGTTTGTCAAATATTTTTGAGTCTTAGACCTTTTTGTCAATATATAGTTTGTCATGATTAGATTAGAATTCAGCTATGAAATATTAAAGTAAATAGTGAAACAACATAAGTGTTCCTCCTGATAAACGGTGACAGTTAACAGGATAATATTGCAACAAATTGCTCCCTCTCAGTGTTCAAATGGCTTCAAGACATGACAAAATATTTTGTTAGAAGTCTGAAAAAAGCTTTACTTAAACTTTAACTCATTTACCAAATGCTGAACGCTTGATATCTAAATGAGAGGTAGGGATAATTTATTTGTCATCCATTGTGAATCAATGCATTTTAAAACCGATTTTTTTTTTCTTATTTTCCTTTTTCGTCTCTTTTTCAATCTGTTCTTAGCCTCATTTGGCCTAATCCGGGTACCACAGAGGGTGGGGTGGATGTTGGTTGATGGTAGAGCAGAATGAGAGGACCATGGGTACTCTTATGGTGCTTATAGTGCTCCCAGTGGATTATGGGTAATGGCACTTACCAGAGAAAATGAGCTGAATATACAGTATGTACATTCCCTGATACATATATAATGTAAGAATATTTTACCATTGTTAATTTTTATTTCTGTAGAACCAGAATCTTTAGTCTTATAAATATGCTTTTACAGTTTTTAAGGCGTATACAGTATATATTAAAATGAAGTATATAGGATGACCTTGGGGAAATGGATGCCTTTTGACTCGGGAGCCCCAGTTCGGTGAATCTGTAACAGATTGGTGCCAGATTGAGAGACGCGCTGACAGGGGTCAAGAACTTGCGGGGCTGTCCTACTCCTCAAGGATACTTATTGCATGTTAGCACATGACATCTGCCGTTCAGCAACAAACGCCATGAGGCTTAGGGCACTTCATCAAGCACTGTGCACGGGTCCCTAATTAATGGAATTAATGTGGAATTTGGTAATTCCTTAAGATTTCTCCTTCTAGGCAATTCATCTGTATCCTGCTATTCTCACCTCTGACCCCGGCTGTGTGACCTTAACATTAACATTATATAAACTGCAATCATTTGCAAAACTATATCTGGTAGGCTCTTAACATGTAAAATTTGGAAGAATTAAATTTTTGTTTTTGTGATGAAGACAACAGATGAAGACAGCTTAGGTTTCGCCTCTAACCTGATAAGCGTTGAACCAATCATGTTGGTTGTGAGGAAAGACAGATAGTTGCAGATATAAGTTGATAATCCATTTGAAAGATTGCTCTTTCCTTTTCCCTTCACCAAGATATGAACCATATGCCTCATAACATATGTGATTATTTTTGAGATGGACGATTTTAATAATCCCTGAGTCTGATTTAATATCGCAACTATTATTCAAATCAAAGGCAGATTTTGTTTTCATTGTTCTTTTTTAATACTCTTATGATTTCTCCTTATCACTTTCAGAAAAGTGCTCTGCCAGTTAAAGCTAAACCCCTCCTGTCTTCCCCTTGAGGACTGGGGGGTGAGCTGGTGGAATTATTATTATGAAAAAAATATACTGTCCAAGCACTATTCTAATCTATATCTGTTTAGCTGTGTTTGTCTGGTCTGTCATTCCAAAACATCAGTTCTCTCTGACTGTACATCATGTACAGTCATTAGTCTGATGAGATACACAGTTCCAGTTAAAAGTTTAGACACAATGACAAACATGTTTCTCACAATCTTACACATTTTTTAATCTATAAATTTAAATTTCAATGCTTGAAATTACTTTTGTAAACAAAAATGATAAGTGTAACATTAATTTTTTTAAAGAAAAATGTTTTTGAAATGGATAACTTAGACCAAATAATAAATTAAAAGCAGCCAGTAAGAGTCCAGCTTAGATAGAAATTCTTCAGTGCTGTTTGAAAAGCTTCCCAGGTTAATACCTCAAGAAGCTGAATGACAAAATGCCAATAGTATGATTTTACACATTCTAGACAAAGTGTGACTACTTTTGAAGATGCTAAAATATAACACAGTGCTAATTTATTTTGGATGCTTTTATGCCCAGTGATCTCTATTATTATGCATAATGAAAAGTGCAGTTACAATAATTTTGACAGATTTGAAACATGTCTTGCATGTCGCATGGCGTGGCCTCACTTCATGTATGAGATTACGATTTAAGGCTCTAAGACGACCAGACTGCAGACTTCAGACATTAGAGATCATTAGTGCCCTTGACTAATTTTAAAAAACTTTAATCCCACGACTACCCGTTGTTTACATCTCTGAATTAGGTTAATCTACAAGGAGGCCTATTTGCATAAATGTGCATTTTTGAATAATTAGTGGGCCAGAGGCGGTGAATATGGTGTGATTGGCGGGGGTGACGCGTGGCCAGACTATTGTTGCCCCCTTATCTACCATAAACAATGGACCAGCTAAACAATTAAAAATAAACTCAGTTAGGTCTGGTGTTTATAGGGCATTATGAAGATGACCCAGGACATAATCACTGTCTGGATGTAGAATTATAGCAATTACTGCTATCGCTTACAATGTGCCACGCAAACATACATGTCCGAATCATGAAGCAGATCCTTTTTCATCTGCCAAATTACCTTGCTGTTAAACAATTAAAGCTTTTATTAAAATCTTTATCTTGCTATATGTAAAGATACATTTAAAATGAAAATGACAATGGCTTCCAGATGTATTTTACAAATTGATACACAGCAGTCTTAAAAAAAAACTGTTATGCCAAAAACTGAAGTTTGCTTTGTGCTTTAAAATTGCAGTTTTAGCATAATCCAGCTGCACAAAAATCAATTTTAGAACATTAGTTTGCCTGAATTTTAAAAGTCTTCCCAAGGGGCCGATTCACAACATAAGTGATTTACAGATCTAACTGACTGGCCAATTTTTCTTTTCTTTTGAGTGTAACTGATCAGATGACCTCTGATATCCCTTATGCCCCTGTGTTTTCACATTTACGTCTGTGTGTGTGTGGTTTTTGATTAACCCAGCTCGCTGAGTCCCATGTGGGCCCTTCCGTGCTTTTGTATTTATTCTCCAGAGAGAGAGAAAACCGCGTCCCAACGCCTCACACGCTCTTAGTAGCACACTTCTTCACACAATAAGCTATTTGCACGCGTGTGGGTGTGCTTGTTTGAGCTGTTTGCCTTTATTACTCTCAGAGGTCTGTAACAGATTCTAAAGATCCAACTCATTTTTTTCAGTGAGAGGAAACACATTTAATTTTGATTAACAATTCGTTTAGTCCCACAAAAAAATCTGTCCCGTTGGCATCAGGGCTCTGTTGGTGTATAATTGTTAAATTCTGCACTGATTCAAGTTTAATTAAAAATGTTTTAATGACACAGACACTATGTGCAACAGAAATTGTTGCTTATAAGGGTGCTTACTGTAAATATCAAAACTTAAAGCTTTTCTTTTTCTTCCAGAAAGAGGGTCTGTACTGTATTTGGAAACAGGACGTTTAAAAAATCCATTGGAAATGAAGCAAGCATTCATTTTGAGGATTGCACAGCAACAAAAGGCAAACCAATTTCTAAAACAGAGAAAATAAATTACTAAATCTCAGATTTTTGCATCCACAGATAAGCTGCCAGTGGAGCTACAAATACAAAAACCTAATCTCAACATAAATTATTTACCACTCGTGGATGAATAGTTCTCTGGTGTAATTGCGATTCATGGCATTAATGTAGCATACGTTCCAAAACAAAAACGCTCAGCGGCTTACAAAATATTACCCTGTCAAAAACGTAAATCGCCGCTTTTAGTAAGTTACAAATTTTGTGCACAAATGCTTGTTAAGCCTGTTCTCCTCTAATACAGCAAAATGATTATCTGGCTGCTCTCCCTTTGCATGTTTGAAAGCACCCGAATGGACATCTGCATCAGTTTTTCATTATTGTTATTATATAAAAGATTATATATAGGGTTGGGATGAGGGCATTTCATTTTGCTTACAAATAATATATGTTTCATTTTGTCCTGATTCAGGACAAATGGGTTACAGCTTGTTTGCTTGTTTCACAGCAGCTGACCTTGATGGTGCAGATTTCTTCTGTAGCTTTTGGTCACTGAATATCTTCGACTGCTAAGTAATCGTAGACTCATAGCATGATCGGGGATCATCTAGTGCTGTGGAGGTTAAAGCAACAAGTGTAATAGCATCAGGAAGTTCTTGTGATAGCTGGAAAGAGTTTAAGTGGTGGTGTGTCGTGTTTTTGATGATTACAAATCAGCCAAAATCTGTACTGACTCTGTGAAACATCTGGAGATCTAAGAGCCCAGATGTTTGCACAACAAACGCAATAAGACCTCCAGCTCTAGTAGACACACTACCTAAGTGTTAAGGATATGAGATCTGCCTAATGTTGTCAGGGGACAAAGAAGCATTAATGACCACCCCTGCATGACAAAGGGGATTTATGAATACAGTTATTTTATAAGATATTTTCAGATTGTTTGATTTACATTTATGCATTTCAGTCACAGATGCTATATCAAAATGTATTCATTTTATCAGCCTGTTATATTAAATTGATCTGCTAACTCCCATTCGGTTGGCAGCCAATAGGCTGTTTGTCATAGGTGGTGGGTGTCGGGCCCGCGCGTGCGGCATCCCGCTCAGAATTAGGGCACGTGGCATGTCTATTAGTCAAACAAGCTCCATGTGCCGCGCGCCACGGCCAGAGGAAATTAGAGCAAAGAGCGATTTTTTGACGTTACGCTCTTTAAGAGATTAATAATCTTGGCGGTGGAGATTCGACTGGAAATCTTCTCTGGAGAATAATGAGCGGAGAAACATTTACTGATTAGTTTAATCCGGGATTATCCTATCTGATGACACCATGAAACCCAGCCTTGTAATCTGGCCCTTAAAATAACATAATTTATTTCCTCGCTTTACGGCAAACGGTTTTTAAGAGTGTTGTTCCCTTAAGTTACTTAGTTGCATGTTATTATATAAAGGGGTTTGTCTGTTTCTATTGAGTTCCGCTTCATTCAGTCTATCAAATGATAAATAGTGGTATCAGAAAAGCAACCTGAATCAACACCCAAATTTAGTTTACCCCAAAACTGGAGCTAATGAATGTTTTCGCATCTATTGTACAACAATTGTGTGCTTCTGAATATTTATATTTTTAACATTATTCACATGCATTGATATATTTCAACCTGGTTGGTCAACAGACAGAATGCAGTTTAAACAAAAATGCATTTAATGCGTAAAAATATTAAAACCCGTTTGTTAAGATCTATATGAGGACATTTACTGATATTATATGTTGCTAATAAAGTTGAAAAATGCATTTATTCGTAATGTATTCTTAACCAATATAAATTACAACAATACCTAATCAAATTTTATAATTATAATAATAAATTTAGTTGTATTATTATTGTTGTTATTTTTCTTATTATTAATCATCAGTTTTGTTTTCCTAATGGTTCTCCGTAATCTCTTCCCCTTTTTGCATATTATCAGAGTTTATTTACCGTCATGTTACATTAGATACAGTTATGAGGATTATTTTCGAAACATCTCTCTTAACTGGCAGTTAAAAAGCTGGAGTCTAAAAGCAGATTTCGCCGAGTCGAGCTCTTTATATGACAGATTAATGTAGTAAACGAATTTAATGGATTTCATTTAATTATTTTGAGTAAGGCGATTTTCCTAATTGCTTCTTTTTTAGATAAAAATGTTTGAGATGATAAGCGTTTTTACTTTTATTAAAAAAACACCTGTTGTGACCTTTGACCATCTTGACCTGCCAACATTACTGTACATTTGACCGCATTTAGGGAACTTAATTTTCTCGTATTACTTGACGCAAACCGACGAAATAAAGCAGATTCTGTGAACACGTCAGAACAAATTATGTTGTTTTATTTCAGTGTCTGTCTAGACAGGAAATTTACTTGATGGTCGTATTACAAGCTCTAATTACAAACTTTAGTTTAGTTGAGTGAAAGTGTGCGTGAGGACACGTGTCAGTCATGGTGCAAGAATATAAAACTTTAGAATGGCAAAAACTATATTCGTTTTTCATTTAAAAACTAAAATAAACAAAAACTAGTTAATTACCATACATATTGATTTTTTTCTAATCTTATTGAAGGGATGTTATTTTATTGATTCACTTTTTTCAAAATACAATGTTAATGTGTGCGTGTAAGTACAGAATATATCATTTTTAACATTATAAAAAAAATATATAATTAATAAATAATTTAAAAAACTATAATTCTCACTCTAAAAATATTTTCTAATTTTAATTTGTCCATATTGGGTTAAAAACAAATATTTTTATTTTTGTTAACCATGCAGTGTGCATTTTTAAACAAAGAAATAATTTCGAACATTAAAAACATAACTGTATAAAATATCCCAAGTGATTTACAAACGAAATCTTTTTTGTCAGACTTAATAAAAGTTAATTGGCTTTTGAGTTGTTGTTTATGTAATGCAAAGGATCTTTTCTTAAACCACGGAAAATCTCAGTATTTTATAAATAATTAAAAATGTATTAAATTACTTTTAAATAAGAAGTAGATATTTATAATTTTTAAATGTAATAATGTTTTGATCTAAGTTATCTTGTTTAGTTTTCGTCATCATGTTATTAGTTCGTACATTCGTTGGGAATCGAAGCAATGTCATTTGCTTTTTGATTTGTTGATTTGGGCTATATTTAGATTCCCTATTCACTTCCAGATGAATTTTCACATTAACATTAAACATTTTACTAACTCACTTAACAAGTTGCCTTTATGTCGAGAGTCTGCGCACAGTTATGAGTGAAATCTTCCATATAAAGAGAAAAAAACTACTTAGGACCAATTCAGACTGTGGAGGAAAATCCTTATCGGATTAAAGGGAAAATTGGTGGCAATTAATCCTTTGTGATTGAAAAAGGGAAACGCCTCCTCGTGGTAGACATATCTACAGTTTAATCTGATTGGACGATGCAGTGATCCGCTGGATAGGACGGAGGGATAAATTGTCCCGCCAGACCGCTAAACCGCCCACCAGCCTAAACTCAACAAAGAGAAAGTGTCTTTATACAAACAGCCATCATGACGGGAAGAGACGAGGCAACAGACGAAAAACCTAAGCTTAAACTTTATCCATCTTTTGGAATTGACAAATCACGTCTCAATGGATCAGGGTTTAGGTCCAAAGGGTTCGCCATCACAGATCTACTGGGTCTGGAGTCGGAACTTCAGCCCCATCAGTTCGGTCCTGGAGCAGGTGCTAACGGAGAAGCGCACAGCGCGGGAGTTGGAGGATTTTCTTTCTCCGGAGGCTCTCTGCCACTCGGGTTAGGTTTTTTGTGCAGTTTGGCGGCACAGCAACCTCCTGGGACCCCGTGTTTTCTCCCGAGTCATATCCCACTTCTGCAGTCAAGGACAGAGAGCCACTTTATGCAGAATTTGGAGCAACAGCGGGACGCATATTCGGGTACATTTCCTTTAACTTTTTTATTTGAATGGGATTGTTCAACTGTTCACAGAAGCTTTTGCTGAAGTGGACCACGCGTTCCGCTTCCTTTTTTGGAATGGAAGCATATAATATATAATTAAAAAACATGCATTTTAATCTGTTTGTTATTTTCAAATTGTTCATTTGATTTGTTATTAACATTAAAATATAACAGTGATTACTACAACAATTTTATAACAAAGTCCAAATCAAAATGATAATAAAATAAATAACAAAGTGAATGTTTATGTAGGCCTAATCTTACAATTTCATGCAATTCTCTTATATATCAGCAAACAAATCATAGGTCTCGGCCATAATTTTACACCTGTCAAAGTTTCGTATTTCTTTTTAGAAAAATGCATTTCATTACAGATGACGAGTGTCTTTCTGGCGATCGCAATGATGGGAAAAACGCAGCGAATTCCCAAAAGAGGAAGAAACGAAGGCACAGGTATGTAGAAAGTTACCTGTCAGTAATAAATGATGGTAATTCCTGTTTACTTTAGTAAGGATTTATCGACAGTTTGTCTCATTTCCATTTTCAGGACAGTGTTTACCTCACATCAACTTGAGGAGCTGGAAAAAGCCTTCAACGAAGCGCACTATCCAGATGTTTACGCAAGAGAAATGCTGGCTATGAAGACAGAGCTGCCAGAGGACAGAATACAGGTCCGAATCTCATAATCATTGACAACAATTCCCCGTTTTTTGTTATCACCATCTCTCTCTCAGATAGATAATTGTCAGGTTTCCCTTTGGACAGGTATGGTTTCAAAACCGCCGTGCCAAGTGGAGGAAAAGGGAGAAGTGCTGGGGTCGCAGCAGCGTTATGGCGGAATACGGCCTGTATGGTGCCATGGTCCGACACTCTATTCCACTTCCAGAATCCATCATAAACTCCGCCAAGAATGGGATGATGGGCTCGTGCGCTCCCTGGCTTCTAGGTGAGCCAGCAGGTGGTTTTGCTTTATAATACTCAGAGACTCAAATATGTATTTGATCACTTGAATACATATCTGAGGTGTCTTGTGAAATGTTCGTCTGGTTATGTCCATAATGTTATTTTAACTTAAATATTTGTTCATGGTGGCCTCAAATTAAACTCAAACTATAGGTTTTAAACATATCTGATATGTGTTAACTGTATATATATATATATATATATGCATAGATGTTGTGTAGGTTATAATTCTTTTTTATAATGATCCTTGTCTTTGTTTTTTAGGAATGCACAAAAAATCATTGGAAATTACCAAAAAAGCTCCTGGCACACCTGACTCTACACATTCCGATTCGTATTCAGAGGAACACAAGGAGAAAGACAGCGACACCACATGGTCAAGGGGAGGCAATGGCGCAGACGACGAAGACATGGCGATAGATCTCTCAAGCACTTCGAAACAAGAGAGTAAAAGCACTTTAAAAAGATCACCACCTCGCACAGAAACAAGCAGTGATTCTGAAAACGACAGTTAATTCTGCACTATGTGAATGTGGACAGTTTCAAAGAGAACAAAAAAGGACTATCAATTTATAAAACCTGATGTCTCTCATGTCAAACAATGGTTTTGTCTTTCAATGTTCCTGTGTTGTTGTTTTAAGATTTTTTGGTTGTTGTTTTTCCAAATATTTATATAATACTAGTGACTAATGTTTCATTAAATTATTTATCTTTATTGTGTAAAAAAGGATTTATGTAAAGTGTCAATTACCAGAACATGTCTAATGTTGGTTTGAAGGTGAAAAAGTTACACAATTTTTCTTAAATATGTCCTTAATTTTTCTCTTCGTCAAAAAGTCACAGACAATGGTGACCACTTGTTCACCACATTGTGAATGTCAGAATATGTTTTCATTGTAATACTGTATGATACAGTGTGCAGAAAGTTTATTCTGTATGTCTGATGGAGAGATTTGATGGATTCTAAAGCACTTTACCTGCTCTGATGATGGATGTTTTACGATCATCAACAGAACAATGCCAGCAAAAACTAATCCTTATCATGACAAAATAAATATTTTATGCTTTTGATTCCTATTGCTGTTTTCTTTATTTGTTTTACCAGAAATAGTAGCTACATAGTGGTGTGATTAAAAAAGACCTCATAAATTACTGATCAAAAATTACTGATCAAAACAACCAGGCCAGTCATCAACTGCTTAACACACTAATACATCAGTACATATTTTAACAAAGCAATAAACACAATGTTTTGTTTATCATATGCCCAACTGTTATGTTTGGCTGTTAAACACTTTCAACACAGTTGAAATTATAACACAAATATTTAATTGTTTAATATAAATGTTTAGCTTTAAAATCACATCATAAATTATATTTGTTGACATTATTAAATCTTTTTTAAATGTCACTTCATGACCTAGAAATGTGGAACAATGTAAAAAATAATCCAGTTTAAATATACACAAAATGAATCATTGATTTGAATATAATTATGAGCTCCATATTAATATTCTGTAAACTACTACTCTAATGTCATTTTGGATTTATAAACAATTTCATGGCATTCATTATTGTTTTAGCCATAATCTCAATAAAATGACATTAGAAAAGTAATTGTTTTGTTAGGGTTTAAAGAGAAAGATAGAAAAACAGATTAGCAGAGGAAAGTGGGCTTGAAAACAGGGATTAAAAACACTTCAGCCAGAGTCGAGCTTAGAACCTGGGAATTAATCTATTAAAATATTATTATCAATCACTGCTTATCTCAATAATCTTTTTGTGCCAACTGCCCTTAACAAAATAACAATTTTAGATGATGGGTCCATTTTAAATTGTTATGGTCAAGGGAAGTAGTTAATCCTGCCTATTGTTGGAAATGACTATTAATGCAAAACAAAATTAAATAACCTGATTTTAGGGCATACCAAAGGACAGTTATATAAACTTTGATAGGTGTATTCAGTTTCACTCTGAACAGGATTCAACACATGCTAGAAAAATATTAAATGCAATTTGAATCTTAATGTAACCTATATTTTGCCTTGACTTTGCCTTTACTTTATATTATTATCAGCCGTCCAAAGCAGAACACAGACAAAATGCTTAGAACATACTCTGAAAACAAAAATTGTTCTGGCTAGATGGGATTAATCTCAGACAAGCATAACTATGAAAATTAGCCATGTTTGTACTCCCTGGAACATCTGTGTGTGAGTGTGTATGAGAGAGAAAGTGACGGCTGAAGCTATTGGCAGAGGCCAAAGCTGTGATTGTTTATGATAATGGTGAAGAGAAAACATCATGTGCCCTGCTAATTTGTAAGTAGCTTACAAGCGCAGAGAGCTCCAAACATACAGATGTACACTTGGCACACATCAGTGCTTTGGTAGGCCCTCTGGAATTACATATCTGAACAAAGCTGATTTGGTTCAGTGTTTCCTAATGAAGTTGACAAGGCTGCATGATGCAAGAGCATTTGGCTTTTCACTGCATTGCTACAACACTAGTAATGGTGGAAATGTTTTTGTGGATTTGCAAATTAGAGGTTTTTGCTGTATATACATATTCACATATACCTTTCTAAAGATGTGATGGGAATATTAGCCTATTTAAAAGAAAGTGGGCAGAATTTAAGCCACAGATAAACAAGCTGATTATTTTCAGCAAGTAAACATGTGACTTACATGGCACAGCACAGGATATCGGCAGTAATGCTGTCTGATATGTTGTTTATTGGGATGAGCTGTAATTTGTGATTAGCGCACAGAACATCTGCAAACTGCATCAAAAATGAATTACAGTAATCCCTCACTACTCATCCTAAAACAGTTTACTTTATGCATTTTTTCAAGTTATTATTCCCTGTTTTGCATATATATATATATATCACATTTTTATATATAACCTGAAACTATATATAATTCAGATTTTATTGATTATTTTATTTTATTTTAATTGATTCATAATTTTGAAGTCACCAGCACATGGTGTTTCCATGGCAACATGTCATTCTTTAGTAAACATCGCTGAGGCAACTGTATATCAGAAATTTGGGTAAAGTTTAAATCTACTCACCAACAGATAAATACAAATTAAATACTCTTGTGCTACCCACATTTGATAACTTTAGTTGAGGATAATCTCACAGAATCAACCAAGAATTCATTGAAACAGCGTACAAGGACTTTTATTTTGAAGTAACACTCCTGCATGTCCGCAGTGTCATTGCTGTTGCCTTCACATAATCAGGCAGAAAAGAGAAGCGTAGATCTGATGGCTTTGAAAAGGATTCAGAAGGTAAAAGATGTATTTTAAACAGAATAAATGTCTTTAAAGTATGTTGTGTTATCGGGGATCCAACAGATTTACGCATGTCTGATATATGTAGTAATCTCTCATCTTAAATTACTATGAAAAGTCGATAAGTATTTATGTTTCTCGGCCAGATGAAAAGAGCTGGATGTCGAGAACAAAGCGAACTCAAGTCTTATCAAGATTATTATATTACATTTACAGTATTTTTATCAGTACGCCATTGCATTGATTTATAATGTCGAAGATCGTTTGCATTACCTGTAATAATTAGATCTTTTTTAAACAATAATAAATTGTCAAACATCTTAACGGACAATAATACCTATATTATATATATTTATAATTTTTAAATATATTTATTTAATGTTTTTATATTTATATATATTTTTTATGTATATTTAATTTTATTTTTAAATATATTTATAATTTAAAAAATAAGTATGTGAATGATGTAACCCTGTTTTATATTTCTCAAGGCTCTAGAAACTCGTAAAATAAATTATATTCTTGTTAATGTTTTGGAGGCAAAAAGATGTTTAGAAGGTTAGACCTTTTTGAAAACTTTGATCTTTGTGGATCACAGTATTTTGGGTTGTTAAAAATGTGTGTCAATTAATTTGTAATGGTTTTCTATTACAATGTGATGTTTGTTGTGATGATATTATAAATGTATCTGTGAAGCACAGAGAGTTTCTGTATATGCTGTTTGTAGGAATTACAGGACTTGCAACGGGATCCACCCTCGCAATGCTCAGCTGGACCACTTGGAGAAGACTGTAAGTGTGTTTGCAAACTATCAACTCTGTGACATAATGGACATAAATGCTCTGATGTACTGGACATGTTGATCTTTTCACTAAATTGTGTTTTCCCTTACAGTATTTCACTGGCAGGCAACAATAATGGGTCCAGTAAGTATGCATGACTATGTGAGGTTAATATTTATTGGATGGCTTAAACAAATAGGCATATTAGTTTCTTTTACACTCTCTCTCTCTCTCTCTCTAGGGTGATAGTCCATATCAGGGAGGTGTTTTCTTCCTCACAATCCATTTCCCAACGGATTACCCCTTCAAACCACCAAAGGTGAGTGAGTCAGTTTGCACCAGCTCCATATGACGTCAAGATAATGTATTTTTACGATCCATGTCACTATTTTGCTTTGACAGGTTGCCTTCACAACAAAAATCTACCACCCAAACATTAACAGTAATGGAAGCATCTGTCTGGATATTCTGCGCTCCCAGTGGTCACCTGCCCTCACTGTATCCAAAGGTTAAAGTTCATATATAAACACACACACACACACACACACACACAGCAATATATCATGACAGACATGACTGGAGGGAAAAAAACTTTTTCTACATTGAGAACAACTCTCAGTTTTTGTAGGAGAAAGTCTCTTGGTATTGTGCTGACATCAGCAACAGGTGCTAATACACCTGATATTAACCACATTGAGTAAACGGATCAGATTTCATCACTTACAAAATGACAGTACGTGCAGTCAGGCCTGAAGATTAGATTTTAAAATCAAATCAGATTTGTGTGCATGTGTATGCCAATATAATAAGAGGGATGACAGAGGTAATTCAGTAGAGAATTTAAAGTAATAAAAGAAAGTTTAAAAAGCCTGTTTGCCTGTCATGCAGATCCAAGATTGCATTGAGCACTGTGTGTGTTTATGCAGAATCATTTGTGGCTGTATAAGTAAACCACCCCACTGTTTTCTGATGTTGTTTTTGCAGTTTTATTATCCATATGCTCACTTCTTTGTGACCCAAATCCAGATGACCCTTTAGTTCCAGATATCGCACACATCTACAAATCAGACAAAGATAAGTAAGTAACCTTGTGTATGGTTTACTTTCAGTGTTTTTGTTGAGATCTCTTTTTTTTACTGTCAGGCAATGATGGACAGTTAAGAACGTGTTTCATTCTGTCTTTTAGGTATAACAGACTGGCAAGGGAATGGACTCAGAAGTACGCAATGTAACTGGATGGCAATATTTTGACATTGTTGCACATGGACATTATTACTGCACACAACTCTGCGACATACCTTAACAGAGACTGAAGAAGTTTACCAACAGAAGAACCTCACACACACACACACAAATATACACATACACCTTAAAATCATTATTCAGGAGACCAAGTCACTTCCTGTTCCTGTTCATAGCGGCATCTGAAAGAACACTACCTGTCATTTAACGCAACAACAACATAACAACAAATGTTCTTTTATTTTCCAATGGATTAGTTACTTTTTTAGTAAATTTTATTGTATAGAAATAATGAACAAAACTGAATTGTTTTTATTGTTTTTGCATTAAAAGATGTTATAAAAATGTTTCACGTGTTTTGTTTAATGGGGATGCTTGCATTTTGTAGTCTTGTATGAGTCTCTGAGACAGGAGTTTGTGTATTTGTGAGAGATGTGTGTATTTGTGGTCTTGGAAATGGTTGGTTGTTGTTCAATATGATACCACATATTGTACACGCCGATACAGACCAGCAGGGGGGGATATTTATCGTTTTATTCACATCATAAAAACCTACTGAACTTTTGGCACTTGAGAAGTTCCGTAGTTCTAAAACTCAAACTTTTTATCTCAAGTTATCCAATTTAATCCCTTACAAAAAATAGATCTTTTAACTCTGGCTGCGTGAATTCAGAAATATAAGCGCTCAAATGACGTCAGACGCGCGTTTAACTGCGCGCGTCCCGGGAATACAGGAGGCGCGCAAATTGTATGTTGGGAAAGTTTGGGAGGAGAGTGGGCGGTCATCCTAACACGTGAACGCTCCCACAGGAGCACATCCATCCATCTCCTCCAACTATAGTGTGTAGTCCTGGAGCCAGAGAAAAAGTGGAGGGGAGAGGAATTTAGGGGCAGTTACTAGCCAGAGGGGCTTTAAGGGACTTCAAAGGGAGAATAGGGAAAACTTACTTTAGGATCGGGATGTTTTTCTCCTAATGTTGCCATTACGGCTCGCCTCTTGCACATATAAACCTCGTTTAGTAAGTTTGGGATACTTCTAAGGCGCAATGGCTGACCAACTGACTTTCATGAATCACTCGGATCAGGGCTCCAGCAGCGAGCGAAGCGACGACTCACCGTCTGCCGTGTCTGAGGATGATTCGAGCGGCCACTGCTGCCACATCTCGCCGCCTGACCCGGACTGGACCGAGGAGAGGTTTCGAGTTGACCGCAAAAAGCTAGAAACTATGTTACTAGGTATGCTAACTTTAAAACTTTCTTCATGTGCTGGCAAGATGTTGTGATGTTTTGAAAAGGTTTTGGGAAAGATGTTGCAGTGCTTCCGCCGAGTCACACAAACAGCTTGTGTTACAAAATAACATCCTCAACGTTGCAATATTTCATTGAAGTCCATCTTTAAAAATATATATAATTAAATATTATGTTTATATTATTAATGTGCATATTTTTTTATTTGGGTTGTGTAGGCCATATGGGTCAGCTCAGTTTGATGTTTTATTGTGGGTAAATACAAACCTAATAAATAGCACATGAAATTGTAATCAACATTGCTGATCTTTCAAGTGCATTCACTGTCCGAGTCTTATCACAAACATGAGTTTGTATAAACATAATAAGGACATCCCATAGTCCTTCATTTGTTTTCATACCAGGCTAATGATTTTTCCATACTTGGCAACCTTTTTCAAACTTAACCTTTATACTGAACTATTGACATTATTAGAATTAAGGCAAAACATAAAATGTCCTCCCAAGTCAGTTGCACTAAATTTGTGAGGATATTTTTAAATATTTGGCCCTCACAACAAGTAAGTGTTGCCAAACATGTGAAACACACAAACACACACACACAAACACACACACACACACGCACATTCTTGTGGTTCAATCAACATCATGTAGTTAGTGCTCATAACTCACAACTGCATCATATTCTTCAGTCTGCAGACACTGGAAGTTTTACTTTAGTGCAGAATAATGATCATTTAAGTTTATTACATTTATTTTATCGCAGTGTAAGTACAGTTGGTCAGCATTTTGAATATTGAAAAAGTGGTGCCTGGAAAGTTTTCTTTTCCTATATGGATATACAGTAACTAGTAAACATAGTTTTTGTTATATTTGTAATGAAACCATGGTATTCATGGGTTTATCCTATTATAGTAATCATAGATTATCCATGGTGTTTGTAGTTTAACTGCATGGTACTGTAATACAAATGATAATAAATCTGCCAAAAACCATGATCACTTCTTTTACTATAATAAAACTATGGTTAATTTTGCTGAAGGCTATTATAACAGGCCATCTACTTTACAGTGGTATGAAGTTTGGGACTGTGCAGCCAAACCACATTTGAATGGTCAAGGACATGGTGATGGTTGTGGGTACAGTAAATGTTATGCTTGTGGAGTTGTGTATGTGCATGCTGGTATGTGTTTGACTTTTGTTTCATTTCACAACGTTTATGTATACGTGCTTGGTGGAAAAGTTAAAAAACAGAGACCATCAATGTCTTTATGTGTGTCTTCATATGTGCAATTGCACGAGTGAATGCTCCCCTGATATGTAGGTTTCCAGGTCAGAGGTCATTTCAGGATGAAGAGAAACTTCCTAAATCGTAGATCTAGTTGTAAAACTATCTATTTTAAACGACAGTAGTCAACACCTCTTACATCACACTTAGTCATTGTTGGACCCATTTTTCCCACACCTATGATTAAGTGACTACCTCTTTGCTAACTGCATGACATCCAACATCTGGAGGTGTTTTAAATGACTTGCTCTGATTTGTCAGATGCAGTAAGTTGATGTGATCGTGAAGCCAGCTATGTGTGTTTTTGTGTGATGTTTATTGTGCGGTACAGTTTTAAGCCTCATTTCCAGGAAACTGGAGAGAGTTAGGGAAAGAGAGAGCAAGAAATGCTACTGAAATAAAAGACCAAACAGATACACAGAGGGAAGACCTAGTGTCCTCCTCTTCTGAATGTAGTCATTTTCGGCTGAAGTCAACCTTATTTTTAAAGACTTATTCAGAAAGACAAACGGAGAGAATTGGATTACCCGTGATTCATGTTTACGTAAGGGAATCTGAGAAGCAGTTTTGTCTGAAAATGCCTCAGATAGTCATGCAGCTGTGATGTGCAATACAATCGCATAAGTAATAAGACAAAATTGGAAGGAAAATGCATGCAATGCGTTTCATTGACTGTTTCTTTCTGTCTTTCTCTCACTTATTGGTCCTGTTGTAAGAATTTTATGGGAATAGTTTACATATTAGCATTGTATTTTTTTAACCCAATGGCTGTTACATCAAGCGTCTGGTTTCGATTAAAACACAAGAATGTGCACTTGCTTGACCCTGTTTTCTGAGTGATAAGGAATTTAGTGTTTGTTTTGCAGAGTTTATTCTGGTACTTTATGGAAATCATATGTCCCCCAGTGGCTGTTTGATCATTTTGGGTGTTTTTTGCTGTTTTCCTCTGTTGCAGCATGAGGTTAAACCATATAAGATATATTACCCATATTTCCAGCTTTTATATTTTTAAAACATCTCATACCAACCAGTTAGCTTCATGGCTTTTGTGTGTGCAGGTTGTGGATTTGTTGCCAGTTTCATTTTGAACAAAAGTTTGTGTTTCATTAATGTGTTGATGCGTGTCAATTCTTACATATGGGTTTTATTTGGTGAGTCTAAATTTGTCTGGCTGCATGTTCTGTGTATTTGTAATGGTGTATGTGTGTGTGTGTGTGTATACACATGCTGCATGTGGGTCTGGGTTTGTGAGTGAAGAAACAGGAAGTGCGTTCTGTTTTGGGAATGTGCTTATGGCTCAATGCTCTGTTGCCAGGGAAACACAGGTCTGTTGCCTTGGTTTTTACTTTAAATATGCATACATGCACAACTCTTGTAAATAATTGTTGGAGCATTATTCAAACATTTAATCTGGACATCTGTTTAAGCAATAAATTAAAATAAATAGGACACTGATTTGTCTTAGATATTATTGTCAACCGCATGTGGTCAATTTAGATTTTTCTTTGTATTTTTCTTTGCTTTGTAAATTGTATTGCTTGAAGGTTGCTCTTTATAAATCTGGTGATTTGATGTAGTTCTCAGTGGTGTTTCAAGTATCAACTCAGATGTTTCTGTTAAAATTGCTTAAGAGTATTAAAAATCTAGATTTGGTAAAATTTAAGAGTAATGTTTATTTTGAAATCTTCAATAATATTGACTTGGTTCATTCTTAAGATCTCTTCAGAAACTCTATGGAGAAATTTGTGAGATAACTAGGTCTTTTTCTCTTTGCTCTTATTTTAATCTCATTGATGTCTAGGAGAAATAACTGAGATATTAATATCTAATTTTTTCTTACAGCTTAATACAAGAGTTTAAGTAACAAAAATGTAAGAGTTTTTGGTCTGTTCCTTCAGAGAGAGCCATAAACTTCATATCTAACACACCAACGAAGTCAGATTTTAAATGCGATTTGAATGATGAATTTTCACTTTTTGGTCAGCTGTTCCTTTTTGTCAACAGATCTTCAAGCTCTTAATCTTAAATAAGTATATGTTTCTGAGGGACATTAAGCTTGTTTTCCATGACCAGATGTCTCACTTAGCCTTTAGAGCCTTAGTTTGCATTTGTTTAGTCTGCTGGTTTTCCCCACTTTTCACATCAACAATTTTGCAATAGATTGTCTATTCTACCAGTTCTGTATTGTATTCTGTATCAGAAGTTTGGACACCGTCTGAGTCAAGCTTGTATGTAGCATGATTTATGTTTCCTGCCGTGCAAGGTTTTCCGAAACCAATCACATTCCACTTCATCAGATGTGATGTGACATCACAGCAGATCTAATTACCGGATCCTGGCATCACCCTGAAACTTTAGAGGCAGATCGTGGATCAGTGTGTGTGATTTCTCACCCACGCTCCTGGATAATCCTGGAACTTCCCTTAAACTCCAGAATCCAGAAAAACACACTGATACAATTACACGGTTATATTCTTACACTCGCTTACTCAACACATTCCTAACACACATGCATAGTATACGAGAGCTATGCTATAATCAAACTGTGTGTGTGTGTGTGTGGCAAGGTTTTATTAAAGCACAAACTCAAAAGCTGAGTGGAGTTGTGACCCACATTCTTCACATGCGCACATACACGCATACGCTCTCACTGCATTTAACATTCTGTCTGGTTTGAGGCTTGCTATTTTCATCGTTTTCTTTCTACTGTAAGTCTGTGTGTGCCGAAGTATATAGATTGTTTATGTGGTTTGTGTCTGTTGTGGAGTATGAGACAGAGACACAGGCTATATGATTTTAGAGGAATTTCTAAAGTAATTTAAATGAGTGTAAAGACTGCATTCTTTTTATATTCCTTACAGTGTTTTTAGTTTGTGTCATCTAGTATGTCAGCCTGTGGTCCATTCCTCTCATAGCTTATTGTGTTGGTTCATATTGTTTTTGTTTGGTGATGGTATTTAATCCTAGATATGATTCTGTGTCAGATAGAAGGTTTGTGGCCAGTTTGAATGTTGTGTTTGAGCAGTTTAGTGGATGACGGCATCTTTAGCCTTTCTGTGGGGAATTTTGCATATAGACCGACATACTTGAGACAGATTGGTACAACAATAAAGTAATCTAAAGTTGAAGAATACATGAATAGAAAACAATAATTTGCTTGTTTTTTGTGTACTAAATAGATGTTCTGTATTCTAGTTTCCAGCACAAAGTTTATTGTCATGTACCATAAAGACCTACAGTATTTTATATTTCAGTCTTTCCTTTCAGTATTTAGCAACTTAGCAGGAGTTTGTGCAAAGAGGTTAGTTTGATAGAACTATAGATGTATTAAAGGTGCAGTATCAAAAAAAGTCATGTAATTATTATGGTCAGAGATCACCTGGAAAATAGTCTTAAAACTTTGTTAAATAAAATAAAAAATTAAATAATTAAACTACTAAAATAAATAAATAATATAATAATTAAATAATATAATAAATAATTAAATAAAAAGAATTAAATTAAGAATGATTAATTATTTGAATAAATTAATTTTTAACCAAATGTAATTGGATAAAAAATTATACATAGGCCTAAAATACTATAGAAATCTGTAGAATATGATCTCAGTTTTGTTTTCTTCTTATTAAACTTTCTATATTATAGAATTGTTTTTCTATATTAGAAATAAATAAACATGTATTTTAAATTTTTTTACGGAAATGTCTGCTGGTTGTTTTCGTCTGTCAGCATTAGGAGCAAATCCAGGTCAAATGTGTTAATCTCTCACATGGTGTTCTCATTATAGTCCAGCAGCCGTACATGTATCCCTGTTGCACGGATACGAAATTATCTAAATATCTTTGAAAAATGTTTTAAATTACAACATCTGATAGCAGAGAGGTGAAGTGGGCTTTCTCTGATTTCACAACTTTAGAGATTGAACTCCGCTTTCTGCTGTCCTCACTTCACCCCGAAGTACCAAACTCTGGGTCAGACACTGCTGAGGTTCATGTCCGTACACTTCCCACAATGTTATTAAAATGTATATGCGTAATATTATATACAAATAATAAGTAATAAAATGGTATCTAAATTAAAAAACTTTTGGATTTTTTTTTTGTCCGTTGCTGGTTATTTCAGATTTTTCTCTCCTCACACACATGCCAAAACAGACTGTTGAGAAATTGTGATAGTGCAGTTTTACTTTACCCAAAAGAATCTCTAAAGTTGCATCATTGCTGTATCAATCTCTGCCTTGCTCCGTGGACCAACTTGTGCATGAGGGCTGGATGATTGTTGAAGGATGGCTTAAAATCAAGGACTTTGGTGGACTGTAATTGTAGCTTTTCCTCTTAGTGTTTTGATGTGGAATTACTGGAATGACTGAATTTCATGGAGAGATGGGTGGATGTGCTTTTGTTTGTGGCATTAAGGGTAATTTGGAGGTTGAGATGAGAAGATTGTCTCATTTCCAAACCCTTTTTGTTTCCTTCCATTAGGGGTTTGTTATTTTGACCTCTCTATGAAATTTATATTTTAGCTTTAAAGGTAAAGCAAAGTGCAAGAGAAGGCTTGAAGATATTAGATAAATCACCCACTCTTTTGACATACACAAGATTGTTTAATTTTTTTCGATAGGACTTACTTAACCGAACATCTGGAGACCCAGCTTCCCACCAAAGCACACATATTCTCAGGTTTTCCCGTGAATCAAATGTGTCCACCACACACACCTGTGCTGAAAATCATTAGAAAAGTTCCTTAAAATCGCACTTTAATGGCTTTGTTACATTTTTGAGTGCTTTGGTTTTAAAGGTGAGCTTTAACACATGTTTTATGTGCACAAGCCACATTCACTGCTGTACAAGCTGTGGGTAGATTTATGGGGTGTTGTTTTGTGTTGTTTTGTCATCTACAACTCATAACTGTAAGCTCATATACAGCTTTTTGCCTGCATGTGTGTTGTTATAGCGTTAAAAACAAGCATGTGAATGACATTTTGTTTTTTCTGCAGGCTGTCTGGTTTATGTGTGTGTCTTTATATTTTTATTATAACTATTTTTAAAAAGATATTTTTTTGAGAGTTTGGTGTGTGTGTGTGTCCAGATAAAAGTACATACATGTTTAAACTTTGTTGAACAAAATAATCATGCGTTTTTAATCCTTATGTGATTTTCTCTTTTTCTCACGCAGCAGCCAGTGAGGGGAGGATAAATGGAGGAGAGGATTTTTTTCAAAAGGTGAGACTGTCCAACTTGTCAGCATAATATATGACTTTCTGTTCTATCCCATGCATTCCACTCTGTGTTGGTCATTTTGTCTCAAAGTGCTTCTTCTGTATCTTCTTTCTTTTTTGTAAAATGTTAAATACTTGCAAATTCAGCATTCAGCAAATGCGGAATAGATGTAGATCCTGGAATATGGAATATGAACACAATTATCCTCTTAAATCAAATGGCATACTTGTGTTTTCAGTGTGTGTTTGTGGGTTTCATTGGAAACAAGATATTTAAACACAAAAATCAGATAAATCTGATCAAAGCTTATATAAGTATCAACTTTAGAAAGTTAATTACCAGCAGTAATAATTGTAATCAGTTTCAATCAATTGTCCCTTTTTAAGTTTCTAATACACACAGATAACGAGGCCAATGAAATCATCAGAATATTCTTGGATTAGGTCAGATGAATGTGGTTTGCTTACAGTCTGTCTCCAGCTGTACTCCGGTTGCAGTTTTAATTACTTGTTTCTGTCCTCACGTGCACTTTCTCTTTGCATGACCGATCTAGAAAGCCTTGGAAATTAGTGTTTTTTTATTTAGTGTATCAAAATTAAACAAAAACTAAACTATTCTCTAAAGTGAGTGATGTCATTCTAACTGGTTTCCTATATGACATCACACTTTTGGTCAGTAATTCCCTGTCTGTATCTCTTTGCCATCTGAATGTTTGATGACTTTTCCTGTTCTCATTTTGCCCTGTCCTGTGCTGTCTCTGTTTTGGATTCATAAGATGTAATCACAGATAGGGGAGTTGCAGTAATGCATGTGAATAATTTAATTTTGTTTTAACACCAGTAATGTATTTATTTAGTAATTCTACAACGCTGGGCTGGTCTGAACAGAAACAAGCCTTTGTACCTATACATACAAAACCAGAGCAGGCGTTTTTCAGTAACCGTAACCATACGGAGAAAACCACAGACATTTTTAGAAATTATTTATTATTTAAAATATTAGAAAAATGAAAACACTGTTGCACCCCACAAAGGCTCAAATAAAATTGTTATATTAAGTGAATTATGGCTGGGAGGCTTAACACTTTTGTTATTCAGTAATTCAAGACTTATGTTGCTGATATCTCAGGTTCAAATCAAGTGCATTGCTATTACTGCAATTCTTCGTGTTAATTTGCTTTCCACTATGAGCCCATCTTACAGATCTGTAAATTAACCGCAAGTCCTGTAATGGTGTTGTGTTTTTATTGTACACACCTGTGCGATTTAGCCTCTAGTGAAAGTTAATGCATTCCCACTTCTCTCCTCCCTCATTCCTCCTTACACCTCTTTTCTCTCCTCGCTCATTCCTCCTTACACCTCTTTTCTCTCCTCGTTCATTCCTCCTTACACCTCTTTTCTCTCCTCGCTCTGCCCCTCCTCAGCTGAAACAACAGAGGAAACAGGAAACAGATCACTTTTGCACAGGCACTCTCATATACACATCATTTGTAAAATATAAACACCCTGCTCTCTGCTTTTTAATGACTTAATGAACATCAGAGTTCGTGTGACTTGTCCCCAGTGCTTCAAAGCTGCTGCCGTCTGAAATTTAGACTGTATATGTTTCTCTGACAGAACGATATTGGGTGTGGGGGAATAGTAAAGGAGAATTTCAATGTATATTTAACCCAATTTACTGAAATCGTCTGACCCATTTGAGAGGTATGTGCTGGTCCGTCACAAAAACAAACCGCAAACCCTAAAACTGCTGTGTGGTCTGTCAGAAATCTCCATCATCTGCTGTTCAGAGCCAAAGA
Organism: Beaufortia kweichowensis; assembly: GCA_019155185.1. Lineage (NCBI taxonomy): Eukaryota > Metazoa > Chordata > Actinopteri > Cypriniformes > Gastromyzontidae > Beaufortia > Beaufortia kweichowensis. The sequence continues at coordinate 12,327,246 of CM032805.1, forward strand.
AAGCAGTCACGAAAGAAAGTGAGAGTAGGTCAATAATGAAGCTGTACAGAACATGCAGCAGCGTGGCAGCGAAACACAAACACGCAGAATGGAAATTGGAACTGGATCTTTGCCTGTACAAACTTTCAGCACTGTTCACCTTTTTGTCCCTGTCTAAAGTGTCCAGTTCCCCTTTAGCAGTTAATTTGTGTCTCTATTTGATTCAAGGTCGTCAGTGTAGAGTGGTCCGACATGACATGTTTTATTGTTTGACGGAAACACTATATCTGAACTTAACTCAAAGGGATGTTCCTATTGCAGACAACAATGCTTTGTTTCTTGAGGACCGGAATTAACATTTGTATAAAGTAGATGAGACAAAATGTATCATATGGTCATTTTTTAGATTTAATGAAATCTTCTCTTTTTATATGCTGCAAGTATGACTTGTTTACAAAAGTGTTTGTGTCTTAATAGTGAATTTTTACATTTCTGCATTTTAGGGAAAATCATTCAGCTGTGTTTGGACATTATCCAGCACTAGGAAATGCAACCTCATTTAAGCATACTCCAGAATTCCCAAAGTATGCCTAGTCCACCGTTTCATTACAGCTTTGTTTTGAACTTTGCTGCTTTAACGTCATTTCACACCTCTAAATCACCGGATGTGTCGCAGCTGTGCACAAGATTTACAGACTTAAGATAATCTGCAGAGATTAATAAATGTTTTACACTCTTCTCTTATATTGCAAAAAATTCTCGTGTTCTTTAGTCCGGCGTTAAAATGAAATAAAAACTAAACCCTTTTGTTGAACCCAAAGTCCAAGATTAATGAAAACTAAAGGGTGGGCCGTAAATTCTTGAGTAACTCGTGGGACAGAATGTTCCCGGTTTATGTTCGGACGCGTGCAGCATGAGGTGTAAACACTCAGTGTGAAGTACAGGAAGGGAAGTAGTGCATGATGTCATCTTAATTGTCTTATAAAGTTATGATATCATCATAAACTCTATCTAACCTTACTGAGTCACACTTAATGTATTCTTTGACTATTTAGTAGGTTTGTGTAGTCCAGCATTTCTTGTCAAGACCCGCCCAGTTACACAGAAAAAGACTGTTTGACTGACATGTAAAGCGACCACCCCAATTTATTGCTTGTTTTTAGCCACTTTTTGCAAAATTAAGGCAACTGCAATAAACTCAATTATTGGTATAGCAGTTCAGGCTGTCAAACAGTAGGATAAAAAACACTGACGTTGTTTTGTCTGATAGTCAGTAAATGTACTGTAGGCCTGCTGGATGTACCTACATTAGCTGAAACTCCTGAAGGTTGTGTGGAAAACTGCACAAAGTTTTTTCTTTAATTGCTGCAGTTTCATGCTTTTCTAAGAGAAATCAAGATTGTTGCCAAAACCTTTCATGAGAACTGCTATACAGTGAAAGCTTTCTGGCCAAAGGGTTTTTATATGCAGGAAAACAGATAGCGAACCACAAAATGGTTACAGTAATGTGTTTTCTATAGAGACAAAAACGTTTGTTGCCAAAGTTGTGGTTTGCTTTAAAAAATGATTTTACACAAGATATTAAAAACGACCTCTTGAAATAATGATTCGGCCTGCCTTCTTCCAGAGAAATTAGTGTGGAATTTTTACTGAACGTTGCCTAAATGTTGTCAGTAGATGTCAGTACAAATTTTAAGAATGTTTCTGCTCTTGCTGATGTAAATTGCGCACAAAACACATCACCATTCAATATGGTCTTTTTTGCCTTTTTTTGCACATATGCTACTGGTTAGTAGCATACTAGGCCTGTCAAAGTTTCACTGCCAACTGGCAGCTACATGTTTCACGGGTTTGAGCCAGCTGTGTGTGTGAGAAAGAGAGAGAGAGGGGCATGGGCTTACCCCAGAAATGATTTTCACTTGAAAATTTCTGTCAGAGTTAATATAGTACATGCAGAAAAGAGTTTTTTGTGTTGTCGAATGCGTCTTTGAGAGTTTTGAGTGTATTATTTAGGGCTGGTTTAAATTTCTAGATTCAATTGAATATGTATTTCCTCTCAGCATTTTGATGTTTATGTTTAAGGTTATGGATGAGACCAACACTCAGATTGCCTGGCCGTCCAAACTGAAGATCGGAGCCAAGTCCAAAAAAGGTATACACACATTCACACAAACAGAAAGCATAGTTAGGGCAGCCGTCCCTGCTTTACTCACACAAAACACACTGCAGTCTGTTCTAAACTGAGAATGTGGTTTTATCCAGCCGGTACACTGTTGATCAGTTTGTTTTTGTCGAGGGGATATATGCTTCATATTTTGAAAATTCTGACATTTGTAGACGGTCCCTTGGGTGCTTACCACAAGTTATTGCTTTGATTTCTTTTTTTAGCAATGTTAAATAATTTTATCTTTCTAGAAGATTATTTTCATGGGTATCTCTGTACTAATTTTTTTGAGGAAATGTTTCATGGATAGTAAAAAGAGCAGGAGTAGTTTGGGATTCTCTGTGACAACAGTTTAGACTACAATTATAGCTTAAAAGCCACAGAAAATGTAAGAGGATCTGGCAACACAACTGAATCTAGCATGGGTCAGTAAAATTATTAAGGACTAATAACTATCACTGATCAGAAGCTTAAACTAACATTTTGCATTTAGCAAATACTTTTATCCAAAGTGATTTACAAATATGAAAGTATTTAACATTTTTTCTAAAAGGGATAATTCACCCAAAAATATAAATTCATGTTCAAATTTACACTGTCTCTATTTTAATAACTTAAACATAGTTCATTCCTACAGAAAATATGTATTCGGGCAGTTTTTTTGTCCCCTTCATAACTATTTTCTTTGTTATCCTGTCCAAGATCTCTCTTTTCCTCCTCTTTTTCCTTTTCATTTTGTCTCAGAAGTCCCTCTTTCTTCCTGTTGTAAATACCATATGCTCAGCGTCTCACATGCTAAACTATATTTTACATTTTCAGCTCTCGAACTGCTTTTCTCATTTTCTCTCAATGACCCGCCTCTCTCGGCCGCTGCCTGTAACAGATGTTATCAATCGGAGACATGTCTGTTTCACTCGGTCTTCAGTCTGTAAAGCGCTTTTAAATGAGGCTGTCTGCTGGACGACCAAAATCAGTTCTGTGCGTCTTAACCAGAGCGTAGAGAGGGCAGACAGTTAAAAACAGATCGATGTTTGAAGCCCCATCCAAGAGACTATAGACATTACCATTCAGACATTTGGACACATATTTTAGTTTGAATATTTTCCATAGTTTAGCACAAAAGTAAAGCCATTGAAATGATAAAATGACATATATGGGACTATGTGGATTGTTTTGTAGTGACTAAAAATGTACAAATCGAAATCCTTTGGTTAGATGACAGTTTTGTACCCTGTGGGCGTTCTCATAACCAGGTTTATGAGGTGCATCCTGGGATGCTTTTAAACCATAATAAAGAAACTCTTATATATGTTGGACACTTTTTGGCTTCTTTTTTCCGTCACTGTTCAGTCACAAAATATTGGTTGTAAGGTTTAGTGCATGTACATACAGTATGTCTGCATAATAAATCTTCTAATCAAATCAAATATATTTTTAAGATCATAAGAAACCAATTGCATTGCAATTACACACCAATTGTAAATGCCTTAAACATATTAATACTCAATAAATATAAGCAAGAGCTTTTTGTTAAAATGCACAGATGTGGATATAAATCTTTATATATGCATGCATGAACTGGTCACATTCTTCACACACATGCATAGATGTTCTCCATTCATAAACATGCAGGCCACACACACACACACGCACACACGCTGGAGTTGATGACTACCACATGGCAGGAAAAAGCTGGTGTGGTGAGCTGGACATGGAGACCCCTACTGGTGTTACTCTTTATACCTTCCCAAATACCAGTGTACTTTGTGTGTGTGTGTGTGTGAAAGATCCTTCCTGTTTAATTTCCTCCGCTTCTTAATCCCTGATCTTGACCTTTTGTGGGTGTGTGTGTAATTAGATGGAGTTAGTCAGAGAATGTGTGCAGGGAAAAACAGGATTCCAAGAAATTGGCTATTTTTAGAGCACATATGTACATTTCTGATATGTGTGTCTGTGGGTGTGGGTGATAAAGAGAGACAAGTATTACGTCTTCACAACATAAAACAGCTGGTTTTGTAACAGCAGTTATGATTTAATTCATTGTGAAAAAATGAAACATATTGAATTCATTATGAAGCATCTTTATTAAGGAATGACCTTTGGGTGTTGTTTCTTCTCTTCACAGATCCACACATCAAAGTAAGCGGCAAAAAGAAGATGTGCGAGAGGCGAAGGAGAGAATAATGGCTGTACTTGACACAAAGGTAATCAAGTTAACTATATGATTGTCATGGGAACAGCAGCGATACATCTGTGTGGATTGTTTCATGTTTTGTTCGACTAACAAGTGTCTGCTTTCTATCCTTTTAAGTGTTGGTTGTTTTCCTCAAAAAAAATAACGTGATGGGGAAAAAGACAAAAGTATGTTATTTTGTGATTTGAGAAGGGGGTGTGTTTGTTGTTCGAGTCCCGTTGCTCGGCCCACGGTACAAAACATTTTTCTAAACACTAAACATTGAATTTGCTACGCTTAATGTGGCTTGCGAATTTCTGGACAATAGAGGTGAGCTTGAATCTAATTTACAGAAAGTTCCATAAACAACAAAAATGAATCCAAGATGTTTCTAAACACTTACGAAAAATCTGAATTTGTCTGCGGTCTGCTTCTTTGAGCACATTGGCAAAAGGAACCGAATTGAAGGATTGAAGTTTGGTGATGACAGGTCTTTATGAATGCTGTGTTGTTGCTCTTTCTAACTTATGACCTTTGACACCCACAGAGTAATCGGGTGACTCTGAAGATGGATGTATCGCACACAGAGCACTCGCATGTGATCGGGAAAGGAGGAAATAACATCAAACGAGTGATGGATGAGACGGGCTGCCACATACATTTCCCAGACTCAAACAGACACAGTCAGGGGGAGAAGAGCAACCAGGTATGGTTTTTAGATGAAGGTGCTGATGTTTAAAGCTGCAAATTTGTAGCTTTTGCCTCTACAGTATATTGACATCTCTGTTTAAAACATAAAATTGCAGGTTACTTTATATACTTTTCTTTATGTGCGTTGAAGTCACATGACATCAAACATTTCCAGCAAAATCCTACCTGACAACTTAATTTACAACTAATTATTGTATAGTCGCAATTAGAAAAGATTTTTTGTTTGAAAAAAATCAGCTGAATTACTGATTCTAAAAAAGCTTCATGTTAATGTTAATATTGCAGGTAAATTTTAAGCATCTTTTAGCAAACACGTGGACAATAGATATAGACAAAATACTTTTTTAAAATGAATTTTTAAGGGATTGTACACCCATCTGTCTTCATTGTGTGTTTTTTTAAATGTTTATAAAGAAGTAAATAGTCTGAGTTTATAACCCATATGTTTAAATAAACAATAAGTGAGTGTGTACTTCTGAATATGAATATTTTGAATTTGAATAAACTAGGTGATTATGTTTAGTTTAATTCTCTTTTTAAAGAGTCAGCCACGGTGTGCACAGCAAAACTTTTTTAGCTAGCCAACATTTACCAGCCAGCAGTGGCTGAATTCAGCTGAATCAGTTGGTAAGGCAGTTTTTATTGGCCGGAGGATATGAATGGTTTATAGTATGATGGATCTGATTGGTTGTTGGACAGCTGTCAGATTCAGAAAGACTGCTGAGTGGTGTGACAGGTCGTGCAGACAGTTTGGAACGGCAGTGGTGATTTCAAACGCACACATGCACAAACACAAAGTTCAGGGCCAAACCAGATGGACTGGTGAAATGGGCCATATCACCTGGTTCCAAACTGGGATTAATTCTCCCAGGCTGTGATTAAACGTGTGCGTGTGGAGGGATGAAATGATGGAAAAGAGGAATGAAAGTTCATTGCCGAAGCAGGACCTTTAATTAGGGTTCTTGGACTGGCCCTCTGCCACTCACACACATGCTCAGATTTAATGGTTTGATGGGTAATAAATCAGGTTGCTGGATGTACGACTGTGTGTTATTCGAGCTTAACTAAAAATTCTTACAGGATGGGAGAAGAGGATAAACATCTGCACTTATTACAGTAAAAGATGAAGTAGTACAATCACTTCTTTGTTTTTTACTTTTTCTCTGTTTGTCAGGTGTCGATAGCAGGGCAGCCGGCTGGTGTGGAGGCAGCGAGAGTTAAAATACGAGTGAGTTTAATGAAATCTTTACCTCTGCTTTAAAAACATTTCTCTCTTTTAAACATTCTTTTAATCTCTCTCTCTCTCTCTCTCTCTCTCTCTCTCTCTCTCTCTCTCTCTCTCTCTCTCTCTCTCTCTCTCTCTCTCTCTCTCTCTCTCTCTCTCTCTCTCTCTCTCTCTCTCTCTCTCTCTCTCTCTCTCTCTCTCTCTCTCTCTCTCTCTCTCTCTCTCTCTTTCTAATTTATTATTTTTTCTGTCTCTCCTTTTTGATTTATTTATTCTTAATTTCCAGTCATGTGTGCTACACCATAGTGTGTCAAAATCACCACGTCTTGAGTACATCATGTTGTGTTTTTATGTGTTGACATCAAAGCATCATTCCTGTCTCTGTCTGCAGGAGTTACTGCCGTTGGTGCTGATGTTTGAATGTAGTGGGATCGTGCAGCAGGTGGACTGTAGCTCACCTGTAGTTCAGCATATCTCCCACACTTACAACGTCTCCATCTCCTTTAAACCACCCTCTCGTCTCTATGGTAATACCGCCATCGTCCGCGGCAACCAGAACAACGCCAGTGGTGTTAAGGTGAGGCATGAAGTGCTAGGCATGTAAACGTGTTAAATTTGAGGCTAAAATGTGCAGTACTTCCAATGTTCATTTTTTTTCAAATAAATTTTGCATGTTTTGTTTGATTGATGTGGAATTGCACAAATGATAATTGTGTCTGGCTTTGTTAAAGATTGACTTTTACCTTATATTTGAATGTGTTTTGTAAAAAATACACAATTTCTACAAGGTAATAATGGATATTATTTGATAGATTTTTAAAATGCAAGTTCTCGGATAAGGAACTCCAATAAAATCCATGCATAAAAGGATTTTAAAACGAAGTAAAAATGTGGTGAAAATTTTCAAAATCACTTTTATTGTGACCTTCATATAACAAAAAAAACCTTAAAATCTGTTAGTCTTTATAAAAATCAACACTGGAAAATAAAAACGCCCATATGAAGAAACGCCTTAACAAAAACACACAAAACCTCATACCAAAGTTTCTTCATAAGCAGATATGTAGTGAATGCAGCTCTTAAGCAGAGGGAGACGAAGGGAAAGTAGGTCATTGTGTGAAATGGAGAGATTTAGTCGTCCAGTCGAGCTGCCAGATATAAAACCCCAAAACACAGCAGCCTCCACCACATAGTATAAAGCATTTCAAGGGATGGGCAACGGTTTTAATAATGTGTGCACGTGTTTAAGCTCACATGCTGACGTGCGTGTGTGCGCTCATACAAGCTCATTCTTTAAGTGTATACAGTGGGGTCTCAAAGTCTAAGGTCTTTAGAACACTGCATGACTGCATAAACAGGTTTTTAAACACTTGGCATTTGCCGACTTTGTAAGTGGTTACAGAGAAAAACTAGGCATCACACAGTACACAACTAAAAGTTGCACACTACCATACTGTTAATCATTGTAAATGCAACAAACCTACACAGAAACGTGTCTGGTGACAGATAAACAAACATGGATGTACAGGAGATAAGAGCAGTCTTTGTTGTAGTGACTTTGCTGAGTCGCCAAAAAAGGAAAACAAGCAAAGCACATTTGGATGCATCAAAATATCAAACTTGTTTTAATGTTCTCCAACTGGATAGAATTATACACTGGAGCTAAAAAACTGGAGTCTGGTCATATCATACATGATTTTCTTCAAAATATGTCAACTCCAAAGCCAAAAATAACTGACACAGACTTTCGACAATTGTTGTCAACTCGCATATCCGAGCAAAAATCTAAAATAAAAAAAATCTGTGTAATGTTTTCCAGCATAAAGACAATGTGTTAAAATGATATAATTTGACTTAAGAATTACAAAATATTGATAAAGTTTTCTTTTAGAAAAAACAACATTTTAGAATTTTAGTATGTTCCTCTTTTCTAAGTGATTTTATTCAAGCACAAAGTTAACATGATTTTTAAACATGGCGCTTATTTGATTAGTGACTATGAATTTATTTATCAAAATCTTAAATATTTCTGTCCATTTGTGTCCAACTGTTTTTTGTTTTACTTTTTTACTTTGTTTATTTTCATGTTCAAATTTGATTTTGTGTGGATATCAGTGTGGTTTCAGTCACCTGGCGTCAGCTATGGTGCTGTTATTGTATTTATCATGTTTGTGTGTGTTTCAGCGTGGTACAGCTTTGTTATTGGAGCACCTCGCCGGGTCTTTGGCCAGCTCGGTGCTGGTTAGCACACAACTGGACATCGCACCCCAGCACCACCTCTTCCTTCTTGGCCGCAATGGAGCAAACATCAAGCTCATCTCCCAGCGCACAGGAGCCCACATTCATTTCCCCGAGCTCAACTCACACTCTCCTACACAAACTAGTCGCTCCGCCGTCTACATACAGGGAAGCATAGATGCCGTTTGTGCGGCTAGACAGCAGCTGATGGTACGTACTGTAAACATGTCGCCTTTCTAATTCTCTTTGTCTGCGTGAGATGCCCTAATTTAACATCTCCACACATATTTGTGGTCAGTTGGCGAAACCGAGTCCATGTCATGGTGGTGAAGGTATAATTGAGAGAAATGTTTGGATGGGAGTCACTTTAAATGCTGTCAGATGATGGACCTGTGCTGGTCTGGCTGCAAATTTTGTGGCTTACAGTATTGTGCCTGAGCCAAAGGGCTTTTAAACTCATGCCAGATCTATTTGCTCGTTTTTTTTTTTTTAAATGAGCAGCATTGCACCTTTTGGATTGTAATGTTATGATCTACAATTAAACATTTAATTGTACCTATAGTTTTACTATGGTGTAATTCATTTTTTATGTGCATGTTCATTGTAGGGCTGTCTGCCGTTGGTGTTGATGTTTGACATTAAAGAAGAGATGGAGGTGGCGTCTCAGGTCATCACTACACTAATGGAGCAGCTAGATGTCTTCATCAGTATTAAACCTAAACCAAAACAACCCAGCAAGGTATTAAATAATCAGCTTCTTCAAGCACACCTTAAGACTTCCTGTCCACGTCTTTGATGGATGTGTGTTGTTTGTCAGTCTGTAATAGTGAAAAGCGTCGAAAGGAATGCTGGGAGTATGTATGAGGTACGTCGGATCCTGTTGGGTCTGGAGTCCAGCTGCATCGCCTCTTCTATTAGTAACGTCGCTGTTAACGGCCATAACCCCGCCTCCCCTCCCCTGATTGGCTCAGTTGGACTGGATACTCTAGCCTCAGCTGGACTGAGGCTAAGCACTCTGGGTAATGGAGTTTACCATATATATATATATATATATAATTGGTATTTATATTTATATTGGTATTTATTTATATTCTCTCTCTCTCCAGCTGGTCTTCTAAGCTCATCTGTCAGCCCCATTTCCAGTGGTTCCCCCAGCCCAAACTGTGTTCTTAATGGACACGGCCCGGTGTTAAACATCCAGAACGGAGCAGTAAACAACTCGCAGCACCTGCATACAGCCTCACACACATCCGCTCACACACACTCACACGCTCCAGGTCACACAGCTTCCCTTTGGGCCAGTGCTCTCAGTTCAGCAAGTAACACAACAGGTCAGACAAGAATCATGTCTATCACAGTCAGCATACAGCTACATAGAGATGCTAAAGTAAGTTTTTCCTCTCTTCCCGGTTCAGGGTTTTCATCAGATCTGATATTGCAGTCTGTGTCTCAGTCGACTCTCAGCGGGCTTCTGCTGTCTGGGGTTCAGAGTCAAACACACAATCACACGCCGTCTCCTCCACCTGGACTTGCACCTTTACACAAACCAGCGAGCGCTGAGCATCTCAACGGACATGTGAGGAACTTCACAATTTCAGAGTTTGTTTACAAGTGTACCTGTTTTGTTTTATACTCATTGTGCTTCCTGTGTTTGTTTCTGCTGTTTGTGGTTTTGTTTGCGTGTGTTGTAGCTTGCTAGCTCCGTGTACGGTCGAATCTCCTCTGTATCACTTAACCCAGCCCACTGTGACACAGCCCAGGAAGTCATTGGACATAAGCAGTCAGAATCAATGTCCAATAAATCTACAGATGAAGGTACAGAAGTGATTTATTTCTTTCTTTTTTCTTGTCGTTCTGTTTTCTTTCTCACTCAGGCAGTTGTTTGTATTGTGTGGTTTACTTGTATGGTTATAAAACTCTATGCCAAGCATGCATGCCACGCAGAAAGAAAACAAACCCTTTTCCAAATTCTCGTGCTACATGCAGTTTTCCAACAGCAGCTTAAAAGTGCTGGTTTTGGCATTCCACCCTCTGTTCGCATAATGGATACTTGATTATTTCAGTGTTTGTCTTGTGTGTTTGTGTCAGGCTCAGACACATTTGTTGAAGTGGGCATGCCCAGAAGCCCGTCTCACTCAGCCAATGGGAATGAGCTAAAGCAGATGCTGGCCTCCTGCACGACGTCGTCCGGGAAACGACAAACGGTGGAACTTCTGCAGAGAACAAAGAACTCACTTCTGCAGTATGTTCAGTTCACATTAATTTTAAATTTAAAGTCAATATAAAATTAAAATATGAATTTAAAACAAAATCATTGTTCATGCTCCTTTTCATTTTGTGAATGAAACTTTCTTTACTTTTAATGCAACTACTGAGGTCAAACGGACGTATGATCCAATAAATTCCAAAGGAATTTTTTATGGAATATTCAGTTTCAGTCAAAAATATGTCAGTAAAAGAAGTAAAATGGACATGCTGACCCTCAAAGTGTGTGTGTGTGTGTGTGCAGTGTGGAGTGTGTTTTGGCAGATTCGGATTGCGAGAATACAATGGCTGATAAAAGAGCACCAGGAAGTGAAAGAGCCGCCGAAAGAAGACTTGCCCCACATTTACAGGTACAGAAACACGCATTTACTTCATATACAAGTATACACACACTAAAGCACAGTGATTAACCCTTTCTTGTGTCTGGTGTTTAGGCTTTTGACTATGAAAAAAAGAAGCTTCTGGCCACTAAGGGTGAGACTTGATTTGTTTAAATGTCTGAATGGGACATCACTACTCAGGCTGTGGTTATACAGTTAGTTACTATTGCTGTTTTTATATAGCCATGTTAAAGAAACCAGTTGTGACCGAGATTCGGACCCCCACAAATACCTGGAGCGGGTTGGGGTTCTCCAAATCAATGCCAGCCGAGGGCATGAAAGAACTCCGCAGGGCAAACCACGTGCCATACAAGCCCAGCATAAGCACGACATATGAGGTACACACAGACACTGACTCAGAATCACATGCAGCCTGATCCCAGATCAGTGTGTAGAGCCAGACGCTTGTTTTTGCAAAATAAGCCCGGACGCGAAGGTCTATATCACTCTAATTAATGCACACAAAATATTGCTTTGAGATGTTTTATTAGCTTATTTGTAATGAATACAAACCTTCTGCAAAGAATAAAGTTTTCTGTAGACACTTTTACACTTTTAAACTGTCAGCCAAGACACAATGTTAAAAAGACGAACATGCAATTTGTTTTAATCATTTGTAATTTAATCTCATATTTCATCTAATTTATTTGTAAGTGAATTATTTTCAAGATCGATATGTCTCTGAGTACATGTGACCCTGTGTTATGAGTTTCGAGCAGTTGAACTTGTTATCAGGGAATGTCTTTAAAATTGTCTCGATTGGCTAATCAGATTTAAGTATTCCAGAGTGCCATGTAATAATATCTGTTCCAAACTATTGCTTTTGATGCTTTGCGAAAAAGCAAATTGTTTTGTTGAATGACCCACAGTGTCTTTGTTCTGTGTTTTTATGTGTTTCTCAGGACTCTCATCTGCCCATGTCACACTCTGGGAGTCAAGAAAGTTTGTGTAACGGCACTGAATCTGATAACTGGGCTGATCGGAATGGAAACGTTAACATCAACGGGAACGGACTTTCAGGAAACTCTGAATTTTCCTCAGCTGTCAACAGCTCAAAGAGACTCAAGAACAAATCTAGTGAGACTTGAGATTTTCTTCTCCTTCCACTTTATATAATAACGTATTGCAAACCTTGGGGACCCCTATGAACCATGACACAAGCCCTGCTCAGTGGTAATGCTTGTATGTAAGATAAAATGGATTCAAATCCTTATTTCTGTCACTTAATAAGCATAAAATCTGCTGTGATCATAATACAATTAGCTCATAACACCTTATGGGTCCCCCATAGGGTCACATACTGTACGCATCCTACCTTATAATAATAATGAAGTAACGTCTTAACTATGTACTACTTTCTTCTTTGTTTCCTTTTATATATTTTTCAGTAGGTGAGCAGTATCTGAGCAGCAGTAACTATATGGACAGTATTTCTCTGTCGGGCAGTAATGGCTGTTCCCTCAGTTCCTCACTTAAAGGAACAGACCTCCCCGAACTTTTCAGCAAACTCGGTCTCGGCAAGTACACGGACATCTTCCAACAGCAGGAGGTGATTACTGAACAATGCCATTGATGTTGAAAAGCTCCTCTGTTCGCTTATTTGTGTTGAGAATGCGTATCCATGCGTGTGTTCTCTAATAGATTGATCTGCAGACCTTTGTCACACTGACGGATCAAGATCTGAAGGAACTGGGAATCACAACATTTGGTGCTCGCAGGAAAATGTTACTGGCGATCTCAGGTCAGTCACTTTGTTTGGATGTGTACAAACAGATACACAGAGAGAAAAAACAAACCAAAATCAAGTTGAAGGACAAAGAAATGAAGTCACTGTTTTGTAATGAAAAGCGTATAGAAAAGGGATAAACAGCATTTTTTCCAACATGACCATTTGGTCAAATATAAAGGCGTATTTACAATAAGGTTGTATTTGTTAATGCATTAGCTAACATTAACTAACTATGAACAGCATTAATCTTAGTTAATGTTTTTTGAACGTTTACTAATATATTTTATATCAGAAGTTGTTATTAGTTAATGCACAATAAACTAAATGAACATTAACAAACATTAATAATGCTGGAAAACTGTATATGTTCATTGTTACTTTATGTTATCCCACGACTTATTTGACTCTTGCCTTACATTTATTTTTGGGTTTGTGCTGCAATATAAAACTTCTGGCACATAGATGGCTAACTTGGTTTTGGAACACAGATTATAGATTCATCATAATTATAATATCTAAATGTCTTCTCAGAGCTGAGTAAGAGCAAGAGGAAACTCTTTGATACGCCCAACATTCGCTCCTCCTTCCTGGAAGGCGGGGCTAGCGGTCGCCTGTCACGCCAATTCCACGCTGACATGGCCAGTGTCAGCGGTCGCTGGTGATGTCACACAGGCATCCAGTCCTTCCATGAGCTTCAACCATGAGTTCAACCATGAGTTCAACCAGCCATCTGTGGACCACAAACCACTTGAGCTTATTTTTACTGGACTGCTTTAGAACCCCCAAAATGAGATGCAGGTTAATACATGAAAGGGAAATTATTCAATATCGTTAAGAGAATGTGTCATAAATGTTGTCTTACAATAAGTTTCGGTCAACAGGCAAAACGCAGAGGTAAAAAACTAACCGTACTGTTAGCAAGCACTTCAGTATTGGTGTCTAGCACTTTAATCTGTAAACTCTGCTGTTTTTGCCTGTATGTTGTTTGCATCTTTTGTTTTTTGTAACTACAGTCTCTATTCAGTGCCAAAGTCAAACACATGCACTTATTTAGCGTGTCACACACAAAGATCATTGCAGTATTGTTGTATTTTAAAGACATTTTATTTTAGGGTTGCATTATGTTTTCATATTTTTATGTTAATCTTTTAAAGAGGCATTATCGGTTTACATTTATTTTTATTTTATTTTTTCGTTTGGTACAGCTATTCAATTTTGTTTGTTGTTTAAGTTGTGGTCTACATAACCAGAACTTCATGTAGTCATCTCAAACAGATGTCAGTCAGAGCGGATCCATTCGGTTTTTCTGTCGGTGTAGATGAAGTTTGTTTTTCTTGAAGAATGTGAAGAATAGCAGTTAATCGTAAACTTTAGGAAAATCCGGTTCATCACATGTATTCAGGTTTTATCGCTAGCACAAACATCAAATTTAAGCTACATTAGGTACTTGATCTACAATTTTATCAGGTCTAAATTCTAAACATTTCAATAGCCATGTGTAATGGATTTTGATTTCTTTGTAATAATGTATGTGGCAAATGTTTTTTTGGGTTGTGTGGGTGTGTGTATTGATGTGTCCTTGTTTTTCACACATTGGATTAAACATAGGGAACTCAAGGGCTCATGTCAGTACAGGTATAATTTTCTAATATTTGTCTTCAACCAAAAGTTACATTTTTGCATCAGTTTGTACTTAAATCATATCCTTAAGAGTTGTTTTTTTGGACCAGATTGTATCTGCCATCATTGGATGTATTGGAAGTAATCAGCGTTATGCAGCCTTTGGTTTGTTTACATTATGAAGTTTGTAGTACATTCGGTACAACCTACAAAGAAGATTGTAAACCATGTAGAAAGGGCTTTTGCAACCTATCTATTGATAATACTTTATCATTAGCAACTATGGTAATCTCCTTTATAGTCTAGTTTATAACGTTTGTTTTTCTTTTATGGAAGGAAACATACTGACCGTGTCTGAAATATTGCACAAAACATTGTGGTATTCTTGTATTTTGCTCAGTGATATTAGTAATGTTTAAATGTTGTTCATGAAGTCCAGAGTGAAAATCTTGTTTGATTCATGACTTGTAGAGAGTATATTCCTCACCATAGTGGAACAAATGTATAGGTTACATTTCTTTCAGAGCAGGGATTCCTCTGAGGTTTTGTGATTTGAGAATTATGTTTGTTCTTTTCTTCTGCATATAAAAAATCATGCCTGTTAATGTAGTTATTTCCCACATTTTACCTGAAATAACTTCAGTGTTTCTTTCGAGGGAACAACTGCATTTTTCTGTTGTTCTGTTAATGTGCCTTCCTTCTGGAGTGAAGCATTATGGGAGCAGTATTTTTTCCATATGTGACACTGGTATTTGTACCACACTTAAATCTTTGACAAAGGGAACAGAGTTCATGTTTTTGCCTTTTACCAATGTTCTGTAAGTCCAAACCAGTGTCTATAAAATGGACAGAAGCCATTTCTAGAAGCTGCCTGTGATAGCGTTGTCAGATTATTCCTCTCTAAAGGAACAGATAAAGGGATTTAAAAAAATTATTCGAAATGTTTGCCACATATTTGTGGTTTTGTTCCAGAAAATAAAAATGTATGCAAGTAAAATCAAATGTTCTACATTTTTGTTAATTCGTAATTCAACATCAATAATTTAATAACATTGAATTCATGTTGAAAGAAAACAATTTATGTATAGTGTAACAATGTTTCAGTGATAAGTAATGTTTTAAAAATGCTGCAGTTTCTCTAGTTATTTTTTGGTTTTGTGAATTTACAGAAAGTGTTTGAGCAAGACAAGGAAATTGTCAGCAAGACCGCTAAAAATAAACATTGAGTAATAAGGTTGCAACCAAACTCTTAAAAGTATTTTCAGCTTTTGAAACTTGGGGAAAGGAAGAACTAGTGATCCGCAAACGTGGCCTAATGATTTGTTGTACAGTTTACACACAGTAGAGGGCGCCATTGATTTACCTAGACGTTATTTTTAGGGTGATTTAGAGTGAAGTTCATTTGATTCAATAGTTTGCCTCGTTCTATATATAGTTTAGAGATGATTTTAAATCAGATATTTATTTGTAATCTGATGGGCAAAGTGCATATCCAGTCAATTGTGTTTTCATATTTTCACTGCTCTCAAGGTGTTTTAGATAATCAAGCAAGCTTCACCGAAACCTGAGGCCATCTTAAATGTGTGTGTTTATTTAGCTTAATTTATTATGTACTGAATTACATTGCTATAATATAGCTATATCATAGCTATATAAATTAGTACATAATTTAATGCATTTTATGTTTAAGGAAAATAAAGATCCAAATGCTGCTTATTTTACTTTCATGTAAGTTGCTTATATAAAAGCAGGATGGACATCAGAAAAGCTGTAACAGCGCTATGGCCTCTTCACAGAGGTAAGATATATTGCAGATGTTTATGTATAATATATAACAAAATATAGTATTTGACTAAATGTATCTGCTTGTTTTCATTTCTCCACAGGGTTCATTTATTTGATCCCATTATGCACGTCAATAGCACACAACAGATCACTCAACATCTTATATGGATCCTCTGGCTCCAGGCTTGCGGCGGGCGAATTTCCACGTCTCGACAGAAGATGGCGCCCGCAGCCCATATTTCAATCAAGTATTTCGCTTCAGTATTACATCTTTCTTCTAATGCTCTTCCTCTCATACAGTTTGTTTTGTGGTCCACTCTGGACCTTGCTTAGTGTGGTTTATGGTTTGGGACCTGCCGTCTTGGCAGGCCACCCTGATACCGCACCTGCGCCACAGATCAGCGCTTGAGCACTTGGACGTGCGGGTCGGTCGGGTACCAAATAAGGACATAAGTGCAAGCGCTTAACATGACGTCACTGAAATAGATGGGGTAGAGGAGTATTTCGCAGAGAGGCGGGGGATGTAGATGGGGGGTGTATAGAGCGTGCAGAAATCGAGAATTAACGGCAGCGTGGACCGTAATCTCGTTACATAACGCGGCGTTTGTTCAATCGCGTTAATCCGTTATTGCACAGTCGGAAACACTTGTGGCATTCGCGAGGGAACTTTGTCTCATCTTCATTACAGCTGTAGTTTCCATCATTCTTCCAGCCGCATCAGAGGTATATCTCCGAAGAGACATCCATCCACACCCCTCCGAAGACATGGAGGCGCCGGGTTTGGCACACGCGATCGCGAGCCCGCTGAGCCCACGCGAGGGCATGATCAAGAACGTGAGCCTGGAGTCTCTCCAGCTGTGCGAGAGAGACGGTAAGACACCGCTAGATCACACTGGGACTGACTGTGACAACGTTATTTATGCCATGCGTAATACCAAACGAACATATGTACAAGCTGGGCATGTTTAAGGTTACGATTACCTGTCACGTCCATACAAATCAGAATTTTTTTATCGAAACACGAGAGGCTTTCTTTGGGTGTGATGGCTGTGAGATCGCATCCTGAAATGTCTGCTTATATGCAGGAGCCTCGGTTCAGCACCATGGACACTACCCGCTGTCTCATCGTCTTGTCTCATTTCCTGCGTTGTACAGTAGTCAGAGCCGGTACTGTTAACCTGAACCAAGAACCAAGATGAGCAATCTTGTAATCGATTAATAATAATAGTAAAATTAATAATAATAGCATTAATAAACATGCCAAATATTTAAGCATGTTACTGTGGCAAGGGCTGAGGCTAAGATGCAAGGGAAACCAAATGTAAAGATTGTCACTCTGTAAAAACCAGACTAAAGCATCAAAATCTAATTATGAGATAATAAGCATCAAAGTTTGATTTTTATCTCTAATTATCACTATGATTTCAATCGTTTATATGTCATTACTATTAATATGTCAATATTTAATATATTTTTACAGAATGTTCTTTATGTAATTATGTAGGATGATTTTATGTAGAAAACAGTTAATCACAAAAAGCTCATTTTCACACACAGAGAGGGTCACAATTACTTATTTAAAATTCTATACAAACAACACAAATTGTTATTGGTGCAGTGAAGTCATACATAAAGATGTTTTTGAAACGGTCGCATTACATATGATCATAAAATCAAGCACATTAGAAATTATTTGATTGCATATATTTGACGTCTTGATGGCTGAGGATGAAGTCAGGTGCGTGCAGCACACATACTGTAAGGAGGAACCTGCTGTGCCATTTAAAAAAGGCGTGACGCTTAGGTTTACCTTATGATTTATTTGTTTGCCCCTCACCTGGTGTGATCCTTGTATGTATATTTGTATGTGGGTGCTGCTTTGTTTGTATTTTATTTTGTCTGTAACTGTAGTAAAACCATAAAGTACAGTATATAAAGCACTTCTCAAACATTTCCATTCCTTTTCTCTTTAATAATAATTGAAACAGCAAATCGCAAACAGGAAACTTGGCACTCTGTAGAGCCATTCAGAGTACTTGTAGGGCACACACAATGACTCACCAGGTTTTTTGCGAGGATGTTTTTATCATCTCTGCATGAACCTATTTGAATCAGCATTAATTAGCCTAAATGGAGTGCTGTGCTGGCAGTACTGTCTCTTCTTTCTGGAGTTACTACATTTACACAATAGTTTTTGTTTCATGTTGTTAAACTGCAGCAAAATTAAAATCTGTGCAAAGCACAAGTGGGTGGAAAACATTGATTTTAGAAATCATCCCAACTGCTCATCTGTTAAGCTGTGCTAAACATCACCTAAGGTCTTTTAAAGATGATGTTTTGTACTATTTCTATTCTTCTGGATAAGGTTTGTACATCATGTTAAAAAAATTTGCAGTAAAAAAGATGAATTCACAGTACTGCTGGCCGAAACTGTTAAGGTAATGCTCAAATGTTAGCCGAGTGAAAATACTAAATCAGATTAAACTAAATCTGAATCTGTATTGTGCAGGACTTTTTCAAACACCCTTAGGAATTCCTAACAGCTGTAGGCTTGTCATTAGCACCAGATATAAACAAAAATATTTGGTCAAATAACAAAAAAGATAGAGTTACCCTAACTACTAAGAACCTGGATTTGTAATGACGTTGTTACAAATCTGATGTCAGATAGAGGCAACCAGTGAACTGGAAAGATACTAAGAGAACCGTTTTATCGTTGTGCCCTTGAGCAGGGCACTAATCCCTGATGTCCCTGCAATTGTTACAGTATACTTAGTTTTGCTGGTACTTGTGTCATCATAAGATTTAGGCTTGGAAACATAACTGTAAAAATGGGAGCATCACGTCCTGTCAGGGGACATTTATTGTTAATTGAAAAGGATGATCATAAAATTAAAAGCCAGACTGGTTATAAAATCATATCTAATTAAATGCGAGCGCATCATTGTGGTATGACTGAAGCAAACTATACCATGTGCAGTTAAATTTGGACCAACCAACATTCAATTCGGATGACTGTTTGATTACAATTTGTATGTTTGCATACAAATTGTAACTGAGAACAAATATTAGCCAATATTATTTGTTTACTAGGATCATTTTTATCTTGCAGTACATGTTGAATTGCTGCTCACTTATATAAAGACCTCACTGTTGTTTGGTTGTTGTCTAGGTGAGATTTTGTAGAGTTAGGACTGTTTTGGTTTATGTAATGCTGCTTGGCTAAGCCTCTCACACAAGCTGCTCTCCTGATAAATGTTTGTAGTTATTTAGGAAGGAAGGAGATATTTAATGTGGGGTTAGTGTTACTCAGATGTACATAATGTTATTTAATGTCTGCTGATTCATTTGTGAGTAAAGCTTGAAATAGACTATGGTTCCACAGGAGGCTTTTAGCCTGCCGTCAGATATAGAGCCAGACACGCTTTTCTTTTTTCTCCCATCTTTTGGTCTCTCTCTCTTTCTTTCATGATTCAGCTATGTCTGGATTCTCCTGTTTGTTTTGATTTTGGAGTTGTCTATATTATTATTATTATTATTATTATCATAATCATCATTATTCCTCAGGCACATCCATAATATTGTGTGGGTAGCTGTGCCATTGCATTTTTAGGTGTATTAGTTAAACATAATACTTATCTTAGTTGCTGATAGGGAAGTTTGATTTGTTGAGTAGATAATTGAATCTTCTATGTGCTGCCCATTTTCTGTTTTAAATTATTCTACATTGATACATGGCCTTGATTTGTTACCATGGAAACTGCATCCGTTGTTAAGGCGGGTGCATTTTGAAAACTGGTACTACTGTAGAGAGATGGATCACACTGGTTTTGTATGATCTTCAAAGTAACATCTTTGATAAAGACTTATATTTTGATAAATGTAAAGTGTGTTTTATGCATCCAAACATTTATCTGTTAATGACATTTAAATTAAGAATCATTTGGACCAGTGACCCAGGATTTCATTAGAATGAGTTGTATTTTTTCCTTCTTTCTTAGGAAAGGCAGAAGACAGTGGTGTGGTAGGAATGGAGGAGCTGCCTGTTCCTCGCAACATTACGATCAGTAACATCACCTGTGACTCTTTTAAGATATGCTGGGGCATGGACCCTCACACCAAAGAGAAGATCACACATTACTTCATCGATCTTAACAAAAAAGAGACCAAGAACTCCAACAAATTCAAACATAAGGTACTTACAGATTTAGTTCCCTACAAGCATTTTAGTGTTTACGTTTAGTGTTATTGTGATGCGACTATCATCAATTCAAATGCTTCTTGATTCTTTTGTCATGCCTTTTCACCAGTTTTACCTCAGCTTGGTAAAATATGGTGCATTTGCTTATATACCATATGAAAGAGTGGTGAATTAAGGATTGTCTGTGTTTTAGGAAAATCCAAAATTCTCCTTTATTGAATGTTCCTTTCTGTTGTCAGGACGTGCCCACTAAGCTTGTTGCTAAGGCAGTCCCGTTGCCCATGACAGTACGAGGGCATTGGTTCCTGAGTCCACGAACAGAGTACACGGTTGCTGTGCAAACTGCATCTAAACAGAGCGATGGAGACTACGCTATATCAGAATGGAGTGACATTGTTGAGTTCTGTACGGCAGGTAGTCCACATATTTTATTTATATAGCGCTTTTTACAATGTGCATTATTACAAAGCAGCTCTACTGAAATATATTTATGCTAGAGTAGTGTAAAATATAAAGATACTATTTTACATCTGCACACATGCATGATAGCAAAATTTATAATGAAAAATTATATTTATATTTCCAAATAACTGTTTATATTTTCTATGTGGTATGCAAATATTTTTTAAATATTTAGGGCTCTACACATTCAATCACTTAATACAGTAACAAAGAAAATAAACTGTTATGCTTCATGGTGATAAATAAGCACATTTGTGTTTATGTTTGCAGATTATTCCTCTGTGCATCTGACGCAGTTGCTTCAGAAGGCTGAGGTCATCGCTGGCAGGATGCTGAAGTTCTCTGTGTTTTACAGGAATCAGCATGAGGAGTACTTCCAACACTGCAGGTGATTCAGGAAAAAATATTTCTACAGCTACAGTAAAGCCTTGAAAATACAAAGAGAATCTTGTTTCAGTTTAGCTTTAGGTGGAAAACAGCGCCATCTCGTGGATTGTTAAAAATGTTTCATTTTAATTTAAAGGGATAGTTTTTAAAACGTCATTATTATTCATCCTCCTAAAATATAACTCAAAATCTGTATATGACTCTTCTGTGAAACACAAAAGAAGATATTTTGAGAAATGCCTCAGTGGTTGTGTGTTTGTTGTTTGGTAACCATAGTTCTTCAAAATATCTTCTTTAGTGTTCTTCAGATTAGGAACGATTTAATTTCTTTCTCTCTTTCCCACAGAGAAGTGCTTGGTGGTCGAATGATGCCCTCAGTAAAGGATAACAGTGGCAGTCATGGTTCACCTCTTAGCGGTAAACTCGAGGGGATCTTCTTCAGCTGTAACACCGAGTTCAACACAGGTCAGCCTCCGCAGGATTCACCGTACGGGCGATTTCGCTTCCAGATACCTGCAGAGACTCTTTTCACCCCTGACACGCGCCTCTACTTCGGGGACTTTTACTGTATGTATACCGCCTATCATTACGTTATTCTGGTCCTTGCTCCCCGCGGCTCCTGCGGAGACCTGTACTGCAGCGAACGCCTGCCCGAGCTGGACGTGACCAACAACCGTTTTCTGACACGCGTGCGTAGGGAGGACGGGCGTGTGGAATTTCAGCACGCTCAGGATGTGATCCTGGAGCTGATTTATACCGATCCGGTTCCACTGGAACTGGGGACCGTCTCTCAGATCAGCGGCCACCAGCTGATGAGCTTGTCTACTGTCAATGCCAAGAAAGACCCCAGCTGCAAGACCTGCAACATCAGCGTTGGCCGTTAACCTCCACGCACGTCACTACGCACTAACCCAAACCAATTTAACACCCAACATGAGTAATCTTAAAACCTCACGTGAATAAATGAGATGTGCAACCTTACATATGTTACAGAACACAGATGAATCCTGAGACAAATGGCTTCGGAAGAGTCATGTGGAGCTAAAAACTTTATATATCCTCAACAAAAAATACTATACAGCAAAAAAGAAAACAAATCAAAATAAAAACAAAATGAAGCAAAGACAAAGAGTTAAAGCTGAATTTCCAAAAACTCTAATCCCACTGTGAACCTTTCATTTGTGTTTGGTGCTTTTTCTTATCGATATTGATATGCTCATCCTAAACAATCTGACTGGATCTCAGACGAGAGTCTCTGAATCTCATGTCTGAAGTCAAACAGCACTCCTACATCATTACCAGTGTGAAGACCTAAAGTGCAGTAAATGACTTCTAAAAAACTACATCTATTCTTAAAGCAAAAAGATAAAAAAACAAAATGAATAGAAAACAGCAAAACAAGCAGCCTGTGAGTCTTAGGTTAGAAACTTCATATCAACTTAAACTTCTTTACATCATTACTGACGTGGAGACCTCTATAACAGCCACATCCAGACACTGGCCGAGACCCCATCATGTACCTCTGCATCATGTATACTGTCTATTATTATGATATACTTGTTGTGGCACTCCTGGACTGTCTTGAAGATCTGTATTAAAACAAATGTCAGCCCAGAGCTGGATGTGGCGAAGAACTGCTGTCTGACTCTCTGCATGCCACCTGAGCCTTTAAACCTTCTTCTGTACCCTCAGTTTCTTCATTTTTATTCTGATCGCAGTTGTCCTTTAACTGTTTTTACTCATGAAACATAGTTATATTCTACTGTTATGGTTTTGGTGTTTTTTTGTGTTTTGGGAAATGTGTGTGTTGTGTTGTCATATTGAACCTTAAAACATAAACTGCTCATTACAACTCCTTTTGAGTTTGTTTGTTTAATGTAATTCTTTCTTTCTTTGCACTTTGCTGGTGAAAGTTTCACAGATCTAAAAAAACAGACGTAAGATTTTACGTAAGTCTAAACTTATTTCTTATTCTAAAAGTTTAATATACATAGAAGACAGATATGGATGCGCAAAATCTGTTAGAGATATCTTATCCAGATACTAAAACCTTTAAAAATGTAGCAGTTAGTAGAAGATCCATATGTTTCCATATATCCATGATAATCATTTTAACATTATATTTACTAAAAATCAGCTCTCATCTGGAAGTTTTAATTGTAGCTATATGCAGGTGAGTTTGTGTGTGTAAGTTTGAATGTGACTGTGTTTGTTTTGTGTATGTGTGAACTGGTAAGATTCAAGTGTGACGTGCCCATGCTGTAGACACGAATGGTTTGACTGTTGACAAATTGAATAACTTTCCTGACAGAGTCTGTTTGATCTCTGCAAAAATTCTCTAATCCACATTCATGATGTATTGCCTTACTCTAATCTTGTTCTGATTTTGCTCAGTTGATCATCTGGTCTCGCATAACCAGACCTTTGACTTTGGTGTTTTGTCGTTTAAACTGATCAGGATTAGGTTTAAACTGATCTTACTCTGCTTACAGTAGAAAAAACATCCATTCAAATATTAATATGGTCACAAACAGCTCAGTGTGTTTATGTGCCTCACATCAAAAGACACATTTAGAAGATATTTTGTTTTTCTTGTTGTCATGTTAATGAAAAAACCAAATGTGACTGTTCAATAAAAATCCTTCAGAAAGAGACTACTATTTACCCAATTTGTTTAATGTTTATTTATAAATATTATATGTGTATTAAACCACAACAGGACTGAAATACAACAGGGCTGTTTATATAGTGTTTGACCTTTAAGCCTACATGTCACCTACACAAATTGAATAATTAACATTAATTATGAATGGTATAAATATATAATATGTGCAGTTGTTATTGAATTGACAATTATTATGAGCTATTATTAAATAGTATTTTTGTTTGTTTGTTTTTCCTCTGTCATGATCGAGTCGAATGCAAAACAAAATGAAACGTGTTTTTCTTAAATGATATAATGTCAGCAGGTGAAGGTTAGGCTGTAGTAAATATTAACATGTTAGTACATAAATCATTATGTGGGCTAAACAGTAAATATTAGTATAATACGCTTTAGTCTTGTACTTTCTCTTAACAACACATTGCTAACACATTCAAGAACCAACCATTCAAAGATTCAACAAAGACAATATGTAAGTCCAAATTTGTAATTTTAAATATGTTTCATTTCTGTAATAGTATTTTAAGATTTTTTTATCTTTCACTCTTATGTTACCTGAGGCTGGTTTACATTATGCATCAAAGGCACCTTTAAAAACAACCTTTATAAAATGTTTTTGTATTGTTTCAGAAAATCCATCCAACAAACTCTGATTCAGGCCTGTGAACTAAGTAAGTTTATCTCTGTTTTTCAAATGGTTAAATTAAAAAAAAAAAATTCTACCCCAAAACAACCTTTGTAAGATCTTGCTTTAAATGCAAGAAAGATTCTGACTTTTGTTAAACTAACTGTACAAGACAAAACAGAGAAAAATAAAACAATACCTCTATTTACAAATACTACTGTTCACTAGTTTATACTAATCAAGTTTGCAGCTTGTGTTAAATGTTGAAATGCTTTTTCTCTGTCTGTAAAGGACCTTTTGTAAAGGTTGAAACATATTCTTTAACCCTTTTTTGCCACAGGTGTAATATAAAACATGGGAAGAGTCAAATGTAGCTTAATGTACATATTGTTTGGTAAGTTTGTGCTTTCCTGTATTTAAACCACAAATATCTAAGCACTTTGTATTCTTTATGTAAATAGATAAATTCATTAATCCATTTTGTTAACAGAAATATTATGTAATTTTCATGAACCCTTTAAATACACATTTATTGTCCCCTTGTATTCATTTTAGTTAGATTGCATGAAGTACTCGCCCTTCAAGCTGTTGCTCAGCTCGGTGGTTCAGTCACTCTTCCCTGCATAGACAGCAACCAAAATGACATTCCTGATGATCTTATAGACATCCAGTGGTGGACCGGAGAAAATCCCGTCATACAGTACCAGCATGGTGAAATAATTCAGGGCAGCAGGTATATCAACAGAACAGATCTGTCTACAGACGGCTTCAAAAATGGAGATTTCTCTCTCTTGATCACTTATACAGAGTATAGTGACAGCGGACGATACCAGTGTGTGCTGATTAAAGATGGACAGAAAGTGACTCCTGCAGAGGTTGATCTTGAGGTGGGAGGTAATTTTTTGTACTGTAACCCAGTCATGAAATTAACTCTGTTGTTAGTGCTTGGATTAAAAAATGACAACCATCTAATTACCGTCTGTCTTCCTATCAGAGCACATGTCCAGGGTTAATGCAACATCAGGGTCACTGTTTCAACTCCTTCTGCCCGATGAGTCTCCAGTGACTGTGAGTTTTCTGCCAGATGGTGGAAACCTCTCTGTATTTGTGTGTGAAGTGGAGCAACATCTGCTGACGTGTTCCATGCATTACACTAACCGCACACTGCTACACAACAACACTCTCATCCTGACAAACATCACACCTGCAGACTCCGGCACATTCTTCATGAGGGATAAACACACCAACAGAACTATAAGTGTCGTGATCCTACAGGTCTTAAGTCCAGGTATGTAATATATTCTCATATGTTACTTTCTTTCCAGTATTTAATTATTAATTAGTGCGTCTGTTCTTTTTTTTTGAAGGAACAAATGCATTACATCCTATAATAATTATATTGATTGTATTTACTGCTCTATGTGCTTGTATTTGTGGTTGTTGTACTTTAGTAAATGTTGTCATAGATCATGTTTCTAAGTTTTTGTGATACATTTTGTCATTGTGTTAGTAAATTATCTTTAACATTACCAAGCATGATCATTAACACTTAAATACCATGTTTTTGGCTCGAGTTGCTTTTTGTGTTGTAACATTGTTTTTTTGCTTTTAAATGAATAGTTAAAATTAAGGAATGCTGGAATAATAAACATACTACAATGAAATAATGAATCTTTTCATATTTAGTGATAACAGAAATAGACTATACATATGTTTCACTTTTATTATAGTGGCCTTTAATATTTTCACAAATGCAGTACAAGAAACAGTATTATTGCCTAATATATTCATTAAATTAATACACATAATCTTAAACATTAAATACTTCACATTCAGCGTTTAATGAACTGTCTGGGATTTCTCTGTAAATGCTCCTTAAAGTACTTCTGATCATCTGGAGACAAAGTCTTTATGCTTATTTATCCATTTATGCTTGTTTCCAAAATACATTCAGAGCAAAACAAAATGATTAACTTTGATTGTGTGCAACACAACAAAACAGTATTGTTTATATACATATACAGGTAGTACCACCCCAAAAAACATAATTAGTTCATTAATTAATTATTGAGAAATCAATTTGTCTTATAGTTCTGTCTGCACTTTAAAATGGTGTTGGAGAAAGTAGTCTTAAATATGTCTTGGTCTTTGTGTATTACTTTCTTACATTTTTATATTCTCGTAAATATTGTTGGAATCAGAGGGTTGAGCGGAGGCATATGATTCTGCTTGACTTTTAGCCTGCAGCAAAAACATAGTTGAACACATCATCATCATTTAATGGTGTTTTTTTATGATGATGCTTAATTTTAAAAAAGAACTTACCTTTAGCTTGGTGGACAACCTGTTAAAATAAACATTTAATTAATTCCTCTGTTATTTCTCTGTACAATAGAAATCGACTGAAATGCTTTGATTAACTTACTGTTTAATTTTATAGAGTCCAGCTCCAACAGTCAGAGCGTACAGAGTGACAATCAGTGCTAATATGATCAGAAGTGAAACTGGTTCGTGTTCACATTCTAAAAACACATAATACACACAAGGAAGTGAGCAGAGAATCCTATATATCCTAAATATGCATTTCTGCTGTTTTAAGATTGAATTTTAAGAAAGTTTGTGTTGAAAAATAATAATGAGAACTCACGTGCAGCCTCCTTAGAAGGTAGAAGCAGATGATGACTGGCATTGCCATGAATGTTGCTGGCAACACACAGCAGAGTGGGTGTGGCTGTGAGGAAGTGAGATAGGGTCAAGATGCTCCTCAGGTGTGTGATATCCAATCGCTCTTCACTGATGGATGTACATGTGGAGTTAGAGATAGGACGTTCAGACAGATGCCATGTCAGATTAGGAGAAGGGTTTCCGTGAACCTCACAGAAACAAACAGTCACATCAGTTCGGCTGCAGCTGGAAGAGAGAGATATTTTGGGTGCATCTGAAAAACATTAAAAATGGAAAGAAGTGGAAGAAGTAAATTATGTGATACACATTCCTCTTTCATTAAATTTGCTTTGCAACAATGCAAAATTAAGAAGTAAATTATAACATTGAAATGAATGAATTTAAATGCATTAATTGTTATATTTATTTTTATCCAAAACAATTTACAATGCATTCAGTTCATACATATCATGTTTTTTTCAGTTTGTGTGTTCTTTGGATTGAATCCATCCTTTGCGTTGCTAGCGCAATGCTCTACCAATTGCTGTACCTTTTTTTGGTATATATATGTCTTTTTGGCCCATTACAACTGTTTTAAAAATTTAATTTAGTTGTTACTTTCCGTTCTTTGCATAAATAATTCTATCAAAGACTTGAACAAACTTTTCTTTTTACTACTTTAAATAATATTGCATTAAAACAAGCAGATAAAATCTTACACTGAACATTCAAAGTGAAATAGTTCTGTGCTGTTTTGTTCTTGTCTGTTAGCTGGTAGGTGACGGTGCAGGTGAAATTGACTCTGTGATGAAGATGAGTAGCGGTGAAGATCAGATCAGAGATGAGCTCAGTTTTATCATTCAGCTCCTGTAGTCTGCTGCTCTCATTGAGAGGGAATTTAGGATAAGTGCTCCATGTGAGAATTGGTGGTTGAGAGGAGCAGAAAGTCGTAGTCGAACAGCGCAGAATCACAGAGTTCCCCTCCAGCACATTTTTATTCCGCAACAGCACTGTGGGTTGGGGAGGAGACTCTAAAATACACAGATA
Source organism: Beaufortia kweichowensis (assembly GCA_019155185.1). Classification (NCBI taxonomy): domain Eukaryota; kingdom Metazoa; phylum Chordata; class Actinopteri; order Cypriniformes; family Gastromyzontidae; genus Beaufortia; species Beaufortia kweichowensis. The sequence continues at coordinate 12,355,563 of CM032805.1, forward strand.
TGGAATGTTAGATATAGACTTTTTATACAATCGCCCTAAAAAGTATTTACTGTATTTGAGTCATTTCATTTACAAAGTATCAAACCAAAGGCATCTGCAAATGTATAATAGACACAGAATCGGGTGTACTTTAAGTAGCCAGTCTTTTAAAGGTAAAGTGCGTTTTGCACGTTTCAAAAATGTGAAAGTGGAAAGCGAATAATCTGTTGATCGATCATCAAACATTTTTGTTTGTACAGTACTGTATTTCATCATATGTAAGTGACCGTAAGAGTAAAAACTGTTATTAATTTAATTCAACTTAAATAGTTTAACACATAATTTAACAATTTAAGCATAAAAACAAAACATACTCACCAGTTACATTAATAGTTACGTTGGCATTGAAAGTGCTTTTGCCATTTCCCATGATTGTGAAGTAATACATACCAGTGTGATTTAAACTAATGTCATAAAAGATTGTTGTGCAGTTCTTCTCCTTTAAATTTCCAGTTATATTTCCTCTGTAAACTGGGTTTGACGTGTTAGAATTAAATACTATTTTGTGAGTTTTATTTCTACTCCAAAATCCTTCAGCATTCTCAATAAAGTATTTCTCATATAGGTCTGTCATGTTAATCTCAAACGTGCACTTTATGAGCACACAGGATCCACTCAGAGCGTCAATCTTCGCTGGCATATTGATTTGTAAACTTATACACTCAACACCTAAAACAAAATTCAACACAACAGTATAAGCAAAAATATGTAAAATGTTAATTTACTTTCTCAAATACAGTCATTTAACCTGATGTTTAAGGTACAGAATAACAGAATAACAATATAAAGTCAAATATAGGCACAATGATATTGTTAACTAAAGGAAAGAACAGTTAAACAGACCTTTTAAAAGAAAAGTGAGATAAATGATTTTTTGTGCTGTCCAGACATTCATCCTATCATTTAAAGGAAAAATACAAATGCAAGCATAAATAAAGCATCATCAAGTTGTTTGTATCATAGTAGGTTGCAACATGAATGCACACCTGAATCCTCAATGTGTTCGGCTCAGCACTGAGAGTAATGAATCTCCTTTTAATGAGCAAAGATGCCAGATACTTTCCTGCAACACCTGATGGGTGAAACTGTTGTAGCTGAACAGAATCAGTCACACAATATCCAACATCCTACAATTTTATGATACTTCCCTTTTAACAACTACTTCTGTCATTTTAAGCAACTTCCATTTTAATAGTAAAACATGGGAAAAACCTGATTTTGTATAAAGATAACAGAACAGTAACTAAAGTGTAAAGAGGAAGTGTGATATATAGTTACAAGATCTGGTCACACAATACCAGCCAAGTTGATTGGTCAGGCTCTGAGAGATGGACTCGGGTTGTAATCCAATGGAAATCTGGATCTCTGTATGGAGATCCCATGTTTGAAGGTCGAGTGTCAGTTTTGAAGGACAGAATCAAACATGGCGACGTTTCTCTTGTTTTTAATGACACTCACCCAGATGATGAAGGCTTCTATGTGTGCTTCTTCAAGAAAATAATGACATCAGACCTGCAGCAATCATTATTCTTACTGTCACAGGTAAATACCCAAGTTACTATCCACATAATTATCAGCGTACCTATCTAATATTTCTAAGATGATAATTACTAATAGTGTCATTTTAATATAATAATAGTTATACGTTTTATTGTTTTCTTTCTTCATTAGAGCACATGTCCATTTATTGGAGATTCAGGGTCCCAGTTTCAGCTCCCTCTTCCCACTGAGTCTCCAGTGGCACTCTGTTTTCTCCCAGATGGGGGAAACCTCACAATTTCTGTCTGCGAGGTAGAGCAACATCGACTGACGTGTGCCAGTAAATTCAATTACCACATGCTGCTACACAACAACACTCTCATCCTAACAACCATCACACCAGCGGATTCTGGAACATTCATTGTGAAGGACAAAGACACTAGCAGGACCAAAAGTGTGGTCATGGTTCAAATATTCAATCCAGGTATGCTGTGATATTTTACACACTACTGAGGAACCAAAGCAGAATATGGTTTTTATGAAATCAGCTTTATTTTCTGTATGTAATTTAAAGGTACCTCTGTTCTTTCTTTTAAAGGAACAAAGGTGGTGTTTTTAAGTATATATACTTATATACTTATATCTATCTATCATTTTTTTTACATAAGTAAGGTTCATAGGTCAAAGTCTGTGGGTCTAGCCTGCTTTGCAACTACTAAAATAAATGTTAACACCAACAAAAACTAAATTGTGTTGTATTGAAATTGTGTGTTGTATTTTTCAGTCTACTTTTTAATTTATAAACTACATTGTGTCTTTGACCTACTGTTTTTAATAATTTGGCATTATTGCTCTGAAATTATCAAATATTATCTTGTAAAATCACTGTAACAATGATTTGCTTGTTAAAATATTTCAGCTGTATAACTCTATGTACTGTTTAAATTAAAAACATTTTTACAAAATAATGCTGTTTCACTCTGTTTTATTTAATTGTCTTTGAATAAACATGCTTCATAAGACCCTGTACAATCGATAGCTTGTGTAACTACAGAAACATCAGTATAGTGATTAGTGAATACTGCCCTCTACCGGTCACATATGACGTTTCACACGGACGAAAATACAACTTTTTGTTGTATTTACTGTTAAAGAGAGTGACTGTAATAAAGTGTCATGATAAACAAGAAACGTGTGTTTCCTCGACACAGTCGTGTAAAAATCTTTCAGGTTTGCTCGGACAAACACTGTGCCACTTATTTCACAGACAAATGATTTTCACAGGCTGACGCTGGTGGGAGGATTCAACAAACCGGGGACTTAACGGGACTCTGCGAGCAAGCCAACACCAACCCAAACCCGAGACTCTGTTGTCTGAAAATGATTTTGCTTAAATTCGTGTGCGCGATTATAACCAGGTCGTTATTCATTCTGGTGTCTCTTATTGGAGTTTGGAGAGTGACAACGGTGAAAAATGACATTATGTACTGGTTGCTAACTGTCCTTTATCTGCCTCTGGTCGCGGAGATGATCATTACTTTAAAGCGGAGGAAGGGACAAGACTACAAATGGTAAGTCTCTTACTTTCAACAGTTTTAAAGTAATATAGCTTCATAATTTGCAACATGACAGTTTCGCATATTTCCAATCATTTCAATTGGATACACTCTATAGTAACTATAAAACTATAGTTACCATGGTTTTTGCGGATTGACTACCGTTTGTTTTACCATAGTTTTAATATGAATTGCATGGTTAAACTATACTACAGTAAGACGAGAACGGTGAATTTGTGGTTACTATGGTTTTTACTACAAATAGTTAAACTAAGGTTACTGTTGTCAATACGGGTCCAATGTTTTACACACTACTACGTTACTTTTCCTAAAAACGTTAGCGACATTCCTCAAATCACTTCCCCTCCCAGCAAACCCACCACCAACATCCTGCTAGACTCGATGTTACGCGCGCACGCGCGTGTAGCGATATAGTGATCTATCTACATCACTTCATTCATATTTACAGTCTTAGTATGTACAGTACTGTACCAGTCAAAAGCTTAGACACAATTAACAAAAAAGGTTTCTCATGATCTTAAAAATCGTTTTTGAAAAACGATTTTGAAAAAATTTAGTTTTTGTAGACAAAAATATAATTGTGCCAACATATTTATTTCTAACATATTATAAATAAATAAAAATGAATAAAAAGCAGCAAAAGTAAAGTGCCAAGAGTATGATTTTACAAATTCTAGACAAAATTTCAGGATGCTTATAGTCACAACATAATTCACATTTCATAATAATTAGTTTGATGAGTCTATGGAAAACAGCGAGTGTTTCCAAACTTTTGACTGGTACTGTATTTTTGTAACTTGTAGTGAGTGTTGATCTGTAAAGCTATTTTTCCACACTCTTTTAGGTTTTCTCCATCCATCTTCTTCTTCCTCATTAGTATTATACCCTCCATCTGGATTCTGGAGTTGCATCATCAGGGGACCAAAGCTGATGGTCCACAGGTACTCTTGTTATACACCCATTCTGCCATTAGCATTATCACTGTTTATTAGAATACATTTTTTATGATGCTTTTTAAGTTAATAGCTCAACATTGTTTAATGAGCTTTTATTTGACCGTCCCATATCTTACACAGAAGGACAAATACTGTATGAGACTGCAATGAGATAAGATAATAAAATTAACAAGATTTTCATTTTTCTGGCCAACTTTCTTTAATCACTGCTGACATAATGCATACTGTAAATTAAATCATCCAAGCCTAAGTGAGCTAATGTTCATGGAGATCTGTTTCCATTTATTGAACTTCATTTTTGTTTTTGGCAGTGTAAGAAACTGGACTCTTGGGAGAATGTCAAGAGCATGGTATCGCCCTTAAATGGCACTATGGGTATGAATGAAACACTAAAGGTAAGCTTGAAAATGTATTATATATTTATTGTTATAAATGTTTCATTGGAATTGCACATTTGTAATTGTAACTGTATTCATTATTGCACTGTACTCTGATTGTAATGCATCTGCGATGTGTGTGCATGCATCAAATGAACATTTACCATATGCTTCTGATATGTGATGTAATTCTTTCCTATGGCCCACAAGACCAGCTTTTCACTTCCTCTTGAGTATTTTTGTCTTTCTCTAGAATTACAATGTAACTTCAGTTGAGATGGATTTAAAAGACAGAAGAAACAGCTTATTTTATTTCTACTTGTTTTTCACTCACAAACATAAATCTCTACAAATGAATCATTTAGCTCATGCTTTTATCCAAAGTCACCCAATCTTTCTGCTGAATCTCAGTTTTTGGTACTATTGAATCATTGTCCTTAATACTGTAAGAATGATTCATGCCCTTGTGAGTGGGAACATTTTCTCAGAAAGTTTTGCAGCCTGATAGCATCATTGTGAAAGTGATATTTGAATAACTTGGGAAGAATAGATAGATCAGATAATACAAGCAATCTTAAGAGCACAGGCTAGATTACTGAATGATAACATAAAATGCACATGGATCTGTAGGGGCAGAAAACTGCTTTTGATAAATAATTTTGCTTTTTGTTAGTTTTATTTATGTGGCCATGTGTAAAAGAAACATGCATACCCAAAAAATACATAAGTGACTCTACAATGTATAATTGTGTGTGTTTCAGCGTCTGGAGAGTATTCTCACCTCTGTCTGTCCAAACGACTGGATCCTCGGTCTTCATCAGGTTCTGCTCATCCTTCTCATCCTCGGAAAATGGCTCCTCCCACTAGGGGGAGGAGTCACTCGTGACGAGCTGTCTCAGCTTTTGCTCATTTTTGTTGGCACGGCAGCGGATATTCTGGAATTCACCAGTGAAACACTTTCTGATGTCAAGTGGGTACTTCCTGTTTTATAAACAGAGACTGTATGATTCCCAATTTATACACTGTTATTGTCTGATGTAGCGTTGGAGTGTGATTGATCTGTTGGTTGTTGCGTGATAATTAGAAAAACAAATTGTAATGGATAATGGCTAAAGTATGCTTTTTATCTGAAATATTAAAAAACAAAATACAAACATTTGATACAACCCCTAATTAATCCATCATTTATTGCTAAAGAATGGCCACAAATTAATTGTACATTCAGTTTGATCTGTAATTTGTAATTTTGCTGTCTATTAAGACAGTTATTTACAAATCCTAATGCATCGTTTTATACAAACCTTTATTATTCACATATTTACTGTGTATTTGTGTGTGATAGGGAGAACAACCATCTGCTGGTGTATATAATTTTGGGTGTGTGGACATGGAGTATGTTGCAGTTTCCTTTGCATCTGGCAGGTTAGTGGTCATCTGTTGTGCTGGCTTGAATTAATGTTGATCTGTGTCTTTTCTAAACAATGCCAAAAATGAGTTGTTGTAATCTGAACTACAAAGTAGTGTAAGATTCCTCAAGTGACTATAAAGGACCCTGCTGTCCTGCAGAATTCTCTTTGAGGATCAGATATCATTCATCTTTTGTTATGGTTCATCCAAAATGTTTCGTTTTAACCAGGATCCCTTTGAACAAAAAACTCAAATGCATCAAACTCCACGTTTTGGTTGTTTCAACCTATATTTTCCATGTACGTTCCCTCTAAAGTTGTGACGTCCCGACCGCAGAACACAGATGAGCCGGAGGGTGGAGACGGCTGTTGTAATTTGCTCTTGTCAAGACACAGCACAGATATTTGGAACATCGTGGAGAGTTTCTTTATCCAGGATGGGCCGTTTCTCGTGGTGCGGCTCATTGTGATGATTTACTTTGATGTATTCCACCAGATGTTGGTCTTCTTTGCCATTAAGAACTTTTTAGTGGTCATTCTCAACCTCTATAGACTCACTGTTATCTGTCAAGATTTCAAACCACAACCATCATCATCATCTGAAATCTGAAGTCATGAAAGATGACACGGCAAGGATTTTGTTTGATCGTGTCTCTTTTGTACTGTGAATTTCCTTGAATAATCTCAAAGCAGCTTAAACAAACAGATTAACTTCTCTAACAGCAATAGATCCCATGTACTGTGGCAGGTGGAATGTTAACACTAGCTAAAAAAGCACTTTATGTGTGACAACAGTTTTATTAAAAGACTTTCATGTCATGTCAGCTAGAATAGGGCAATATAGCAATATACATGATTAATATCAGCATAACAGTAACACATTGGTTTACAGTTTTAAGTTTTTCTTTATATTGAGCTTTTATATGTTGTTTTTTACCCTTTGTTTATATATTCCAGGCAGTATTGTGAAATAATTGATTGTTTTAGTCAAACAGTATGTAAAAGAACTCTTATTTGTTCAAGGAAACAGACATGGAGAAAACACATATATCTGTAGAACACATGTGGGTATATGGGCGTTGCCACGCATGATTATTTTCCAACATGCGCACCCAGATATGACTCTGACATTAGAGTTGTTGTGGTATTCTGATCTGAGATCAGGTTATTAGTATTGCTTTTCTCTGGAATCAGCAATTGCACTTCAACAATTTCTATTTTAACCATGCAGAGATAGTTACAACATGTGTAAATTAACACAGCAGTGACCTATATCTCAGCTGGTTATCTGTCTCTGGTTTTAATGGCTATTTAAAGAAATAATAGTCTTTTTCTTAATGACTTTCCCCTACTCTTTCAAATCAATGTAATTTACTCAAAATCAAAAATATTTCTAAAGCACCAAAACACACTTTAGACACGCTGTTTTTCATGACCAGCGCTTTCTATTTTTAACCAACAAAGGAAACAGGAAATAACCATGCGAAAAATAAAACAGGATACAACCGGTGAGGTTAACATACGGTAGCGTACAAGCATACATGAGCACATATTTATAAAAAAAAAATCCCAGTTACATTAAGACAATGCAATGTGACTCAATTCACAGAATTGTGTTGATCTACTGTGAATCAATTGCCCAAGTGCCATTCAAAATCTAAAATCTGGTATTAAAATCTTAAACGTAAAAATAAACAGAACATTATAGACAAGGTTTCTATTTAACATTATTCATAATGGAAGTTTAAAGTACAGTGGCCTACTGTATTCTCTTGTGAATATTCATGAACCCAAAGGTCTTGTCTCTCTGTTTCCCTTTGTGAGGTCATTGACTTGAACTTGAGTTCAAAATTCAAAAATGCTAATGAGATCGAAATTATGGAAAATATGCAGATAGATTGTATAACGCCTAATAAATTACACTTTTACAGATGTTGGAAATGTTCTTGTTTTGTATTGATTCATTCAGGTCATGGTATATATTCAATACCCTGACCTGAAGTAACTGATTAGTAACACTATAATGATACAGTTTTATGTAAATATTGTTTGTTTGCCAAGTTTCTGTGTGTTTGGGTAGGTGAAAGGTTCACACACAAACTCTTTTATACAGTTTAATTATTAGTAATGAACCTATGAGATCACATTTGGAGCTAGTATAAAGAAAGCTTACTTGCAGTTTACACAGAGCAACAATTAATCCAAGAGAAAACGTCATTAATAATGTGTACAACAGATAATGTGGCCTGTAGCAAAACTGTAATTTACCAGTTTACAGATTATAATAAAAAAGTCACATAGCTGGTATTTACCCACAAATACCAAACACTCTAGACAATATTTCTTTCATATTTTCAAGTCAACACAAAGGGCTTGGAAATCCCAGACAGCAGAAGAATAGCATGCTTTCATTCTTTAAAGCTCTTTCACTGCAGTCCAAAATTCTGGTTCATTACTAATGATTAAACTGTTTCAGACAGCATTGCCCTACATCAAACTCTGTGCTCATTACGCCAGGTCAAGATGTTCCTTAAAGACCTGAACCTCAATTTATCAAACAAAATTGTTTCATTGGTTATCAGTATGCAGGCCAACAAAAGACATCAGTCCATGATGGGATCCCACAATGTGCTTTTTTTTTTTTGAGAACACTGGTTTATTCCTTGAATATTTCACTTCAGGTCCACAAAAAAAATATACGTTTTATTTACAAACGGGTGTTTCATAACATATAAAAGATAGGATAGGAAAAAGACATACAAAAACCAGACAAACAAAAGTATGTAAAGTAGGTAAACCACCCAAGTAACAAACAAATAAGGTTAATTATTGCATGTCAAAAGACTTCGATTGCATTACTGTAGGTTGGAGGAGCAAGTCTGTGCCTCTAGAACCAAACCAACACTAGCTTTTGGGATTTACATAACAGCTCCCAGAATTCTAGAGTTAATTTACTATGACCCCTAAACACAGAACCAGGGCAAAAAGTTTGAGGTGTGTCTAAATCTTGAGGCTACTGGCAGGAAGAGTGCTCTTATCCAGATCGTCGAAATATGGGTGCGTCATTGCTTGCCGTGCTGAAATCCTCTTAGGAGGGTCATAAATCAGCATTTTCTAAACAAAAGAGAATTAAAATAAAGATGTGCTGACAGCAAGGGACATAAATGCAAATAATTAAGTAGGATGTCGGAGCGTTCTGTTACCATGAGCAGGTCGATGCCATTCTTGTCCAGGTTCTTCACTGTGCTAGACAGATTCCCAGATTTCCACTTTGGGAAAGTGTTCTTGTAATCTGGTAGTGATTCAACATCTGGCCAGACCTCATTGTTAGGGGTTCCCAAAGTCCTACATATAAAATAATAACAATGATTGATCATGAATTCAACAAAGTAAAAAATGTCTTTTACGTTTGAGTAACAGCAGGTTTGCAGCATGCAATAAATAGTGCAATTTAATATCTGCCATAAACTACATTGTAAATAGCAAATTTGAACAGTAACTGTTTTACATCAGCATCTACAGGCATAGTCTGTGATTTTATTGCTGTCCAAATTAGAAATAAGTTCTTGGTTTTGTGCAGTAGCTAGATCAATGCATGTGCACACCTGAAGATCCTAAAAAGCTGGTCTATTTCTGAGTCTCCGTGGAACAGTGGTTTCTTAGTTGCAAGTTCAGCAAAGATGGTACCGATACTCCAGACGTCTACTGGTGTGGAGTAGCGTGATGCCCCTAGCAGCACCTCAGGAGCTCTGTACCACAATGTCACCACCTGTAAAATCACACAATTAGTTAACACATGATGTAAATTACTTTACTGAAATCTCTAAGTTTTAGAAGATCTTATTTAATGTACCAGCCACTGCATTGTGACTCAACATAAAAAACACCTTTAAAAATATGATGCAAATGAACAGCCACATTCTATCTGACAATGTTATTGCAACTCACTGCAATAAGCACATCTACAATATTTTGACGATTTAAAAATTTCATCACCAGTGGCTGTGCATTAAAAACAAATGACTTTATATCACTTTGCCAAAGCAAATCACTGTCAGTGCAAACCCCACGTAATTATGGCATTAGTGTGTACATACCTCATGTGTATATACTCTGACTGGCACTCCAAAGGCACGTGCCAGCCCAAAGTCTGCCAGCTTTATCACACCTTTATTATCGATCAGCAAGTTCTGAGGTTTCAGGTCACGATGCAGAACCCTGCGACAGTGGCAGAACAGAATTCCCTCCAGGATCTGATACAGGTAACTCTACAGAGAAAACACAGAAAAATTAAGTATTTTTACAATTATGTATTGGATAGCAATCTCTAGAACCAGAAATAAAAATGTGTGTTTTAGCCATCTAAGCATTAACAGTTCTCCTTACCTTCACCAGCATGGGGTCCATATACTGGCCTGAAGGGATGGAGTCCAAGTACTTTTTCAGATCCATGGACAGAAACTCAAACACCAGGTACAACTTTGATTCCTGCATCAGCACATCCAGCAGTCTATAAGAAATAAAGCAGAATGACAGATCAAGAGATGCAGTAATCAACTTGGGCAAGTAAAGTCAGGAATTTTGGATTTATCAGGAATTATTATTATTTTAGTAATTTTGTTTGATGACAGTTAAACATATGAAGTGTCAACTGATGTAATTTTGTACAAATTTAGTTTTTCTATCACACAAACTGTAGTCTATAGTTTAGGTATGCCCAACAGATTGCTACAACTGTAGCACTGACTAATGTCTATCGGATGACAAAATCAGTCTCTTAAGTAAAATGTCTCATCTAATTCCTGATCTCGTTTGATTAAATATAAGAACAGATTAGTCTTACCGTACAACATTGGGGTGTTGAAGCTCCTTGAGGAGGGAGATCTCCCTGACTGCAGTGCTGGGCACTCCTTCTTCCTCACTCTCCAGACGAATCTTCTTCATGGCCACCACCTGCCCAGTGGTTTTATTTCTACCTTTATACACTACACCATAGGTACCTAAAGAACACACAATTCTTAAATATAATATTTCCTCCGTTAAAACAAATGTCACAATAAACGCAGGTAAGAACAATAGCGCAAGTACATGGTCAGGTTTACCTTAAAAACTTATGACAAGTACACTTACCTTCACCAATTTTCTCTATCTTCAAATAGTCATCCATTTTTCCAAACCTGGCAAATTACCAAAAATAAAATGGTCCTTTAATAATGCTGTTATTAAAATATAAACACCCGAACATGTAGGAAAATAAGATGTGGTAATCAAACAACGATTGTCGTTTTTGTCAACTTTAAAACGACACATTAAGATTATTTTAAACATGGCCAAAACTGAAACCTCTTTAAAGTGTTATCAATGCCATTACGAACAAAATCAAAGTACAATACGTGCATATTACGTATATTCTGCGTTTGTTTACAACGTTTTTGACTTACTATCACTGCAGTTAAAAAAGACCAGCAGCGATGTGACCACAAAATGCGACAGTTACAAGTCAAGAAACCCTTATAAATTATTCTTCATCTTTTTAACCTGCATACATATTTAATCGAGCATTAAAAGATGATCCTGTATGTTGGATTATATGAAAAAGTGTATAAAGTTATAGGACACAGGCGTCTGTGCCTAGTTGGGCCTGTACATGTTTAAAAAAATCTAAGATCAAAATCGCAACAAATGTAGACAACGATCAAGTAATTAAACTAAAACTCACCTTTATTTGCAACTACGTTTATTATAAACAAATATCCAAAATATTTTTCTCGTTTCCTCCGACGTCTCAATAAAGCCTCTGAAGGAGGAAAGAGCTCGCGGATATGTTATGCCTCTCGTTGAACTCCGAGTTCCTTGATTCAAACTGGCCGCGTTGACGTAATTCAAAAGCGGCCAATCAGAGTCATCGGTGGACTTCAAACAAACCAATCATATTGTAGGGCGGTTTGGAGCGGGAGCAGCGTGAATGAGCGCGTGTGTGGAGCGGGAGTGCGTGCGTATGTGTGCGCGTCAAAACATCTCCGCGCGTGCGCATTTGTGATTGTTTGTTTAAACCATGTGCAAGTGTGCAGGTAGATTTTGCACTTTTCTCATTTTGTAATAGTGGTACAACGTTACTGTTTGCGCTCGGTAAACATGTCTCATTTTATTTATAGGTTTTCCTTAAAGATTATTTGTCTAGATGAACGAAGCACACAATCCAGGTACCTTTTTATTCCAAACAATTTCCAATATCAACAAACAAGCATATAAACAAAATACATATATAGAAATTATTGTTGAACAGAATTATGTTTAACAACATCACAAATTAAATAAAATACCATACAAATTAAATCTCAAGATCGTTTCAAAGCTTTTGAGAACATTATTAAAAGTAAAGAATCTTACTGACCTGTATTCAGGAAACTCATTCACAATGTTTTGACATTTGAACAGTGTTTCAAATGTTTTAATATGTTAACTACAAAAATTATTTGGGCTAAAATTAAAACGCAACTATCTAATAATTATGTATGTATGTATACTGCATATGTAATTGGCTACTGGTGGGTAAGATGTGAATCAGACCTGATCTGTTATTCAATATATTTCTTTGTGTTTGAAAAAACGTACTGCATGTTAATCCCCATGTCTAATATTGTAGACCAGTTTCAAGGTTTTACCTTTAGTGGCTTCTTGTAGATGATGATTTATGATTTATGTATATTTGAAGTGTCAAACAGAAGTTGAAACCCTCTATGTGGCCACACGGTGGCAGTGTCGGCCTGTATCCACTAAACTAAAGCGTAGAAGTCCATCACTGATGATGCTATTGTGAAATTCAGTGATGACATCAGTTACCTTTCTGTGTCTTTTACACATCATAGTAAAAACTAGTAGGAAATAAATTCATTTCTCAAATTTAGCATGTACTTTTTTATAGTTCTGTGTCCAACACAGCAATGGTAAATTTATGTTTATCATAAATTAGAATACTTTTTCTTCAACGCATTCAATGAACAAGCTCACAAAAGACCAGTGAAGTATAACAAGGTTGTATAATTACAGAGAAATGAAGTAGGCTTAGTCTCCACGATAAAATCTCAATTCAAACTCAAATTCTCAGAGGTAGAGACTTTAATTAAAGTAACAATTGGAGCAAATTATTAAAAATCAGTTTTGAAGAGTCATCATTGGCTGAAGGAATTAATGCTGCTTTATATATACATTTAAGGAAAGGGAAGAGACAAATGTATAGTGGGTGTTGTTTTTATTAATGTACACCCAATACAATTACAATACAGAAATCAATATAGGTCGATCAGATTCAAGTATTCCAGAGATCCACGTAATAAAAACGCATGTTATAACTGTTAATAATTGTTAACATATTGTGTGGTTCACTGATGGCCGTGAGAGACTGATAAGTCTTCTGTCGCCTGAATGAATCTGTAAGCCCAACAGCCCTCACACATGCACGCAAACAGATCTGGTGTGTCTGTGAAAGAGAGAGATCTGATGCATGTGTGTGTGCATCTCAATATGAATATGTTTTGAGAGATATGCATGCAGAAATAGAAAGAGGGCATAATTAAGAGGGTTACTTAACTAATGACAGAAGATTGGGCAATGCTACAAATAGTTTGTAGGACACTGAGGTTTTGGGGCAGGAGACTGTATGTGTGAGAATGAGCTTGTGTCTGCGGGTGTGTGTCATATGTAGGACAATTGCAGGACCAAAGAGGATTCCCTCACCTAGATTTCATGTTTTACATGACCTTCATGTTTGAGCAGTTAATGGGGTCGTGTTTGAATACAAATCTGACAATGAAAAAACTGTGTTTTGTGACAATTTGAAATAACTAGACTTTAGGTTTTTCTTTTATATTATGTACATATATATATATATATATATATATATATATATATATATATATATATATATATATATATATATATATATATATATATATATAGATTTATATATATATATATATATTTATAGATTTATATCTGTGTGTGTGTTTGTGTGTGTGTTTGCGTGCGTGCGTGCGCCCTGGGTGGTGTGTACACTGCCTAAAGGTGTTTACATGCGAAGAGAAATCTGGATAATGACCAAAAATACAAATATATAGTTGATTTGATTTGCTTTTGCTTAAACTGTGAATGACATTTTTAGATAAAAGAGACTGTTTAAGCCGTTTTCATTATCTTATTAGTATATTAAACATTAACGGTGTAAGACTGTGCATGTAAACACACTCAGCATGCAAATAACTGTACTGTATATATAGTATACACAACATACTGTACTTACAGTACTCATGTAAATGCCAGTGTATATCTACTTTTATATAATAATGCATGATTTTAAACTGTGATATCATAATCATCCGTGTTAAATGTTGTTCATTTTTGCTCTCTCTCCACTCAACAGACTCTCTGACATTAACATTCCAGTCCAGGCTTAGTTGCCATGGTGAAAGCATGTGGTTTCCGATCGTTGCCATGGGAATTTCCTCCCTGAACATTTCATCAGCAATCATACACTTGTCTTTTTATGATTTATTCCTTTTTTACTTTCTCAATCACTCTCTGTTTTGTCTCCTGCTGAGTATTCTGGGTGACAGTAGGTGTGTTTTTGTAAAGGGCAGTTGATGAGTCTTGATTGCCATCAGATGGTTATGTCAAGGTGACCTTGAGCAAGCATGACCTTATGTTTCTTAATTGCATCTCACACACACACATACTGAAATACAGAAACGAGTACACACCTTAAACAGAAAATATTAGCTAACAGGGATATTATTGCTCCCACTCACCCAGTCACTCCCACACGCACATAATATGAGTTTCCAGCATTTGCATTTATCGGCAGGTTCCTGAGGTAAACAAGCTGTAATACTAACAAGCCTCATTATGACAGCCATCTTATTAAATGGCCTCTGGGTCAAACTGTATAAGACACACCTATATCTCTCTATGTTTATGTTTCTCATTAACGTATGAGAAAAATAATATACAGAAATATTTGATGGCCTTGGCCTCACAGCTGAGACTGGTGAATATTTTATACCCTCGTGGGTATATAACAAATTAAGAATAATATGTTTCTTGCCATTAATTATGCATACAAATATGGTAAACACCCAATATGCTGTTTTCCGTAAGTTAAAAATATTACCCATGATACCCAGCTTGGTGTTTTTACAAGAAATATATTTTGCATTTAATTGGGAAAAATGTTTGCAGCAACACGTTCTAATATAATTAATTCAGTTTGTGCTTATACAAAGCTTTATTAGCATAAAGACTTATTCTATCTGATTTTTTTACAAATTATTTTCATATATATTAGTAGCAATGAACTGCCTGTGGGTTGTTGACAAATAAATATGTGGCATTGTCCTATGCAAAAATTGTAGAAAAAAGATATTGCATGAGAGATTTATCTTCATTGCAGGAGTTACAAATAGGATGAGAACGATTTATCTTAACTGTTTTTTCTACATTTTTGTATGTCACACCATAGGACATTTGTCAACTACCCATGTATCATTTATTGAGCTTGTTTATGTGGTCACAGCTGATCCCTTTCTGGTAAAATAATAGTTCCCAAATGTCAAAATGGCAAGTGTTCTGCACCTTTGATTGACTTATTATAAAAAATTGTTGTTTCCATGCCAGGCACTTCAAAGAGACATGACCTGGACCTATCTGGCAACAATGCAAATCCTATAAATCTGCAAATACCTTGACTATATCATGACTATAGATTAGATTTAATGTCGTATCTTATCTCTTTCTTACATAATATTACCAATGAGCAGACTAAAATAAACCTATGTAACTCCCCCTTACATTCAACATCTCCACTGAGGAAAGCCTGTCATGTCCGGAACAAACTCATCAGTGTTGTTTAGCTTTTCTCTGCTCATCTGGGTTTGTTCCACCCAGTCTGCTTTCTGTCACAAGACAGTTAAAGGTCTAAGTGCTGACATGTGCCCCTGGTCTCCGGACAGCTTTTCTAGTTCGTGTTTATATGCATATGTTGTTTGTGCTTTGGAGTCTCTTTTCTCTTAAGGATCGGACTATGTCAGATATCAGCGGAAGTGCTTTCAACACCTCTATTAACACATGCTTTCTCTCCCTGTCTGTATCAGTTTGTCCATTTGACCCCTTATAAAGGTTATTTCCTCTTGTAGCATGCAGGGCATGTGGGCTCAGGTTTTGTTTGCGTGCTGTTGAGTGTTCCCCTGATGCGTGTGGGATAAATATGGATTCGGAAGTGTATGTGAGAGATGGAATAGTTGGGAACATGTAGGATCAAGTGTTCAGTTTTGCTCTGTTCGACATCTAACTTCTGTTTTTCTTCTTATGTATGTGTGTGTAGGTCTTAACCCCATTCGGTTCTCTGACCTGACCAAACACATTTGTCTGGCATACATTAATCAAGCTTGCTTTAGCTGACTCTCCTCTCCGTTCATCTCCATTTTTCTCTTTTTCTCTGACAGAACAGACCAGTGGATTTCATTCTGTCTTCTGCTGTTCTCAGCCTTCCTAGTGCCCCTGTATTATCCACCTGCCCTTTGTCGTACACTTACACACAGTGCATTATTAGGTTGCTCAGAGCTGAGATAGAGAGTTGTGTAGCGTTAGCTGTGGGTCAGCAGGTTGGAGAAGGCTTTGTTAGGGTTCTCACATTGACCTCCTAATTCTTTTTCCTTTAAAGAACAGCTCTGAAAACTTCTCCACCCATGAGAGTTGGGAGAGCTTTATCATTTCTGCTCTCATTTTTACTGTTTATGATGAATTACAGAGGGTTTAATTAGCCTGCAGAAGGTGTACAGAATGGCTGAGGAGGCAGAATCTAGTGTTTGGACACTTGATTATGAGAAATGCTTGAGTTAATAACATGCTAAGTGTGGTGGTATATTGCTTTCTGGCATAGAGTTCACTGCCATGTGGAAACATCATTTGTTGCAGCCAAACAAAATGGGTTTTAAAACAAATATCTGCTCAGCTATTCTTTAATCTTAGACTTAATACACCACAAAACCAGTGTGCCCTTGACCTCTCTTAAAAATAAATACGTTGGCCTTTCCTTTATAAAAGGATGATTTTATTAGTTAACATTTATTTATTTTTTAATATAAAAATATTTATTAATATAAAAATTCTGTAATCATTTATTTATTATTCTTTATTTATTTCCTTCTTCTGTGGAACACACAAAAAATATTTTGAAAAATGTCTCGGCCATTGTGTCGGGGGGCAAATGTTGTTTGGTTACCAACGTTCTTCAAAATATCTTCTTTTATGTACTGCAAAAGAAAAACATCATACAGGTTTGGAATGACATGAGGATGACTAAATGGTGAACAAATTTGTTGTTGATATATCATGTAAGTTGTTTTTGTAAGATCAGTTTTGCAACTTTGAACTGTACAGAAGCTTGACGTGTCACATACAGTTGTTCGTTGAATTTAAAGAACAGTGACTTCAGCAAAGTTTCATAGATGAACATGTTAGTTAGATGTACCATCTTTGAGATCTAAAACAATCACTAAAATGGTGCTGGGTAAACTTAGTGGCAGCTTGTTCTAAATAAACCAGTGGAACTAAAAGGAGATTCAGTGTTTTGGTTTTTTCTCACCGGCATCTATTAGTGATGCTTGTTGCCACGGTAACCCATGACGTGTCTTTTCCTGGAAATGCAAAAGCACTGTCACTGGTTT
This sequence comes from Beaufortia kweichowensis, assembly GCA_019155185.1. Lineage (NCBI taxonomy): Eukaryota > Metazoa > Chordata > Actinopteri > Cypriniformes > Gastromyzontidae > Beaufortia > Beaufortia kweichowensis. Next base: position 12,373,117 of record CM032805.1, read on the forward strand.
CTGTCTTTCCCCCTGTTTCTTGCAGCATAAGATGTTCCACAGGAGGTAAGATCTGTCTCTTGTTCGCTCTGACACTTTTTATGTGTCTCTCTCTCTCTCTCTCTCTCTCTCTCTCTCTCTCTCTCTCTCTCTCTCTCTCTCTCTCTCTCTCTCTCTCTCTCTCTCTCTCTCTCTCTCTCTCTCTCTCTCTCTCTCTCTCTCTCTCTCTCTCTCTCTCTCTCTCTCTCTCTCTCTCTGGTGCTAAAGGAGAATCACACATTATTCACAGGTACCTAAAAGCGTGCAAGTGGGCTGGCAAGAGAGTGTAACCATAGTGATGGGTTAATGGAGTGATCACCGTAGCAACATGGTTTGACAGGTGGATGGAAGGACTAACACGGCTTGTGATTATGTGTTCTTTCTCTCTCTTTCTTTTAGTCTCTCAAAGAGACTGCTATATTTTTAACCAGCGTTACAAAGGGAAATGAGCCTATCAGTAGTAATCTTCTTAGTTTGCCCTCTAGACACACTATGTACATGAAACCAAAGTATGAACACAGTCATTTTGAATGACCCAAACTTTTCATACTATCATTCTGTATAATTCTGTTCTCAGCTAACACACAAGAAAACTGTACTGTCTGTACTAGGTTGGATTGACCAATGAAAGATGAGGGAAAACCAGACAATGTGATGCAAAAAACTTTTTTTTTACTAAATTAAAATGATTTAGTTCCTTTTCTATAAAGAATTATACTGTAATATGCCATGGTTGGGTGTTAAGACATTTAGAGAAGCTAAGAGATAAAAGCAATATAAAGAAAAACAATTGAGGATTAGTTTGTGTAGCTTATGTACTTGCTCTTCACAAACTAATCCTCGATTGTCAGAAGCAGTCGTGTATGTGTGAGTGTTTAAAAGAGAGTTTAAGTGTGTTTCTGTCAGAGCTGACGGGGCACTAGAGCATTGAGACAGAGCCAGACGGTCACTTTGGGAAATAAGCTCTGGATACTCCCGCAGAAGAGGTGAAATAAGCAAAATCACAGACATTCCCTAGTAGTGGCCAGCGCAGGCCGACCTAGACTGATGCTCAATGGCATGCTGCAAATCTTGTGAACCTCTCACGAACATTGAGAGGGCAAAAGTGATGTGGTGTTGATCTAGGAGTGAAATAGAGACTGATGATATTTGTTGGAAATTTAGCCCTTAGTTATCCTTTATTTTGAAAGTGTAAAGCTGGCTTTATTGTGACAGACATTGTTTAAGACAGGACTGAAACCCTGCTCTCTTAATATGCTATGATGACAATTAATGTCACAATGTCCTATTTCAGCTAGATAATGTCATACAGTCCTATTCAAATAAAATGATTTCTAACTATAATGTATTATAACCGGACCTTTTCTGAATGAATTAGCTGTTAAAACTCTGTACTTGATGTCTGTAGAAATACAGTTACATTATGTAAGACTTTAAAACTGAAGTCAAGTTTTGGATCTATTACTCACTTTAGTCCTGACTCTAAGGCCGATGAACAACAGAACAGAGTGTCACTTGCTTTTATGATTAGTCATGTTGTCACGGCAACTGTCGATTGGGATGCCCAGGTGGCCATTCTGAGTGGGCTGAAATTCATGATACATTTACATACTGTGAGCTTCCTGATGTTGGAATAAATAGATTTGAGCAAAATTAAACAATGGTTTTATTTAAATGGTTAGATCATTCTTGGCACAAGCTGTGAGAATAGCACACTAAGGAGAAATGTGCACACAACTGCCCTGGCTATGTCAACAATCATGAAAGACAGACGGGTATACAGTACTTTTTAAATATCTTGTGCTTGTCCAACTTTTCTTTTCCAGTGGCGTGGCTTTCACAGTCTTTAATGAGATTTCTCCTTGGTGCTAGAACAACATTCCTGTCATAAATGTAACGTAACATGCTCTTACAATCAAAGTAAAATGACTGATGTCTGATAAATATGTTGTTCCAATCCCAACTCTTTCCTCTAACCTTTTATCTCTAAAATCTGATTTGTTGATAGAAATGTTCTTCCAGGACAAACATGTTCTGGGATGTCAAAGTCAAGGTAAGCTTTTGATTTTGTCTTTGATATGGAATGCTTGTAACTCATACAGAGTTCAAGTGAATTTCAACAAAGTCTGATACAAATTGGTATTGAACAAAAGCTCATTTAACCTTACGTTTATTATTAATCAGCATTTTTTCACCTATACCAAGCTTGTTCAAAAGTGTCCAGTCTTGGATTGCCTTCTCAAGAAAAGATACTTAAGATGCCTTTGAACTTGGCCAAAATGTCATATGTTTAGAGTGATCATAATTAAGTTACACAACCTTTACTCTGACAAGTTAATCACAGCCTTTACTAAAATGTTGTGATCCCTGAAAATGCTGTCTCTGCAAGCTTCTCAGTAAGTTTTGCAACAGAGCGAGTACAGTATGTCTGCTCATATACTTCTGTGTTCACACTCCAGGTTCGGGTATGACAGCCTTTGAAGCAGTTTCAAGTTGCTCTACAGCTCACGGAAAGCTGATCACAGGAACGTCAGGAACTGTAGGATCTCAGTACACACATTATTTATGGTGCCAACCACCAGAGGGCAGAACAAAAAGGTAGCATATTTTTGGGTGTGTGTGCCTGAGAGCCGAATCGATCACTGCTGACTGGAGGTAGTCCCTCACGTCCCTGCCAAATGCTGGGTACATCACACACACGTATTTTGTGCATTATTCATAAGAGAGGTGCAAGTCACTGTGCCACAGAAAATCACCCACCGATGCTCAGCATCCCACAGAGAGTAGATGGAGGTGATCATTTGTGTGAGTGTGTGAAACTGGGTGGAGCGTCTGTGTGTGTTGTCAGTGATATACTGTATAGTGCTAGAAGCTTTTGCTTGGCCAAGCCCAGCAGTCTGTGACCAGATTAGTGTCTGCCTCACCCCCCTCCATCCTCCCTTCTTCTTTCACACTCACTAAGTCTCGTTCTCCTCCAATTTCCCTCCTCCCTCTCTGTCCCTGTATTCATCACTCTGTGTTGATGCTTCTTTCTTTAATCTTTTATCCAAATGGAGAGAGAGGGAGACTGTGTTATACAGCCGCCATTTCTGTGCAATTTTACCAAAAACCTTGTTGAGGGTGATATCAGGTGGCATATGTTGTTCCATGAGATGAATGAAGAAGAGTTAAAATCACAATAGACATTAAAAGTGTATGTATTTGGATTTGTTGGCTAGTAATATGGAATTTTCATAACCTTTTACCTTTTAAATCTCTTTTAATCTTTAATCTTTGGACATCCTAATGAAGAAATCTGTTGGTTGGTAGATAATGTGTCAGTGCAGAGAAGAAGTTCTCCTTTAATATTAAGATTAATGGTTGATCAATACAGGTTTTTCAATGATCTGTGTTTAAATTTAAACCTTTGGTTTTTTCAATCTTAAACATTGGGTTACTTCATGAAAATAAAGGGACCTGTCAATAAATCAAGAGTAAATTTTAATCGATGCACTTAAACTTTGATTGCAACCATTTGCATGTTATGTATGCGTATGGGATATATAATTATTTTAAATAAACTTTGTTTGAAAATGCGTCAAAGCGTGGGTGGAAAATGAACGTTATGGCTTTTGGAGGTGTGTAAGGGGGTGTGGTCTCTCTATCTGCCATTCAGTTTTCACTTTTAAAGTACTCTACACACAGTATTGCCAATGCATCAGTACGCACACACACACACACACACACAAAAAGTGATGGAAAAATTTGATTATTCATATTATCGACACACAAATGCACATTAAATTATCACATCTAATACAATAAATAATACTAATAAAAAACGGTTTATGTTTCACTACACAAATATTTATAATCTCTCTCTCTCTCTCTCTCTCTCTCTCTCTCTCTCTCTCTCTCTCTCTCTCTCTCTCTCTCTCTCTCTCTCTCTCGCTCTTCGCTCGTCACTGTTAGTAAGCTGATCTTTTGGCACTGTGAATGAGGAGTCTTCCTTTTCTGGAAGGACCTGATGCATGCTGGTCCAGTCCTGCACATATACAAGCACCCACATCACAGAGTCTTGGTGTCACATTTAATATTTCACTCAGCGCACACTTGCAGGCGCACACATTCTCAAAGAGCACATGAGCAGCGTATTGGCAGCCATCTGGATATATATCTCTCCCTTTCTCTTTACTGTCTGCTCTTTAGTTGCTTTCTGATTGGACAGCTATTGTTCTGACTATTGTTTTATTTTACATCTTTTATGTTTTTGGTGTGACTCTCTCTCTCTCTCTCTCTCTCTCTCTCTCTCTCTCTCTCTCTCTCTCTCTCTCTCTCTCTCTCTCCCTCTCTCTCTCTCCCTCTCTCTCTCCCATTATTAAGAGCGTCTGTGTGGGTGTGCCTAACAGATCAAAGCAGGGTAAGCTATTCAACAGGATTGTGCTTCTGTTCTGTTTATCTTCTTTCTACTAACTGTCTGTCCATCAGAGTTTCATTTATTTCTCTCTCTGTCTCTCTACCCCCTCCCCTTTCTTTCACTCTCTCTCTCTTTCTCTCTCTCTCTCACTCTCTCTCTTACTCTCCCTCTCACTCTCTCCACACCCTTTCTGGGGAACACCAGGCAGAAGAAGGCGAGTCTTCTGGAACACAGTTCACTCAAGAGCGTGCGTGCGCTTCCCAGCATCTCTCCCATAAACAAACACCAACACTGGATCTTTAATGGACTTCACCAACTGGTTCATGAGGATCGGAGTGGATGTTGGAATAAGGAGGGTCACTCAGGGAGTCTGAGAGGATCAGCGTTCCCAAAATGAGTGAAGAAGCCAAAGAAAGAAGTAGCTCCAAACCAGCGCACCGCAAGAAGAAAGGAAAGAAGGTAAGATGTAATTGCAATATCTTCTGTTATTGTGCTTTTGGCTGTTGTTTGCTCAGGGTGAATTAATGAAGCAATCTAACACACTTTAAATCCACTGAGAGATGGAAAAGCCAGTGGAGAGGTGTATGCTAGGTTTTCGATTGTTTTTATTTGTGGTATTGATCAGTATTTGCTTTTTTTATTGATTTATTGACTGCTATCCCAAAGCAGTGACTCTGTGTCATTTGTGTTGGCTGTCAATTACAGCACATTTTTAGCTAGTTTATTTATTTGAAAGTTTTTATTTTTAAATTCTTTACTAATAACATTTCATTTGGCAATACCATATTGGTGTTATTTGATCTTTTGTGCGTGCGCACAAATGGCTGCGTGTTTAACCGTAAGGCATATTTTCTTTTCCAACCTAATGGTTGTTGGTATGCTGTCAGAAGAAGGTTATTAGAAGGTGCGGTTGGGTCAATAGGTTAATTGTGCCTTTTCTGTCAATTTTAGTTTAGTTTAGGTTTAATGGCCTTGGAAAATGTGTTTGTGCGTGTGTGTGAGATGACGTGCAAGTGGTCATGCATTCATGAGAGCATGACCATTTTTAATTTCCATACATATACCGAAGTAGATGTGTTTAAGTGTTTAAATGCGCTGTGTTTACAAAGTAAATATTTAAGTTTGTGTGCGCAAGTTTGTGCGTGCATGTTTACGCCTATGTGTGGTTGTGCGTGTCTCCATGTAAGAATTTGCATTCCATGGAATGCAGAATGATTGACAGGTTTAAGAAAAAACATTACAAAACAAAACACAGGGCTTTAGACAACAATTGCAAAATGCACTGTGTATGCACACATTAAAATACCGAAAGCAATGACATCATAAAAAAAACAGATTTTTAAGGCAACATGTCTTGTATCGTCACATGTTTGTGTAGTTTGATGTCTGACACTTGATGGTATCTTTCAGCCCTCAAGTAACAAACTGCTCCTCCTACACAAACACCCTTTCTAATACTTACACACACCTCTATAGTTAAAGGATTTTACACTTTATGCCACTGGCTTCTCTAGTTTTGGCTGTGCATGTGTATTTTGTGGGTGATATAATATCTAGAGATTCCTGTGTTGAATAGTGTTTAATGATGGGTTAAGAAACATATGATTTAATGGCATGTTATACACATTTACACACATTTACAAGCTCTTTAGTAATATTAAACGATATCGAGTCTCATTCTACTAATAATAGGAGAATATTTCTCTACTAAGAATGTTTAAAGAATATTTCATTACCCTTTAGTCAGGAATCATTTACCTCAGCTATTTCTAAAAGGTTTTGGCAAAGAACACATTTTGTAAGCATTTTAATGGTTTGTGTGTGCGTGTTTTGGCCTGCTTTGTTACTACACTGTGCGATAACCATGTGTTAATGATTGTAGTCATGGAAACAAGAGAAAGAAAGATTGAGACAAGACAGACCGACACAAAGACATAAAACAGCGGTAGCCATCATCAGAAGCGTACGTTTATATAACATACGTTGACGTCACGTTCTTGACATCGCAGTGACACGTTCATTATGTTTGTAGTTTAAATTTAGAGACTGATGTTCAGACCAATCAACAGACAGACTCTCATGTCTCCTGTCGCTATGGTGTTATCAAGAGTGTCAGGGGGCGGGGGGGGTGTGGTGTTGTCTGCTGTCAAATCAAAGTCAACGTCATATGCATTGAAAACTGCAAAGAACACTGAAATCTGATTTCCAATAATATATAAATATCCGTACAAAGGTACTTGAGAGAAAACTATTTGTAAGATATTATTATTATGTAATAAATTTGAATGGGTTTATTTTTATTTTCTTGTTTTAAACAAAAATTTAAGTTAAAACAAAAAACTTGGTTTGAAAACATGAAGATAAAAAATAAACTTTAATCAAAAACAAGACTTAATCTTATATTATCTAATCTTATATAATTATGCCTCTTAAGTAAATAGATATTTTTTTGGGATGTGTAAAGATTTTTCCTAGAAAACAAGACAAAAAAGTGTTCTGCTTTAAATATCTTTTCTTTTAGTATTTTTTCATATATTTTTTTGTATTTGTCGCTCTGTCACACACAACTACACTTTTCTCACACTGTTTTGTCTGCATGTGGTTTGCAAATACATATGTTTGAGTGTGTATGTGTGTGCCCCCGCATGTGTGTGACTCTGTGTGTGTGCGTTTTTGACTCTGTGTGTGATGCTGACATGGGGCGTGGTGTTCCATTTCTACCACCATGTCCTTCTGGCTGACTAACACGCAGACAGACAGATGATGAGCGTTCTGAGGGCAACACAGCTGTGAAGCCTTTAGCTGAAGAGATCAGCAAAAGAAAGATCGGAATACTTGGAGCAGAAAGATCACACTTGCAAGAAAGAAAGAAAAAGAGTAAGGGATGATGTAAACACACAGATAGAGGGAGGTTTAAATGGATGTCTAAATGGAGACAGTGTATTTTAAGGGGCTTGGGACACTAAATCATAACAGTGCCAGAGAAACTGTTGCCATGGAGCTTTGAGCAGAGGGGGGTGAGGAGAAGGGCAATCTATCAGTCTGCTAAACTGCGCATGTGCAGACGTATACTGCATGTTCACATGTGCACATCAACCCATAGATGTGTTGCTGGGCACATCATGCACATGCAAATATATACATGAATAAATATTTTCCTTGCTAACCATTTCTATGCATTCGATACCCAATAAACCTTTATTCTTGAAAATTCTACACCACGATCAAATTTACATTTTGAAGAGCAACAGAGCAACCCTGTGAATAGAAAATGTTAGTTCAAAGGTGTTTTGTCTTTATCTGCATGCGCGATTTATCAAATCAGGATTTAGGGCCAGATCCATCATATTTATTATGCATATTTAAAGCCAGGCTATCAATAATAGATGTCTGAATTCCACTGGTGTTCCTCAGGTAGGCCAGCCAAGCTGATGTAGGTCAAAAGTGAAATTGTGACTGATACTCGAGCAAAACTGTCTTTGGTAATCCTGCTCCTGAGCAAACAGACAACGTTTCTCAGCTTCTCCGATGTCTGCAAGGGAATCTAACACACATGGTTCCAAACACCAGTCCAGAAAAATATACAGCACACAGAAGGGCACCCAAAGACAGATTAAAGAGGACAGAAACTGTAAACCTGTCAGAGAACGAGACTGAAAGAAAGCGAGCGGTTAGACCCCATGCTGAATGAGTGACATATGACAAGTCCTAGAAGAATGATACATCTCTACTACCTTTCAGGCTATATGTTGACGTAACACAATTAAAATTGATAAACTGATAGTTAAAACATAATCAGTCCAATAATGTTTATTAGGTATAAAAATGAAAATGCACTATGCAAACTTTAATTTTGAGATATTAGATTAGATTTTTAAATAAATAACATTTATTATTATTTTTTTGTTTATGTTTATTGTTATGAAAATTTGTCAAATATTTAATCTTCAGTCTTATACCTTTACATCAATATATAGTTTATCGTGATTAGATTTTCTAGAATTTAACTATGAAATATATAAAGTGAATAGTGAAATAACCAAAGTGTTCCACCTGAGGAACGGTGACAGTTATCAGGTTAAATCAATAAGCCACAAGAGGCTATACATTACAGTTACAGTTATTTAATTATCCTGTAGGCTGTTTGTGATTGGCAGGCAATGCATCAACTTGGCACATCAATGCGTGGTTACAGGTGTGTCTGCAGTAATTTCATTGCAGCTCGAAATCAACAGTTTTGACAGATCATCATAATATAGACAAGCAGATCTATGAGTGCTATGTACTCTATGTGTATGTAAGTGTAAAGCTTCTGTTGGACATGTGCAAAAATCTGCATGTGCAAAAATTGTTTGAGGAAACAACCCGCAGCATTAACTGCAACAGTCTGAAGTGCTGATGAAGCATTCTGGATACTGAGACAGCTGCTCATTTGGTTCAGCAGCAGTGAAGCACTTTGGCCCAGATCACACACATTAACTACCCCTGATGGCACTGTCTGCAATCTGATTGTACAGACTGTACTGTAAAAGTTCATTTAAAAACTTTCTTCAGTATTTAAATGTGTGACACGCTCCAGATTAATACAAGGTACTTAAAATTGGCAATGCTATTACTATGAATTGGGGTAAATGCAACGCTCAATATGTCGGCTCTAACAGTGGAAGGTCCTGCCTACCAATAACACAAACCAATCGTCAATTGATAAACACTGACGATTCATGAGATGCTTGCCTACATGTGCAGTAGTTAAAGCAACCTAGAAAAAAGGTGTTTTAGCGCAATTCGACCTTAAGAAACCAAAAACTATCGTACAGTTAAAAATATGTGAACCCTGTCTGTGAAAACCAGGCTAAAATCTAAAAATCTAATTCTGAGATGATGGGCATCAAAGTTTGATTTCACCTATAAATTTCACTATGATTTCAATGGGTTTCACAGACTGGGTCTCACATGTGATTTTAGCCAGTGATTTTAGAGATTAATGTCTTCCTTCATGCAAGTAGATTCGTCTGTCGTTGTGGTATAACTGAAATAGCTGCCCGGAGGGGTTGCAGACATGGCTGCCAAGTGCACCGACTTCCCTAAAGGGACTTTCATCTCTGCATACTTGCATCACATGCATGGATACATCGCTGCACATATGTACCGTGACTGTGTATTTATGCATGTATATCTATAGTGTTATTTTACTGTGAAAGAACTGTAAAAAAACTGTAGTACATTTGCATATTGCGTAATTGGTGTAAAGAAAAGGATGCATGTAATTTAAAGTTCAGGGCCTACTTGAATCCAAAAATAAATCTTGCATATTTAGGAGATAATTTATAATTCATTCTTTACATTAAACTTTAAAAAGCAGGGAAATTTACAGTTACATAGTGGTTATTTATTGATTTATTTATCCAACACTTTCTTTCAAAATGGCTTATAGTTAAATGCTTGGAACAAGCATTGTCTCTCTGGAATACCCTTGGGTTAAGTGAATTTCTAAATGTCACATTGGGAATAGGGGAGACTTCATAGGGTTCAAATCTGGAACTTTGTTTAAACCGCACACAGTACAATGCTTTAAAATGTAATAAATAACAAATAATTATAGGTGTGTTAATGTCATGTCATGTGCCTGCACACCTTGCAGCTGTTATTGACTGCAGGTTTTCATGCATTTGTTTTAGTCCTTTAACTATAGTGTGTAATAATAGATTTAACCCTTTACCTGGTTTTCCATTACACACCCTGTTTACTGAAACCAGCACTAATAATTACCAGCATAGTTATTTGTGCCTTTATAATGAGTTGTTTTCATGCACACTTGCTCTACCAGTGACCGGCTCATGTTTTTAATCTGCTCATGTGTCGTCATTTTAAATCAGAACACGGTTTGTGTTTTCTGAGAATGGATTTAGAAAGCGTGCTTGTGGGTGTGAATGTGGGTGTGAATTGTGATTTACTCCATTTATTAATATGATGGTGAGAATGTGCAAATGAAACACCCTTCTACAGAAGCTACAGACAAACCCCATTTGTAGCTGTGTGTGAGAATTGTAAAATCAAGTGTTGCACAGGCTGATGGGTAATGATAGAGTATACAAAACTTGTAGACTAGACAGGGAAGTCAAGGAAGTCATCCTTTCTGATTAATGGCTGTTTATGTGTTTTGTTGCAGTTTTGCTGTATCTGTTGATATTAAATCTGTGCATTGAGCTTTAAAAGAGTAATATGTTTGGTCTTTCTCAGCCTTTCTTCATATCTCCAGCTGTCCCGCAGGGAAAGTCATTAGAAATAAATGTGTGCCACCACAAAATTGCAGTGTAACTACAGTAGCGTGCAAAAGTCATTAAATGCTTCACCAAAAATCCTTGACTGTAATGATCAAGTAGATGTTTGGTATGAACAAAACAGATAGTGTAGCCCACACAGATCTGATCCCACATCATCAAAATAGTCTGGGATTACATGAAAGATGTGGGATGCTATGTTATGGATGCTACATGTAAAGTGATAGTCGACAATTTAGGTGCTAAAATTGTTCTTTAAAGCAATGCCATAGAAAAAGCATTTGTGGTTCCACAAAGAACCTTGTTAAAATTGTTTTTTTACTACAAAGGAATATTTATGTAACAAAAGGTTCTGTAGATGTTAAAAAAATTCATACAGCTCAACAAAGAACCCTTTTCGGAACCTACATGTTTAAGAATGAACAAGATTAATAAAAGATAACAGAGCTGAGAAAAGCACAGTTTCAGTGTAGAAGGCTCTAGTTTAGAAAACAAAATTATCCACTCTCCCGCCCACAATCCATCATTCGGCCATATTCCAGCACTCAGAATCTCAAATCAAGTGCACAAATACATCAACCATCGATCACTCCCTGAAACAAATAGGAAGTTAGGGAAAAAGAAATGGATGTGCTAATGGTGTATTATGTTGGACTAAATGAGGAACTCCCACACAAGTAAAAAGAGTTATATAAACATGGTTTGTGGATGAATGAATATACACACATTTGGGTACGATACTGTAAAATTTTGACTGGAGTAGAGAGAGAGAGAGAGAGAGAGAGAGAGAGAGATTTTAAGTATTAAGTGTACAGAATGAGGCATATACTGATCTGATGGTTAATCTCGAGAACAGAAAGAAAAATTATAATTGTCCTATTAAAGGGCTTATATAAATGAGTTTGTCAATTGAATCTCAAATTGATCTCATTTACTTTCCTGATGTTTCTAGTCTTATTTTGCAAGATTCATATTTGGCACTATGATTCACTCTTAATATATTTGGCAAAAACATCAGATTATGTGCCATCACATTAATTACATGAAGAAAACGAAAATGTGAACTTGGTTTAATTTGGTTTTACACAAGTCAGCTCATTGTTTTGCCTTTCAGCTGCAGTGGGACTGATTTGAGATCAGCGATTAAAGGCTGAATGAAGGCACAGAAAGATTGGTTATTAATCTTCAATAAATCATCATCAAAGGCTTATGTCAGTAACACCAAATGAAGTATAGCTATCCGTGCAAGATTATGTAAGTGTGTGTTTGTGCGTGAAGAGCGTTTTAAAGGAACAGAGCTTGAAGCTGAAATGGAAACTGATAGAGAATTAGACTAATGGAAAGTAGCGGTTGATTTGTTCTGATGGGCTTGCATGTGTCTGCATGTGGATGTGAACAGCTCTTTAATGTGGCTAATGACCGCCCATTGCCTTCTGGTAATATCTTGATCTCCTCATAGAAGATGACGATTCGTTCTCTCTGAGTTTTATGCTATTTGCTGAAGTCTTTGTCTTTCTTAAAGGAATAGTTCACCCCAATTTTATTTTTCAGTGTAACACATTAGTTAAACATTTTCAAGAACCGATTATAGTTTTGTGTTTGGAATGTAAGCCATTAATAATTGATCATTTTGTCTGTAAACTCCCATTGCTTGTTCAAGGCTTCGGATTCATCATTTTGGCAGGTGGAAGTGAAAAAAATGAAGTCAGGGTATACATATACACATACTAACCCAAAGACACACAAACACATGAGCTGAAACAAGCAGTCTGTCACACATGGATAGACAGCAGCACAGTGTAGCAATTTTACAGGATTAGGAATGAAAGGGCCAATGTGTGAAGCAGGGACAGTCTTGACCTGTTTTTGAAGTGCGTTTGTGTCTAGGACGATACAAATGATCTTGAAATGTCTGGGTAATGTATTGTTGTTGTAGAAGGTCAAAAGAAATGACAGTAAAGAGATTGGTGGTGGAAGGGTGGTGGTAAATGCATTGTGATTTCTGCTTTAAAGCTGTTAACGACTGTGAAATGTGCTTAGCGTTTGGAAGGTGTGTGTGTATGAGAGTGAGCGCTTATCTCAGCGAGTGAGGGTGTTTTTCATGGTGCTCTATTTGTGTCGCCATTGGTTACTCTCCTGTGTCCGTTGCCTTGACGACCCCAGGGCGGGGTTTCAGACTAAAGATCTCTCTCTCTCTCTCTCTCTCTCTCTCTCTCTCTCTCTCTCTCTCTCTCTCTCTCTCTCTCTCTCTCTCTCTCTCTCTCTCTCTCTCTCAATGTCAGATTGGTTTGTGCATGTCCAACTACGCCTTAAGGACTCTTAGATGAATTCAGTAATTTCATAGTTTCAATTTAATACTCCTCATTAAAAATGTCCCTGTAATATAATACTGTAAAATTGATTTTCTTTTAGTTCTTAGTCTTAAGTTTTAGATTAAAAAGTAGGACTGATGGCTTACCACATTTATTTGTGTATGCATTACAGGTAAATGCAAGCGTTTAATTAAAAGCTTATGATGGACCATATCTATAGATGACCTTGCTGTTGTCCAAAGCTTAAATGATTATATATTAAAAAACAAAATGGCAAGCTATAGATTTCATATGTTAGCTGTACGATTATCATCAGAGATCATTTACTATGTATACTTTTAATATGCTTAGCATTTAGCTGTGCTTGCAGTACATTCAAAGTATGCATTTTAGGATTTAAGTACAGTGATGTGATATAGGAACTTCTTTTGCAGAGAACGAAATTACTTTTAAGCAAATAACACATTATTACAAGGCTGTCTGGAAAACTTGATTCTCATTGGCCAGTCACACAGGCTCATTCGGGTACAACAAGTCAACTTGACCATAAAAATCATAATTTACTTTCGAATATATTATATAGAAATATGGCTAATTAATAATTATATGTGATATTATATTACAAATGTCCATATTGCATGCTCGTCTTGTTTAGACGTTGTGTCTTGGCTGACGGTAGTGTCAAAATTATCTTTAGATCACATCTAGATCATTCTAAAAGTAGATCAGCATTTCCTTTTCTGTCTCTGCTTTCACTACCGCTAGTATAATGAATCCTCTGATCTTTTAAAGTGATTAGCGATTAGCATGCTAATGCTGTCCTATTCTGCACTGATTACTGTTAGCGTGTATGCTAAAAGTTTCCAGCTGTCACTGAGTCACAGTCAGTGTGCTAAATTAAGCAGATTGACTTGATTGATCTGTGACGCAGCAAAACACAATGACAGGATGGTGAATCTGGCAACCTGCATACTTGTTTTTGCAGCCAGGAAGTATATGTGTGTATGTTTGTGTGTTTAGGGTGGATTTGAATGTTTTTTAAGATAAGTGACCTTCTAAATAACATTTTTGCTAAAATTAGACCATTACGAAAAATACCAAAGTGTGTTCTGGGAACTGAAAAAAAGCATTATTAGCTAGACAGACTGATGCAACAAAATGCATCAAATGCAAAAACAGTTAAAAGTAAAAGAGAGAGATTGTCTGGTGTCGGTTCTGCAGTCTTTCCATTTGTCATATTGAATCTGAATGAATCAGTACAGATTAACCGGAAAAGATTAATGTGACATTTCTGTCCATTTAATGTCATTTCTTTCAATGTTTAACAGACAGCTGAAGATTGTCTTCTGTAAAACATCAACATGATTTGAGATTCTAGAGGATTCTGGGACACCATTTGATGCATGCCGTCTGCCACGGCATTTCTTGCAAAATCAACCCACCCTGATATTATCTACTCGCGAGACTGATTTTAGAAAATTGTCTGAAGACATTACTGCCTGAGGTGTTTTCTTTCATGTAGATTAGTCTTTGAAGTAGTTGAGATGATTGACAGAGCTAGTGTGTGTAATATAACACTGTGTGTTCGGACTCCTAAAGTAAATAAAATAAGTACCTTAAAGTCTAACCAACATATTAAAACATATAGAAGCATGTAAAGAGAACTGTAGCTGAGGTCAGACGTTAAACCAAAATCTGAGCGTTTTTTGTTTGTTGTTTATAAAGCTGACGCTGTGAAATATCACTCTTGTAAGTGTGTTGATCAAGGCTGTGAAATTGACAGCTTAGAGAAACTCCTGTGCCAGCACAAGCAAACAGATGGCATACAGACCCACTGATGGGCACACACATATGCTCACACACACACACACACGGAAAGATACGTGCAATCACTAATTCATTTACTATACTTACATCACAACATTTATTGAGATTGAACATCCGGGTTCATTCAATGGCCCTTTCTCTCATTTCATCACCTGTATAGGCTCCATTAGGATTATTAGAATGGCATTTACCTGTCCAGCTAGGTTTATACATGTCATAAAATAAAGTGATTAAACAGTTATTGATCAGGTATTGTGCTGTTTAGATGTGCTTACATGATTTTATTTTGTTTTGCCATCTTCAGTTGTTTCAGTAATGATTTTATTATTGTAAACCCAGCTGGGTTTGAAGTTTGCAAGAATTTACAGTGCACTCATTGTAAATACGGCTGACACTCTCATTTTAATCAAAAGGTTCATTTTGAGGTAAAAAGCACTTTGGATTTAAATGCAATTGGGTGACATCATTATAGAGACAGGATTAACATTGTGTTTGTGGTGACACTAAAAACTGTCCGTTTGCAAGAATTACAGGATGCACTTTTAGGATCTTTTCCTCTTTTTATTTCAGTCGTTTTCAGATATAATTTATCCTGCTGCTAACTTAAAATCAAAAATTGATGCCATAGGCAAAGTACCATTAATGCAATAGAGGATGTTTTTGTCTTAGCACTTAGCTCTTTTTTATTGTGATCTCAAGGATGTCTTCATATATTTTATTTGTCTCTGATGAATACAGTAGATTCACATGTGGGCTGCTTGATGATATTTAATGCAGCTAATAAAGCCCACAGTGAAGCAAGATCACAGATTAGATACTAAGAAAGTTATTTTACGTGTTGCTTATATTTTAAATCCTAAAGTGCTTTTGTGATTTTCTCATCCTACATTTCAGTTGCTAAATGTGTGTAGGATGAACACTCATCTCGACTTTTAATTTTCCCTGAACGGTAATTTCACCCACTCAGTTATTGCAAAACAGTATTGTTTCTATGCTAACTAGTCCATGATGAAAGGTTTGGGGTTAATAAAGAAAGATTATTTAGAAATTAGCTAAATTGATTGCAGTTGTGGTGCACTGAGTACCCCTTATGTAAGGTTAGGCACAATTCAAGATTCTAGATTCAATTTGACTCTTATTTACAGAAATTACACTTATGTTTTGCAGATGATAACATTCATTTTATTTCAAAACACAATATTGCATTTTGTTTGCAACTTACATTCAAATTTCCTATTTTTAGGTTTTGAACTAAAAATTAAGGTTTGCTCAATTTAACTTTTTTAATATATTTTTTCTAAATTTAACTCTTTAAAAGCGCATACTCCTAAAACAGTGATGTAACCCACTCTGTCCCCTTGTGGTGAAGTCAGGTAATACTTTTTATTTTATGATTGTGTTTACGTGTGGGTGTGTAAAAACGCTAAAGTGGACTAACTAGAGTAAAACACAGAGCCAAAGAGATATTGCTACCTATTATTTCTCATAGGAGAGAATGAAAAAAATGAAAGAGACATGGTGAATGACCTGCATTCATTATAGAGAAATATTGAAACATAAATAAAAAGAGAGTGTAAAACCACACATTTTAATCTGTATAATGTTAGAGAAAAGCAGGTCTGCCTGTAGCAAGGACTAAACCTTCTCATTACTCAAACAGGGAACATCCCAGCGGAGATATAAACACAGTCACGCACAGACACGTTTCATTCATCTCTGTTTACTGGAACTGGGGTAGAAGTGATAAGAATAGGTGTAACAAAAAGCAATTCTAAATTCAGCTTATATGGGATAACATGCGCAGATTTTAACTTCTAACATTTAATGTAACAAATAAATAAAAATCTATTTGAGTTCGTTTTAATTTAGTTGTTTGAAATCGGTATCAATTAGTGATATGTCAATGGACTATTTTTTTCTATTCCTTGTGGCCACGTTTGGTAAGATTTTCTCTTTTAAACCACAAGAGGGCGATAGAACACCACTGTAATAAAGGGATGTAGCGGATTTGTGAAACGCAACCGTTCAGGAAAATGCAGGTCTATATATGTTTTGTACCATTTCAGCAAAAACACATGTACTAGTAACTGTTCTCTGCTGTCATTCTCTAGTTATTCTTTAAAAAATTAGTTGACTTTCATATTGATTTTATACTGAACATATTTTGCTTGTCTTATAAACGCTGCTTTAATATCATGTTTCTGCTTGGTTTTCTTTATCAGATTGATATGGCTGCATCTGATGTGATTCATTACAAAGTTTCATATTTTCAGTAGTATGTTTTAAAATTATAAAATTAAAAATTAAAATTATATTTACTCTCTCGCAGGCAGCATGTCTAATCAAACACTTTACAGACTTGAACACCATAAACCTTCTAAACATAAACAAACTGCATAATCATTCCTTTTGTTCCCAGTGTAATTCTGAGACAGTTTTCCTTTTTACTGCTTGATGTCTTATAGGTCTCTCTCTCTCTCTCTCTCTCTCTCTCTCTCTCTCTCTCTCTCTCTCTCTCTCTCTCTCTCTCTCTCTCTCTCTCTCTCTCTCTCTCTCTCTCTCTCTCTTTCTCTCTTTCCACCTTGAGTGGATTTGTCATGTGTGTAATGTAGAGCTCATTGGATTTTCCTGACCAGTGTGTGTCATCTGTAGTTTTGACCTGATGTTGTTTTGTCAGCTAGTTTAAAAGGCTTGCTCATCAGATCTGACTGGCCTTGCTGCAGTAGTTTGAGTGATCTGTTATAACTGATGTTGGAGATGACGCTGTGGATGTGCGTGTCATTTAGGCTATTTAGGTGGTTCAAGTCCAGGTGGTTTGTGTATTTCTCCAGAGGTCAGTGGGTTCAGCGACTCAGCACAGATGCATTGTGGGTATTCCCTAAGGTGTAATGGGTGGAAACGGTCTCTCTGGTGATGCTGGTGAACTGAGGATGTGCACATTCTCCCTGGGGTTTAGAAATCCACAGCTACAGGAACACAAGCACAGCGTGAGCGTGAACACAAGCGTGAGAGTACAAACATACATATGTAAGACATCATGTGCATATCTGTGAATGAAGTAATGATCCAGTGTAAACAGTAAACATGGTGATTCAGTGATTCATACGCACACCTTGTTGTGCCAATGAATTATAAATAAGCTTTTCAGGAATTGTTTGGACTTCATTGTGCTGTGATCAGCTGTTGTGGTTTAGAAGTGCTGGAATATAGGCAGATAATCACTTGGTATATCTCAAAGGTTTGATGGAAGGATGGATAAAGGATTTATAAATTTAAAGTAAGAAAGTGAAGACATGGTGGCATTGTCTGTGTGTGTGTAATGTATTTCTTTTCTTAATAAATGTTCTCTGAGAGAGTATAGATGTAGTGTTTGGCTGTTAGCCCAGTCTGATGGGTAAATGGACCCTTTTGAATTGTATTTGTTGCAAGAACAGCCCAGAACAGCAGACAGGGTACAAGCCAAAACTGACCACTCATTTGGTTTGTGTGGGACTTTGAGACGCCAGAATCAACGATTGTGGGAAATACTATAGTACAAATACAGTGAATATAACATTGCTTTGATAGCTTGCTCTTTTTCATTTTTATTTTCATTTAAGTCATATATGACAGTTCAAAATACACTATGAAGCTGCAATGTGTATGAGAATCAATAGAATGGGTGAAAAATCCCTTATAAACATATATGACTTTCTTTTGTGAAGCACAGAAAGGATCTTTTAGGCAGAATAATTACTTTCCAAATCCAAGCAAGACTGATTTTTTTGTGTGTTTTATACAAACATATGTTAATTTAGGTGTTCTGTACACTGTGAAGACTTTCGATAGACATATTGACTTTTATACTGAACAAATTTTGCATTTTTACATTTTCAAATAAATCATTTAACATTTAACATCATTTAACAACGTTTAATAATAAAATTCTTTTGTGGGTGGATCAGACTTTTACCATTCTTATGGGGACATTCGGTCCAGAATATGATAGATAAACCTGTACACACACAAACACAATTAGTGTATTTTGTACAGGCAGTGACTGAGGCAGTCCTGGAGTTGCTGAGGACCCTGCTGCACTCAGGTGGATGCTGGTACGCAGCAGAAACCAATATGGCTGCCATCACTCTGCTCTCAGAAAGTCAATGACATCAGAGAGAGATGACATACGTGTAAACAACACAATCCTTTTAACTTCTCCTTTCCGTCCATTGCTTTCATTTCTCATCAATAGCCTCTCTCTCTCTCTCTCTCTCTCTCTCTCTCTCTCTCTCTCTCTCTCTCTCTCTCTCTCTCTCTCTCTCTCTCTCTCTCTCTCTCTCTGTCTCTCTCTCTCTCTCTCTCTCTCTCTCTCTCTCCCTCTCTCCCTCTCTCTTTTCTCTCTCCCCCTGCTGGGGGTTGTGGTTGGTGACACAAAGGATTTTGTCATTCATAAATATAAATTCCCACCCCTTTGAATGTAAGTACACATTATGAATACACATGCAGCTATAACACACACGTTTAATAATTGTGTAAATATATGCATACGTATGTCATTAGCGGTACACATTCAGAATTATAGTATTTGTCATGTAAGTCCCAACCTCTCTCTCTATTTCCATCTTGAGTAGGTCAGCTGTTATCATAATGGGATTGGAGTAGTACTGGTACCCCCCACACTGCATGGTGTGTGTGTGAGCGAGAGATCGCACATGCATGAGCTACCGTGAGCATCACCCCTCCCCTAAAACCAGCATCCACACGTTTCGGTGCTGGTGGGGGGTTACACATATGCGCGTACATTCACGCTCACACACATTGATGCTTGCCGTTGCAGCGGTACACTCACGGTTCAGGTAGGACCATTTGGGGATGGCTGAGAAGAGAATGTGGTTTCCGTAGTAACCACCCCAGCTCCCCTCCTCCCTCTCTCTCTCTCTCTCTCTCTCTCTCTCCCAACCTTCTTTCTTTCTTTCTCTGTATCTTCTCTCTGGATATGGTTCCTTGATCAGCCAATGACAAAGGCTGGAGGAAAAAAGGACTAGTCAATCTTTTTTCTTTCTTTAAGCAGCATCCTTCTCTCCCAGTCATTTTGGAAGGGTCTTTTTTGGGATTTGTTTTTTTGTGTGAATTTTGCACAGAATTGGAATTCTTCTCTTATCTGGACATTTATCACAGTTTCTACGAGAGGGGACGTGCATCTGTGTGTGAGAGTGTGTGTGTGTGTGAGTGTGTGTGGTTGCTGTGGGGACGTGGCTGATGCTTGATAATGGCTCATGCGGCGTCTCAGATTAAGAAGAATAAAGATGTGGATATTAACGCACTAGAAGATGAAAAGGAAAAAAAGAGGAAGAGCAGGAAACACTCACGGGATCAAAAGAAAAAGGTACACAGGAACGCATGCACGCACTTATGTGTTATTAGTGTGTGTGTGTGTGTGTGTAAGATGGCAGCATTATGTGTGTTAAATCTGTGCTGCAGTGCCAAGGTTACACTTTACATTTTTACAGCCTTGCATCCTTCTCACACAAACACACACATATGTCTCATGATCAACTGACCATAATGTGTATATTCGTGTGTGTGTGTAAAAGTGAGATGTGAGAAGATGACTCTTCTGCGTTTAGATTAAAAATGAGACCATCACACTGCAGCATGAGGTTTTACTGTCCTCTGAAACGTGTCTGTCTGTGTATGTGTGTGTGCACGGACTCTCGTGTATAATACATCACATACTGATTTATTGATGTTTGTTCAGTACAGAGTGATGGAATGAAACATGCGGATGTGCTAACTGTCTTCTCTTATCATACAGACAAAACACACACATACACAGTTTATATCCACCACACCCAGACAGATCAACACTCATCTTAACCATTGACTGAATCAAACGACAGGTTCTCAGTAGTCTCTATTTTATCCTGGAATTATTTTGCTGTTGTGATATTTTGAACCTGTGATGTGTGTTAACACATACAGTAGATCACTGGTAAAG
The DNA here is from genome assembly GCA_019155185.1 of Beaufortia kweichowensis. NCBI lineage: Eukaryota > Metazoa > Chordata > Actinopteri > Cypriniformes > Gastromyzontidae > Beaufortia > Beaufortia kweichowensis. Next base: position 12,393,928 of record CM032805.1, read on the forward strand.
CTGTAGTTGCCTCCTACCTAACAGAACATGTGTCTTACCTGTGATCAACACACAGACCTATGATCACATCTCTTGACCTTTGTGCGTGCGTACGTGTGTGTACGTGTGTTTCAGAGAGGTAAAGGGAGTCAGAGAGTCTCGCTCACGACCATTTTGGCAATACAAATGTATCATTATTTGACTGGAAATAAAGAACATTCAAAATTTTAGTTGAAACATTTAATTGACAAATTTAAACCTCTGAGAAAGAGTAAAATAGATTGAGAGCATTTATACTAATATCTTGTTAAAATGCTTATTTTACATGGTCTGTATTTGTGTGGATTGATTATTTGGCAGGATTGTGTGCAAGGCAATATACCAGAGAAGTGCTTTAAAAATAGAAAATGAAAGAGAGGGAGAGAGAGAGAGAGAGAGCAAGATGTAATGTTTTATAGGAATGTATGGATTATAATATGACATGAGAGAAAAAAAATAAAACTCAAAATTTGAAACATTATGATGGAATAAATCAATTAGAAAAAGTAGAGGAGAGTTTTCTTTGACAAACCCAGAGAGATAAAGATGAAGGTTAATCTGAGCTGCTCTATGGTATTGAAGAGGTAATTGCATTGGCATTGTGAGACTGGAACACACCTATGTATATACACACATTTACATCACATGAATGTAAGAAAAAGAAATCAGAAAATTAGATACATAGATTTGAAATGTGGTCCTTCATGTCTCCCAGTTGATACTTTGGATCTCCCAAAATTGACTTTTTCTGATCCCAGTACTTCCTAACACAATGCCATGTAATTAAACATTGTCAAATGAATATGGTAACTCAGTTTTTAACAAATTTTTACAGCACAGTTTTGATAAGAAAAAATCCCACGGCACAACACAATCACAATAAGCATTAAAATATAGCAAAACTGCACAAACCTGCATTAAAATGCTTCATGCTTCAAATGGCATGTTATATTAAAATATGATTCTAAACTATCACATATGAAAAGGATATATTATATAGCAAGACTGCAGTACATTTGTTTTATTTTTTAAATGAATCAACAACACAGTGGTTGAAAAAAATACGTGGTAACCATTCAGTACTATCATCATTGTTCTCATACAGATAACATACACCTCATGTAATTTCTCTGTGTATTTCTGCATTTGGCTCCTCAGATTATTATCTGTGCTCTCTCAGCACACATCTAGAGATCTACTATCTTATGGATGCAAAGCACTGTCAAAAAACATAGATTTCTGCATCTGAGGTTACGCTAAGAGTTGCCGTGGGAACGGTGAACCATCTGTTGTGTTTGGGAGTCTGGTCGTCTGAGTGTCACTGTCCTGATCTTAGATCAGTCCCCGGGGTGTTGTTGTGATTTAATGAAAGGCATCATCTCTCAGGGGCCAAAGTGGGTGTCCGTTTCATGCTGAGATTTAACGATGTATGTCAGTGACTGTACGGGTGTGTAAACTGGTATGTTTAGGTGCGTGTAATGTATGAAAGTCCTCTCATACTTGAGAAGAAAACAATGAGGAGAACATGTCGGATAGACAAGAAGAGAGCAAGACAGGATGGTTGAGAGACAGACTGGAGTGTGTTAGCATGGGTCATTAGGCCTTATAACATTATCTTCCATTTTAAAGATGTTGGGATGTCTACTCCACATCTTATATTACAGGTGTAGATGGAGCAAAGAAAAGAGAGAACGGAGAGAATAGAAAAAGAGTGAGGTAGATGGAGACCAGCTGATTGCTACAGGCAGAGGTCATGTGAAGGTTAGATGGTTTGCACGTCTGCCTCAGGACAAAGTCTTCAGAAACAGAACTTGCAGTGAAGTGGAACAACTGGATCCTCGAGGACTATGAAATGAAAGTTTGAGCTCAACTCTGTGATCTGTTGATCTGTGATCTATTCACACTTTGCCTTCAAGCAGATAACTGTTAAGAACATCATGTGTATACTGTTTAGGTGATTTATATTAAATTATAGGGATTTAAAACCAATAACGTTATGGATAAGGCAAGTATGGCAGATCTTTTTGGGCTGGGAGATGTTTGATGACAGGAAAAAAACAGGTGAATCAGCATTCTGTTCAGCATTCTTATTTTTTTCATGGAAAAAAGAAAGTCATGCAGGCTTGGGATGACATGAATGCAGGTAAATTAAATTTTATATTATTTATATATTTATATTATTCACATTATGTAGGATGATTTTATGTAGAAAACAGTAAATCACCAAAACAAGCTTTCACATGCAGAGTCACATATGATTATGTGTGTACGCCCTGGGCAGCAGAAGTTCAGATAGGTTAAATGTTTTTTGGGGGTTTGTGAATGCTCATGCTCTACGAATCCCCTACAGGAAGAATTTACAGCCATAGTGACACACACATACATACACAAACATACACACACATGCTTACATGCACACCCACACATGTGGCAGGACAATGTGATGAATGAGCTTCGCTCTACACCATTAATGAGAGAAGCCGTGTAATAGTGTTTCCCTCGTTGGTGTGGGGGAAGGGAAGGGGCGATTAGAGAGAGAGAGAGAGAGAGAGACATGCATAGATGGAAGGAAAGATGAAGAGGGTGATTCTGTTGGAGAGGTGGAGAGGGTCCATTATCCATCCATCCATCTAGCTTCTTTGCTGCATATGTATGTGTCTGTCTGTGTTTGATCAAATGATCATCAGTAATGTGATAGAGATCACTTTCTACCTCTCTTCTTTATTTCTCTTTTTGCTTTATCACTGCTGTAAATGCAGAGCTCTGTTGAGCTATTTATATTTTTCCTGGTTTGCACTGATTTGAATATTTTATGATTATTTCATCATAGTTCTGAATCCCGCTTATTTACAAGTTTGTTTATTTAGTCAATGCAGATGTACATCACCAAATAACTACATGTGTGAATGTAATTGAGTAATAGCTCATGTCGAGTTTGTTATGCAAGATTCAAGAGTAACAGATGTCCAGGGTGTGAGGGGACAGGTGTGAACAAATGCGTTTATAATGATAATAATTTTGTGTGTTTATATGTTTGTTCTGCAATAAACCATCTAAAATGTCTTTTATGCAAAATTTCAGCTAAACGTGGTGTATTAATAGGCAAGCTATTTGTGTATTTGCTTCCCTTTAAGAGTAAAAATGGTAGCTTTGTAGTGATTTTAAAACTGGTTCTGTTTGTCTCAGTGGTCTGATTTGATGTCTGGCTCGAAGAAGGTGTCAGTTTGAGGCAGGATTAACTGTTTGGTCTACTGATAGACGGCAGATGAAGATGAAATGTTTGGGAATTGTGTTTGGAAGAAGTCATTATTGTTGCAGTTTTGTTTGGTGCTGTTAATGGTGCATGAATCACACACACGTTTAATGAAGTACTTCACATATAAACAGCATATAATGATCAGCTATAGGGCTGCACAGCTGATACAAAGAAATAGCTCCATGAATAAAGCACAGCTACTGACCAATCAGCATCAGCATTGTCTCTTTTCTCACATTTGTAAAACATGTGATCTCCTGTTATCTGTCTTAGTTTTAAAGCTATATCAGTAGTCTGTTAAAGCTTGATGTATGCTTTAGGCTTCCTGTGATTGTGTACATATAGAGCTTCAGGTCTTTTGTTGAAAACACTGTATGTCAAAGGGCAAATCACCCAACCACATTTCCCCACTCACCAAAAATATACACAAACTAACAATGATCAGTTAAAGATTCAGTATGATCAGTGTCATTTATTTTAAGCAAACTGATGAATAGTTTTCGTTCAGTCGTTCAAAAGAGTCGTAATCAATGTACAAAAATAAATGAAATATACCAAATGTTAGTTACTAAAGTTTGGTACAGTAGTAACTTTCTCTTTCTCTTTCTTAGAGATTTAGTATTTTTGAAATTCCTGCATCACATTTGCTTCTGCACTGTAATTCTCTTTAGATCACATTTGCTTCTGCACTGTAATTCTCTTTAGATCACATTTGCTTCTGCACTGTAAATGCCAATCAAAGATACTCTGTCTGATAATGGTCTATTACCCTGCAGCTCTCTATTGATCTTGCTCAGAGCACCTTGTTTTCTCCGAGTACATTCTTAGTGTAGCAGCCAGGCCGTCTGCCCTTATAAAATTCCTTTACTGTAAACTCTGGTGTGTATTTGTGTCTGTGTCTTTGAAAAAATGTCAATATAATGTCTGTTTAAAGTTTTATGTGAGTTGACAATTTTTTTTGCTGGCAGCTTGTGCGATGTTGCTTTGAACATAGGTGCTGATCATCTTTAAATATTTTTAGAAAATTATTGATGGGGTCTATTTGAAGGAATGTTCCAGGTTCAAAATAAGTTTAACTCGATTACACAGAAAACAACTTTGGTTCGTCCTTTAGATTGTAAGAAGGACAGTAAAGGTAAATGTGTGTCAGTTTTAGCAGTAGTCCATGGGACCAGGAATACAACATCGTTTACAAATTGGTGATAATGTTGTTTCTTTATGAAGTGGTGCAGATGTCTCTTTTTGACAAAGTCTGAATCTAAAGCTCTGAATATACAATATGCATGAGTAAGTCTAGCCCATGAGCTTGCAAGGACCCTTAAAATATCATTCAAATTGGGGTCAGAGGTGTAAAAGTAAAATTGACCGGAAAATTTAATAAAACAGTTGTATTATGTGGATTGCCAGGGTCATAGGTTTGTGTTGACACACAGGTCATTTTGTAGGGCGTCTACGAGATGTCTGGATGGAAAGACTGAATCGTTGTTCACTTTGTCATCAAAGTAAGAGTAGATGAGTTTTAAGTGCATCGATTGTAACGCATGTTGTGAGGAACATCGGGGTGCTATGACTCTCTGTATCACACTTATAGGACAGGCAGCCCTGAGAATAAGTACACTCTTGCAAGGGTTGTGTGTTAAATGATGCATTATGATTTACAATAATGCAATGTTAATGTCCTGAATATTAGACTAACAGCTTTACAGCATTATATTTGCAGTGTTAGTATCCTGAATGGTAGAGTTACAGTGGTATTGACAAAAATATATATTATTTACATATTTTGTTGCAGTGTCATTAACTGAATATCAGTACATTACAATTAAAGAACAATAACCAGAAAATACAGGTTGTAAAAAGTGTGCAAAGGGTCAGACAGTGTTGTTTAGTCATATTTTACAGATCAGTTTTGAAGACTGAAGAAAGAGACTGACGCAATATTGCGACTCATGGTCCTCAAACAGCATGTGTGTACATGTGAGATATTTGGAGTTGTGTATTGTGTGCTTGTCTGTGTGTGTTTGGGGGCACAGGGGGGAGTAATACAGGCAGATGGCCTTTCCCTCCTCTCTCATCTGCTGCAGTCAACGTGCCAGATATCACACACTTCTAAATGGATAAGTGTGTGACAGTTATTCACAGAGCATGTGCACAGATTTCATCCTTTTGATCTGCATTAGATCAGTGTTTGAAACGGAACATGTGCTTCATTTTATTTTAAGCACGAAACAAAAAAGATATACAAGATGTTTAAGGGTTTTAGAGTTTCGAGTCATAGAATGTGGGTTAATTTGGGCAAATATACATACAGTACGCTTACTCTATCAAAGTTTTTAGTAAAGCTTAAAATAAATGTTTTGCCATAAATGCGTATGATGGGAAATAGAGAATTTATCAGCCATGGATGAAGTATATTTTAGCATTTTTATTTTAAAAATTCATTTCAATTATATTTTCATTTAAAAATATTTCCTTTTTTAAGTTACTAACTAAACCCACATTTTAATGATTAACTTTAATTTTGATATGTAATATGTACAACCCTTTTTTTTTAAATATTTTTTTACAATTAATTTTTTAATATTACATTAATGAGATCATATCTTTTGATGATATTATGACCTTTTATTTTGAACTAAAATATTTGTGTAAGAAACTTCTTTTTCTTATGTGTGTATGCGCCGCACTCCCCAAGGAGCTGGCTTTTATTTCAAATCAATAATACAATATACATTAAAATCATTGTTATTGAATGTTTTACAGTCTTTCTGGTCTTTGTGTGACCCTCTGGACACTGTTTGACTGTGTTCTCTTTCAGCATACTAATATCACACATGCCACAGACTAAATACAACCATCAAACCAACCCACAGAAATATCACCGCCTCTTTCTCTCGCTCATTCTCACTTACTTCATCAATCTCTTGCTGTCCCACCAATTTCCTTATGATTAAATACATCCACGTTACATCACAGCTTGTCTTTTCCTCATTTACGTTCTTTATTACCTACCTATATCTTAGGAAGCTCTTTTACATTAAGAATTTTGCTTTTCTTTGTTCTGTTCACCGACTCTCTATTATCACTGGTTTAATTAGTTTACAGTAATAACATGGCACCATTCTGTCTGGTCTTTGCCAAACAATTTTACATAGCAACAGACTGTGAAAATACATTACGTAGCATAAATTAAGGTTCGGGGTCAGATGTGCACATCCAAATATGTTCCTCATTATGTCAGTGGCATGTTTTTTTGCATGCTCTGTGTCATGTTCATGTGTTGCACTAAGAAATTATTCAGTAAACAAATGCTTAAATATTTAAGGCTTCTAAAAGTTTTTTATTTAGAATTCTTGATAATTCTAAATTTTGATTAATATTTTGGACGTTCACCTGAAAGTTTAGAAGTTGTGAAAAATGATTTAGACTGATACATTTCAGAAAGGTTTGTGTGAGGGTTATGTTTAGGTGTAGGGTGATTGTTGGGTATACAATATACAGTTTCTAAACTATAAAAGTCATTATGTTTATGGAAAGTCCCCATAGAACATGAAAACCCAATGTGTGTGTGTATTTGTACATGCCACATCTGGAGTCTTCCTGCACCTGGGTGCTGAGGCCACACACACATTTTAGACAATGTGTTCTTCTCATTTCATTTTTATTATTTTTCATTGTGCATGTATCTTACATGGTTTTGTGGAGAATAGTTAGAGAGACCGTACTGATAAATGCCTTGTAGAAAAATGATTCTGGGTCACACACTGATGTTCTGTCTCATGAGATGCACACACATACACACACACACTCAAGTTCATGCATGCTGGCACACATTAACTGCAGCCCCTCAGAGGAGACATAAGAGAATTAAAAACACCTCCAGCTGCTCAAACTCACATGACCTGTCCAATATATCTCTGATAGATATAAGATTATGATCTAATATGGAATTGCATTATGCATCCACATTTTAGGAAACAGGAATTTGTGTCTGCTTTTGATTATTTTAAACTCACAAAGATTGTGCCAGCAGTCGGCTTAACAATTTGATATTGTATGGATGTTTTTGTGTTGTATTTGTATTTGTGAGCAAGTGACGGAGATAAATAAATAGTAGTATTATATCTCTCCACTAGGGTCCAGTGTGATTCAAAACATTAGGCACATTGTAATAATGTCGGCATTTCTAATGTATTTGTTGTTCACTTCATGTACTATATGTCTATCACAGACCTTTTCTTGCTGTTTCTGTGTAATACATGTCAGAGGTCTGTTGCCAACAACAGGCATTAAATTTCACATTTTCAGCAAACACAGTGATTGGACATAAATACAACACCATACAACACACACATACAGACACACTACTGACAGTAATCCAATAAAAGCGTTATTTGGTACTCATAGTAACCTGGAGACAAAGCTGATGTGAGCATGGGCTGGTATTTTGTCATGTACCGTACAAGCGAAGCTCATTTATCTTTCTAAAATTCTGCCCTATTTCTGAACGTCTGGAAATCCCTTAATGCTCATGGGTTTAAAGCAGGTGTAGCCTTACTGTCTGTGTGTGTGTGTGAGACATTGTGGGATGACTGTTATGTTTACTGTGATTGGCTGATGGTAGAGGTCATTGAACCAAACCATCACCACGGATGCCCAACATCTTGAACTCCTTCGGATCTCATTCCCTCTCCCCTCCTCCTCTGTTGCCATAGCAACATCACCATCCCAGAATGAGAAGACCTGCCATGCCCCCCCAAAGCATCATGGGATACCTTTCTGTATAATGAAAATGAGTGGATGTGTGTGAAGGTGCCGGCAAGTGTGTGTCTGTACACGTGTGAGAGAGAGAGAGAGAGAGAGAGAGAGAGAGAGAGAGACATTAATATTAGCCATATTTCATGCCAATATGCAAATTGTTCGTATTTTTACTATTTGTTTATGTGATTGTATAATTGAGTGTAATTATACAACAGAATTAAAAATGTTGGCATGCAAATAATAAGCTATCGAATTTGCCATTTTTTAAATATCTTTTATTGTATTTTTTTGTTTATTTTTATATGATTTATGAAATTAAAATGTGATTTGTATTAGTTGTACAGATAAACACAATGTGACTGTCTCACACGTAGCTTTAGGCCACTCCCCCTTTTCCATAAACACATGGCAAAAATGATAAGACAAAATGGAAAATAATAAGCCCCTAACAGTACATTTAACATAAAATTTTATTCAAACAAACACATTGATATATGTTTTACAGTATATACAGCACACACTACTACTAAGTATTTAACTGCATATGTTGTCCCATGGTTTACTACTGTATATTATGGGTGACATGCTTTGTCTCTTTGTCAGTGGTACAGGGGGGATGTGTGTCGGTGTGTGTTTGTGTGATGGTGCGGTGGCCTTAATACTATAGGGAAATGTCCCCTAATCCTTTTTTAAGCTGCACCATGACCCCCACCATTCCTAAACGTGCAAACACACACACACACACTGTCTTTTTGTCCCAAAGCAGCAGATAAGCACTCACACAATATCATCCATGCACACAAGGGGTTTTCAGGGAGGGGGACTACAGAACCAGAGAGGCAAATAGAGGTAGCTGCTGTAGACCTTTTAGCAAAAGCATTGAATTCAGCTGCTATATTTGGATCCCTAACACTTCATATCACTATTCCAGAGACCCCCACCTCTATGTTCCATGTGTGTAGAGAGAGAGAGAGAGACGGAGAGAATAAGAGAGGTGGTGAGTGAGGGCATTAAAACATTACAGCAATGTAGATGAATCTCATTGTGTCTTCGTAAAGGAAGAGTAAAAAGATTTCTGGTCCTCAATGGGTGAATAAAGAGATAGAGAGGGAAATAACTGCTGTGTAAGAGTGAGATAAGAATGCATTCTTTAGATGGAATTGTGGACGAAGAAAGAAAAACTGAGAAGTAGAGGTCAAGTAAAAGAAAAGAGGAACAAAGAAGGTTGGATTCAAAGTGACTTTGTGTTTACAGTAGTACCAGACAGAACCGTATCCTTGTCTCCTCACACGCGTCAGGTGAAAGTGTGCCTTTGAGCATCCTGCTGTCTGGGCATTTTTGCACGAGTCACATGACCGAATGGCACCTTGCTGGTCGCAGAGCTAGAGAAGAAAGTGATCAGGTTTCTGTGGGACTGCAGGAGAAATGGCGGTGGAAGAGGCTGCTGAATACTTTTCACCCGTAAGTACTCTCGAATATGGACTGTGGGAATGGCTGGGAAATGTGTGTGGTTTTTAAATAGGAGTGTTGGGAATTGTATGGTGTAGGAAAGTGTTTTGGTTGATGTTTAGGTCATTGTGTGTGAATGCTGTTTACTTGCCTCACTCCATGTAAAAATCTCTGCAGTGTAAATGGCGCAAAGTCCAATCAGTTGGTTTTGTTAGGTTTAGATTTCTGAAAATCCTGCTTGGCGTCCTTATAAATATCAGGGATAGGGTTTAATTTTTGCTTAGATAGCAGATCTGTTGTCAGAGATGTTTCTATATCACATGCAAAATCAGATATGCTACATCTGTGTTTGTGTTATTTGCAGCAGATCTACGCTGATAAAATGTTTCCCTTTGGTGGATTATTGAGTAAGCAGCACAAAGGTTGTGTATTAAATCCTAGAGTACACATAGAGTCGCTTTCGATAAAAGCATCTGCCAAATGCATAAATATGAATGTAAAATTTATATGGCTCGAGGTGTCAAATTCTACCTTTGCTCTAGTGCTTTTCTACTGACCTTGGTATTTGTAACATAAGTGGAAGTTTAACTGGAATGTGTGTGTGTGTGTGTGTGTGTGTGTGTGCGCACATGTTAACACAGGTCAGAGTGTGCTGATAGTTGAAGGATCCGGCTCTTTGCCATACTCACAACTGTCTTTGACCACTGGACAGGGCTTTACACACTTGCAGACATACAGATTCTTTTGCTCTATTGTATATGTTTATTAATCTACATAAGCTGTGAATGTGGGCTTGTGCAAAATGATGAGCTTTATATATAATTATATATATATATATATATAATGAGCAATGTAATGGCGCTAGCAATGCCAAGGTCATGGGTTTGCTTTGGATAAAAGCGGTAACAAAATGCATAAATTCAAATGTAAATAATAACATTGGATAGACATTGCATGGGCCAATGTTAATAATAAATGCTTATAATGTCACATGAGTGTGTAGATGTCCATGTATTTTTGAAGGATTTTTTTATAATTTTATTTTTCACTTTTATTTGGATTTTTGTTTGAGTTCAAATATACGCATTTGTGGGGTGAAGTGATGCAGTATTTCCAAAACCTGACCAATTTTGGGGATATCCCCATAAGAAAAAGCAATTGTTTCTCATACTGTATTCATAGAGTTTACCCTAACTATCACAGCAGAAATTCAGTATACACATGAAAAGGCGCATATGAACTACATTTTTTCTTTGTTAATTTGTTAGATTTTTTTCAAACATTTTTAAGTATAAAAAAAAGAAAAAAGAAAAATTAATTGTAGGTATTTTAATAAATTGCAGTAACATTTTATTGTTTACTATATTTATATATTTATATTTAAGGATTATTAAAAAGCCTAACCCAGGTGATCTGGACTGACATCTTGTTTTAATGCTGAGATATCACCTTCTGATTGTTGGCTACACATGTGTCACCTCAATGTGTAGCTACACAAAGTGCTGCTGATGCTGCTGGGAATGTGTGTGTGTAGTCTCCCTGTCTGCTGCCACACTGACTGCTAGCTTTCTTGTTTTGTCCATCATGCAGTATTTGAGCTCACTGTTTATCTAGTGAACAGACAAGGGTGGATGAGGGAGCATAGAGAGAGAAAAAAAGAAAAAAAGATGAGGACGAGTACTATTGTTGTCTCTCTCTCTCTCTCTCTCTCTCTCTCTCTCTCTCTCTCTCTCTCTCTCTCTCTCTCTCTCTCTCTCTCTCTCTCTCTCTCTCTCTCTCTCTCTCTCTCTCTCTCTCTCTCTCTCTCTCTCTCTCTCTCTCTCTCTCTCTCTCTCTCTCTCTCTCTCTCTCTTTTATGAAAAATGTTTTGTGTCTTTAGTTTTTCCTTTACTGTATGTTTTAATAACCGCTGCCCCCAAGAAAAGTCACTGTCTCTTATGTAACTCCATTGGGTGTGTGTTGGTGTCTTTGTAACCTTGTATATATACAGTATGTGTGTGTGTGGTAACACTCAAAGGTTTCCACTGCACTGTGCATACTGTCAATTTCCCACACTGAAATATTGAAATATTGCTATTTTAAACCAGCGCGCCCCTTTCACATTCCCCAGCTTCAGATGAATTATACAAATTGACCATTTAGGAAAAGTCAACTAGACAGGTGTGTTATTACCAACAGACCCACCAGCAGTGTCAGGAGAAAATATTTAGTGCTGTTTGCTAGAGCAGTTGCAGTATTTCTCATTGCTATTATACTTTGGCACGTAACTTGTCTGTGGAATGAATATAAATGATGCTTTAAATCGATGTTTAGTAATGTTGGTGTTCTACTGTTTATGTCAAAAGTATTTATAACCTGTTTTAGTAATGCATTCTAATTCTAGCAAGAAACTATAAATGTAGGGGAAAACCCACATTTACAGGTTACTAAGGGTACTTTGCAGCAGTCTAAAAGTAAAAGTATGTGTAAAAGTGACCACACAAAAACGTTCCACAATGGGACTTTGTTTGAGCTTTCTTTCAATCACACACAGACATTTTTGACTTGTTTCCCAGAGCGTCCCACAAACCACCTCTGTGTTTTACTCACTGAGAAAATATTTACTGTATCTGCTGTGGGAATAAGAGCATTTTTGGTTTTAATGTACTGTAACAAACAGAAGAGTAACAGAACACACAATAAAGCAGTGACTTTTTACATTACATTAACAAATGCTGTGGAAATGGCCAAAGCAGGTTTTGGGTAATGCTTATTCTGTCAAAAACACAATCTGGTGATTAATGCGTGTGCTCCAACACATTAGTATGAATAACAATTAGTATAAATAGTTCAATTCCATTGTATTGTATTTTGTTGTGTATTGTAATGTAACACGAACTGAAGCACTACTTTTTCAGTTCAGCATTACTATAGATAGTTACTTGTCATTGAATAGACACGTTTTTATCAAAAGCCTTTATTATCTTATGCTCCCATTGCAGTAATCAGGGGTTAAGAGTCTTGCACAAGGTTAATGGGATAACAACACAGAACAACCTATTCCTTACATTGACCTTTTGTGTTAGAAACTATTAGTATACCAGCATTCATATTATTAGAGTAATATTCTTTTATTTTCTTTAAGTGCAAAATTGTGTGTGTTTTAGTGTGTTATATAACGAAATCCTCCAGGGATGGAGTTATGGGTGACAAGCTGGAAAACCTCATTAACTCTGAGATAACAGGAAAAACTGAAAAGAGAAACACACACACATGAACACACAATATCTCTCTGCTGCTTTTATTTTGTGCTTGTGTGGGGGCATTACGCTGCAAAGGCGTCTTTCTTCTTTTAATCCATCATTTTATACAGCTCGGACTGTAAGTGTCGACTGATACATATACACACACAGGATACTGGCGTTTCCCTGTGTAGTAGATGACTTTAGCTAATAACCTTACAGTTCTTTATGAACAGAGAATCTCATAGAAATATAAAAATGTGCTCACATAAACAGACTAAAAGAAAAACACACTTTCATCTGCCTTATATGTCACTAGGCAAATATGAGGGTTGTTTATCTTCATAATGTTTCAATGTAGCTTTTGCTTGTCAAACAAAGATGAGTTTCTTTTGGAAGGCGATTCTTTTTTCTTTCCAGATCTTCAGGCCAACACACACACGTGAACGACACAATTTCTGTAGAAAAATGACTTTAATACTGTACAAAATGCATATTTTATCCTGTAACCCTCACTGTGCCCCTAAATCTAATTTGTGGGGTCCGCTGTCTTGACATCACAATGTGGATGGTGAAAAATTTTACCATCATTGTGGGGACATTTGGAAACCTACACACACACATTGAGGAAAGATATGGGGAGGGGTTTGTCCTTGGTTTAGTGGAAACTAAATATAGCCTCTTTCATTTAGAGGAATTCCCCATGTGAGCTTTGCTGATAACCCCCCTACCCTTTTTTCTGATAGAGAGTGTGTGTGTGTGTGTGTGTGTGTGTGTGTGTGTGTGTGTGTGTGTGTGTGTGTGTGTGTGTGTGTGCGTGTGCGTGTGCGTGTGCGTGTGTGTGTGTGTGTGTGTGTGTGTGTTCTCCACTGCATCGAAATTTTGCAGTGTGTTCATTTTATGTCAGCTACAGTGTCTCTGAATCAAATTCGAGCTGACAAAAGAAGACAAATTCATGTGGCGCACACACATCATGTAGCCAATCTCTGGTTTTCTCCCAAATCACACTGTCTCTCTCATATACACGAGTGGAGTAACAGAGCCCAGACAGCTCTGACCCTCTGAAGACAACAGCTGGGAGAGGTGAAGAAAATCCTGCACGGGAGATTGAAAGATCAGGAGGGAATGTGGGCGGAACTTGTTTCTGAATACTAGCCGTTATTATCTGGATTCTAAGTCGAATATGGCGTGTTTGGATGTTTGGGAGTAAAGCTGTGATATCTGCTCAAAGATGGATTTCTAAAACTGTACTGTGGGTGTCTTGTGCGACACTGTGTGGGATTGTAGCTTCACTGTCATCAGCTGCTAAACTAAAGCTGATGTATCCTTAACTGTGTGGTCATGGAGTTGGTATGAATCCTTTCTTTGCTTATTAAATTTCTTTTAAGTTTAATTGAAAAGTCTGAATGCTGTAATTGCTTCTGGTTTGTTGCTGATCTCAGGTGCCCTGGTTTTGACATGTAACCATCTGTGTAAATATTCACCTGTCTGTCTATCTTTTTCTTTACCTACAGTCGGACAGCAATGCCAGTTACCTGCGAGCGGCGAGGGCGGGGAACCTTGAGAAGGTGCTCGACTACCTGAAGACCGGTGTCGATATCAACATCTGTAATCAGGTATGAATAATTTCTGAAATGTATGGCAGAATGTCAACACCTTTCTTTGAACAAAATGATATTATTATCATTACAGCACAATTCTATACAGTACCACTTGACCAATTTTGTGCTGCAATTAAAATATTATAGTATTAAATACTTCCATAAAATCTCATTCTCATCAGCACCATAATTGTTCACAGCTTTATTATTTCTATGGCTCTACAATTTTTTATTTTAGCCATTTAATGGTATTTTATTATATGTGACCCTGCCTGTGAAAACTTAGCTAAAGTAATTTTTTGTGCTTTTATTGTTTTCTACATGAATGTAAAAAACATTATGCGAAAATATAACCTTGATATCTTTAATATTGACTGAATAAGTCCATGTCAAATATTGAAATCATAGTAAAATAATGATTGAAATCAAATTTAGATGCTCCTAATCTCATAATTACATCGAAAGTTTAGTGTGTTTATTAGAGACAGGGTGACATATGATGCTGATTATGCTGTTGTATGTTTTTTGTATATGATTTTAAGATTAAATACTTATTTATTATTTGGAGTGATTAGCTGTTTTCATTAGCTGTTATCACAGCTGAATCTGTGAGGTGTAACTGCAGAATTTGTATTTATTTATTTTAAATTATTTATTTATAGTTATAATGAATTATTTAGTCATTTTAACCTTGTGAATAGAAATGTAAAAAATTAAACTTTGTGCTGCTTAAGAAACAGTAGTAACATTTTTAGGTGAACTTTTTTACTTTTGATGTATTTTTATGGAAAGACTAACATGATTTTTCCATGCTGTTTTAGAATGGGTTGAATGCACTGCACTTAGCATCCAAAGAGGGGCATGTGGAGGTGGTGGCCGAGCTGCTCAAACTGGGCGCCAACGTAGATGCAGCAACCAAGGTCAGTCTTTCCCTTACAAACACTTCCACTGCTCTAGAAAATCTGTCTCTGATATCACATGCTGTTCTATGCTCCTGTGAACACGTTCACACTGGGCATTGAAAGTCTCCTGTGCTGGATTCTCGGCCAGCGGAAACAACACAATCTAGCGGTGGGTACAGAATGCCCAGCGGTGGAAGGCGGGGGGTTGGCGGATACCAGCTGGGCAAAAGTGCCAGAGGATGGGGTGACACAAACAGGTGGTGGAGAGATTAACCGAGATATGGCACTCATTTCTGTCTCTATTTCTAATCCAGAAAGGAAACACGGCGTTGCATATCGCCTCGCTGGCAGGACAGACGGAAGTCGTGAGAGAACTTGTGACCAATGGGGCCAACGTCAATGCACAGAGCCAGGTACATATTTCCCGATCCACAAACACCTGTTTAATACACACAGAGGCGGATCATTTAGCTGTACTTATTCAAGGCAGCTCACGTACACAGTTTATGTCTGTCATAGTGGTACTATTTTAGTGGTTGAGCAAAGCCATTAAACACACACAGCTTTGAACATGAGCTTGGTAAGCTATAAATGTCACGTAGCATTACTTAGGTGCCATTAATAAGTATTTCCTACACTGAGCTTAACATACTGGAAGTTGATATGAACACCAGACTAATTAAAGGGGCTATATCCTTTATTTTATGTACGTTTTTTTTATGCTAATAGGGTTATTCAATGTAACTTGCACTAAAATAGTTGTGATTTTTACGCCGTTCATAGTTTTGCTACCGTAACTTTAAGACATATGTAAATGATGTCTGTTATGATCTGTTTTGGTCATCATTATATTTGAATGACCCGAATGATATGATGAATGATGAATGATTTGAGTAATAAACATTAAATTGCCTACATAATCAATAGTCAATTCAACTCTTCTATTTCAAGAGAGTAAGTTCCTGCTGTAATTTAACTAAAGGCAGGAGTATAAAAATGATAAGACATAGGTGATAAATGTGTATTTGTATCCCTGCCTGATGCACAATCATCACAAAGCATTGCTCTCTTTCTCTTTACCTGCACTGTCAGCATCCTTGTGTTGCCATGGGAACGAGGTCAATGAGGTCAAGCAGGGTGGATGTGAGGGGGGTCTGTCCTCTCTGGGGAAATCTCAGCTGATTATTTTAAATATGAAGAATGACAATTACCATGGCAACCTGGATGACTAGTCACTGCTTATGAAGAAATTTGAATTGAACTTTTATTTTTCCACGCATTAGCCTCTTTCTGTCTTTCTGCTCCTCATTGATTTTTCTTTGCTAAGAGGGGGAGGCGGGTTGCTCAGCAGAGTGTAGCGAGGGTGTGTGTGTTTTGGCCTTGCAGTTTAATAACTGGTTGTGTATATACGTTTGTATATTTTCATATCTGGTGGAAACTTTAACATTTTTGTGCATTACAATGCAGAATCTAAGTCTCCTTTTGATGGCTTTATGAATATTTATTATGTTTATAAATTATAATATGTGACCCTGTCAGTGAAAACCAGGCTAAAGTCTCAAAATTAAATTATGAGATAATGAGCATCAGAATTTGATTTTACCATATAAATATAACTATGATTTCAATCTTTGACATGTCAATATTATCTTTAATAAAAGTTATATTTTCACAGAATGTTCTTTACATTATGTAGGATGAAAACAGTAAATGACCAAAAAATGACCATAGCTGGGTTTTCAGGGTCACATATTATATACAGAACATATTGTATTGGACTGAATGTGATGCAGGTGGAACTCTGTTGTGCATCATTGATCTAGAATTTAAAACATAACTTATTTTTTTTTTTTTTAGTATTTATTCACTTTTAATACAAATGATGCTTTAATTATAAAAATAAAATATTATTTTAACATAAATGTAATGTTAAATTAATAATTTATTACAGAATGGCTTTACCCCGCTGTACATGGCCGCTCAGGAAAACCATCTGGATGTGGTGCGTTTCCTTCTGGAGAACAACTCCAGCCAGAGCATCGCCACAGAGGTTTGTGTGTGTGTCTGAGTGTCTTTTATTGATTTCTGTGATGGAGTCATCTTAAGACCTTCACAGATAAGTGGTTCCTAACCCTCCCTTTGTCTGAAAATTAAAATAAAAAAAGCTTTTTTGTAAAAACAATTATTATAAAAAAGCTGTATGTAAAACAAGATATATGACTCCATAGTCAGGACTCTATCTTCTGTTCTGTCTTCCTGTCATTAGGACGGCTTTACGCCGTTAGCTGTAGCCCTGCAGCAGGGTCACGATCAGGTGGTTTCTCTGTTGTTAGAGAATGACACGAAAGGTAAAGTCCGCCTGCCCGCGCTCCACATCGCCGCCCGCAAGGACGACACCAAATCTGCAGCTCTGCTCCTTCAGAACGACCACAATGCGGACGTAGAGTCAAAGGTCTGTCTGACTGATGCTTTCAAAATACATTTAGTCATTGATCACTTTTTATTTGTAATTTTTCTTTATCACTTAAGTTTAAGTCACACAATCCTTCACCAAAACAGCACAATCCTTACAATCCACAGTTTGTGTTTCCTTACCCTTCCACACTTTTACAAACTGTGTAAATGTATACTAAACAAAACAGATTCTACGATGTACTCACAAGCAGTCTTTCTTGTGTGTTATTTTCCAACATACTTACTCTCCCACATAGTCCTGTTTTAGATGCGTGTGTTTTTGTTTTTATTTACCTGTCAGTGTTCACTAACTGCCCATTCTCTCCTTTCCTCACGACTCAACGTAGATGATGGTGAATAGAACAACAGAGGTATATACTGTACATGATAAACATCGTCCCACACCTCCCAACCCCTGCTTTGCCTAGAACTCCCCCTAGTGTCGCTCACACCCTTTTGTACCATTTCTATTTTTGTATCATTTCCTGTTTTCTCTTCTCTATGGCTATGCGTCCTCCCTCTCTGGGGATGGAGGAATGAGACCATGCTTTGGGTGGAGGGCTGAAGCATGTTTTGATTTCTGCAGCTACAGGCCGGGGTTCCACGTCTAAACATGTAGCTTTCTGATTGGCGAATTCAATTTGTATTTTTGTTTGGTTGTCGGTAATGATGTTGATCTTTGGTTGTTACAGACATACAATATGTGAAAGAAAGTACAGTATCAGTTTCTGTTTTAACACTCCATTGATGATATTGCTGAGGTTTGTACATACAGTTACTATAAGAATCCTTTGGCATAAGGATAAGAAGATTTAGAAACATGGCCATTGCAATAGCTTGAATTTAAAACCCAAGTCATACAAAATTAAATCACACAAAGCATTAAATATTCATTTGTGTAGTCGCAGTGAGTCTAATGTAACATATATCCTCTCATAAAAAGTATAGACAGCTGCCTTTTTGAAAAAAAGAAAAATCAAACGCAAAGGTTACCGAACTGCCACATTCTGCAACTGTGTAACTGAGAAAATGCTACATTTTAACTCTGACCTTTTAAACCACTTTTATTACTAACTGGAAGAGGCATGTTGTTCCTTAGAGCATCACAGATTGTGATACATTTGGTTTGGCTGCGAAAGAGGAACCCGGCTGGCCAGCTACAGAGATGAGATGAGTCTGTTAGTTTAGTCTTTCCTCCCTAGGGCTTGTGCATGGGCCTTTAGACGGATATCAACAATCAGTTATAGTTTAACAGCTGGAAATCTTGACGTTTAGCATCTTTGCAATGATACCAAAGGAATTTGCACATGTGCATGGTCGAGTTTGCCAACACAGCAATTTAGCTGTGCAAATGTATAATTCACATATTTTGCATGGTAGAGAACATTGCAGATTGCAACTAACAACCACAATATAGAGTGATGTGTTTTTAATATTGCAATCTTATTGATGGGTTTCTGAGTGAAAGTAAAAAGCGGACTGATTACTCCATTAGACTATAACTTTATGATGCTGTTATGATGGTAATGGATGAGGTTTATTGTATACTCCCCAAAGTATTTATTGTCTTACATCATGATCTATTAGTGTGTACCTGGGAATTTTGTAAGCCCTGCTGGTTTTCCATTCACGCCTGTAGCAAATAATTGCAATAATTCCCCTTGAAGTGGGTGGAGCTTTGTTCCTATGGCAATGAGAGGGCAAACAGAAGTGTGGAAGAGCTGCGCTGAGCACCACCTGCTTTGTGGCGGATTATTGGCTAATTGAGATGGAAATCTCTATGACTGGAAGGCCTTGGCTACATTGTAGCATATAGGATCCCTCCATCTCGCTTTTAACAGCTGCCGCTTATATTAAAAATGTTCTGATATTACATACACAGATATTCTGGCGTAATACACAATCCATTTTCCTTGACCTGCTTAGAGACAGAATTATGTTAATTCTTATAACAAAGATCAGATCTTATTATTTATAATAAGTGGACCATTTAATATCATCTAGCCAATTCATAGGATTTGGCACAAGAATGTTTCTGTAATAATTTAAATTCAAACAAAATAAAGTGTTCCTTTCTGTGATCAGATATCGGATGAAACTCTGATTCCCATTGGATGAATCACTACAACCCAAAGCTATGAGACTTTTTTTAAAGGACATTTTTAAGCATTCTGTATTGTGTCTGTCTCTTCATCAGAGCGGTTTCACTCCTCTTCACATTGCTGCCCACTATGGAAACATCAACGTGGCCACGCTACTGTTAAACCGAGGGGCGGCAGTGGACTTCATGGCTCGGGTAAGAACACAGTGCCGTCTGCTGCTATCCAGAGCTAAGGTGTCTTTTATGACATGCAGTGAAATCATCATGCGATATATAATAAAAAGTGCAGCTCTCACAAATAAAATAGACATTTCTTGCAAGATAGTAGTTTATGGTTTTAGACTGAATTGTTTTAGTAGAGATGTAGCATGTGAAACAGTTAACAGGAATAACAATTTGTTACCAGACTGAAGCAAAATGCTCCAAAAGTATGCTGATGAATGAGATAAATGGTGTGCCCAAGGCTCTGTGTGTACGCACATGCTTACATATGTGTATGTGTCGGCCAAATTCCCTCCCGGCTGTAGCTGTTATAACCCTTTAAATGGTCATATGGCAAATACAGACTTGAATCCGCTTTAGCCTGAGGGTCATTTTTAAATACTCTCTTCCGTCTAGTCACAATTAAATCATGTACTGTATGGGTCATTTAAAAATTGTCTTGGCATTTCCATTTGATTTTCTTCCAAAAATGAAAGTTACCAATGAATCCTACTGTGCTATATTAATTCAATAAAATATAATATTAATGCATCGTTGGATACATCAGGAGTTTCAGTGTAACCCATGAACCCTAAATATTATAATTTCATCAGTTAATAATCAATAGTTATGTAATGCCATGTCTGTGGAGTCATGTTTGCCCAGTTTGTAATCTCTCTTTTTACCTTCTGTGTGTCAGAATGACATCACGCCGCTGCATGTGGCGGCTAAGAGAGGGAATGGAAACATGCTGAAATTGTTGCTGGACCGAGGATCGAAGATTGATGCCAAGACCAAGGTAACACAAGCACAAGCTGTACTACAAAGACACAAACTAAGATATTAGAGATTTAAAATACTATATAAACTATAATATTCGTATAGGATTAACAATTAACAATGTTGTTCCCTGCATAATTCTGTGCTTCAGTGTTATGTTGACATATAGGAAAATGTCAGGTAGCACTTAAGGACTAAAGTCATATTGTAGCTTGCCTGGAGTGATCAGTGACTTAACTCTCAGCAAAGTGACCTTTGAACTCAGTGATGTCACAGATGAGCCCATGCTACAGCGGTTGCAGATAACATCCTCAGAGAAGGTTTTTATTGCTCAGGGGTTACTTCTTCATAGCTCAGGAGAGTTATGGGTTATGTTTAATTTAGATATCATCACACAAAAAGTGCATACCATAGTCCAGATAGTGGCAGTTTGGTGCTATATCTTTTATTATTTAATTTAATTGTATTATATATTCATTTATATTGTATTATATTATTTTATTTCATTTATATAATGATTTTATTATATAAACTTTTTATAGCACTAATTTCGACTGAACATATGTTTAAGCCAGTTCAAGACTTTAGAGATTACCTACACTTAAGTAAAGTTAACTATCAAACAAAAGCCATTAAAATGTAAAATATAATATATGCTGCCTAAAGTAGGTAGCTTTGCAAAAAATATCAAACAGATCAGCATAGCGTCTGTGTAGCAGCTGGAGGTGCTGTTTGTTCCCTGATGAAGTGCTTCTGTTTTTGTCCGTGGTATCAGCTGTTAATGAGAGTACAGTGTGATCTCCTAAGTTGCTTTTTTAATATTACGTAACATTTTGTGTGTATGTGTGTGCACACAGGACGGTTTAACCCCACTGCATTGTGGAGCTCGCAGTGGACATGAGCAGGTGGTTGAGATGCTGTTGGACAGGGGAGCTCCCATCCTGTCCAAAACTAAAGTAAGACCTTTGCTTGTCTGAACACAATTATTGTTCTTTCCCTGATAGAGTGCATGTGAGGATGTGCATGTGTGCCGGTGCCAAACACTGCCACCATGTGGCTGTAAAAGCGTCAAACCTCCTGCTGTATTATTGGTCTCAGATTGTGATTTTAAGTGCAGGAGGAATATATGCACTCAAGCATCTCAACATAATTCCCATGTTAATCTTTTTTATGCATAATTTAGTTTTGTGTGTGATTCATGATGCTGGGGAATACCTGAACTTGCCCTGTGATCAGATTTTGTGTATTTGTTATTTTGTGACTTTTATAGTCCTGTTTAGAAAAGTCTTTTATTTAAATATTTTGCCCTAAAGTTTAAAAATGTGTTTATAATGAACAGTTTTTCAAATGTTATTGTATTGTTGCAGTATATGTACATTACTGAGATATTTTGGTTTGTCACAGAACGGTCTGTCTCCGCTGCACATGGCAACCCAAGGGGACCATTTGAACTGCGTCCAACTTCTCCTCCAGCACAATGCCCCTGTGGATGATGTCACCAACGATTACCTGACCCCACTGCACGTGGCCGCCCACTGCGGTCATTACAAAGTGGCGAAGGTCATCGTAGATAAAAAGGCCAACCCTAACGCTAAAGCCCTGGTGAGATCATAGAGATACAGTCGATACTAAGTTTTATCTGTTTCTTTTTAATATTCTGGTCTGATCTTCTGGATTTCTCTCTCTGGGGGGTAAAAACTGGATTCTTTTGCGTCTTTTGTTAACAAATGCAGCTGTATGAATGCTAATCTTTCCCTTTACAATGTGTGAGACAAAAACTCAGTTGTATGAAGGCTGACACGCCACTGAGCTTGTTACCATAGTAATACTGAGAATGTGGGTGTGTCGTTCTAATATGCAGAAAATCATCTTTAAAGTTAATAAAAATCTTGGAATAATAGGAAAAGGGTGTCTTTAAATACACAGTACACGTGTCTTCAGTGGACCAGATAAGGGAGGTTTTTGTGGTTGCCCACTTCTGGTAAATGTGGGTGTGGTGGTATCTCAGTCAACCAGAGAGTGTGTGTGTGTGTGTGTGTGTGTGTGTGTGTGTGTGTGTGTTTGTCGACATCAACAGAACGGCTTCACACCTCTTCATATTGCCTGCAAGAAGAACCGAGTGAAGGTCATGGAACTTCTGCTGAAACATGGTGCGTCACTGCAGGCAGTCACGGAGGTAAGAGAGAAAGACAGTATTAAGATTTAACGTTTACTGTATAGACAACTTTAGTTTCAAGTGGTATAACATAACTGAAAGATCAGATTTATTGTGCAAGGTTCAATTAAAATAATTGTTATTGTATATGCTTTTGAAATATAATAGTAAGAGCTGTTTTGGAGTTTTAATATGTCTGTGTTGGTTTGTTGTTTGTAGTCGGGGTTGACGCCCATCCACGTTGCTGCGTTTATGGGTCATGAGAACATAGTGAAGCAGCTCACGCATCACGGAGCTTCGCCAAACACCACCAACGTGGTACGCTTCCTCTTTTAAGCAAAATTTACTGTTTCTTATACTACATCTGGGGTAAACGGGTGAATATAATTAGAAAGACAGTGTTATAATGAACGATAAACTATAATTGGATGGAGGATACTACATCTACACTACAAAAAAATCTCACAGTCATTCCCACACACAATCTCGGCAGTAAATTTGGCAGATTTCTGCAGAATTGAAATGTCTGTCATTCACAAAGCTCTGCATACCCATCATTTAAATTTGAACATTTTGACTTATTGTGTTGATTATGCTTAAACTACTAGTAAGATTGTAGTACTCTGTTTCACACATTTTACCATATTTAAATCTACAGTATGCTGCAAAATGTGCATATTTTACTTCAGAAACATCAAAAAGATACTCATAAATGTCCACAAATGTCATCTAGGTCTGCTCATTCAGTAGTTCATTTATACCAATGGCTTATGAATAAAGCAATCTGTTTTAGAGAGGTGAAACAGCATTGCACATGGCAGCACGGGCCGGCCAGGCTGATGTTGTCAGATATCTGCTACAGAATGGAGCTAAAGTGGACATCAAAGCCAAGGTGAGACATATGTACAAACACAAATATGAATACAGAGCCTAATAATGTATGGGCCCTTCGCAGCATTTCACACCTCTTATTCTGATTTCTCTTTCAACAACCACGCTTCAGGATGACCAAACAGCCCTGCATATAGCAAGTCGTCTGGGAAAGTTGGAAATTGTGCAGCAGTTGCTACAGAAAGGGGCGTTACCCAATGTATCCACCACCTCCGGCTACACCCCTCTCCACCTCGCAGCCCGGGAGGGTCACCAGGAGATCGCAAACCTCCTGCTGGAGCAGGGAGCATGCCTTTCTTCAGCAACCAAGGTGTGTGTGTGTGCTCTCTTTAAAACATTCCTAAATCATGGATAACATGGATCAAGTTTCGCACAAATACTCTTCTAACTTTTCTTATCTTTTTTTCTTTCATTTACAGAAAGGGTTCACTCCCCTGCATGTGGCTGCTAAGTACGGGCAGTTGGAAGTGGCCAATCTTTTACTGCAGAAGAAAGCAGCACCAGATGCAGCAGGAAAGGTCAGTAAACAAATAAATATATTGTATATTACATAACCACATGCTTACAAACATGCACATTCCTTGTAAACCCCATAACATAGCCTGGTTCTTGAAAAGTGCAGTTAATGAGGCGTGTCTCAGAATCTACAAGATCATAGAGTATCCTATTTATTGTTTAGGACTCCTAAAAGATCTTTTTTAAGTCACAATTCCTTCTCAGTGCACTCTTTTGCAAAATCTGCACTGACTTTTACGCAACAGGCCATGCCACTTGTCGAGTCATGTCATTGATCATTTTCTGTTCGTTTCTGTTGATTTGATTCCTCCTCTCATTATTCTTGCACTAATAAGTATACAGTATCATGTCAAACACAAAACTATCTTTACTGAAAGACTCACAGAGCTTGTGATTCACAGTTCTTAAAAAGGTTCACTGCTCTTTATGTATTCCCCTCATGTTTTTCCAAACCCATATATTCTTCAGCTGAACTTCCTTTACACATATTAAGCTTTCAAAAGTGAAATCAGTTGTATACTGATAATTGATATCACTGATAAACTGATAAAGAAGTACCATTAAATCCAGAGCTTAATGTGTATCAAGGACAGACATAATCTTCCTTTTTCTGGTGTTTGCTCACTCATGTAGTTTTACTCATGTTAGTTTTACATGTGGTATTGCTGCTATAGCTTAAAGTGGTTTGCTGGTATCTCTTTCCTCTAACTTTAACATGGTATGTGTCTCTCTGTGTGTGTGTGTGTACACCCAACCGTGTGCACACTCATGCACTGTATGTGCTTACATACATGCATGCGTTCTATGTTTGTGTGTATGTGTGCGTGCATGCTCGTGTGGGTGCCCGTGATGGTGCTGGTGTCTGTGATGGTATTGTAGACTGGGCTAACACCGCTGCATGTGGCTGCTCACTATGATAATCAGAGGGTGGCTCTGGTACTTCTGGACCAGGGAGCATCTCCTCATTCTGCTGATAAGGTACACACATGTACACATGACCCTCTGAGATGGGTTGATGGATTAAAGAGGCCATCAGATCTGCTTGTTTAAACCTTTTACGCAGAGCAGTACTGCAAAAGATTTTTTTTAATTAGTCATTTTGCCTCGCAAGTTACAGAAGAAATATCTAAACATGCATACAATAAAATTAAATTAAAATAATTTTTTCACTGTCCAAAAATCAAAACATTAAAACATAAATAACCTAATTTTTCAGTTTTTGTGAGATGTTGACATATGGACTAGAGAAGAGTTTGGTTACCTCTCACAATCTTTCTCTGTTGTATAAATGTTTTTTTAATAAGCCCTAATATTTAAACGTCAAAACAAAAAAATACTAGGATAAGATCAAAAAAAGATGATTCTATGCATGCATTACATCCCAGGTCAAAATCTGCTTCTTTCGGTTTTATTCTCTGTAGAACGGCTACACGCCTCTCCACATTGCAGCAAAGAAGAATCAGTTGGAGATTGGAACGACATTGCTGGAATATGGGGCGGAATGTAACACGGTGACCCGTCAGGGCATCAGCCCCCTCCACCTCGCTGCACAGGAGGGTAGTGTGGACCTAGTGTCTTTACTGCTCACCAAACACGCTAATGTTAACATGGGCAATAAGGTAAACAGATACACACTCACAATTAAATACAATAATGTTCACAATAAAGTAAATCCAGTTGAGAGCCACTTAAATAATGTATATTTGCATGATCAAAACATGTTTGTGTGTGTGTGTGTTTGTGAAACAGAATGGTCTCTCACCACTGCACCTGGCTGCTCAGGATGACAGGGTGGGTGTGGCTGAAGTACTGTTGAATCATGGTGCAGAGATTGATGCCCAAACCAAGGTCAGTGTTCAACAGTCATGTTGTTTCATAGCACTATTATAGATTGATCAGTCATTACAATCATCTTCTGTTTTTCCTTCTCATTCTCCTAATAGAGTGGTTACACTCCATTGCACGTGGCGTGTCACTATGGCAACATGAAGATGGCCAATTTTCTGTTAGCGAATCAGGCCAGACCCAATGCCAAAACAAAGGTAAAAAGTCTTAAACTTTTGTATGGTGTGGCTTGCTAAGACATTTATATCTTTCTGTATAATGTCTTAAACTATTTCGACTGTGTCTTTCTGTCCACAGAATGGTTACACCCCCCTTCACCAAGCGGCACAGCAAGGCCACACCCACATCATTAATATGCTGCTTCAGTTTGGAGCCTCGCCCAATGATCTCACATCGGTGAGTACTGAGGCATGCTGTTTGCAAACAAAATGCATACACAAATTTAATCTTTCTGATCGTGTGTGTGTTTGTGCCAGAATCGGGAACACGGCTCTCTCCATCGCTCGCCGACTGGGATACATCTCCGTGGTGGACACATTGAGAGGCATTACAGATGAAAACCTCACTGCCACGGTAAAAAAAAACAAGGCCCACCCTTGTTATGTCATACTATGCTATTTTTGTGTATATTAAAATGTCAGTCTCTCTAACTTTTGTTTTCATGTTGATCCATTTTTTACCAGCCTGTAACTGAGAAACACAAGATCAATGTCCCGGAGACCATGAACGAGTTTCTGGACATGTCCGACGATGAAGGTGAAGATGACTTACTACCTACTGTATACACACACACGCTCAATCTCTTTCTTTCTCTCCCTATGAACTGTCTAGTGGTGTTGACACTGAATGAGTGAGGCAGTTGTTCAAATACAGCCATTTTTTTTTCATTATTTCATCAACAGTATACTCAAATTAAACAGTGTAGTTAATTTGAGAGCTTCCCCTTCAGCTTGCACCATAATCACTGGGCTGACGCTATCAGCCTTCATACTTGTTGCAAGTGTGTATAGGGGTGTGTGTATGTTTAATCTTGTTGCTGTGTACTGTATATTTGACAGCTGTGAAAGATCATGAAGGCCCGACTGGGGAAGAAGGTACACACTGTAGTTTTTTCTCATTTTTACTCATCCCCTCGCTTCATGCACACACATGCTCGGCTTAGATGCGTTCCTCTCGCCTGGCTTTGCATTGTATCTGTTTTGCTGCGTGTGGTTTTTTCTTGTTTTGAGTCTTTAAAACATGCACTTAAGCAGAGTGTGATTGCTGTGATTTCCTGTGCCACACACACACACGTTTTCGAATATAGACACATAAGTGTATAGATAGTTTAAGCACACATGCATACACAAACACATACACACAAATTAATCTTGCGTATAAGCAAGCAAACAAACAAAAACACAATATCTCCACAAAATCCTGAATGTGAGTGATACGGTTGCCATGGATGCAGTGAAGTTGACGTGCAGTGTGTATCAAGAGAAGAAAACATTGCACATGTTGAGAATGATGCCAAACTCTTGACTCCCAGTGCAACGGCTGAAATATTCATGAGTTTAATGTCCCTGGCTGCACCCCTCTGTATGGTTGCGATTGCTGTGGGGGTGTACAGTTACCATGTGTGTCAGCAGATACGCTCAGAATCCTGCAGGTGACACTGACTTGGCCTACAGGTGTCACCCCTCTACCTGGGAGAGAGACATGCTAACTAAACAGAGAGAGATAGAAAAGACCTTGACCTTGGTATTAAAAAATATTGAATGCATACACTTTAATGAAACTACTGTTTGAGCGTATGGTGAGATTAGTGTAAAATAGATGATTAGAGCATGTGTGTGTGTTAGTAGAGGCCTATAATAGATCCACAGGTTATTGTGTAAGTTATCTGTGTAATCCTATTTAGCTGTGCAGGTCTGATCTCTCATCTTATTTCTTTATAAAACGCATGGTAGAAACTTAATTTCTCAATTTTAGGACATTTGGGGCCAGTTTCCCAGATAGGGCTAAGATTAAGCCAAACCAGGACTAGGCCTTAGTAAAATTAGAACATTTAAGTAGTTTTTACAAAAATGCCTTTTAGAAGATTACTGGTGGGCATCTTAAGACATAACAATGGCCCTAATATGTTATAAGATATGTCAGTGCAAGTTGTTTTCAGTTAAGACGGCTCAAACATGCATTTTAGTCTGAGACTAGACTTGTCTTAGCCCTGTCTTAGTTCCTTAAATTTTTTAATTCATCTATTGAATGGTTTACGTCACAATTTAATATTGTGATATATTTCATGAACATTGACATAGTCAAAGTTTGGGTGTATGTGTGGTCAGCACATGTGATTGGGAGAGAGAGAGAGAGAGAGAGAGAGTTATGAAACATTCTTTAGCACGTTTCCTAATGAGCAAAAGACCCGATGAGACCCTTTAAGACATAGCTGAAACAAAAGAAATAAGCACTTTAGATTTACTGTGTTTTTATAGGCTTCTATTCTACACACACACACACATCAGAGAAGTGCTTACGCCGTCTCCGTTCATTCTCTTGAGGGAACCGTGTTGACAGTACTGGCTATCTTATTACCACCTGCTACCAGACCTGCACTTGCTGCTAGACCTGCAGAAATCTTTTGCACCACACACACACACACACAGGACCTGCACTGTTTCCCTGTGTGTTTGCCAGTGTGCGTGTGCGTGCGCAGAGCTGGAAAGAGTGTATCTCCCTTGACATGTGAGCTTCAGTAGATCCTCCTTCGCTTGACCCGGGCTGCCTTCTGATTTAACTTTTACCGTGCGAATGAACGGATGTAAATCTCGCCCATCCAGTGCCACGAGAGTTTTGGTCGGCTCGGGACGACCGACTCTCACATGACCAACCGGAACAAAGTCTTCATCGGTCATTTTTTCTGGAAGGATACAGACTTCATTAAGAACTCAACGAACGATCGAGGGAATACGTTAATAACGGATATATCTGTATCGGATTGGGATATGGCAGCGCTTTTGTGTGAGTGTCTGATACGGACTGTCGGTGTTTCAGTATACTGCGGCGTTTTTGTACGGCTCTGCTGCATACGGCATTCACCGGTTAGACGCTGATCCGAAACACTATATAAATGTGCACTTTTGAAACGGAAAACGCCTTAAAAAGTATCGCTTTCTACTTTTAGACAATATCCTCAATTAGTCGTTCTTATAACTGTATGTTGTCATTAAGTCCTTAATACGGTACCGGAGAGGGAGAAGGGAATTAGAGAGCCGATAAGGGGAACGGAGGAGTCCAGTAGCGGGAGGGGAGGGGCTGCAGCACCGGGAGAGAGGACGAGCAGGAGTCGCGTTTATGAGAGCGAGAAATGGAGAAATGTTGGCTGGGTCTCAAAACCTTGAGAGCTGTCTACCTATACGGCATTTTAAGCATCGCTTGCCCGCGAAATGCATAAAAAAACATTTTTTAGGTAAGCAGCTTTACAGCAGTTGTTTAAGTGTCGGTTGTTTGTTGTTTTCGCGCTGTTTTGCACTTAAGTCTGTTGCTCTTCTGATGACGTCGACAAAGTATGTTACAAATAAATCATAAAAATATTTTATAATATATATTTATATTTTTATCAAATATATTAAAAATTATTTTAATATATATTTCAGTGCAGTACAAACATACTTGTATTGTGTCATTTCTGTTTTTTTGTGGTTTTTGCTAACTTAGTTTTGACTGGGATATTATTATATGTCGCTTTTATAAACATATTTGTATACTATTATTAGTTTAGAAACTCTTTGTAGATTGAAGTGTTAGAGATGTGATGCAAAGTTGCTTCTTACTGTAGCTCTGTAAAGAGACGCAGTGATGTCCTGATGCAGCAGTAAACAGTTTCCTTGACGTGTCAGTGAAATATCGCCACCTAAGCTCGTGTTATTCACGAGGGACTTCAGAAAAACACGCAGGTGTTACGTGACATCGATTAATAATCGAGAAGCTGCGAGCTGGACGTGCGCGTGATGACGTAGTAGCAAAACGCATAACCAAGTTGGTCCAGAGAGACAGACAGTGTCATAGACTTGAGCTATAGTGAGTTTAATTTAGGCTACCTGTCATCTTACCTGTTCACTTTGTGTGAGTTCATCTTTGGCTTGTCTCTTTCCTGTAGGTGAAGATGCGATGACAGGAGAGACCGAGAAGTACCTTCGGCCGCAGGACCTGAGAGAATTGGGGGATGACTCCTTACCGCAGGAGGGATACATGGGTTTTAGTATTGGAGCCCGCTCTGCCAGGTAATAAGCCTTATTTATGTGTTCTGCTGTTGGTTCTCTATGTTCAGGGGATGTTAATGAGGGTGTATTGTTGTTATGACATGTGCAGAATGGCTTTTAGTATTTGGGGATCATTAGGATAAGTTTAGGATTTGGAGTTACTGTAGACAAGACGTTCTCAGCTAGTCTTTATAAAAAGCAAACATGACTGTGCTTACAGAAGTAAAGATAACTAGATATCTCATTGTTTACTAAATGTAAAGACAAGAGTGGCATTTTGTTTCTCAGAGGATTGCGTTTCCAGAAGATGAATTAAGGTTGCGTGTCATTCTTGAAAGTTAAATATATAGACATGCTACAATATTTAATATATAAATTAAACAAAGAAAACCTCTACAACATAGCTTTTAGATGGCAAGCTAACAAACATGAGAAATTGTTAGCAATAGTAAGATCTGTTGCATATTTGCTCCTTGGTGCAAGTGTAGACATTAATATTTAACAATATTTATTGTTTTTAAAGGGGTTACGTCATATAGTAATTCCACTTTAGTCAGCAAAATTGAGGCATGTTGTATAGCTGGGCAACTGTTGCAGTAGTTGAAACATCAACTGTAATATAAAAAATGAACTTAAAGTAGCAATTCTTGAATAGCCTACTGTATGAGATATACAATGTAAATAGATTTTGAATAGAAGTTTTGTGAAATATTTTGCAATATGCAGTATTTCACACAATGCTAATAAAGTAATGACTGCATATTTTATTTATTTTTAAGGAAATATAGATAAAAGATGATTTGGTGATCGCTTTACACATTACAGAAGTTTTGGATATAATATATTATATAGAATTTTTCGATATATCTTTGGAAAATATATATTTATTTTAAATAAAGCAGCATTGTGTACCACACATCTGTGGTGGTTTGTACTGTCCTTTTACGTGAGAGGACAGCTCACCAGTATCTGCTTATCTTTGCAGTAGGCTGACAGATGAATGAATGTAGCAGGTGAAAGATTTAACGATGGCACACTGGAATAGAATAGCGTTATGTGGCACAATGGACCCTGATTTGCTGTTGTTGTAGAGGACAGTGCGATCTGATTGGCTGGCTTGCGTGTGTTAGTACTTATAGCGTTCGAGGACAGGAAATGATTGAGCTAAAACAATGACATCATCACCTGAAAAGGAACGCTGAGTGACAAAGACTGGAAAGTGCGTGACTCTGTTTGTGTGTGTGTGCCATCAGGTAAACAGTGTAAAGGTGTGGTCTGATGTAGCTGGTTTTGGATTGCTTGCTGTTAATATTGAGCCTGTTGTAGAGACTGTAGAGCTTCTAAATTAAATAACCTTATCTATTAGTTATGAGAGATTGGATTATTGTCTTTGTTTTAGGCTAGCTGTATATAATAAAATAAATTTTGAGCTCTAGTGTAGCTTAAAGGGAAGAATTAGCTTTACAGTTTGCTGTATTTGGAAATCGACACTGTGGTTGGCTTGAACAAGAGATATTAAATCGTCAAATGTGATTCAAATGAGCTTGATAGATTATTGGTATATTATAATTACATCATTTGCAAAAAACTCTCTGCTGCTTAGTCCAGGTAAGATTAATTTTTTCATGTTGGCAAAGTTTGTTTTTAAAAACATGTTCACTACATTTGTTTGTACTATTGGAGTTCAGATATAGATGCTGCAGTCTCTTATGGATGCTGTTGATATTCTTTATATTTGCTGCCTCTTTTATTTCGTTAACAGCATCAGCCCGGCATTTTTTGCTCTTAAACAGGACTGTTGGTGTCGCTTTTTCTGAATACACACGTTCACACAGTCCTGTCTAGGAGCACAACACATGCTGTGGCAGAGCCTCAGTGCCATGCTTAACTCACTGCTTCTGCCACGGCCAATACATTTTACTCTCTTTTCTTCGCTTCTCTCATTTTCTCTAGCCCCAGGATAAGGTAAGAATGATCTCTCACTGTCTCTCTCTCTGTTACTTTCGCCTTCTTTCTCCGTAGCTGTCGTTTCTGTCACTGCCCCTTTCCATATTTACTACAACTCCCATCATGCCTCACTCCACTTAGTCATCTGGTGCAGTGCCTTTTTGTATAGTCTCATTTCTTGTCATAAACACTGAGGCCTGAGCTCCTCTGCTAGGTAGAGCAAATCTAGAACGGCCTGAATCTCAGCTCATCTCAACTGGAGTTCTGGTCTCCCAAACCAGCAAGTCCTTTTGCGATGAGGTTCGGTTTGTTCTATCCGGTTCCGAAGCCAAACATGCTTCTTATTAGTCACACAAAGCCATAAAACATTTGTGGAAAGTTCAGAAATGTGAGGAGTGTTTTACTAACAGGAAATGTGGGCTGTAGTTGTGTTTTGTGAAGTGTTGTAGGTTTGAATGTTAATGACATCTGTAATTTTAATGATTAGCGCTGCTAAGTGTGTTTTGGTTGCTTAATTTTTTGTTCATAGTGGCACGGATTTTGTTTATATATGTTTAGTTGTCATTTTAGTTGCGTGATTCTCTATGTATGTAACATCCAGGGACAAAACCTTCATTCAGCAGGCACATTTCTAGTGTTCTCAATTTCATTAGTTTCTCAACCAGTGCGTTATTCACAAAACTCATCACGGATCAATTTTATTGGAAAAAAAAGAATAGATACAGAGGTCTACGCATGCACACGTAGGTTCACTAGTGTCTTTTTTTAAATAAAAGAACCCAAGAATCTACCTTGTGCTTTTAAACTTCCACATATTTGTACAACTTGACCAAAGTATGTGAGCTAAGACGCATGTGATAGGAATATATCCCAAACTGTCCCATGCATGCAAATTCACACACCCGATACCATTTACAGTAGTTATTGTACATCTTGTACAATACTGTCGTGTTCAGAGAGAGATAATTTGAGAGGGAGAGAATATACAGCTGAGAAGGAAAATGATGACATGGGAAAGGAAAGAGTGAGATAAGCTTATGCAGAGGAGAGAGAGAGAGAGAGAGAGAGAGACTGTAGAAAGTGCTGCAGAGAAGTTGCCTGCTATAATGATTCAGAACCATAAAAATAATGCAGGACATGACAAATGAAGCTGAAGTGAGAGAGAGGGAGAGAGGGAGGGAGGGAGGGAGGGAGGGAGGGGCAGAGGAGGGGACGATAAAAGTTGTAAACTCATTCATCCAAAAAGCAGACAAAAATATACACTCTTTCTTTCATAAACACAAACTGTGTACAGTTCTGCTGTGTGGCCTCCTTGCAGTACAGTGCTGTACCCTTAAATCCTGCTGAATGCTGCAGAATTTTCAATCTCACGTACATGCAAGTCAGACGGCCCTGCAGAGATCCAGGCATTTCTAGAAGCACTGCAGAATAGAGCACAGATGTATCAGAGAATTGAATTGAAGGAGGGGTCTAAATCACATCAACTCTTTTGACTCTAGCAACTGCATAACTACATAACAGTTCCCTGGCAACCATACACTGCATCATAGCCACCTGGAAGCACCACTCACATTTTTACCAAAAATCTATTCCTTTTACATTTAAGACCTCTGTCAACTCAAGTATCTGCAATATTTTCCACCTTATCTCCTCCTTGCTGTCCATCAGATGTCCCTTTTTTTTCTCTCTTAAATGAGTTTTGATTTTGTTCCCCCTGGATGTTGCATGTTGTAACTTTAGTGTTTTTGTTTTGTGTTCGTGTTTGTTCGTCTCTGTATGTGTCTTTCGCTTCATGTTTGCGTGTCTGCTTGTGTGTGCGTACATATGTGTGAACAACTTACACATCCAGTCTGCGCTCCTTCAGCTCAGACAGGTCCAACACTCTGAACAGAAGCTCCTTCGCTCGAGACAGCATGATGATCGAAGAGATGCTGGCGCCCACCAAAGATACGGTAAGAATCCCACACTGTCTTCATTTCTGTTGCTGTGTCCAGCACGTATATAACAAAGCAAATATTTATTGTGAACTCTATTCATCGTTTGGCATCCTTCCTACAATTGCAAAAAGTCCGTCCAGTACTTTCCACAATACGGCCAACTGTCCCAGAACATTCGTGTTGATCCCAAAGGACACACTCTCTTGTGTGGTTTCCGGTTTCACATTCCCAAATGTGCCTTTAAATAAACTATTATTAGATTGAAAATGTGCTTGAATCTTCTGTCCCGTCTGACCTCTCAGTGTAACCTTAAACAAATGGAAAGACATTTCAAGTAGGGAAAAGAGAGGGAGTGTCAGACTTGGATACACTTGCACCCATCACAGTCTGGCAGATGCTCTGTTAGGGTTTTGCGTTATGTGTTTTCCTTTTTGGATTTCTGTTGGTCTTTCCATTTTACTGAGAGTAATTGATACCAGACTCTTAAAACCTGCTCAATTCTTAAAGAATAGGTTGAGGTAGCTGACAAAAGTAGTTTCATGTCCAGATTTACTTAGCATGACAGCATTAAACTTAACACTTAAACTAAAAAAACATGCATAACACTTTTGTTCAATTCGCCATCAGTTATTGAATTTATTTTGGCTTTAGGGTCAGATGCAAACCAAGAAAGATACTATACCTAGCTTTTATAGAAATCAGTTGACACAGAAAACACAGCTATAGAAACTTTTAATCTCTTTTTCTGCATGTGACATATTATGGGTCACCCTTTACAGACTTAAACCTAAACATACATGTATTTGTGTATTTGCTTTAAAGCTTCAGAGTGTTTTTAAAGACATTTCATACATGGTGGACCCTCAGAATAAGGTACAGGTCATGATCGTTACAACATCTTTCTTTAGTCACAACATCATTTTCATCCCGTCGTTTCACAACATCCCTCGCATTTTATCACTTTCAGTCTTTTGGTCACTAGTGTTTGTGTGTTATTGGATGTTTGTAAATTAAAGCTCTGCCCCATCTACAGGTTCATGTTTGTCTATTCCAGGTAGCTGTTTATTTCTGTAAACCCATTGTATTCTTTCATGTGTTCTGTTTTTTATTTTTCATGAGCATCCTGTTTAATGCCATGCTTCATCTCGATACATTAATGTGATGTTTACTAAGAATTTCTGTATCCTTTAGACAATTGACTCATGAATGCCTGATTTTGCATAGGTTATGCAAATGGTTTTTATTCTTATATGTGTATGTTTGAATGTGTTCACAGCATCTCGCCGTCACTCGTGAATACAACAGCGAGTGTATGCGGCGATACAGCTGGACCCCTGACACAGTGGATCACTCACATAACACAGTGTGCAGTCCTGTGCATTCTGGGTAAGGATGTGTTTATCTGTGTGGGCAATATTGTTTTAAAAAGAAAGATTTACAGTGACAAACTAGGTTCAACTTGCAATTTATATATCACATTATATGTGATATATGGGTAGTTCTTGAATTAGACATTTTTGACAATCTGTAATCTTGAAAATGTTTTAACTCAATCATTTTTTTTCTGTAAAATTGTTTAGGAGACAGGTCTTTGCCTAATTCAAGAAATACCTGTATATGCACCAAATTAGGTTTTTTTAAGCACTAAGTACACACATTTAAGATGCATTTAATATGCATTTAATGGCATAAAAAAATTCTCAATTGATAATTGTTGCGTTTGCATTATAAATGCAAATCACTGTAAGGGAGAGTCAACATGTCAATAGGAAAAATAATACACCATTGATTTGTTGAACACTGCTTTTTGACAGGCATGGACAATGCTTTTAATTCTG
Organism: Beaufortia kweichowensis; assembly: GCA_019155185.1. Taxonomy (NCBI): domain Eukaryota; kingdom Metazoa; phylum Chordata; class Actinopteri; order Cypriniformes; family Gastromyzontidae; genus Beaufortia; species Beaufortia kweichowensis. The sequence continues at coordinate 12,430,045 of CM032805.1, forward strand.
TATTGATATTTGCATAAAGCTTGTTTTTCTTTAGGTTTTTGTTTTGGTTGCTTTCTGCCATGTTATGCATAAGATTTTGTTTCATATCAGCTTCATGTCTCATTATATGTATGTCAGCTATCATGTTGCTACGACGACAACTGTAATAATGAATGTTATTTATTTATTACCTCCTGCTTTCTGTTCTGTTTTTCTTTCGTTCATGTTTCCTTTTGCAGCCCTTCCTCTCCACTTCCTCAGTATGACTCCAGGTGAACACAGAGTCCAGTGACATCACTCTTTTTTATAGCTTTTTAAGTCTCCGTCTGTCCTCTCTCGTTCCCTTTCTCTCCGGTGTCTTCATTCCCTATTTTATCTCTCCCCATCCGTGTGAGCGCTCCTCCACACTGTGTGTCTTTCAGATCAGACTACAGCACGTTTGTGAGAAACAGGTCACATACTAGTACAAGCGTTGAAATGGACTGTTGTGATAGTTGTTATTTACTTACCCTTATGTCCTTCCAAACCAGAATGAAACCACTATGATGATACTGATGTGTTCAATAAAAGAAAAAGCATACAGGTTTGGAATGACACAAGGATGTAAAAAAGTAAATAATGTTTTATACACAATTTTTGTATTCCCTTCACACGTGGAGAACAAAGGGTCTCACATTGACATACAGTAATGATGCATCTAAGGAGACATTGGTGAATCTCTTACTCTTTAACCAGCTTATAATGGGTGTTTTGGGATTCATCTGTGGAGGTGTTACTGGTCACACTATTGATCACTGATCACTGCTTCGAAACAATTGATCTTGGCAGTAAGCAGGTCTTGCATGATACATGATACAGCTTTTCACACTGGGATAAAGTGTAATATTTTGGTACAAAGTCAATATTTAAGGATTCTCTTGTGTTTCCTCTGTCAGCGTCTTTGCTGATGATGTATGTGGGACGACATGCTGCCAGGTTTAACAACTCGAAGCACTGTCACTTTTCCTTTTTAATTGTTTTCCTCTGTCCTGACTAAACTGTCGCTTTAATGGTCTGTTCTCTCCTTCTGGCTGTTATTTCTCTTTATTTCTATGTTTCTTTCACCCCCCCTTTCTTTCACCAAGTATGTTGGGTGTACAGTGATCACAGCATGGGAATCGTCTCACACTCGTTCGTTTCTGTGTAGTGGGTTAGCGTGGTGTCCCTCTTTCTCTCTCACACTTTCTCTTCTGCCTCTTCATTAATCCTTTATTTTCCTCATGCAGGTTCCTAGTGAGTTTCATGGTCGATGCCCGGGGAGGGTCGATGAGAGGAAGTCGTCATGATGGAATGCGTATAATCGTTCCACCCAGAAAGTGCCCAGCGCCGACCCGGATCACCTGTCGCCTGGCAAAGCGTCACCGTCTGGCATACCCGCCCCCTATGGTGGAGGGTGAAGGTCTTGTCAGTAGACTGGTGGAGATGGGGCCAGCTGGAGCACAATTTTTGGGGTAAAAGTTTCTTCATTTTGTCTCCAAATAAAAATATGTGCAATTTAACAGTGTGTACATTTATAGCTTTGAAAAGCTCCTAAATGCATACACAATGTAAATGTAAATTATGCAAAAAGATTCTTGGATGAACTGCATCAATAGTTTGTTACTGAACGTAAAGGCACATTTGTTATTTTGTGACATCTTAGCTGTCAAGTTATTTTTTTTTTACTTTTCTTAGGACATCTGCATTCTATGTAAATGTCCCCTAACAAATGCTTACTAATATTACTTAATTAATCTCTTATTCTTCTCTAAAACAGTTGTCATAGTTTTACCCGCAGCTCACCAGTTTCATTGTCCTCTGATTCATTTCCAGGCCTGTCATCGTAGAAATCCCTCACTTCGGCTCCATGCGAGGAAAGGAGAGAGAGCTAATCGTCCTACGCAGCGATAACGGCGAGACCTGGAAAGAGCATCATTATGACTATAGAGTGACCGAGCTCACCTCTATCCTAAACGGCATGGATGAGGGTAATCAAATGACTAATGCTGTTTCTGAAACTATCGAATATAATTTCACGAAATAATTACGTTTTTTTTATTACAGAGATGGACAGCCCAGCAGAGCTGGAAAAGAAGCGCATCTGCCGCATAATCACGAAAGATTTCCCACAATACTTTGCGGTGGTGTCACGCATCAAGCAAGAAAGTGATCACATGGGTCCAGAGGGTGGAGTCTTGACCAGTGAGGCAGTTCCATTGGTTAAGGCTGCCTTTCCTCATGGAGCTCTCACTAAGAAAATTCGTGTTGGATTACAGGTGAATATGATTTCTTGAATGAATGACAATATATGACACAATTCCTTCTCTTCCTGTTTATTTATATTTTTCCGCTGATTTTTTTCCCTTTCTTGGCTATCCCTGTATGTGTCTATTTCAGGCGCAGCCAGTGCCTGAGGATTTGGTCCGTACTGTCATCGGTAACCGAGCATCATTTAGCCCGATTGTTACCGTGGAGCCCAGGAGGAGAAAATTCCACAAACCCATTACCATGACAATCCCTGTGCCACCCAGATCCAAAGAAGCCGTTGCTAAAGGACGCAAAGCAGAACCAGCCCCCTGTTTAAGACTGCTCTGTAGCATCACAGGTATGTCAATAGTGAGTGTACTGTGCTTTCATTAAAGAAAATGAAAATGCAAACATCCTAGAGGCTCAAGTATATATGACAGCAACTGTAGCTATTTGAGATACCTCGTCTGAATTTACATTGAGCGTTATGGTTCACTTTGGTTTATGCAAGGTTAAAAGGGAGAAAATAATTTTGTTAAATGCAAGATGATGTGTGTTTTTTTTTTAGGTGGAACATCTCCTGCACAGTGGGAAGACATCACTGGGACCACTCCACTCTCCTTTGTCACAGACTGTGTGTCCTTTACCACAAACGTATCTGCCAGGTAAGACACATGCTCATTGTGATAACTACAGTATATCAATGAAGAGTTTGTGCTTGTGAATGTTTCTGCTTATGTTAGAATATATCAGTTGCAGAATTAAATCATTTCTGTGCAGCAAACATTATTGTTGCCTACACAAACCCACACACATTAAAGGTTTACAGGTCATGAAGAGGTTCAAATAACCTTCCAGCTTTTACAAAAACATACATATTTACTATAAACAGAACTTTAGCTAAAATATGTGAACCATTAGTATGTGGTCATAATGTTTTGGATTAAATACAGTTTGTGAAGCAACTCAGTAAAGCTCAGTTAAAACTTATTTGTCTATTATTAGACACATAAGAAACTGTAATCAATTACATTAATGTTAATAGTTTTCCCTAAAATAAAAAACCAGTATGTCTTTTTGATCTTTTTGACACACCTCTTTTGTGTAAAAATTTTATTCCATGTACTGGATTTTTATTGAATCTCTTTATCCCCTGTCCTCTCTGCATCTCTCTTCTCTCTATAGATTTTGGTTGGCAGACTGTCAGCAGATCAGTGAGACGGTGGGTTTGGCATCTCAGTTGTACCGAGAACTGATCAGTGTCCCATACCTGGCCAAGTTTGTGGTGTTTGCTAAAATGATCGACCCCGTAGAGTCCCGTTTGCGTTGCTTCTGCATGACAGACGACAAAGCTGACAAAACTCTGGAACAGCAGGAGAACTTTGAGGAGGTGGCAAGGAGCAAAGACATTGAGGTGTGAAACTTACACAAACAAAAATATGTTTTCTTTCTAATGCGCAAGCCATATTCATTCACAATCTCTCATATTTAAACATAACCTTTCCTGATTTTTCGTCAATATTATAAATCTAAACATGATGGTGATTTGTGTATCTTTGACAGATTCTGGAGGGCAAGCCCATTCATGTAGACTGCTACGGCAACATCTCCCCATTGACAAAGAGTAGCCAACCGTTGGTCTTTAATTTCTATGCCTTTAAAGAGAACAGACTCCCATTTACCGTCAAGGTTTGAAAGACAGTGACTTTAAGCTGTTTATTAATCAATCCTAATATTTTTTTTAATGTATACACACAGAAATTGAAATAAGGTGTAGTCAAGTTCATCAGACATACAGTGAACCAACTGTTTTTAAGTTGTAAATCAGAAATTCAGAATGTATTTTGTGTTGTTTAGATGACATAAAGTATTTTATTGTGATTATAGGGTGAACTGTATGCTCCAACATGACATTTAAGCACATGCATGTTGAATGGATGAATGTTTTTGTAGGTCAGAGATATGGGCCAAGAGCCATGTGGGCGAATATCTTTCCTCAGCGAGCCCAAAACCGCAAAAGGCCTGCCACCGAGTGCAATCTGTAACCTCAATTTCTCACTGCCAACACACAGAAAGGTAAAGCAAAAATATGATTCAGAGACATTGCCTTTAATATTGTCTATAGACATTACTTAAATATAACTTGTCACAGAGCTATTTCTGTTGCTGCTTTTGCTGTAACTTTATTTTGCTTTTTTCTTTGTCTTGCTCTTTTGTCCTTTGTTTGCGTTTTTCCTTTACTGTCCTATCTCTGTTTCTTTACTCTGTCTCTTCTTATTCAACCATCTGGTTAATTTACTAATCTACCCATCATCATCGGCTGCTGCTCCATTGTCTGTTGCTGCAATGCATCGTGGGATATGTTAGGAAATGGAATCGGATCCTGATGATGAGGTAAATATGACATACTTTGTGCACCTCTGCATTTTAATGTGGTGCTTACATGATCATACGCTTATTTATGTGATTGGTCAGTAGCTTGTATACCAGTTTTCTTGGCTAAAGTCAGACAAGTGCATGACTTCTGTTTCTGTTTATTAGTGGATTTAAAATTTGTTATTTTGTTGCTTGGTGAAAACCTATTTATATCTCTTTTGCAGATTTTTTTTTCCCCCTTTAATTTAATTTTCTGGATAATACCAACCTTTCACACTAGTAGCAAATGCATTTATGCAGTCGACACTCACTTACTGGATCATATTTTATCATGTGTACCACAAGATAACAAGAAGCAAGGTGTTTAAGGACTATTCTTAACAAAAACAAAAGACCTTGAAATATTTTACATATATCTTGAAAGATATATGTACCACAAAATAAGTATTTTGTAAGAAACACAATAAAAGATAAGGACCCATACACATGTTTTTAATTGGCAGCTTATTGTTTCAGTGCAGTACGATTAACAAATCAATTTGTTCTTTTATCGAGTTTTTTTAACTTTTGTGTTATTGCAGAATGACAAAGATCGACGCCATACCTTTGCCTCATTAGCATTGCGAAAGCGCTACAGCTATCTGGCTGACCCAGCATCCAGTGAGTCATATTTTACTTTTTTCAAAACTTCATACATTCTCTGGAAAGCTTAAAATCTCATATTTCTCCATTTTTCAGAAAAAAAGAACTGACACTTTGAATTGTCTGTGTACATTAAACATAGACAGTTACATTGTTTGCTTGCTATTTGTTTTGCTTTTTTCTTTTTTTCTTTATCGGTGTGCTGTGTTTTAATTGTTTTACATTTCATTTCATTTGCTACCATGATATATGCAGTTTGTGTTTTCCTTATGTTTTTTTATTGTTCTTGTTGTATATGTTATGTATATTCATAACTTTTGAATTCTTTTGGAAACTTTGGGCTAATTAACATTACTTTTGCATCTTTACCCATTTGAGTTGCATTTTATTTGTTTGCAGGTTTGTTTCACGTTTTCCATTGTCAGAAGCTTCTACAGTTTAAAAATTTCCAACTGCTGTTTGTTTAGAATTTCCCCTGACTAAACAATTTTTCTCTTTTCTCTTTTTAACCATTTCTGTTTACTTTATGTTATGTTTATTAATTTAATTATACTAGAAGCAGCTGAAAGAGGTCATAACACCACTCCAAAAACCACGCCACAGCCTTCTGGCTACGCTTACAAGCCTGTCTTTACGACGCGGTCCTACCAGGCCTGGGCAACCAGCTCTCCTGTCAATGTGCCTAGCCAGGCCAAGTCCGGATTTGGCTCCCTCTCCAGTTCATCGTCGAACACACCTTCAGCATCCCCAATGAGGTCGGTGTGGTCTGTGAACTCTGCTTCTCCAATTAAATCTGTAATCGGAGGGTCACCAGCATCTTCAATCAAATCTGCCAGCGACGTTGCATCACCAATTCGAACTTACAGAACTATCTCCTCACCAATAAAGACTGTAGTCCAAGGTGCTCAGTACCCAGTCCAAGCCTCCCCAACCCTTCTGTCCTCTCCAGGAAAGAGTGTTCCTGATCCCATTTCAGTTAAAGGCCTCGCAGGCCTGTCAGCCAGGACTTCCCCAGTTCCATCTGGAGGGATATTACTGGAGAGATCCTCTATTGCTATGACCCCTCCAGCCTCACCTAAGTCTTCTTTAAACGCATACAGCTCAAGTTTGCCCTACAAATCTGTAACCTCAAACCCTCCAGCATCCTGCTCCCCCATTAAAACGGTCCCAGGCTTCTCTACTATCAGAAACAACACTGATGCCTCTGGCTCTGCCAGAGGATTTCTGTCATCCCTCTCCTCACCGTTAAAATCCAACTCAGTCACTACTGCAGCTTCATTGATCAATGGAACAGTTTCCCCAACCAAATATCGCTCCTCCTCCCCAACAACCCATCTTAACAGCACTCTGCAAGAAAGAATACAAGCCACAACAAACGCAGCAACAACAAGTGTTAATGCTGCATTTGATGAAGTGGAGAAAACGTTTAATTCTTGCTCTGCAGGTTACGGCACTCTAAAGTCAATGTCGTCCACTCCCTCATCCTCTTACCAGTCTATTCGTTCCTCTGCGTCCAACTCACTGTATGCCTCCCTCAGGTCTCCCCCTAACTCCACCACTTCTGTTACTTCCAGCACTATAACAGTACCCGTCTATTCTGTTATTAATGTCTTGCCAGAACCCCAGTTTAAAAAGCTCCCTGAAGTCTCCAAGTCAACAGCTGCCCTCCTCTCACCCAGAAAGGCCATGCCTCAGGAGATTAATGCCCAGAGTCAGTCCTCTTTTGCAAGAACTCTGTCCCCTGTTAAAACTCCCCTGCACATACCCCCAGGGACAATTAAATCTACTACCTCCTCATCCCCTCTGTCCAACAGTCAGGAGATACTGAAGGATGTTGCTGAAATGAAGGAGGACTTGATCAGAATGTCTGCCATTCTGCAAACTGATACAAGTTCAGCTTCCAAAGGTTATCAGCCTGCTTCTAAAGAACATAAGGTAGATGATGAGGAGCCTTTTAAGATCGTAGAGAAAGTCAAACAGGACCTGGTCAAAGTCAGTGAAATTCTCAGCAAGGACGTTTTAAGGGAGAGTAAGGCAAATGTTAAAAACAGCAGGACAGAAGATGTCCTAGAGGATGACATTGATGATAATCCACAAAATGAATGGAGATGCCCCCCTCGATATGAAACGTTAGCCCCTCAAGTCAAATCAAAACAAGTTTCTGATAGAGATTTTAATCTTGCAAAAGTAGTAGACTACCTAACCAATGACATTGGCACAAGCTCTCTTTCTAAAATAGCAGAGGCTAAACAAAGAACTGAGGAAGCAAGGAGAGAAGGAGAGGAGAAACAGAAACGTGTCCTCAAACCTGCAATGGCATTACAGGAGCACAAGCTCAAAATGCCCCCAATGAACATGCGCCCTTCTCCTTCAGAGAAAGAACTGTCAAAGTTGGCAGATGCGTTGTTTGGCCCTGAAATAGCTCTGGACTCTCCAGACGATGTCTCCCATGACCAAGACAAGAGTCCGCTTTCAGACAGCGGCTTTGAGACTCGTAGTGAGAGAACCCCCTCGGCCCCCCAAAGTGCAGAGGGAATGGGCCCCAAGGGGCTCTTTCAGGAGATTCCCCCAGTCATTACTGAAACACGCACTGAAGTTGTACATGTCATAAGGAGCTATGAGCCTCCAGAGGATCCTAAGGAACCAGTATCGGAGGAGGCCAGGGTGACAAAGCCTCTATTGCGATGTGCAGACACTGAGCCACGATCACCAGGTGGATCCATTAAAGAAAGAGTAAAAGCTTACCAAGCCAGAGTCAACGCAGAGGACGATGTGATGGCCAAAGGCATGCGGGTCAAGGAAGAAACTCACATCACAACAACTACAAGAATGGTGTACCACAAACCCCCAGCTAAAGAGGCTGGACCTGAGAGGATGGAAGAGACCATGTCTGTGAGAGACATAATGAAAGCCTTCCAGTCTGGGAAGGATCCATCCAGAGAGTTAACAGGCCTGTTTGAGCACAAAAGCAGCAGTGAAGGAGCAGAGCGTTCTCTTAGACCTCTAGACCCAATGCCAAAAGTTGAACGCATCATTGAGGTTCACATTGAGAAAGGAAATAAAGCAGAACCAACCGAAGTTATTATTAGAGAAACAAAAAATCACCCTGAGAAAGAAATGTACATATATCAAGGTAACAGTGGCTTAAAAGAATTGCAAAATAGGATAGGCAATGAGGAACATGATAACATTGAACCTGAGGAATCTCTTCCTTGCTATTTGGACTCAAGAATACACACACCTGTGGAGGATAAGACCCTAAAATTGCTTAGTCAGCATTCAGTAGAATACCAAGATGATGAATCATCTGATACAAGGGGGGAGTCATACAAGTTTGCAGAAAAAATGCTCCTCTCAGAAAAGTTTGACTCCTCCCATTCAGACTCTGATGAATCTGTGATTGACAGGTCACGTTACTATGGCGAGGGAACACATGGTGGCTCAGTTAGAGAATTCATGCTCAAGCCTGACAGGTCAGGTAGGTCATCAGAAGATGACAGTTATGACAAACTCACTTTGTTACAATATGCCTCTGATCCTGATAGTCCAAAAAAGTCTATTTATATGAGAGTTTCTGAGGACAGGCAGAGTAAAAGCAGAGAGAAGCATAAATATGGGGACAGAGTAGACAGAACTGTCAAAGAGGCAGAGGAAAAGCTTAGTGAGGTCTCACAATTCTTTCGAGATAAAACTGAAAAACTTAACGATGAGCTTCAGTCCCCTGAGAAGAAGCATCGCAGGCAAGATGCAAGAGAGACTCGTTCTGGGCCCAGCTCAACTTGCAGTAGCCCAGAGAGGTCAGGGCGTAGAAACGGAGAGGATTGGAGCAGAGACAGGTTTAGTGAAAAATATGGTTCCCATGACAGAAAGTGTGCCAGTCTACCAAGCAGCCCTGAAAGACGGGTTTTGCTTCAGTACAGTGATGACCCCAAGAAAGGGGACTGCTCGTCTGCAAGCAGTGCAAGTGAGTCCTCTAAATATTTCCAGCCCTCAACATCTAAGGTTAGCTCAGTCAGAATGAAATTTGAATCAGAAGCTCAGAAACAAGAGAAAGGGCCCCAGTGGGGACAAACTTCAGGATCTCCTGTGAGAAAGCTGCAGGAAAGTAAACTCCCTGTTTATCAGGTTTTTGCAGGGGGAAATCCTACAAAGTCAGAGTCTTTAGAAAGTAAGAGAAGTACCAAAAAAGATAGTGGGGGTGGGCACAGTTACAATGTTCGAAAGGCTCAAGCTGATGCCCAAAATCAGAGAAATAGGCCGGATAACTTTTCCACCAAACAACACCAAAATAGCCACAGTAACGAGCAAGTTGCCAGTGAAGACAGAAAAGTATACAAAACTTGGGAAAATCATGGCAATGGGCAACTGAAAGCCCAAAAGACAAAGCTTACCCACACATTAGTGCATGATAGCCATAAGGATGAGTCGCAGAATGATCATCACTCACTTAGAGATGGAAACACAGCAAAAGAAGAAACTACTAAAAAGATCATTTACACTGAGCTGGTAATTCGAGAAGATTCTAGTAATACTGAAAAATGCAACGGGGCTCTAAAAAAAAACTCGGAATCACAAATTCCTGTTAGGGTATCATCTAGTTTTGTAGACCATCATCAGAGTAGCACAATAAAGTTAGATTCCTCCATTAAATCTGAAAGAACAGGCAGAAACACACAGCACCCTAGTTCTGGTGCTAGCAAATCACATAGTGATGTGTCGTCAGGTTCTAAAAGGCAGATTGCTAATGTAGTCTGTAATGGTGTTGATGAAAACCAAGTTGAGTACATTGAGAAAGTGACCCCAGGTGTCACTGCAGACATTAAACCTCTTCCTGTTTATGTCAGCATTCAAGTAGGTAAACAGTATGAGAAAGAAACAGCCACTGGGCAGCTGAGCACGTACAAAAAAGTAGTTAGCCATGAGAGCCGTACAGTACATGAAACACGTGGAGCGTTTTATACAGTCAAACAGAAACAGTCCCCACAGGGTAGTCCTGAAGATGACACGTTAGCACAGGTGACATTTATGGACAGTTCAGGCAAGAGTCCAGTAACTCCTGAGACACCTACTTCTGAAGAGGTCAGCTCTGACCTGAACTCCAGAGCTCCCGACTCCATCATAGGTTCAATGACTGGCATGCCTAGTCCCATCCCAGAGGAGTCAGAGGAAGAGGAGCAGCCCAAGACATTCATTTTTAAAGAATTACCAGCAGATAAAGCCAAACATGCCACTCCTTCATCTGAGGCATCAAAAAGAAAGCAAGACTCACCTGGAAAAAGGGCAAAAGACAAACGCATAGCTTACATCGAGTTCCCACCACCACCACCTTTAGAGAGTGAGCAAGCTGACTCTGATAAGAGGGCATCGTGTCCTTCCTCTGAAGCAGAAACAGAGATGATGGAGGTGAACCTCCAAGAGGAACATGACAGGCATTTCCTTGCAGAGCCAGTAATTAGAGTCCAACCTCCTTCCCCTCTCCCACCCGGAGCTGACAATAGTGACTCTAGTGATGATGAATCTGTTTTTCAGCCTGCCCCACTTAAGAAGTACACCTTCAAAATGGCAGAGGAGAGTGAGAAACGTGTCAAGCCTAGGAAACCAGAGCGAAACAGCTCACACAACAAGGAGTCAGCCATCAATGGCATTGTGAAAGGGGAAGAGGCAGAATGCGAACAGAATGGAAACGATCAGTCTATTACAGATTGCTCTATAGCAACAACTGCAGAATTTTCTCATGACACTGATGCTACTGAAATAGATTCCCTTGATGGATACGACCTACAAGATGAAGATGATGGACTGAGTGACCCTAAAACATCCAGCTTGTCAAATGAGGGAAAAGTAGGAGATCGTTCTTTCAGCCAGAGCAAACTTGAAGTGATTGAAGAGGAAAGTACACCAAATGAGGAATCAGCGGAAAAGGCAAAAACAAAGAGGTCGTCTGGGAAAAAATCAGATAATGGGAAAGACGACGAGAAAATATATTCTTTGGAGGGAAGACATCCAGAGAGACAAAGTTTTACAGAGGGTTATTTTAATTACCAACTAGAGGAGAGCATGAACACTACCTTTAAAACAGTGGCCACCAAAGGCTTGGATTTTGATCCATGGTCTGGTAAAGGTGGAGAAGAGGGAGTTTTTGATGCTAAAAACAAAGATGATGATCCAAAGCCGTGTGCTTTATCAGTGGACGACAAATCGCAAGCGACCACCCCGGATACAACTCCAGCCAGAACCCCAACTGATGAGAGCACCCCAACTAGTGAGCCCAATCCTTTCCCCTTCCACGAGGGCAAGATGTTTGAGATGACCCGCAGTGGTGCTATTGACATGAGCAAGAGGGACTTTGTTGAAGAAAGACTTCAATTTTTCCAGATTGGTGAGCATACTTCAGATGGGCAGTCAGGGGACAAGGGGAAAGTGGGCAGGAATGCGGGGATAGTCTCCTCTCACTCAGAGGCAGGGGAAAGAGCTGTTGAGGGAAAGGTAGAGGCAACCACAGATATAACACCACCCAGAGGCAGCACTGACTGCCTGGATGCACCTCCATCCGCTGACACCACCTCATGCACTGTCACAGCTTCCAAGGTCGACCCCAAATTACGCACCCCCATTAAGATGGGCATCGCAGCTTCTATAACTTTAAAGAAAGACCCTGGTTCAGCTGAACTGACTGATGTTAAAGCTGAGTCTTCAGACAGACAGATTCCAGAATACTTTAGCTTGGATTCACAGTTAGCTGAGGTTCACGTTGCTAGCAGGCATACAGACACTTCCCCAGCTGGCAGGAAAGATTACCCCTCAGAAAATTGCAATAACAACAATAACTTAGAATCATCCAATGTTCAGGCTAACTATATCCAGTGTGGTAGCGTAGTGTTCAATTTGCAGTCATCTTCTGAACCCACCTTACAGAAAGCCAGCAGAATAGAAGCTCAGTTCTGTAGAGAGGCTGGGGAAAAATCTGAAAGTGCAAGCAGTCAGAGTAAAGTTGTCTCTGAGAATAGACAGCCCAAGTCCAGGCTCCCAGTCAAAGCAACAGGGTTCAGTTTTAACACAAACAGTTCAGGAAAGCAGAAACCTAAGCAGGTTGTGAGGCCAGAAGCAAGGAAAGTGGATTCTGCATCTGTTGTGCTTGAGCCCAAATCTAGAATTCCTGTCAAAGATGTCAAAAGAAATAGTGCAGTTAGCTCAACTGTAACAGCTCAGGTAGCTCCAAGGTCAGTCCGACCGTAGTTCCCTCTAGGCTGCCGTTCAAAGATAAAGCTTCTGGTAGGTCGGGTAGCGAGGCAGGTAGAGGCAAGATTAGTGAAGTGTGTAAGCAGTCAATAGAGTTCTTAAAGAATGTTAGCGGAGAAGCAATAAAAGTGGCCGAGCGACTTTCAGACGAAGAGAAACACACGCAGGGAGAGCAGTCGGAGGAGGACAGCAGCACATCACGAAGCACTTCACTATCGGACCCCTCTCAGTCCCAGCCCTCTCTCTCCGCTGGCTCCTCCCGAGGGGTCACACCCTCCAGATCAAAGGTCACAAGGGCGGTGGGCAGTGAGAGAAGGAGGAGTAAGCGGACTGGAGGAGGGAAGGAGGGCAGTAAGAACGAAGGGGCTCGCAGGTCGCCCCCCGTCGCGGAGATCAAGCCTAGTTTGTAAAATTTTATTGAAAATTTTATTTGATCCTTAGTTGCATGAGCCGTTGTGACTGATTGGATTGCCTGTGGCGTGAACAGTCATTTATGTCATTATTTCATCACTGTGCTGTGTGACTGTATCCTACTGTTTCTGTCCCTGTCAGATCTCCCTTTCTTTATTCTCCCTACTTTACACAGCTAATTTATCTTAATAGTGAGGGTGGGACACTGAACAGCCTCTCTGGGCAGGGTTTGTTTAATTGAACATCGCTGAGAAATTTATACCTGTTTCAGTGTTTGTGAATTTTGGTAGAAAAATTGTACAATGTTGTCTGCATGCTTATTCGTTCATCTCAGATTTTTTTTTGTTTAATTTTTATTTTCATTTTTTGTACACTTGTATAAACTCATTGTTATTGCCTGCATAGATTCACTGAAAATTGTACTGAAATACACAATCAGAGCACCAAATGTGTCGGTGAAATGTTTATAGTCTGTCAGCTCCTCCTTTCCTTGCCAAACACAGTTCTGTCTAAGGAGGTTTCACTCCCTTGTCTATACACTATGTTAGAAAAATATAATTTAGTTTTCTTAAGTATGTTTGGCCAGAAAAGAAGGAAATCATCTGTATTTTTATTAGTATTAAAATGACAATGTAACTGACTTAAATGTTTTTGTTCTGTGTGTTGTCACAGGTCCACAGAGTCCCTGTGAGCGAACTGATCTTCGCATGGCCATAGTGGCCGATCACCTTGGATTAAGCTGGACAGGTGATTTACTTTGCCTATAAATACTGATAAATCAGAAGGTGCATTTTATAGTCCTATTTGCAAAAGAATAATGATTACAGGTTACAGGCCTTCTGAAACCTAAAATATTTAGATAGGAAGTCAACTTTTAGAGTCATTGTAAGGTAATGTGCAGTAAGGATATTTTAGCCCTGCTGTAGCACCCTCTTGAGTCTATGCTTGGAATTACAGTGCAGTTCTACATTTAGTTTTTAAATTCTGTATCATTTTACATGAACGCATTTGGTTTACATTTCTATCTAAAGCGATGTACAGTGCATTAATCCATACATGTGTCTTTATTAAGACAGTATTCCCTGAGATCGAACCCACAACCTTTGCTTTGCCTTACCAGTTGAGCACTTGAGCTCAGGAACACTTCTTTACATCTAACAACACATCAAAAAAGCTTAAAAGCACTGGTCTTCAAGAACCTCAGCAAATGGCATAATAATGGTGGCCTAATATAGATTTAGCATTGCTAATTTTAAATGTGCTTTTTTCAGAACTGGCTCGGGAGATGAATTTTTCAGTGGATGAGATCAACCACATTCGCACAGAGAACCCAAACTCTCTCACAGCCCAGAGCTTTATGCTCCTCAAGAAGTGGGTCAGTCGGGATGGGAAAAATGCCACGAGTGAGAATGATTTTTTTTCTGTCTCTCTTCTGTTTTTTACATGCAAATCTTTGTAAAGGTTTATCAAGTTTTATACATTTTTTCTTAGCGGATGCACTGACGGCGGTCCTGACTAAAGTGAACCGGATGGATATTGTGACTCTCCTGGAAGGGCCCATATTTGACTATGGTAACATTTCAGGCACCAGATGTTTTGCAGATGATAGCGCTGTGTGCCAGGAGAAGGCGGATGGTAAAGTTTAGCCCCATCTAGCTGACCCCCTCCACCTCACCCCCACCTCCCCAACCCATTCCTTTTTTGGTCACTTTTGTTTTTTCCTTTAAAAACTCCCTGCGCAGTTTGCCAAGTTTCAAAATAAATGGGCCACCAATAGTTTTACACTCAGTCATCAGAATTTTTATAGAAAATCAGGTCACAAACCCTTTTATTAAAAAGGCCCGAATAACACACACAGTGTGTTAAATCACTCCTAATTTTTAAGGCGGTCTGTATTCAGACATTTTATTTCTGTTACCCCTTTCCCTGCTTCCCAACACCATATGCATGTACCCGGTCTGAACATGCATGTATATGGTCATGTGACGTGAAGCAATCACAGCATGATGCTTTGCCACAACAACTATAGGAAGGGCTGCTGTAAACAGTATTTTCCTGTTATATGTCTACAAACTGTTTTGTGGTTTTATTTAATGCTTTAGATTGCCAATGGAACATGAAACAAGCACTTAACTACCATGAAAAGAATAGGGCAGGAAGTAGATGCAGATGCATGTTATTTCAAAATATATTTTTGTATCTTAGTTGGCGTGAGGGTTAGAGAGCCGTGAATCCCAGCGCATGGCCTCAGTTAAAATACTCAGCTGTCCTCTGCCTCTCAAGCTCTGATCTGCTTCCTCCTCCGTATGTCCTTCTCTCCTCCCCTCCCCTGCACTGGAGCAATGGATAAACGGGAGAGGAGAGAAAAAGAGAAAGAAGGAGATGATCCTTCTCTCCACAGTCTCCTCATCCTCCTGACAGTCTTCTGTGACATCCCCTGAAACCAAATGAATAGTCCTTCTCTCCTCAAGTACAATCCATCATTCACTCCTTCCCAATTTCTCCTTGTTGATGTGTGTCATTAACACTGTCATTGTCAAGTCATACTAACTTGCATGTTCTTTTTTGGTTTTGCTCCGAAGATGTCACTTCCTGTTATGCCTCATTCTCAACCACAACACCTGCTGTATCATTTTCTGCATCACATTTGCTTCTGGCCACTGAAGCCCAACTTTCTCCTGTGACTCAAGATTGTTCACCCACCCCTCAGCAACCACCCTTCTCTCCTTCACCCTCTCTGTCACCTCCTGTTTCAGCACGCAGAATTTGTCTCTCTCCCTTACCCTGCCCGTCTCCTCTTGCCACTTTCTCTCCCTGCACGTCACGTTGCTTGGGTCCTTCCCCTTCCTCCCCACCGCCCACACTGTTGCCTCCTTGTGCATGCTGTCACTACCCCTGTGTGCCCCCAGGACCCCCTGTCACCACTGCATCACAACATTTTAACTCCGCTACTATTGAAGTGTTCATCTAAACACACATTTTGATCAACATTTTTATTTTATTTTAGCACATTTGGAGTCTCCCTATATTGAGTATTCATGCAACATACTGTTCTTAATCTGTTCTGCAATATTTTTAACATGAAGCACGATTTGATTTAATTCACATTGCTTTGATTTATCTATAAGCTAGAAGGAAAAAGCCAGTTTGACATGCAGCTACTGTAACATTTCTAAAAAACAACAAAAAAACAATTATGAATGTTTATAGTATGTTTATCCATCTGCTTGTCAATATGTGACCCAGTCTGTAAAAACCCAGCTAAACTCATATTTTTGTGATTTACTGTTTTATGTCAAATAATTCTACATAATGTAACGAACATTTTGTGATAATATTACCTTGATGTCTTTAATACTGGCTAAATAAGGTCATGCCAAAGATTGAAATGAAAGTTAAGGAAGCCGACGTCTGGTATTTTTTGTGCAAAATAAAAAAAATAGTGTCAATAAAATCATTACATTTCATTATTTAACATTAATAACTTCAGCATTATAAATGAAAATTTGAGTAAGAATTTAACTTGTTAGTGTCTTTTAGTATGGGGAGATCACATGCTCATACATACACATTGCCTGGAGATCTAAATCTGTTCCATTGTCATTGTTTATTAACTGTGTGTCTGTATTGATTGTGTGTTGTGTCTGAATGTCTGCTTTAGCTTTGGGAAATTCTGTCAACTATGCTTTTGTTGGTTGCCTTTGCTCTTTAAAGTGGGGCTTAGGTGATTGTCTTTGTCTGTGTTTAAAGGAATAGTTCGCCCAGAAATAAAAATTGATTAACCCTCATGTCATTCAATAGCCATATGCTGTTTTCATTTCCTTGCTGAACACAAAAGTAAAAATTGTAAAGAATCTGCATTCTCCAAATCGGATTTACATGCTACATACAAAGTTGGGGTATTTGTATTCCTTTAAGCACATTTACATGTGTGTGTGTGTGATTGTAATTGGGTTTTGTCATGTCCATCCATCTATGTGTGTCATCTCACCCAGGTAACCACAACATCCTGGCTCAACTGCAGTCAACTAGCAACCCCATCCCCACTCCACCCTCTCTCTGCCTGTCTATGTCTGAAGACCTCGAACCCATCTTAGATCTGCCCTTTGACCCTCCCCCTTACAGCCCCTCCTGGGGGTTTCAGCAGTGCAACGAGGACGAGTCTGTCACAATCCACCCATCCAGACCCTGCAACCTGCCCTTGGCCCAACCTGTAAAACACTCTCACACAGTCTCCGAAACATCTGCTGAAATACACACCCACCCCAAACACACACTTATCCCTGATCCTGACACACACACTCAGCTCCATGCCGACAAACACACAACGCAGCTCTTAACTGACACGCATGATGCTGACTCACATCTTTCCTCTAGCACATCTGCTGAACCTCACCTAAACCTCTCTGTAACATCTGTCACAAACACCGCCCCACCCTCTGTAATCGAACAGGACCACCCTATACGTGGGTCTCAACATAAAGAACAAGGAGAAGAAAAGAGGTCCGAACAGGACAGCGTCTCTCCAATCGAGCAGAGTGACCTGACACACAAGAAAGAAGAGAGCAAGAATCCATTATCATCATCGTCATTACAACCATCTTCATTAAAAGAACCACAGGTTATCGTGAAGGGAGGACATAAAATGATCCTGAAAGAGTTAACGGATCATGATAAGTCCAACCCCGCTTTGAGACCGTGGGTAGAGGTCTTGAGAGAGTCTGGTTCAGGAGGAGAGGATGAGGAGGAGAAAGATGAGAGGCAGGAGCAACTGCACTGTTTGCTGGAGGTGTCAGGAGGCCACATCAGAGAGAGGGAGAGGGAAGTGAATGAGGATGAGATGATTAAGGAGAAAGACAGTGAGATAGTGAGAGGTGTTGAACAAAATGTGTCTGAGTTGTGCTCGCTCTCCACAGGCTGGATTAGCGAGAACTCCAACGTTAATGCCGAACATCCCACTTCAGGGCGGGGTCTCGGGTCAGACCACCTGGACAGACAGGACAACAGGTACTTTTAAAAATACATTTGTGTAATTTCCATCTTTTTTTCAGTTTATTTCTAAAAACATAATTCTCTCACAGCCAGGAGAACTCCAGTGATTCCATAACATCATCATCTAAAGGAGATTCAGGGAAACCTCGACAAAACGGTGAGCACTCCAATGCCGTGCCCCCGCAGCTCAGCGTCTCAGGAATCAACCAATGGTGTGAAGGCAGGGGCGGGCAAGCAGGAAGGAGCTCTGATCGCTGAGCACAAAGTCCAGGTAAGATAAGAAATGGATTACCAGCAGATTAGATAATCTTGTTTCTGCTTTCTGCATTTGTCATGGCTATGTTAGAACTCTTTGTTTCTGTGGAATGAGATAATATTTAATGACAATTAGAATCAAGACCTGTTTTAAAAAATTTCACATCAATAGTTCATTCAGTAAGCCACATAGGCCAGATAAAAAATGGCTTGGGGCTGAAAACGCTTTCTATAATTTTATTAGGTACAGTACTGCCACATAATTCATGGTTCAAATGCAAGAGCGATAGTCAATGAAGTAAATAATGTGAGCAATCCAGTCCAATTCTAAAATAACATCTAGTAAAGAAAACATCTCTCACACTATCAACAAATTTTATGTTTACAGTTTAAATTTTGCTTGAATATTCATCACATTAAGCCACCACAATATCTTGGTCTTGATCTGATGCTGTGAGTAACAAACAACCTAAATTATTTGCGGTAATATGATGGCAGTGTTTGAAAGATTCATTATTAGCAGTCGTGGCAGAAAGTTAATTCTGGACCCTGTTGACATGCATACAGTATTTACTTCTTTACTCCAGAAGAAAAAATACACTGATGACCATATACTCTTAACAAAAGATGACACACCTAAACACACATACATTAAGACAGTGTTTATATTCATTCATTAGCAGCGTTTATCATCAGAGACCGGTCTGGATGAAGAGCGCACTATCACCACCAAAGTGTTTCGTAGACGTCTTGTTCTCAAGGTACCTGTCAGCTAAACCACAACGCTGTCAGGTTCAGATTTTGGTCCAGGTCCGGTTTTGGTGCAGTTCAAACGCGTACCAATGGTGGAATACCTTTGGTCATGTGTCTTTTACTTCACTTGTTTCTTGCTGTGTGTTGGTTTCTTTACTCTTATCTGCTTACAGGTGCTTGGTTTGGGTTTTCATCTTTTTGGGGATTTGTACTTTGCCTTCATTAGCTTTTCTCCAATTAGAAAGAACAATCACAAATAAGATCTCTTCAAGATATCAAATATTTCTCCTAGACAGCAACAGGATTAGATGGAGAGCAAATGGAGGCCTTCTAAAAATTTCCTTCTGAGAAACAGTGTCTATTAATCTGATATGTGTCTCCACAGTTTCAGAAGAGATCTCAACCATGTCTCAAACTATGCTAAGATTTGCTCATAAACCACCAAAAAGGATTTCAATATTTCAGGATCGTGTTGAAATGTAAATGATGAGCACATTTGAGAAGTCTTATAAGCAATGAGCAATTTCTGAGCAATGTTTTTGTGTGATTGAGATATGGGATTTTTTACAGTGCATGTAAAAAAGTGCTACTAACTCTTTTGTGTGGTTTCTAAATATTGTCTTGTGGCGCATAAAGGCATGTTGGTTCATATTGAAAGTACCAGCTTTGCTTGCAGGTTCAGATGGCTGCTTTGGGTGTGTGGAAACATGCTTTTAGGTGTGGTGTGCTGTTTTTAAAGGTGCTGAATGTGTGTTTGTCTGCATATTATAGTAAACTAAGGTCTGTCTTGCTTTAGGGTGAGGAGGCAAGAAACATTCCTGGCGAGTCAGTTTCAGAGGAACAGTTTATTGATGAAGATGGCACCATTATTACTAGAAAAGTAACACCATTATGTTTGTCTCTGTTACTGTCTGTTAACATTTGATGTTCAAGTGTATTTAATTATCTAGTATGCTTTCAGTTTGTTTCTAAAAAAACACAGTTATACAATATGATAGACAAAACTTTCAAGATTTTTCAGGATATTTATTTTCTAAATCAAACACTAATGTTTGCAAGGAAGGGAAAGAATAATGTTAAAGCTTTGGTTTTAGGTCTTGATACTGCATTGGCGTTGTCACTTCTCTTCACAGATATTCTCTGTCTTTCCACATATGTCTTTGTTGTTATGCCTCGCATTTATGGTAACCTTTGACCTTGTACAGGTGATTAGAAAGGTGATTTGCCGTGTGGACACACCCACTCCTGAAAACCAAAGCCTGGGGAGTGGCACAGGGTCAGAGGAAGACCCTGAGAGCCCTTATAGGGGTGACACCCTGGGAAAGGGCCATGATCCCCTGGGTCCTGACTTCCAAACCCACCTCGATGCAGAGGTTTGCAGTCTGTGTAGAGTGTTTTTTTTACAGATACTTTTACAGAATTAAAAATATTTAGATTTTTAAGACAGCGAAATCCTCATCACATGGTAACATTAAGACTGAGACCAAAAGTAGATCTGACAAATTAAACTTTATTTGCTTCTAAAGTTTGGGTTTCTTATCTGTTAGTCTTGAATTGTTTTAGGTTTTAACCGCTTAATACAAATTCTTTTCTCCATTGACAATTTATAGGTTTGATGCTTACTGGTAATATCAGGGGAATTATACTGTTCCTTTTGAAGGATGGTTTTGAATATCATTCTTTGGCTCTCTCTCCGCTCTCCTTCATTGCACATAACTTCTGCTTTCATAAACATGTGGGCACATCCTTGTACACTTTCTGCACTTTAATCTGTTTTTGTCTTTCCTCCAGCTCTTACACTGTACATTTCATCCAGTATTCAATAACGTGAACTCAACTGTATTACTTAGTTGTTTTATATTAACTTTCTGTCAATTTTTACCGAGCTTGTTATGCACTCATGGTGTCTGTTTCCAGGGTAATGTTTAATTGAAATTCTTTTCACACAGAAATCCTCCATGATTCTCTCTTTTTCTATGTGTAAACAGGGAGAGGTTTCCAAGGTAAGGAAGAAGGATGAGAAGCGACCATCAGAGAGAAAACATCACTCATAGAGGCGCAAAACAGGCAGGTTGATGACTTTGAAAGAAACTTCCTTTATTATTTTTATTACTTTGTAAAAAAAAAATGTCTCTTAATTATTTTATGTTAACTCTTATGTGTTCCATTTTGCTAGATATAACGGTTGTTGGTGCACAAAAATAATTATCTAATTTCTGTTTTCTTTGCAGGTGTATTATTGATCTGTTTTCTGTGGGGTGGGGCCTCAAGAGCTAAACAGAGACATTTGGCCTACAGCTTCCAGTCTGAAACGCATGGTGTTCAAAGACAGAACTCTGACGTTATCAGCTTGCGCATGAGCATGCTTCTCACTCTATTGACACGCCTTCTGTTCCAAGGGGGTCTTGATGAATTCTACTTCCTGTCTGAGTTGGGTCCCGGTGAATTCTACTTCTTCCGTGTATTGGGTCCCATGTAATACTACTTTACTCCAGAGGACCTATAAGGTTATTCTTCATTCTTCTGAAAGGTTAATACGTGCACTAAAACGGACCATCAGAAAATCACAAACATTTTTGTGCCGTGAATATGGTGATGAGTTAGTTAACGGAGAAAATTCAATATACCCCACCTGAAACTACTCTAAACTGACAAAACACCATGAGCAAACACTTTCACAATTTCCCTGTGACCAAAGATGGCACAAAAAGCTTTTTCCTGTTTTTGGGAAAAACAACATAGATGCTGTTAAACCACAACGTACATTCGCCTTACATGTTACCGCGGACCCATGACATGAGGAGGATCCCTGTGTTATTTTTATTTATAAAACAGAGATAAATTATGTGGTGGACTTTTCTGTACATAAAACACATTATGTAAAAAATAAATAAAGTTTAGCAGTTAGGTTTGGAGAGAGCACTGCAAAAATACACTTTACAAGTGCTTTCAACATTTTAAAGACAGTTTGAGTGAAACTTCACATGCTCTTGTATAATTAATTATTATAGCAGGTATGTTTGTATATGAGAACAGTAAGTTCGGTTTTCAGGGGAAGTTTCCTTAAAATCCTCTGCGAACTTTAACAATTCCCAAACTGGGAATTTATCCGATTCTGTGAAAAAGTCATTCATATTTTGATGCATGCAATTCAACTTATTTTAAGAACCTTTTTTCTAAGTTTGCAAAACACTGTATTTAAAAGACAAATACAAAAGGACTTTTTCTTGTGTGCACACACAACTCTTACGTGTCTCAACTTTTTATATTCCAGAACGTCACCCTAAAAGCGTCCATCGTGTAGAAATGGTTAAGTGTGAAAAGCTCTAAAGAGATCGCTTCCTTAGGAGTTTAATGTGTCTATTATTCTTTTGTATGGAAGAGAGCGTCTGCTAATGTTAGCCTGAGCGCTGCAGATATGAGGTGTTCAGAATGTATATGCTAGTAATCAGCCTCTCTGTTCAACTATCACTGTATCATGTGTATTGACTGTAAACTGTAGAGGTCTCTCTTTGTCTTAAGGCTATTTGTAACCATTAAAGGAATGTCTTCATATCCTTTTTTTGATTGCTGAGGTTTTAAAATAAATTTTTGACATTTTGTTTCAGGTACATTTACTCGTACAGGAAGTCTTTAGAACTTTATTACTTGTAGATTTAATAGCTTATGTATTACAAATGACACACACTGGATTGTCATAATAATTTTAAGTATTACAAGAAATTGTTTCCAATTATAAAAACTGTGTGATATATTTTAGACCAGAGTCCGTGTGTTGCAGTGTTCTGCATCGGTTTTGATAATATAGAATATTTCTTTAGAGATTAATTTTTTGTTGGTTTGTTTTGTTCTTCTCCAATAGCGTTAGTCTTTTTAGCTTGTGGTGTGTATGGTGTGAAAAATCATTTAGTATGCTATGAAAATAAGATCTAACTTTACATGGAAACTAGGTCATGACAGGCGTATGTTCGCTTCCCTGTTACCTGTCAGTCAAACTGTGGGAGGGGCCTAGCATGGTCCAATCAGTTGTTTTTGTTTAATAATCTGTTTTCACCTGAGCAACATTTTTGATGTACAATTCTTACAATGAGTGAAGCCATTTAAATGTAATTACAATAGCACTTTGGTTATTGGAGGACTTCTGTTTTAGAAACTAGCAGTTATGATGCCACCATAATGTTTCAAATGTCTTACAAAAATCTGATTTAAAAATGAAATAAACGCATTGATTTTGCAAAACTGTTTTCTTTCTTTTTTTATTCTATTGCTGTAAAAAATATTTATGTCCAGTAAAGCAATGCAACACAAATTGATAAAACATTCTGATCATAAACACTTCATAGATTCACATGATAGATGTGTATATTTGAATCTTTCACAGTCACTGTGAACACTACAACACTAACACTACAACAACAACTCTGGTAATCTATGCCTTTTGCAGCAAGTATATGTCTGTCATGTTTTATCAACCTTTGAATTTAAGAGAAGTACTTTATTTTATCCTTTCTGCCTTGATGATTATGGTTAATTGTCATGTTTACAGGAGACATTCTGCCCCAAAAAGTGAAATATTATTTGCAATTTGGTGCCTCGAAAACCCTAAAAGCAGAGCTTTACAGAAGAAATCAAGCTCATAATTACTTTGCTGACTAGACATCCCTGCTGATGTGTTTATACTCACATCTTCATACTTAGAAATATGAAATGCTTGTTGCTTGCTCGATTCTGCACATTTGGTTTTAAAAAAATCACAGCGTTACAATATGTTGTGAAAATGTATTGCCTTATTGTCAGTTCTCTTCAGAAAATCCAATGCTTTCAGGTGTGGAAGACCCCAAAATGTATTTGCACAACAATGTACATGCTTAAAAATCTATAATTTCATTGCATTTGATAATTATGCAAACAAATACTACTAGACCTTAAATGGTACTGTATTTATTAGTTATTGCAGTTGGCAGATGCTTTTATCCATTTTATCAGTACTGTATGTGGGTTTCCTGAGGATAAAACCCATGACCTTTGTGTTGCTAATGCAATGCTCAACCAAATAAACTGCATGAAACATTTTGTTTTATATACAAATTATCAGTAACTAACCTGGACCACATACACAAAATTTGTGTGTAATGCAGTGTTACACTGAGGTACTGCAGTAGTAAACACGTGAAAAGAAAATTGCAATGCAGATAAAAAAAAACACTGAGGTACTTCAGTAATAAACACATACAGAAAATAACATCTTTAATTTGGTTCACTTTGTGTTTTTCTTTGTCGGATTACGAGTGTAGGAAGGTGCAATACCACCACCTACTATGCCAAAGTGTCAGATATTGGCGCAGAATTATTAACAAGTGTGGTATTGGTGATGACGCCCCTAATCTCAAGGTACATGGCACGTGCCAGTTGCATAGAGCAGCACTTAGGTGCCATCCTGCCAACAGCTTGTACGCTCCCCTACAAAAAAAAAAACACACACGCTGTCCTCTCCACCACAGGACGGCGCCACCCTCCCGATTGGCCTGCACTTTTAGCACGCCCAGTCATTTCTTGGATCGTTCCCTTTCTAGTGTGGTCACATTCGCTCTCCTCATCTCTCCCCCGAAATCCACTTCCACTCTGCTCGAGCACCAGTCAAC
The DNA here is from genome assembly GCA_019155185.1 of Beaufortia kweichowensis. NCBI lineage: Eukaryota > Metazoa > Chordata > Actinopteri > Cypriniformes > Gastromyzontidae > Beaufortia > Beaufortia kweichowensis. The sequence goes on from CM032805.1 coordinate 12,454,599, forward strand.
AAGCGCGCGACACCATGGCGGACAGCGCGAGCGAGAGCGACACGGACGGCGCAGGCAGCAGCAGCAGCTCCGCCACCCCGCTGTCCTCCTCGGCGGCCGCCTCTAATGCCGCTGCGACCACCGCGAACGCCGCCAGCAAAGCGCAGGGCGTCGTGATCTCGCAGTCCCGGCTGGAGGAGCTGACAAACCGCCTGGCGTCTCTGCAGCAGGAGAACAAAGTGCTGAAGATCGAGCTCGAGACGTTTAAGCTGAAGTGCAAAGCGCTGCAGGAGGAGAACCGCGACCTGCGCAAAGCCAGCGTCACCATCGTGAGTCAGCCCGCGTTTCCGTGCCTTTAATCTCTACGGTACACCTGACAACACCCTCAGGGCCCGTGTAGACGTCTGAGACGTGTTATAACTCACGTTTGGGTCTAAATTTGACTTGTGTTTAGTGATAAAAGAGTTTTTTGAGGTGCGTTTAGTCCTTCTCGCTCATGCTAGCCTGCAAGCTAGCTGTGAAAGATGATAACTAGCCAACGAAAGCGGTTAATTAGCACCTGTGCTAATGTTTCTAGCTAAATTAAAACGCACTGGATGATAACATGAGTTGTTAAAGCACACAGTTTTGCGGTTTGTGTGCATGTTTATCAGTCTTGTGTTGTTTTTAATGTTCAACAGAACTCTGGTTGTGGTCTGTTTACGTGTACCCACCACGTAAAGCGTTTACTGATTCACCACATGGTGTATTATTGAACGTGTCATACTTTGTATCGAGGGTGTTGTTGAAGAATTATATTGACGTTGTTGATTTAATACTAGGCCTCCGTCAGGGTGGTTTGCTGGCACGATGAATTTTTGGCTCTAATGCGTCAACATCCTGTATGTGAATCAGCCCTTCACTCAAGCCATCTGCATTCAGACAAAGAGGCAACACTCATATTAGTGGAAAAATACTGACACTTGTATTCAATGCATTGTTAAATGGGGAAATGTGCTGGTGACGGTGTGTGATTTCTGCTTGTGCAACTGTGAAATGCATGTTATTACGTCTATTGTGTAACTATGGTGCATTTTATATCCATTTAGTATGAGTATGTGTGTTCCTGTCTGTGAAAACCAAGCTGAAGTCTCATAATCTAGTTAAGAGCATCAAAGTTAGATTTTAATTATTAATTTTAATATGATTCAAATTTTCTATATAGCCTTATTCAGTTAGTATTAAAGATATTAATTTTATATTCATACATTATGTTGAAGGATTACATGTAGAAAACTGTAAATCACAAAAAATTACTTGAGCTGGGTTTTTTACAGACAGGCTCACATATGTTTGTAAGCAATATTTTGAGCATTAATCAATAAAGTTAAAATTGTGTAAAATATATAAATAACATCATAAGTCATATTATTCTTCATTAAAAAGTAATGCGTTTGTGCAATTTGTTGGTTATGGGCATTCGCAGGTAATGGATTTTCTTTGCTCTAATGCGCAAACCTAACCCCGTATGAGTAACCAACCTGTTTGTATTTGTCTTTTCAGCAAGCGCGTGCCGAACAAGAAGAGGAGTTCATCTCTAACACCTTGTTTAAGAAGATTCAGGCTTTGCAAAAGGAGAAGGAGACGCTCGCCGTCAACTATGAGAAAGAAGAGGAGTTCCTCACCAATGACTTGTCTAGGAAACTCATGCAGGTAAGAAGGCATTAATGTCTTTGGGGTCACAGCGAGAGAAGAGTGTTTGGAAAGCTGATAGGTTTGGGCTTGGAAACTTGATCACTGTAGATTTTTCCGTCGAGGTAACTTGCATGCAAAGCGTTATGCTTGGAAGTAAATTAGGCCACTTGTATTTGTGAAGCTCGTTTCAAATACTGATAAATGTAGTTAAACCACAGCTATGATAAATCATGAGAGATTGTTTGGGTAACATGAATATTAGTCAGCCTCATTCTGCTGCTTCTCGAGAGACAACAGATGACATTGTTAATGGTGTATGTGTTGAGTAGGTGTGCTGTATTATGTGGATTAACAATAGCGGGGGATTGGGAATTAGCACGTGTAGTAATGAGTCATATACCAACTGTCATATATGTAAATATATGTCTGAATGTGATTCTATTCATTAAAGAAGCATTCATTTTGTTTGCTATAGACCAAGATGTCTGACACTTGACTGCTTTAAATCACAGAGTGTGTTGTTTCTTTTTGCTTGTCTCATTCGTTCTCATGCTTTTTCCTCTCTCAGCTTCAGCATGAAAAGGCTGAGCTGGAGCAGCACTTGGAACAGGAACAGGAATTCCAGGTCAATAAACTGATGAAGAAGATCAAAAAACTGGAGAATGACACAATCTCCAAACAACTCACTCTGGAACAGGTACCATCTGCAAACAAATTTCCTCCCTATTTAACAAAACCAAGTCATTGATTTATTACTACCAGAACTTAAGTATGTTTAAACAAAATTACTGTAGTCGAGACATATAGCATTAAAATTTTTAACAAAGATTAAAAAATTAATTTTAATACAACAGCAAAAACTAATGTGCTATTTAACAGTGTTTTCATTTGTAAAGATAAATGTTACTATTAAAATTTTAAATATTAAAATATTATTTATTCTTAGTTTATTTCTCAATTACATAATTATATTAAGCAAATACTGCTTCAAGTTTCTTAAATAATAATTTTAGTATAAATTAATAAACTAGTAAGGAGCGTCTGGTTTTGTTTAGTTTTTTTAATATCGTTATTTGATTTATTACTTGGGTAAATCCAGTGGACATTTTTATGTCTCGTCAGTAAATATAAATAGATCAATCAATAAATACATTCTGTGAGTATATATATATATATATATATATATATATATATATATACTCACAGAATGTATTTATTACACCATCTATTTATATTTTACTGACGAGACATAAAAATCAGTCAATGCAAAAGTTATCTATTTTACAAAAGATTTATGGTAGGTTTGATATTTGTATGGAATGGCCCAATAACAACATAACAGGCTAAACATGTGTTTACTCAGATGCTGTATAGATACCATATTGTTACATTATAATATTGATTTGGTATTTTTGACATCTATAATTACATGTAATGTCTGCAGCTCCGACGTGAGAAGATTGATTTGGAAAACACTCTGGAACAGGAGCAGGAGGCACTTGTAAACCGACTTTGGAAACGTATGGACAAACTAGAGGCAGAGAAAAGGTAATGTCACCTGGGAGGTGATCTAATCTTACTTGGTGATTCTTCCCCCGTGTATGTTGAAAATGCATGATCACATGACCTTACCGCGTTCTTCTGATTGGCAGGATTCTGCAGGAGAAGCTTGACCAGCCAGTGTCAGCCCCGCCCTCTCCACGAGAAGTTTCCATGGAGATCGACTCTCCCGAGAACATGATGCGGCACATTCGCTACCTGAAGAGTGAAGTGGAGAGACTCAAACGCAGCCTCCGCACTACAGAACTACAGCGTGAGTTTTTTCTCTTCCTGTGCACATCTACACTCACACACACACACACAACATCTCTGTCATCACACTAGACCCAAAGCATACTGTGCTGAGCTACTGCTAAGCATAGTATCCATGCTATATTGCATGCAATGTTAAGTCTAGTGGATGTAAAATCATAATATGTTAAAAACACTATGCCACAAGATGCCAGGATGGTTTAGATATACATGCAAATATAAACGCTATGATTGTGTGAGTTTATGTTATACACCCCTAACGTTCACTGATGTGATGTCATGCATTCTCAAAAGTATATGTGATTATAGTGTGTGGTTAAAATAAGTAAATTGCGACAAAGCCATGTCTAGTGCCACACTACATCTTAAATTCTGTTTTTGTGTGTGTGTATAATGGCCACAAGAGGGAGGCATGAGTTTGCTGCAGCTTTATCACATGGTATCACACATGCTGGTGTTATATCAGCATGGTATCACATATGGTGTTATATCGGTACACTTGGAACGTCTGTCATTCAATCAGATTCTCTTAACTAACTTCATGTAGTGCCTCCTGGTATGCCTGGCACCTATTGGTTGACTTGTATTCACCGATAAAATAAGAAATTAATAATTGGACATGAACATTTCTGTGCATTTAAAGATCATAAAAACTTTTACTGAAATTTGTGGGTTCTTGTCCATCATCTCTCTGTCCCTCTAGACACAGAGAAACGGGCTCAGTATATTGAGGAGGAAAGGCAGATGAGAGAAGAGAACATTCGACTGCAGAGGAAACTCCAGAGAGAGATGGAGAGAAGAGAGGCGCTGTGCAGACAGCTGTCAGAGAGTGAGAGCAGCCTGGAGATGGACGACGAGAGGTACACGCAACACTAAAGACCTATGTCTAATATTTATATGTCTAATGTTCTTATATTTCATTCCAAATTTGCTTTCTCTCTCTCTGTAGATATTTTAATGAGATGTCTGCTCAGGGACTGAGAGCTCGTACAGTGTCCAGCCCGATCCCCTACACCCCCTCTCCCTCCTCAAGCCGGCCCATCTCCCCAGGTATGTATCCACACAGCTAGCTTTAAAGATATCAAAAGGCTATGATAGCAGGATTTAAAGTGCTGTCAGCGCTCATAGCATCAATATTTTAATATGCCCTTAAGTCTTTTGGATCTACAGAGATTGTCTACAGGGAGCAATGTGCATTACCATGGACATTTTATTACTATTACTATGCAAACACTGATTGAAAATTCATGCTCTCCCCTTAGATCACACACACATCTTTGCGTCAGTACATAGCGCTTTTATGGAGTGTTTCTACTTATGTGAGCTTTCCTACTATCCTGTGGTGTAGTGGAAATATCAGACTTTATTATCTGGGTAGGGAAGGCTGTTTTATAATAAGTATAAAGCTGGAGATGGTGATCCATTAGCCTTATTAGTGGCAGTTATTTTGCACAGTACGCAGAAAGTGCGTGACCTGGATTTTCCTGACATCTTTGCTTGTGGGCACTCAACGTTCTTTCATTAGATTCTTTTGCTGAAAAATCTAATTCAGGCACACATTTTTTTTATCCTTCAAGAGGAATAATCTACAGATCTATTTATGTTCTGCACATTATTGTCAGACAGTTTTCTTGACAGCAAGCAGGATAGACGCACTCATCAAACCTAAGAATTGATTAGCAGGTCATCTTTTGTCTCTCTTTTATACCAGGTTTGTCGTACGCTAGTCACACTGTTGGTTTTACTCCTCCGGCAACACTGAGCCGAGCCCCGCTCCCCCACTACACATCGCCTGGGCTACACATCCACCCGGGACCTTCACACGCTGTACAGGTATGTGTACATAATATACGCTCTCACACAAACGTTATCTGCACATACGATTGTGAGATTGTTATGTGTTGTATTAAGATCCAGTCCAATGCCACTGCTAAATATATTCAGTTAAATTGTGGCACCATCATTGACGCATCTGTGTTGCATTGTATTGTGATGTGTTTGATGAATTGATGAAGCAATTGCTGAAAATCCCTCAGTAGTCAATCTACTGCACAGATTTTTATTTAGAGCCTTGTTTTGCACATCTCACTTTTAATCATAATACTAATCATAATTTACGATGTAAAGGCAGCCTGAAGTATTAAATTTAGAAAGGAATTAATGATGACTATTAAAGAGAAAAATAAGACACAAAAAAATATTTGTTTAGAGATCTGAATGGATCATCACATGCTCTGGTGAATTGTTTAACTTGAATAACTTTGTGTTTGAAGTTATGCATGCTGTTCTGCATGAAGTTTTGAACTGAAAGTTATACAAGTTGTATATTTATTGACATGTAAGTCAGAAATTTAACCTTTACATATCACTCTGCATCAGAATGTTTCAAAACTGAATACAGTTCGTGAGTGAATACAGTACTTTTTCTATGAATTGGAAGTGTAAGGAGTCAAATGCCAGTAATGGTTAAACAGAAAGATGAAGATGAAGTGGTTTTTATAAGACCAGGTTCTTCCCAGCTCAGTTGAGACCTGGGTATTTTTCATTTCTATTTCATCACACTCCTGTTATTTGCTAACTGTCTTTAGTCAATATGTAGCTTTTTATTTTTTTTATAGCTTTTGATCTGTGACACTTCTTCAGTTTCACTGTGATTCTGGAGTGTTTCTAGTATTTTTATACCAACCTTTTACATCACTCGTTATGGTTAAGACAAATGTCAACGGAAACATTTTATTTTAATGTGTCACTTTATCAGCTAGCAGATAAATGAGTGAACAATAAATGTAGCCAGTGAAATGACAACATGGACAGTGAACTTCTCTTTGGACTTGTGACCACCTCAAGCTTTCAAAGAATAACATTCAGTGTTTGTACTTTTTGGGGATTTTTTTGAATGCGCTTTTGATAGTTGTGAATTATGTAAAACTCGTGGCTATAGAAACAGTGACTTACTTGTTTGAGCAAGGCTTTCTTTTATGTCCTGCAGTGCCATGCATGTTTGCTTGCTCTGATAAAAAAGCCAAACCTTGAGTCGTTAACACAACACTCAGATATGTTAGATGGGTCACCTTTGAAATGAATACAATTTTATTGGACCAGTGCAAATTTTCGTAAATCTACAGAATGACTCAAACCATGTTGTTAAGCTGCAAGTCAGGTGTGCGTTTATGTAGCAAAAACAAGACTTGCAGATCTTTTTAATTTTAATTTTTTTTTTTTTGCAGAGGCCATCCCCAAGGAGAAGCACCAGCCCAGATAAGTTCAAGCGTCCAACGCCACCACCTTCCCCCAACACACACTCTGGGGCACAACACCCTCCTCCTCCACCGCCACCTGCACAGCCGATGCTTCAGTCTGGCTCCTCCCACTCTGTGACATCACAGAACCCCTCCTCTCAGCCTTAATGCATGCAACATGCGCTACCTTAAGCTAGGCTTCTCCAGGCTAGGCTACACTACTACTACAATGACAACAACTCGGTGATCCTCCACTGGGCAAACGTCGGAAGTGATTGGAGGGGATGTGGAAGTTGAATTTGTGAACTGGGACAATTGAACTGGGAAATGAAAGGACTTGAATGTGAAAAGAGAGAACGTGTAGATGTTTGGCCAACTGGCAGACCCCATAACCAGCCCCATGCCATTAAGTTGCGTTTTTCTTACTGTGTTTTTCTGTAAAGTGATCAAGCTGGGTCTCGAAATGGTCTAGAAGATTATTCGAAGGGTTGTCAGATATGTTGAATGAGTATGTCTGAATTTTGTTTGTGGAAAGTTCTTGGTCTTTCCCCCTATTAGATCTTAACCATTTTAACAGATTTACTGTTAAAAGAAATCAAAATTTCCCATTAAATGAGTAAATGCTGTCAATAAGGAACAAGCTCAATTAGATAAGATGCTGAGAGCATCTCCACAAAGCTTGAAGCACATTTGCCATTAGGGAGGCAGTTTAATTTTTTGTTTTTTGTTTTAGGATGTTTTTGTTTGTAAAACAGATGTGCGAGTGGCTCTTGTTGGCAGCATGTACATGATAAAGACAGACTGAAATGTACTGAAACAGCACTTGTTGCCTCTCTGCGTGTGTATTATAGTGGGATTATAGTGTTTGTGTCTGCGGGTGTTTGTGTGTGTCTGCACAGCCATAGAGGTTTCCCACGACTGCTGGTCGGGGACCAGTCTCTCCCTGCTAGAATCCAAACATGACCCACTAAGAAAACAAAGTCAATACTGGTTTCTGATCAGCAGACCGACCTCTCTCTGAGCTCTCGCTGTAAAAGGAGAGCTCTGAATGCTTATTCAGATGGAGAATTTTGCTTAATGCCAGTGTCATATAACTAAACATGAATCAACATGATGCAACATAACAAGGTACTGTTGAACAATAAACTCAACATAATTAAATGCTTGTACAAAAAGAAAGAATGGTGTGTGCTTTTGTAAACATTTGTATGTGTGATTGGACTTTCTAAATATTCAAACTATGAATGGTTGGTGCAGGTATTTAGACATTCTGTCACTTTGTGTATAGTGTATAGTTTTGCAAGACATAAAAGAAGATATTTTGAAAATGTTGGTAACCAAACAACACTAGCCCTCATTGACTTCCATTGTATGAACACAAAACCCAAAATATCTTCTTTTGTCTATCACAGAGGAGTCATGTACAGGTTTTGGGTGAAAATATTTCAAACTATTCCTTTAAGCTTTTAAACAAAGTCTTTAATTTTTCTTCATGAAATCTACTCCAATATGATGCCAGCATCTGTTGACACTTGTGTTTGTCTGTGTGAGTACTAATATATAACACTTAACTTCTATTGTTTCTCTCTTAAACTCTAAATAGTAACCTGGTAAACAAATTCTTTTGTTTTAAATGCATTTCAGCTGCATCAGTTGATACATACAGTATGGGCAGTCTGGACATTACAAGTCCCCTTTTTTGACATCGGCTCTCTTAAAGTACTGTGGCAGGTAATACTTTACACCTGTTAGAAACAATATATCAGGCCCCACCACAGATTTCCAGTTGAATTACCCATAGCCTCTCCTGTGTTATACCAAACACAGTACCTCTCTCTCACACACACAGAGTACATGAGCTGTGTGGTAATCCCTGCAGAAGTTTTTCAGTATAAGCTGTCCTGTGGCGCTTTCTTTCTGGCGACAACCACTCTTACCTTGTTCAGACCAGTTCTGCCTGGATAGGATGTGAACGACCCTCGAACTTTATTCCTTTCAGGTTCACGGTTATGCGGTTTTCTGCATGTGTATGTGGGTGTAAAAAAAAGAAAAACGTGAATATGCTTGCTATAGAAAATGAAATTTCCTTTTAGAACTTTGAATCAAAAAGATGAGATTAAGAAAGATCATTAGTTGATCTTTGCTTGGATTAATATTAATCTAAGCAAATCTCCACAGCAGTGCCAGAAGATTTACTGTCCTGCTATAGTCTTAAGCAAAGAGTGAGTGATCTACATTTATCTTCCAGAGTCTCCCCTGTAAACACCAGGATGTGTATATGCAAGACAATAAATTAAGACCAAGACAGGAGTATAATTAATGGAAAATGTAGTATATATGTAAGAAGAAGGAAACAAAGGGTGTGTCAGGATATCACGAAGGTTACTTGGAAAGGTTTGTGTTCTCCTGTTGTGCTAGTCATGTATAAAACACTTGTGTTTCAGCACTGAAAATGGAAGTGCGAGTTCATAGTAAACATAGAGATCATGTCACACTACCAGCTTTTGTTTTCCAGATTTCCTGCAAGTCCACAGATTTGATTGGTTGCTTCAAGTACCTCTGAAATAAACCTCTCAAGTATGTTGTTTATAAAAATACAAAAATCTAATTGAAATGTCGGTGACGCATGAAATCTCACAACAGACTAGATATAGAGATTCATGTATTTTCATTTAGCAGATGTTTTCATTTCAAGTGACTGTAATAGAACCAACTGCAAATAATTTAAAACTGAACCATAAAAATATAAAGAAACTGAACCAAATTTAAACTATAATAGTATAAAAATAGACAAGCAACCACGAGAAAAGGTTTAGAGCTGCTTCCTGAACATTTTTTTGAGCTTTTTTATTTTGTCATTAAACACACACTTTTATGATTATGACTGACGACATCCATATTTTATTTTTATCCAGAGTAATCTAAATCCAAGGTTATGTTCTGTCCAGATATCCTGTTGGTTTTCCAGTCCCCTGCAGTTAAGCTACGGTCAAGCTGGAACTCTGTTATCCAAAAAGGTGATATGAGGCAAATGCAATTAACTGTTCTGTACTTTCTGTTTTTCATTTTGTGTCTACTTTCTTTTCATGTTGAAGAGGATTACGGAACCTCTCGTTTTATGTGTGTGTGGGAACAGGATCTTGGTGGGCTTATAGCCCAATCAGCCTGACACTCAGCTGACCACCCAGACAGAGAACAGTGAAAGAGACGGGTGGGAAGATGAGGACGTTCACCCTCTTACCTTCTGTTATAGAAGTCTAATATTAACTGCAGCAGTGAGAGCAAGTACAAACTGTCAAAATACATTTACATTTATTCATTTAGCAAATGCTTTTATCCAAAACTACTTACAGATGATAGAGCATTTAACATTTTGTCAATGAGCCAACGTGCATTTTACAAAGCTATGATACATATAGGACTCGAGCTAAAGCTAGACAAAGATGAACAAACAGAATTTAACAAATTTGATGCAAGCATGTTAGGCTAGTACTCAGTGTCATCAAGGTGATATTACTTTTAATGTCTATCAATTAATAAATAATATCATTATATTATTATTTGATTTAATGTGTTCAAGTCTGCTCAAATGCAAACCAGCAGATGCTGTGCTCAAAAGTAAGTTGTTTGTTCAATTTGGAAATGATTCAGAGATGTTATATGTTTTAGGATCTGCCATGGCTAGTGGAAAAGATGCGTCCAAACCTTTGTTACTAATTTGAAAATGTCACATCAGACCTATCAAACATACTGTAGCTGTCTGGTCTTTTCTAGGAAGTTACTGGAGAGCATGTTAACTTCTACCCCTGGATGGATGCAGACCTGCAGAGGTAAACATAGGAAAACACAACTTTTGTCATAATATTGATACAAACCAATATAAAGCGTACTGGTACCGTTCTGGTCCTACATCGGCGCTTTCTGTCAGATTCGACGACCGGAACTAACTGAACTATAATGAACTGATATTATTTCACTCTCAGCGCAGGAAAGTGTAATATTGTAGTTAAATGTGATGCTGATATTTTATCCTTACCCCACCTCAGATCCTAGGAAGCGAAACTGACAAGAAAGGCTATATAAATGTATTTTATTTTATATTTTGTCGAAATATTTAATGAAACAGAAACGCTTTGCTCCGCTCTGTCCGTTACTCGGAAATGACCGGTGACCGGTGAGAACAGCTTCCAACCGGTTCTTTTTCATGGGAAAGAGGGACGCATGCTGGGAAAAATACATGTGCTCGTGCTCTGACCGCATGTCCAACCTAATATAGACGCAAATTAAACAGATTAAACAGGCTTTTTTATGTCCAACTTTTCTCCAGAGGCATTCATAGCGCGCAATGCGCGCGTCTCCTGTCATCATCCCTCTCTGTATACAGCGGCCAACGCTCCTCAGGAGGTGAGTCGCAATTTCCCCATTCTGTCATTTTTAAGACCAAAATACAAATTTATATAAATAAGTAGAAATGATCAAAGTGATGCAATACTTAGACTTGAACTTGTTGTTATTTTGTTCAAAGGCAAGCTGCGGTTCAAGAGAAACTTAAGCTCGCAAGAAAATGATGCAGCGCGCTGAACATCGATGGTCAAATGTGAAGAGAAAGGGCGATAAGAAGGCAGTCCGGTCAGCGGACTTCCCTCCTTTGAGGTGTGGTCTGTTTTCACCGCTCAAAACAAGTCGGCGAGCCATGCTGAGCGTGCGAAAGTATTCAGTAGAGGAGCGAGAGAGCGGCCTGGTCTACCGGGCACGAGCGGTTCAGCGGAGCGCGCTCTGCGAGCGATATCAACATCCACCTGCAGTGAGTGGCACAGTTTATACTTTTTATGTGCTTCATTTTTTACAGTTTCGTAGACAGTCCAATCAAGATTTTAGTTTGAAACGATTTGGTGCAGTAAATGTAACTTTAAACTTTTTTAGACTTTTGTAATTCACATGCTGAATATGTGAGAAATACAATACAAATATTCCGTGTAGTTTCATTAATATTAAGTTATGCTTGTAATATATTATACGAAGACAAATGATGCTGAAAATATTGTTTTAAATAGAGATTAAACTTGAAACATAAAATGTAACCTATAATACTACTGATGCTGTGAAAGAAACGTTGATGGGCATGTTGTTTATCATTTATGCAACGTGCAGTATCCTCAAGATCCTCCAAGAATGCTTAATACATTTGCATTAAGTCACACTGCAGGACATGTCATGTCAAATATCAACTTAATACACTTAATATCTTTCTGTGTTTGTTTTTGCAGGTCCCTGTGTTATATCAGTGCTGAGAATGGGTACTGTTCAAGGTGAGGGTGCCTTAGATGGTGGATGGGGGTGGATGATCGTTTTGGCCTCTTTTATGGCCCAGTTCCTGTCATTTGGATCCCCCCAGTCTGTCGGGTGCTGTACCCTGAATGGCTCATTGCCTTTCAGGAAGGGAAAGGGATGACCGCTTGGGTCGGATCCATGGTGTCTGGGGTGGCGCTCATCACCAGTAAGTACTGATTTTTTATCTGTATGTGAGTGTGTGTGAGAGAATGAGAAAAGGCTGAATCAGGTACAGACTTCTTTTGCTGTTATGTAATACACTGTGTGAACATGAAATCTGGCAATGTAATCATACACTCCTACAAATGAGTGTTTGACATTCTGAAGTGGCTAGACAGTTAATAAATAGGTCAAAGGAGTGACCATTGAAAATACACATAAAATCACCAATAAAGGACATTTTACAGATCTGGTTAACATTAGTTATTCAGTATATTTTTCTTAAATAATGTTTATCCATCCTAAAGCATAAAACATAAACACAAAAATTACACAAACTTTATGCTACTCACGCTGTGTTTTAATCCCATCTCACATAAAAAAAGATTCTAAAGAGATAGCGAGAGAAATAATCTACTTGTTCAGATTAGTCGGTCACTGCTGTCTGCATTGCAGGGGTTAAATTACCAAGCATCCTCTTTGCTTGCATGGGAAAAAAACTGCAAAACATTATGTTCTGGCAACAAGAAAGATAACAATTTCCCATCTCACTGAAGCTCAAGGTTCAGCCCAGGCTAAGTGCGTGTGTATATGTGGTGGTGCGTATGTTTTGGAGGTGTCAGGTTATGTTTACAGACATAGCTGGATTCTATGCAGGCTATCGTCACGCCAGGGAAAGTCATGACTGGACAGAACTGCCAGTGTCCTGGGTGTGTGTGAGAGAGTGAGTGATGATTAGGGGCATGCATTGCTTTTTTTTAGTAATCGTACATTTTTGTATAATTTACTTCGTCTGAACTTAAACAAATCTGCCGCCTCGTTAAATAGTTAAGAATTCCTGTGAGACCAGATTGGAATCAGCTTTGAGTTGTAGCCGATCATGCCGTGCAACATGTATATACATACTGATTTCTTTATAGCATGTTTAAGGTAAAGCTTTACTTTGAAAAAGCTGATATCAGTTTAGTGTTGCCTATTTCCAATTGGCTAGTTTAGAGTATTTATAGGTGTGTTTGAGGGCATTTGGCAGTAGTGGTATGAAGTATCCCATACCCGACAGTACAAAGCTTAATGAGCTGTCAAAATAAAGAAGAAGAGATAGATGATCTTGGATGGCACAAACACACACACACATGGTCCATCTGTCTGGCTATGAGTCTATGAGTTCATTCTGTTCTCAGTGGATGCTCTCTAGACACTTTGGCCATATTTGGAGTGATTCAGTGTTGTCTATTAAAAGAGTCATTGGCTATTTTTACAATTTTGAACTTTCGCACACATATTATAACTGACAGAGATAATTATAGCCTAATAAAAATTGAACAGAACCTTTAATTACATAAATGTATTTTTTTAATTTCACATGATATGCACAATAACATGACTTTCAATCATTAAGTGAGCATCAAGTGTAGTCTCTGTATTCATTTATTTTATACTTGAAATATACTTACTTTATATGACACACAAACACATGCTTTCTCCATCATTGAAGTATGCCAGTGTCTATTTTAATATCTGTTAACCCCCCAAACACTGCATCCAGTAATAGCAGGTTCATGTTAGTGCTATTTAAATGTGGTTCCAATTATTTTTTACATAATACATCTTCATGGTCAGGTTCATCATACAATGGAAAATTTGTTGAAAATGTTTTAGTAGTATAACACTGAAATGATATTTTGGCTTGCCATGCATCTGTCAGTGTTCTTTAGACATCTGTGTGTTTTTAGTGTTTCGCTAGATTTCACTGTTTGCATTAAGTTAAATGTTATGTTTCTCTCTTTGTGCAGGTCCAGTGTGCAGTGCCTGTGTGGATAATTTCGGTGCTCGGCCGGTAACTGTCTTCAGTGGTGTAATGGTGGCTGGGGGTCTGATGCTGAGCGCATTTGCTCCAAATGTCTCTTTCCTCATCTTCTCCTACGGCATTGTTGTCGGTAATAAAATAAGAGAAAAGCTTTTATTCAGTCTATTTTCTGTCTGCCATCTTTTTCCTTGTGTGTTAGTTGTGTCTGTATAAGTGACCGTCATTGTGCATATCCTGTATATAAATCTGTTTGTGTATGTCTTGTATTTATGTTCTCAGCTCATACTATTTGTAGAGTGTGCACACCTGTTGTGCGATGGGTGTTTTCATGCGTGTCTGTTTATGTATGTGCCAAATACTTTATGTAATGCAACAGTGTGTTTGTGACCGAGATGCTGTTAATTCTTGTGATTATACAACATTTACTGACAGCTTAGAATCTGAGACCTTGACGCCATCACTGTTTCCAGTGCAGGGTCCTTGCTATACACACAGACAACCCCCTCTTAGACACACAAACACACACATTTGTAAACATGGTAGAGACTTTTCTATACAGACAACTTTACACACAACCGAAGTAGAATTGAACTTTCACCAAACTAAAAGTCTACACATGCATAAGTGTTTTCATTTTGTTGGTGAAGTACCTTCTCTTCCTTTTTCCTTCACATCTTTCAGTGTTGCTTTAATTTCACATATTGCCGTTACATTAACTGTGTTAATAAAACTCTTCAATATGTGTTTGTTTAAGGTATGGGCTGTGGACTTGTCTATGCTGCCACATTGACGATAACCTGCCAGTATTTTGACAAGAGGCGTGGCCTAGCTTTGGGCATCGTCACTACAGGTGTGGCCTTTAACTTTTATTTGTGCATCTCTTCACATTGAGGGATAAATATTATGATATGCCACTAGTTTTTGTCTTAGAAATGTTCAACTTTTATTGGACTGTCTTTCTGTCCTTCTGTCTCAGGTACGAGTGTCGGCGGGTTCATTTACGCCACAGTTCAGAATGAGCTCATCGAGTTATTTGGATTGGAAGGCTGCCTGCTTATCATCGGGGCGCTAGCCCTCAACCTGATGGCATGCGCTGGCCCAATGCGACCTTTGAACTTACCTGGTTACTATCTAAAACAAAGAGCTGCTCTACAGTGTACAGAGGAACCACTCTACATCAAACCTACTTCCATTATTATTGACTCGGGCGACATCAAAACCACACCCGGCTCGGCTGATAACACAACCACCATGAAGCTGTTGATCACCATAGAACCTAAAGAGCTGCAAGACCGTGAAGGCGTGAGGAGGAGTGGGGTCCTTTCCTGTTCAATAGTAACACGAGCGATTAAAAAGTGGATGCGGCCCTATGGACAGTACATGTGCAAGTCCGTAGAGCTGCTACAGGACCGTGTGTTCGTGGCTTTCTGTATCGCCCTGTTCCTGTTTAGCCTTGGAGCGTTTCCACCCGTACTCTTCATGGAGGACGTAGCCCAGACCGAGGGCCTCATTGACGGTGTTGCACTTATACCCCTCGTCTCCATCGTTGCCTTGACGACAGGCATCGGTAAGCTGGTACTGGGCGTCATGGCAGACATGCGATGGGTGAATAGTATGTTCCTGTACACCCTCACACTGACGGGCACAGGTGTAGCTCTGCTGCTTATCCCTTTGTGTAAGAGCTATCTTGAACTGCAAGTGTTGTCAGCTGTGGTTGGATTTTTCTCAGGGAACTGGTCTCTCACGTCCTACATCACTACCAAGATTGTGGGCATCGAGCGACTCAGTCAGGCTCATGGCATTCTCATGTGTTTTGGAGGGTTTGGAATCACGCTCGGACCACCTGTCGTAGGTAAGAAGAGTTCCCAAACATTCACCCCATTATAAATATTAGTAAATGAAGTTCTGGAAATGAAAAGTTAATAATAACCTGATACTGTATCTCATTAGGATGAGTTTTACTTCTCAAGCACTCCTATTCTCTTACTGTCTCTTTTTTTGTCACAGGCTGGTTCTTTGACTGGACTCAGTCATACGACCTGGCGTTCTACTTTAGCGGCACTTGTGTCGTTGTGTCTGGTTTGTTTTTGTTTCTGGCTACCCTGCCTTGCTGGAACAAGATGAGGAAAGTGGAAGATTCTCCTGCAGAGGAGGACGTCAACAATTTACAACAGCACACTTCTGAATGTGAAAAAGTAGCTTCTGTGGCTTAAACAGTTTCACTAAAACTGACATGTTGAAGAACATGTAGAAGCTCTACTATTTTTCTTACTTGGATTCACAGCTTGCCAGGTGACTTTTTACAGTCCCAGACTTTTGGTAGCCCTGAAAAACCATGCGTGTAGAATTTGTTCCACCAACCCTGTCATTTTTGAGACCAGGTATTCTAGTATACTAGTTTTTGTATTAGATGCTTATAAAGACTGCCTCTTTTTTGAGGCTTATATACATTAGTTATAGCTGAATTTGTTTTCTATTGGTGTATTGAGTAGATTGTTTACTGACACTGATGCTGTTTAGGCCTTGTTGACTTGATTGTATTACTTTACTCTATGAGATCTCAGTCTGATGAACATGAACACCACCAAACTGTGACAATACACAATAGCTTCCATGAATGACAACAGGTGCAGAGGATCCTGGAGTGTTTGAATGAAGTTTTCCACTTCACTTGCCTTAAAAAAAATCCAAATCCAAAGATTTCCTTCAAAAGAGTTATTCCTGGGAACGGTGAAAAGGACTTGAAGGAAGGTGGACATGCTCTTTAATATGCACTGTTTTAGTTTTCATTTATCAGAGACTTTATTTTTTGTTTTTTTTTTTCATGCACAAGTCTTCTGCACGACATATCCTTTTTCTCATTTGTCACTTCAAAGCCGACGGATATGTTTTTTCCAAGCAACATCATTTGCCTGGTAATGAAAAGGCCTTAAACATGATTAATTATTTATATTGGTTTTATTTGATAGATAAGGCAAACTCACCATGTTCCCCAAACTGTTGTTTAATACGAGAATATGATGAAGAGAAAGAAAAGTTACTGTAGATTACTGTAGAGTGTATGTGTGCTAATGCACAATCATCCTCTAGTTTTTCAACAGGCTGGTCCCTGACAACTAAATATCATTTATTGTTTGAAATGCCAGTGTTATTTCTGTCATTTGTTAGTATTTGTCTTTTTTAATGTATAAACATTTTTAAAGGAATATTGTGTAAAGACCACTAACCGTTTTCTTTGACCAAAGACTTAGTCTTTATGATGATTTGGCTGCAAAGTAACTGTATACAGTTTTTAACTGTCTTGCTAGATGATGTGCCTGTACTTTGTTTTTCTTGTATCTGTTTTGTAAAGTACCACTTTTTTCATGTCATTATAAAGATTTATTATATCTGCAATTTATATTAATCATTTTTTATAATATTAGTAAAAACAACCTTTCCTTTGATACCAAAAAATCTAATAGAACAAGAAAGTTCTGTGTGTAAGAAGAAACAACTTATTTTCATTATTAACGTTAGATGTGTAGTGTGTTTATTGATTATCATCTGCATTTGTTTGGTCTGTAAGTCCCAAAGTTCAGATTACATGCATATGTATTATATGGCTTATCATGAGTCACAACACACAAACTAAAGTGTGTAGAGCATGAGCACATTTCATCAGGATAGTTAGAGATATAGTAAGATAAAGACCCTGCCTGATGTTTAGAGCACCTTGAAACGTAAAACACTTCAGGTATATTTGTTTTATATTTGGCAGAATGTAACAGATATAAAACTCCAAAACCAAAATTATGAGTTATGTTTCAAAATATTACTATTTGAAACATTCTTATGTGTTCTTTTTATTGTTGTTTAGGCATTTAAACAAAGCTCCATTTTCAGTATCCACTGATCAAGACTACATAGAAAACACTGTTGCATAATCTAGTTTGAGGTGTTGAAACTGTTTGTAAGGTCAATGTCCTTAGCTATTATTAAATGAGCTGTAGAAAGAACGAAATAACTGATACAAACCTAAATATTTCTATTAATAGTTAGTTTTAATTTGAATATAATATATCATCAAATTAATTCATCCTTGATAATTGTAAGACAATCACTCCAAATCAGTTATGTATGCACTATATAATTAATGTATAATTGATGTATATGCAGGCATGTGTGTGCTGTAAGAAAGGGTAAATCACTCTGAACATAAACAAACATCATAACCAAAACACATATGCGATCCCTTGAAATAAACATGAATGTTGTGGCAGGTGAGATCACAACATCACTGTTGGCAGGCAATGTGTAAAAGCAGTGGAGAGAGAGAGAGAGAGAGAGAGAGAGAGAGAGAGAGAGAGAGAGAGAGAGAGAGAGAGAGAGAGAGAGAGAGAGAGAGAAATGCCCTTCTGTATTTTTAATGACTTAGCAGACTGGCTGGTTGTTCAGTAAACAAACCTATAAATAGTACAATGCTATTAATGCTCTGGCCTCTGATTCACTGTCTTTTTCCTTTCAAACTCCCCCGTCACACACATGAAAACAAAAATAACATCACCTTCCAAAAACATACACAAAAGCACACATAACACTGATCGAGCTCAAACAAAATAGTAGGTTGAATGAAATAAATGATTATGTGAAACATCTTACAATATCTACCAGTAGGGGCTGACTGGACCCACCAAATCCTCTTGTCACAAAAACACTTATTTACATTGTTACATTAATACTGTGGTAGAACAATAATACAAAGATGGCATTACCATGGTACAAAAATATATGGTGCTCAATATTACTCAAATAATCATATTTATACATTCATGGTTTTTACTGTATACATGGATGTGCATATGGTAGCCTAATACACATGCCCATGATTTTTGGTATAGTACTTTTAAGTGTTATTTCGTGCTTTTATTTTGTGTTACTTAAAAGTTTGGCAGAGACGTTCACGCACTCTTAACAAGGCAGGTGTTGATCATCTTCGCTGGCAAACGATTAAAAGGAAGTTATTTTACTGGATTATAGGTGAATAATCCGTTTTATTTAGAGTTTGACTGATTTCTAAAGACATACATAAAGACACACTGTACACTTAGCTTTCACTAAGTTCTTATTTCTGCATTATGAATGTAAGATGTCTTGTTAAACGCAAATGTCACGCATTGAACTTAATGAACTGCATACGTATAAAAACACATACAGCAACTTTAACGCATGTGTTTTTGGACTATTATAAGGTGTAAACTGAACAGTGGCTCCATCGTGTGGATAACTGCTTTCATTTAAGAGTGCTGTCTGTGAATTAAGATCAAAATGATTTTTAAACACCCACGTTGATGTGCTAACGTTTCCTAACGAGTTCGTGTGTCTGTTTAAACCAGGAGGAAAGTGTCGTGCTGTTCCTAAAGTGACCAGCAGGTGGAGGCAGAGCTAAGCGAGTCTGAAGCCCACAACTTCAGTAAGTTTGCTTTGAACTTTTCTTAATGTCTTTTGCTACCCAGACGATCCATGTTTCCCAGCATGATTTGAGAACGGTCCAAAAAGAATCCTATGTGCTTCATTTGTAGAGAGTTGACCTTTGGTGCAAATCAACAACATGGTCTAAGTAACAAATTTGTTTACATTGCTGTCCTAAAAATAGCACAGAATTTTATTTTGTACCCTAACTTTCACAAACCAGTTTATTGGTTATGTACACCTTTTCTTTAGCATCTATACTACTGTAAGTATTACAGTAAAAATAGGGGAGACATGGCTTGACAGGGCTTTGGTGAGGAAGCTTAGCGAGAGATTTAAAGTGTATTCAGGGGAAATTTTTCTTCTTCATTTGGGCTTGGTATTTTATCAGGAATGTGTGTACGTGGACAAAAGTCAGACAGAAAGTTGATTAATAGAGTGTGTTGTTTTTAAAACATCTTACGGACTTATGCTCAAAGGATTTTGTCTTTTGAGTTGTGTACTGTGGAGTGAGTCTGCCTTTCTCATATTTATAGCACCATGTCAGAGATGTTCACACTTTCCAAGATGATTGTGACAGACAATTTTATTTCCAAGCATCTGAGACAGTTTTAAAATAACTGTGAAAACCAATTTTATATCCGAGCACCTAGAACGGCTTTCAAGGAACTACAAATACTTATTTAATAGAAATAGAATATTTAATAGAAAAGTCAAAGCTTTTTATGTCAGTATGTACTACAGTAGAAAAAAATATTCCTGATATATATTTAGTTCTATTTATATCTTAGTATCTATTTAAATCCACAGGTGTCCTAGTATGTCATTGTGTTTAGGATTTAAATAATCACAGCTATTGTATGCAGTTTTGTAGTGCAGTCAGCCAATTATTGCAGTCAGTCACGATTCAGGTGATTGGCCTGACCTCTATTAAATAGAGGTTTATTAAAAACCCCTCTGTGTGCCATTACATAGTTCTCAACATTAGGTGTTGTTTTCCATATACTGAAAAATAGGCAAAACAGAAACTCCAATCACTGTAGTTTAATAGGTAACAATAGACAGATTTTATAGCATTTATGTACTTTCATTTTCAAAAAACAAATACAGGTAACAGGTGCTTGATAAGGAAAATCTTATGGTATAAGACAGATCTACCAATCCATAAAAGTGATTCACATTAAACTCATCTATCTTTTCTTCCTGTTCAATTTCTGCATTTCCCTATTACAATATTTGGTATGATTCATATTGTCCATAAAATAGATTTATTGATGTACACACCATACAGTACATATGACACAGATAATACAGTGTTTTAAATAACAGTAAACATTTACACAACTATGAATATTTAATACTGATACTTATTAATTTCAAACCATAAATCCATTAGAAAAGGTTTTAACACTTAAAAGGCATTTCTGTTGGAGAATTAATCTTTTCATATACTATAAGAGTATAATTCTGTCTAAAAATGTTGTCTATAAGAAGCTGTGATCTGCCTGGCCAAGTTATAAGCTCTCAGTCTTATTTAGTTTTATTCTGATATTCACTGCTAAATTATGAATTGAATGTAATATTGAAATACAGTTGGTCGTAACGTTGGGACCTCATGTCAAAATAAATTGATGCATTGTACCAGAACCAATTTCTGTGTCATACAAAAGTATTACTCTCATCAGTCATGAGTCCTTGTGACAGACAAATGAGTTATATGGCCTGACAAGAAATCTGAACAACACATTTGTACAGATATTAGTTAAGTGTGTTTTTCTGTTTTAATACATTATATAAGATGATATTTTGAAAATCATTTCTCAGGTTGTGTTGGATAAAATGAGTCACATCCAAATAAAAACCTCAAAACAAGATATTATTGTCAGTTTTTCTTGTTTATACTGATGATATAAGCTGATTCAGATTTATACAGGGTTTTAGCTTGTATTAGGGTTAGGAATATGACCTAGCTCGCTGCCATTTCCAGGCATTTGTACACTTTCAGTACCTCCAAACTCGAATTAGCTTTGTGCCTAAGGGTAGAGAAGGACAATATCTCAAATTCAAGTGTGTTTCCATAGCTTTCATTGTATAAGACTGAAAAACTACATCAGAAAAGGATAAACAACTAGGATGGAAAGGAAACACTTAGAATCATATTCTCTTGTCTTATTCATTTATAGTCTACAAGACTTAGCTGTGTATTTTTCTTTTTTGTGTATTCATTCTGACATCAGGCTGGCATCTGTCTTAAAGATATGTTTTTGCCTCTGGATCAAGCAGGGACCACAATCTATTAATTATTCATTTTGAACATTATGAGCATTAGCCCTGTTATGCAGAACTGTTTCTATAGCTAAGTCTAAGAGATGTCCGTGAGACGTCAGTATTTATCGTGGACATCGGAAAGTGTTCGTAACTATCCTCCACGGGTTGACAGTGGCAGTGTAGCACCACAGAGGCCACATCCTTTCGAAAGTTGCTGTTGAGAAATCCGTAGATGATGGGGTTGATACAGGTGGAGCTCATGGCCAGCAGATGGCAGAGTGAAAACAACAGGTCGTGATGGCACACAGGAAGTGCTTCATGATGCCAGTCCGCCACCGCGTTGAAGGCGTTTAACGGCAACCAGCACACAGCAAACGCGACCACCAAGGCGACAAGCATGATATTAATGCGTTTGCTGTGCATGACGCGCCGGTGTTCGTCTCCGCGGTTGCGGCTGCATTGGCGCTCCAGCATGCGTTGCCTGCGTCGCAGGCGCAGGAAGATGCGCAGGTAGCACAGTAGAATGAGAAGCAGCGGGCAACAGTACTGAAAGAGTTGCATGCTGGTGGTGTAAAGCAGTTTATGCTGCTGAGACGGCCAAACTTCCAGACAGGCCTGCAGGTGGCGCAGCGGCGCGGGAAGCAGGCTGTACGGCTCGCTGCTGAGTAAATAAAACCCCAGCAAAGGTAACGCCGTTACACAGGCCAACAGCCACACGGTCAGAACGGCCACGTACGCCTGCGGAACGCTCGGCTTCCAGCCAGACGGGTGCAGGATGAGCTGGTGCCTTTCAAGAGCGATCAGAACCAAAGACAAAACCGAAACAGTCACCGATACGCACTGCACAAATGGCATTAGGCGACAGAGCAGTGCACCAAATATCCAGTGATCCATTAGCGTGTAAATGGCCGTAAACGGAAGGCAGAACACGCACACAAGGATGTCAGAGGCAGAGAGGTTGGCGATGAGGATGCTTGTGACATTAGAAGGCTCTCTCTGGTGTGTAATGATACAGATGAGGAGGATGTTACCAAGCAACCCCAGAATCAGCACCAGACAGTAGCACAGCACTATGGTCAGTGTCATGGCTCCTGATTGCCAGCAGGGGGTGTCGAGCAGGAACAAGCTGCTGTTGCTTTGATTGAAGCTGAGGGTGGAGTTTAGGAGCGCCTGCCACCATGGCATGTCAAAGAGAGCCGATGGCATTTGTATCCTTAGGGTAGCCACAGATAGCAAGGCATCCTGGGAGACTGAAAATAACAAGGAGGTAGAGCTGAATTAAATATCACTGCACGCCCCAGGATAGTCATGCATGTCATCAACAAAGACACTAATTTTGATTCTTTGCAGTAATTTAGCCTATAATAACAACAGGTAGTCTTGCAGTAGACAGCATTTGGAGGTGATTTGTTATTTAGGATATGAAGTGTAAAAAATGTCGCAGGAGAAAATGTCCTTACAAAATAAAAATATATTAATATATATAGATATATATATAATTTATAAGTATCCTTTATGTAGTTTTAGTTTTAGGATACTTGTAAGTGTATTTCAATAATACTTTGGAGTAAACTGGCACACTTTATAAAAATTTAACCGTAAAAAACTTTGCAACTACGTTTTTTTAAGAAGTACATAAAAGTTAACTGAAAGTATACTGAAAGTATACTTTCTTGTTTTTAGTTTAATTTTTTTTACTTTTTTTAATTATCATTAACACTAACTTGTTATTATTTTTTTGTTTATGTTTGTTGTTACGGAAATGTGTCAAATATTTATTCTTGAGTCCTTTCCATCAATATATATAATTTGTCATGATTTTAGAATTCAACTATGAAATATTAAAGTGAATAGTGAAATAACATGGTGTTCCTCCTGAGGAACGGTGACAGTTAACAGGTTAAAAGAAATATGCTAAAAGCACTTAAATAACCTTTTGTAACCTTTTGTAACCAACAGAAAAGAGTTAAACACAGACTCTTACTAAACACTATTGTGACTTTCCACCATATAAATAATGAGAGACGATAATAGAAAAGAGACTAAAGGAAGTGTGCGTGAGTAATAACACTGTGACACAGCTGAATGATTTGACGTACTGTCCATTTATAGATGTTCCTCTTGGGGTGGTCATTGATCAGGACTTACAATGGCTTCTAATGAGAACGCAATTGGTCAGTTTCAACTAGCTGTCTATTGTGGATACTGAAGTGTTTCATGTGCCTGTCTGTGGAAGAGCAGACCAGTCTCATATCGATCCAAGTGTTCCTTATGGATAATCCATACACACTCCATTCCTGTCTCAATCACAGTTTATATCTCTGTCATGGTCTGAAAAGCCATTCACATTCTATCTTTTAGCAGGTAGTGCTTTACAAAGACACTCATTAGTGATTCTGTCTTTGATGAATGGCTCATAATTAGGATATTTACTTGAAAGTAAGACATGCAGTTTTTCACCATTAGCAACACCAGAGAACTACAAAAACCCTGAAATACCCTAAAAACACACATACTAATAAAACATATAGCCTGAATGCACTATAAGTCACTTTAGATGAAAGCATCTTTCAAAAAATGTCCTTGTGACTTGCATCTTATCTGCTAAAATGGGAATTCAAATACAGATAAAAAGTAATGAAAATGACTATAATTAATAAAAGACTTAAAACTTTTCAGACTTAAAATATTTAAACAGCTAGAAATCTTTGTAGGTGCAATCTCTTTGAAATTATAAGTGTCTTGTCATGAAAAATTCATTAGTCAAAATCATGTAAAGTGTCACTTTGTAATATCAGACTGTTATCATGGGCATGTCTTTATCTTTAATCATAAACTTAGTTTTAAATGTACCAGCATTTCAAAGTCAAGACATGTTAGTCAAAGGTGGAGACGCTTCTTACCGAAGCTTTCAGCTGTGCTTTTAAAATGAGATCCGCAACAATAAGCATAGCGTAACAATCTTTTTTTCCAATGTTTCATGCTTTGCTGTAGCAGTGGCTTTGTACTTTTGGTTTGCTCTCATTCAGATAATTACACATAATAAGATAATTATGGACATCCTGTAGTAATCGGTTTATCTCAATTAATCATATTAGACTTCATTCATTACTTAACAGGTTAGTTCATCTAAAAATGAAGCATAATTTATGAGCATTGTTCTTATGACAGTCCAAACCTGTGTAGCTTTTTGTATGGAATACAAAAGGAAAATGGACCTGTCAATTATTCTACCTAACATCATTTTTCTGTTTCATAGAAAGAAAGAAAGGATTAAACGTTAATGGTGAGTTATTGATGGCAGAACTGTCCCTTTAACACATCAGGACATGCCCAAATATAATTTCGTACGTTTATGTGTGAAAAAAGGGAAAGGGCTGAGCAATCTCAACCCTGCTGTATAACTGCTTAAAATCTTTCCTTTAATATCATCAAATCGTATTCTTTACCTGTAATACGACTCAGAAGGGGAGAAGATCATATTAACCTGCTGTTCTCTCAGTCTTTTTTCTGTTTCACTCTTTCCTTTCGTAATCCTCCTCCAAATCTTATATTTTCTCTCTCCCTCTTTTCCTACAAGTGTAGATTTAGCCCAAGGCACGATACATGCCACACTGACCAAACACTCAGCTATAGTAATAGAAAAGCTGAGCTCTAGATTCTACATGATATTAAAGCTGAAGTCTGGGATTTGTTTTGTATATACATATTTACTTACATTTCTTATACCTTAATTCTAATGATTCACATGCTAATGTATGCGACACAAAAACAAACTTAATCCTGAGAAAATAGAAAATTTGACCATAATCTGATACTAAAATAACACTTCAAATATCACTAAATCCCTTGACCCATAATTCTCTTGTCTGCGCTTATATACTGATCAGAGGAGAATGTGTTCGTGTATGTGTGCAAGGGAGAAAATTGCCTGTGTGTCTTCACTTCATGGCAACACCAAAGGGCTGCTGTCAATGTCAACAAGTCCAGCAGTGATCTGCTGGTCACTACAAGCTTTTTCAATCTATTTGGAGTAGTTACTGTGCATGTGCATATAATAAACAGTGTCTGGCAAGGTAGAGGATACATCGCTCATTGATTTTAAGGCACATAAACATCTTTGGTTAGATTGAATTAAACTTTACTAGATGCGTGACAGAATGATGAAAATTGTTGGTTAGCATAAGACTGGCATTCTAAGCTAAATACAAAATTGCAGTCGAATCTGTCTCTGCAATTTACAGCCTTTGTAAGTAATTTGATTATTTTACAATGTATTGTAATAAATTAATCAATAATTACAATAATAATAATACAAATATCATATTTTAGACTCTACAAGTTAAATGGAGTCTGTGTGTATGTGTGTGTGTGTGTGTGTGTGTGTGTGTGTGTGTGTGTGTGTCATAAAGATTTTAAAAACTCACCTGTGTCTTCTACAGCAAACTGTTCTCAGGCAGTCATGAAAAGATTTAGCCAACTTCAAATGTTCAGCATCCTCATGTATGCATATGTCTCTCTGCCTGTATTTCTATTCTTTCTGTTCTCTTTTCTTCTGTTCTATTCTTCTCTTATATATCCACATCCAGCAATATGCTGTCTCCGTAGTAAATGCTCTGCTGGGTTTCACTCACGCTTGAGCTGTGTGTGATTCAATGTTTTTACTGCCCACGTGTGGCAAGAAAAATGTACTGCATTGTCCTCAAGTTCTTTCATATGTAGGCTGTATTGTATTAATCCCGCTGTTACAACAGTCAGGTCTGACACATCATTATTTTTCAATAAACACAAGTGTGCATTGTTGGCTTTACCTCCAGTCGATTAACAGCTAAAAAACTTTAATGGTGGGTGAAATCAAAGGAGTCATGTAACAAATCCAATCCAAATATTTTACATTGGCGGGTTTATTATATTTGATTTCAGACAATAAATAATGATCAAGGTTTATTTTGTTTCCAAGAGTGACAGCCATTTAAAGTCTGATGTTGCGTTCCAGCCAACTCGGATTTAGGATATTTCCCACCTTAAACCTGAAAATAACGTATGGACTTATTAATAGTGGTAATTTCAAAACAGTAAGTTTATTAATGATTTAGTGACATTAAAACATTGGAAGTATTCAGTAACAAATCAGAGTTTAGGTGGGATATATCCTAAATCCGAGAATAAATGTAAATACAGATTATTTAGCCTACGTTACATTTATTTACGTAATATGACGTTCTTTATTAACTTTGATTTCGGTTTCACGTGGCATAGATATCTTCAGAGGCTGATAATAGTTTAGAGTTTTAAGAATGATTTAATGATTCTCTCTTTTTATCTTTGTGTTTTTACTTGTCCTGGGCTTCGCTCTGTCTTTTCTGTCGTTGCCCTCATGTGGCAAGAAAGATGTACTACAATTGTCTCTACAGTAGATCACTACTGCACAACACACTCTGAGCTGAAATTAAAGTTTCAGTTAAAGCTGCTTTTATTTAAGTTGAAACGGGATCTTTCAGTCAGTAATGTTTTTTAATCTTTTGCTGTATATGTGGCTAATTGTGTGAACTGAGTACACATGGTTTGGTGGTGTCTGAAGTCAGCGCAATGGTGTAAGAGTAAGTAGTTTTAACTGGCATTCGGCAGGGACTTGAATCGCTGTTGGGATCCTATGCACGCACAGAATTGGATTTTAACATATTTTCATGCAAATATGATAACAGTAACTACAGAATGTTTTATACAAAACAAAAAAGACTAGATAGATATTAAATAAACTTGCAACAACTAATGCCAAACTTGGAACAGACACAGTCAGAGCCAAAGTCATAGCTTGATCCCTTTAAATCAACAAAACCTGAATAACACACACAAGTATAACTATCGGCGGACGTTAGATGGAGAAGTTAAAATGGCTTTGCCTTCAGCTGTATAACTAAAGGTTTGTATAACTAAACTGTAACCATGGTAAAGTATTGGTCTGCAGCAGGTGCTGATCAGGTCGGTGGTTTCACAGACAGTCACGCACCTTTTATGTCATGAAATAAAAGGCTTTTGCTTTATTATTAAATAGACTCGTTGCAACATTTTTTGTATGATGGGGCATTGGGAGGGTAGGATAAAAAAATGCCTTTATTCTCTGAACTCGTGTTTGATCAATGTCACTTAAAAAATAATTGATTTTGCTTTATAAGTGCACGTAGCATTTAGCGCAACCGGATTCAAAACTACAAAGAGGCTTTTTGTTTCCTCTGCTGAATCATTGTATAAGCTTGAACCTAATTCTGGTAAAGAATAATGCCAGAGCAAGTGTGTTTAAAGTGTTTTTCTCAAGGAAACACTGCTCACGTCATAGCTTCTATTTGCTTTCGTAATTCAGTACAAAATGCCACACCACACATTTACCAATTTGGGATAAAAAAAAGATGAGAAATGTCTTCCAAATTGGAAAAAAATTACATTATTTTAGATATTAGATTAACAAATATTTACATAAGAATGGAGATTTACATTTATAGAGGTGGTGTAGGAACGTTTACAAAATCTTAAGACTATGTGGTTTAAACAAACAGTTTATAAACAGCATTCAGCTAAAAAACAAAACTTTAAAGCAAACAAGTCAGCTAAAACCACTTTAAAAAACATCTATAATTGCACATGTATGTAAATCAACCATCACACATACCAATATACTAAGCTGTACTTTAAATATCACACATAGTTTCTGTAAACTTTTATTATTCAGGTAAAATATTATTTACTGATTTATAAGGACCTTGATAAGACTTTAAATTACATTTAAATAAAACGGTGTAAATTTCATATACAAAACAAACGTTTATAAACACAAATAGCGTAATCTTACAGAGAACATAAAATGATGCATGTCCCTTTTAATAATGGCATTGATGATAGTGGTAAACATACCTTTTGTTAATAACAGTAACACTGATGCTGTTATTGGCAAAACATCTTTTGACAAAAAAATATAAAAATGTAATATTATTAGCAACATGTCAAAATCAGTGAAACAAATATTTATCTCTGTTACTATAAGACTTTTAATATGAACCATTATAAACTATAAATCTAGATCTAATAAAATGTACCATAGGACATGAAGTATGAATGTTGTACTGAGGTATTAGTATGAAATAAGATCTAAACACAGATTAGAGTATTTTATCTTTTGTTTTGTAAGATGGCACCAGTCAAAGAACACTGTTATATTAAAAAATATGGTAGTCAAGTGTATCTAAATAAATAAAAAAGGACATTTCAAAATGCTTTTTAGCCTGGTAAACAGCCAGACACCACCAAAAGTTTGTTTAAAGACAAACAAAACAACTGCTTTACAGCAGTGCAAATCTGCTTTACAGTGTAGTTCCTGACAGGGGTTTAAAAAAGTAAATAAATAAATCATTTCCCCATAAATCCAAATGCTAAGGTAGACCTTAAAGCCACACAGAACATCTATCCTATAAACATCTTCATGAAGGCGGGTTTAGAAAAAGGCCAGCAGTATTCGTTTGGAACCGGTCCAGTCACATTGCATTCAAAGAAAGAGAAGAGAGGGAACCAGATTCGAGCTCTGCGGCTGTGATGATAGGCTTGTGTGTTCGCCAGCGTGTGGTAGTACAGGAACAATCTGGTGGTGATGTAGAACGCGATGAAGACGTCAATGGAGTAATGTTCATGTGCCGCCAATATGAAGAAAATTCCAAACAGATTTAAGACCCATGACATGGTGTGCACGAAGTTCCAGTTACGTGGTGTGTCTAAAATCCCCCCAGAAAAAGACATCAGTTCAATGCAAGGGAGGGATACAATGCAAATTGATGCATCAACAGCGATTGAAATTTGGTTAAAATTTGCTTTAGTTGATGAGAGAATTTTACCTTCGTCAGGGTAAAAAAGTAAATTATACTTGTTTACTTCACACTGTTAATATGTGGTTTTAATATTAAAACATTTAGATGCACAACCTTTCCTGTGTCCTTCTGCTCTCTGTATTTGTATTTTGTATTGTATTGTATTTAATACATCCCAAATCCTTCCTAGAAGCAAAATTGCTTTTGTACTCACATTCGGTGACAAAGAAGTTGAGCATGGTGAGAACAACAGTGTGTCCACTAAACATGTAATCCCCACACGTGTGAACACCAGTTAAAGACATGCCAAACCCACTCCATATGGCCAGTGCACGCTGAACTTTTGCCCAGGTATCTCCATACACCTGCAAAACACAAGATAAATCGCATATTTTGGTCCACATGTGCGCTAAGCATGACAGATGAACAGATTGCGTGGTGGTTTATCATATTCTCCAGCGCATGATAATTAGATAATTAGTAGGTTTAAATAAAGATTATCTGCTAATGTTTGTCCTTGAAAATTCACATGCTGATAGTACAGTGCTTTATCTGCAATATTATACTGTCAAAGTAAGTCTGGACATAGAAGACAAATGGTGAGATAGAGATTAGTGTTAGGAAATGTTGGGCGTAGAAAGAACATATGTGCACATTTGAAATAATTGCTTTAAATCTGGACTGCGTTATGAACAACAGGGTGTCCTTTACATACAGCTGTATACCATAAACAGCTGATACAACAGATGTTATGATTAATAAAATCCTCTTCCGAAATGAGAGGGTGGAAAACAGCGGATATATGTTGGCTTTAAGCAAACACTTTTACCTAAATTCTTAAGTAACTATTTCTAATGAATCCGTAAACTGATTATAAAAATAAAATGTCTTTTAGACATATTGATCAAATGTGTAAATGATGACAAAAAACAACTCTGTCTCATACATTTGTATGGGTCAAACAGAGAGCATATAAAAGTCTTACAAAGTGATGAACGCAAATGAGTGCATTTCTTCAGAAATGCAAACAGAAATGTCAAGCTCTGTCAACAAAGATAAAGAATGAAAACGAGAGCGCAAGAGAAAGAGAGAGAGATGGATTATATCTACAAACGTTTCTCACCTTGCCTGAACACTGCAAATGGTGACCAGGTACAGACAATGACGTGACAAACATTGTGACACAGCGGAGCAAAAATACAGTCCCCATTAAACTACACAACCTGCGAAACAGAATGGACCTAACACAGAAAACACAAGCAGAAACTGATCATGTGTCCACAATGCAACACTAATTATATACAGTAGGCAACTAACATACTGTTTCACTATGGGAAAGAGTATTGTCTCTCACAAAATCTATCAAACAAAGTAATACAATTTGCATGAGATTATTTTCATAGCAGTAAGCTCCAGGACTTTATAAATAGCTCCTGTGTCTCTGAGAATTTAACAGTTTGATGAGATATGAACAAAGTGACTTGTGTATGTGTGTATTTGGGTTTACCTATGTTTGTGCATCAACAACACCAGTAGCAATATGAAACCCAACACCACCCCACATGCTTCAGCCATGGAGAACGCCCAGGGAATTCTGGGTACACTGACACATAAATATCAAAAGTCATTGGTCATAATTCTTGACACTATTAAACTACAAGAGAAATAAGCTACGGATTCTAAACACTTGCTTAAAAAACTTAACTTTTCATCTTTCATAATTTATTCACCTTCATGTCATTCCAAACCTGTATTATTTTCTTTCTTTTGCAGAACACAAAAAAGGATTTAAAAAAAAAAGTTAATAGCCAAACAACATTTCAGTCATTTTTATATTTTCTTTACTGAAAATATATTTTGTGCTTCACAAAAGAAAAATGTCATATACAAGTTTTGATTGACATGTGGGTTAATAAATGGTAAGATAAATTTTATTTTTGGGTGAACTATGCCAAAATTGTGTATTAAATTTGACTATATTTTTCAGCCTATGCTAAAAAATAGGCTGCTTTTCATGATACTGAAGATAAATTTATAAAAAAAAAATTCTCCCTCTCCAACTCACCTGTCCAGAAATATATCTGGAAGTGGCGGGTACGTCTGCATATCTGGAACCCTCTCGTGCACGAGCACCATTACGAATGATGTCACTCCACACACCAACATGGCATAAAGAGTACTCAGTGCTGTCTTCCAATACTCCGGGTCCAGCCGGCCATAATACTGCTTACGCTTCCCGTTCGTGTAACCATTGCTATGTTCATCACCAACTGTGGTCACCGGCCTGACCCCGTTAAAATGTTGATAGTCTCTTCTCCCTCCTTCTGCAAAGCCATTACCAATAGCATGGTCTATTTCCCCAGTGTTCATGGTAGACAGCGTGCTGACCTCTGACCCCAGGTGTGTGAGGGCTGCGTGTTGCCTCTGAAGTCTCCGCACCGCCAGCATTAATCTCTTTATGTCACCCAGCACCTTGATCTCCAGCGGAGGAGATCGTAAGTCAGCCTCACTAAGACACAGCAGGCCGGCTCCATCCAAACGATGTTTTGAGCACAGAAGATCCACATATTCACGAAATCCTTGTTCTCTCAGCCAGCCGGCTACCTGCTTTGTGCTCCAGCCCTCCACACCGACGTATCTGGCCCCCGGCATACCTGAAAGAATAAATCACAAGATAAACGTGTACAATTTTTAACAATCTTTACAGTCATTTGTACAATCCTAATATCTTTGAACTACTCTTGAGTTACTCCAAAGGTCCAACATAATCAGTATTTAAGTATGTACCCACAGTGAATTAAGCTCATTCAAGCTGTCAGTGCTAAAGTGCAGAGTTTCTAACAAACACACACTTAGAGACTGTTATCAGCGACTGTGTTTAACCTCTGTATTCAGTTCAAAGAATGTCTGAAATGTGATCAGTGTGGTTGAGGAGGTGGGTTGTATTCAATCATGCAACATACTAAAATTTAATGTGTGTAAATGGATGATCTGTTTGTATTTGTCATCATGGCAAATGGCTTGTGATTTGTACACAGACAGACAGGAAGTGATCATGTTGACTTCTTAAACATGCTGACCTATACATACTGAAACAAAAAAAATGGTGTCCAGTATTTATGGATAAATAAACCAACATAAATACTGAATTGGACTGATTTCCTGGAATTTCTATTAGGCTAAAATGTACATTTTGCAATTTGTTTCAAAGCCAAATTCTCTTTTTTTTCTTCTATTTTTGTTGTCATATTCCAAAAAACACTATAAATGTATAAGCTATGGATGTCTGAGAAAAGACATAAGTTATTATTCATTCTTAAATCGTCTATCAAATTGGTTTGGTGAGAGAAGAATAACACCTGAAAAGTTACATTTACATTATTTATTTAGCATGTGCTTTTATCCAAAGTGACTTACAAATGAGAAAGCATTTAAGTTCGTCACAGAAAACTATATTTTAGCTTAAAAAATATAACACATGTGTATGGACTGTTTTTATGGTGCTCTGTTGTTTGCTGTTTACTCTACAAATATTTTAGGACATTTAACTAAAATATCTGATTATGTGTTCCACAGCAGAAAATGTTTGTAATGACACAAAGATAACTATCTACATTACTGATCTTCTATGGTGCTTAATGAAAGTTTGTCAAATGCCTACAGTGCTGACACCAAAATGACTTTTGATGGCAGTTTCTTAAAACAATGATCTTTGTGCAAATCAGCCCCAGTCTATTTCTACTAACAACAAAATGATCACAAGGCACAAGTGTATACACAAAAACACACACACAAACTGCCACTTCGTACCAAGAGTTATTGATTCAGAGATAGTATCGCAGTTAAAATCCAGAGTCTTCTATTGCGCAACTGTGCGTGAACAAACAGCCCGTTGTTACCAAACCCACTGACATTTATTAGATTTATCAGCCAGATCTCAATCTGTGTATAAAAACAACATACATATGTAAATAACACAACATACATATTCACACTAGGCCAACGAATATACAAATATACAAGTCGCGTTTGGCACGTGGCCACTGATGTTACCGAGCTTTGGCTCCGGTGTACCGGGGGCTCATTGACACTAATCACAGATCTGAAAAGAGTTTAACTAAACCTGATCTCTCAAGATACGACCAACACCGGAAAGTAACGTAAATAGATTGTTCAGACCAGTAGAAAAGAACAGTACAGACAGCAATTTAATTACTTATACAAATGTTTTTAAAACCTGCCCAGAGAATTTTGAGTGTATAATTATAACGACTGATGACTTTCATACAGAGACACAAGTAAAGCCGGTGAACGCCTTGAGACGCCTTGTACGAGTGAAAAAATCTTTGGTTTTCAGTCACACATTAGTGGCGATGTTTGTAAGATTAGCTTCGCGCTTATCTTACCCGGTTTATTCCGTGTGGTTTATTTAAATGATCGAGAAGTGTTCAAATATCCACGCCGAAGAGCTCGAGATCCAAACCTTGTGGTCTCGCGCCACATCACCCTTCTGTCTCTGAGTCACTGCCATGCTGCTGCCCAAACAGCATGTAAACACGAAACACGTCACATATGACACGCCTCTTAGGTGTGGCTACGGATGTCCAAATAGGGAAGTTTTGCTCACGTGACACTTGGGTTCGGTGATTTGACTGAGACGCGAATTAGGAAATCTTTGTCGAAACCGAATACGCCTTAATTTAAGTTATATTACTGTACTCGGATGCTAGAATGTATTATACCTAAATGAACATAAATGACCTTGTGATGAGTGATTATTAGATAGATACAAAAGTTTGGGGTGTTTTCTGTATAACGTGATGACTTACACTTACTGTAGAAGTGTCAAACTAAACAGCAATATACTTTACTGCTGAAGTACTAAAGACGTACTGAAATGCCTACATGTACAGATAAAAATGTAATCCAAGACATGATCTTTGCTGGGTCTCAAACCATTTGAAGTATTTAAAGATCGTGGCGACGACACTTTACCTACAATGGAGAACTTATAAAAACAACTGTATGGGGCTTCACTCGTAAGACTTCATCACAATTATTGCTTTTTGTAAACGCAATATTGGCCTTCCATGTTTTGTGAAACAAAGGGGAAATACATGTTTAGCCACATATTAGTGTGTCTCTTTCTTTCTTCCTATTATTTCTTCTCATCATGTTCTTCTACGCTCCCACTGACACTTCAGCTCAGCATCTC
This sequence comes from Beaufortia kweichowensis, assembly GCA_019155185.1. Lineage (NCBI taxonomy): Eukaryota > Metazoa > Chordata > Actinopteri > Cypriniformes > Gastromyzontidae > Beaufortia > Beaufortia kweichowensis. Next base: position 12,489,387 of record CM032805.1, read on the forward strand.
TTTGACAAAAGTGTACATCACTTATTAGAAAGGTTGAATGACCGCTTCTGGATGTTCCCCCAACATGTATTACAGCTTCAACACTGTGTATGATTTAGTGTGAACCTTTACATATTGGACTTACTCCACCCAATCTTTTTTTTCCACACAGTTACTCATAGGTTAGGAATCCTCCACAACAGCAAGTATGTGATTTAATTCAGTGATTAGACATCACATTGTGTTCTTTTGTGCTGCGTTTGCATTGTCATTACATAGTTGATTGTCATGTCAAATAAACTCACACTGACCTTGCTGGTAAAGAGTATAATGTTGCATTTTATCTTGAACCCATTTGTCTTGGGTTATGTTACGTCCACCGTGTTATAGTGTGTTAGCCTGCTTGACGAGTTTTTATGTCTTTGACAAAGGACTGCCTAAACTGCTGATATTAAGTAGTAAATCACTCCTGCTTTACCTAAGTAAATATTGTTGATCTAAGTTGTTTTAGCTTAGTTTAATGTTTGTTTTGTCTTTGTTGAAGTAATTTGAAGTCGTCCTGGCCTTTTCTCTGGTTGAGAAACAGTAATGTGGAATATTGCACTCGTTGTACACTAGGGTGCGCTGTTGTACTTCAGTTGTTAGAGTTGACAACCTTTTAGTAAAATTTTGTGTTTCTAAGGTTATAAATTTTGAAAACGAAATGTAAGTTCTTTGTAACTCCCTATTTATCACGGTTTTAACCTTAATTAATTAATAGTTATAGTGTTTGTGCATTACAGAATCTTGGACACACAACTACCTCTTTTTGATGTGTTGTCACATCACCAATATACTGTATGCTGCAATATTCAAAATGCTTCAGAAATAAAGAGATAAATTAAACATTACAAGTTAACATATGGACACTGTTTACACATAAATATCTTTGTTATGATTCCCTGCATTGATGTGTGTTTGTATACAATTTAATTTTATGTTAAAAAGCCATCCTGGTGGAATTGTTACAGGATATATATATATATATATATATATATATATATATATATATATATGTCATTGCTATTCTGTTTAAATGATGATGCGCATTGTGCTTTGTTTCATATTGTTCGGTGAGTGTAAAATGAGAGCTTAGTTCTGCTGTCTTTCTTATGCAACTCTGCATTCCTCCACCATAGTCAAATGGAAACATTAAAATGTGTGTGACTGTGTGGATATGTGATAATGTAGGGCAGAAGCGATGGCCGACTTTTGACTTTAAGAGAGATGTGTGCAGTACATAAATTGTCTAATCAAAATGTATGTTTATATGTATTGCACAGTATTTTATGTGCAGACTGATTTACAAAGTATGTGAGGACATTTAAACGTTTGTTTTTGTCAACTGAATTCCTTATGGAAAAAACTGCAGAAACAACATGCAGTCTATGTAAAGGATGATATTGAGGTCAGAAAGAGAATTGGAGAAAGTGAGTGAGAGAGAGAGGCAGAGAGAAGAGAAAGGGATTCTGTGATTTTGCAGAAAAGGCAGTTCAGAGGGAGGCCGTTGACGTGGCAGAAAGGAAATGGGTTCAGTGTGATGGGGAATAAGGAGTGGGGGGGCATTATGTGGGAAGGAAAGAGAGAAACTGAGAGCGAGACAGAGAGACAGAAGGAAACTAAGAGAAAAAATAAATAATGTCTTTACAGGTAAACTGTACAGACTAAAAGTGTGTCACATTCTGCATATGTGGAAGGCTGGAAAATACAGCTAAAATATACAAGAACTTCAAATAAAAAATCATCACTCTTATTCAGAGCATCTACTATTGTCATTTGTGTAAATGTGTTTATATGGACATGAATCCATAAGTTTAAACCATGCTTTTACCAATATCAGTTGAGCAGAAGTGCTGCTGGTATCAACACAGCTGTGATTCAGCTGCAGCTGGGTTAATATCAGGTACAACAATGTGAATTCATCATGTGTGTGATATTTTTATACAGTTTTAAACAGTTTTATTAACAAAAAGCCAGACCAGTTTGACCAAATGTTGCAATTTTTGCACCACCAATGAAAAAAGTCAGTAAGTGAAACAAACAGTAAATGGTGGATGTCCAATTACATCAGAGAAAAGAAAATAATTATTGTTAATTTCTATATTTTTAGGTTTGTATGTGCATGTGGTGTCCTAATTATTGCATTTTCCTCTCACACAAACACTTATGCAGCTGGACATTGCAAGCACTTGTCATACAAACAGATGCACTGGCCAGTTATTCATCTTTACTAACAGCTGTTGGTTTTCCAAGTAAGTGACTAAAACTTTTTAAATCAGATTAATCATTACCTGTGTGGTGTCCTTGTGTCTTGTTAAAGCTTGTCTCTATGCATTTGTAATCTCTTTCTTAAAGTAATATTCCAGATTCAACACAACTATGAACAGCATCTGTGGCATGTGGTCAATTACCAAAGAAAGTCATTTATCATCTTTAGTTTGCAACAACAAAAATGACCTGAACCAGATGCTGTTGGTGGATCTGAAGTTAAGAGCTTAAAAACAACGTTTTGAATGTAAGTGAGCTGGTTTTGTTGTTTGTGTGTGTGTGTGAGAGAGAGAGATGCGATGTGTTCTAGAGAATGTGAATATGTATTTTTGTGTGTGTGTGTGTACGCTCTGTTTTCATAGTCCATATGTTTCTGTTTAAAACTGTTTTAAAGGGGCGGGGAATCATTTGATTGGCATATGTTTCCCCTTTCTCTATTGCTCCGCCCCCCAAGCCTTTAGCTTTTGGTTTATTTTCTTCATCTCATCTTTCAGTCCTTCGTCAGCTAGCCCTATTCGTTCTCTCTTTCTTTCTTTTCCCCTTTGCTCCTTTTCTTTATTCAGTCGAGCCTCTGTCCTGCTCATTGAGGAGCTTGCGGTACACAAGAGCCCATATGAATCCTGTTGCTGGATGGAGCCCTGGCCCTTGGGCCGGTAGGATGTGCTTGAAGTTGAACTGTGATTGCTCAAAACCTTTTGTCTTGGAACTTTAAGGCTGTAAGGACATGGATGATTAGGATCTGTTGTACCTGAACTCTGATTCAGCCTTTTTGCTTGTAGAGACATTTACTCCATTTGGATGACCCGTTGATCGGTTACCGCGTGCTGATTGGCTGAATGGCGCGGCGCACTTCAGGTGGACGCGGGAGAGGAGGCAGCTGGCTCACGGCCTGTTTTTTCCCGTCATCCTCAGGGAAAGAGCTTGGAGATGCTCTGGGTGCAGAGGAGTGTAGATGTGTGTATGTGGTGACAGCGGATTACCAACGGCAGGAGAACACAGAGATCAGTCTGAGGGCAGGAGATAAAGTGGAAGTGATTGAAAAGAGTGAAACTGGTGGGTGACACACACAAAAATGCCATTCATATATATACAAGCACACAAACATAACACACATGCACCCATACCAGCATGCACAGTGGGGACCACTAATGAAAATGCATGTATTTTGCATGTTTGTAAATGAACGTTGCAACAAATGAAAAGCTGAAAAGAGAAACATTATCCTGCATGTGTGACGTCATGCAGTTTAGCTGAAATGATCAATGTTATTTCATCATGACCTGGGAATCTTGTGTGCCTTAGTGGAAGCAAGAAAATCTGACCTTAACATAGACAATGGGACAAATTTGGTTACTTGATGAGTTACCTAGTGCAGAATCTTAACTATTTCTTATGCATTTTACACATTTTATTTTCTTTGTTTTAACTTGAACAAAATCAAAATTTGAACAAAACTTTTTCAAAATAAAACTTGGTTAAAGATTAGTATTTCAGGACCCCATATAAAAACATTTTGTTTAGAAAGAAAATATCATTTGCATTACCACCATTCAAATCATCATACCACATCCAGAATATCCACTGATGGAGTCCAGCTTCATAACTGCAAACCTTAAAAGCAGAAATAAACAGTCGGTTGTAATAGATTATCTCACAGTTTTATTTGTTCAAACTTTCGGTGGATGTTTCCCGATTTACATTTATTTACATTTATCTGCTGTTCTTCCAGAACTTTAACCTAAAGTCTGTTCATAACAGGTCCTTTGAAAATCCATGAAGACCATTCCCCTTAAACTAGCTCACACACAGTTCATCCAAACAAAACAAAGATTGACATTGATTTGTATTTAAAAGTGCACTTAACATTTTCCTTAAGGCATTCAAACTGTGATAATGCAACTTAAATGACACATGCAGCAGGAACTCATTAGGATCTCCTGATGATTTTAATACACTACTCAGTTTCAGGTATTTATAGCTGTATGGATAAAATGTATTTATGTATTTATTTCTATATAATCCTTTAAAAATACTTAAACATAAAATCTGAAGCAAAGTGTATGATTGATTGTGTGTGTGTGTGGAAAAAGTCCAGCAAGCGTAGTTAAGTAAAGGTCTTTATGACATCTTAATGGATCCTCCAGAATCTTTCCTGAACAGTGTGCGTTCACGTGTGTACATGTTTGTGTGCGGACATCTTTGGTTGAGTGTGTGGTACTAAAATCTTTATGTCAAAGTCATTATAAGCTGAAATTGCCAGGTCAACCTCTGTAACCCTCTCTTCTCTTTTTACAATGTCCCATTTTCTTTGGCCCATTAATAGCTTCTAATATTTAGTTTGTAAAAAATCTTTCCAGATAAATACAAGCTTAAGGTATGTTTCCAAAAAACTTTTTATGTTTATGTGTTTACATACAATACTTTGGCATTTTTACACAGCATAATAAACCGAGGTTCTGGCAACCTATCGCAGTGTGCGTTTGTTTGTACTAATAAGCGTCTCATGCTGAGACCACTAACTCATGGCAGGTGTGTGTAACCAGTGACGTCGTGCTTGTCTCGAGCATAAACATTTTTGTGGTCTGTAGCATTTTTAGTTTTTAGGTTTTCATACTAAGATATTCAAAGAAACTATTTGACATTATTAAATAATAACAAGTCTAACATTTAGTCCTTACAAGAATAGCCAATTCTACACACACACCACAGTGACCTATTAGTGCAAATTGAGTAGTCTGTTTTAAATACAAAATCTATTTAATATATAATAAAATTTAATACAAAATCACACACATTTGCCAACACAAGTTAATCTACAATGATATGTTTACATTGTGTGTATTTGGACAGAGTAGATGTGACCCAATTCAAATGAACAGCTGGAATCAGTTACATCAGTGGTATGTCTCTCTCTCTCTCTCCTCTGTAGGGTGGTGGTTTGTAAAAACAGCTGAAGAACAAGGCTGGGTTCCTGCTACATACCTAGTCTCTCTCACAGGACATCGAGACAGTCACAGAGCAGCAAACGGAGAGCGTAAGACACAGATACACTTTTAAACTACCCATTTAAATCGTCCATGTAGCTGCTAGACTGAATCAAAAATCATTGAACAAACAAGGAACATCTTTCACAACAGATACCAGAGCTCTTGGCTTACACAAACACAGGCCAAATGTCCTGCTTTTCTTTGCCTTACGCAACTCTTAACTCTTAACAGTTTCCATTTAGTTGCTTCTGGGAGATTTGCAGGAGAAGGCTGTAGTGGAGGTTTATGCCATGTCAGCACATGAAGTCTTGCTTGGACAAAGACCATACAGTCATCACACACACAGACCCCCCTCTAGACGCGCACACACACATACTGTATACACAAATTTCTTGGAGCATTCACGGGTGGGGAGTGGATATTTGTGTTGTACGTTTCCAGCAGAGATGTCAAATTTTCCACCCCTTATTCCAAGACTTTTACTGTACAACTGGGTCCAACACATACTGACCCATATTACAGAGAGAGTGAATACTGCTTGTGGTACAGAGATTCTGCAATGTCTGCATGTTTCGTTTGGTTTTTTCCACTGCTTAACCGAAATAGCAAAAACACATGCAGTATTCCAAATGTTTGGGCTCTTGCCACGCCTTTAATCTGTCTATGAATGTCATTGCACTAAATGACAAACTTTCATATAAAGTGCCATTTATTTGAAGCAAAACATTTCACGAAAAGATGTTCAGTTTAAGTCCAACAGCAGATTGTCAAATGAAGTTGAGCATGTCTGAAAGAATATGATGAAGAATACATTACTCTGTGTAAATGTAAAGAGATAAAAAATAAAAAACCTTTAAGACTTTCAAAACCTGAAGACTTTCTTCTGTAGAAAACAAAACTTGGTGGTTTTGTGCCTATACAATGGTATTCAATTTTTCATTTTTGTGTGAACCGTCAAGTTGGTTGAAAGCTACATGTTTGCAAACTCCTCCTCTGCTTCCCTACACATATTTTGAGTGTGCAACACAAATTAGAGATAAATTAAAGATAAACATTAAAAACATTAGTGAAAAAAAACAAACAAAGAATAAATGTTGCAGTAATATTGAAATTATGAATTCTTTTGGCCATGATAGTCATGTGCTGAAAATCTGACATTGTGACAACCCTAACTGTACTAAGTCTAGCTATTTTTATTCTCTATAATTAAATTTATTCTCTCTTTTCTTCTGTTCTCTGTAGCAGAGCGATATGTTACAGTTCAGCCGTACAGTAGCTCCAGTCCGGATGAGCTGGGCTTTGAGACTGGCGTCATTGTTGAGGTCATCCAGCGAAATCTGGAGGGCTGGTGGTTCATACGGTACCCAGTTTATTCCTTTCTTTATGCTTGCTCTGTTCTAAATATGTTTTTCATTACTTTTTGGTCTTTTGCCACTTGTATTGCTGATGTGTGGTATTGTAATTATGTCTTAAAGGTCAGGTCTACTCCTGTCTCATTCTGTACCGTTTTTTTAAATCTGTTCTTAAGTTTTTCCTCTTTCTTTCTCTCTTAGTTATGGTGGAAGAGAAGGATGGGCCCCAGCTGCCTACCTGCGGAAGATGCAAGATAGTGTTATGCCTGGTAACCAGGCAACAGAGACAAATAAAGCAGCTGTGCAGGGTCAGGTGGAAATCATTGGAAACCTCATGGAGATCAGCAACCTTCTGAACAAGAAACCAGCCACGCAAAACGACACAAACGCTCACCGTCACAGCAACACATCCGTACATTCAAAAACTGACATCTACACACAATACAACGGTGATTTAGAGCAAACAGATGAGTTTATGAACAACACGCACAGTGTCCGAGACACGGCCAGCTTTAACACAGCAACTAACACATGCAGGGAATTTGGGGACCAGGTCATCTCTAGCTGTCTCCAAGACACAAATGTGTGTCTGTCTGTATCAGACACAAGTGTATGTGTGTCCGTGTCGGATGCTAGTGTGTGTGCGGCTCTTTCAGAAGCAAATGTGTGTTCTTCAACACAATCCACACTGAAAACCAAAACTGTCCCTCCATCTCCTGCCATCGCTCGAGTCGCACCTCACAGAGTTCACAGCGTAGAGACCAGTAAGGTTTTTTCTTTATAATAGTATATAATAAATATTTTCTAAAGAAAATTGTGAAATTTCTCTATGTTATTTATCAACAATTTAAGATTTGTAATTTCTTTTCATGTCATCTAGAATCAGCCTCAAACAGTCAGAAACCACCTCCACGTCGAGAAAACAGCCTGGTTAGTGTCTGTCTGTCTTTCTCATTTTCTCTTTCCTACTTTCTTTCTCTGTTTCTTTTTATCTAATCTTATATAACACACAAACTGTTCCACACAAATAGGTCATTGTGTGGTTTATAATATGCTTAACAGCATATTCTTTTCTTTTGACCTGATTCAGGGTTTTCAGTTACCGCAGCCGCCAGATCCCCCTAGTGTTGAAGCAGAGTATTACACCATCGCAGAGTTCCACTCCTGTCTGACAGATGGGATCAGTTTCAATGGAGGACAGAAAGCTGAGGTACGTCACACTTCCACACACAGCTTGCAGTGATTTGCAATTTACAAAGTTTCGGGAGAATCATTTTAAAAGTGTATGTTGAGTAATTTGTTCCAAATATATTAGATATTAGATATTCTCATACAAAATCTAAATCTTAAAGGGATAGTTCACCCCAAAATAAGAATTATGGCATCTTTTATTCATTAACCTGCATGATTCTTTCCTATGTGGAAAACAAAAAAGGTATTTTGAGAAATGTCTCATTGGTTTTGTGTTCTTGCAATGGAAATCAATGGGGGCCAATGTTGTTTTCAGTGTTCTTCAAAATATCTTCTTTTGAAATAATTAAACTAAACTATTCCTTTAAAAAAGCTGCAAAATTAAAACACCCAGCATTTACAGAATGTACACATACAATAATCAGTTATGCTTCTAGTCCATGAAATAGTGTGTTATTATTCATTTGAAAACATTTTGTGTTTACAGGTCATTGAAAAGAACTCTGGAGGCTGGTGGTACGTCCAGATTGGAGAAAAGGAGGGTTGGGCTCCGTGCTCGTACATCGACAAACGTAAAAAGCCTAGCTTGAACCGCCAAACCAGCACGCTGACCCGCCCCAAGGTCCCGCCTCCTGCACCACCAATCAAAAAGCGTAACTCTCTTCCATGCGTGGAGTCAGAGGTCATGCCCCTAGCGAGTCCACGAGTGTATGAGGAACCAGAATATGACGTTCCAACAGTGGGGCTGGAATTTGACCCCGAGCAGGAGTTTTTCCCAGGGGAGCCGCCATCCAAAGCCCCGCCTCCTCTGTTTCAGCGTAATGTTTCCTTTACGTTAGGGGAAGGATATGAGGAAGATGAAGGTGTTTATGCAAATGGAGAGTTCAGACCTGCGCAACACTGTCAGGAGAACAACCACCGGGCATCCATGTGGGATCCACCTGAATATGACGCTCCTACTATTGAGCCCAGTATTGAAAGCAACTCAACGCTTTATGCACACTCCAAACACAACCAACAGCATCCTAAACTTAAACAGCAGGCCGATGAGTCCAAATCCAAACCATCTGTCCGCCCAAAACCTGCAAACCCGGATTGTAGTTCTCTTAGTAGGCATGGAAAGTCTGCAAACCAGGAGCACCCAAGACAGTACAGAACCTCTCGCACGTCTGAGGAATCCGAGACGGGCTCCACAGTGTCCTCAGATGACTCTTTTGGCCTCCAGACACGCTTTTCAGATCCATCCAATGACGTCTCTACCTGTCTGTATCGCACTACTGCAGCGTACCAGCAGGAGGAGCCGTGCGAGATCACTTTCCCTGCAGGAGTCCAAGTGGAGGTCCTGGAAAAGAAGGAGAGCGGTTGGTGGTTTATTCGCTGGAGAAACGAAGAAGGCTGGGCGCCCACTTACTACCTACAGCCAATCCAGAGCTTAGACACAGAAGCCAAAAGCACAGAGAAGCTCTCTGAGATGGAAATCGCGGTGCAGATTGATGTCGGAAAGGTGGGTAGATGCATAAGTCTGGAGAAGAACGAACAACGTGTTAACCAAAGCAGCCACGGCAGATCTAACTGCCGCGTCGGTGTTAAGCAGCTCGCGGTCAGACCTCAAAACGTTCTTGCCACAACCCACACCAAAGACAACACAAACAGCCCTTCTGCTAACACACACACAACACCACCGGGACGAAGGAACGACACGCTGCCCAACCATTCATCACACTACAATGACCAATCCACCTCTTCCTGCGCAGGTAATACGGAAAGCATGAGGCGTAAGGTACCCGTTTCCATGGTGAAACCTAAACCCCATCTCATTCACAACAACCTGCGGGAGGAGTACGTGTCTATCGCCGATTACCATGGTGATGCAGAGACAATGAGCTTCCCTGCTGGCACCAGACTGGAAGTGCTGGAGAGAAACCCAAACGGCTGGTGGTACTGCCGCGTGCTCGACTCGGCTAAGACACGCAAGGGCTGGGTGCCCTCCAACTTCCTTGAGAGGCGGAGCTAGTGGAACTCAAAGGGTTAGTGTTTTTTTACAGAATAAACATTAGGGATGGTACAGTATGCTTACTAATTTAACACTAACCAAGTGGTACCAAGATTAATGATGTCTTGTTGTGTCATAAAGTTAGAAGATTGAATATTTCTAAACAGAATAATGTTGTTAATTATGTAGCCACCCAAAACATCACAAAGTAAAAACTGTCACTATTGAAAAAACAATGTGCCAATAGAAAGAAGGTCAGTCATACAGTATTATTTTTATGTTGGCCATAAACCAAATCATAAAGTTGACCCCTTGAAAATAAATCACACAAAATGAAGTGTGTAATGAAACTCAAAGGTACAGCGAGTAATTTCTGGACCACCTACGGCACTAAACAGTCAAACGGGTGGCCCGGTGCTTGAACCAGATGACAATCACGTCCGCAGTGGCACAGAAATTGCACGATGTTCCTTTAAATGTAAAGTAAAGTCTTATGCTGATCTTGTTTATATGCTGTATACTTACAATGCTTGTGCTGGATGATGTGATAATATTTTCACTGATTGGGCTTTTAGTTTTTGCTTTAAGCCGCAGATTTAAATTGTGTACTTTTTTTACTAAATAATCAAGGTCTGTTTACAGATCAGATGCACTTTCAAATTAATGTCTATCTATCTATCTATCTATCTATCTATCTATCTATCTATCTATCTATCTATCTATCTATCTATCTATCTATCTATCTATCTATCTATCTATCTATCTATCTATCTATCTATCTGTACCTATCTGTTCCTAACAATGAATGTTACAGTGTGCATTAAACATGGTGCTATTACTTTATTAAATCATTTCATTGTTAAATGAAGACTTATGTTTGTTCGATGATTCTCTATCAATACATAACTAAGCAGTTAGTTGACACAAGTAAAAACAAAGTCACAAGTAATAAACCAAGAATTTATATCTATATATTTACAGTTATTATAATTACAGGTTCTTTTGATGGGTATACATCACAGTTGTAACTTTGTTACACAGTTAACAATTACTCATATTGAAAATATTGTGAATATTTATTTTGCCAAACACATTTGCAGTTTGTTATTGTTTTAAAAAAATAAACCACATTCTGAATTAAAAGAAACGTTTAAGAAAAGTATTTAAGGTATAAATAATTTTAGATACAGTTTAATGATGTCTAGTGAAATATTTGTTTGAATTTTTTATAGAGAAATAACTGTACATATGAAAAGATGAAAATGTTTTGCATAAACGTTTAGGATATAGTCGCACTAATGTAGCAGTGTTAAATTCTTATTCTTATGGGCTGTAACCTTAGGAATGGATATGTAAAGAGACGCATCAAAACTATTCAAATTCTCAGATATTATTTGTATATAAGGTGTTTTTCGGGTTACATGCTCCGGTATATTTTGATGATGTCTCTGATTGGGCTGCGACACATGGGGCAGGATGGATTTGACATCTCCTTTAGCTTCCCACCACACAGGGAACACACGCACATGTGTCCACACGCGTACAACACAGAGTCCACAGTCCTCTCACAGCAAATCAAACACTCCTCACCAGTAACTGCACAGCACAGCAGACTATTGGAGGATTCGGAAGATGGTAAGCTGGATAATGTCCCTGGTGATTAAAGAAAACATAAAAATACCAATTAGCTCAAATGAATTTCATTTGAATAATTTTTATTAACTTTATTTGTTTTAATAATTTATATTGTTACATCTAAGCTAATGCAAATGTTGTAACGTCTCGGTGGACATGGTGTTGCAAAAAAATGATAGGAAAACACCTGCAGAACTGCTGAGGCTGTGTGGGTGGGGCCGAGAGCTGTCAATCAATCCTCTGACTGCTGTACTGGGGATCTGATTGGCTGTGGGATGACTGGCAGTCTGAATTTGTGAACAGGATGGAGAGTAACTATAGGAAGTACCTGGAAACAGAAACAAAGATTTTAAGAATTATACAAAAATCCCATTACTGTACATATGTGTATGAGTAAACATTTTTGGTAAACTTACCCAGTATGCTGATTTGCTTAATATGTGGCTGTAAATCAAAGATCATCCACAGAGGAGTGGTATTATCTACACAGATCTCTCGACAGGCTCTTCCTCCATTATGACTCACAAGCACCTCCCCTTCAGCCGTTATTCTGAAACCAATGATATCCCCACCTACAAGTGGTGAAGAGAGGCAGCTGAAAGCCCAGAATTCCTTGCGGTCCAGCAGGTCGTCAGGATTGACCGGCAAATTTTTCGGATTAAGGTGGGCTGGGTTACAAGAAGTGAATCCGTAAGACAGAAATCTCTTCATAGTAGGTGTCACTTTCGGAGACCTCAGTGAGACCTTCAAGAACACACATTCTCCACAGCGCAATGGCCGATGTGTGAAGGCAAGAGCGCAATCCTCACGTCCGATGAAATAACGCACCGTTATGTGTTCGGTTAGAAGCCGCAGACAATTACCATGGACACCGTGGAAATGCAAATCATCGTGCAGCTGACGTGACAGGACCGCGTTGAGGGTATTTGGAGAGGTGGATGGCGGATCTTCGTGATGGTCAACCTCAGAGCAACTGCTTGACAGATGCCAGTCGTTCATCTCTACAGATCTGAGATATTCAGCCGGGACCATCTTACTGTCTGCACAAAAAACACAGCGACCAGTTTTGGCAAGCATGCTTCACATTACCATCATAAAAACATAAAAATGCAATCACCAGCATCAGTATAATACGCTTGGTGGTTTTATTTAAACCTCTTTCAGTAAAAACTTTGGCACTGATATTCCAAAATGGACAGCGGATGATGAGAACACCAGAACTTCAATTGCTGGTCTGCTATAACTTTTAGCTTAGAAAGCAAAATTGTAGCAACTTCAGCAGAATCTTTTGCAGCCGCAGAAGTTGCTCTTCTTTTGGTTGTTTTTAGTTTTCAGTCTTGACCAAACATCCCTCAGCTGACAGCTTATGTGAATTTAAACATAGATGCTTTGGTAACACTGGGGTCATAGTGAAATGAAAGATCAAAAGTAATAGGATGCTGAAATAGTATGCAGCAAAGTCTTGTGTTCAAATATTTTATATGGCATTCTATGATACAAAAATAAAAAGTCCATACAAAAAGTACAAGCTCCAGAGATGTTTCATAAATGTCCAAACTGTTCCACTAATAATTGTCTTTTTATCAGAAAGTACATTTCTCTGGATTCACGCCCATGACCTTGGCATTATTAATGGAGCAGTTTAGCATCAGGAAAGCTGGAAAATTCCTGATGCTTGATTTGAGAGAACACAAAGTGATTTTAGTCATGGCATATAGCCTTCTGACTAAAACACATTTTCATTTTCTGAGTCAGGAGTAACATGAGAGAGCACAGCATGTGCGGATGGCTAGTGTTCATCTATACAGTCCATTTGCTCTGACATTATCTATTCAACATCATTTTATTCAAAACCTCTATATGATGCTTTTTTTAGTGTAACATGAAAGAAGATATTTTGAGAAATGTCTCTGTTGTTTTGTGTTCATGCAATGAAAGTTAATGGGGGTCAGTGTTTTTTGGTTACCAACATTCTTCAAAATATCTTCTTTTGTGTTCTGCAGAAGTCAAACTTGTTTACAATGACATGAGGGTGAATAAATAACAAAAGAAATAATGTATAATGAATATATATAATGAATAAATAATTTTTGGGTGAACTATCTCTGTATCATTACAGATATATGCCTTATTATTTGTAATTGTGACACACTCTAAAAACAGTGTTAAAATAACACAATTGTGTCTAGTTAGGGACAACACACAGATGTGTTGTCCCTAACTAGACACATCTTTGTGTTAATTTTAACTCAACTTGTGTTACTTTCAACTCAACATGTGTTGTCCCTTTTATGTATTTAACACAAAATGACACATTATGTGTTAAACAGCATAACACAAAAAATGTGTTAAAAATAACACATCCTTTTTTAGAGTGCAGGCAGTGCTTAATTTGTTTATCTGACCTTATTCCTAAAGGGTATCTCATGAAACTAAAAGTTAGAAAATGTCATAAGTACCACATTAATTGATTGTTCTTATCTTGTTTTTTCACTTTGCAACATACTGAAATTGCTCCGCATACTGTACCCTTTTATTATAGAAGCAAAAGTGTAAGCAACCCTTCCAATCTCTCCCATCTTTTTCCATTGGGCTTTTTTGTAATTAGGATAAGAGGGCATAAATGTGGGATTCTATTTTTAAGTGTGTTTAAATCGTTCAAATGTGCTTGACCTCTCTAACCTTTTAACTTATCGAGAGATCAGCACGTGCTAAACTGCTCACAGCTCAGACACCGGCCCACATTAAACACAGATTTGGACCTCAGCAATTCCACCCGAGGCGAACACTGATTGGCACGTCATCCGATTTGTGCCGAGAAACTCCACAGAAACTAGTTAGATGACTTTGTTTAGAATGTGATGAGACATCTTAAACTTTTGAAACATGATAGTTTTATATTAAAGTGGAAAGAAATTACCAAGTAGCTGTACTCCACGCGTCAACCCATAAATGTCAACGATCGCCCATGCTGGCTGTCCCGCCGGTACCCCGCTGAAGAAGAAGATGGGAGCACCATCATTTACCCGGTAAAACGCTCGCCCTGTGATGTCCAACCAAAAGGACAGAACGGTTCCTTCTTCACAATGTTCTTCAGGCAATGCTCGCGCCCAAAACCCTCTCTCGCTAACAAGATCAGGGCAGGCAAAACGTGGAAGCCACGCTGAAATGAGATCAGATGGGTCCACTGTTGTAAAACCCACTCTTAAGGCACCACTCCAACAACCCTGTCTTTTTGTGATCTGAAGAAACAGATTAAGTAGGAAGAAACTGTTAGTTAGAGGGATAGTTTCCCTAAAAAGAGTCACAATATACACGTTTTGAATGACATGAGGGTAAATAAATGATGACAGAATTTTATTTTTGGGGCAAACTATCCTTTTAACACTCCATATTTCTAAGAATGTTTACAAACAGAAAACCGATAAACAAGTCATTGTGTGACTGTATGTGATGCTATAAATAGAGCCCAGCATAGGTGTTTATCACACGGAGTCTTGTTTTCTCAACAATCCCAAACAACTCCATTCATCAGTCAAGATAACCGTTCAACCTCACATGTTAGCATTTCTAGAATTCTCTCTCTTTCTCCTTCACCCTTTAGGGAAAGTTTAAGATGGAGTGATATGAAAGACGGATATGTGAGGGCTATTTTGGGACCACACAAAGTGTTTTACAGAACTGTACTGTAGGTGGAAAAGGGTAAGCACTGGGCTACCGTACCTTCAACCGAACCTGTTCATAGATTCTGACTGGCCGGTTTGTGAACGTGATGGCGTTACAGAAGCTCCCGATACGTCGCACGTGGCGTTGTGTCTTGTCCATCACAATCTGCGAACCTTTCGTGTTGGCATGGAAACAAAGTGGCAAGGGGGCTTGTGAATCTAGATACATTCTCTCCTTCAGGGGATGGCAGCGAAGGGTTCCTTCTATGAGATTGACAAAATAATAGGTACACTGAGGCAGATTTAAAAGCCAATGAACTACATTGTGAGTACTGTTATTCTTTCTAAGAGCTCTGTGCTGTGTGTACAGAACAGAGGGAACACTGGCAACCAAGTATGTTGAATGAAAATCTTTATCAAGGACAAGGAGACAACAAAAGAATGACAGAGATAAAGAGAGTGATTCAAGATGTTTCAATTCTGTCTTTCAGGGTGCCAAAAGTGAGGTTATGTCTCCATACAAACAAAAACACACACTAGTAAATCAATGGCTCTATGTCTGATGGTTAAAAGAGAATCTTAAACCTCACAAGCAATAAATGTCTATGATGCTCTAACTCTACCTATACAATTGACTGTTCAGTTTTGAAATTGACTGTCTATAAGTTCATGTGAAATCTGCACATCCTAATGGAACCAGGGTGAATCATATTACTATTAAAGTGCTATAAAATATATTTTAAAATTATTTCTTGAATTATTTCCTATTGATTTAGCTTGTAAAGCTAAATAAAATAAATAATTCAACATAACATTAAGGAGCACCATAGAGATACTCAGTTATTTTACTGACTTCTAAGACTGGCTTGTGATCAAACACTCTCTCCCCAACTCCCTTTCATATTTTCCCAGACCTCTGCAATGCTTAAAGTCAAGGACACTGTTATTTTGAAGCCATTTGTCTCTTTAATTAACTGCTGTTGACATTTCACTAGGTGTGGGTCAACGATTGAATCTTGAGCTTTCAGTAACACAGACATGAGACTAATGCCAGACTTTCACCCCATTTACCTTCATGAACTCATATGATTACAGGTGTGATAACTTTGTCTATGTGTATAAATACATTTTAGTACATGAAACCCCAAAAATCAATGAAGCTGTACACCTGATGATTCACACACAATCCCTTATTTTTCATCCTGGGTGTTAGTGATGTTGTCAGCCTCTTGATAATAATGTCATGTCCTGTTATACAGTATATGTGTTGACTTTCTCTCTTTCTCTGCTCTAGGCAGTAACTGGCCCAAGTGTCAGCTTGATTCAGTGTAAGCTTCGTTTGATATGCGGGTATAAAGCAGAGATGTTTATTACTCCCAGTTACCATGTTGAGAGGGTGAAAAAGAGAAACCTAAAATAAAATCTAAAATGTGGGTCAACTTATATATACATCTATATTTTTAAGAATTGCACTTAATAAAAATACTACTAATAAAAGTTTTTTTCTGTATTATACATGGTTACGAGATTATGTAGCACGTTATAAAATGTCTAGTGTAGCAAGCTCGGTACAGAAAAAGCTCTATAGCATTTAGATCATTTAAAAAAGCAGACAAAAACATTAATATAATTATCTCATAATTAACAGAATGATTAAATTGTGAATTTGTATTCATAAGTTCAATGCGTTTTTTAATATTTATAAAATATAAATGAAGAATCACACTTTAATGTTACTCACCTTGTAAGGTGGTCCGGGTTACCTGCGCACCCATTAGAAGACAACGATATTTAGACAATTAAACGATCCAAATGAGCCTTGATTTGGTCTTTAGCAGCTCTGCATTTCAAACAAATTAACCCGAAAAATTTGGCAGATACTTCGCTGTGTCTGAATCTGATAGTCGTTTGTCTGTAGACAGACACACTTGCAAACGCGATTGCCATTCACAGACCCTTCAGCGGCACTTGAGCTCATTATCATAAGAGGCGGGGCCTGGGGGGGGTCTGGAAGTGTTTTTATTTATTTATATATTTATTTATTTATTATTCCTCTATTTATTTATCTTTATTGAACACAACATTTTGGTTACAACTAAAAGGATAACTGCTCAATCTTTTAAAAAAATGGTATAAAAAACCATAACCAAGTAAAATCCATCTAATGATAAAAAATGAATTAATTGAAAGAATAAACAATAAATATAGATAGATAAATAAATGCATTAAAGTTAAATAAAATGATAATTAGATGAGGAGAATAATTTCTACAACAAATCATGTTATCATATTCCGATCCTTCATTTATGCAAGGACTTTTAAAGATGCCTTTCTGAATATAAGAACACAGGTCAGGGGAATTGTTGTGTTGCCTTCCAAACACCGATATTTCCCACCTCAAACCTGGAAATAAAGTCTGGATTTAGTAATATTAAAAGAGCACCGTTCCAGACATTATTTACGGGTTGAAGCTGGAAAATCATAAATCCGAGTTGTCTGAAGCGCAGCATTTGTAACCTTGCACTTCGCCTCGTTGTAATGACGTCATCGCGGTGAGCCAGCACGCATCCTTCGCTGAAGACAGGTGAGCGGTTTAAAGTTATTAAGTGTACAGAAGCAAAACAATATACTTACATTTTTTGTTGAGTCATTAAGAAGCATTTAATGACATTTTCTTGGTGTTAATTTTCTTACTTAGTTGTTTAGAAAGATGCAAAATTGTGTAATTAATGTTTTAGAAGGAAAGATCATATGAGTACCAGAGCATGGTCGGATGAGTGATAATTTTCACAATGTGCAGATTTGACCAAATAAGTGATAGTTATAAGTGAAGTAAAGTACAATAACATAGTACTTTGTCGTTTGTGGTTATACTTATTTTAATTAAATGTGTAGAAGTAACTTTTCCCCACTAGAGGGCACAAGATGTGGAAGGTGAACATGTTGCAAGGAGAAAAAGATTTTTGTATTTCCCAAAACATTTATTTTCTGCCGGGTAAAATAGTCATTATAAAATTATCATAAAATTATTTTGGATTTTTCTGATTCTAGATGCTATAGAAATGAGAAGTCTTTGTGAAGTTCTTAAAAGTTGTCTTTAACAGATTTTTTACAATGTGGATGAAAATGATAATGTCCCATAGTTTGTGAGTGGTTTGTTTAAGCAGGCTGTGGCTGCATCAAGTTTGACTTGATTCAAGTTTTTATTAGTCTTGATTCGAGTTTTTATTATCCTCCGTTGTTTTTATCTAACCCTAAATTCTTCTTGTGGAAAATGTTTATTGGTTATTTAAGTATGCTTGGTGTGTACAAAGATTGTGTGCACATTTGTGTTTATGTATTTGTGACCCAGGCTGTGAAAACCCAGCAAAAAAAAAGTAAATTTTTATGATTTTTCTGTTTTCCACAAAAAATCATTCTACATAATGTAAAGAATATTCTGTGAGAATGAAAAGATTGAAATCATAGTGAAATTAATAGATAATATCAAACTTTGATGCTCGTTATCTCAGAATTAGATTTTTAGACTTTAGCCTGGTTTTCACAGACAGGGACACATTTGTGTTGCCGTGTCTGAATATGTGTCAGAGTAAAGTGTTTATTTTCATACCACTTTATTTGTCAAACGTAGTGGAACCTGTGTGAACTTTACTGGAATTGATTTTATACCTTTACTAATACAGACCTGTAAAAAGGCTAAGAGTAATTAAGATGGTTATGAGATTTCCTAGTACATCTTTCTGTATTGGTCATGGTTCTGGTATGAAACCTTGTGAATTAATTACACAAATAGTCTAGCATTTGTGTGTTTCTGCCTGTATGTGACAAGATTTCTTCATCCCCTGGTAGTGCATTTTTATTCCACTGGGTGGGGCTCTATACCCAAAAAGCATTTAATGTGGCCCTTCTGCTTTTCAGATTGTGCTTCACTATAAAAGCATCATTAGCTTCCTCATAATCAACAGAGACAGATGGCTGTTTCTACCTTTTGTAAACTTTGGGAAAATTATAATTTGAGCATGCATGTGTCTGTGTATCCATGTGTGTGTAGGTGTCTTCTCGTGATGTGCTCATCCCTTTAGCTTCCTCTTGGACACAGTCTTATTCTAAATCCAGCAGTTTGAACAATTTCCTCTGCTGGGAAACAAAAGGTGTGTTTGTGTGTGTGTGTGTGTGTGCGTTTGTGTGTGTGTAAACTAATATGTCCACAGCTGGAGGCTCTAGTGAAGGCCGTTTTGACACTGATTAAGCCTCTTGAGGCCTTGAAAGATTCAGAAGCTTAAAGGTAGAGAAGGTAGAGGAAATAAGTAAGAGAATGACAGACAGACAGCAAGACCGACAGAAAGAGTAAGAGACAAATGGAAAAGAAAGCAAGAACTGGACAGAGAGAGACAGTTGCAGTAAGAGGAGATACTGTAGTAATATAGACAGAACTTCTTTTTTTTTTTAAACTTTTGTGTACTTGCATGTGTAGTGTGCCACAGTATGGATACATTACACATTTTTGTTTTTCAACATACTTCTTAGGCACCCTAAAAAATCATTTTAACAAAAGCTGTCAGTGGAAAAGCATGATCTCAGCTATGAAATGTTGCACACAATCTTTGTATTGTTAGAATCCACTGATGCTTTTGAATTGTTGTCAACTGAGAAATATGATGAAAAATCAACCAGCAGGGGATAACTGGGTCATGCTAACCACTTGACCAGCAGCAACTTTAGGTTTTCAGTGTCTGAATCTGCATCTGAGCCTGAGATGTAGTGTCACATTTGTTGCCTGGCGTCTTAAGATATCTTATTGCAACGTGAAGAGATTTTATAATCACAGATTCTTAAGAGTGCTGACAGCTCATATATTATGCTTAAATTGCATATTTTAATAGGTGCTAAGATTAAAGATGGAGGCTGAAGCCTTGCTACATAGGGTTTAGCAATACTTCATATGTTTTGCATACAATATTGCCAAAGCATAAATACAAATACTAAAAACAAAAACAACTGGACGAATGAGATTTGAGTAATGGTAATAAAACAAAACATTCAGTATGACATAAATGAACATTAGGAATATATGCACAAATCATTCATTAAGCCAGCGAATAATTTCTGTGGATGTGCGATTCGAATATGAATTTTGCATAATTACTTTCCCCCGTAGCACCTGCATTTGTTTCAAACTATTTTAAAATCTCTCTCTTTTTCTCTCAGCAAAGAGTGTAACTAACTAACAGCAAGTAAAATGAAAAGAGCATGGGTCACAAACTCCAGTTAAAAAGTCTGAGTTTGATTTTTACAAGTCTAAATGTCATCGCCAACAAGCATTGCCATATACTCTCAGTATAATGTGACTGTAGCCATACGAGAGATGCTTCAAGAATATTTATTCTGCAGCATTGTGTGCCTCGTGATTATACTAAAGTACAAAAGTGTTTGCGATTAGAATTTAGCAATTATCAAAGTGGGGTAGACTAACATTTCATTTGAATGCCGAACAGCACAGATTTTGCTGTTTAGCAGGCAAGAGTAAATTACCCTGGTTTTTTTTCTTCGAAATAACCAAATTATAGGTAATTTGGGTTATTGTGTATGGCTGTGGATTAGAGAAGACGGTGTATGTGTGTGACTGTGAGCTTGTGTGGCCAAAATGACCTTATTAGCAGTTTGGAGAGATGTGTGCACTAAGTCTTATAAGACCACCAACAGCGATCCCATCAGAACTTGGCAATCAATACACACACACACACAGACACACACACAGGACTCATGCAGAGTGCCGATTGCTCTCTTTCATCAGTCTACGTCATAAATATCAAAGGTGTCAGTCTCAGCTGGTTATGACAGAGCTGCACACACACATAGTCACTTTAAAAAAGAGAACGGCACCATGCCATACCCGTCCACTGCAGACATCAAGGCCTGTCTTTTTTTAATATTTTGTATAAAAATCATTTATTTGAACAAAACTGGCATGTTCCCAGTTCAAGCCATGGAATAAATACACAAAAAAGTAAGTCTTGCAACAAAGAGAGTGTCAGAGTGCCAGTAAGGTCAGGAACGTCTTTAAAGTGCTGGTGAAGTTTTATTTCTTGTGTTGATGTATTTGTTATTAAAATGTGAATTTATGGTGGGACAGAGGAAGGGGCTTGTGTCGTTTGCCTGTCGTTTGCAGTACAGCTTTGAATATGATTTGCTAGTACTTGCTACTTTCCGAAATAGCTTTCTCATTCTCATTTTAGAGAGCACCTTATTGGACTAAATGATTGAGTGCAGTGCGAGTCATCAATATTTTGATCCGTATTCCCCGAAGAAAGAGACTGGAAAAGTGCATTTGTCAATGTTTTGCAGTTCTCTAGCATAAATACTCTCAAAACAGACGGCCACAAAACTTTTTAATTTTGATTTCACAGATTCCTTAATCTGCTGTTTTTTTATTTTCATTATGGGAAGTAAACTAAATTTAACGAAGATAATTGAACTATCAACTCTAACGTAAAGCACCACAGAAGCAGTCGAGTCCCACTCAACTCATTTCTGTCCTATCTGCGCTGTTACCGCACATCTTAGTCTCATCTTTCTGCTACAATGCACATATTGTAAATAACCATATTTTTACAGCATCAGTGGTTTGTGTTGGACCACAAGACACACATTTATTTGTGTTCCAGCACTGATGAATTTATGTTGATGTTTGAAGGCATTTCCAAATGCACACTAGGAACATCGTGCCATTGTCTGGATTCATAATGTTGGGTTGGGTTTTTTTTCTTGGTAAGTGCCTGTCTGGGTGGAGGCGTGTACTCTCAAGGGAGTCCCTTTCGCTCTTAGGGTCTGCAGTATACATTCTACGCCCTGTAATCTCCATCTCCAATACCAGTGGCAGTGATAGAGGAATAATGTATACATGAAATGTTCCGGTGTATAAAAGTCTTGGAACAGATAGGCAGTATTTCAAAACCTAATGAGCTGCCTGCCTTTACGATTCAGGCTTCAAAGATATGCTTCCAAAAGAAACTCCTAAATGAAAATTAATTTAAAGTTCCATCATGCTTAGTGTATAGTATGGTGAATTTGTTGTTTTTATGAATGTCGTACCTGGTGGTTCTTTATTGTATTGCATCATCCATTTATTCATTAGTTGCTTTTATCCAAAGTGACTCATGTGTGCATTTAAGGTATGTATTTATGATTCAAGATGATCAGTATACTTGTTCTCTGGGAACTGACCCTATGACCTTGGTGTTGCTAGCATTATTCTCCACCAATCGAGCTACAGGAACAGTATCAATTTGTGCATATTGACATGCAATTGCACTTTCTCCTACTAATATTGACATGTGCTGTATTGAACGTTTTCAGTGAACCTTTTACAGAATACAAAGAAATGAAAATGTTGTTACACTATGACCCATACACTGTTTGAGCAAAAAATATACTTCTATAAAACCACACTACTTATTAAAAAGTCACACCAGGAATGTGACAAGGGGCAACAGGAAGGAAAAGAACAGTAAGAGAAAAAAGATGCTGAGGAACTGCAGTAATATCAGTTATTCAATCCACCACCACTCATGCTATTTTACTGTCCCCATAAACTGTACTGGATGTCCAACTGGTGTCTTTATACCTTTTCTCCACACCAAAACAGCTGTGAGTAATTGGCAGTGATTTTAAAGAAGCTCTCTCATTGGTGAAGGTGGCAGAGTGTGGCCAAGGCAATTAGAGAGCGATCACTTCCTTCATTGCCCTTTGGACACACTCCCAGCTCTCTCCCGCGCACAACAACAGGCTTACTTTCTCAATGCAATACCAGTGTACTTTTGGCTGTTATTCTAGATAGCATATGATTTCATCAAAAAAGATAGCAGTAAAAACTATATGCATTATGCAATACAATAATGAAACCGCGATAGGGAACTATAAGTCTTTAGTGTTGTCACATGACCTTTTTATGTTTAGGTTTAGCCACACTCTTAATTCAGCAAATGGCATTCGGTTATCATTCGGTTAAATGTAGTTTTTTTCCAGTGCTAAATTGACAGTGAACACTTTTTTTGTTGACATACAACAAAACACACACACCCAGACAGGCAGCGATGGGCACAATTGTTCTGATTTTAAGAATGACAGGAGGTAAAGGGCATCTGTGTCATGTAGTTCTATCTCAGTATCATGGGAGATGCATTTGAGACTTTGTGTTTGTAATGTGGAGGAAAACCATGATGGATTTGTGACAGAACTGTAGCACTATGGTGTGTATGTGAACTAATTTGACCAATACAATTCAGTCCCTGCAAAGAATAGGTTTAAATAAATGACAGCTCAAAAATAATATATATATATATTTTTTTTACTGGAGATGAAATTTTAATGTTGGACAGGGTTTCAAAAAGCGTCATAATGAAGTGTGAAAACAGGCTGTTTTTGTATCTATTGCAGATGTATATGACTTCCTTTTCTCAGTTGAACTGTGAGAAAACTTGGGCTAATATTGATTATGTTGAGGTTATTGGGTGGTTTAATGATTTTAATGACTTGCATTTAATGGATATTGCACATCTCATGACAAAATGCCATATGATAACTAGTCACAAGACACCGTTAAAGCATTTTCCATATTTAAATTTAGCATTTGTTTTGGTTTCAGTTTTGCTTAATAATCTCAAAACATTAATCTTTTTCTCTCACAAATGTATAATTTGCTTCAGAGGATATTTATTGACCAGCTACATTTGTTTGTATTACTTTAATGATGGATGGATGGATGTGCTTTTTTTATATAAATGGGTAATTAAATTGAGTTAAATTTAAATTTATTTTCAGGAAATATTGAAAATATAAAAGTTTCAGACCAAATAGTAACAGAATTTACAGAACCCTAAGCTAAATTATGAGAGAATATTTATTTTATTGTGAGCTATTTCTTTAAGTCGTCTATTTAAATGCCCTTTTCGCATGTGTAAAATGTATATCAGCACATACTTGTATATTTGATTTAAAGTCCAGTATAGTTTTTGACAGCTCAGTCTTTCAATCACACCCTCCTCAATCACCTTGAATCTCACATTGCCAAGCTGATGCTTAATTGACCATTGAATCGTTTTTATAAATTCTTCCCTCCAAACCTCCACTTCTCTTTTTCAAGCCCCTCAAATCTACACCTCTGTACTTTTATATCTGTGTGTATTCTCTTAGCATTTGTTCAGTGCTTCTGCTTCCTTTGTGTAGTTTTGGAAACTCCCAATAAATAGACACAACTAGTATGTGTGCGAGCATAAGGGATTTTCTGTAGTGTGGCGTCAGCGTTTCAACAGTTTCTGGCAGGTGACGTATCCTTCAGGTATTCCTCCTGGAGATATCGTTTGATGTTGTGATGTATGACATGTCTGAAAGTCTTTCCACCATGTCTTTTCACCAAGTTTGAAGGTAAAAGAACCATAGACAGCAAAACAAGTAACTATCGACAGAGAGGCGTCAGACGAGATAAACTGTGATCAATCACATCCACTAACTGTCCTTTCTGTACAGCCAAGGTTGGCTCGTAAAATGCAGGTTTCATAGCCGCAGACAGCGACAGTGGTCCTTTTTCCATTTCCTTCTTCATAAAACAGAAAATTTACAAGCGTGTTTATGCGTGTGGGCATTAGTTTTTTAATTTACACTCTCCGCTTCAAAGCGTCGTCAAAAGTCTGGCAAGGAATTTGGGTCAATATAAGGAAAGAGAAGTTTAAAGCTTTTAAGTATTGGACACACAGCTTATCTAAGAATACAGAGCAGAGAAATGTTTCATTAGAACAAATAAACATGTCAGATTTGTACGTCAACACATTCACGAAAATCATGTTTTATAGAAAATCCTAGAGTTGTCAAGACGCCGTGCATTTGTGTAAGATTATGTCTGTCAGTTCTTTTATCTTTAAGTCTACAGTGCTTCACTAAACTGAGTTTACAGAACAGACAGTTTGATCTCAGAAAAGGCATGATGGGGAATTCCAGCAAACTCCTTTAATATGGTATAAATTTCTCATTTTATAAGATATAAAACCTTTTTGTCATATTTCCTTTTATTTCAGTTCTCTCTTTTTCTCTTCCTCTCTCTCTCATGAGTGAGGAGGGTGTGAATTTAGATTTTCTTGTTAAGATCGGCTTGTTTGCGGCTCAGTGATTTCGCTGGTGGAGGAAATGAGAATGAGCTCGTCTGAAAGATGACAGGACAGACACGGGCATAAACACAGACACCTAAGAAGGAAAAACAAGATAGAAAAAGACTAGAAACAATTACGCACAGAGAGAGTTCCAGCAGGGAGCCGTCAGTAGACGGAAAGACGGGCAGGCGGACAGACAGGTGAATAGCACAGTTTAGGAGAGGACAGAAAAACGAGGGCCTGCTCTGACAGCGGCGAATAATTGTCTCGGAAGAAGAGAGCAAAATAGTGAGAGGAACAAAGAGACGTGGAATAGGATGGAAGAAGAAAGCGTTTCTGTAATTCACAGATGAGATCAGATGGAGGGAGACCCTTAGACCTTAAACACAGATACAGACACACACACAGACGCTTCCTCACTCAACCTGAAGAAGAGTTTTAAGCTCACAGCACTGAGACTGGACACACGCCAAGCTCATTACAAACAGAGAACCCCTCCCTCGCCAGCCCCGGTGATCTCTGTTTCTCTCCCTCTCTCTTTTCTCTCTTGTCTTTCCCTATCTGCTTTTAACAGGTTACACCCTCTCTCTGCAGGAGGAACCTTTGGCCTCCACAGCGATGAGTTTTGTAATGGATAAAGCCGGGCTTTCTCACACACGCGGGTGCACACACACATACTTGTGTCGTGCTGTAATACAGCTAGATGTCCCTGTGTCCCTAAAGCCCAAATGGAGGCAGAGTATAAGAACATAGATGTTTATCTGTATGGATAGATGAATAGATGAATATTACAGAATAACAGTTAAATCTGTCTTGTAACATTACTCGCTATGGGAACACTTATTGTTGAATAGATATCAAAGCTGAAATAATTAGTATTGATTAATTTAGCAAAAATCCATTTGTTTATACCATTGCAATTTGAACGCGCCTACATTATTAGCAGTTTAATTAGCAATTAAGCATTTATTTAAAAACTGCTATAAAAACATTAACCACATTTTATCTTATTGGAATTACGTTGCGTCTTCTGTCAACAAATTAATATGGTCTTATTTACGTCAAAGTTTTATACGGACATTTTATGCCAGTGTTCTAATACGTTTTGAAAGATTTTAATCCTGCAAAAATACGTTATAAAAGTTATAAAAAGAAGCTTTTAAAATACCCCTGAGTAAATAAACCGGTAGCATTGCGGAAGATTAAACTGGTAGAAATAAAAATCTGTTCATTCTGTTTAAAATTCCGTCAACATTCATGTCATTCCAAGCTCATATTATTATTTTTCATCTGTGGTACACAACAGGAAATAGATGAGGAATGAGAAGGATGGTGATTGTAACTGTCAAGCTCCAAAAATCACATAGCATTGTCATCAAAGTGTCATAAAAGTCCATATAACTTGTATGCTACATTCAAAATCTTTTATTTTGTCATGCTTCCAAAATGTAAAACATTTTAATACAAAGATTATTCAAATTGTAAACTATTGTATTGTATTGTAAAAAATTATATTATGCCAAAATTTCGCTTTGGATAAAAGCGTCTGCTAAATGAATAAATGTAAATGTAAAATTTGGCTTTTGTGGCTGTTTTGTGACCATCTATATTCTAGTGTAGTCGGTTGATAAAATTTATTCCTGAAAACAAAACAAAAATATTGAAACACTTCCCCTGCATTTCAGATCACTGATGGTAGTTTGTGTCCAATAGAATGCAAAGAATGTTTTGACTAGTGTGTTTGTGATACTGTATAACTGAAGCCTATTAACTTGTTACTAAAAGGAAATGAGCTCTTTGTTATGTCCTGATGTACATTTTGTTTTCATAAGGAAATATGTAAACAAAGAAAATAAAACTGCTTTACAATAAGGCTATTTTAACAGTGAGGTCGTGTGCTGAATATTTGCATGCTGTAAACACATACTTTTTTTTTAAACAGCATATTGTGCAGCACGCATTAAACAGCATGCTAACGTTCCATTCTGAACATATTGTAGCTTAATTCTCCTATAAACCAAAGATGTATTGACCTCTAACAATATATAAAGCTATACATCTTGTGTCTCTGCAGCTCTAACTACTGTTAATGATGCAATGAAGGAAAGGAAAAGGCTGTTTTTCTTATGTATATTCTCAAAGAGTGATAATCTCCAATCCCCCGCTGTGTTTTCGCACACGTGTACACGCACACATACTGTTATTTCTTGTTGTTGTGCGGCGAGAGAGCTTCGTTTCATCCGCTTTTCTTTTTGACAGCTATTTAAACATGTCTTGCCAAATGAAAAAATACACACCCAAACATACACACACAGCTATTAGCTAATGCTTTTTTTTGTCCCCTACCACGTAAACCTAACTCCAACAAAACACTTTTTTTACAGCATTTTTATGTTTTTATATTGTCATTCTAGGAAGCATTTTAGTTACTGGATGAACAAAATTGATCAGATACAACAGAATCTGCATACAACTGAAGCACAAAGAGTGCCAGATGTTTAAAATGACACACAATTAACCAAATGAAATGCTATTTGGTGTGACTGCGTGAATGTGTTTGTGTGTGTGTGTATGTCAGAGGCATCCCGCTTGATATTCATGCTTTTTAGCTGCTGTCACAGGTTTGTGATATATGCCTTTGGTTCACTGCTCTCAGGGTGAGATTTCGGCACATAAATATATTTGTATATTGTTATTTTCCTCTTTCCTGAGATGAATTATGTGTGATATGAATTCTAAGAATGAGGTGATGAAATGATTCAAGGATGAAAGTACAGCGAGAGAGAGAGGGGTATGATGGTATGAGATGAACATTTGCGTTTCTTTACTCTTCACAATTAGCATGATTAGAGTTTTTAAAACCAGAAAGCAAAAATTTCAAGGTTTGACTCGCAAACTGAAATTCATCAGCAGTGATACAGAAGCACAGAATTGATAAGTAAAAGTCTTTTAAGGGTTGTTACATCAACAACACATACACGTACACTCGCAGGTACACTGACAGACACGCAGGTACAAAGATTCACATTTGCAGGTACACAGCCACGCTCACAATTAAAGGTGAGCGCAGAAGCGATTTGATTCAGAGTTAGTGGGTGTAAACAATTGATTTTTGTCTTTGAATGTGTATGCGAAAAATGAGAGATGTTATAATTCACTGTATGTAATGCAACGGTCTTATCGGCCTCACCGCAGGTCAGCTCGAGGCAATCGGCCGCCTCTAATTTATGCTTCAGTCATACCGCAGATCCATCAGTATACAATCGGTGCAAACCCAGCCGACCGGCAAAAGTCGAAATTCCTTAGATAAATTAAACCTGTGATCATGGAGTCCTAGAAAATCAAAGACTTCAGTAACGCTGACCAAGAGTCTGCTGCGAAATGAGACTCGTTCTCACATGTTTGCGCATACACAGATATAAGTGTGTGAGATGAGAATCTAATTGGCTCTGTTAAATTAATTACAAATTTGAGTGCTGTAAGAGAACATCAGTCTGCATTCGCCACTGTGACATACTTAAAACTTTAACATGTTGTCGATTTCCCATTCACAGCGTGAGAAGATAACAAGGGGAAAACAAATAAACATTATCAAGCTTTATATGCCTTCGAACCCACCTGAACTTGATGGTTTCAGGAAGCTTAGAAATTGTAACGCAGTGGTAAGATAATTTGATTGAGTCATTATGGAGATAAAACTACGGGAGCATTTCAAAAAGCACCCCGGGGACGAAGCTTAATATTTGTTAGACGCTAAAACGGTACTTCACGTACACCTGTATTCTCGAACTTGCTGTATCTTCAGCCCGGGTCATTTTTCCGCTCGGTTTGGAGTTTGTTAATTAGGTGTAATCCTGGGGCAGGTTTACCTCAACAAGCTCCCGCAAGAGCTCTAAACGAGACCTTAATGAGAACCCTTGATTAAAGTTCCCTCATTAGCATATGAAGAGCTGTTCAAAGGCACTGTGCGTCTTTTAATGCTACGAAATACCTCCAGCTTTACGGAACCACATCTCGCTGAGCCCTGCGTAGATCAGAAGAGCGTTTCAGATCATATCTACACGCACACACACATTTGAAGAAAAGAAAGAAAACGGGGTGTTTCCAAATGACTCGGAGCGGTTCCACTACATTATCCTATACTAATATCTAATACATATTTCATTTGTTAAATTATCATAAAATTAGTTAAATATTCCTAATGAGTGTCGATTCTTTGCAGATGGTTGTTTAATGAGTGTGTACGATTTCCCTAGATTTCTCCATCCCCTTAGGCTCTGAAAGATCAAGACTTTAATGTTTATATCACAGAACAAAGAACTCTTTCGAACAGGCTGTGGAACTCATTCTTCATGGCAAAATAGGAGAACCCAAAAATTACTGGCATGTGTGAGACTTCTGTATCTTAACAATGCGTGGATATGAATGAATAACTTTTGGTTTGCCTGAAGGAAGAGGTCATAATAATATAATTCCTGTTCATTCAGACTGTGAAAGATCAGTGGAACGTACTTGCTTTCTTGGTGATTTCTTTGGGGAAAGACTTTGACTAAACGGCAGACCTCAATTTGTGTTGTGCTGGGTTTGTACATGTGACATTTTGAGAAGTATGCATGTTAGCTTGTGAGCTAAAGGGCAAACATTTGCTCATTAGGTTCCGTTTACATGGGAAATGTGTCATGGAGGTATTGTGGCTCTTAGCGGTATGGTGTTTCCGAATTTATTAACTAAACTTATTATCTTAAAGAGATGGTTCACTGATGTTGGTCAGAACCTTAATTTTTTGTGTGTGGAGCACAAGCTTTGAATTTTCCATACAATGAAAGTGAATGGTGACTACTGCTGTCCCCAGTCCCCATCCACTTTCATTGTGTTTGAAAGCAGTTTGGATATCATTAGATTTTTGGGTGAACTGTCTATTAAGAGGTAAAGTATTACATTTTAATAGTGCTTGTTGTTGACTTTAGATTAAAACTGCTTTAGGAGAACATTGATTAAAATTGTATATAAAAAAACACACACATCACAATCAGTTATTAGAAAGTATTTCATTTATGATCAAAGCTTCATCTGTCTGCAACAGTTCTAACCATATTCTAAGAATCTATCTTTTCTCTTTTGAATTTTTGTAAAATTGGCATCATAATGAGTCTTTTATTGATCCGGCCAACAGACATCTCACACGCCTAGATCAGAGCTTCTCGCGCTACCCTCAGAGACATATAAAAAGATTCATTTTCACCAGCGTTTGATCTCCCAGATCCACTCAGAAACTGAACGACACGAGCAGACCAACACACTCGCGCTCTCTTTCTCTCACACACACGCACACACTTATTTTCTTTTCCCGTCTCTTGCAGGCGCGCACACACACGCGTGCAACTTTCATTCTCTCCTCCAGGGCTGTGAAGTTCCATCAGTGCTACTTCCTCTCTGATTCTCTCTGTTTCCTCCTCCATAGTGTCTGATATTGCTCATGTCCAGCGGCACACCGCAGGTTGAAATTGTTGTCAAAAGTCACACTAGAAAGAGTAGAAGAGAGATATGGGGGAGAAAGAAGATCAAAGTCTGCTCTTTATTTCACTGCCTTTGGACTGGGATTTGTAGCTTATCACATCTGCAATGTGTATGTATGATTGGAGGATTTAGTTAAAAGTTTCTAAATATCCTAAATAATCATTGAAACTTGAGTGAGGTGTCAAACAAACAATTGAGAGACAAAGTAGAAGAGAGAGATCAGAATACACATTATTTTAAATCTGCAACCTTTTTACAAGCCTCAACCATTACGCTACAACACTCACCCTGTCCTGTATCTAAAACAATCATAAAATAATGTTTTATATAGTTATTGCAATAACACAGAAAAAACAGCCTGCAATGTAATGCAATTAGATCAACAATCAAATCTAAAATTTGATAAATGTTTTTTTACACTTTGATTTGTGTTGATAATATTTGGATTCCCTTCTCGTATATACCCACTTAATTCAGTCTAAGGCATTTTTAAAGGCAAGAGCTAAGCCCTGAAACATCTTCTATCAGCCCTTTCTCAAACCAATTAACCAACCGCAAGAAATATGGTTTAATAAAATCTTTTCTGAACTGTTTGCTATTGATAAAAATTTTGGAACAGACAACTGCTGCAAAATTAAGCCTCTTAAACACAGAGAGAAAGTTTAAAGGGGATTGATACTGTAAATCAAATCTTTCCTCCGTCTTACGCAAACATAAACCCGCTGATATGATGAACAGCATCAATAATTATCTGATGTCAAAACAAACTAATGTTGTATGCATTGTGTCATACACATATTTTCAACAATATGAAATGTCCCGTTTGTACAACATACAGTAATGAATATTAATCATTTTATTTTCAGTTTTAAAAATTGTAATATATTATCGGTCATATATCAAATTTATTTTCTACAATATAAAATAATGCGTTAAAGTGATCTTTCCACAAATATAACTGTACATTCAGATTAACGTGTGATGCAATAAGAGACCTTTAAGTGCACTTACCATATTTCATATAACATTGTAAATGTTGACATTAAATATTGAATTATGATAAATCATGACTTTGCTCATGGATCTGTGGTAGTTTTTCTCACTGAACATATTTTCCTAAATGTCATGACTCATGTGTACAAAGAGTTCAGATGAGGCAGAAGTACTTGTAAATCTCCTGAGAGGTGTGTGTGTGCTTGCATGTCATGTCACATAAGTTTCAAGCTCCACATTTGGTCATTTAAATATGTATAATTATATGTGACTCAAGTGTCTTTGTTGGTACTGCATGTTTTCTGGTGTATGTGTGCTATGTGTGCGTACTTGTAATTATGTATGATGTGACTCATCTGCCCCCTAAAAGCTTTTACACATCAATAATTTCTCTAAGGGACATAAAATACACATTCAGTCATTCATATTGACATTTACACACACACACGATTATGCATATACACTACAATTCCACCTCTCTACAATACACCCTGTCTCTTTTCACAAGCATATTAAATCCCGACCGGGCAATAGCCCTGCAGAACGTGGCATGGGGTCACAGTAAACATTACCACAACATCAGCTGAAAAATAAGGATTTACAGTGAAATATTATGAGCTTTTTTGACACATCTTGATGCACATGTAATGTGTTCCTTGTAAAATAAATGATGCGCACACATACATACAAGAAGCTCTATTATTCACTTGTTATCGTTCGCACATTCTCAGTTCTGGAAAATAAAGGGACAAAGTTGGAGAGGAAAATGAAAAGGAATTTTTTCAAGACATTCGCTCGTATGGCTGTTGTAATATTTCAAGCGTCCTCGAGCAGTTACGTGTCAATCTCCAAACGCAGAATGAAAGAGAAAGTGAAGGAAGGAGAGAGAGCAGTGGAAGGTGTTTTGGGAATTTAGACGAGAACATAACAGCACGCTGCTCCATCTGTTATTCATGTTACTGTCTAATGTTGTCTGTCTTAGACTGCTATTACACATGCCCTGAACTAACGTTGCATCTTGCCAGCAGTCAGATTATATAACGCTGAACGTCCACGGTGGAGAAGTGAAGAAGAGTTGGCTGGACTAGGACTCTGAGATGTGGCCATCTGTGGGTGGCAGGTTTTGCAGGATTTAATGTGGCTGGCTGGGCTAAAACCTACAAACACCTGCAGCTTACAAGATACTTACTGGTTTCAGCCGCTAGGCAGCAGTGGGCTGCAAATCTTAGTGGTCACCCTATGAACTGTGAGACTGTCCCACGCCTACAAGTACTGACTCTATACTCAACTGAAATGTATTGATGGTGATTTTTTTTTAAATTGATGGTTAGAATTACATTTTGCTTATTTGAATTGAAATAAATGGGGACAGGCCATACATTTCTGTTTACAGTCACAAGTAGCCAGCCGACAGATGTACATTTACATTACATTTATGCATTTGGCGGATGCTTTTATCTGACTTACAGTGCATTCATGCTACAAATTTTATCAGTATGTATATTCCCTGAGAATCAAACCCATAAATGTTGCATTGTCAGCACAACAACTGAGCTACAAGAATACTGTGTAAATAATAAACATGTAAACATGAGTCTACTGTTGTAGATCTAATTGCTTACCAAGCCTGTGTTATATGATATTTTTCATATTTTGAGTTTGTTGTCATAACTTTTGTCCAGTAAACCCAGTAATTTTGCACAATGTATGTTTATAGTATCCACCTGTCTATTACAGTAAAGTCACATTAAAGGAATGTTCCAGGTTCAGTACAAGTTAGGCTTAATTGGAAGCGAGTGTTCAAAATGTCCATTAGCACAGAAAATATTTTACAGTTCTTAAAGCACAAAAAAATACGCTTAGGCTATGTTTACACCACAACTCTAATGATCAATTTGGGTTTATTGCTCAGATTCGATTTTCTTGATTGGCAGTTTTTTTGTTTGGCATTTTTATCCACCTGTTTTTTTATATCAGATTCCAGTATGAACTGGTTACAGTACTGAATCTCATTTCCAAAAGATGCACCAGCTCAGAATTGTATTAATTGTGGCTGGCAAACTTCCACCACCTTAAAACTAGTCGGACTAACTAGCAGTTAGTTAGGGCTAATCAGTCTTGTTTTTTAAATTAAATTGGACAGATACCTTTTTATGTAACTTATGTAAAAATGTTATGACAAGTCTTGAAGAAATTAAGACTAAGCACTTATAATCAGATATAAATCAGAATAAAAAAGATCAGATTTGATGTGCTTTGTGCTGTTCACACCGTTATGAAATAATGTGGTTTGTGCTGTTTACAATGAACTTCAAACTGCAGACACCTGCACCATTTACTTCCATTTTAGGAGTGGAAATAATTTTCTGTGCTAATGGACATTATGCAACACTTGCTTTCAATTAAGTTTAACTTGTACTGAAAGTGGAACATTGCTTTATTAAAAAATAAAAAACCAAGGACTTCCTGTCTCCACCAATCCTGTCCATGAGAGAGACCGATCTCAGACATCACATCATGTCACCTCTGCACAATGCATAAGCACTCTAATGGAACAGATGGCAGTGTTTTATAATTAATTTCTTTGTTGTGATTCACAACTATCCTTACTTGCTTTCAAGTTCTGGAGCATCTTGACCATGACCTCTCTTTAAGGCCAACGATAAAATAGCTTTAAACTAAAAAGCAGAAAAACTAGTAGGCTGACTCGTAATGGAAGATACAGACAGAAGCATATCAAATCCAAACAACGAGTGAACTTATTTTGTAGATCATTTCTTTCATGCAGTCTAATGTGGTATGACTGGAGTCTTTGGTGTATCTGCTCTAAAAATCAAATCAGCTCGCTCTTAAAGACCATATTGCCCGACACAACACAGATGGGTTCGTCTTTTCAACACTGTTGTTGTAATCATCATTAGTTTTTTCTTTATCAGCCTCTCAGGCCCTGTAAACTCAAAAGACTCTCTGCTGTCCGTCCTGCACCCTGATATCTAGAAAGCAGAAGAGAGGGGGAGCAAAATACTGACAGCTGTGAGTCCTATCTCTTTCCCTCCATGCACTGCCTTAAACTGATCTGGTCTCTAGGCCCTCAATCTATCGATTTTCTTTTTTCTTTTTTCCTTTTATCAGGGCAGGTAAGGAGAAGTTTTACCAGGAAACATTACATGGCCAGGAGCTGTTCCAAAGAACTTATCCTGAAACGCTTCATGTCTTTTTCTCTTACTGTTGTTTGCAGTGTAGGAGTTAAAATAACCAAACATTTTTTATGGGCCAACAGTAAGAATGGTCTGACGGTCTTACTGGACCTGTGGTTTTGCTTCTTTTTCCAGCAATTTGCAAAATAAATCTCTGGCTTTATGTGATTTAAGGCAGTGTAGTTTTGACAAAATTCTGAAAAAGATATGTGACATTCTTGTACACATGAGTTACAGAAAGATGTTGTATCTGATTTTATATTGTAGTTTATACTGTAGTTTATACCGAAATAGGTTAGTGGATATAGAGTTGAGTTACCCATGATGTTTTAGTGATTCAGTATCAGAGAGGTAAATCGCTCTCTCTCTCGCTCTCTCTCTCTCTCTCTCTGTTTGAATCCATTGCACATCTCATAGTCTCTCCTTTTGATTTATGTCTATTAAGGTACTCGTACAGAAAGCAACTTATTTATTGATTTGTTTTTCCAAAGAGCCAAAGTCAATCTGATAGTATTGATTTCTGCTGGGCCTTGAAAAAACATTACATGGCACAAACTGATTCACTTTTTCCATGTATCTGAAGGATAGTATTCTATTCTGTCCCAAATGACACACTTATGAATGTCTCTAATATAGCTCTTTATAGTGTGTGTGTGTAAAAGAGAGAGAGAGAGTGAATGAGACTAAGTGGGTCAGAGAGTTTGTTCATTAACAGATGGTGTTTGCTTTCCAGTGGCAATAAACAAATGCACTCAGCAGAGCCGTAAAGACCTGTGAATATTTGCCCGTGTGTGTTTGTATTGGTAATATGCATGAATGATATAAATTAATAGACAGCTCTCTGATTAAGATTTTGAATGGTGAAAGCTGCCTAGGTAATTGGCGCAGAGTAAAGGAAAGTGAGAGACTGAGTAAACATTGAAACACAGTGAGAAGGATTTTCTAAACCCCATTAAATACAATCCACATCTTGTGTTCAGTGGTCTTCATTATTCATTAATAGTTAATTTGCCAGCGTAATTGTAACGGATTGTATGGACTCAGACTGATAGAGCCTATTACCCTCAAGATGTATGACATTGTTTTTATATTTAAATTTAGCAGAAGATTTATTTTAAGAGGTACCATCGAGTAGCTCCTGTTTCTAAGCCTGTTTGTTATAATATTAAGTTTTGGAAATTTTTGGGACATTTTATTCATAATTTTGGGACAAAATGACTGTTCAGAGCATCTAAATAATAAATGGATGCATCTTTAGCTTATCTGGCGACCTGACCTGTAACCATTAGAGAAACATGAGGATCAAAGCGATCACATTGTCGGGGTAATTTGTGTCAGGCTACTGCTATTTAGAATGTCTTTCATTTCACACACTTTAAGGGGAACATTCGATTGTGACTTTTTTTGTTAAGCATTCGATGCAGTTCCTATCTGAGGTTTCATAAGAGCACAATGATCCACAATGATCAATGACCTCTAACCTAAGTCCTTCGGATTATTTGACTAGCGTCCTTTCTAAAACCCCATTCTCTCTTTTCTCTCTCTCTTATTTCACAGAGAAACCTAAACAAAGTGTCATCTATTTTTGGATATGTAAATTATTTGGTACAAAGGGCCTCCAATGTGATCTTGCCAAGTCTAGTGATCAATTATTTTTTTTAAGTGCTCATTGCATCAACTTCATACATGTAAACAAACTCTTTTTCCTGGCACACTTTTAAAAACCTGTTGCATTAAACCTATAGCCAGGTCTTGTTGATTGTGTATGCATCAGGGTTGTCAGTAAATGGATTGTGGGCGGTCTGTTGGTGAGCTTCTTGTGAGTCTACAAGTTGTAATCTTCAAAAGTCTCAGCCCCTTCATTACAAAAGCAAGACAAACTAGTCTTCTCCTTTCCCTTTGTGGCATTGTGTTATTTAAAATTTGTGAAGTTGTGAAATGCTCTTCAAACAAGTTGAACCTCTTACTGTTCCGACTGGCACCCTATTATCAGTTGTGCGACAACAAACACTTTTGTGATCGGAGTAGTCCTTGCTGATCTTGTTGGAGACTCTGACCATGCATTTATCAACAAAAAGTCAGATTCTGTGCTTTAATTTTTGATACTTTGGGACTGTCTTGAAATTGTTTTTGGAATCTGTGGATTTGTTCTGGCTGTGAATGTTGCACAGATAATGAGGAATGCACAGATAATGAAGAAAAAAACATTGCACAGATAATGAGACGTAATGAGCAAAAGAACATTGTCTTTATTATATAATTAATCTATTATGGATTATTCAGTTTAAGGACAGTCAGGAATTTAATCGCTCTCCTCTTCTTTCCTTTGTTCGTTTTTTTTAATAAATCCAGTTGGTGTGAATATGGCTGCTTCATTATGTCAGTTTCTGGTCTCTCTCTTTTTTAGTTTGCTATAGAAAAGCCCATCCACTAGGTCCAATGTAAGTGTTCTTATGTGTGTGAGTGAGTGTTTTCTTCTACACACAGTGGCAACCGCAGTGATAAAAGCTCTGCAGCACTCTCTTTCACATGTCTGCATAAGTGTGTGTGTGTGTGTGTGTGTGTGTGTGCAAGAGGAGGCCATTTCATTGTCTGTCAGATCTCATGCTGGAGTGTCAGAGCTAACAAGCTCCTGCATGGACTGAGAACACTACAAATGGGACACTGCCTGAAGGCTGCAAGTTTCTGCACACGCGTGTTTGTTTGAATGTGCATCAACATATGACAGTTTGAAGGCTGTGACGTGAAGGTGTCTGTGTTTGGCAACAGTGTATCGCACAATGCAAAGAGGAATGCGTGTCTGTTTTTTTTAGTATCTGACAGAAGCATGACGCACAGAAATAAAAGGTATATACATTTGTTCATCAAAGTCTTGTCATTGCTGCCAAGCAGAATACTGCAATCATAGGAAAATCTTGGCAGAGTTTGCCCTAAAGTAAAAATGTCACATAGGAAGAGGTTATTGATTTATTTCCTTGAAACTGTCAGAAAAACTGACAAAGCATTGACACAGCAATAAGTGATTAGTGAAATGCCAATTACCCAATACATGCAAAACACTCTCGTCAGTCACCTTCACACTGAGAATGTACCAGACTTTCCAGCAGAAAAGACAACAAATGGTTTATATAGACAACAAGGGAAAGAAATCCTACTAAAATGATAAAAACTACATGCAATTAATGCAAATTGACACACAGCTGTAGCTGCTCTTGCATTTAAAATTAGGTCTGAGTATTGTTTAAGACAGATGCTTGTCTGTGTTGACAGGTGCACAGCTATATGCCAAGATAAAGTGGCAAGCGATCAAAAAAGTGCTTTCAGGTAAAATATGATATTTTGTCCTAGATAGCTGCAATAGGCAACATTTTGTTGATCTCTTGGTTTTTCTTTCTGTGGTGTCGCAGTGAGTAGCCCCGCCCACTGTGAAATCTCATTGGTTTCTTCTCATACTCTTGAAAACTGTATATTCAACATAAAATATTTTCTGAATTGGCTGTAATTGTGATCGGTAACTGTTTTGAATTGCTTGTCGCTGGACACTTGTGTCATCATGTAATCAATAAATGCTAAATACTTTAAATAATTAAATATAATTATCACTACAACATCTAAACTACAATACAATTCTAGACCTATGGGCTTAAAATGAAATGGTATGAAAACATAAAATATTATATAAAAGAAATTATGCAGAGGAATTCTTTACAGGAGAATTTTAGTAAATGATGGCATCTACATGGAATTGAACCAGGTCACCTGTGGTAATAGTATAAATAGAGCAATAATAGAATGAATTATTAAAAATATAATTAAAGATAAAAATATCACCATCTGGTGGTGAAACAAAAAACCCCAGACAAAACATTTACTGGCATTACTGGCATACTGGCATTTTGTCCCAAACCTTGGTTAATCTCTGTCCATGACACACACACACTAACTTTGTAAATTCCCCACAAAGAGTTAATTCATTTTGGATGTGCCTGAAATGAAATCAAGCTCAATACAGTACAGTACAATACAATACAGTTCAATAAATCATTTTAGCCAAAGATAGGGTGAGAATTCAGTCGAGAGTGCTGAAATAAAGGTGGTTAAGTAAATCCTCAGGGTTTTCTGAGGTGGACACAGCCAGGCCAATTTCTAGATCACCTTAACTGTGGAAAAGAGAGGAAGACCAGATATTTCTGACCTTCCTTATGACAGGTGCAGTGCTCCCGTATGCCTGTGTATAAAATGATCTAGTTTATGCAGAGCTTCAGTAGTACATGTGCATATTTTAACTAACCTTCATAAAAAAGCTTTTCTTACCCCCTCCTGCTTCAAACACCCGCCACCTCCTTCCCAAAGGAAATGTCTCCCTCGCTCTTCTCTAATGTCTGTTCTCTCTCTAATCATGCCATCGACAGGTTGTTTTAAATTAATCATGAATGCAAATCTTCCTCATGCTTTTTCAAGTCTCTCTTCTATTTGCAGTGCACAACAGAAATTTTAAAGGGACTTTTAAATTACAGCATCCAGGTGCTTTTACTTATGTGGTCTACTGTTCAATACTAAACCTTTTATTTTAAACAGTAGTGCATAAATAACAAATTAAGTTAAAAACGTTCACACAAAAAGATGTTCTCATATTCCCACCATTAGGCTTTTAATATATATATATATATATATATATATATATATAATAATATATATAGTTTTTTAACTATAATGTTCATAATAATGACAGTAAATAGAAATAAAATACAAATGTTTTTTATTGTTTTAACCATTTCTTAAATTATTAATATTTATTAGTGGTTGGCTTTTTTTGTTGTTTTTTTCTGTCTCTCATTCATGTTTTGGAGACGAGTTTATCAATTTCCTTGATGTTAATATCAAAAGATGCAGTCTCGACTCATCCAGATGTCTGTGCTCGCGGATACCCTCGGGGCCGCTGCTCTACCCTGCGCGCGCCCTGTCGCGCACCTGTCACACGCTCTGCTCCCGCGCACAGTCTGAGCAGGAGCGCGTGAGTGAGCGCGTGTCACTCAGCAGCTCCACCCCTCCGGTAACTACTCTCCGCTCAGAACCGACCGAACCCTCAGATCAGGCACGATTGCACAGGTATTCCCAACGTCACTAATGTGACTGAAAGTTATTTGATGTCGGTACTTTGCAGGAACTTAATTGGACTTGAAAGAGTGTTAATAAAAGAGAAAAATGATTAAGATGAAGAATGTCTGCGTTTTGGGTTTGGACCGGAGCCGTACTTACCGGACGGTATTTTTGCTGTGCGCTCTCCTACCGCTTCCCGCGAGCGCGGATATCACTTGCTCCTCTTGCTTCGCGCCAGTTAAAATCCGCGGGAATGAAGCTCTCACGCAAGTTAAGCCAACTGACGTTCCCAACCGTAAGTTTGAAAGTGTAACGGTCGGCGGTGCCGTTAAAAATGGGATATTGGGTCTGGATAGACCTCAACTTTTCCCCAAAACGCACAGAGGCTCTCCGTCATTACAGGACCCGGAGAAAGCGCGCTTGTCCAAACAGGACCAGGCGAGTACAAGCGAAGAAAAGGACGGAAAAGTTTATTCAACAGCATCTTTAGAGGGATCCGATATGAATAGAAGGGTAAAGCGCGGTCTGTTTTCAATAGAGTACCAGAAAAGTGTCAACAGCGCGGCCGCTCCCCGCTCCGAGTTCAGGCGGACCGGAGGATCTGACGGTACCAACAGGGGTCCGAGGCAGAATGAGCCACATCTGGTCACATCAACCTTTGCGCTCTCCGGGGATGCCGCCCATAACCAGGCCATGGTGCTGTGGTCCGGACACAACAGCAGCGTGAGTGAAAACTTTAAGCAATGTGCTAAACTTTGTTATAAGACCTATAAAGAGTTTGGGCATTTATTATGTACATTTCTAAGGTAGAATAACATTTTTAGACCATCATATGACGTGTTTTTGGTACTCTCATTTGGTTTTAATATT
Organism: Beaufortia kweichowensis; assembly: GCA_019155185.1. NCBI lineage: Eukaryota > Metazoa > Chordata > Actinopteri > Cypriniformes > Gastromyzontidae > Beaufortia > Beaufortia kweichowensis. Next base: position 12,530,315 of record CM032805.1, read on the forward strand.
CTGGTTTATAGAGATGAGCATGATGCGCGGCACCTGTGCGCGCTCTTGCATGTGTCCCGTTTCTTTTCATGTTGTTTATTGCAAACAAATTTAGTGTGCAGTGTTCTGAAGCGATTCGTGTGGAAAAATTCGCTTGCGCAAGCTTTTGACGGTCTATGAATATATAGCAAGTTTCATGACGCAAGAGCACAATCCATAAATGAAAGCGAAAAGTCAATCCGTCTCCCCAATAATATAAAACATTTAGTTTTTTTTTTCTCTTTTAAGTCTTATATTGATATTTAGGAGGCAACCTGTTTACATCTAACCCAGACTTTTAAATTGTTTGATGCATTCACAAGATATTTGACTGTCATATATGTCAGTATATATACAGCATATGCCACTTTTATGAACATATTTTTTCTAAAGTTATTATGAATATATTTTCTTTTTAATATAGAAGAGCATTTATTGTACTGTTCTCACTGTTCATTTTTAGTTGTCACCATTAGCTACTGTGCCATATTTGAAGTATTTTGCAGCATGATTTATTTATTTAGCACCATTAGGTTTGTACAATACTTATTATATTTGAGGCCCCCATAAGTCAAACCATAAGTCATTTGTTTGTCTTATTTTACCCAATTTGTTTGATAAATAGTAAATGAGGGCACCTGTTCTGGCATGCAGTTGTTTCAGAGATATCTGACATTAGGAAATGCAGTGCAGTTGCAAACATCTGTTAATATACTTTGTCAGTAATCTGCCTGGGGCAATTTTCTTTATTAGTAATCAGTTTTCTTTATTATTGAACAATAGTTGATTTTGTTTCTATTACCGCACTGCCTGAGGTGTTCTTCCTGCTTGTATTTGCTCATCTTGTATATGCTTTTATGTGTTTTCATACAAATTTCATACAAACTAATGAAGCCTGTTCCTTCACAATTTTTGTGCTTCATCTGAAATATAAATGACTAACTCTGTCAGCAGAGTTTTGGACTGACAGTGTAATACCTGCAGGATTTATGGGTGTGTGCGCACACACGTGCACGTGTTCCTGCAGTGCTGCAGTGCTTTTACCAGGCATGGTGATCTTTTACCGGCACATGATGATGTTTGACATCATAGATGATAAATCCACAAACATCTCTCTCTCTCTCTCTCTCTCTCTAATCTCTCTCTCTCTCTCTCTCTCTCTCTCTCTCTCTCTCTCTCTCTCTCTCTCTCTCTCTCTCTCTCTCTCCATCTCTTCCTGAGATACACAAACACTCACTATTGCAAATGTACACCTGCATTTAATGTACTTTCACAATCAGGGAACACATTATAATTCTCTACATAATGAACCACAAAACTGTTTAAAGAAAGGCATCTGGATCCTTTTTTTTGAAAAATATCATACACAATTATGTTAACAAAATGACAAATGAGTCACATGTGGTATTTTCCAAAGATCAGTTGAGGAAATTATGTTAGCACTAGAAAAGATGACACTGGTAGCCTCTCAGCGACAAGCGACAAATGAAGTCCTCTGTCATCCCCGTTTTCATCAGATGTGAAGCCTTTCTTATTACCACATAAGTGATAAAGCTAATCACTGTTCTTTCTCTTGGAGAGCACACCTCTGTTGTACCTCATTCAATCATGTCCCAGCACACACATTAGTACTCCTATCATTACAGGGACTATCCATTGACATGGTGTTTTTTTATACAGAGCTTATAGTATTTTCAATTCCCTAACTCTGCCTCTAAACTTAACCTTAAAAATCCCATTAAAACATTATTTAGTATGTTTATTAAGCCATTTGAACTGTAAAAGTGTGGTCGAGTCTCTTCACATTGTAGCAAATGGAAGGGTTTATTTTACATTGTGAGGCCATTTTTGGCTCTCAATGTAGGTCAAACAACCAAACACACGCACACAGTTCCATTTACTGCACACATATGCAATAGCAATTACTGTATACAAATCTTTGTGTTACAGCACAACCTGGCCTACATACTATTGGTTGCTCCAGAAGGAGAGAACAGATGGACAGATACCTGTAGAGCAGGCAAATATACTGATACACACACATACACAATCAAGGGTGTCATAGAGATTGTGTTACAGAAGGGCAGGTGTGTGTGATGACATCACGGAAAAAAGACACTGTCAGTTTTTATGATGGTATTTGCTTCTCACCTGTGTTTGGCTCATGAGTCATTCTATGTTTGCATGTTTATAGCATTTGCTATACTGTGATGCAAGTGGCTTTGGTGAGTAGATTGATCCGAAGGGTTCAGCAGTTTTACTCAAGCTTTTCTGAAGTGGCCCGAGGTTGTGTGTGCGTGCAAGTCGGTGTGTGTGTGTTCGCTGAAAGCGTACTCTCTTAGGGCTAATGTCACTGAAAGCTGAAAGCTTTCACTTTTGATTCACGGCAATGGAGAGGCTGTTTGGCCGCTTTCTCAATTGTAAAAACAATCAATGAAAATCCATAAAGATGATGGAAATGCAAGAGAATCATTTTGCGGCCCCTGCTACGCCTGCCCTTGGGTCCTGATCCATAGTTTACCCTCCAAAGTCCACGTTGACATTTTCTCTGAGAGGAACCCCTGCAGAGCAAAAAATCATTGTGAAAGTGGGGATTGTGTATTTTGTTGTCTAGACTAAACAGATCTTATGCAAATGCGGCTAAGGAAGCACATCTCCAGAGGAAATCACTCCACGGGTGTTTGATTGTGATCGAGCAGTGATTTTAGTGTTCGGAAAAACTCTTCAACCTGCTGAGAGAGAAACGCAGATTATGGTTGTACAATCACAGGGAGTGCAAAATAAACCAGGGCTTATTATGTTTGGCTGTCTGAATTTGGCTGACTGCTCTGTTGACACCCTACAGGAAGATGGCAGTCCACATACAGTTATGCAGTGTGCATTGTGTGTTCCTGTAAAAGTTTAAAGGAGTGCGTGTGTATTTGTTTGTGGCCTACACATGGCCCGTAGAGAGCTACTGGTATGTCCTTGAGATTGGCTGTCCATCCAAATGTCTACACATTGTCCAACAGTTTCACTCTGGAATGACATTCCAAAATTTGTGTTTACAGTCCTGTGCGAGTGTGGTTGCAGTAAACAGTCACTCAACACCGACTCAAAGACACATAAAGCCTAGTTAGTTTTAAAGGATCTTTTGATTTAAGGCAGTTTCAAAGAGCACACTTGTTTTATTTTTGTTGTAAATCACTGCTGGTTCTTAAAAGAATGTGAGTCAATGTTTTTCTTGTTTTATTTTAGTTCGGCCTATTTTGTATCAATATTTTGTATCTTAAAAGAGGTTTCAACAGATTACTCTTACATGCTTTAATAAATTATCTATACAGTATATACAAATTAGCCATAATTTATTACCTAATTTGCAGATTGGATTACATAAGTTCTTACAGTACATTTAATTTACATTTACACATTTGACAGACGCTTTTATCCAAAGCAACCTACAGTGCATTCAATCTATACATTTTATCAGCAATGCCACATGTGGTAATTGAAACAATGACCTTTGCGCTGCTAATGCATTGCTCTGCTAATGCATTGCTCTACCAATTTTGCTATAGGGACACATATTCCAGGACAATTATTAAAAAAATAAATGAATCATTTAATCTAAGCCTTATTTAGAATATAAAGCATATACAGAACAAATATGATAAAACTTCAAATAATCTCAGTAGTAAAGCACAACCAGGATTTTAATACAGTAAAAGCAAGATAATACAGACAGACTTCGTCATTTCCAAAGAGGATTATACGTTTCTGAAACAACCTAGCGTTCTTTCAAAATTACAGGATTACATAAACAAATGCTGTATATGTTCATTTTCAAATGATCCTCATCCATAAAGGTACATCCTTAAACTCCCTTTGAATACCCCTGATCTTCTTTTCAGATTATCCTGCAACAATGTTTCCAAAGCAAATATTCAAATATGTGATATTACAGAGATATTACATTTATTCGAGATGCCAATTGAAATGTTTAAAACACCCATTACTCTAAAAGGCTCATTCTAAAATGAGACCACATCTTCACCAATTATTTTTAAATAATTTCACAGTGCTTTTCACTAAAATACGAATCAAATAATGTTATGTTTTCAAATAAAAAAGTCACAGATGTAATGTTCAGTTTATGAGTATTGACATGGATATCTTTTTTGACATAGATTACATTATTTGTATAAATAAAAAATAAGCAAAGGTTCTCACACAAGTGTGAATCCATTTAATATGTCTAGTTTAGTTCTCAGTATAAGATAAATGTTGGTCATATACTAAAATATGACATAAATATGAAATATAAAACACAGTTTTGTGCTTGCCATTAATTCAGTGGTTTTGATAAGTGTTTGTAAAATCTGGTTACCTTCAAGACTCTCTTCCTACACTGCAGTGGGTTCTGAAAGTCAATAATAAAAGATGTTTAATAATAAGATTCGTAAAAAGCTCCCTGAATGTATCCCTCACATTCAAATGCATGCAGACCAGTGACCCGTTTTCCCTCCAATGGGATCAGCCGTGACGGACTTATTCATTATGAGCTGCTATCCATGCTTTGTTACCGAACTGAATATTAATGAGCATGTAGATTGATTGTGGTTATTGTAAATTTTCCAGGGATGTATAGAGCAAGAGTCAGAAGTGACCCAGAGATGGGACATGAGTGCATTTGTCATTGGTCTTTAGAGAGAGTGTGTGTGCCAGTATGTGCTCACGTGTTTGGCACAGGTGTGTGTGAATGTGTCTTGGAGACCTGAGTTGTGTCCATGTGTGTGTCTAATTATTGGTCTGTAGAGAGTCGGCTTGTCTCTCTGTCTTTTTAATTAAAGGCAGAGGCAGAGGAGGTCGAGTGGGTATCCAGACTCTAGAGACTCCTGGTGAAAGACAGTGCAAGGAGCAAAAGAAGCCACGGAAACAAAGGAAGTCAGATCAAAATGCAAAAGAAAAACATAGAGGTCACAAAAAATTTAGAGAGCAAGTTCATTTCTGGCACTAAAAGGAAGTGACATCATAGAAATTGTGATTAGAGGAAGCAGGCGCAAGTGAAATTTAAACCCTGTCTTTAATATAAATGATGCAACTCTTCTTTTTTTGTCCTCGCTGTCTTTGTTTTGACTTTGTTAAGTTCAATCTATTTTTACTTGAATGGCTGAACTTTAGCTCATATTTCTAACCTTTTAAACCTAGTGACAGCTAGTGATAATGATCTATGGCAGGTCTGAAGGATCCTGTAGATCGCTTTTCTAAAAGGTCTGTTTTAAAAATGACTAACACCTCTGTTTAACATTGTGTGGAGAGGAAAATTTGCCACTTACTACAGACCAGTAATCTAAGAGCAGGTTTTTCAGAGAGGTGAAAAGTTGTTCATTTAACGCTTTTCATTTTTTATTCAGAATGCAAGAAACAAAGCTTTTGTGTATCATTTGGACACCATTCACATGATGTGTTGCTTGCATTTTCCAGTTTTTGGGCTTTGCACAGTGAATCATTGGTGTCTTTTCAATCTTTACTTTTTGTTTTGCGGAGTAACAGAGTAATAGGCTGAAGAAAATATTTACACTTATTTAGAAAAACCATTAGGGGGTGCAGTTTCTCTTAATTTTCCCCACAATACATAATTTCATGTGATTGGCATGAAATGTTAGATGTCTGCAGTAAGGATTATTACTAAAGGAAAACAATATTTTAATTACTAGCCTGACTAGTTTATGCTGTTAAATATAAAAAGCTTAAATAGAAATATTAAATGTATGATTAAACTTTTTATTGTTAATATTTAATACCGTCTGTATATTCAAACATCATCTTTAAATTGTTTAAAATTACTATGTGGTCTTGGAGCTACAAGGTTTGATTGATTGGAGTAAATAGGATATTGCACTTGAATTTTATGGTCTTTAAGAAGACCCGACCTCACAGGACAGACATTCTATACTTATGGACAAGGAAAGACTGACAGCACATTGATTTGCTGATGGAGAAAAAGCTTTTTTCTTAAAAAAAGAATCCTATTTACTTTTCTGACTTACCATTGCACACCCTTATGTCACACACATTCACCTAGTTCCTCAAGACATTGCTTTGAGGCTAAAAAGTGAATAAACAGTTTTTCATCTGTTTGGAGCAATACAACTAAGAAGGACTAAAATAGAATTTGTGGAATGTGAAGAGTGCAAGTTAAATACAACTTAACCTGTATTTTATTACAAAATTAACTTTTTGACTTGCCCTTTAGTTTATCAAAACAGATAAAAATAAATTTGTAATTATAAGTAAATCCTTGTAAGCGTGCAAAAGTAATGTTAAAGATTAAGTTAATCAGAATTGTAAAGCCTCTATTTTGTTATACACATTTTGACTGTAATGTTTCTTATTTTAACGATTGTCATTTTAAGCATGACTAGACTTTTTTACCAGCATAATTCTTGTGAGGGAGATTGCAAAATATAGCTTCAGGTACAGTATGAGAAGTAAGAGAATAAATCTTGTTTTTCTTATAAACGTTATGTATAAGTGACAGGTTTGCATGACCATAATATGAGTTAGATTTCATGTATTCATGTAACTCCTCATAAGGTTTCTTGGCATTCTGTCACAATAATCTTATGACATCATGTGTAATGTTTAAGTCTTATGACTAATTTCAAATTGGCATTAGGGGTGTGAATTGGCACTGGTTTCACGATTCAATTCGATTACGATTATCATGTCAACGATTCGATTCAATTCGATTTCACAATGCATCACGATGCATTGGTAAAATTCACATGAGATCAACTCATTTCTCATTGGTAAAAATCATGGTAAAATTTGTAGGTGCATTTTTTAATATTCGCGTCTGTGTTTCGCCTCCTTCCGCCATTTTAAACTCGCATGACTGACACGCGTATATGCGAATGACGTCATAGGCTATAATCGATTAAGGTCTATTACTGCAATTATTATTACTGCGATACAACTATTCATTTCAACACCCCTAATTGGCATGATAAATTTGAAACTATTTTCTATGATAAACAGCAGTCTTGTCAATAGAGCTTAAGAGTACTTAAGTTGAAATATTCTTTTGAGCAGAAAGGGAGACATTTTAACATCCTCCAGTCTTTACTTGAGCAAAGAGCAAACTGATAACCTGATTTGTTTATTTGTGTTAATTGGCAAAATCTCATTTGCCATTGATCTGTCAGGGTGAAGATTTAAAAAAGTTTGCCATCACAACATTGGAAATTAGTTTCTTAGCTGCAGGAAACGTGAAAATTAAAAAAATACATGGCTGGATATCATTAGGCAGTATGAGAATAGGCTAACAGATGTAAAATAAAATCTAAGCTTGATAACACATTAGGATTCATGTGTCTGTGTGTGTTTATGTGTATGCCTACATAAAGGTTTCTTTTTATATCATGCAGTAAAATAAACCTTCCAGCTGTTGGCAGTGGTCGTGAAGGCTGCTGCCCTCAGCAGAAATGTTATGCTCTTTCTGAGTGTGCGTGCGTGCGTATGTGCACCTGCTACTGCTTTAAATGGTATATCTTGCGGTAGTCGGCTCAAAATACAGATCTTTTAGTATGATGTATATAAAGGTAATTTATATTCATATTTATATATTTATATGCAGATGTGTACTTAAGAAATACATTTAAGGAGCTGGATAATGTACATGAGTTTTATTATGGCCCTGTGTGGCCTCCAGGTCTTCTGTTAAATAAACACAAAATAAGATCCAGAAGTGTGTGAAAATGATTGAAATTTCCAGCAAGGCAGAATTGAGCATTGCAATGATTTGTGGATTTTCCTAAGGCAAAGAAGTGAGCATTAATAAAACATAAATATGAATAAGCATCCTGTTTTTTTAGGTATGTGTTGGTGTGTGTATGTGTGAGACAGATCTTTGCTTATTGGAGTGATGAGAAAATGCCTCTCGCCCCAAAGCACAAATTCATTCTTGAAATTCATCTGTTGTGTGTATTATCCTCATAAACTCAATTTTATGCCATAAGTGTCTGCATTTCAAATGACACCGTGAGATTTCACCACTGCACACTCACCAAAACATCCCCAAGAGTATTTTATTTACCTTATTGGTTTATCGTTAAATCACATAACAGTGAAATACCCTTGGGCTCAAAATAAACCACCCATAATCCTGACACACACACACCACTGTTGTTGATGCATATAGTGCTAATTGACTTTTTATTAACACTAACATTTTAGTTTAAATGATAAAAAATGTGATTGTTTGAAGTAAGCTTTTTCTTTTTTCCCTTAAGGTTCCCTTTAAAATTATTAATTTGTTTAACATGTAAACATGTATTCAGTGTACACTTGTAAGTTAACAAAGAAGTCATAATCATTATTAAATAATTAGCAAAATACAGATTAAAATGGCAAAGATATCATGATTATTATTGATAGGATGAAAGCTAATGCTTCTTTCAACATCCTGAGTTTTTTTAGCTTCCAGTGTTACGCCTCACCCCTCTGTGTCATTAAATTCAGACATGCCATACAGTAATGCAGCTCTATTATTAAAATAAATCACTTTTAATAATGAATTTTTTCCTTTTTCATCCCATCCCATCACTGTTTCAACGCCCTGAGGTTTATTGATTTTCACGGCAGTATGTAAATATGATACTCATAAGAAAGCCTTAGAATACAGGTTAATGAAGAAACCCTACGAAAGATAATAAAAAGATAGTGGAAAATGAAACAGTAAAGAATGCTGGATTAATATTCCACACACCCCAAGCACACATTGAAACTGATTGTTTCAATTGCACTAGAATTAAACTGATATATTATACCCAGCCTGTTCATGATCACTGATTTATGAGAGAATAAAGATTCCTCACTCCTTTGTGTTTTATTCAAATTGTGAGCATAAATTTCAGTTTGGAGTTAACTGAGGGGGTGTATTTCTGTACACAGAAACAAATTAGTGCCAGAAACACAGAGATATGAGCCAAGAAGTCCACCTGAGAGACACAAAAGTCACAATGTGCTGCATGACTCCTTTGAGAGCAGAATCCCAATGAACGTGTGTGCCGCTTTGACTCTGCGAAGAAACGGTATGGAAAATTCTCAGTTGTTTTTCAGATTCTGTAGAGTGCTCAATACTTTCCTCTGACAGCAGTGTGCTGTAGGAATGCCATTGGAACAATGAGCAGGTAGTTCCATTCAATTTCACCATTTTAATTGAATTCATCTGAGTGTTTGAAAACACAAAAAGTCTGAAAACAGGCACAAACCATATAGACTCCTTAATCACCAACCCATTTTAATGTAATTTTGTTGTTTAGGGTTTTGAAAACAGTTTTAATTATGGACTTCATCATTTGTAGGGCAATTAGAATACTGCTCAAAATGGGGTTTCATGTTTTCTTGATTGTTTTTGTGAGGTCCCAAATTGCACTTGCCTTCTCTCAGGTGCGGGCTTGTATTAGTAGATTTGTTTAGCCTCAACAACCTGCTGAAAAGTCACAAGCATGTAGTTTGCTTCACTTCCTAAGCACTGTATGGGATTAGTTTTCTAAACAATGTTTAGGTTATAAATTAACATATGTATATATATTATGGAATTACGAGACATTACAGAACGGCATATGCTTAAAATGCATAAAAATAAATAAATAAATAAATAAAGTGATGTATAATTATAATATAAATCAAAATAATTAGTTAAGGTACATTACCTGTGCTGTGCTACTATAGTGCTGTTCTGAGTGAATTGAGTCTCCTTTGGTTTAATTCTATCTTTACATCAGATGGGATGCCAGAAGTGTCTAAACCACCAATTGGCATTTTAGTAGAAAGTTGACAAAACATCTAAATTTATAATAAAGGTGCAGCAGGTAGCACAACAAAGAATTTAGCTTTAGATGCATTATTCAGCATAGAAAACGCAGACATATCCAGACGGGATTAGATTTCTCAGAGGACCCCAGAGTTGAGATGAAAAACAGTAGGTAATTTACAAAGGTTGTGTGAGAAAAACACCGATGTTTGATTAGGATGGGATTAAAATCACAAAGTATGTCTATGAATTTCCCTCAGACATCCTCAGGGAAAACTATTCCCATTCGAAAATGGCTTAAGTTTCACTTGTCTAATAATCTGTGTGTCTTCTAAATCAGTTCAGATAGTGTGGACCAAGTGGAACAAAGATGTCCACAATATTTTTATTGTGTTTAGGTTGTTTGGCTACAAAAATAGAAGCACCTTATAAGATATGTTCTCCTGTAAAAAATAATATAGAAGCTGTTCATTTAATCAAAAATATCACATTTTATAATGGCTAAAAAGACAGATGGAGAAAGTAAGAAAACTTTCAGTTCACAAATTGATTTTAAAATGTCAACCTGTCCCACTCTATACATGGTTTAATTTTTAAAAAGTTGAAACGTTAAAAACCAGAGTTTACAGATGTATCATGATTTCCCTTGAGTGGTGTTTAAAAGGCTGGTGCTCCACTTTGGGAATAGCCTTGGATCTTCAAAATGTCATGGTCCACAAGAACATAAATAAAACAGAATAACTCCGTTTTATGGCTACTCAAAAAATCAAACAGTTTTGAGACTTATTTTTGCAGTTGTTGTTGCTTTTCAAGGCTTGTATTGTAAATAATAATAGTTTATTATATGTGACATCTGTAAGCTCTCTTTTTCATATTATTTGAAATTTGATTTGGGTAGAATCTTCCAGATTTGCTTTAAATACAGATTAAATGAGACCACTCAATCTGTGTGAAACTTGGTGAATATTATATTTGGCAAAAAAATCTGCAAAGATGTTCTGATGCTTGCTGTAGGTCTTAACAGCGACGTATTAAAACACTAGTTGGTGAATTGGTGTTATTCAGGCCACTGGCTGTATTATTTTGGATGATGGAAAGGACTTTGAAAGTGAATTAAACAGATTTTTGAATAATCAGTGTTATTAGATACAGTAACATTTTAACTGTATTACTGTGCACCAACTGTTGGGCACAGGATAAATATGTTTCATCAGGGCTTTGGATGACACGTCTGATGTCTAACAATAGCATCACAAACAAAGCATTTCTACTATGCTTATCTTGGAACGCAGTAGAGACAATTGTGTAAAGTGACAGTTTGGAAAAAAGTGATATGGCTTGCTATTTCAGTTCTTATAATAGAAAGTGCTATAAAAACGCTGTCAGCTTCTATTTGAAGAAACATGAATTATTTCAGTAGTACTGTGCCATATGTTCTTACTCCAGTTATTGTTTTTCATTTCACATATACTTGATGATGTCACTGTCAAGTGTAGCAGCCTTTGGTGAATGCTCATTGGTCTTAGTAAGACTTGTTTCCATGGTACCACACAGAGCACAACAAAACGGCCATACACAGGATTATTAGCTGCAATTTAGATAATCGCATTTCATGGGTAAATGCAATAAAGCAAATGAAATAGATATGCGAATTATGGAAATTTGCAGTTTAATGGTTAATAAGAATTTTATGCCATATCAGCTCTAGCTACAAAGACATTCAGAAATCTGTTGGCATGTTTCAAGTGTTATTTCAAAGAGGACAAAAGGAAAATAAACAAAGAGATAAATGTAACAATGAAGTTGTTTCATGTGTTTGAGGGTAGAAGAATAAAGACATTGAATGGACCCCAGTGCATTTACTGTAATATGACAATAAGTCATTCATGTTTAAAATGAATCTGATCTAAGACTGAACATGGACTGATCAAACCTACCATTCATATGCAAATGTAATTAAATCTGCATAACATCTCTGCACATATTATTGACCTCATAGGAACGAACAATGGAAACCTTTACTTTGATATTAATATTCATTTTTAGCCCTATGGACACTCTCGTTCAGGAGATGTAATTAGTTCCAGTAACAGGGTGGTTTTACTGGTTCAAGAAGCTGAGTGAGTTTGACTGGGGTCCTGCTCTTTCAGATATGCTGTATTTGGATATGCTAATGTTTTGTCCTTTTCTGATTGGTTAATTAACCTGAGATGAAGTTGTCCCGTCACAGGTGGGGCTGTGGAAAGCGTGAAGGTTACACACACACAAACACCAACACAGGTCCCATTGTGATTTTTCTAGGCTTCTTTTGTTTACTGAATTTTTGCTTTGTTTCTTTTTCGCTTAATGATAATACTCCTGACTAAACAAAACAATCATGAAGTGTGAAATGAAATATTGGACCTTTTAGACTAATATTCATTAGCGTGTGAATGCAATACAGTAGACAGTGCATTCTCTCAAAGGCAAGGACGCAAAGGGACCACTTACTGTCTGCTTTCGATTCAAAGTGTTTATCTTTTTCTTTTTCCCTCCGTCACTGTCCCTTTCTATCTTCTTGTGTATTTATTTATTTATTTATTTAAAAACTCAAAAGAAGAGACAGATGCTCGTTTGTACACTGTTGTTTAGGAGTGTGTGCTCAGAATGTTTTGTCAGGTGGGAAGAGCCAAACGTTTTACTTGCCACGTTTCGCCGTGACATTTGACAGTTTGAGCGTGTTTGTGCTTTTGCGTATGTGTGTAGATCGTTGTTGTTTTTTTCCCCTGATCATCATTACCTCCATCAGGCTGTCCTGGCTCTGAGTGCATTGCCTCTTATTCTGCTGTCATCTCCAGATAATAAAAATCACACCTGATATTTACTCTCATCCATCACTGTGAAGCTGTCTGACAGACATTTTATCATTTAGCGTAGCACATTAAGAGTGTTGTAGCTGGGGAAAAGCATAAATGGAGCTTGCTTGGTGATTTGTTAAATGTCTGCATGTTTTTCTTTCAGGTGATCCTGATTCTGACAAAACTCTTCGACTTTAACCTCGGAACTGTGACAGAAAGTTCGCTGTGGAGGTAAACTCACAACTGTGCATGGAATCACATTTTCCCTCAGTTTATTTGTTTATTGACTTGTTTATTGACTAGTCTGTTGGGCATCAGCGATCTGGTGCTCCTGTGGTACAGCTCTTTAAAAACATGTAAACACAGAATCCCCTGTGTCAAGATAGTTTTATTATTTTTAATAATATTATATAATATTAATAATATTATAGTTTTGTTTTTAGAGAAAAACCTGTAGATTTCTGCAGAAGTGTAAAAAGATAACTATTACTTAATAATCCCACTTTATATATCTTTACATATCTTAGTAATTATGTTTTGGCTTAGAGAAGTAGTAGTTTTGACAGTTTTCTCTCAATGAGAAAGTTGTTTGAAATTAATGTAGTTAAAATTAAACAGTTTTAACGGTTTAAACTGTTTTCTTTTTACACCACAAATTTTATTTAGTCTTAGCATCATAAGCATCAGCTTTCAAGGGTGAACTTGGGCAGGTTCAACCCAGCCTTTAAGTGCCAGTTACACAGATTTTATCTTCCTCCTCAAAGGAGGGTGCCGGCATGTATCAGAACGATTCAGGCGGGACAGAGTCATCCGCTATCTACTGCAAACTCACATTCAATTCTGATTATGATGTGGAACACCCACTTTTCACAATCAATTACAGTAATTCTGCCCTACATTTCTTGTCTCATCGAATATTCTGTTTAACGCTTTTTACGAAAAATAGGTTGCGAATACCGTTTCATGTTGACTTCAGTTACTGCATCACTGCTGGCCCAGCAAGAACGGAATGCTCTGATAAGACTGCGGTATAAGTATGAGGCGTCTAGCCCATTACAAATAAGATAAGTGAACACACGTTTTTACATTAGCTGCAACTGCGTTAGTGGCAACAACACCAGCCTGTGAATGGCAAACACCTGGGATAAAATTCTGCTCTGAAGCACTTTTTCTGAAACATTGCTGATGTGCCCCTGGGTGAAGTACTTAATCCCTGTCTGCTCCTGGGACACTCTGTACCATGACCTGCCTCTCTCTCTCCGCCATAGTGTGTAGACAATGAAAAGAAAGGAATTGCAAGGTAGCTGTGTAAGCCAGGCTTAGACAGAAAGAAAGAAACCACCGACTGTACATTCTGTCATCTTGCTTTTTGAATTTTCTTTCCCATTAATTTTGAGTTCACATCACAGAGAACAATCATTTACTCATTTATAACCGTCAGTATTCACAAAACACTTTTCTCTGGCTTTTTATAAGTTGCTGAGAAAGTCCTTACTTCGGTATGCTTTTTTAACTTCTGGATTAGACTGCTGCAGTGCATTTCTCTCTGGCTGTCTGAGAGAGTCTGTTTTACAATTCTCTGCTCAACTGGGGCGCTTCTCACTTGAGCATTTCCCAACTATTTTATCTATTAAACTGGCTCCCGGTCAAATCTACAATTCAGTCCTATTAAGGTAGCTTGAATTAAATTTTAAGACCCCCAGACCCCCTCAATTTTTAAATGACTAACCATTTCCCATAAATTAATATTCTCCCTCTGCTTTTATGGTTCTATAGTTTTTAGTCCTGTTATGTTAAGATCACAGTCAAACTTTGAGGTTTTTTAGATAAGAAACTGGCGAATGAGTTTAATAAAGTCTGCTTTCATGATAATGCAACATTAAATTATCAGTTTTAGCTTAAAATTTAACTGTTTGAATCTTATCTTAAATTTTCAGTGTTTAACTTACCATATATTTATTATAATCACATGTGTAATGTATATACTATGGTAAAACTTTTTCTTTATTAAAAACAGCTGATAATACAGGAAAATTTAATGAATTTGAATCGAAAGGGTGTTCAGCAGCAACACTTTTATTATTGTAAACTAATTAGCAGCATCAATACACCTGCTTAGAATCAAATATTTGGATGGACTTTTTTCCATTTTAATGAAAATAATAACGCAGACAATGTTGTCGTAACTAGGCTGGACACGCGATATGTTTTCGCTAGATATGAATTGTTCATTCTAGAGCAATGCAAAATGACATCATCTTTTATCAACATGCCATCACTGCAGACACACATACACACAAACACTCGCACTGCAATCACCTTGAAGGAAGGCTTTGTTTAATTTCTTTTTGGCTGCAAGCCCTGATGAGATTTCCTCTCCTGGTGTGTGTCACTCAGAGAGGAGGCTGAGAAGGGGGGTTTACAGAGAAAAAACAGAAAGCCATTATCAAACTTCCTCAAACAGAAATGGCATAAACAGGAAATGAGGGAGAGGAAAGTGGTGGAAATGGAAGAGTTGATGAGAGAGAGAGGGAGAGAAAGATGAGTAAAGAGTTGGTAGTGAGACTGAAAGAGAGAGAGAGAATGGGGTGGGGGGGTAGTATCATGTTATTAAAAGAGGTGAATGTTAAAGCTCAGCTTGCAGGCTGTAGTAAATGATGTCGGTAATAACAGTATGAATGATTAATGAGTGTTGCTGTTGGCAGCATAAAGGAGGGGAATATGAAGACAAATCACGACTCATTCAGAGGCACTAGTTAATCACACTCTCCTTTAAATAAAGATACATGCAAGAAATTATCCACACAGCCTATGCAGTCTGTAAATCACACATGTATACTCAGGTGTAATGTACAGGAACATCTGGAGGACAGAGAGATGAGCTAACTGGTTCAGAAACGTCATAGGAGCTTTTTAGGCACTCACCATCCTTTGAGGGTGCTCAGTGAACCATCTTCCTCTTCACCTGTGCCGCTGTACAGCAGCTAACACAACCCAAATAACCTCAACGACTCCGAACGGCCGAAACACAGAGAGCGTTCGGTGTAATTGCATGCCGTGTGTCGAAATGGTAAAAGTGTCAGAGTAAGAGCGCTCTCGACATACACAGAATTGAGCACTCTAGGCAATAATGCTTTTGACAATAATACGCACGTGTGCACCTTGAGCACCACAGCACGTCACTATCTAGCCCAAAACCATTACAGTTATTATACTTGTAAAAGTGCGGCAGACTCTACTGTCTGCAGTCATACCTGACAGAGGAGAGACGGCGTTAATGAGTTCGGATGGAACGGAGACACATGCGCATACACAGCGGAAGGAATTTCAGCTTCGGTTAATTACGACTGCAACTTTTCGAGCTAAGCTGTGGTTTGCACATCCTGTTCCTGATGTTTCAATGCTCGTGTGGGTGACGTCCTCGTTTCCCTGGTGAAAACGCAGATTACACCAGCACGGATCTGTAGTTTATTGCTGCTAATTTAGTGCTGGTACTGCTGGTGGACCAAATGTGAATTTAATGTGTGTTTATTTGTTTGTATTTGAAGGTCTGTCGATTTTGGGATGACGTACGAAAAGCTGGCAGATAAAGTGATGAGCAGAACAATGCTGAGCTACCTGTATGTCTGTCCAACTAATAAAAGAAAGGTGAGTTTGTTTTAATGCATCATAAATATAAAAGTATAAAAACCTCTCAGTGAGAAAATGTAAAACTAAATGCCTGCTGTCACTCTATCTTCCACAGATCTTGATTTTATCCGACCCGGAGGTGGAGAGTAGTTTACTTATCAGTTCCGACGAAGGCGCAACTTTTCAAAAATTCAATATTAACTTCTATATTATGAGTCTTCTGTTTCACCCTACGCAGGAGAATTGGATACTTGCCTATAGCCATAACCAGAGGGTATACACAAACACACACATATGCATGGAAACACTCACACATTGCTATGGCCTCAGGAGGGTCTCATCATACAAAACAATTAAAAGCAGATAATGGAGATAATTAAGTGTGAGCGAGCTAATTACCTTTGTTGGCTGTAGTTAGGGATCTTACTGTGAATGTGTGTATTTTTCGTTTGGCTGCAGCTGTACAGCTCGGTGGACTTCGGAAAGAAATGGATTCTTGTTCACGAACGAGTTACTCCAGGCCGATTCTACTGGTATGACTTACAAACACACACACACCGAAATAAATATATGCGTAATATTTTTAATGATCATCAATCTCATATATCACACCTACAGTGCAATTTCACACAGAAAATTTATCTGACGCAAGAATATACACACACACATACTTAATCACATACTGAAAATTAATCCGATATTAATCCCACTCTTGTCTTTACCTTTTTATTTGATACTGATTATTTTCTATACACGTAACACACTCATACACTATTACTCTATATGTGTCTTTCCTGCACATCTCTCTCTCTCTCTTTCTACCTCAATCTGTCTCACTGTCATCACTTCGCATCTCTCCACCTTCATATCACTGTATGTGTGGAATTTTGATCAGGTTTTATATTTTAATCCCATCAGTGTGAGATTGTGTGGACGTGTGTGTTGTGTGGATATGTTTGTGAGGGGTGTAGTCAGAGTAACTGGTTGCCTGTCACATGCTCAATGAGCTGTACAGACAGCCAACAACATGTCTTCACCCCTGGGTTTACCATCCCTATACACATACACACACCCAGCACCTCCGCTGCATTCCCCAAAAATATATATAATACATCTCTGCTTCTTTCAGCAACACACATACACACTGTTCTGCTTGTGTATGTGTCACTGAACCCTGCTGTGTCCGGGTTTGGTGACTACAGACTGGAAAGTGGAAAAGTTTAACTTCAGACTGAAACTTTAAGGGGGCTTATTATCAGACCGGGCTTGTGAGGGATGTTTAAACTCAGACTGAGATAATTGAAGGGTGGTTTAAACTTAGATTAAAAATATAAGTGAGGGTTTCATTTTGGACTAGAAGCGAGAGAGGTGTTTAACTCAGACTGAGATAATGAAAGGGTTGATTAAATTGTGATTATAAAAGAGGGTTAATATCAGACTGGAGCATTTGGGACTCTTTAATCTTAGGCTAGAACTGAGAGAGATGTTTAATTGTATACCAAACCTTCTTTTAAAATATAAGTCTGAGATTAAAAAAATTATTCTAGTATTAAAATTATCACAATGTAAAACAACCTCAATCTGAATTTAAACATCTCTCAGTACCTATATATGATTTTGAGAGCTGGTTTGGTCTTAGACTGAGAAATAGAAACTGTGGTAAACTCAATTTTAACTGTGGAGGGTTTTAATGTTAGACTGGGGCTAGGAGATGGTTAAACTAGTCTGAGGTGTTTAGAGTTTCATATCAGATCAGGACTAAGAAATTTGGTAAAACTCAGATTGAAATTACAGAAGGGAGTTTTAGAGAATTTTTTTAAACTCTCGATTTATAATTAGAGTTTAAACCCAGACTGAATCTAAGGGAGATGTTGAAAATATAGGGGGTCTAAGATTGGGACTTTTAACAGGGTAAATATCAATAAAGACTAAATTTTGATTTAAGAATTGTGACAGTGTTTAAATGGGCTTTTATGGATAAAAAAGAATTCATAAAAACTTTAAAGGAAATTATGGTGTGTGCACATTGAAAATAGGTTTGCACACATGGTTTGTGGGCATGCTAGTGCGATAAGTGTGTGTGTGCGTGTGTGTGTGTGTGTGTGTGTGTGCGTGCGTGCACGTGTGTGTGTGTGGGTGTCCGTGATTAATTGCCGTCAGAGCAACAATAAGGTTTCACTGCAGACAGACCGTCTCCTACTGGAGCAGCGAAATTATGCTGTCCATCACAACCCCTCCATCCTTCCTCTCTTCTCTTCTCTCACTCCATCACTCTCATGCTATTACCGTACTCATCTCTCCGTCCCCTGCTGGCACCTTCTTCTCTTTCCTTCCTCTCTCGTCTCCTCTCCACTGGAGCTCTTTCTGATTGTTTTTCTCTCTCTTCCTCTTTTTGGTTTTTGTCCTTTTTGTCTTCCTTTCCCTTTTACGTTGATTTTCAGGGCGCTGAGTGGTCTGGATAAAGAAGCAGACCTGGTGCACATCGAGGCCCGAACTGACAGTGGACGTTAGTCTCTCTTTTTTTATTTCTTTTCTTTACCAGTCAGATTTTGTCTTTCTCTCCCCGTCTTTCTGCTTTCTGCTCGTTTCCTCCCTATGTCTCTCATCCCGACTGTAGTTTTTCACAGTAACAGTAAACACAGTAAAAAAATGAACAGATGAATTCTGGACAGCAGTAAACTCTCAATGGTAAATGGGTCTGGTCTCGCTGTGGCAGGCTGTTGTGCTTATGGTTTATCATTATGGGACAGTGTTGCCCATTAAACACTTTTGAAACAGGTCAGACCCAACAAAACTGGCCCTAACCAATGGAACAATCCAACAACTAATCCAACAAGTATTCACACGAGTAAAAGAACAAATTTAAAATGTGTTCTGAGTGATACAGTTACACCAAACAACACTTGACTCATTCCTCTTGTTTAGAAAACAAAGTTTTCTTAGGTGTAATTGTCAAAACTTAAAGCAAAAACTTGTTTTCCCAATAGCAATTACAAAGACAATTACAGGTTTATGTCTCCAGCTCGTCATTAGAAAAGCATTTGCATTTTGTTCTGTGAAATTTGAAACAGATAAGTGAATATCCCAGTTTGTTTCTCTCTCTCTCTCTCTGTTTCTTTCTCTTAACTTTTACTTTCACCTCCTCTTTCTCTTCTCTTCTGAGTGAGGATGGATAGCTAGTAGAGAGACTGATAATGGAGAGCACTGATTAATTTGGCTAGACAGAGATGCGTGGGGAGTATGTGTAGGTCCTTCATTGTGTTTGTTGTGTAGGTGTTTGTGTACTAGAGAACGCGAGAGAGATATTGATCATTTGTTTTTTGTTTGGTGTAGATCAAGGCGTTCTTGTGCAAAAGCGTATCCAGTGTTGATAAATCTGTGTGTGTGTGTGTGTTTGTGTCTCACAGAAATGCAGTATATTACCTGTCGAGCACAGAAGTGTTCAGAGGAGGGTAGGCAGTATCCATTCAGTGGCCGAGTTGACACCAACTCCTTGGTAGTGCAAGACCAATACATCTTCTTACAGGTACAGAAGTGTGTTTTTTTAGCAGAAATGTATCTTCATAAAGCATATGCGTGTATGTAATGCAAAGAGGTGTGGGAGATATCAACAGTTTGTGTGTGTGTGTGTGTGTGTGTGTGTGTGTGTCACCGTAATCTCTGACTCTTTTTATAGCCCTCCTTTTATCTCTGTCAGTGGCAGTGTAAGTGAATGATAACCATTGTAACCAGCCTTTCCATCTTTAAAAGGGGTCCAGGGGAGGACAGGACAGTGTTTTGACAGAGTATCCCAAACCTGGACCCTCCTCAGTCAATATAAGCTTTCTTTTGACTTTTGTAGCTTGAAGCTGTTGGATTTGAGTTGACAGAGAATAATGAGGTTATCGATTCAAAAAGCACTGGGACAAGAGACTATCTGACACCCAACACCTCACAGGAAAAACTGTGTGGCAAAACGCAATCCTCACCCTGCAAAAATGAACGTGCTGTATCATTCTGTGAACATCTAAGCTGTATTGACACTGGATCAATTGGAGCATTAGCGCCTTAATACACTATGTTTGCTGCTTAATAGCAGCTGTCCGCTTGATTTGGGAAACTCAGGATAGTTGTCACATGGAAGAGTTGTCACTAGAACTCAGGAACTATGAGGTTTTCAAAATCATAGTTAAATTGCACAAGTGATTATTTTCTCTAGCAGTGTTTTTGCATGTTGGTTTCATGATTGCAATTAATTTATGCTCTTGTTTTTAAACCAGATTTTTGCAGTACAGATAAACAAACAATACAATCAAAAAAAAATTGGAGACATTCAGGCAAGGGTCATTTATACAATAGTAGACAAATGTATGAATGGGACAACTTACCCCAGTGAAATGTATCATTTCCCAGGCAATAATATATGAAATGTTCAATAGGTGTTTTTGTATTCCAGCCTTGAAGGTATTTACCCAAAGACCAATTTAATTTAAAAAAATATGGCCACGCATAACTAGCCCTATACATTGACATTGACAAGTGTATGTGCACTAACTGGCAAAACTGAGTTTCAACTACTATGATGTTTTCACCGTGTCAGTTTTCTTAAATGTAGTCGTGCTCATTACTATGCATTCTCTGACCTTTATGTCTACAGCTAACCACAGCAGGAAGAACTACGTACTTTGTGTCCTACCAGCGAGGGCCCTTCAGGACCATACAGCTCCCAAAATACTGTCTACCCAAAGTAAGATACATGACACAGCACTAGCTGTCACGCATAAACTGTCAGATGAAATGTGTGTGCGTGGCTTTAACAGCTGTTCTCCGAACAGGACATGCACATTGTCAGTACAGATGAGGGACAGGTGCTCGCAGCTGTGCAGGAATGGAATGAAAATGACACCTACAGTCTGTACATCTCTGACACGCCTGGAGTCTTCTTCACACGCTCGCTCCCGAACCTGCGCACATCCCGCGGGCTCGCCGGAAACCTCATCGTTGATGTCTACAAGGTCTGCGACAGCCAATCGCTAAACTTTGATGAATTATGGATGTGTGGCCTGTTAAAATTTCAGTGTGCTTGCCAGTTAAATTGAAGACCTCGAATGTTCACAATTATATATTTTTGTAGAATTAGCAAAACTTTTGTAATTAACATGGCTTTCTCCAGGAATTTGTGAAAGTAGAACAGTGAACAAAACAAAGTATAGAGTGTTTGAAGTTATAATAATAGACACTTTGAATACAGAGAGAGTAAGAAAATCTGGTAATGAGAGTAAATAAAAACATTAAATAACAGTGTAAGCAAAAATGCAAAGGAAAATCTGAGTTATGCATAATAACTTAGAAAGTGATATGATCTTCCTTTCCTTCTTTACTTCTATCATCTCATTTCCAAAGAGCACAAATAGATCTCTGTCATTTTAAAATGGTAATAATATTTGTATGAAGAAGAGGAAATCTAAGTACCATAAGCATTTGTTCAGATTTATTAAGCATTAATCATTGTTTCCTTTCCTGTGAAGGTGGCGGGTGTTAGTGGGCTGATCATAGCCAATAAGAAAGAAGACACGCAAATGAAAACATATATCACCTACAACAAAGGACAGACATGGAGCTTACTGCAACCGCCGACAAAAGATGCCACAGGAAATGACATCAATTGCATCCTGGTGAGAACCACTGAACAAAAGTTAAATTAAATACATTAACATAAATCACCACTAAATATCAGATGCAATACCTGAACGTCATTTAGCAGGGCAAGTACATTACCTTTATCATTATCTTTACATCTTTGTAAATGCATCACTTATCAGAGATAATTGTCACCATAAACACACCCAATATATCTACCGCATATATAGATATAAAATATTACAGTCTTTACACATTTCTTATTTGTAACATTTTTACCCAAGAGGTAGCACACAAAAGCTCTGAATTCACTCCTCTGGTCATTTGATTAAGACACAATACCTTCTCTGTGTCTGTATAATGACTTTTACTGATGTTTTACACTGTTCTGGAAGATTGGTGATTTCAATTAAGACATAAATTGAACAACTGGAGTTCATTTATTGGTGGATCTCAGAAAACCTTAATTACTTTTTTCTGCTGCACCAACAGACAGCGAGCTCCGTGTTTGCACGTGTGTTGTCATCCTTTAGAAAGAAGAACACATTTTTTACAATCCTCGTGCTTTGGGTATTTTGGGACTTGTTACCAACTTAAACAACTGCTAGTACAAGAATGTGAAGCATGTACACACAGAGAACAATGGTTTGCAGAATTTGAAGTTGCTTGTTTGCATATTCAATTAGTTTTGAACTGTACTGATTTCTGACTCATACACTTCTAAATTGCTTAAATCAAATACATTATAAGGTTTTGCCTGAGCTTTACATTCTATGATTTGATTTTGTAAGTTTCCAAAAGAACTGGGTCGCACTCATTTTAAGGGGTACTAAAAATACGGACAGAAGCTGCAGAGAATCCGAAACGGATTCATTTGCACAGCTTTTGAAAGCTGATGCTTCAGTCTGTCGAGATTATGCAGATAAATGTAAATATATTGTCATATAATTTAATCCTGTGTGATGTTCTAATTTTCAGCCGTCGTGCTCTCTGCACCTTCACCTGCAGATGTCTGAAAACCCTTACACACCTGACACCATCTCCACCAAACAATCCGCTCCAGGGATTATAGTGGCCACAGGTGTGTGTGTGTAACTGTGCCAGTTGTTTTATTGTGTTTTATTCTTATTCCATCTCGGGTACCCTCTCTCCGGTGTTTTTGATAAATTAGGCTGAAGAATTGGTTCGTCTTTTAAAAGCATACAGCGGGCACATCACAGCTTTTAAATTGTTACAACCTTGTGTTTCAGCTGAGTTTTGGTTGTCAGGGTTAGAACAAAAACTAATTTCACTTTGTTCTTTTGCTTTTGTCAGACCCAATATAAAATTTTCTTTAAAACACAAACCCAAATTGTCCCCTGTATGAGCTTAGATAGACACGCTTGAAAAGTTAGCCATGCGGAGCACGCAGGAAATATGACCGTCGCTTTCCACATTCATAATTGCCTGTCGTGTCGGACAGCTGTTCCACAATCCCTTTCACATTCTCACAGTGTATAAATACAGAATTTAAAAAAACATTGTTGTCACTGACCACAGCTTTAGCAGACAATTTTCATTAAACCAAGCTCTGTGAGACCTACCCGATATGTGCGATATTCAGCGCGGCGTGTGTGTTCTTCAGAGATGGTCATGATGACTCAGAATTACCCAGAAAAACATTTTTCCTTCCTCAGTATTATATTTCAATAGCATGAATTCTCCTCTAGTATATTGCTATTAATAATCCATCTGTTAAATTAATATTTTTCTCTCCCAGGTAACATTGGGCCAGAACTGTCCTTCTCTAATACAGGAATGTTTATCTCTTCTGATGCTGGTAACACCTGGAGACAGGTAAACATCTCCCCTGCTCAGGGTCAGCTCTGTGAGTTTGGGCTTAATGTAGCTTTAAAATATGACAAAAAATGCCTTCATCCCAACTTACTGAAACTAACAGAAATATAAGAAACACAAAAAAACGGCCTGTTGTTATACAAATACCTGTATATGACTCTGTAAATGCTCTCTTCAGATTTTTGAAGAGGAGCACAGTGTTTGGTTTTTGGACCATGGAGGAGCTTTGTTAGCTGTTACCCAATCTGCAGTTCCCACAAGACATTTATGGTAAGACAGTCATATCCACACAAGCATTCATACACCCACCTTATTCATGAGTGGACTGTCTTGATAGAAAAAATGTCACTTTATTATAGTATAAATCTTCATTTGTGTATATAACAATATTTAGTTACACAAACACTAGATTCGTTTGTAAATGTTCCAGTGCATGTTTTTAAGTTCATTGCAGTTCATCTTAAACTTTTTGAAAGGTTTACATTTAAAATAAGTTTTAGAAGTTTGCACATCTTTAAACTTCAGCTTTAAGATGGATACTGACAGATATAAACAGCAGGCAATAGGTCTTATCATATCAAACATTGTGAATCCTTTTAGTGGAAGGTGTCTGGCATTGCTTTGTAGTGCAGGTGGGTTTTTTTGCCTGGGCTTTTAAGCTCGTGTTGGGGGGTTAAGGTTTGAAGCAGAGGTGCGATTTACCGAGTTTTCATTCACATGTTGTTCCAGCCATGTCACACACGCAGCTTTGATGTGCTAAGCTCTGAAATATTGTCAGGATCAATTAGGCTGTGGAAGATAATTCGTATTCTCATGTGGGCTGTTGATGTTAAAACAGGAGTTAGATCTATGCAAGTGTATTCGACTGTCAACCCCGGTGACTTTGACCCGCATTTACACCAGCAAACACCAAACTTGGAAAACAAAGACGGTTTTACCTTTTGAACCAAAAGGTGCTTTGAAGAGACTAGAACAGCAGGGTTGTAAAGTTCTTAAAGATGATCTAAATCAGGGTTGTTCTGTTTTTTTATCTTAAACATTATTTAAAAAATATTTTTTGGGGTTTACAATTTTTCCAGTACATGAAATACTTACCTTAATTAACACTTGAATTTAGAAATGTATCTCTCTATTAATAAATAAATTAAATAAATCCTGTAATTCATTCAAATAGTTAAAACACATAGCAGGACATATCTTTATATACATATTTTTTTATTTTTTCAAAGCAAGTAATTGCAGACATTGTCTTGCAATTTTTTTTAACATATGCTTTCCTGCACATAGTTGTAGTAAATTATATCTAGTTCTCTGAAATAACAGCAAAGCCGATCGTCTGTTCTGTCGATGAAAATCTTGCAGTCCAGACCGTTTTCCGTGAGACGAGCAGCCTGTTGCCGTTCGCGTTGAGCTTCTCTCTTCATTTCCTCTATCTCTTTCTGTCGCCAGAAGGGGAAGGGCCTTGACACTTCTGGAGTGAAGGATTCAGTGAGAGATGTCACTGTGCTGCTCAGGGGTCTTCCACAGGGCCCAGGCCACTGTGGTGTTTGCAGATCATCTTTTCTAAATTTTTTAGCTGGCGGTCCCATTGGCACCTCGGGAATGCGTTGAGATGATCCAGGTATCGGTCTCGGTGGGGCACTCGGGTATTCACCACCGGGCACAGGCACTTCTACGCTTCGTTTTCGTTTCAGGCCTTTGCTCACTGACTCACAGTATTGGCGAGTTGTCACATCTTTTTGGAGTTCACGAGGTGATTTCTTGTTGATGAAATGCCCCATGGATGGTCCACAGCTGGATTTCTTCTCCGCATGTGACTTGACTTTGGTGCACTTGTCACCTTTAAGCATATTTCTGCAATTCTGCATTGTTGCAAGCAGCCAGTGCTTTTTAGAAGACTTCTTGCTCTTAGGAATTTGTTCTTCTTTGGGTCTCTGGCTAGAGCTGTTGAGAGGCTTTTTCTTAGCAATCTTCTCAACGCTTAGCATCTGTTTTCTTTTGGGAGGACTCACTGCAGTGACGTTTGTCCCAAGTTGAAAACAGCTATCAGTGTCCAGCGACAGCTTCTGACGGAGTATACTTCTTTGGGAGAGGTGATAGTCCTCACTGCTGTCTACTGCCCTGGACGGAGCATTAGGCTTCACGGTCCAGTGGTTCATATTTCAAGTATTTTCTCGTTTTGTCAAAAAATATGCAGACGATTCGTCAAAAGATGTGGAATTCAGCCACAGTTTCTTTACACAGCAACTTAACAGAATTTCAACTGTTAATGTAGCTAATCTAGAGCTTGTGACATCATAGAATGGTTGTCATGGAAACATAAAAACAACAGTTCTAACAGCAGGCAGTGTAGAATGAAAAAATGTTCCGTTGAAATCTACTCTTACATTGTACTTAATGCTCTTAATAATTCATTTTTTTATTGTCAATAATATTGTGTTAAGTGTACAATATAGATCATTTAAAATACTACATAAACAAGGACACTAACTTGAAATAAATTTGGTTTTATTTAAAAGTTAGTGGGTCATGTGGTGAAAATGACACTACAACTGTGGGACTACCATGAATGTAAGGTTGATATTAATAATTTTGACGAAATAAATATTAAAATGGTTTATTTTACTTTCTTTTTAGGTTAACATGGTTTAAGAGGGAAGGTCTGGAATTGGGATAAACAATAAATCCTTTATAAACGCATTGAAAAGTAGCAAAATAAATTATGAAAACATGGTAAAAACATATTTTACTGTGATGTTTATTAAGTAAACTGAAATATTTGAAAAAATTATTTTAAAAATGTCTTTATTGTAATGGATATAGACATAACTGTAGTAGAACCACCCATTTGTGTCTCACTAATCAGATCAGGTTTAATATTCAACCTTCATCAAAGAACAGGGCATGAGTGCTATGCATGAAATTAATAAAGATTATATTAATACAGATTAAATGACTAAATAGAACAAAAGTCATTTGGCCACAATCAGACAAGATGTAAACAGGAAATTAGCTTTATAGTAATTGACCAACATACAAAAACAAAACATGACAAAAATCAAAACTGTGAAAACATGCTCACTGCAACATAATAAACATTATGCAAGCGATAGGCAGAGAGAAACGTAAAACAATGTAGATGTAGAAATGACTGAATGTTCAATGAGACATAATATGCATTTTACATGAGTAAAATGACTGGAGGGTAATGTAAACAGAAGTGCTGTATGGTGTATGATTTTGTCTAGATATTTTTCAACAAGCATACATTAGGTTTGATTTTAATGTAATTATGCAGATTTAGCACACATTAAATGTTAATGCAGTGACTTTGTAATGACTTGTTGTTTTGTGGATTTACTAAATATTCTCAGATGACTGAACAACTGCTTTGACTATATTTGTCAGATGTGCTTTGTACAGTATATTAATATAAATCTAATGCCAGTGAGTTGATAATGGTGTGTGTGTGTGTGTAGGATTAGCCTGGATGAAGGTAGACAGTGGGATAGACTCAGCTTTTCATCTACACCTCTATTTGTTGACGGGGTTTTGATGACTCCAGAGATGGAAAATCACATCATTACGTAAGAAAACTCATACACACACCCGCGTTTCAGATCTTCACCTCATCTCTCGATCACACTGATCTGAATGGTCCAGGAGGTGTCAGTAATAAACCTTTACTCACTGGCATAGTTATTATCAGTTACGATTTCTGCCTGATATGACTAACTCTGCATGTCTGAACTGTTATCTTGAAAACATACCCATATCCATTTACACAGTTGTATTAACACTTCCTTTTTATGTATCACCTTAACCTTCTCTCAGTTTTATTTATTTTTTGAGACTTTATTTCTTCTTGCATTTCTTCTTTTTCTTAAAATTTTTTAA
The DNA here is from genome assembly GCA_019155185.1 of Beaufortia kweichowensis. Lineage (NCBI taxonomy): Eukaryota > Metazoa > Chordata > Actinopteri > Cypriniformes > Gastromyzontidae > Beaufortia > Beaufortia kweichowensis. The sequence continues at coordinate 12,557,951 of CM032805.1, forward strand.
TTTGATTGTTCCTCGTGGATTTGCCACACAGCATGTGTCTATCAAGTCTTTTGGTCAGTTAGCAACTGCAAAGAACTTGAAAGTAAACCGATCCTATTTTTACTCTGAGTTTCTGTCCTTTTAGATTCTTTGGGCACTTTAGTTACCACTCCGACTGGCAGCTGATAAAGATTGACTACAGCTCCCTGTTTGGGCGGAAATGCACAGACGGAGACTTTCAGACATGGCACCTGCATAACAAGGTTGTCACCCAACATTTATCAGCAAGCCTTACTGTTCGGTCTCAGTGGTGAAGAAATAAATCACTCACTCAACATTCTACATGAGTTTCTTTTGGAGCTGAATTCACTAATTAGGACTGTACAACGGATTATTTTCACCTCTGGGGTAACATGCCCAAACAGAATGGAAATTCTGTCATAATGAATTTGCAAATCAGATCTCAGCTCATCTTATTTGTGACATATTATCCATCAGCCTTGACTCTTACTTGTTGTACAGAGTTTCAGAGTCAGCATCTTTTTTAGGTCAAATCTGCTGCGTAGGAGGAAAAATTATTTCCAGAATTCTTACAAACTATTGTCACTTTCCTTAGCTAAGGAGGAATTTAACATTCATGCATCTATTTTTGAGAAGGAAATTTGGTGACTAAATGATAACATGTACTAATATAATAAAGACTTCTTTTTCATACAAATGTAAACAGCGTGTGTGTGTTTGCATTGTATGGAAAAGACCCTCTTTGACAATAACTCTTTTTTTTTTGTACTTCATTGAAACAAATAATGCAAATTTTGCGAAAAGTGATAATGACTAGATGCTGACGGTATTTTTAGTTTAAAACAAATTTACGCTAGTGGACTGACTAAATATAGATGTGTCATTTCTACCACAATATTTTTACCTACAATGACTGATTAATTATTAAAAACATTTTTTGGCGAAGTGTGTGTTCTTGTGTGCATTTGTAAATGTCTTTGTGTTTGTGTATGTCCAGGGCGAGGTGTGTGTGATGGGAGAGAGGCAGGTGTACATGAAAAGGAAGCCTGGCATAAGATGCACTCTGGGTCGAGAGTATTCTCGAGTCGTTTCAGCTGAGCCTTGCATCTGCACCCTCTATGACTTTGAGTGGTGAGTCACACACACACGTACATGCGCACACACACACACAGATACATAGAAACACAGAGTGGCAGCTTTTCCAATAGAGGAAATGAATGACAGCAACTCCTGCGGATCAAAGAGCTCAGCGTTGCATGCAGAGAACAAAAGCTACAGGGATCCAACCAATTATACATATTAATTAAGTGCCTTTTGAATGTAAAACCAGGGTTCTTCTGCGAAACTCCTTCGCAGTGCAGTTTATTAGCGCGCTATGGGATTTTGTTGCAGTTAATACCCTAAATTGGCTTGTTACTGAGATGCCAGGATGAAGTATACAGTAAACATTGGTGTGTCGTAATCCGCTATACTGATATTTTTACGATCTTTCTCTGCTGGACACACTGAGACAGACTTTCATGCTGATCATAACACCAACATAAATCTCTTGTACCACACACAGGCTCCATTACAGTCATCTGCTTTCAGGCAAATATGAATGAAAGGCCTGCAAAATTAGCATAATGTCAAATGATTAATTATCTTCAAATGAATAAGTAATGAATATTTAAATGGGTGATAAATGCAGCAGTGATCTGATTAGCCTAAAGGAGCTGATGTTACTGTGTCTCGCTCTGATCCTGCAAAGCACGAGTTAATAGAGCGACACTGAAAGTTTATACATGGCAAATGCACCCACCAATCACAAGTCAGAGCCACAGTGCCGCAGAATGAGCTATGAGATGAGTACAACTAGTTTCAAAGCGTTATAGATCTAAAGCTGACATTTATTGTCCACAATGGCTGTGTCTGTCATCACTGTATATAGTACATGGACTACACTCTTAATAATAAAGTGTTGTACAAAAAGAGTTTGACAGCCCTGATCCCATTAGAGTACATTTTTAAGATCTACAATGAGCTTTTTATTCTTTAGAAAAGCGTTTTGTGTTATGCTTTTAAGATGCTGTTGTCAAGTTTCCAATAGAAAAATGTGTGACCACTACCTTCAATCCATTTCATCAGTTGTGCTTCGTCTAGTCGTTTTTTAATGTAAGATCACATCCTGTGTAAGCTATCCCACATAATCCTCCTCAGGCTGTGTTGAGCACTGTTGCTGCCTGGATTAAAAAGTCAGTTTTCGCATTAACGCTAACCCAATCAGGCCAGGAGTTACTGACCAAAATGTCACCATAACTTAAATTTTTTTGCTGTCACTTTCAAGTATGCTTTTCCTGCTGGTGTAAAATATTGCATCAAAATCTTATAACCAAATTAAGATCCTTGTCCAGCAAAATGGTGGTTGGTTAGAAGAGGCTTTATTGGTAAACCTAAATTGCCATAAATAATGATTGAGGAATCTTTTACGAGAGTATATCAAGCAACTGTGTTTGACATAGTTACATAGTCATAAAGTTTAGCTTAACCAAGCAGAATAAGTGATGTTTTTATGCAATTTCTCTGCAGTGATTATGGGTTTGAGAGACAGACCAGTGGAAAATGTACACCTGCATTCTGGTATGATGTAAATTTACCTTCACACACCTGCAGCCAGGGACAGCACTTCCGCAACAGCACGGGGTAACACACACATACATGGATATATAAATAAATGCAGGTTCTACGCATTCAGTTAAACACATAGTATGTATGTTTTGCTGTGTCTTGTGACATGTTCTGTTAAAGAGTTACTATACAATTAAATGTGTCCTTAAATACACAACATATCCTGTTGGATAAATTGTTAAAAAATAAATAATCGAAAGATGTTTTTATCTATACAACATTTATTTGCTGAAAAATGTGGTTTGGAAATGTGTGTATGCAATTCTTTTTCGGGATCGATAAATTGCGTAAATATGTGCACCAAATTTAAACATTCTCACATTTTGCACAGGCAAGCTTTTCATTGAAGTTTTTAGTTTTCTGTTCCACAGAAGAAGAAAAGGGGTGGAACAATGTTAGGGTAAAAATTGTGGTCATACTAAATAATGTAATAAGTTCATTCAAAAACTGTGTCTGTAAGGGATAGGTTTATGAGTAGGGTTATGAGAAAGTAAATATTATTTGAACAGCCACACAATGTAGGTAGAAAGCTAACGTGTGTGTATATGTGTGTGCAGTTATAGGAGAGTGATGTTAAATAACTGTAGAGAGGGTCTGAAGGATACGTTGAGTCCCAGAATGCAACAGTGTAAACCCATTGCTCCTCGTGGTCTACAGCTGAGCACCAGCAACTCCCAGCTCACTGCTGTACTGGGAACCAATATCACCTTCAGAGTAACACTGCAACATGTGAGTTAGCACACCAAGACAAGTAATCTGTATCGAGGCAACCGCTCTCATTTTCTCTCATTCTCTACCTCATAGCATTTACAGCCAAAACCATAGAGAATATCTGTCTGTCTTTGTGTTTTTTTTCTAGGGTGACTCCTTGTCTACCAGTCTCCATGTTGACTTTGGAGATGGCACCTCTGTGTCATACTCTAACATAAGTCGCCTTGGTGACAGCATCACACACACGTACAGGATCACTGGGATATTCAGGGTCACCGCACATGCTCAGAACAGTCAGGGATCTGACAGCAGTTCAGTCTATCTGCACATCACCAGTACGTACATCCACACAAATGCACACACACACACACATATATATTTATATTTCCAAGAATTCAACTGTTCTGTAAGAAAGTAGTCCTGCCACTATCCAGATAACAGAAAAAATCCTGTCACACTAAATTACCTCTATGCCATTGACTGCACATCTAGATGATCTATTTTAGTACCAGCTTTCAATGAAGTATGAGTGTGTACAAGAGAAAATTGCTCTTGGAACAGCACTAAATGTGATTGTTATTGACTTCACATTGTGTCTGATATCACGTTCGATGTGTCGCGTTAGGTCCCGTGGAGCGTATATTTCTCTCAACACCAGTGGTCGTCATAAGAGGAAGAGAAGCCAACCTGACGGCAGTGCTGTGGCCCAGTCAGCCCAGGACCGCTACCTTCTACTGGTGGTTCAATAACAGCACAGAGGTTCATATGCTGAGTATTTATACACACGCGGCCCAGAGGCCCAGAACGGTTAGGCAGCTTTTCTGGTATTGCTTTTGACCTTCAACAAACAAGGGCTCTGCCTAAGATATTGTGGGTGCCGGGGCCAGACCTGTTATTAGGTAGGATTTGGATTGGGGTCAAATAAGTCGAAAGCCAATCCACGTTTGGGGGCTTGTGAGGGTTCGCTTTGACACAAACTGTGTTTTTCCCGCAGAAAGCACACCTGCTACCTTAAGAAAAGGAATCACTGAATTTTAAGCAACTCTGTCAAAATAGTTGCCATAGTTAGAAAAACACGAGTGCAGAAACGCTCCGAGCTCAGCTGTGCCATTGGGAATCCCGGCCAAGATGAAAAGCCCTGATAGAATTTTTAATTATAGATCACATGACATAATACAGACTTCTTATTGGCTGTTTATGTTGATATGGCTAGCAACTGTGCTCATAGCTGTTTTTTCTCTTTTTAATTATTGTTTTGCAAATATTACACATGCTGCCGGAGCCAAAATCATCATCTCAAGATTATAGCTGACATCATTATACAGTTTCTTGCCTCACACAGCGATGTGAACTTCAAATATCGACATATGAATCATCTTTTTATGATGCCTTCTTACATCACTGAATTATATCCTAAACTACACTGAGGTTAAACACATAAAAATGGGCAGAGCCGCTTTTAATGATTTTGCATGTAAATCTGTTGTGTTTATCTGCTGGAAACCTTCCAGGTTTTGTAAATGAACCATTTAAAAGCATTTACTTTTAAATGTACTTGTTTGTTTTACAGTTTAATTTAGATCATCTTCGTTTAAATCTTTCACTTAGTGTCTTTTATAATTGTTCTATGGTTGTTTTTATGAGTAATACAAACAAAACAGTCCTTTGAAAGACAACATTTAAAAGCAACAAATATGTTGCCTGCTTAGCAGTGCTGGTTGCACAGTCTGCATTTGTTTGTGTTAGTGCTGCATCTTCCCTTGAGCTTTCAATGTTTAATAAAGTAATAATAGGTACAACAAACAGTGCAGTCAGGCAAAAGGCGAATACACACCCTTCAGTGAGTTTTGACTATTATAAATATGTTTGTAAATCATTTTAGTGAAGCAAATATATTAATATAACCCATTATATACTAATAGTACAATGTTTCCTTACTACGTTCATCCTCACTACCTCATTTACCATAAAGAAAAAACAGAGCAGCAGTAAAACATAACTGCATTGTCTTTTATCCAGCACGCATGTAAGTTGCCACGCTGTTGTCTAAAGACAGTAGGGCCAAATGCCTGAATGCTTCTCAAAGAAAAAGCAAATTTCACCAACAGAGCAGCTTGTTAAAAAATACCAGAATAAAGTCGTAGAGTCCTGAGATCAAGATGAATGTATGAAAAGAACTGAGATCAAAAGCATGCCAGCTCATCCGTGAAACACAGCAGGCGTTCGGTCATATAGAGCTGAAACTGGACTCTGCTTTAAATGATTCTGCCACTCACACATCAGTCAGAGTTGCTTCACTGTTTCTCAGCTAATTCAGGATCAAACGTTCTGTGTGTGTGTGTTTACAGCCACTGATCACACTGGAAGGGAGCGTGTCGCACACGTTTACACAGGAGGGATCAAACTCTGTCACCGTGCAGGTGTCTGCAGGAATTGCTGTCCTACAGGACGTCAAGACTATCACTGTCAAAGGTAAAAATCTCCTATAGTTGTGAAGATTTCACTGGTCTGTATGATGGGCTTTCTTATCTGGTGGCTTGTGAGCCTGTTTAAATTAAATAAAGATGTATTCTTTTAATAAAGAAACATGCAATGAAGCTTACTTGCAGTAAAGCTTTTGAAATTATTAAATTACTTTTTCTTATTGTTTGTGATTGCAACGTCTGACTTGCACTGCTTAAGAAAATAGTTTATCTTCTAGGGGTTCTGCTGACAAAACCAAGATTTATAATGGTGTATTTTTGGCTTTCCAGAGATTTGAAAGCAGATTCAGAATTAAGAGGAATTTTTCTCCATGTGTCGCTACGAGATGTGCATCTCCAAACTGACAACTTTAACAGTTTCTCTGCAGAAGAATAATGTGTCTCTGACTATCTATCCATCGTTCTCTCTTTCTTTATCTCGTTCACAGAGATTTTTCGTTCTTTATTGCTGTCATTCTCTCCTAACCTGGAAGAGCACAACCCATCTGTCGCCGAGTGGAGACAGGACGTGGGGCGCGTTGTCAGGGCAACGCTCACTCAGGTATACCTATCCTAAAGTCCATCATGGGCTCCTGTTGAAGTGTTCCATTCACGTCGGCGAACGACCGAAAAGGACTCGTGAAATTTCTTGAAAGGCTGCTGATAGCTCTCCATGCTTCCTCTCTTTTCAACTATTCTCTTTCCTCTTTCTCAAATGCTGCTGGTTTTAAACCTGATGGCTTTTTCTGGGCTCTCCAGCGAGTTTCGCGTTTGGCTGAGAGGCTGTACGTGCACTCGTACATCCGTCTGATTTCCCCCCAGTATGAGTGAGAGAGAGAGAGATATGTAATGCTGCTGGGGAGAATGAATCAGATGAGTTCAGAGTGAATATTGATGCAGCGACAGAGAGACTCTAAAGCCAGTCAGCCAATTAAAGAACAGAGCCAAGGAACTGCTCCACAGAACTCCATTACAATGAGTCGCTCAAGCACAAATATAATGGCTTGCCAATACCTCTGTATTTTCAACCCGAGTGGCTTTTTTTGGCGCTTTTGATACCGTTACACAAACATCATATCGTAAACATTACAGTCATCATGAGATTCAATGGAATTACTCATTATGATTGGCAAAGATGTATTGATATTTTTAATTAATGTGCGAATGGGCATGAAATGATGTTTACTAGCTTACTAACTTGTGCACTTACTAGATGCTGTCATGCATTGTGATGAAATTTATTTTTACGTTTAGTTGTGTATGTGTGTTTTCTACAGGTTTGTGGCATCCCCGAGGGCCAGTTGTTGGTTTCTGTGTTTCCTGGATCTCCAACAGCTGCTGAGCTTTTTATCCTACCAGAAAATAACCAGTCGACATATAGATCACACACAGAGGAACAGCTTAATAAAGTAAGAACCACACACACATTAAAATTATTACAAATTAAGCACTGTTGAAATTACGGGTTTAATGATTGATATAATTTGCTAAAATAACTATTATGATTCTCTGATGGCTAAGTTAATTATAGTGGTAGTAAAAATAGACTTTATTACTAGCAAATAAACCTTGTGAAAAATACATGAAAAATGTTCTTTAAAATGTCATGGGCTGAATTTCTAATGACCAACAATCGCAAAAGGAAATAAAAACTGCAGTAAAATTTATAGCTGACAGTAATTCAAATTTATGCTAAAACCAGCATGATATTTTGATCTGCTTTTCAATTTATAAAAGGTCGTGACCTTCACTTACCGTTAGTTTTTAGGATAAAAATTTAAGTATGGTGATTTGTCTAAACATTTTGAACTGCTTACAAGAATAAAATTGTCATGCAAAGTTGTTGTGCATGTAAAGGAAATCCAAACATTGTTGAGGCCTTTAATACTTAAAATCTCTATGATTTTGATTATTAAAGTACACCAGTTTACACCATTTAAAATTATTAGGTTGTAACACTGTATATTAAAAATCAAGACTTTTAAAGTTATTTAAAAATATATTTTAGGTTGTCCATTAGGATATCAAGTCTCTGATTCTTTTCTTTTTGAACTCTTCTCCTCATTATCACCATCTTTCTCTCGTTTCAGATGTCAGAGGTGCTCGTGAACGCATTAAATCAGAACTTGATCCAGTTTGATTTGAAGCCGGACACACGGGTCACTGTGTCCGTGTCTCAGCTCACCCTCGGTAAGACTTGAACAAACGCCTTTTGTTCTAAAGGTTTAAGTAGGACAAACCTGATGACCAGAATCGTGTTTCTCACCAACTTTTGAGGCAGAAATTTGAGGCTTCTGTGTATCTATGGTTTTGTGGTGTAGTACTGCTGTCAGTAGTTATGAAAGTTACATTAAACTGCCTATGGTTGTGTATCTATAGTTTTGACACATACAGCGCTGCTGTGTGTGAGTTGTTTGAGCTGCACTGCTCTACTCTCTGTAGTTTTGTGATAAATTCAGTACTGCCGAATTTGTGATTATGAGAGTTACATTAAACTGTCTACCACTACCACACATTGTGTGGATTAAATTGTGCTCTGCGGTCTGAGACCTTGCGATTCAGAAGCTGACTGCGGTTGTGTCAGGTGACCTCTGTGGTTATATAATGATTAGTTTCTCGAGAATCCATAGTGTCAAATTCTTCAACCATCTCTTGGTTAAAGAAACCCTCCAGAACAGATACTCCATCCTGGAGTTTTAAATTAATATTGATAATGCTGAACCTGCCTGAGCATGACCAATATAGTGAGTTAAAAATGACATTACGGGATCATAAAGAGCGTCTCTCCGCCACATATAATTCTACCCTTTTCAGACACGGCCATTTGTCTTCATTGCTCTGAACAGGAAAAGGTTCAGATTGCTGCCTGCATTCTGCCGAAAGGTCACAATCATCGTGCGTCAACCCTCAAAGGGCTGAAGAATTGGACTGTGGTGTGTGTGTAGTGAATGAGTAGGACAGTTTTTAGAAATACTAAAACTGATATGCCTGTCTCACTTTCACACAGTCTCTGAAAGACAAGCTGAGATTTGGGCAATTTGTGTTGCATAATTGATTATTAACAGTATTTCCTAAATATATCAAATAAGAAGAGTCTTATTATTTACAGGTAAAACTTCCTATGAAGTCTATATAATATATAATGCATTATGTAATGCACAGGAGTGTTTTATCATCATACACACTGTGTGCAGAGAACAAGAAAATTTGTTTATGCTGTGTGTTGCTGCAAAACAATATAACATTAGGTCTAAGTAATTCTGTTGTCTGATACTGCCCGCAGCACCCCTGGTTGATTCCAGCTCTCCCCAGTGGCTCGGCCATGCTGTTACTGGTTACTCTGGGTCTGGTGGGGTTGGCCATTCTCTTCATATACAAGTTTAAGCGGTAAGCCTCATCTCTCCCAAATCTAGGCTCATTGTGCACTATTCTCTTTTAATGTGCTCTGGGAATATCCACAGATGGTGACCAATGATGCTTGCTTACTTTATTGGCATCATTGACTGTTTACTCCCTTCCACTTAGAGCAGAAACAGAAACGCATCCGCTTTTCCAGCACATTGAATAGATTTCGGTTCTGTCTGCTCAGTAAGATCCCGTGGATCCATGTGGAGACCGAGGACACCCATGAGAAGGAGCCAGAGATGATCAGCGCTGTCGGACAGGAAAAGAACGGCACGCGTACTACTACTTCTACGTTCACATCGTGCAGCACACACACCACACTCCCGCCGTTTCCTTCCAACCCTGGAACACTCAACAGCTTCAGCCATCTGCCACCTCCTAGAGAACTGATGGAGAAAGAGCTGGAAGCTCATAACACAGGTAAGAGAAGTTTGGGTTAGTGCACAAAAAAAAAAAAAACAGGAAAATGCTCTTCCAACATTTTGTTGCCAGTTCAACTCGTGTGAAAACAAAGGCAATTCTTTACATTCGCACATTTGGCAGATGCGTTTATCCACAGTTGCACAGTGCATTCAAGTTTATCAGTATGTGCATTCTCTAGAAATTGGAAGAAGCTTCTTAACTTCAGAATTTTGCAACCCTGCTCCTAAGGTTTAAGGATTTAATCATGCTTGTGCAAGGTGTATTGTGGTGTCAAATCTACTTTGTTATTGTCTTAACAAGTTCTTTTTCTGACGGATTTAATGTTTATATAAAGCTGGGATTTGAGCTTAGACAGCAAGCAGAGGTGTGTTTGTTGTGTCTATGTTGTCGTTTCATAGGCGTGAGGTCAACGGACAGACCTCAATTCATTCATTCATCTTTTATTACTCTGCTGTCAGAGACTGTGATTGTCTTCTCTGTATCCCAGGACTTTTTGATTCACAGTAATCAAGGACTGATCCCATGACACTGAGGTGGAAAGCATTGATCACAGGGTTGCCCTTGTCTGTTGGTTGCAATTACAGTGATTTTCTGCTTTTTGTGTTTGTCTTCAGGGGGCCTCGGGGTTGGAGAGAGGCTACGAACCAGACAGATTCCAAACTGCACCAATGTCTGAACCAGTGAAAGATTTGGTGATGAAAAATCATGATTTTATAAATGTTTCAATGAATTGACAATTGTATAGGATGTGTAATGGTACTTTTCCCCCTAAATTTTCCTGTTATTGTGGTGCTCATATCTTTTTATTATTATTGTGGTGTTTAACATGAGCTTGATAACTAATTACCTAAATGTTAATGAATAGAATATTATTAATAATATTATAAGTGTAAATAAAATCAAAATCTATTGAAAATGGTAGATTAATATTGTATTACATCAGCACTTGAGGAGTAGTTTTTTTCACCTGTAATACAATTATCTATAACAAAATTATTTTGTAAATATACGATGACATGCCTTTATTTGTAAAAAGCTCACTTTTAGTAATCAAAATGAAAATCACATAGAAGTGATATGTTTTCATACTGAACATGTTTAACCATCTAAAATGTGCTTATTTAAAAGTCTTAACTAGCTTTATGTATGTTTTTGAATTTGATAGTTATTTTCAGATGTAAATAGTAAATGAGATGGCACAAATATAGAGCGATACCTTCATCTGCAGAAACTCCATTTGCTAAACGTGTCCATTCGTGCCTTGGCTATGCGTTTTACTATTGTGAGATGGCAACATATTCTTTAGTTTTCACCATATTATCTTCCCAGACATATAACCATGTACAGCGCATGTTTCATTGCTAATAACAGTAGACAGCCAGTTTTATATTTTACTGTGAACTGAAGGTCACTTTAATCTGAATAAATGTATTTTTACATTAGAAACTGCACAATGATTTTTTTACAATTGACAATTGAATGACCTGCGTACTCCATTTCTCTACCGAATTTTCAAACATCCATCATCTTTTTCCTTCCCTCAATAAATAGCCTTTTTCATGACAATGAAAAAATCTTTAATAGGACAAGTTGAATGGAAGAATACAAAAAAGCTGAAATAACATTTTCTGCTGTAAACATGCAGTGATTTAGCATGAAAGAAAACCAAAAGACAGTGTTTCAGTTTACCTGAGAATATATAACCAGGACCACACTAACAAGACTAAAAGGTTTCATTGACCAAATTCATGACACTATTACAGAACATAACACATTTTGACAGGGTTTAGTATGCTGGGTATGTCTCTAGTACAGTATGTTGCATTTCTACCACACTCGAGTTTTTTCCAAAGCAACTCGAGCAAATGAGGAACATCACAAGCAATTTACTATACGAGAGCTGCAATATCTACAGTATCACACAGAGATCCAAGTGCAGGAGCAGAGAGAGAATGCAGGAACTGAAGGGCATGTTTCTTTTTTCAAATAAAAAAGACTCAAGGACTCTGTACACAAAAGAAATTCAATCAGGCCTATCTTTAATATCTACCCATAAATGTGCAGCCTGCTGATCTGGACAAAACATTACAGTAGCCTTTAGGATTTTTCATCATTTTAGCTCCCACGCTGGTATTTATATGATCTACTGTATATTGTCTGATTCTTCAGTTTGTGTGGTTCTAAGCCTTATCCAAAGATCCTGTTCACTTATATTTAAAATTCATACACAATTTGAATACTAGTTTTATCTCTTCCAGGGAGCACTAGTGGTCATGTTTGTGTGATAAGAGAGGGTAGTTTATATGGTAGAGCGCATGAGGCATATCCTTCAAGGAACATTCCGTATTGATTCCCTTTGAATCAAATGTAGCAAAGTTTTTAAATGTATAGCAATGAAATATCTCGCTGAACACTGATCACTTTGCGGTGATAGGCCTATTTAATCTCATCCACAATTTCTTCAAAGTCTTTTTGCAACTGTTTAATTTTTTCGTTACATAATTGATTATTACCAGTGTTTCTTCAATGTATCAAATAACAAGAGTCATAAAATTTATAGGTAACACTTTGTGTTTTGCGGTGTTAGGCCTATTTTAATCTCATCCACAATTCACATGTGACCAACGTAATTGGAAGTTAATAAAAGAATGCACAATTTGTAAACTGCATGTCCCGTGACACGGTATTTTACATTGTTTTATTTCAATTTGTTTTGCAGTATTTGATTAAAAAACGACCATTTCGAATATGCCTCTGTTTCGTTCAGGACTTCAGGAAAATAATAAATAATGCATTTTCATTTTCCCTGTTTGTGTGTTTATGGATCTGTGCATGGGCATAAGTAGCTAAAAAATTAATAATCCATTAATCATATTACACAGCCGGCTTGGCCAATGTTGCTACAAACTCCAGGTATGAGTCTTTTAGCAGTTAATGCATTTCAACGTCTGTACAACGTTCAGTTAGGGAAAAGACAGACAGCTGTCACTTTTTAAAGTCTGAGAAATGAATTTGTGTCGAGGTGATGGGGTTTCGGCTGTCAGTGTGTGTGTGTGTGTACCTACACTACCTGCACTACTGACGGACTGTTAAGGTTTCAACCTTTCCTGCCAGACTCATCACAGCCTTGTGCAAGAAAGATTTAACATTTTCCAAAGGTCATCCTGAGCTTTCAGAGATGGGGAAACAATGATAAAGTCAGAGGGATTATTTAATGTCTGATGAATTATTAAAAAGGCCTGTTTTGGTTTAAGTACGTCAGGCTTCTCCGCCTGTCGTTACTTACGGAGTTCACCTCCGTGTTGCATTCATCAGACCCGTTTCACTTCAGTGCTTTGACTGGTGCGATTGTTAGAAAACAACTGTGTTCTGTTTTTCAAGCTCAAGTTCAATCATTATTCATTACCTTTATAAAAAATAAAAAGTACAAATAAGATGTCACCAAATTGTCAAAACATATCATTACACCAGTGGGAGACCTAGGGTTCATGGGCATCTGCAACAATATAAACTTTTTTGTTTTATATTCTATACACGTGTGTGTATATATATTAAGTGAATTATGCTCACTTAAGCCAAAAATAATGCTTAGGCTTTAAATTTGGTCGCCAACTCAACTTATGACTGGATGATGTCCAACCACAAAACTGATGTAAAAAATATCATTTTCCATAGTGACCTTCCGATGGTGTGACTTCATGAAACAGCATTCAGTTTAAAGTGCTTCATTAAAGAATATTAAATGACTTCAGTGTCCTTAGTGATATTTTTATACTAATGGTTATTTTGCACAAACCTCGTCTCCCCACACACACTGCGAAACGACACTTTATGTGTTTTATGTTAATTGCATGATAGTCTGTGTATCTGGAGGGAGTTAGTGTGTAATTTAATATTCTCTTTTGGAGTTTTTACTGCTATGCATTTAACTATTGGAGCATCCAAAAGAAACTATTACACACTAAAGTTCATTTTCAAATGCACTATTAGTGGTAATTTCACATTTTTGCATCATATGCAGAGGAATTTCTGAGTAATGGTAAAATATGCAGTATGACCTCTCTGGAAGTATGCAAAAGTTTGGTTTTGTTATAGGGTACATTAGTGTAGTCAGAACTTTATCATGACACTTTCTGAACATAATGTTCTGGAAGTATTTGCAACAGATTCTGAATGAAGAAAAAATGTTTAAAAACAACTGGATTTGTTAAAAAACGTTGGTGCCACAATCCTCGGCTGTTGTGGGTTGTTGCTATGGGTTGGAACAGTGTTTTAGTGGTTGTTATTGTGTTGCTAGTGTATTCAGTGCACTTGCTAGGGTGTTGCATATTAGCAAAACAGTGAAACTGTGATATTTTGGTTGCCAGATTTGTACATTTCACATTGTGAGATGTTAAACGCTGAACTATGCAATAGGAATAGAAACGCCAATGATAATAACTGTCAACAATAAAGCAAAGAGTATTGATTAACTTTGACCAACAAGCAGTTCATGTTCTCTCGAACATGGACAGAATTGAAAAAATATTGATGAGTGTGTGCAAAACACTTCCACACAGATCTTTGCAGACAAACTCATTACATCCACCTCACATTTCTTTTAATTTACACTTGCACATAATCCCTTTGAGTTTAGAGATCTGCGTCATGCTCATCTGAAACTGATAATGGTGAGATTAAAAATATTGACTTCCAATACCAAGAGATGCCATAATGTGTGCAAACAGCCAATAATTCACATTAAGTTCCCTGTGCGCAGTTCGCATTCAATATTCATGCTGTGCTGGTTACAATCAAATTGTATCAGTGTTTTAATAATAATGTTTGTGATTTTTTTTTTGGAAATGCAAAATGCATATGCATTGTGTTGAAGGTAAAACTGGCAGGTACATGCAGCAGTATCAAAGGAATACTGCCACTATGATTAATAATTTCATACTTCCAACACACACACCTAATACAAGCACATCTGTGATATTGCATGATCATGTGAGAGTAAAATTACTTTTGTTAGTACTCTTAGTAATAAATCTTTTGTTTAACACTTATCCTAACAGGAATAGTTCACCCCAAAATACTGTTTATTCCTTGAAATAGATATTGACATGAAACCACTGACACATATCTCAAAATATCTTCTTTATGTTCCACAGAAGAAAAGTCATATACAGGTTTGGAATGACATGCACGTGAGTAAATGAAAGTTTTTTTCTGTCCCTTTAAAAGATAAATGTAAAAATACATTTTTGTGTAAAACTTATGTGGCACCACAATGTGTGTTGTTGCTATGCAGTTGCTTGAATCGTTTTTTACCAACCCACACCAAAAAAACGAAATTTGATCCTTATCCCTGGATATTTCTCGTCCCCGGTCTCTGTGTATATTTTAAAGTCTGCAAGATAAAAATTAACAATCTGATTGCCTAAAAAAGTAATATCAGACTTTGCCTTAAGCTAGCCATTTCTTAATCTCTTGACGCCTGTAGAATCATAGATTTTGGTGTTTGTTTAAGGTTCGAGCAACACTGATGCTGCCCTCACTAACAAGCATCACTAATGATGTCCAGTGTCTGAGTCTGTGTTTACTGACCTGAAAACAGTTTATAAACTGATCTGAGCGGCAGCTAATTGAGGACTCCTGAGTCCAGGTACTTTAGAATGATTAGGGATGTCCAGGAACTCTGGGAAATAAACAGCGGCCCTTTACGCTCCTTCATCATCATTTCCATTACACCTAGCAGCTCATTACCGCCAATGTTTTTATTAAGCCTGTACTTGGCATTGAGTGATCAGACTGCATTATCGTTGTATTAAAACACAGTTTTCTGAACTAAAGACTAAACATCATACACACACAGGGACACATACTGTAGTGTAACTTCTCTGCTGACTCCCCAGTGTTTCACTGCTGGGAAGGAGTCCGTTTTGACTAATGACTGTCTCCAATGTCCTATAGCGGGACAGCTTACACCCACACACACACACGCTGAGCGTCTGCATGGACACATCCTCACGCACGCGTGTTAACTCCTTCTCTGTGACTAATGATGGTGTCTTATGGCCCATACAAGGGTCAGTAAATCAATTACACATTCTAATAAAGAAGCAGACACATCTCTCTTAGCCTGTCAGCGCTGATATATTACACATACTATGAGTGAGATTGTGTGTGTGTGCGTGTGTGTGCGTTAACGCTCCACTGAGGCTTTTCAGACTCCCACATCACAGCATGAACTTTGATAGAATTATACTGAATAATAATGACAACTACCCATCTACCTCAATAACTTAATGGCCATCAAACTGTAAAACTACCATCTGCTCTTTGTTTGTCATTTGGCTATACATCATCTTTAATTAGTCCTGAAAAATAATGTGCATTTCGTGTGTTCGCTTACAGGAGTTTCATCTACGAAATGCTTGTTGTAGTATTTTTAGATGCATTTGCGCGTAATCTCATCACATTTATTCACATTGACTGTGATAAAATATTAGTTTGTGAGCAAGACTTGCACACTGATGCATTTGTTTAGCACTTTCTCTAAAATCAACAGAAGAATTCAAACCAAACTAGTTCAAAACGTAAAAATCGTTGTCTATTTTGCATTACAGAAAGACTTTTGTTTGTAAAGGCAGCCCTGCTGGATATTTTATTTAAAGACTAGGACTTGTAGGATTATATGAATAACTGAATTAGCCTTTTTGCTAAATACGTTTAATTGTATTCCTATTCTATTTAATTTTTTAAATATGTTAAATAACAGTTGTGGTTTGTGTATTTTGTTTTTGTCTTCTTTTAGTTTTCTGACTCTTTTAGTTAATTAGGATTAACCTGTGGTCTGACACACTATTAGGAAAGCTTAAATGCCGAAATGCATTAGTGTTCCAGTCTATTGTGGCAAGCCAATTTGGAGAAAGGCTTTCCAACTCTTTTATGTCGAAAATATGCCTTGAACTGTAATTATTTTCTGTTTTTGTCGGTGCTTCTGGGTAAATGTTATCCCGTGGCATAAGCTGAATGCCTGTATGTTCATGGGTAACGTATTTTAATAGTGTTTAGCAGTGTATGTACATTTTAATCACATGCAATTATATGGAGTGAGATTAATAGTGAAGGTATTGTATAAACATGCAGTGACATCTAGTGACTCCAGCGGCAATATTTATTATAATATTATATGGCAATATCTTTGCAATACAGTGAATAAAAGAGTGATCACTGTATTAAAACTAAATTTGCATTTAGATTTAAAGTCACTTTCTGACAGTGATCTGACAGGTTAACAAGTAATATACCTATATTTCATAAATGACATAGTTTAAAAGAAACGAAAGCAGAAAGTTTATTGTAAGATGCAGTTTGCAATCTGCTGATGTTGCTATAGTTAGAAAACCACTCATTCTCCAGCACAAGAAACTCATAGCCACGGGTGAGGTCATTAACCTCTTCTGGTGTCAAACTATAACATATCTGCTTGGTACTCGTGTTGCCAGCGGTCATACTGTTAACTGAATCCACTGCTGTAGGGTGTCTTATTCCCCAAGTCTGAACGGCTGTTATTCATATGACTAATAAGCTACGGGTCATGACTGCAATGTAAAGTAATGAGCTGCCAGCCCCTGTAGACTGTGTTATCCATAAACACTCACCGGTAAAAACATGGTACTAAAAAGAGAAACTGAGGTTGGTGCATATAGTGAGGGAATGAGAAAGTGCAGTTTTCTAAGGAATGCTTACAGTACATTTGTGTTCAGAGTGCGAATATACTACTAACCCATTTACATCTGAACACCTGATAAATTACAGGCAGACTGCAGAGAGTAAGCTAGAGCAATAAACAAAACACATGCTAAAACACATTGAAACGTGGGCAATTCCATGCAAATGTCAACCTTATCATGAAAAAATTCATTTTTACCAAATGTTTTTACCATAGTGATAGCTTAGATGTCAATATTAGGTGGTTTAGATACCCATGTGAGGTATCTCTCTCTTGTTTTTATGTTTAAAACATGATTTGTTTTCTTTTTTTAGACCGATGAGTGTTAATTAGAATTGCCACATCCATAACGGTCCATATTCCTCATGAAAATTAAAATAAAATAACAATTTTATGTTCTTCTTTTTTTTTATGCCCTTCTCTATTTGTTGGGTATTATTGCTTCTGCTTTGTGCATTTTAATTCACAGAAATCCTACAAAGTACGCTGCCTCTCAAAAACGTGTTCTTTTTGTCACATTCATTACATTTGTATATTTCTGTTTTTAAAAATGGATAACTCATGCATAGACTGATTTTTTTTATGTCCTATATATATTAACTATAGGACTATATTAACAGGGGTTTTGTAAAATATAAACAGATGGTTCAATATATTGGTAATGAATACATTCTGTGAAAATGTACGTATATTTAATTTTTGACTGAAAATGTCACATCCATAACGCTGGAATGGCTCATATCTGTTTAGCACAGATGCTGATTTATAACAGTGACTGATGCATAATTAAATATTAATGATCAATTGCTCAACGTGCTAAAATGTGCATGCAAAAAAGTGCACTAAACAGAGTGTATCATACATCATTTATTTAAAAGAAGAGTTTAGTTAGTTGGATGGGCGTAGTAATCCCAAGCCTTGATCTCTGACCTTCTCTATTCAATCGTACCTGTAACACCAATCACAGCCAAACGAAGGAGCGCATTTACTCTTGGCAGTTCCCTCACAATTTAAAAGTGTTGAAAATGGGTGTAAATAATCTGCCGCTAACAATCGGAGGACATCTGCCACATCAATCTGAACAAGAATCGGGTGCAACAAATAGATACTTGAGGAATGGAGGATATTATTCTTTTGTTGACGTGTTGAAGAGAGGCCTTGAATTAATATGAGACATGAGCACCAGCACACACATTCTTAAAAGTATGCACACACACACACACACATTGAACTTGATACAAAAGCGGGGTGATGCATATATCATTGTGTGTGTGCTTCAATAAAGAGAAAAGGTCACGGATATTGTATGTTGCAGCTAATATTATTCAGGTAACTCCAACCGAGAGAGAGAGAGAGAGAGAGGCAGGGGAGATTGATTTGATGCTCTTGGTATTGTCCTCTTTTCATTTGTTGCTTTCAGGGTTCAGAAGATTCACATAAAAAGAGCAGGCCAGTGTCTGCTGGGCCATGAGGTAATTGCACATGCCGAACTCTTACACCTCCCTAAGTGATAATCTTTATATCTTTGCACGTATAATTTTGCTCAGGTCTTTGGGTTTGAGCTTTGAAATGGTAATAATACAAGACATAAAATACTGATTGTATTCGCGAACATCTATTCAGACTGGTTTAATTAACAGATAGTATTCATTAGTGAATGTGGTGTAAGACTTGAGCAATAACTGCCTTTTTATTGAATGTTTAAGTATCGTTAGTTGAATCTCTACTGCCACCTCGAGACTGAAATAGAAATTGCATGCACAAAAAGCCTAAAAGCTGTGCTGATAAAATGAGCTTGGCTGTAGAAATATCTTATTATAATTATAAAATAACATTGTCTTAAAATTATAGAATGCTGTTCAGATCAATAACTAATGTTACAATTGTCATGTAAAATGTTACAAAAAAATGTATAATATGTTCTCTGCTGGTTCCTGCAGTACCTTAAGAGACCTCCAGGGGTCCCCATACACCGTGTTAAAACAACTGGATCTTGGAGGAAAGATTCGTGAATCTGTAAGGCATCCTAATAGATGCTGTGATGTAAGAATGCTATAGTTCTGACAGTGTAAGTTTATTTTTTACACACCAAAGAAGACACACGTCATACATCATAAATATCACTTAGTAGTAAATACATTTTCACATTAAGATATTACCACTCTCATATTTTTTATGTATTTCCTGTAGTATAACATACATCCACCAGAGAACAGCATGAGTCCATGCAGGGCAGAGAGCAGTTTTATATCTCAATCAAAAAAATTGGCAAGCAGACAGAGCTGATCTAAGGTCAACATTGTTATTCTTTATGTGAAACTACAAAGCATTCAGTCATTTAATCACTGTCAGACAAAAGATGATTACATGACTGGATTAGACAAAAAGATAAACAGAGATATGAGAGTGAGCGAGACAGCAGCTTTTTTAATAACATTTTATGCACATACAAACTCTCCCACACAACTGTACACAATACAACCGTAATCAATTAAATAACAAAATGCATCAAATTTTTTCTGTCTCTGGTTCTTTCTTCTGTTTTCCTCTTTGTCTTACTGTCTCTCAGATACACGCATGAACAGTGAGTCACGGTGCTGTATGGAGTGTGTGTAGGAGGAGGTGAGAGCAGTTTGTAAAGCGAAAGATGTTGCAAAATAGCAGTACAGTATACAGCAAGCACACAGAATATTCAGCAACATTGCAGCATCACCGTATCAGTCCAGAGGTAACACAACACTGCTACCTGAAGCTTTAAAGATGTTTGCAGGAACTAATGACTGTATGTGCATATGTTGATATCTTTATGGTCAGACTTGAATCAACCAACTTCAGCTTAAAACCAGAAAAGGACAGTATTCGCGTGTGTCATTTTCAGGATAGAATTGAGCTTAATCACAGTCATTAGATGTCAGGATGATCAACGCCAGAGCAGATCTGTTCAGTTTTACACACAGCTGGTTGGTAAGAATAGAGTCAGGATGTATCTTCTCTATCAAATCCTGTGTGCGTGTGTATGTGTGTCTTAAGGATAAACAGCCCAAAGGTTATGCAAGATCCTCATGGGAAATTGACCAGATGTGCTTTACTTGAGTCATGAGACTTTTTAGTCTTTCCCTCTGCCTCTTAAATGTACACTTCAGATATTTATCCTTCAGTAACATCTGGAAACTCAAAATCCACCTCCCTCCCTTCTCCATGTCTGATAAACTCTTAGTTTCACAGACAAGGCTTAAAATAAGACAAGAGTAGGCTTTAGTTAAATTAGGATGTTTATGTGGCTCATATAAATGCATCTTGTATTTATAAAGTGCATCTTGAGACTAAATAATAGCAATGTTCAGTTAAGACAGCCCAGACATACATTTTAGTCTGTGACTAGGCTTAAGCCTCGTCTGAGAAACTGGGCCTTAGTATACAGACAAACATCCCAACCTGCCTTTACTAGAGGTCAAGTGTGATGGAAAGGAACATAACATTTTCCAAAGGTCATTTAAGTCTCAGAGGAGAAGCAATATGCACAAGGGACTGTCAGTAATGTCAGTCAAACATTTCTTGCCAACTCCATCATTGCATGAATCAAAATCATTAACTAACATTAGTTAGTCCACATAATCCTGAAAAAAATATTTCTTTTAATTATACAAATACAAATTTGTCTATTTATAGTACATTACATCTAGGAATGCACAGATGTAATTCAGAAAGTTCTCACTGAATCTGTCAGCTCAACATATGTAAGTCTAATGAAGTCTTTTTGCTCGGGTACTCCAGTAATTAGGGTTATTATCCGCTATCAAACAGAGAAAGAGAACATTCACAGAGTGTACAGGGTTCAGGGTTTCACTCGAAGAACAATGTTAGATGAAAAGGAACAGAGCCAATTATGAGTGATGTCAGATCCAGGAGAAAAAGCTCAAGTTAAGAGAATGACACAGATTTGATGCTTGTGTATGTGTTGCCTCATGCAAAGCAAAAAAAACAGTGCAAGAAAAAGGAAACTTTCCAAAATGTTAGTTTCTTATAACCATATTTTATTATTCTATTCTTGTATTCATGAGACATTGGAAATTATAAGGCCAATGTGCTAAGTGAAACTCTTTGTGTGTGTGTGTGTGTGTGTGTGTGTAAGTTTGTCTATTGGTGTCTATGAGATGTCCCTACCATTATAGTAAAGTTTATATGTGCTTCTAGAAAACCGCAAAAAAGCTTTAAAGTGATTGACCAACCTAGCATCAGCATGGCTGTGTAAATGTGTGTGTATATATATGTGTGCGTGTTTGATGTGTAACATCTGGCTCGCATCTTTGTATAAACTCTCGGTGTGTTTGAAAGATAAGACTCTGGAAGGTCGTGGTGGTCCTGCCAAGGCACAGGCAGCAGTGGGCGGACAGGGATGGTCACGTGATCCTCTCACCAAGTTCCCACGCAAAACACTGCTCACACATCCACGCTTGCACGCGCGTCCAGTGCGCGCTCACGACCCTAAATTCACAACCTTTTAAAACTGAGACTAGCGTTGTTTGGTCGAGATCTGTTTTTATACTTTGCTGAAGGTGATTTGTGGAGTTATGATGTTTTCAGTTGCAGTTTTGAGAATAAACTTGGAGAGAAGCTGAGAATAAGGTAAGCATCACGTTTATACTAGTTCTTAGACTTGTTGTATGGATGTGAGAAATTACGACAGGAATTGTGCGTTTCGAGGTTTTTGTCTGTGTAGTTTCCATAAATACGAATGAAAAGAAACTGGGTCATTTGTATACAGTAAAGAATTTCTTAGTTATGTGGGTTGCAAAGTTGAAACTGATATTTAGTTATGTAAGGCAGTTAGTTATTATACAATGAGCGTGTCTCAAAGCTGCCTAACTAAATAGCATTTTGTTGGATTCAAGTTGGTTCGAGAAAACTGTAGCATGTGCACACCCAAAAGTGTTACATTCGCATGTGATGCCTAAGTGTGGCATGAACATATGATGCCCAAAATGTTGCATGCGCCTTCGATGCCCAAACGTGTTTTACGCGCCTTTGATGCCCAAAAGTGTATCATGTGCATATGATTCCCAAAAGCGTCTAAACTGCCCTAAAATTGCTGTTCTCGCGTTCCACGCTCGTGGTTGCTATGAATCAATTCTAGGTGGGCTCACCAATGTTTGAGTCACAGCCAATTATGTACAGCGCGCAGGCGATCAACAGCGTCTGGCCGCGAGACGAGCAAAATGATGCGGTTATATTTTAAGAACTATACTGAAGTCATAGGCTTAAAACTAATGTTAATATAAATTAAACCTTTATGTGTTGGTGGGGTGTTGGGGCGATTACAAACTTAGGGGGGTTGCCAGGTGTAAATTGTTCTCGGTTGGGTGCGGGCAGATATGCATGAGTACATGGGTTGTCAGCTGGAGAGCAGACACACAGGTGTGTGTTTGTGTCTATGTGTGAATGTGTTTATTTGTGTGTGAGTGTTTAGACAATTCACTTAATGTAATCCAAAGTGCTCTGACCTTTTTACATTCAAACAACACTTACTGCCTCACGTGGATGAGAAAAATACACTCAACCCACTCTTTTTCATTTTCTCTCTCTCTCACACTGAAGCAGAGGGTTGTGTGTTGTGTTTATGTATGAGTGCGGGTGAGTGTGTTGAGATGAGTGTGGGTGATGTGGAGGGGGGCTCTTGTGTCCGCCCCCCATGCAGTCTAAATGTGAAGAAAGTCTATGGTGATAGCACAGAAGATCTCCAGTCTCCAGAGTCTCTCGGGCTCAGCGCCATGTCACCCGACCTGAGGCAGGACTTCAATATGATGGAGCAGAAAAAGCGAGTTACACAGATTCTGCAAAGTCCAGTAAGACAACACACCCACACACATCTCTCTCTCTCCCTGCATTTTTAAGAGGTGCCCACGCTTGTGTTTGATTGCATAACAACTAACAAGTGGAAATCGGTTGCCCTTAGTAACCGTGCATAGATCATCAGAAACGCAGTAAATGGAGGAATTAAATCAAGAGCTCAAAGTGATTTCTGTGTACTGTGCTGCAGCAGTATTTTAAGGACACTTGGACACATGCACATTAATCTATTTATAAATGTAGTTTAAGTGATCTGATCACAAATTGCTTTGCATTGTTTATACACTTGTGAATAGTGCTGTACACTTGTGATCAGATCACAAGTCTATCAGAGTCTAAATTATCCTTGCTGTCTTTGGTAAAACTATAGATTGAGCAAAATCCAGATTGTGTATTTAGTGTCCATAAAATCTGCAAAATTTAGTGTAGCAATAACCATGATGTTTATGGCCTGTTTTTTCACACATGTAAGTAAATCTTGTTGTTTAAACATTTCCCTCAAAGCCTGTTCTCAGTGATTTCAATACTGTAACTAACATGCTATGAGCAAATCAGAAATGTCCTAAATTTGAGATACTGTTGCCTCTAATATGGACACTTTGGACACACTTAATAGCCACAAGAAACATTTTAAAACCAAGAGGCTTCTGTTGAAAAATGGTGATAAAGCACACAAAAAACTTTGCATCTGAATTTTAAAATGTAACACTTGTTGTCCAATTACTTTTTGCACTGTTTTTAAGTACATATCTAGTATATTTGTGACTTATGTATGTTTATTGCAGGACTTTAAGGAGGAGCTGGAGTGTATGGTAAAGGAGCAATACTCTAAAAGCAGTAACTCTGGTGGTCTGTTAGGTCACATCGCACACCTCATCATCAGCAACACGCTAAGCAACACTGGCGTGTACAGTCCCAGCAGTAAGCACACACACACACACATGTATTGACACTGTGCTATACAACCTTATTGAAGATTATTGCTGAGGTTAACAGATTTGTTATATTCTCTGTGTGAAAAAAGGCAAAAGCAATATTTATTTGCGTTTCAGGCATGGGGTCAGTAAGTGCAGTGAATGATCTGTGTGGTGTGGAGTGGTTTAACTGCTCTAAAGCTGAGAGGCAGGGCCGATGTAAACTGGCTTGTTTGTACCGCTTACTGGACCTGTACGGGCACACCCACTTTCCAAATACATACATTACAGTAAGTACTTAGATTTTGTTTTTAATATATCTGGTTAAGACTCTTTTGCTTCACTCTCTGTATATCTGCTATTAAAATAATGTTTTTTAGTTAACCCAGACGACAACTTTAAAAGCATAATTGCCGATCGATTTCTTCCTTAGCTGCGTGTGAGCAAAGAACAGGATCATATTCTCATTCTTCCTAAAGGACTGTCATTCTCAGAAGCCACAGCGGCCAGTCTGGTACACAAACACACGCTTTGTAGTTTATGTTGATCTAAATCTTACACAGTATATATACAGTAAATATACATCAGTTTAATGTTTATCATGTTGTTCATAGGTAAAGGTGAATCTGATTGGTGAGGTGGTTGATCAGGGATCAACCTCACTACCCGTGGATATTTTAGGCTTCAAACCACATGCAGGCATCTATTATGCTCGACCAGATGCAAAATGTGTTATACATACATACACGCCAAATACAGCTGCAGTAAGTACGCACAAACAAACACACAACTGTGCTGGATGCTCATTATTATAGTCTAACACACAACTAACTTTCTATCCTGTAGGTCTCCTCTATGAAATGTGGCATCTTGCCCATTTCCCATGAAGCTTTGCTGCTGGGGGAGGTATCTTATTTAAGCTACAATGGTGATTTAGATGATGAACAGGAGAGGATGGAACTTCAGAAAGCTTTGGGTCCCACTGCCAAGGTCTGTGAATTTTGGTAGTTGTTGTTGCCATGACAACCAGTAGTATTGCACTGTAGTACAGTATGGCAATGCTTTTTGTGGGTTCAGGTTATTAGCAAGTTAAAAGATGCTTTATAAGTTTCTTGTTAATAATGTAGTAATATTCCTGTGGATTTGTGGATTATTGGGCCATAATGTGTAATTCTGCTGTTTTTTCAGGTTTTGGTGCTGAGAAATCAAGGTTTACTGGCATTTGGTGAGACTACAGAGGAAGCCTTTCATTATCTCTACCATAGCCACCAAGCCTGTGAAATACAGGTACATGCAAATTTATATAAAAATACAACAGACACATTTTATACACGCATAATATGACCCAGTCTGAGAAAACCCAGCTAAAGTCAGTTTTTGTGATTAACCGTTTTCTACATAGATTTAAAGAACATTATGTAAAAATACAACCTTGAAATCTCTAATATTGACTAAGTAAACTATTTACATAATATTATGGCTATGACTATTTTCTTGCTTTTTATCTCATATTTAGATTTTGAGACCTGGATTTTACAAATGGTCACATAGTACAACCTCATTATCTTCTTTTTCTACTTTTCTCTCTGCAGGTTAGTGCTTTGCTTTGTGCAGGGGGTGTTGAAAACCTGTGCGTGTTAGATAGATCAAATCTAAAAGCAGCTCCTACCAAGAATCCCTCTGGAAAAATGTCAGATGGACAGATCAGATGGAGGGTGGGAGAGGCAGAATTTGAGTCCCTCATGAGAATGATGGATAACTTAGTAAGTGGTCTTTTAACTTCACGTGAATTGATTTTCAGTGCTACAGCATTTAATATTCTATAGACAAGAAGTTGATAGTGAGCAACTCGTGTCCCAGACAAAAATTGGCCAGTTAGTTTGTATATTTTTAAACCTAAAACACTTTACATTCGCTTGTTTCCAAGCAAAGCACAGACTGACAGCCTGTCTCGAATGATCTGCTCTGGAACGTCTCAAACATAGCCAAGCTTAGACAATCTTCACAAACAATGAAATGTCCCAGTGCTGATAAACTAAACATCTGCATTTTTGAAGCATCGTTTGGCCGATAAAACTAATTGTTATATAAAGTTGGTTTATAGTATCAGACATGTAGAAAAAGAGATTTTGAAACTTTTATAGCACACACGTTTATCATGTTTATTAACATGCCTCCGTCTGTATCGTCAGGGTTACAGAACTGGTTATACCTACCGCCATCCCATAGTCAAAGAGAAGCCTAGACACCGTAATGATGTGGAGATCCCAGCAACCGTTTCTGGAGTGGGACAAGAGGAAACTGACGGCTTTCCGCAGAGTCCTTTGCATTTCCAGGCACAAAGGCGAGACAAAGAGAGAATACGATGGTTGAATTCACCCAACAGCTATCTGAAGGTCAACATGCCGGAGGAGTCGACCAATGGCACCTGGAGTCCACGTACCAAAACTACGGTATACATACACAAATATGCACTACATGTCAAATACAAGCATGCCCTTACGCCTGATGCAAATTCTTAGGTGTTGGATATGGATTAGTTTTATCTATAGATTCAATTCAGCAGCTGCTTAATGAAACGTCATGACCAGAAATTCTCATCAGAGACTCGTGTTGCATGCACACACATCAGTTCAACAAAAAGATAAATATAAATTGGTTTTTAAGTCTTCGTAAACATTTTTTATTAATAAACAAAATATTGCAAATGTACATTTAAAAAAACCATATCCAGTTATTATGAATGACTTGTTAAAATGATTTTGATAAAAGGTGCTTTATACAGTAGGTGTTTTGTTAAACATTTAAAACTTTGTATCCAGATTAATCTTTTTTCATATTGTATTTTTTGTATTTTCTTTCATGATTTATCTATTTTTACCTGCTGTGTTTATTTACTATATACACACACATTCTTGTTCTTTTTAGTGGATGAAATCAGATGAGTCGGGCAGCTGCAAGGACACCCCAATTAAGATTGAAGACCCTAACCAGTTTGTCCCACTAAATACCAACCCTAACGAAGTACTGGAAAAGAGAAACAAGGTGTGAGAGAGAGAGAGAGAGCGATCGAGCGAGCAGAACAGACTGTTCCCACAGATTGTGTTCCCTACACTAAAGCACTGCTTTGTTTATGCTGGTTTAGATTCGGGAGCAGAACAGAGTAGATTTGATGACAGCAGGACCAAAGTCTCAGCTGCTGGCAGACATTGTCGTCGACAAACCTCCCGGTCCAGTGCGTATCTACACCAGTGAATCCACAATGATTTCAATGGAATACATTTAAAACAACCATAGATGTATTACTTAAACACAGTTTCAGTCAATCGTATTGTTGTTCTGTAGGCTTTTATTTATGAGGATGAGGAGCAGACGGCCTCTCTACCGCCCAACCCTTTCGACCAATCCGAGGCAGAACTTCAGGAATACACTCAAACTGTGGAAAACAAGTGCAACCAGTCAGGTACACAAGCTCTATTTTTCTGACATGTGTACTTAATTATAGTGTGTTACCAAAAGGACAATGACATGTTGACATGAAATGTCTTAAACATTTGAATAATTCATGTATGATTATTTTCCATGTGCTGTTTTTTGTGCCTGTTAAATGACTAAAATCTAACAATCAAAAACTAAAAAGACTAAAACAGTACATAAGACAAAAACACTTAATTTCAACCATATTCACATGTTTTCTTGATGTATAAACTTATTCAGAAGCAGATGAAGAGACTGATGGAGAAATGACCACATATGATGGTTCCACCATGTCCCTGTCAATCTCACCACTCATGAGCCCTGAAAAAGGAGGTAAAGATGATTTCTCTGTCTCATATACAGAATTCAAATTGTGGATTTAATTTAAACATAATAAGTATTAAAATTTGAAAAATTCTGCAAAAACGTTTTCTCAAACTTTAATATTACCAGATACTAAAATATCATAATAGATTTTATAAATTAAATTTTTATTAAAATCAGAAAAATAGAAATATTTCAATAAAAATCCTCAGGTTTTGACAAAGTTGCAGTCATACACACCATAGACTGAAACTCTTGTTTTTTTCTCAGACTGTCTCTCAGCTCTGTTACAAAGCAGCGATGAGCTGACGCAGGATGATGACCTCACTCTACAGGTCACAGAGCTCAGCATCACTAAAGAGATGCAGGTCTCCATAACAACCACTGTGGCCAATGACATTTCAGTCACCAGCTCCTCTGAAAGTCAAAAATCACCCAAAAAGAAGAAAAAGAAATTCCGTACTCCTTCCTTCCTGAGGATGTCCAAAAAGAAAGAGAAGGAAAAAGAGAAAGGAAATACCAAGAAAAAGGAACAAGAAAAAGAGGGCAAGGAAATAGAGGAAGAAAAAGAGTGCAAGGACTGAAAGGTAAAAGTGTGATGATTTGACTCATTAAATGTCTGTGAGATGTGCAGGGGTTTGTGGGTAATCTAGTTTCAGTAGGGTCTTGTGATGGATGTGCACATTTGCATTGAAGCAATGACGTATGTGTGTAATTACTACACACATAATATTTCATTTCAACACACTTTTTGTTACAGCTGTATTGATAACAAGAGCATAGAAAGTGTCTAAATAGCCTAATTTATCACAGTATCATACACTTTTATAAACTGTATATACGTGCACACTTAATAACACAGTATTGTCAGTAGATAATAAATTGTAGTTGCTGGTTTTAAATAAAACCCTTCAGGTCATACACACTGAATTTGTCTCAGAGACATTTTGATGCCACTGTATGTGTTGTATGGTTGAATTATAAGCTGAACTGGTGATAATGTACACAAATAACATTATCATGGAGTCTGTGTTTGGATTCCTGCACGGCAGGAATATTTGATTGTATTGAGGTATTCAATAACTTGCTATTTAAAATTAAAAGATGGCAATTTAGTGTGATATGAAGCTGTTTCTGCTTTGCGTTGTCTATAGATGCAATTGTATTGTTCTTAGTTTATATTTACGGTATGTTTTATTGATGGATTATAAAGAACTGCGGTATGTTAAACTAATAAATACACTGTACATTGTTAAAACAAAGATATACTGTAATTGTTTATAGTGATGTTATTTGTCTTCCAAGGTCAGTGTCACAGTCACATGTGTGTGGGTGAGTCTTAACACATTTTTTTCAATAAAGATCAGGAAAGACAAACACAGTCAACTGCATCATACTTTACTTATTTCTTTTGAAAACTATAAAGATGTGCTACAATGTGACATTACAAATTTTGTAACAAAACATTGTACTGCATTATTTATTGCACACTTAAAAGTAACTGTTATAATTTACCACACAGCAAAAACACAAATTCTTAGAATAGAAATGTGAACAAATCAATGTTTATTCCTCAAATATGTAAATATACAAAACAAAGCAAATTCAACACCAAATGAACTGCATTGGACACAGACAATCAGAAAGCAAAAAAAAAACATCTTAATCAGATTGACAATACCAGTCTTCCCTGACTCAACTACATATTAGGGAGGCCAGTGCCTTCCAATTATATATGTTTGTACAACACATCATAAAAAAAACCTACCGGGCAAGGTTCCCATCCTCTGTATCACTAAAAGTGTACAAAGAGCCTGAGAACATGACAAGATGCTTTAAACTAAAACATTAAATGTGGGAGTTGAGCTTTACTTAGAAGTAGCTGGACTTTTGTTTTATTAGTTACAACATCCAGAAACTTCCATATAGTACAGCACAGATAGCCCAATTTTAAACACCCACTATAACTGGAAATATGAGAAGGAAATTTCCAATCAAACTTAATTCTTATTCAGTATTTCTATTTCGTTTAACAGTGGGTGGTGGCGATGAGACAGACACAGACAAAACACAGAGCAATCACTGGGGCATCAGATGCCTGACGTTGTATTTTGAAGTGTCGTTGTACTGAGTCATGGGTTTATCAGCGATACCACACGTGCCGACGCCAACCTTTCCATTCACGCTCTCTGGTGATGCAAATATACTCTTCTTCACCTGTACAGTAACATCAACATTAGCATTATCAAAAAGTTATTCTATTGCAATCCTATTGCAGAGATTTACAGACTACCATAGCCCAGGATTAGTTTAATCTTTCTCACACCCACCTGTCCCTTCTTATTCTTTGAATAGGCTTTATTGTTAAACTGCTGCCATTTAGATTTCTGGTCCTCTCTCTCCTGCTCCAGCTCCTTTATGCGCTGCACCTTCTTCTGTGCTTTTTTCTTCTTATATTCCCTCTGCTCTGCAATCAGTTCCTTCCTAAGAGAGAGGGTTTGAGTCTTCATACAGAACTTCTTCAATACACACACACAAATACATCCCTTCACACTTACTTGGATTTAGGCTTTCCATCAACACTTGGCCTGCTCTTGCCCTCCTCGGCGGCCTTAAGTGATTGAAGAGGCACCACCTCTGCGTTGCCATAGCCACTGAAGGTGACGGCTGCCGTGCCATTCTCACTGTCAATCTCCTCGATCTCTGCCTCATACAGCCTGCCAATCACACAGCACTGTAAGCAGGTGAGTACAGATGTACACAGAAATCCCCTTAGAAATGTTGCCTGACCACAAACCACCCCATGCGATACTCACTGTCCGTCTTTGTTCCAGGCTGCCATGCATCGATCTCCGACTCTCCAGCGGCGATTAGGCGCAGCTGCCTCTGATGTGTTGGTACTGGCCACACCCTCCACTGGCTGTGATGTCAACAGGTCTTTTGTCAACTCAATCACCTCCTACAGCAACACATACAACAGCAATGATATGATAAATATACTTACTTAGAAGAGTTTATGTCTCGCCAGCTCTGTCATGGCGTCAACTTAAATGATAAAAATGACCCCCTGAAAAACATGGCAGACCACTAATTCTATTATTACAGGCATACTATATTAGAAAAGCATAGCATAGTAAGCTCAAGGTCCTAGACCCCATAAATATACACTGTGTATATGACTTTTTTATGTGAGTAACATTGTACACATGGTCAAAAACATAAACTTCTTTAACAGCTGTCTTAAGAAGAAAATAAAATTATATGTTTTATATTTATTAAATTACTAATTTCCAAAAAATCTAAACAGTTATTTAGTCCTGATCCAAACCTGGAGGTCCTTCTGCAATTTAAGCAGATCTTCATTTTCTTGATCTGTAGAAAGTGCAGCTTCCACTTGCTGCAGCTGTGCCTTATAATTGCTCAACTGCTTTACCAACTCGTCAGACATCTGCAATGAAATCAATGTGAACTGTTAGGCATATACATATAAAACAAACAATCATTGATACGATTTAACTCAGACTTGTTGTTACTACTATCCACAGATACCACAGGTTGTTCGCGCAAATCAACTCCATCCATAAAGAACTGTGCCGCTAACTAGCAGTTAGCAATTACACCACTCTCACAAAGGCTAATGTAAACAGCAACAGAGACCCGATTATAAAGGTATATAGGTTATACTCATAAATTTACATTTACAAAGAGGTGGTTAACTCTGTTCCTTTTAAGTCATTGATACGATCGTGAAACCTTAGTTTTGGTTAAAAAACGCTAATCAGCGGCTCGTGCTCAGAAGCCGCCGCGCAAGGCCACGATGTTTATATTTTTAAAGGCATGACAACCACATCATTCTTTAACATATGACTTACCTCTAAAGATTCCTGGTAAAATGCTTAGATGAAATATAGAAAAAATTCAAGTGTTTAGATGTCCATGTACCACTATTTTGTAATAAATAAAACACCCGTTCGTTATCTTCTGTTGCTTTCACCGAATCGACCTCTTTCCGGATGTGACGTCAATCCCGTGTGAGAAATAGTTCTCGCGGACGTTGCGTTCCGTCTCCCTGTATAATGTAAATGACCAAATAACAAACGTATTAAACTTGAATACTGAAAATAGAAGTAATTTTAAAGCACAATTAAACATTTGTGTAAAGATGAAGCTCACGTGAATGCCTGTAAAACATGACAAACAAAACATTATCACAAATAGCTGTAGTGATTTAAATTACTGAACAATGTACATCTTGGTTTATGCACATTTACATCTAGCACTTTTACTTATCCTTTCGATTGTATATTGTGCATTAATTGTACAGTTTTGACTAATCTTGTTATACATAAATTAATTGATATTACCCTTTATGCTCTTTATTTAATCATATTAATGTACTGTCAATACAGAAACAATGAAAACATTAATAAAATATTACATAATAACAATATTTCATAACAAAATATTTACAGAAAGTGTAATAAACGTAGATTTTTAAAGCAATTTAAAGCACGTACAGTGAGGATGATTGGTTTAGCAACTGACCAGTCAGAGCGCAGATTCAGTCTGTAAACAAAAGATTTCGTCATTGTTTTTCAGGACGCTGAATCTCCGTGTGTTTCTCAAAGCGGTTCGAGTTAGATTTAGAGTTACTTTATCTTCTATTCTCAACATATAAAGTCATACTACATTTTATAAGTGTAACAAAACTACAACATTTAAAACAACGATGTCAACGCAGAAGCTTATAAAGCAGGAGGAAAGTATTCACGGTAAGTTGAACGCACTCGGTTAGATAACAGCTACATCGACAAGGCAACCAATGTAAACGATAAAAACATTAATAGTCACATACAGTATTTACTCAAATTGCTTTTTGAGTTGGATTTCATTACAATGCAAATAATGTTGTAAATCTTGACGGTGAAGAACTTAAATCTAAGTCACACTGCAAGTCAGCAACGTCTTGTTTGCTCAAAGCAAATATTTGTTTTATTGTTGTACATCTTTATTAAAAGAACGAAAGGCTTATTTGTAACAAGTAGAATATCTTTTAAACACCCTATATGAGAGAATTTATAGACTTACATCTAATATAAATGACTTGTATTACATACAATGTTTCTTTTGGAGCTTGGAGGATACTTGTTTGGTCAAACTTTATTAAACACAGGGTGGCAAACATGTGGGATTGTTGTAAAGGTCAGTCTGAAAAACAAGACGAATTCATTACTTCTATTTTTCTCATTTCAGACTCATGGGTAGAGCTTGATTTTGAATCAAGCAGTGAGCATAGTGAAGGCACACCAAACCTGTGTGATTTCACAGACCTGGAAAAAATGCTTCTGGAAGCCCAGCGCGAGTCCAGCAGCAGTTCCCGGACAAGCTCTCACTGTAGCAGGTTTGTTTAAACCATCCACAGGAGATGTAGGAATTTGTTTTTTACAAGAAGTTGTTTAATAGGACTAATTCTTTCTCTCTAGTCCTCGACGAGTCCAGACACCTCCACTCATCAGTCCAGCCTCCTTTAACACGCACATCAATGTACAGGTAAAATATGCTTTTACACAGTGTTAAATACATTCAGAATAAATATACCTTTTCTCTGTTGTTTTATGTTTGGGCAGAGCCGTGTTTCATTTTTTTTTATTTTAGAGATTGTCTAAGAAATACTTGTTGCACTACATTCAGACATTGAATTGATTTTTTTTCTTTTACAAATTAATTTTTATTCATAAATAAATAAAACTCCCAAAATGTGTTTTTTGTCCTACCTCTGTTTTCCAACATTTAGTCTTACTAGAGGTCCTACAAGTAGATCTTTGGTTGCATTACTCAATAGACTTGAAGACAAATAGTTCAGGGGTGCCAAAAATATCAGACTGTGAGGTTGAAAGATATCAAATTTTGTTCTAGGAGGAAGTTGTAACAGAGAGCAAACAGGAAGCAGGAGCTATCAGGAGGATCTGTGACTGGTCCAGCAGACCAGAGAATGTGCCACCCGCAGCATTTATTATTAAACGGCCAAAGCGGAACCAAATAAGCAGCAGAAACACAGCCAAAACTGATGAGCATGTGAACACACATTTGCTGAAGCTATTGCTGCCCTCCCTAGTCCTTACACACATTCTCATGCTTGGATTGGGGTAAGACACGTTTACAATCTGACTTTCGTAGTTGTTCCACTCCTTTGATCACAGTTTGACTATATCAATTTTTTATATTCTCTCTCTGCAGGATTTGTATTGGACGGCGTCTCACTACCCAGTGTTCTGCTATCTGAGTCATATCAAACAAGTGTTGTATGCTGTGTCAGAGTCTCTCTGGCGTAGACCCATGAAAGCACCTGACATCTGTTTTTGTGGCAGCCTTTTGTTCTGCTGAAAAATTTAGGATTCGTAAGAGGACACTGTGAAAATATGATGAGAGGTAGAAACTCTCAGCAATATTTTTTTTCTCTGGTTCACCAGCAGGGATACTTTTTGGTACAGATTTCATAAAATGTAGCCCACTTTAACCAGAAATTTTGACTGAAATATATTTTTGCCTTTTGTTTTGAGTGTTTGTTAACACAAAAGACATATAAACATGAAAAATATTTCAGCGATCAGGTCACATTGTAGTTCTTAAGCTGACTTGCTATTTGTAACAGTCTGAATTGTTATTCTTTAAACCAAAAAATCTGATCAGGCTAAATAAAGAAATATACCAACTATGTATTTGAATATGATATGCTATATGAAAAATGCTGCTGAAAATAATCAGTTTGTGCTAAAAAAAAAAAAAAACATTTGGGGTGATGTTTGTAATGCAAACATACAGAATTGTGAGGTCATTTTAATTATTTATATTAATACAATAAATGTGAAAGGATTTTCACATTTTTCAAATTACCTGAATTACTGTAAATGTGCTCGAGGACCAGCAGGTGGCAGTAAAATCCAGCTGCTTATCTTCCTTGAAGCATATGGCTTATGTTGAGTAATTACACCTTATCTCTAAGTAAAATGTGTGCAATAAGTTAAAGGTTTAGTTTATTTTTACCACTTAAACACAACAAAATAAATATTTGGTTAAAATTATATCAACAAGTTTTTCATACTTAAATACAGAAATAACCGGTTTATGATGAAAACTGCTGTAAATGTGTATGTTAGCGAGTTATTAAAGAAGGACAAAATAGAGATATTAGAAATAATTTGACATTTTGAGCAGCAAGTGATTTATTAATGGTGTTGTAGCATGTGAGTATTTCTTATTAAGAAACCTTAAGTGTATTTCACACATACACAATTGTTCACTGCTCAGCACTAAATGTGAAATAACCTTCAGACGTATAGATTTGATTTTTATTATTGTCACATACAGAGTACTGCTTAAACTAAATGTTTTCCTTTTAATCTAAATAAAACTGACTTGAAAATACATAATATATTGCACATTAGGTGACCCATTGTGTTTTTACAAATAAACAATATATAGATTTGTAAAGATAGAATCCCACCTAAGATAATGGAAATTATAAAAATTAGTTCATATAAATTAATGTTTTTTTAGAGTTGTTGTGTAAAGTTTAAATTGCTTAATGAAGTAGAAACACATTGATCTTGATGAGCTCTTTCCAGCTATGAAAGTTTTGCTCTTCAAGCATCTGTCTGACAGCTTTATCCTCTGTGTGTCACAACCCCGCCTCTGTAACACATCATTACTTCCAGCCAATATTCTTAAGAGGTTTCGCTTTCCTGGGGGAAAAGAAGTTTGTTCACTTATCTCTGTGGATTCAGAGCTGGAAGAGCGCAGAAATCATGAAGGAGAAGCCGCTGGCTGGTCTGGGGTCAGTTCGCCCATGGCAGCAATCAGATGAGCCGGTACATGCGAAATTTCATACTCAAAGGTAAGCAGATGCATCTGATATTCAGTGCATTTTTCATTTCTGACTTATCTGTCTAAACCATTAGTTGCTACTTTTACAAAAGCAATTAATTTATGTACATTTTGTAAGATAAAAAAATACTTCAGAATAATTTTGTAAGACATAATATTCTACAGTACTTGTGGAAATTTTTATAAAATATATGATATAATAAATCAATTATAGTAATTTATTTATGCAGTGGGGTCAAAATGTCAGAAGTAAATTACTTTATTTGGCATTTTCTAATTTATTTGACTTTAGCATAACAGTTGTGTAAAAAGTTTGAATTTCTCATTACCAAATTTACCAAGTTTTTCTTTCATATTACAAAAAAAGCAAACAGATTTTAAGTAATTGATATAGCATGTTTGTTTAATAATATGTAACTTAATTCCACGAATTACTCTATTTTTATATATATTACCTTGAAAACTATTGTTGTAACTATCTTATAAAAGACAAACAAGGCAAGTTTAGTGTGTAATGACATTATTTCATCACTGGAAAAACAGACCAACACTGTCTCTGCTTCCCGCAGAGGTGTGGGTCTCGCCCGGGCACACTTTAAGAAACAGCCGCCTGCCAATCTGCGCAAGTCAAGCTTCTTCCACTTTGTGTTGGCTTTATATGACAGTCAGGGTGAATCTGTGGAGATAGAACACACTGCATTTGTGGACTTTGTTGAAAAGGAGAAGGTTAGTTTAATTATAGTTGCATTTATCAAATGCAACATCCTAATAATACTACTAAAATGTACTACTAATACTTATAATGGGCAATGAAAATAAAACCTGTCAAAATAATGATACATAATGGTACATTTGTTTATTCATCCATATGATATTTAATTTAGGAGCCAGTGAATGAAAAGACAAACAATGGAATTAATTACAAACTCCAGTTACTGTACAATAATGGTGAGTGTGAATCTGATTTTAACAATGACAGTTTATTTTGTATGAAAACAAATGTTTAGTACAACTGATGCTTTATTTCTTTTAGGTGTCAGGACAGAGCAAGATCTGTACATCCGTTTGATAGACTCTGTGACCAAACAGGTCAAATATTCTGTGCACCTTTTTATTTTTCTAAAAAACAAATTCATTTACAAATGTTATAGCGGTTGTTACTAACGTAACTGATGTTACTAATTTACCTTCACAGGCAATCGTGTTTGAAGGTCAAGATAAAAATCCTGAAATGTGTCGTGTTCTTCTCACACATGAGACAATCTGCAGGTAATTTAATCACACTTAAACACACACTAATAGATACTAGACAAAACTAACAGGATTAAAATGTATTAATGTTTATTATTATTATATGTTGTTTAGCACAGCTGACACAGTTTGTGTGTGTTTTACAGCCGATGCTGTGATAAGAAAAGTTGTGGAAACAAGAAAGAGACCCCATCAGACCCCGTCATTATTGACAGGTGGGACATACTGTATACACACACATGGACACACTAGCACACACAGACACACAGTGGAAAAATGTCCCAAAGATGTTTTTTTTTATCAAAAATTCTTTCCTTTTTTGTAAAGGTTCTTCTTAAAATTTTTTCTCAAATGTAATCAAAATTGTCTGAAGAATGCAGGGAATCCACGGGACACACGTCGTTTTCAGGTAAAATTTTACTTCACTTTACTTTAGACTGCAATGTTAAAAACTTAAACTTATTATTATGAAATTATGAAATTAAAATGATTATAAATGATTCTTCATTTTGTATTACTACTATGTCTTATTTTTTTACATATGTGTATGCGTAATATATTTCACAAAAAATGCATATAAATTATTTTTGGGTTCTTCAGACGAACTAAATGTGGCAGTTTTAACTCCACTTCCACTATGTTTCACTATGTCATTGCAGTAGACTAACAGAAAAAAACTGTGCACTGTAGGTGATGGTCTCCTCCACAGCTTCTGTTAAGGGCCATATTCTAGCCATTTCTGATAACATGTTTGTCCACAACAATTCAAAACATGGCAGAAGAGAAAGACAACAAGATTTGGCTGAAGGTACATGAATCACAAACATGCTTTAAGACTTTATAGTAGTTTGGATAATTTAAGCTGAGAGCAAAACAAGTGTTATTGTTCTGTATGTGTTGTGTATTCATGCACTAATATTTGTGTGTGTGTTAATGTGTGTAGCTGAGATTCCCTGCATTAAGGCGATCAGTCCCAGTGAAGGTTGGATAGCAGGTGGAGCTACAGTGATTATTATAGGAGATCACTTCTTTAATGGTCTGGAGGTGATTTTTGGCACAGTGCCGGTCTGGGGTGAGGTGTGTAACAGTCTGAAATCTATAAATACTTTGTGTTTTGTTTTTTAAAGCGTAGAGAGTAAGAATATACAATAATTTTATACACTCTAAAAAAGGATGTGTTATTTTTTAACACATTTTTTGTGTTCTGCTGTTTAACACATAATGTGTCATTTTGTGTTAAATACATAAAAGGCACAACACATGTTGAGTTGAAAGTAACACAAGTTGAGTTAAAATTAACACAAAATGTGTTGTTTTTAAATTAACACAAAGATGTGTCTAGTTAGGGACAACACATCTGTTTTTAGAGTGTAGGATCTACAAGTGAAGTGACGCTGGATTTCTACTTCCTATAAGGGTGATGACGTTTTTTGTTTGTCACAGGTGATCACACCACATGCGATTCGTGTGCAGACGCCACCTCACCACAGTCCTGGTGTTGTGGAAGTGACACTGTCCTGCAAATCAAAACATTTCTGCAGTGGAGCTCCAGGGCGCTTTATTTACACTGGTGAGAGATATCCTCAATGTGTGTGTATAGTATATTTCTGTGCTCATGTCTGCACGATGGCATCTACAAATAATGTAAAATAAAAATTCTACACAAAAATGTAATATTGTCTTGAGGCACTGCAAAAGACCAGTGTAGATGATTTTGTATTTTACAGTAATAGTTTTTTAAGAATACAATTTCTTTTAGTTTTGTACAGTAACATGAGGTCATTTTTATTGTTTGTTTTGTTGCTAAGAAATTTTCTCGTTTTTTCTTTTAAAGCTTTACACGAGCCAACCATTGACTATGGGTTCCAGCGACTGCAAAAGGTCTTGCCTCGCCAACTGGGTGATGTGGAAAAACTCCCAAAGGTGAAAAAACCTCAGGAAATTAATATTGTGTTTGTCCTGCTGTGAATTATGTTACATCTAGTGCACTCACATATATAATCATTGACAGGAGGTCTTACTGAAGAGAGCAGCTGACCTCATAGAGACCGTTTATGGCATACCTCACAACAACCAGGTAAACACAACATTTAAATTTTTTCACATGACAATTTTTGATATCAACTCCCTCGTAATGTATGTGCATCAGATTCTGAAGCGTGCAGCTGACATAGCAGGTGCCCTCCACGGAGTCCCACGCAACCCAAACACATCCCACACAAACCTGCATGGCATGATGGGAGTCAGCTCCTTTGACAGACACTTAACCATGAACACAGACTTTTCACAGGAAGTGGAACGAGGTATGGGGTGTGTATGCACACACTGAAAACTGAATATGGTACACAACACTCTTTATTATTAACAAAAATAATATTTTCTCTTAATTTTTTCAGTGAGTTTCAATCAGAGCTTAAACAGCCTCATTTCAAGCAGCACAAGCCGACACTCTGCCTTCAACAATGGCAACACGGGCATGAGTGCGCACATACATGCAGACGCACACTCCACTATGCCAAGAGACACACAATCAAACACACACGCATTCATGTCTGGACTCACACAAACACGCACACGCTCTGCCGTGCCAACCTTCCGACCGGCTGCCACGCAGGGGGTCTTCAGCAGTCCCACAGCAGACACACAGCATTACACTAGTAAGAACAGCGTAATCTGTTTTAAAAATAAATATGCATTTTACTAATAATACAATTGAACCGAAATTGTGAGCATATTTAAGATTTCATGATGCATTACATCATTTAATTGCTAATACTCAATCAATTATTATCACATAGATTTTTTTAATAGTCCACCCAGATTATGTTTAATATTCTTCTTCCTGGTGTTTGGTGTTTCTGTAGTGA
Organism: Beaufortia kweichowensis; assembly: GCA_019155185.1. NCBI lineage: Eukaryota > Metazoa > Chordata > Actinopteri > Cypriniformes > Gastromyzontidae > Beaufortia > Beaufortia kweichowensis. Next base: position 12,597,903 of record CM032805.1, read on the forward strand.
AGCAAAAAAGTGCATTTGCTCCTGTTCTGAAGCTTCAGTCTCCTCCGACACAAGGTCCACCTCTTCCCATCTGCATGGTGAGAGAACTCCTGCAACACACACCTTATCTACACATTCAGTAGGCACACGCATAATACATAATAGGTTCTATTAATCTCTTTTGTCTTTTGCAGCCTTGCATGGACTAGCAACAAGCTTCAAACTTCCTTGACATGAACATACTCCATTTAGAACCTGACAATCTTCTCAATGCAAGCAACAAAAATCTAAGTTTTTGTACAGTCAGTTAATGATGATGTATACCCATTAGTGTTTCTGTTATTAAGTGTCCAAGCTGGGGTGGACTCGGCAGTATATTCATGGGTGTACTGTTACTCCAATAGTCTGAGAAGATGACCTTGAAATAAAACTAACAATTAATAAATTACCATTAAAAATGTTGCTTGTTGGGTTCTGATTGGCTGATTTTTGATGTCCTGTCTAGACTGAGCCCTGGAAATGTATATAAATACATTTTTAATCTGCCGTGACCCTAGAATTTTTTACTTCATACTGGTGTTTGTTAAAACATGTTTAAAGGTAACACTACTGAATACATTAAAATTAAGAACTTGTTATACTTTGTGTCATCTGATGGAAGAATATATCATTTGAAATATGTAGGTTGGTTGTTGCTCTGTATTCAGTAGGTTGTTTTTACATGGATGCATCAAGGGAATTTTAATTTGAGTGCATCAAAGACCACATAACATCACCATTGGATACATCTTATGGTTGCACACAATAAAAACCACTACTGACAAACTTGACAATAGTTGGGTGGAAAAGGAGAAGTGGATTTTAACCCATGGCACATTTATCATCATGACACGACTATTGATACACTTTAAGGTATATGTAATTTTTTTTACTTTTTACAAAAAAAAATCCAGATTTTTTACAGAGCTGTTTATTTCCTTTAAACATTTATCCCTGAAAAGAGGTTTGCAAATTGATAAATATATTACAAAATATCTTTGTAAAAAAATATCAATACACATTTCAGGGAAAACCTTGATTCAAGATTACAGTATGCAACTTAAAGAAAATAAGAAAATGACATTTTCTATACCTTTTCACAATCCTTGGGATTACTAAAAAAACCTGCTTGGTTATACTCAAGCATCCACTGTACTGATTAATAACATTCACACTGTATACAATTCCAATGACAAACTGAACAATATAACGAAAATAATTTTAAACTCTGTACTGACAAATCTGGCAACTAATGAAACAGCATGCTCTCCAAAACACTTTCAAACAGAAAGAGAACAACAAACAATAAATGGACTCTAAAAAAGGAGTCCATTTGTTCAAGTGAAACGTGACAGTTTACACAGAGTCAGTTTTTTAAACCCAACTTAGAGAATTATTGTCATATTTTCATTCTTTAAACAAGCTGTGAAGGAAGTCATTTCCTTAAGGTGGACTCTTTGGTCATTTCTGGATTGACCTCTAAAGCTTTCTTCTCATGAGTGAGCAGCCAGACTTTAATATGATCTCCTTTCCCTCCCATGTATCGCCCGCTCTGCCCTGAACTACACAGCACCCGATGACATGGAACTATCAGAGGGATCTAAGAGATTGACAAAGAAAGAGATGAAAATTATAAAGTGAAAAAATACGGCCAAGTAAAAATTAATCTTCCATCGCTGCAAGAAGCCCACCGGGTTTCTTCTCATGGCTCCGCCTACTGCTCGTACGGCCTTGGGATTTCCAGCCATCTCAGCAAGCTGCTTATAGGTGACAGTTTTACCTAACCCCACCTCCTTAAACAGCGTCCACAGCACGTGTGCAGTAAAGGAGTCTGAGAAACAGGACAGTAAAGACAGAATTGCAAATTATGCTTTAATTCTTTTAATTACTACAGATTCTGTCAAGGGAAGAAAATCACCAGTGTCTTCCCACAGTTTGAGAAATAAAGAAATACACAATTTCATACACATATTTATTTAATTTCTAAACTAGTGCAATGTGTTAAACTGTTATTTACAAATTAATCGGTCAATAATGTATTCAGTGTGTATATGTGACTAACCGCTCTGCAGCAGTGGATGGTGAAAGGCAGGCGGAGGAAGAGAGCTGACAGATTCTGGGTGGATGAAATAACACTGAAGCCAGTCAATACAGCGCTGTAACTCAGAGCTTATTTCAGGATTCCCATTAGAGACCATGTGTTGAGCAAGCCAATAGCGACTAAAAGAAAGAAAACGACACATTATCACATTGTGTGTGAGACAGCACAGGGAATAGTTTCGAAATTTATCAAATAAATCAATGCAATATAAATGATGAAAATATCTAGTTTGGATGCTATAATTTACCTTGACCTCTTCTCCACTTGAATGTCAATCGTGTGTACTCCCATTTCACACCCGCTCAACAGGATTTCACCCACTGGTGAACAGAGAGACACATCACGCAGCAGACACGCACCAGACATCATAACCTGCTCCCACACACATGCAAACTGCTGTCAGATGTATGAAACGCATCCATGCAATGTAAGTTTTTACAAATCTGTACATGCACACAACAAGATACACGTGCTTGAACGCGCATTATGTGGCGTAATGGTGAAGCATTGCGTTAGCAACACAAATATCAGGGGTTCGATACTTAGGAAACACATCTACTGACAAAATGTGCAGCTTGAATACACTAACTCACTTTGGATAAAGTGTCTGCCAAATTCATGAACGTAAACACAGAACAGCGGAAAAACTCAAACCACTGTTTTGACACTATTTTACTACGTTTGCAGCTTGACATTCTTATTGCATTAACAGAAAAGTGAAATATCAAGATATTACCCAACACGATGGTAAGAAACAATTGTAATTTATATAATAAATAAAGTGACCGAACATGTGTTGAGAAGTTTACTTCCTGCTTTGAGGCGGAAAGGATGCCAAGACCAACGACCAATCAGAATACAGCGTATTTGCGCACCGTGCTGTGATTGGACAATATTGCTTTTGGTCAGCCTTGATGACTTGTGCGTATAATTTTTATGCCTTTTTCGTTTATTTTATTTTTTAAGTATTATTGTATTCGTTAACAGCTAACACAAATAAATAAGTCAACAAAAATGGATGAATACAATAAATAAATGAACAGTTAAAATATTAAATATGAAATATTTCAGACAAATCTGTTATATTTGAAACAGAGATGTAATAAATAGCTATAATTAGTATAAAATATACTTAATTTTTTTTCTCATTTTTAATCTAAAACAGACTTTTTGTAATTACTGTTAACTGTAGGCATTGGAAATGTTTTTTTCAATTACTTAGTTAGCAGTAAAATAAAAACTTTAAATGGTTTTGTGGATACAGTTGCATTTTAATTGACGTACAGCCTTCCTTCTAATACTCAGGGTGGGGGAGCCAGATATATGGGAGACTCCATGTTCAGCATACGGTTTCTATTTCCGAATGCCTCCTCTTCATAGTAAAACTTGATGGAATGTGTATTTAGGAATTGAGGTATGTACCTTATGAGGAATGATCTGAGTTTCCTCCCTTAACACATCAGCAATTCTGAAAATTGTTTCAGAGTTTAATGGGACTTGAAGCATTGACTGTATTCATGGACCATTGGGTTCATGTTCCGGCAGGGATGTTTTGAATTTCTGTTTTAAGTTACTCTGGATCTCAAACACACACAAACACACACAGTCATCATCTCTCTAATAGGAGGATGAAAGAGGTGTGTCCCTAGGGAGATCTCCACAGTCAGTGGTGTGATATGGCCTTATATTGTGTTTGATCATCTGTGACATGCTCTGCTTCCACCGCCCCAGGCTGTGCTGATCACCGAGCGTCTTCTTTAAGCCTTCACGTACGGCTTCATGCCACCATACAAAAGAGCAATTTGTACCTGCCAGACTAAAACTGTTGGATCATGTTCAGTAAATGACACACAGTGTGACCTTCCTGTAATACAGGAGCTCAGACAGATATATTACTTGTACGGGACATGTGTTACCTGTCTTGGTATTACACTGTTTGTAACAGAGGCGGTTACATGTTTATATGTAACAGCAATTAGACAAAAGACACTTCTAGAAACATCTCAGGAAATGATGATGTCACCAGAGATGGAAAGCTAATCTGCTAAGCATAAGACTGCATGCTGTTAAATACGCTTAAAAATGTTAAATCTTAGTAAGGTCATTTAACACTGAACACTTGAACAAGAAACGTGCACTTTAGGAAGTATCCTTGTAATTAATCTACTGTATGTTACTGTAAGGCATTTGTCAGATGAAAGACATGATCAAACTGGATTATGAGTCAAAATAAAATAAACTAAGATTATAGTTCAAAGATTCTCTCTTGATTGACAGGATGATGGTTATTTACAATCTGATCCCTTCACAGCATTAGCCCCATGCTGGTGTTTTAATCTTCAAAGCATGTAACATGTCAGAAGAAATTATTTTATTAAGGGTTAATTCAAGAACTGATTTAGACTTTCAATCTTTTCTTGTTGTTGCAAGTTTTGTTCGCTATTGATGAAATCTAATTCACAGAGACTTTCATGGAGAGTAAGACAGATTTTAAATATGCCCAAAACATGTTTTATCTGTCACAGGTAAATGCACCATGATGTGCAGGTGCTGCATTGCAGTTCATGCTTAGAGGTGATAACGTCTAAGCACTTTATTATTATAAATGTGTCACACCATCGTGCCACTTCACACCATGCTTTCATTTGAGCACTTCAGTATGAGAAAATTCATCATCTATCAGTGGTGCCAATATAAACGTCCTCATCAAAATCCAAATATAGAAGCACCTGCTGGAGAACGTACATTTTCAGTTTTTGTGTCAGCCAGCTCAGCTATTCGATCACCTGTTCAGCGTATTGACACATTTTACTGGAACCATACTTTTATTAAAGTTGAAAAAATGTGTGTAATGTTAACATAACTGTGGATCTTACAACAAAGATAAGCATGATTAATGTCAAGACTGATGAAGTCTAACTTGAATATAATGTTAGTTCCTTTGGATAAACATGTTTATCCAATGTAATTATAGAGGTATTTTAATCATATTTCTTTTATTTACTTGAATTAAATTAATTGCACACTCAAATTATAAGATATCTAAAAAACACTGATAACACTGTAAACACTGATAGTATGTGTAATGGACATATGTTTATTGTTTAAACAACTATAATCTGAACTACATAACTAGCTACAGCCCAATACACAAATAATAGAAATATAATTGCAAGAAGGAAGACAATGTTTGAAGTGGACATATATCCTGGTACCAGAGTGCCACCATGTGGATGGTTGTGGAAAGTGTGCATGTATTTTACCTGTATGATTAAAAAGGATCTTTAATTATTTTATTTTATCAATTAGTGTGCAAACGGTGGTTCAACTTTTTTGTTTCACCTGAACATAATATCTAATAATACATTTAGCATATTTGCGGTATATATGTACATCCAGTGTTATAGTGTTATATAAATGAGATTTTATCATGATTTTTTTAAATAATTTTATTAGGACTCAATAAGACAATGAAACACAATTTTATTCATCTTTCATTTTTACATTCTTCCTCGTCTGTTGGGAAATCGGTGAACTTTCAGGGGCAAACCTTCAGCGTCCACCTCATTCACCTGAAATTATTATAGAAGGACTTCACTGATCAATAAAAACAATTTCACATTGTAAAATTCAGTTTGTGATGTTTTCCAGTAAGAAAGAAAATGTGATCTCACTATGTGTATTGGTGAAAGCTGCTCCACTGACGATTCGGCAGGAATAGACAGCACTGGGTCACCACCATCCATCATCTGAGACAATTATAAAGATTACAGATTCAGATATCGATTTTTACTCTCTATATAAGTATCCCATATTTCAACATTCTAGCTATTGCTTTACATCTGGTTATGGTTTGCTCACAATCCTTTTTATGTGCTATGATATGAAAAGGCAAATCGAATAATCTCACCCTGAATGTTGCCTCCACTTCACCGACACTTCTTTTTCCACCAGGAAGCCAACCATATGACCAATGCTGGCAAAAACTAACTTCCAGCACAAACACTAGCACTAACAACTCGACCAGTAATCTTCCTTTCCACTCCATACTGGAACTGAAACAAAAACGTTTGATATATGTTACACTGTATTCTCATGACATTTATTTTTTCATTTATTTGAAGGATGTTTTTGTTGTTTTGTTTGTTTAGCTTGATATTTACACTTTTTCTAGTTGTTAGGCAAAAGAAGATATTATCCACCAGTTCAGATTCTCTAGTGGAAAAAAGCCAGTTAAAGCACTTATCACTCAAATGTTTGATTACATATAAGGCAAAAGCAATAAATATATATTTAAAGCACAACATAATGACATTCAGCATGATCAATTCAATTTAAAACCACTCAAAATATTCATAGATATACTGTAATCTATATAACAAACATTACTGTCTGAAAAAATTTCTTTAGACAGTGTGTAAAATTGAAATAATACTGATAGCACTGTTACTGTCTGCTTTACTTTCTCTAAAGAATAGCTGTAATGACCTATTACATCAATATACCAAATAAACAGAATCAATATGGACTAATAATTCTTCTACATTTCGTGTCTAAATTTTGCTAGCATTCTATAGAAATTGGTACAGAAATGAGATAGAATGTCTTACCTGTTGTCTTTGTGAAGATGGACTGTGTTGTTCTTGGTCTCCTTTATATAATCCTCTAAAATTAGTAGTAATACCATTTCGTCATTAGAAAACTTGAGGCCCCAGGGCAGGTGCAAACTCCTCTCTAATGCATGCTCTAATGCACACCTGAGGTTAGTTTTTTCTGACTAAAGAACAACCATGGGGACCTGGCTAATGGACAGATTTAAAGCCTGAGCTACATTTAATAATAATGTGTTCATGGTCAAAACAGACTCTCCTGATGGTCAAATAAACACAGGGGAAAAGATGAGCAATCTTTACTATACAAAGATTGAATTATCCAGCTGCAGACCAACCATTTAGTTTGGACCGTTTAAAAAGGCAAAAACATAAATCTTTCTTTCTTTCTTGTAAACTTTTCTGTTAAAGTAAAATAATTGTACAATATTTTATTAAACACAAATTAACACAGGGAAACAGACAGGTAGTCTATATTATACCAAAAAATATTTATTAATAATCTAATTGCATATTAGACATTACTTTGGTTTCTCTTTCTTTTCTCTCTCGTTTTTTTCTTTTTTTAAATTTTCCTGTTAAAAATCAACAAGTACGTGTGTACAAATCTTATGAAGTACGTTTATGTTGTTTCGCTTAAAATATTGCTTGTTTTATTTTATTCATTTCTATATTTAAATGCTCAGACGACGAATGAGGACTTTTATTTTGAGTAATGACATTTCCGGAGCGTGTCAGAAAAAAGTCCCGGGAGCGACATGAAAACATGTCACCCTGATATCAACGTAATGAATTTAATCATTTGTTTATCGCATAACGACTATTAAACGCTTACAGGTAACTACAAATGGACATATACACACAAAAATATTTTATATAATGCTAAAATCATACAACATATCGCGCTTGTTTCTGTATCTCAAACCAAATCCAATGACATGTGCTTCATTCCAAAAAGCATCATCACGAACATGGATGCTTTGAAAAGACCAGCCATCCCCGAGGACGCGGTCCAGTATAAGCTGTTTCTGGTTCAGCCTGACCCAGTAAACGCAGAAGCCAATGAGAAATCACTGCAGGAACTTCTGGAGAACATTCTGGCTGAGATTGCCCCTCTTCTTGTGCAGTATATTTGGCAACACCAGCCCTTCAATCTAAGATACCACCCTGAGAAAGGTCAGTATTTGGGTTTTGCAGTATCTATAAAAAGGTTTGGTATGAGTAATGCTAAAAACATATTAGAGCTGTTACTTCATTACCTTTGTGCTTTTATTTATTTCTGGTGTAAAAGCCATTTTAAAATGTTGGTATTTATAAATGATTTGCAGTTACATAGGAAGGGCTACTAGATAAGACATGACTAAACAAGACTAGTCAATATAGTGATTTGTTTTGTTGTGTTCACATATACATTTGCTAGTTTTCCAGTAATAATGCACATTTTATTTCTTTCTCTTTCTAGGTGATGAGCCAGCTCATCTGGGTGGTGTCACTGTGTTTGGTGATAATGTGGAGGATGAATGGTTCATCGTTTATTTGCTCAAAATCATCACACGCACCTTTAAAGCAGTAGCTGCAGTTGTCTTTGATAATGATGGACAGTTTCTTCTGATAGAAGCTGCTGAACATCTGCCAAAGTGGCTGGATCCTGACAGCAGTGAAAACAGGGTTAGTCCTCCAAATTATAAACAGATCAGATGATTTCGGACTGCATATTTATTTTCATTTTACATCGCAAGTGTTTAGTTACTTTTAAGATGCATGTACACTGTCTTCACATTGGCTAGTTTTTATGTCCATCTCCCGGTCAGGTGTTTCTGTACAAGGGAGAACTGCACATATTACCCATCCTCATGCACTCTGAAGAGTTTGGCTGGCCCAGAGACTCAGTACCCACTTTGGGTCAGGCTCTAGAGATACTACATTCACATACAGAGAGCTGTTTGGCTAGGAAACCCATACGCTCAGCTTTGGCCAAGAGACTAAACGGGTGAGATTCATGTCAGTAATGATGGTGGATATGAATATATGAACCAAATGTTCAAAATAACCAAAACGTTTTTTATGTATCCTGTTTGTGTACAGGTACCCAGATAAAATCCACCAGAATTTCCATCGTGCCCACTGTTACATACCTGCAGGCATTGCTGTTGTGTTGTCCAGGAGCCCTGACCTCATAGCTCCTGCTGTATCTGCTTTCTATCTGCGGGACCCGCTTGACCTTCAGGCCTGCCGAACCTTTCGTACCTTTCCACCTGACACCAGAGTTATGACATCAGTAAGATATCTACATTTTGGCTCTGAACTTATAATTGTTAGGAAAAGCTACTTTAGCTACTTAATCTACCTGTACATATCCTACATGAAGTATACCTTTCCTCCTTTTCTTTTAGGTAAAGTTTACTCGCTGCCTTTATGCACAGCTACAGCAACAAAGTTTCATTCCAGATCGCAGAAGTGGATTCACCCTTCCTCCTCGCACTCATCCTCAGTACAGAGCTCATGAGCTGGGCATGAAACTGGTAAGTGTATGAGGTGATTTTTTTTATCTTGCCTGTTGTGGCAAGCTCAATGTGTTACGCTCTTTGTTTTACCCAAGGCCCACGGATTTGAAATCCTGTGCTCTAAAAGTGGACAGTCTTCATTGGCCCAGGAGGCATCAGTCAGCAGTAACCCGCTTTGGAGAGGCTTTCTAAATAGCCTCCAAAAGAATGGATACTTTCAGGTACAGAAAATGTTCTTTGAAGAAGATGCAAAGATTTCTTTCCCAGAGAGAATGCTGAATAAACACCTGAAAGCTTATTTTTTTCCCAATTTGTCTGTGCGTTTTTGTAACCCTGCTTATGTGTTTTGTGCATCTAGGGTGAACTAGAAGGATCTGCTCGATACAAAGATCTTATGATGTCAGCTGAGAATTTCTTCAAACAATCAGTAACCAGCACACACCGGTAGAGTAACGTTTAATTTTTCCATATCTTTTCATATCCATATCTTTCCATACTTTACCTTATCTTATCTTACTTAATGTATCTTAATGTGGAAATGGACTCTTCACAATATTTCTTTATCTGTCTCTAATTTATTTTCCCAAGGCCTGATATTTATAATCCTGGAGATGAAGTGTTAAAAGTTTTGCAGAGCGCTTCTTACAGTTTGGAAGACCTGAAACAACAAGAAGCACATCTATCCCCAGAGGACAGTATGTACAACTTCATCTCTTATCTAAAAGTACAATATCTTATTTTATCTGCAAAATCTAATCTTAACTTTATTCCTTGAAGTGAATCTGTTCATTTGAGTCTACTTGTACTTCAATCCAAAAAGGTTTATAATACCTAAAAATGTATGTGTTAGCATTTATCTAAATTGCAGTTGTTGCGCTGGGAATTTGACCCCTAGTGTTATCTTTGCATGGCCACCAATAGAGATACATGCTTTTCCCCTGAATTGGCACAATTTCAACAACCACCAGTATGGGCTAAAAAAAGACCTATGCTAATTAGACAAACCTTGACCTCTTGTTTAAACCCAACTACATCACATGCAACAGTACCAGTAGGGATTAGTAAAGTTGTCCTCTCTGACGCCACCTATAGGTGATGCATGGTTAGACATCTCCCCCCAGGAGCTGGAGAGGCTACTGGAGGAGAGAGGGGGCCGTGGAGTGAGTGACAACACTTGCAAGACTGTAGGACCAGAGAACGAGGAGCAAGAGGAAGAATCTGGCTACAGTCTGGTAGCCGTAACACAAGGCATGAAGAACTTCATCAATGCTATGTCTTCTCATGAAGGAGCTGAATTTCCACGGTAATCATGTTTTTTATATATATTTGTCATTATAAAACCGATTCTAGTCCTTGGTGCTTATTGGTCAATAGCCTGACCTCTTTACCAAGATATTTTAGTTCAGTATCCATAACTGATTTTTTTTGTTGCACATTCTGTTACTGTTTAGGTGACAAAGTCTTCTATAGAAAAAATAACATATTTCATTATGCCCACAATAATAATTTATGTCTTTCTGTGTTTAAGGTCTTGCCTGGCTGAGCCTTTTAGTTTTGATGCAGATGCAGTAACCAGTGCTCTTGATAAACTACTCGGTGAGTAAAGTAACAAATGCTCTTGTTTATCGAGTTTATCGTGCACATTTTATCACCTTTCTCACTGTTTTCCATCACCTCTTCTCTGATCTATCCAAAATAATAATATAAACATTTGTACAAAGAACTCTTGGTAGATTCTAAATCTAAATTAGAAATATAAATCTAAATTACACCTTTAAGTATGCTACAAAAATACACTAATAATTTGTACTTCCTGTTTTGCAGGAAATAAGGATGATGAGTTAGACTCTGATGACTTTGAGGAGGATGATGAAGATAATGAAGAGGATGAAAATGAGAACGAAGAAGTACAGAATGGCAATGCAGAAAGCGCAGAGACACTGGAGAATTTAAAGAAGTACATGGATGAAATGGACCAAGAGCTGCAAAGCACAAATATTGGCAAAAGTTTCACTAACAAAGTCAGTATCTATAGATACTTTTTCTGTTTTACTCCAGTGTGTTGTAAGGTTATTTTATTCATCTTTCTGGTTTTCCTTTTGCAGGTTGGTAGTAAATCGGATGCTTCTAAAAGCTCAACGGTCACGTCAGGCGCTGAACCTGTTGAGGAAGAGATCCAGCCATTGGATGTTGACCTAAACCTGGTTACAAATCTACTCGAGTCCTTGGCTTCTCAAGCTGGGCTGTCTGGGCCTGCCTCTAACCTGCTACAAAGTTTAGGCATTCACATCCCCCCTGATGCAGATAAGTCATGATTTAGGTCAAAAGCAAACACAAAAAGCCATTTAAACTATCACATACTTATCAGACCTTTAGTGATACTGCACCTAGTAAAAATTTCCCAGTCATAAAAAGAAGGTTTATGACATGTTTGGTACTTTTATGGTATTAAATGGGAATTTAGTAGTAGATAAAATTGTTCTACTGCTTTAAAACAAAGTACTTCCATGGACTTTGATTTACGTGTAGAAAGTGTTTTCAGTATAATGTAATTAAATGTGTATTTTTCTATCTTCTCAAATAAAGATGTAAATTTCTGATGTTTCCCTAATTTTAGTTAGTATCAGTGCATCACGTCAGTACAAAGAATGACTTAGAGCTGCAGTTATTGGTCAAACAGAAAAGAGGTATTTCTGTGCTTGCCTGCACTGATACGACTGATAAAGTAAACCACTCGCTTGTGTAACATTAACCAACTGTGCACAAACGCTTTGGTTACATGGGTGGAATTCCACCTTTGTGGTAATACATTTTTCTAAAAGAATTTCAGGTATGCTGTTGAACATTTTTTTAAATCTGTGTATGTGTATTGTGGACTGCAATCAAAAAGTAGCTCTACTGATATGATCAGTTGGATCGCAACATCTGGGAAATGTAAATGAAAAAGAAAAAATGATTGGAAACGCAATGACAACATTAACAGGAACAAAACATTACAACAAAGAAAGACACTGACAAATGTTGGGAATGCAGGAATGCTGTTTAGTAATAAGAAAACCTCATCAATACGTTTTATTCGCTCCAAATCAATAATACTGTAATTCATAGGCTATTGTATATTAGGAGCTAACTTGGTAAATAAGTCATAGGCTTTCTCTTTTTATAAATGTTATATTTTACTACTGTAATATTCTTCAATATAAGTTGTATTTTAAGTTTACCGCTACTTCATATAATATATGCCTTTTAGCTGTGTGAAGAGGTCCTTTGTTTGAGGTTTAAATAAGACAAATGTCTTGGTGTAAAATAACACATTTGGGTGAATCTCACAAAGTCTGTCAAAAACAGGCCAAAGGCATATCTTACCCCCAAATAAATTCATATCCTGATAATAAAAATGAAGCTTATTTATATTTTTTGCATTGTGACATTATTGTAATTATAAATATGGTCTGTTTACAAGACTCGGTATACTGTCTTGTAAAAATATACTGTCATGAAAATAATGTCACAATGTAAGTAATCTAGGCTTTGTATATATTTTAGTGCAAGCCAAAAATAAATGTCATAATATTCTGAGTTGAGTATTAATACTGTTATTGTCCTTAGTGATATAGCAGTCCTTCGACTAACTACCTTTAAATGTTCATGACTGGAAACCTAGATCTGATTGGTTGCTCCTCATAATGGTGTTAACTTCTGTTGGTCAGTATGTCCTATAATAGATTTAACAGGGGCAAAACCAGCCCTCTGGTTGCATGCAGGACAGCTGCCGGCAGAGCAGAAAAGTACAGTGCGGTTACATCCACAAAAAGAAGCTGCACAGCACCCAACAGCAACATTCCAAGCATGTATCCAAAAAATAAGAGACTGTGCCAGCTACCGTGAATTAGTGCATTTGGGCCATCAGGGTGCAAAACACACAAGAACCCTAATAAAAGGCTCCGTGTCACTGTTAGAGTGTAGTAAAGGTCAAAGATTGAGGTATTGCCTCGCTCCGCTTGGGCAACTTTAGCTAGCCAAACAAGTGACAGGCTGTGGAGGACCAGGCTGAGAGGAGAGTAGACATACTCCAGCGGCTCCATCGTATGTAGTCCTTGACATGCTGGAAAAACAGAGAAACGTACAGAAAGAGATTGAGGAAATGTTTTTACATACCAAACTTCTTCCCATGGAACACAAAGGGGGAATTTTAACACACTGACAACTCGTATCAAGTAAATGATTTTTGCAATAAGTTGTTTATTCATTTCACAAATCTGATCTGAAAGATTAATTTATAAACTGGACTGTTCTGGGCTACAGTTATGTGTGTTTCCTGGAAATTGAAGCTACAGGAACTGCATAATTAAACTAATTAAATGTCTTCATAATGCCAGAAAATATTGTCATTTTGGAGCTTGACAGCCTCAGTGTTTATTCTGGGTATATGTAAAAGAATGTCAAGGATATTCTCTAAATAATTTCACCTTTTGTGTTCTACAGAAAGTCATAGTTTTGAAACATCAGGGTGAGTGACAATTTTAATTTTCGTGTGAACTATCTCTTTAATGCAAACAAACACATGTTCATTTTAAAAGATGTTTTACATCCTCTTTTTTTCCCATTGTTATTAGAAGTTGTCATACCTGTGACACTGACGGAGGCGACCGTGACAGCTGTCAGAAGGCAGGATACATGGATGGAGCCGGGCATACCAAGTGCAAACAGGTGACCCAAGCTCACACTGGCCAGTGGAAGGAATCGGGCGATTAGCAGATACAGACCAGAGTGGGCACTGGCTTCAGCCCATAAAGCCAAAACACACTGGACACTCCCACAGACAGCAGGTACAAACAAACGCTCGGCCAGCCTCAGAGAGAATGGTTTTAGATGGAGAAGACCCACACCATGCAAGGCTAGCAGAGCCAGGAGATTTAGAAATACCTGGGAAATTTTGTACAGTATAAATAAGAAATGAATGAAAGTTCAATGCACCCAAAATCACCTGCCATGCAGTGTTATAAAGCTGGAGAAAAGCTTAACGTCTCATAAAATGTTGTGTGCCAAGAAAAGACCAAGCCCACTTTCAAAAGAAAACTTATGGGTAGCTGATATGATATGTGTCCTGCAGTGGCATGCTACTTTTATGCTATTTATGCAAATTAAGAGACTACATTAAACTTTTTTTAATTTATATTTTAACTTTTAAATTAAAACTTTTAATTTAAATGTTTTGTAATTTGTCACACCTTAAAACTATTTAAACTCCAAACGTAAGAAGGACATCTTGATGTATCCACATCCTATTCCATAGTCCGTCATTACGCAAACACTGAAGGACTTCAGTTTACAGCACTAGTCCAATAATCACATGGGACACGTGATAATTCAGCTGACAGATGCCCAGTCTTGCTGCTTTACACTTTTCATATAAACATAAAACGATATATTCACGATGATGTGGTAAATACACATTGAATAATTTATCTGTTAGGGGTTTGTTAACCCAGGATCATTCTTAACCAGGGTTATCTTGTTTTATCATTCACACTGTTCATAGTTTACCCTAGGTTAATAATTAATTTAACGATTTTACACTGTACATTTGTAACATACTGTGGGTTTAACATTCTTGTTTGCATTCATTTAAGGACAGTAGCATTGATTGGGCAAATAGCATTGATGAATATAGGTCATGAGGGGTTTGTTGACAATAACTCCCTATTTATTTATGAAAAAGATTTTACGAAAGGGACAAAAAACCTATAAAGGTGCATTTGATGTAAATCTGATGTGATGTATCTTGATAAAGAAATAAATAATTTTTTACTACTCTGTAATGGTTCGCTTAAAGTGCGCTTAAAGTTATTTACATTTATTGTTTAGAAAAGATCCTAGAAACATATAAGTTTGGATATTGATGAATGATAAAGTTGCAAAATACCTGTAGAAATGCAAGTGGCACAGCATACGGGTAATGATACTGGGGAATAAAGATCCTGCACAGAAAGCTGTGTAGATTATCTGCCAGAGCGTACAGAATCACAGCCACCAGGGCGGCGATACTAACTAGGAGTGGCACCAGGGGTTTGTATACTTCATAGAGACAAGCTCTCAGTGCATGTGGAGTATGCATTTGCCACCATGAAGAACTAAAAGAGATACATTTTGTTTTTAAGAAAATCAACAATACCAAGTAACATAAGTAATGATAGCTAATAATAAAAGATAATAATAATAGTTTAAGCATTAATCTTACCATCTGGACAGCAAAGTTTGCCAGGGGTCCATACTGTTAGTCCAACCACACCAGGGTAGGTGGGGTGGAATGTTATTTTGATTTCCTTTACAACATCAGGGGAATAAACATATTAAATGCATTTTTATTAAATAAACATGAATACATTTCCAAAACAACTACAGCTGAGACTGCCGTGAGATTTATTAGTAAATTAACTTCAATAATAAATCATAGAAGTAAAACTATGTGTCTGTCAGGTCTTTCTAAACTAAAAGCCCAAACACCATTAACAGTTTTTTTTATTGTAAGCTATTGTAATAAGGCATAATTTACAAAAAAAGAAAAAGAAACTTTGGGAAACGATGTTAGAGGTAACTCACATCACTTGCTTGTCATGAGATTGTGTTATTCCGTTATAGTGCGACACTGCTTTTTCTCGATCAATATAGTGATACCCCATTAATTAATTCACTGCTATGTATCTCCATCGCGCGACGCACTCGTCAAATAACAATGCAGACACAAGTCTAGAGATGTCTAGATGTGAAAGTATTTCCACCGAGGATAGACGACAAATCTGCTTAGTCGGTGTCTGTAACGAGTAACTAACCACGGCTGGACATTGATCCTTTTCCACCCTGTGTGTTACAAATAGACGAAAATATTTCAGAGTTTGGTGAACTTCCGTTGAAGAGATGTTTCCACTTCGCCGTTCGACTGATTTGGTGCCTTGTAAATCCTGTGCTTTATCTTGGATTTAATCCTTATTTTTGCCTTTTCATTGTCGTTTAGAAGTGTAAAGCACTTGCTTTTACGTGCATTTACAGGACACCTCGTCACCTCAGTCGTTAATGATAAAAGAAACGCGTGGACGCGCATCGGGATACTGCGTAAACAGTCCCTCTGACACCGACACACAGCACTGAGATAATCTTTTACAAAGGTTAACGATGGTGTAACAAGTTGTTTTGTTTTCTTTGGAGTAAAACCATAACTACAAATGTATAGTTTAACAACAATGTTTAGGTTATACAAATGGTAAAATAATGGGTAATTTTAGACAGACTTTTTAATTTGATTTTTAATTTAGGGACATTTTTGTGTAAGCCGATTATCTTTAGTGCCACCTGTATATGACAATTCCCCTCACCCCCACCCTATGATTTAAAGAAATGTATTTGACATGATAACCAAAGGTTTAGATTACCAATGCACACCTATGATGAGTACACTTATATGCAATATAGATAATATAAATTTATGCTGTATTTTCTAAAAGTCATTGGTTATGTCACATACAATTTTCATGTTTTCATGTCCTTTTATATATTGCAGCTTTACACATCCTGGAGGTTTACCTTGCAGATAAACACATTTAATTGGATTTGTACTGGAATTCTTTGTGATGGTTTACAAATTGAGGAAAGAACATGTGAGTTGTGAAAGCTCAGTATACCATGGCAACATTATGCAAAAGATTATTTATTATTCTCTGCTTATGGCCCTCACACAATGTTTAACTATCTCATCTGTGTTCAGGAGGAGCACGCCTTATCTGTTTATGACATAGAGCTCTTTCTGCATTCTTTTTTTTTTCATTCGTTTTGTTTAAATTTTAGTATGGCAAGAAAGCCTATTTTAGTAGCAAGCAGCTGGAGCCACTAAATAAATAAATGGTGAAATATACTGTGGGCAAACAAGCACATTATATCCATGACAGATTGTGATTGCTAATAGACAGTCAATGCAATATCACCATGACAACCAACCACTAATTATTCAGGTTACATATACGTGACCCATAAACTAGGTGTGTGGTGTGTCAGTGACATAAATGACATAAATATATCTATATACATATTTGCTATATACATATTACATACATATTGCTATTTACACTTCTGGTTAAATGCTAATTGCATTTCATTTACTATGTATTTGTACTCTGTAAAATGACAATAAAGTTCAATTTAATTCATCAAACAGGTCAAATAAACGAAATAGGTTAAACCAATGTTAAAATTTTATGTGTTATTTAGTTCAAATATCAAAAGTGTGTGTTTGTATCTGCGTCTGTCACCTTGACCTGTCACGGCCAGCTCGCTTCTGCTCATGTAGAGCACTTCACTTTTGCTTATTACCCTGGCAACCCACTAAAATAAGCCTGACAGGAGGAGGGAAATAGTAGAACGAAAGGAAAAACAAAAACCTGTTGTTTCTACACAGCAACATACAGAGAATGAGGATGTAAAATTGTGCAGATTTTTTTCTTTTTGGTCACTTTCAATCTTTGTCAGAAATGCTGTAGGGGTGTATATATTTCAAGGTGTTGCATTAAACGTGCGTGTCAGAATGGTTGCATTTTCTCTCTTACCTTTCGGCCCATAGAAGAGAGAGAAAGAGCTTCGGCTACACATCCCGAATGACTCCTATCCAAAACCATGGGCATTGTGGTGTCCAGGTGAGTACATCTGACAAAATCTATTAGCATTTTTTTACTCTCTGATATTATCAGCAATATGATCCATGTCTAAAAATTATAATGTAGTGCTCTAAAAACAAATCAGACAGCAATAAATAATAGTTTAAATTGCCTGCACTATGTGTCCTATTATGATTATATGTGATTTATGTGAAACTGCTGATTACATAAGCTACAATATTCAGTGAATACATAACAATAACAAGATTTTTTACCCCTCCCCCTTCTTACAGATTGGATAAATGTCCTTTGGTTCGCTCTACTGGCTTGCGAGGCTCTTTGCAGGTTCCAAATAACGCCTCCTGTAGGGAGATGAACGGCACAGTCAAACTCTCTCAAAATAACATAATTGAAACATCTCAGATCAGCACCGAAGGTATATTATGTCATCACAACCTGCCTGAATTTATCAGCTACAAGATTATTATACATGATGAAATGCTTTTAAGCTTAAATGCTTTGTGTCTTCATTGGTTAATAATTTAACACAGACTGTCTGACTGTGTAGAAACCATCTGTTGTAAATGTGGAATGTTTGTTTGTTTTTCTTTGGGTATGTGTGTGTCTCTGTATGAAAGAGCGTTTGATTCCTACTCTTCCAGAAAAAGCAAATATAGAAAGAGGTTATGTGACTCCACAGCAGGTATACAATCTCCTAAATGCTGAAGCTGGCCAACCTTCACTGCACGATCCATATTATATGCTTATACTGGACTGTCGATCTGCAGAGAGGTAACGATGACACACACGAAAGACACACAGGACTGAGTCTCACACATCTCACATTCATTTGCTTGTGTTTGTGTGATTTTGTCTGTGTGTAGATATAAGCAGAGTCACCTGATAACAGCCCGTGCCAGTGTGACTGTGATGCATCCAGAACTGGGTTGTTTGATAAGTTGTGTTCAGCTTCAGGAGTTCTCCGTTATACTGCTCTATGCTGAGGAAGGCCAAAGCCCAGGTATAGCATTCTTTATATTTATATACCTGTATGCTATATAACTGTACAATTCAACAAATGTATTTTTATTTAATTTATTGCATAAATTTGTGACCTGCCAAAAAACTGGTAAAGGTTTTTTTATGATTTGCTTTTTTCTACATAAAATTAGCAATGTAAAATCTAAACACAAACCTAACCTTGATATCCTTATTATTGACTGAGTAAGGCTATATCAAAGTTAAATAAATAAAAAAATAGATTAGATGAAACTTTAGTCTGGATTTCACCGGCAGGGTTTAGTGGATTTATTGCTTGGTTGTTAGTTTACTATGTAACACATTTTGTAAATAAAATAGTAATTAAAGAGTAATTAAATAGCAAATAAAACACTTTCATCTGGTTTTGTATGTGGTTTCATGCTTCAGTTGGCAGTCAGGCGGCGCGTGCTGACTCTCCCAGTCTTCAGCACTGTTTCTTCCAGCTGAGTGCCCTTGGAATGGACCCAGTAATCCTCCAGGGGGGTTATTCTGCTTTTCACTCCCTCTATCCCTTCCTCTGCACCCCCCAAATGGTCCTACTGGAGTCCGAGCAGCGCTGCCTCACCATCTACCCCTCTGAAATTTTGGAGGGGGCATTGTACCAAGGCTCTGCCTCACAGGCACATGACTACCGCATCATTAAAAACCTCCACATCACACACGTGGTCAATGCGACTGCAGAAACCTCTGATGCCTTTCCAAGTGTATTACGTTACCTTCGGCTATGGCTAAGTGATGACGCACAGCAAGATCTAAGACAGGCCCTTCCAGAAGCTTCAAGGTTTATTGCTGCGGCTTTGCGGGGGGCACCGGGGTCACCGGGCGGCCGTGTGCTGGTGCACTGCAGCCTCGGCCGGAGCAGGAGCTCGGTGCTGACGTTAGGTTTCCTCATGGAGCACCGCCGTTGGTCTCTACTGCACGCTTTCCGCTGGCTGAAGGAGAGAAGAGCTTGCGCTGCCCCAAATGCTGGGTTTCTTCTGCAACTCTCTGACTATGAGGAACAGCTGTTTGGTCAACGTCTCACCTCACTGGATGACATCCGTCTCTGAGAAAGTTTAAAAGCTTAATGTGAAGAAAGGAATTTTCTTCACTTTTGGAACAGGCTGAAGACAAGTAAGAAAGAGACACAAAAGAACATTCTTTACCCATATGATGGAATAAACAGGCATTGGCAGTTACCAATAGGATGTGCAACTCAATGGAAAGTTTTTATGTGATTTTACTTTTTACTTTAACAGGTACAAAGCAACATCTTGAACACCAATCCTTGATCATTGATAAACCACTGTGTTTAAATCTTTTTATAGTTAAGACCTGTTAAAACCTGGAGATCTGATGGAATGACCACATAATGTGTTTGTGTCTAGTTTAGGTTATATTTGTAAAGAAATACAAGTATTGTTTTTAGCTTCTAACACACAATAATACATTCAATTATTCCTTACCCTTTTATATTTATTATACACAGAGTGCAATAAATTGTCTATTTATAACACAAATGTCTTCCATTGTGTCACTTTTGTGCTATAAAGGTTCACAGACAAACACAGATGCAGACATTCTCTGGTGTATGTGATGTGACAAACATTTGCCTCTTTTACAGCTCTGAGTGTTGATATGGAAGGATTTGCTACCTAATACAACACAAATAACATTAAAGTAAAATCGTTTTTACTATAAAATTACTTTTAATTAGCCTAGTAAGTTATTATAAGTCAAAGTGAGGAGGGGAGACAAGAGAACAAGGATAGTTTTAAACTTTCTAATCAGGGTCGGATAAAAATAAAGATTCTTTGAATTTTATTTAAAGAAATGTCTTATACAATGAAGTTGTGAAGTTGCTAGAAAGAAGAAAGAAAGAAAGAAAGAAAGAAAGAAATCCACATGTTAAGAGCGATCAATAGTAATATCAATATCTAGCATTTAATACTAACACAACCTGAAATGTGCATTTAGTGGAAGCAGAGAAGGCTGCATTTCTAAACTGTAGGGTACCGCCCCATGACATAAAGCTGGTCTCTGTGCAATAAGATGCTGGAATTGCATTACATATGTTGAACGGGCATGCGCAGTTCTGATTCCACCCCAAAATTGCCAGGTTCCGTGATTTGGGAGAGTGTGTGAGGCTCTGCACGTAGCTCAGAGGACAGATGAAAAGAGGCTCTCAAATAAAGCTCAGCTGCAGACCAGAGGCATCGTAAACACAAGTGTCTTACGTCCATGCGGAGATTGTCTTCAGCATCAGGAGAGGATCTGGATCGACTTACTTTATATTGCGCGCGGTGAAAACTCGAAATTATACAGGTAAATGCTTTAGAGAAAAGAGTTTTGATATATTTATTTCTTCAAAAACTATTTGTTTACGTGTTTTGTGTGCTGTATTCTTCTTATCTGTAGAGAAACGTTAATACGATGCATTATATAGACAAGTGTATACAAGTAATGTCTTTGTAATGGGATTAAAATGACTAATCCCTAAATTTAGAGTTTCGAGATCTGATTATGCTTACAGTAATGTGCAACAAGTTTCACTATCAGATTAGTAAATTTAGGTTTGACAACATCTTCGCACGGTTTCTATTTTATTTTTGCTATCATAAATTAGTGATAGTAATTTGCGAGCGATTTGCACGTGGTAAAGATTGTGTTGGTTGTGCAGTTTCTGTACACGAGCGCAATAGTGCATCGTGCGTTTCATAGAGTGGCACATTTTCAAAATAGGTCAACTAGACCTAAAAAGTCCCACCTGACCTACTAGAGCTTTTTGTGCTTCAGTGTATGTTTTTTTTGTCAAGCTTTGAAAGTCTTGCACCCGTTTTGGCTCATGCGCGGGGGAGGGTCGAGTACGTGGCACTTCCGCTGCGCTGGAACCAATGAACTGCGCGCGGCTTCCATTCTGGACCCTCACGAGCTCACGAACTCACTTAAAAAAAAAAAAATTTGTTTTTCTTTGATGACAGTTTTGACCAAAGGCTATACTGTCTTTAATTGTTAAAAATTTTAGTTGAAGTAAATATAGTTGGAAATTGAATTTGAGTAAAGTGCATGTAGTTTGCAGAGTTATGCAATTCATAAATGTTTTTCGAAACAGAACAACCACATAACTTGTTTACTCCATGAAGTCTATCTAAGATAATTATTTAATTATTAAATGTTAAAAGTTGCTGGTGTAAAAACAAAGATCACCTTTTTTTTAGCATCAGTTGCCTGGATATTTTAAAGAAGATTCTAAAGAAAATTAGTTAAAAAGAAAGCAAAACTTATTAATAATTATAATGCATTATATATACTCAATGTTAGATTTTAAGTCTTTACCTGTAGGAAGGCAATGCCACATTTCTAAAGGTGTGGTTTAGATCTTATTTTTCAGTATATCTCTATAATGAAGTCAGCAATCTGTGCTGAGGCACGCAAGCTCAGATACGTTGCATCCTGGATAACCTTCATCATTCATGCTTCTGACAGGCATATACTTTGACATTACAGAACAAATTTTTGCTGGTTTTTGGCCCCTTAGGGCATTCTTTTTTTTTTTTTTTAACACATATTGAGCGTCAGATGCCTTTCGCCGACTTAACATTAAGGCCTTATGATATTATCTGTGCAACCCATAAAAGATCCTATTTTGTGTCTTGAAGACCATGTGTGTTTAAGTTCATCTACAGTATATGATAGTGTAATACCTATTAAACATTATTAAAATGACTGCTTTTAATTGGAAGAGCAGTTATGGCTGCTTTGTTTATGTAGAGTTTTAGCATGTCATATTATTTGAAACTGGACACACCATTTTACACTACTAAGAATCATGTGGAGTGTTTGGATTTCTCTATTTGTTGGGGGTTGTTGGTGTATTTGTCCTGTAATTTCCAGCCCCAGGCTCTCCATAGCATGGCAAAGTTGACTTTTTCACAAAACAAGCGTGACTTCTTGTTTACACAAGCTGACACTTTTGCACAAACACACAGAAGAGAGTTTCCCGTAGGGTTGGCGTGATTCTCTCTGCCATTCTGACCATTGGATGCCACATTTGTGCCAAAAATCTGAGCCAACAATAAACACTACCATGAAACATTCATACTACATGTTATTCCTAAGTATTGGTTGTGGTTTTCTGTTTGAGTAAACATTACCAAATGCCAAACCAATGTTTTCTACTTATATGATTAGGAAAATGTTATTGTAAGTACTGACTCAATAATTGTCATGCATTGTATTAGGTAACACTTAAGTTTATCAACGGATTTGATTTATCACATATGCAAATCTTTCTCTCAGGATGGTGCGGTGTTGGTTCCTGTTGAGTTTACTCATCCAAACCCTGTATGCCCACAGTGACTTCTTTACTTCTATAGGTGAGATATTTCATTGTATTTCACTGTATGTTTCATTGCATGTCCATTGTTTTTTCCTCCCATTTTACTGTACCGTTTCCTGTCTATTGCTCATCATCCTTCCTGACATTCAAAACGTACATGATGTCTCTAAATATGTGACATAGTGGCGTAGCAGCTTACTCAAGAGTGAAAACAACCCATATTAGATGAAAGTACAACCTAAAGTACAAATTACTAAATTATTGATAACCAAACGAAGGATACATTTGTGTAATCTGTTCCACAGCTTGCATTCGCATAATTTACCAGATTATAACAAGTACGAGATGCTCTAGTTAATTCCAGATTTGACTTTTTGTCCTTTAGGTCAGATGACAGACCTACTATACACTGAAAAGGACCTGGTGAAATCATTGAAAGAATACATCAAACAAGAGGAAAACAGACTAGAGCAAGTCAAACTGTGAGTGTTAACGGTCACACACAAACAAACATGACAGCATATGCTCCCAATGCAGTAAACCTGCTCAGCTGTGCAAACAAATGTGTATTTTGTTGTTTATCACTTACAACAGGTGGGCAGATAAGGTTGATTCGCTGACAAACACAGCCACTCAGGACCCCGAGGGATTCCTGGGACACCCGGTCAATGCCTTTAAACTTATGAAAAGACTCAACACTGAGTGGGCTGACCTGGAGAGCCTGGTTCTGAAAGACACTACAAATGGTTAGTAATACCAGAGAATGTTGATATAGTTGCCAATAACTTTTAATGTTATCTTTGTGTAAAAAAAATAAATAAATAATGTGTTTTAAATCTCTTTATTTATTATTTGTTTTGCATCTTTTTTTTAGGTTTTATTTCTAATCTGACCGTTCAGAGACAGTCTTTTCCAACGGATGAGGACCAGACCGGAGCAGCCAAAGCTTTGCTTAGATTACAGGACACATACCAGCTGTCTGCCAGCACCATTTCAACCGGAGAACTACCTGGTGAGTGAGCGCATGTATCTTTGCATTTGTACGTTTCTCATTTGTATTTTTAAGTACTTACTGAAGTGTGCTTGGCAGGAAGTATTGGAGTTGTTTCTTATAACCAAATGAGTTTGAGTGTTCTTTTAAAATGAATATCGGGGATGTTTCAGGAATTAAATATCTACAATGTTTTATGGTGTGACCCCAGGTGTTGTTCATAAGAGCCAGATGACAGTGGAAGACTGCTTTGAGCTGGGGAAAATCGCATACTCTGATGCAGACTACTATCACACCGAGCTTTGGATGACTCAAGCTCTCAAACAGCTGGATGAGGGCGAGGAATCCATCATAGACAAGGTCACAGTAATGGATTACCTCAGTTATGCCATTTACCAGCAGGGGGAGCTAGAGCGAGCTCTCGAACTTACCAAGAGGATGCTAAAACTGGGTAAGATTGCAGAGTAAATAAAATTATTGTAGGTTTTTCTTTAAAATAGGGTTTAGAAGTATTTGTCATATCCAATAAGAGAAATACATCTAGATTGCATCACATGCAATGCTTTTTTCAAGGCCATGTTGTGGGTATCTATCTAAGATTTTGTCTTCAAAGCAGATTGAACACTTTCCTTGAAAATGGTGGAAATTCTGTTTTCCATGATGCGGTTTAAGTTATGTGATTTAAAAAATGACTCTGCTGTATGTGAATTTCAGACCCAGATCACCATAGAGCCAATGGGAACCTGAAATACTTTGAGTTCCAGCTGGAGAAGCAAAGAAAAGCAGAGGCAGAGAAGAAGGAAGAGGAGGTTAAAATAACACCGAAGAAAGTGCTGGACAAACGTGATGCTCAGAGGAAGCGCTCCAAAGACCCTCTGCCAGAAAGAAAAAAATATGAAATGCTGTGCAGAGGAGAAGGAGTGAAACTGGTAAGATAGATGACATTTTTTTCTCGATTTTTACCTCGAGTTTCCTTTTAGTCTTTTAAAAACCCCTCTTCTTCTTGTGATCTGTAGACGCCCCGCAGACAGAGCCGTCTGTTTTGCCGTTACTTTAACAACAACCGCAGTCCACGATTGCTATTGGCTCCAGTGAAGATGGAAGATGAGTGGGACCGCCCATACATTGTTCGTTATCACGACATCATCTCTGACAGTGAAATCAGTACAGTGAAACAACTGGCAAAACCCAGAGTGAGTATCTCAATTTATTAACATTACGTTGTGGATTCTTTGAATCTTTGAGAAAAGTTTGGGTATTATTTTAAATAATCACACATTTGTTGGCAATTTGTTGTACAAACAACTGACAACATTTAAGATTTAAATTATTCTTCATGTATGTTTAATCGGTCTGTCACTGAAAAATGAGACTTTTAACATAAAACTAAAGTTAATATATTGATCCATAATATATGTTATGTCTTAAAACACCATAGTTCTACACACGTATCATAATTTTTTTGCCTTGCTATATACCATGCAATGATATATTGTGAAACCCATAATCTTTTACTGTATTGTTTGAAGAAAGTAATTTTTATTTCTACCACTATACTATAATTATTTTGTGAAATAATACTAGTTTAGCTTTAATCAATATTAGTGAGGGCTTGATAATATGGAAGCCTTTGAGGGACACACAGAGCGATGTGTAACCCCATGTCTGGCTCCTCAGCTCCGTAGGGCTACTATATCCAATCCCATCACGGGCGTGCTGGAAACCGCCCCCTACAGGATCAGTAAGAGGTAAGGCATGAAACTGTAGAGCGCCTCCAACGATGGGCATCGTCATGCCCTCGCTGTTCTTTAGGATCGGAGAACTCCTTAGCAAAAACAATGTGAAACATTTTCGCTATTACTATTTTTAATGATTAAAATTACATATGAAAATTTTACTACTTCAACAAAACTGTGATTGTGAATAGATTCTAAGGCATACTGGAATCTAGTCTGGGAAAAGATGTTGACATACTTGAACACTGTACTTGTTTAAGCAGAGAGTTTTAATATTGTTTTAATGCTGAGGAGTTGTATGCCCTGAATTACTGATTTATGTCACATGGTGATAAAAGAAGAAATGCTGTGTTTTTGTGTTGTGTTTTTCTTGCCGTAGTAGTCATGTGCTCCCTGACGGTGGAGCTTAAACAGGGACAGTTTGATCATTAATTAAAAAAAAAAAAAAATTCTAGTTGTGCAAAAAGCTTTGTCCTTGGTGTCAGTTGATTTAAAGATTCCTACATTAAACTTTCCGTTTGCAGTGAACAGATCTGTCCCTGTTTTTTTTACATGGCTTTAGTTCAGAAAATAACACTTATCTGACGTCTCTTTCTCTCTCTCTTTGTCTCTTTGTCTTTTTCCATCCTTCTGTCCACTTTTTTGCACTGTTCGTTTCTGTTTCTTCATGCTTGGTCTTTTGTCTGTCTCTCTTATTTGCTTTGTGTAATGGGGAATAGCTAAGGCGAGCCACAGTGCACGATCCCATTACGGGAAAGCTCACCACTGCCCAATACAGAGTCTCCAAGAGGTAAGGAGTCAAAAAGTCACAACAAAGAATTTTTTAATTAATTACATTTAGTTCAATAGTATGTTTTCACACATGAAAACATACAGTAGAGTCAATTTAATGACTTTCACACTCTCAAGGTTTTTTGTCTGCTGGAAGTTTGTGATGTGATTGATATTCAATGGACTGTACAGCATTGTTTTTATTAGCATCAAATGAATTTTTTCTAGGGATTATACCTTCAGAATTCGCCTATGAACGTAATCTGTTACTTCTAAGCCATGGCCTCTTGATTTAAACAAGGATTCATGTCAAACTATAAATGCCATAACCACAAAACCCCCTTCCATTTGAAGTGTCTATTAATAGCTTGTAATAACAGCTATTAAAACAGAAAGCAGATGTTAAAGTTTGTTTAGTTGGGAAGAACATACTTTTATGCTGTATGTTTCCCTCCTCATTCCTCATAATATGTAGAATAAAGCATGTAGAGATTGATAAACATTGCTTTAGTTTCTGCATGACCAGCCGTTTAAGTCTATGCACTAAAATAAACTTTAATAGAGCTAAACATAGTAGAGTTGTCTCAGTCATATTTCCACCCACTCCCCAGTGGTTTAACCTCCCCAGTTATTATGAGTGTGTGTGTTTAAAAATGTGCGTCTCGGGCAGATTGGTTGGAGTCACTATAGTATTAAATAAAGTTCAGAGAATATCAGTTTGTGAGTTTAAAGCCACTAACATTCTTTAAACAGAAAGCAAGTGAGGGAGTGACCCTTTCATGGGGACTGCCTTTATTTTTCCTTGTTCCTCTTTCCAAACTTCGTAGCTTCACCTTCATGCGTGTCTTTATTATATCAGATGTTTTAACTTATTGAACTAACCAAAAATTTAACTGATCTTGTTCATGTTTGCATGTGATGCCATATGGTGTGGTGTGTTTGTTGTGTGTGTATTGTGGAATGTGTTCTTCCATAAAACTTTATTCTTACTTACCTCATCCTCCTAGTGCTTGGCTGTCTGGATATGAGCATTCCACGATTGAGAGGATTAACCAGCGTGTTGAGGATGTGACAGGTCTAGAAATGGACACTGCAGAAGAGCTGCAGGTGAGTGGGAGGAGCTTGTACACTCCATCAACCAATCAGATGCTTTTAAACTTGTGACACCTTAATGAAACAAGAATACACTTTAAACCCCAAGGTTTTTCTCTAACTTCTCGAACTCTCATTGTCTATGTTTTATCTCAGGTTGCAAATTATGGAGTTGGGGGTCAATATGAACCTCACTTTGACTTTGGAAGGGTGAGCCGCTTTTTTCACAGATTAAAAGACAATTGTTATATCAGCATTATCAGTAATTACAGCAATGCTGCACAGTTTGGCACAAAAGCTTGTCTTTGTGTGTTTCTCACATTTCAAACTTTCTTTGTATATCTACAGAAAGATGAACCAGATGCCTTTAAAGAGCTGGGCACAGGAAACAGAATAGCGACATGGCTCTTTTATGTGAGTAACTTTGCTCACACATCATAAAATTGTCTGTTGTTTTACAGGCTTGATTTATCCTGTGCTCTCTGTGTTGCAGATGAGTGATGTATCAGCAGGAGGCGCCACTGTCTTCCCAGATGTAGGAGCAGCAGTGTGGCCCAAAAAGGTGAGACGTACAACAAAACATTTGTTTTCTTAACCCATTAAACATGGAAAATATTTTTTCTTTAAAATTTATCCGTTATTATCTTGCTAGGGTACGGCGGTTTTCTGGTATAACCTTTTTGCCAGTGGAGAAGGAGACTACAGCACAAGACATGCTGCCTGTCCAGTATTAGTAGGCAGCAAATGGGGTAAGTATGTTGGCCACCCCACACCCACTCCCTGCATCAAAGGCAACTGTTTTCAAAACACAAAACATTCTTGACAATCTTCCTACATTGTTTACATTTATATAGCCATTTATATTATTGATTTATTTAATTACCTTTGCATTTCTCTTATTTCATTTATTCTCATTTCTCTTTTTCAGTATCAAACAAATGGATACATGAACGAGGTCAAGAATTTAGACGGCCCTGTGGCATAAGTGAAATGGAATGATCACGTTCTCTATTATCATATTTCTGTTCAGCATCAATGTGTCAGTTTGTTCAGTATGGAATGTGTGTCTGTACAGAGCGTGCATGACCATCAACAGTCATTATATCTTTTCTTTTTTTAATGCCCCTCTTCCCAAATAGTCCCAGAAATGGTTTCTGGGTAGGATGTGCTCCTTTCCTTTGACTACAGGGGTCATGAATATGCAGAGATCTAATCAAAGGATTTATTGTAGTTATTTATTTAGAGTTGATATTTTATATTTTTCAAACTCCATATTTGGCTTTTGCACTTTCTCTTGTTTTGAACTTCAGCATACAGCCATATTTAGAGAACTTGTCCTACGTTTAACCACTGAACATTCTAGAAACCATAAACTTCAATAGAATGATAGAAAGAACATTGTTCATTTTTTTGGATGAACAAACTGCATGCTTTAAATACCCTTAAAGACTGACATCTTAAGACCAAAACAAATGATTTTGGACAAATCCCTACACAGTACCAAAAAATGTTGGTTTTGGGACCAATGCAAGACACATCTTTTATCCTAGATCTTTGTATGTACTTTTGTATGTGATGAAGTGTGACTGTTTTCTAAAGAAATAAATTCTATGTCATGATTTGAAACAATCTTTTGTTGGGCTGAAGTGACTTTGAGAAAATGATTGACTGTAAAATTAAATACTTACTCATTCTTTATTAATCAGAACAACCTTTTGAGGTCTGGAGAGGGTAAATGCTGTTAAATGGTCAATGAATGTTTAAACGGATCATATCAAATGTTTAGCATAGATAAGATAAACAAATAAATAGGCTATGTGTTATGTGTTTATGCTTTTCATAATTATTGTGAATAGAATGTATTATTTTTATTTATCTAAAATATTCTAAAAAATGGTATAGACTGTATAGACAATCAATATTAATCTAGTTTATGAGTATATTTACCAAATTTGTGTGCCTGTGTTATATGTATCCTAATAATAAAATTTAAACAAAATAATTATAATAAAATATTTTTAGTCATTTAAATAAAAAAAAATGTAGAAAATTTAGTTTTAAAAAGCTGACATGGTTTAATATTGTAACCACGCTCCTTTATTGTTACTAAATACTTCAAATGTTTTAATGTTACTAAAATCTTTTCAATGATAATAATAAAATACGTTATTTCCGGGTTTGAAGTGGGGAATTTGGTAAATCAGAATTGTTTGGAAAACAGCATTGTAACAAATGTTTGGATAATTTGGTTTTACTAAATAAAACCAAAAAGCTATTACTATAGTTAAACAATGGTTTTTTTTACTGACTCGATCGCTCGGCCCAGTGTAATATAATATTTATAATATTTTCCAAACGTTATTGGGTGTTGCGGGTGAAAGGTCACGTGCAGGTCATGTGACCCATCAGTACTAATTGACTGTCGCTCATTTCTCCGCTCTGTCACTGCTCGCGCTCCACGGCCGGGAGGCTGGAAACCAACAAGAAGTTAAAGAGAGGTACACCTGATACACTTTTCAGTCCATTTACACCATAAAACTTATCGATCAAGAGAATATAACGGAAGAATGATGAATCAGATCTTGCTCTCCGTGCCTTACGATAATGGATATGAGCCGGACGAGTACATGATGCAGGAGGACGAATGGGATCGAGATTTACTACTGGATCCCGCTTGGGAAAAACAGCAACGGAAGGTAAGTGATGGTTTGGTCCCTTAATAGACAAGAACTTACAGAACATAGACGTTACTACCATGTTGAATTCATTAATAATAATAATTCATAATAACTTTAATAAAACACTACATGACGTCATTCTTTAAAGCTCATTAGTTAGAATTCAGAAGTGACTTTGCTACAAGCTTTGTAATGTTTTGTAGTCCTGTTGATATAAATTCAAATTGAAGTTAAACATTTGCTTTTAAATTCATTTAAACTCTGTTAAACATTAAAACATAAATTTAAAATGTAATTTTGATGTTAACAAAAGATATCTATAAACCCTGCTGAAAAAAACAATACAAATTCTAAGTACATATTCTTCCTATCTGCCAGGTAACATCCTACTAATAGAAACCCGTAAACACGTTACCAGTATAGACCTAAAGACACCAGTGAGAAACCAGAGAGAGTTTCTATTGCAATTCAATAAATTCCCATTATAACCATTAAATCCATTCAAATTTTTGTAGTGATTGCTATTGTTTTTGTGCTTGATATTAATCTACTACCCACAGTTTTGTGTATTCCCAAATTGGTACCTTAACCATAGAACCATAGAACCATAGAAAGGGTGGACTGGTCTGGTTAATGTTGGCCTTCAGGGCTCTGTGTCACAAAGGGGTCTGGATCGACTCCTGCTGTAAGATAGATGCAGCGGGTACCGAACTAACAATAGCGCAGCATTGAGCGGCTCTGTGTGTCTGATACGAGAGGAATGCCGCCTGTCAACAGATGCTTCCAACACAACATGACGTCCTTGGGATTAGAATGGATGCAGGGGCTAATTTTAACTCTAGGACCAAAAGGCATCATAGTATAAGTTAATCCAGTGTCCTTGGTGGGGAATTCTTTTGTATTTGAAACGGAGCTCTTGGTATTGTTTAGGCTTTATTAGTGCGTCTGATAAACATATATACAGATATCAGATATACAGATAGTTTACTAATCTAGTAGTAGCCTTACCTGTCTTATCCATTAATCATTAAACAACACATAAATTACTTCATATCAAGATTTAATGAAGATATTTGTGATGTGGTCAGTGGGTCTCCAAACTGTAATAATTTTTAATAATCTAAATATATATTATATTTAAGTGACCAGACCTAGTTGGGTGATTTTAAACCTTTGTTTGTACTTATGTTACAAGATCATAACCCCACACAGACGCGTTCCTCCTGCCACACCCTACAGTTTTACAGAATGAATGAAATTCTTTCCTGTCCAATTAGGCGAGGCACAACCGTGTTAAATATACTGCATTCTCTCTCATATCTCTCCTCTTGGTGTGCCTACTTCATCAGGTCCCTTATCAGAAGCATACTGTTCAGAGAGAGAGCTAAATTTACCCTCTTACCTCGCAGGAATGCTCTCCGGAGTCTACAGTAAAGCTTTTATCTACCCACCAATGACTATAGCAAGGCTAAACCTGCTTTAGGGGATTAAAAAGACGCTCCATTGAGTCCAAAATCTGGTATCGGTGGATTTGAAAGTGCAACCTAATACAGATGTGGGCAGCAGTACAGCCGTTTTGCTCCATGAAACACTTCACAACATTACTGGGCTATTTTTGGCTTAACAGTAATGGGTATTACAGCATTTGTCCTTTGATTTGTGTATGCCTGTAATTGTAAAGGTGTTTGTTTGTGTATTTACATACTGCACATTTTACATCTTCTTTGTGTGGGAAAATGTCTGGTCCTGTGTCTTAAGTGCTCAAATGCTTTAAACGTTTATCAGGGCAGCAGTCATAGTGTAATGAAAATAATAATATACAGCAGCTGTCAGTTTTCAGCTTTGTGGCTTATTTGCCAGTGAAGTGCTACTACTATTTCTGGAGGATGAACTCAGTACATCTGAAGTGGGGTGCTCATGTGTATAGTGAGGGTGCGTTGGGGATTTTTTTAGATGATAAAGTCTGTCTTTTTAACGTTCCAAAAGTATTAATGAAAACCACAGTCTCTACACTAACAAACAAAATGAAAACAGGACTACATGAAATTATGTGGCACAAACAGTCAGACAAACTAGTTCAAAGTCTGTGTCAAACACTAGTTTACAAATTAACAAGTCCTCTCTTAAATTAAGACTTAGCAGATGGGTTCAAGATGGGATCTGGTTTACTGTGAAATTGGACTTTTGATACCTTGTATACGTGTGTCTTGTATAAGAACTTTTTTTTCATGTTTTCAGACATTCACAGCCTGGTGTAATTCTCACCTGAGGAAAGCCGGCACGCAGATAGAGAACATAGAGGATGACTTTAGGAATGGCCTGAAGCTGATGTTGCTACTTGAAGTCATCTCAGGTATACAGTATACACACACATACTTGAAATTATGGAACCTGAAAAGTTTTCTCCAATGTTTTAAAGTTCAAGTCACTTTATTTTTACTTTTATACTAAATCAAACAGGTGAAAGGTTACCTAAGCCTGATAGAGGAAAGATGCGTTTTCACAAGATAGCCAATGTCAACAAAGCCCTTGAATTTATCACCAGCAAAGGAGTAAAGCTAGTCTCTATTGGAGCTGAAGGTATGCTGTATTTCATACCTGATCTCATTTAAAAATACATTTAGATTAAAATAAGTTTGCTGTTTTTGTAGAAATTGTGGATGGAAATTTGAAGATGACTCTTGGAATGATCTGGACCATCATCCTGCGCTTTGCCATCCAGGATATTTCTGTGGAAGGTACAAAATTAACCGATGCAAACAGTCAATAAAACATTGCTGGCATTATATGCAGTAATATTTTTAATTTAAAATGAAATTAATTTAAAATTAATTAATATTTTGCATGTAAGTCATAAACTGCTTGCATTACATTTAGATATAACAGTTTTAGTTATGCCCTGGTTTTTGACGACCAGCAGTGTCAGTTTAAAAGTGTATGAATTGCACTTTAATGTCATGTGTATATATAATATGCTTCTTTACATTTTTCTTCAGAAACCTCAGCCAAAGAAGGACTTCTTCTGTGGTGTCAGAGAAAGACTGCCCCCTATAGGAATGTCAACGTTCAAAACTTTCATGTCAGGTGAGGATCATTTTTGGGTCGTATAAGATGATATCAGTCATAAGAATATTATTTCTGGATTGTTCTGTTAGAGGATGTTAGGAAACATATTTTAGTTTTAGGTGACAGTTTAGTGGTCCGATAATTATTGTACATAACCTAATTCTCTCTGTCTTCGGTGAAGCTGGAAGGATGGATTGGCGCTGTGCGCTCTCATTCACAGACACAGGCCTGACCTTATCGACTACGCCAAGCTAAACAAGGTCCCAAGCGTGTCCTCAGATTAACCGGGATATTTATTCTAACAGTCCCATCACAGTAGTACATTAACATGTCTTCCACAATCACACTTGTTTGTGGTTATGCAATGTTTTATTGTCCCACTGACTTTAGGAACTTGAAACTTGACCCTCCCTTAGGAAGTTCTAAAAAAATTGCTTGTTTTTTTTGTCTGTGGTTGTTTTCACATATATGTCCTGCATGCTGTTTTTTATGCCTTTTGTAGCTTCAGTAGCTGAAAAATTGGACCGACCTCCTTTGCTTATATTTACAGACAAAACCTAAACTCAATGAGTTTTTCAAAGGAATATTCATAGTTCATGTAAAAATGAAATTGATGTAATGCTTTACTCATCCCCATTCAGATGTCAATCCAGACTGTTTTTCTTTCTTTGACAACTTGAAATATCATACAAATAGAGTTGTATGAAACACTTTAATGTGTTTTTGCATTGTTTTTGAAGTTTAAATCTCCAGTCCCCATTCATTTGTAATTGCATTGAAACAAGGCCAGTAGTTTGACTTTTGTATCCCATTGAACAGCTTTGGCGTGATGTGATCCTTTAATAATTTAAGACCGCTCAATCTTGCTTCTGAAGATGAACATTGATGAACACAATGATCATTGACTTAAGATTATCTTTGGATCAGTATGAGTGTTTAAAGCCAAATTTTCAAACTTTTACATTTAGTTCTTACGATATTGAACATTTGGTTACATGCTTGCCATATTTTATATCATCTTTGAGCTGTTTCAGTTTTTTGAAAAAGGGTTTGTCCTTTTAATGTAATAGATAGAGATGTTTTTGTTGATTTTAAGTTGTAATTAGCAAGTGGTCAGGTTGTTTGTGGTTAGTTCAATAATGTGGTTACACAAATATGCCCTTTAGTTGTTATGGTAAATACACAACGCTGGTCCATAACACTTATCCCAGAGGTCCATATGAGCTTACGATAATCCTGACCCGGAATAGAATTTGGGAAAGTGATCCACATACTAGGAGCACCAGAGATGTTTCTGAAAGATGCTTTCTAATAAACCAGCTTTGGGAATTTGAATAACCGTGTCCCAGGCCGATGAATTTGAGATCCATTTAGCTGTGCAACATCAAACATTGTTGTCATCAGACATGCTCAGGTCTGTGTGAATGAGCGGTATGCTTTTAATTAGATCAAGGATGTATTTAGCTTTTGAAAGGGTCAGTTAGTTCACAATGAGTGATAAAAGAGCGCACATTTATTCCGATCCCCTTTCAGCTGTTGCTGTCGGCTCCAGGTGAGCTGGAATGGGGTAATCCGGTCTTTAGTATGGACCCTGTTGTAAGAGACATCAGGATGTCCATTACATCATAGATCGCTTGCAGCTGCTGATGTCCAGCAATGTGTCTTTTTATTGTCACAGAGATCAAAAGCTTGATCCCTAAGCCCTGCTAAAACACACACAGACGTCTACAAATACTCACCACCATAGATAATTTATATTTGTGTAACATGCATACAGTGCAATAGGATTTGATTATGCCTTTGATTTTGCCAAAGAAAAATATTTTTGTCTGGTCTGACTGTTAACAAAATGTAACAAAACATCTTTCTTTCAAATTAATCACATTATTTGTCCCTCCCTTTTGGTGGCACCTGTATAAATACTGACACTCAGCTTTGCATGAAAAAGACCTTGCATTTAGGTTTTCTTTAAGACAAAACATTTTATTTTTTGTGTTTTGTAGGATGATCCTTTGGGTAATCTGAATCTGGCATTTGACATTGCTGAAAAACATCTGGACATTCCTAAAATGCTGGACGCAGAGGGTAAACAATGACTTTAGATTACGTCATAAGATCTCAGCATTCCAAAGACAGAGCAAATGTCACATTCTTGATATTT
The DNA here is from genome assembly GCA_019155185.1 of Beaufortia kweichowensis. Classification (NCBI taxonomy): domain Eukaryota; kingdom Metazoa; phylum Chordata; class Actinopteri; order Cypriniformes; family Gastromyzontidae; genus Beaufortia; species Beaufortia kweichowensis. Next base: position 12,633,635 of record CM032805.1, read on the forward strand.
TAGGCACTAGCAATTTGTCTATTTTCTCTGCCCACCTTCACCTAAAATGATTATCAATTATGGCATTACTCCAGTTATTTAAGGGTAGTTTTTGTCTCTCCTTTAGACATTTTGAACACCCCTAAACCTGACGAGAGAGCCATTATGACATATGTGTCCTGCTTCTATCATGCGTTTGCTGGAGCTGAACAGGTACTTTGTGTTGTGCATGCTAGAGAAACAGATCTTTATAGATCCTCCTGCTTATGTCCTTCATCCATGCTTCTGTTCATGCTGTGCTTCTCTCCATCAGGCTGAAACAGCCGCTAACCGAATCTGTAAAGTCTTGGGGGTGAACCAGGAAAATGAGAAGTTGATGGAGGACTATGAAAGGCTGGCTAGTGAGGTCAGAAGACGTACACTTTACTACCAGCTATATGTATACAAAACTCTTTTCCTCCCTGAAACTTTTTGTTTTCTAGCTGCTGGAGTGGATCAGGCGTACCGTTCCTTGGCTGGAGAACCGGGTTTCGGAGAAGACCATGGCGGAGATGCAGAGGAAGCTGGAGGATTTCAGAGATTACCGCAGGATGCACAAACCCCCAAAAGTGCAGGAGAAGTGTCAGCTGGAGATCAACTTTAACACGCTGCAAACCAAACTCCGCATCAGCAACCGGCCGGCTTTCATGCCCTCTGAGGGCAAGATGGTGTCGGTGAGAGAACTCACAAAAAATGACAAATTACTATAGGTTTACCTGTAATGTGAATCATTTGAGGCTTTTCATGTGTTTTTGTGTAGGATATAGCCAGTGCGTGGCAAGGTCTGGAACAGGCAGAGAAGGGCTTTGAGGAATGGATGTTGACTGAAATCAGGAGACTTCAAAGAGTGGACCATCTAGCAGAGAAATTCAGACAGAAATCCACCAACCATGAGACCTGGACTGCAGGTGAGTCGTGTTGTGTCTTTGAAATATCACCATTTTGCCATCGAGCACAAAGCACGTGTAAAGTTTACATTCATGTATTTTGATCGATCTTTGTGTTTGGCATTTGATGTGTGACAGGTAAGGAGGAGATGTTGACCCAGAAGGATTATGAGTCTGCATCTCTGATGGAGATTCGAGCATTGCTGCGGAAACATGAGGCATTTGAGAGTGACCTTTCCGCCCACCAGGACAGAGTCGAGCAAATCGCTGCTATTGCTCAGGAACTTAAGTATGATCTTTACCCAAAACCTTTAGTATTAAGATTCCTAATTGCAATCTAGGTTTTCTTGAAAAATTCCACAGCTTTACCTGCTTCAGGAAGAATCATGCACATGTTTGGCTGCACTTCACTAGTTTGATGTGTGTTAATTCTAGTATGTGATTTGTCCTTTTGACCGACCTGTCATGTTGCATTCTCAACACTCTTCGTAGACTGGATATCTTCATATCTCTAACGCTGCTTGTCTACAGCTAAACGCACACATATACACACAATGTGCTTACAACACACTTAGTAGTTTGCATGGCTGGCTTTCTATTTTAGCATACATTATCTCCCTGCAGACCTGATTAACTCTGTGCATGTCTGTGACTGACAGCTTTTGACCTTTACATAGCCTTATTCAGAAATTTACATTGTAGTAATATCAACTAAAAGCATATTAACCATTATTCTTTACTCATTTTACAAGTTCAGAGATTCAAAACAGTAATATATGTATATTTAGCAATATATTTATATATCCTAAATTATTCTTTTATTGCCCAATAGGGGGAGACATGGTCCCTTATAGTATTTACACGGCAAAAGCAGACTGAATGTTTCTAATTTATAAAGGAATTTTCAATCTCTTTCTCTCTCTCATTTTACAGTGAGCTAGACTATCATGATGTGGCATCAGTGAATCAAAGGTGTCAAAGCATTTGCGACCTCTGGGACCAACTGGGAACGCTCACCCAGAAACGCAGAGAGGCTTTGGAGGTATGCTGTCTGTTCTTTGCACTGGAATAGTTTATAAAATTCATTAAGAATGAAAAAATAATAAGCAATATGTATGTTTATGTCTGTAGAGGACAGAGAAGCTTTTGGAGACAGTGGATCAGTTGTTTCTGGAATATGCAAAAAGATCCGCACCATTTAATAACTGGATGGAAGGAGCCATGGAGGACTTGCAGGATATGTTTATAGTGCACACTATCGAGGAGGTCCAGGTACACGCACTAAATCAAAGAAATGCATGCGTTTAAATACTTACAGATGAATATTTTTGGCAATTTTGAAATGATCGCCAAATGTTGTTTTGAATGCTGCCACCAGCAAGCAGTTGGTTATCCAGCAAAGTCTGTTTCTTCATAACTTGACTTTCTCATTGTCTAGACTCTGATAGCTGCTCATGAGCAGTTTAAGGCCACGCTTCCCGAGGCAGATGCAGAGAGGCAGGCCATACTCGGCATTCAGCAGGAAGTTCTGAAGATCTCTCAGAGTTACGGCATCCGTGGAGACCTCACAAACCCCTACAGCACCATATCTACAGAACAGATTGCCACCAAGTGGGAGAAGGTAAAACGCATCCCACAGACAGCGTTTATTAATTCAGCTGTTATTAGAATGATGTTTAATGTAAGTGTGTCCATGGATGACTTTGATTGCATACTGTATGTGCTTTCAGGTAAAGAAGTTGGTTCCCCAGCGTGACAGTGCAATGCAGGAGGAGTTGGCTCGGCAGCATGCTAATGAGAGACTCAGACGGCAGTTTGCTGCACAGGCCAACCTCATCGGACCCTGGATACAGACAAGGATGGAGGTCTATAATGTTGAAATTTTTTTTGTATTTTACACAAGTTCATCATTATTGAATGAGGAAGTAAAACTGGTGATTGCTTTGCTTGTGCGTTTATAACATGACAGGAGATCGGCCGTTGCGCTATGGTGATGGGCGGGACTTTAGAGGATCAGATGACCCAGCTGAAACAGTGTGAGCATGTGATCGTCAGCTACAAACCCAACATTGATCATTTAGAGGGAGATCACCAACTCATCCAAGAATCACTTATATTTGACAACAAACACACTAACTACACCATGGAGGTAAGCACACACAATCGGCTTGGTCATGGAGTTGATTCCCATGCTTTTGATCCCTAACATACATGATTTGCTTCTGCCAAATGTATAAGTGTGTATGGACGCCTCGCATAGCAGCAAATGTAAATTGTGCAATCCTGTATTTACAGCAGTATCTTTCTATCTTTCTTTCTTTCTTTTCAGCATATCCGTGTGGGCTGGGAGCTGCTTTTGACTACAATTGCTCGTACTATTAATGAAATTGAAACTCAAATTCTAACACGGGACGCAAAGGGCATCAGCCAGGAGCAGATGAAAGAATTCCGGTCTTCTTTCAACCACTTTGATCGGGTGCTGTACTCAAATAGTACTCAATGTCTTTATGTGTATTCACTGGGGATGTGCCCTAAGACTAATTTGATCCATTTAAAATACTTAATATATGAACCAAACAGTCAAATCGCATAATCAAGGGTTCATTTAGACTTGTATCTTTTGCACGCTCAAATTCATTATTGTAAAATTAGACCCAAACATGTGGTTCTTTGCCCTGGTTGAAAAATCTTCATTCTCTTTAGTAGGACATGGATCTGAAGTATCTCTGTTTTCTTATGTTTTGTTTTGTTTTGTTTGTGTCTGTGTGTCTTTGTTTGTCAATGTATGTTTATGTGTTAGGTGCTCTCTCTTTCCCTACTCTACATTTCTCAATTTTTTTGACCACATCATTCACCCTTGCCCTTTAACCTTGTCTCGTGCAGAAGAAGAATGGGGCGATGGATACTGATGACTTCAGAGCCTGTCTCATCTCGATGGGCTATGATCTGGTATGGTTAAAAGGAGACACACTAAACACTGTATAAAAAAATAATCCTAACTTGAAGTAAATTTGTATTACTTGAAGTAAAATTTCATAATTTAGTCGGGGTTAGTATAAAACGCATTTTGCCATTTAGGCATGAAAAATAAACTTAACCCACAATATGTATTTGTGAATAATATATTTCCTGAACATATTAGTCTTATATATTTTTCAGGAACTTGCCCCTATAATTATTGTAGATATTTTTACTTGTCTTCATTTCTATTTGAATCAATATAGGAAATTAACAACAGTTTTTTGTATGTACTGCATGTGTATATTTGTGTGTTTTTTAGGGTGAGGTGGAGTTTGCTCGTATCATGATGCTGGTTGATCCAAGCGCAACAGGCGTTGTGTCCTTCCAGTCTTTCATTGACTTTATGACCAGAGAAACAGCAGACACGGATACAGCTGAACAGGTCATCGCTTCCTTCAGGATCCTCGCTGCTGACAAGGTGTGTGTGTAATGTTTTACTTCAAGATGAAGTTTACCCAAAATACTAATAGTATTTTTGTGTGAACTATTCCTTTAGTCAGAAATGAAGATTTACATTCTATCTGGAACACTATATCTAGTCTCTGATAAAGCTCTTTCCAGGCGCCTTATCTATTGTGTGCTGTGCTTTTTATCTTTATTTAGCCATATATTCTAGCGGATGAGCTGAGGCGAGAGCTTCCACCAGACCAGGCAGAGTACTGCATGAGCAGGATGCCTCCATACACGGGCCCCGGTGCCATGAGTGGAGCCCTGGACTACACCGCTTTCTCCACTGCCCTTTATGGAGAGAGTGACCTTTAACCCAGTCAACACCTGAGCTTCACCATTCACTTTTAAAATTGTGCTTTATTTGTTAGCCCAGTTAATTCTCTATCTACAGCAGCAGATCCAATCCACTAAGAAATGAAACAATACAAAGTACATTCAGTTTTCATAGTTGATGTCTCTCTTTGATGTATTCTTTAAAAACCGCAGAATATACTCATAATGATGAGTGGAAACTCATTTGATTCACAACACAATTAGCATTTGCTATAGTGCCTGATCTAATATACAGTCATATTTTATGCAGTATAAATAGAGGAAGCATGTGTCACTTTCAGTAAAAAAAAGTTGTTAAACAATGTTCATATAGCTATACAAAATTGGACACTACTGTATCAAAATTGATTGTCTTGTTTTTCTAAAAATTCAGACATTTAAACCTTTTATTTTAATTCTAAAACATTTGTTATCCCACAAAATTCTTTTTTAATTTTAATGCACAATGATGAAATTGACTTACAATGAGCAAAACAGCCAAGTATGTGTGTTTTACTGTGACAAAAAGAAAATAAACCTTACTTCTGAAATGACCCAAGTCTCTGCATCTGTGTGACATATATCTGCTAGTTCACCTGCCCATTTGCTCTTCAGGATTTGGCAAACACTTTTATTCAAAGCAACCTACACCTGTTTAGTGCATTCAATCCATACATTTTATGTTAACACTGCATTACCAATTGAGCTACAGGATCAATGTATGAAATATTAAACAAATGTTCTTGAAGGAGTGGTTCAATCCCAAGACACCAGTAACCCCCTTCCTCCGGACAACATGAATGGAATCCTGGATAATATTAATTTAAACATAGGAGGTGTTTATAGTGGAGGAGATTATTATGTTGATATGGGGGCGGGCTTTACAGATATAAACCAATCACATAGCAGACTTCGCAGTGTATTAACCAATTAGATGCAGAATCTCAGCAGCTCATGGAAGACTGGACTGAACGATGAAGTTCTTTACGAATTTTTAATAAAACAAAATAAAAATATCGATATATACACAAGATAGCTTTTATAAAATGTAATAAAAAATATTTCGAATTTTGTATTACACAGTAAAATGTTAGATTGGGAATTGTATTAATTTTAATTGAAACTATAAAGGGTTCTGGTGATGGTTAAATCCTACTGGAATAAGGCAAAACGCTCCACATAATGTGATTTTGTACTGGTTTTAATATTAAACAGCTAATGATTCAAATGACAGTAATGGAAAGGGTTCCTTGCAGGGTTCTTCCTTTCTATTATTATTCTCCTTTCCCAACTTGCCAAATATGGAAAACACGTTTCCCACTTTAACCTTATCAAATCTCAGTGTTATCTCATGATGGGTGGTACAGTATCATGGTGTCTCTGTAGCACCTGCGGCTGGATGAGTGTCGACTGCGGAGTGAGTCTGTCTCTTCTGTTCCGCGATCAAACACCCAAAGAAACTCTGTAACAGTTAAACATGGATACAGGAGAAGATGAAATCCAGTTTCTGCGAACTGTAAGTTAAACGATGGCATTTTACTCCAAAATATGGTGTTACATGCTGCATTTCCGGTGTAACACGCGTCAGAATAAGTCACAACTACAAGATTTGAAGTCAGAGTAATGTTATGAGACCTTGATCGGTGTTTTGAAACTATTGTTTGTTTGCTGGTACGTTGCTAAAAATACTGCACTGTGCATAAAATGATGATATTTATTTGTTCGCACATGTAAACATACACAGAGTCAAATAGTGAAGTTTGCTTCACAGTGTAATCCATGACTCATCGTCAGTATATCTTTGTTCATTGATTATTGTGTCTCTAGGTATATACAGTTAAATACAGTTTGGTGTTTTACCTTGAAACATTTAAGACAGTTTAGCCCATGTCTATTTTTACTTAGTATTATCAGTAAAAGGAGAGAGTCCTGGATGTGTGAGCTACCACTCAACCTTATATCTACACAAGCAAGATAAACTAATAATTGTATTCTTTCTGGCACACATACAGTAATTCACTTTATGGCTTTTAGTATCTTAATCTGCAACAATGTATCTATTAATGTATTCAGTAGAGTGTGTGTGTGTGTGTGTGTGTGTGTGTGTGTGTGTGAGAGAGAGAGAGAGAGAGAGAGAGAGAGAGAGAGAGAGAGAGAGAGAGAGAGAGAGAGAGACCCACTTCTGGTTAGAGTTCTGATATAAAGCCAGAGGTGTTGGAATTCTCCATCCGCTGTCTGTCCAATTATACACTACACTAGCATTCATTCCTTATAAGGTTACTTACAAAGTGCCACAAAACACTGTTATTCTTCATGGTAAATGTATTCATCCAAGAGTAATTCAGACATATGTTCTATTTTCATTTATACAATATACATACATAAGAGTGATACAGTTCAATACATTATTGTGATGCTAATCCTAACGAATATGCATTGTCAAAAATTATGCCATCAGTGTTTGCTGGTATCAATAATGCAGTATTTGTATTTCAGAGGGATGAGCTGGTATTAAGGTGTTGCTCGTCTGGACCTCAACAGCAAAAACTGTGTTTAGCTGCAGTGGGTTTCGGCAACCGGTTGTGTTTTTTGGAGTCCACCTCCAACTCAAAGGTGAGATACTTTTACACAAATTTGTCATTGGGGAGGTGAGAACCAGCAATATTGTCTTTGTGATAAAAACATATATTATTTATACACTACAGTATATATAAGTGATAACACTTCTTGGGCAACTTTTTTAAAACCAAGTTACTGTTCTATTTAAAAATGTGTGTGTAAAAAAAAGTTTATGCATTTTCACAGACCTCAACTTCCTGCTGTTCTTTTGTTCACAGAATGTTCCAGCAGACCTTTCGGTGTGTGTGTTTGTTCTGGACCAGTGTCTGTCTGTCCGAGCACTACAGGAGATGCTGGCCAACCATGAAGACCTGCGAACAGGGGTGGGTGATATGGTGTAGGAGGCTCAGACAATTTAGAATTGCAACAGTGATGGTATATCACAGAGTTTTATCTTGTTTCAGACACCTGAGACAGGTGGGCGTCGTACTCTGCTCTACGGTCAGACAGTGCTGTTTCGACATGCCTACAGCGATATGGTGAGACCAACATTTTGTTTCTTGGTAATTTCTTACTGACCACTATGTCTAACCCAAGATAAATTTATTTAGCGTGTGATTTTCTTTCTTGTTGTAGTATTTGTGCTGCCTGTCCACATCAGGGCTCTCCTCTGACAAACTGGCTTTTGATGTTGGTTTGCAGAAGGACACAACTGGTAAAACCTACAGTAAATCTGAATAAATTATTTATTTATTAACATCTTCTGGAGGTTGAGCTTGTTTAAAACTGCAATATTGTTCATGATACTGTGATACCATGCTGTGTTGTTTTTAGGTGAAGCGTGCTGGTGGACGGTCCACCCCGCCTCCAAGCAGAGGTCAGAGGGCGAGAAGGTCAGAGTGGGTGATGATCTCATCTTAGTTAGCGTTTCCTCTGAGAGATACCTAGTAAGTCTGTCTGTTGTACTGTTTTTTCTTGTAGTGTGATCACACCTGTACTTCTCTCTCAGTTTTGTTCTCATTGTCTTCCTCCTTTTAGCATGTGTCATGGAGAAGCGGTAAAAATAATGACAGTGACGCTGGTCGGGTAGATGCTGCCTTCCAGCAAACTTTGTGGAGCGTGGCCCCTGTGTCCTCTGGATCTGCAGAAATGCAGGGTACATGACCAGTCTGACAGAAGCATTCACCCAAACATTTGACTGATATTTTAAGGTCTCACATGCTTTTTTGTTTGTATACAATCTTTTGACCTGTAGGCCATCTGAGAGGAGGTGACACTGTTCGTCTGCTACATGGACACACAGATGAGTGTTTGACCGTTCCAGCTGCTGGACACCGACAGGAGGAGTGCAGGTCAGAGAATCATCAACTTTCTGTTGAAAGGAGATTATCGACTTAAAAATATTAGAGCATTCATTTACTCCTTTTTTCTAGATCTGTCCATTTTAAGGGAGGTTTGATCTCACTTCAGGCTCGGTCTTTATGGAGGCTTGAGACTTTACATGTTGCGTAGGTGTACAACCATCTGGTTTACAATAAGATAGTTACAGGTAGATATTCTGTTTATATACATTATACCATTAAAAACATAGTAAAAGATTGTGATTGCAGTTGGAGTGGTAGCCACACCCGCTGGGGTCAGCCGTTCCGTCTTCGGCACCTCACCACTGGATCATATCTGGGACTGACTCATGATGTTGGACTGCAGCTGGTGGAGAGAGAGAGAGCTGATGTTAAAAGTACTGCGTTCTGTCTACGTGCATCAAAGGTTGGAAAACATCAACATAAACTGCATTATGATCAATGGATTATTATTGATTATTTTGTATAATCTTAAAATCTGTATTTTTATAGGAAGAGAGAGTGGAGAGATCAAATTTTATTAGGAGGACAGATGGTATGGGTGCACCAGAGATCAGATATGGAGACTCTCTCTGTTTTGTCCAGCATGTAGATACTGGGCTTTGGCTTACATATCAGACCAATGACTCCAGTAGACAGAAGGAAAGTGTGTCACAAAGACGGGTGCGCTTTACTAGATTAAAAAACACAAGGAACTTGCTTTTATATTAGTTCTGTGTAATATAAAAAAATTATAAAACTACATTTCAGGCTGTTTTGCAAGCAGAAGGTCATATGGATGATGGGATCACCCTCTCTCGCTCTCAGAGGGAGGAGTCACACGCTGCTTGTTTAATTCGAAGCTCCGCCCTTCTGTTCTCACAGTTAATTAGGTAAGTGTAGAAAATATCAGGTTAAGCCAACAATGAACTGAATTAATATGTTTATCAGCGGGTCTTTATTTCAAATGTTTTTAAAAAAAGCATATGATGTAGAACATGTTTGTTTTATATATATTATTTTTAAGGGGACTAGATGATCTCAGCCAGAAGGAAAACATCCCTAATGTGGATCTTCCAATTAAGATGGTCTGTCTGACCCTCCAGGATCTGACTGGGTATTTTCAGTCACCTAAAAAAGGGCAGGGCCACGAGGTCAGACATGCAGATATTGGAGTACTGAAGAACAGACAAAACTTGTTTCAAGATGAGGTAATGCCTGCAATAAATATACAGCAAACCTACTACAGTAGACACAAATTGCAAAAATGTCTGATGTTTTTCTTCTATCACAGGGTATAATCACATTGGTGCTGGACGGCATTGATCACTTGCATGTCTACAACAGTGGTGCACATTTTGCAGAGGCTGCTGGGAAAGATGCGGGAGACTTATGGGAAATGATCTTGAACTCTTTTTATGAGTTGTTAGGTATAACATAAAATCATAAAGTTGTTAAAGTTACAATTCACTTTATTGATTGTATTTTGTTGTACAAAATATCTCTTTGTTTCTACAGCTGCCCTGATTCGAGGTAATCGTAAAAACTGTGCCCAGTTTTCTATCTCTTTGGATTGGCTGGTCGGCAGACTGGAGAGACTGGAAGCTTCTTCTGGTAGATGCCTCACAAAATTTATTTCATATTTTCATTGGCCTATTGTTTATAATTTGATTATATGTGGTATCAGTTAAAGCATAATGTTTAAGGAGTTTCCTTTTAACCAATACCAATTCTGTTACTTTTCACTTTGTACTTATCTAGGAATTTTGGAAGTGTTACATTGCGTCTTAGTAGAAAGTCCTGAAGCTCTGAATGTGATTAAAGAAGAGCACATCAAATCTCTCATCTCACTTCTGGATAAGCATGGAAGGAACCATAAGGTATGTTGTGTTTTTTGTGCTATAATGACTGTAATTCAGTATTACCTGTCTTTACATTTGTGTGTTTGTATTTACAGATTCTGGATGTGTTGTGTTCGCTCTGTGTGTGTCATGGCATGGCCGTGCGCTCTAACCAGCATTTAATTTGCAACACACTGCTGTCAGACAGAGACCTGCTTTTACAAACAAAACTAGTTAACCAAGTCATCAGGTAACTTCCAACAAATTCTAATATAACAATTGTATTGAACTTAATGGTTGTGTATACTGTTTAAAAGTTGAATATGAGCTGTAAATGTTAAGAAAAAAAACATTTTCTATCCTTTTTATTGTTTAGTGTACGCCCAAACATCTTCCTATGTGCAAGAGATGACTGCTCCCAGTACAGGAAGTGGTATTATGAGGTGATAATCGAGAAGGCGGAGCCTTTTGTGACAGCAGAACCTAGTCACCTGCGAGTGGGTTGGGCTTGTACTGAAGGTTACTGTCCCTCCCCCACAGGGGGTCATGGATGGGGGTCAAACGGTGTAGGAGACGATATGTGTTCCTTTGGCTTTGATGGCCTTCACCTGTGGACAGGTACTGAACTGAGCAATAATACATTTACTGTTAATTATCTGCATTGTATCAAGTGATGCATATTTACTAATAAACAAACACTAATATGTTTATTTTATGTGAATTGGTTGTTTTTTAACTAGGAGGTATAGGTCGAAGAGTCAGCTCACCCAATCAGCATTTGCTAAGAGAGGATGATGTTATTAGTTGCTGTCTTGACCTCAGTGCGACCTGCATCTCCTTCCGAGTCAATGGGCATCCCGTTCAAGGAATGTTGGAGAACTTCAGTGTAGATGGGCTTCTGTTTCCTGTGGTCAGCTTCTCATCTGGAGTGCAGTAAGTTGTATTATGGTTTTGGATTTTTGCATTGTAGGTATTTTTCTAGCCTTGCTTATCTCATTTGACCAACGACTCCCATTTTATGTATTTAGCAAAAAAAGTGCATTCAATTTTCTATACATTTCATCAAATAATGTGCTTTCTGCAAATGTGCTTCCATGACCTTGGTGTTGCTAGCACATGTTTTACCACGTGTCTTGATTTTTTGTAGACGATATTACCGTAACAGTTTTATTATACTGTTTGTATGTTTAATCAGGGTTCGTGTGCTGTTTGGAGGACGGCAGGGCGAGTTTAAGTTTCTGCCTCCTGCTGGTTTCTCACCATGTGCAGAAGCTCTGCTCCCAAAAACACGCTGTAGGCTGGAATTGTGTCATGAAATCATAAGAAATCACACTGAAACCCAACGTGACCTTTTAGGGCCTGTTCTGCCTATCACTCCGGTGATATTTACCCCCACTTCAGTTGATACCAGCCAGGTATTAAATATTATAATCTTCAATCTTACTGTACGTGCATGATTTGGTACTCCTAAGCACTTTTCTGTGTCCTATCAGGTTGAATATCCTCCACAGCTGGAACAGATCAGAGAGAGGTTAGCTGAAAACCTTCATGAACTCTGGCTCATTGACAAAATAGAGCAGGGATGGACCTATGGACCTGTAAGTCACACTCTTTTTTTAGTGACATCCTTCCCATTCCAGTGTTTGTTGAAAACCGGGTGTTTTCTCTTAGGTCAAAGATGAGAGTAAAAAAGTACACCCGTGCTTGATTGAATTTTTCAAACTTCCCGATCAGGAGAGAATTCACAAGCTTCAGTCGTCTGAGGATGTTCTCAGGTAGTATTTCATAGATCTGTTTCTGCCCAATGATGTCTGGACTGAATTAGGTAATCATTTTATATGATTAATCATTGTTTTAAAGCACAATTCTGGCTCTTGGTGTTCACATTGGACTGTCTGACGATTATGCTGAGGAAAATGTGAAATATGTTCGGCTTTTAAATAAGTAAGACACGTGATTTTAAAGTTTATTGTAGTGTTGCAAAGCTTTGACTGCTAAATAAATTGTGAATGCACTCCTGTTTAGGTATGAACTATGGAACGGTTATAAGCCAGCGCCTGTGGATCAGTCTTGTGTTGTGTTAACAGCTGCTCAGGAAGAGTTAGTGGATAAGCTGGCAGAGAATGAACACAACATCTGGGCCAGGGATCTGATCAGACAGGGCTGGAGCTATGGACCACAGCAGGTGGAAATTAACATTTTATTATTAAAACCTAATCTTGAGCACAATTAACTGTGGTTAAAATGTCAAACTCTTTGATGGGTCCAAACACCTGATGTATGGTATGATTTATGCATCATGTATATACTGAAGTCTGTCTGTCTGTCTGTCTGTCTGTCTGTCTGTCTGTCTGTCTGTCTGTCTGTCTGTCTGTCTCATTTCTAATTTCACAATTTGCTCTAATTATACTTGCAATATAAAAGATGTCTGCATTGTATGTTTCTTTGTATTTGATGATATGTTTATTTGATGAGAAAACTGTGTCTGACATTATATATAAAATATATGTATATTTTAGGATGTGAAGTGTAAGAGAATTACTCAGTTGGTACCATTCTCCCTCTTGGATAAAAAAAGCAAGCAGGCTGGTAGAGATGCCATGAGGGACGCACTGGGTACGCTGCTTGGGTTTGGTTATACTGTGGAACCACTGGATCAAGAACATGGTGGGTTCACATTCATAAGCTCTTTGAATTCTGTTGTGATTTCTGGAAAAAATATAAATTCCATTGGCCCATTACATAAATATATGTTTCATTTTAATCACCTTGATTAACTGATACTGTATGAAGACCTTACATTTTGTTTCATCCTACAATTAAATTTTAAACCACTATGCCACAGCTTCAAAGAGCAATGTTAAATCTGTGAACTCTGAGAGATTTCGGATTTTTCGTGTGGAGAAGCCCTTTGCGGTGCATTGTGGGAAATGGTATTTTGAGTTTGAGGCCGTAACTGATGGAGAGATGAAAGTGGGCTGGGCGCGAGCTGGGTGTAAACCAGATGTGGATCTCGGGTCAGATGACCAGGCCTTTGTGTTTGATGGCTCTAAGGTATTTTAATTCATACAGTATCTCGAACACAAAGGCAAATCATATATAAACATACATTACTTTCTGATTTGCTTTGACAAGCAGTAAATATCCTTAAACTTCATGTAGGGGCAATGGTGGAATGGTGGTGCAGAGCGATTGGGTGCCGTCTGGCAGAAGGGGGACGTGATTGGCTGTTTGTTGGACTTAACTAGATGCACTATGATGGTTACTCTCAATGGGGAGCTATTGCTAAACACTCGTGGTTCTGAACTGGCTGCCAAAAACTTTGATAAGTCTGATGGTGAGATTTTTTTTTTTTTTTCAATTCCTTGACATCTAGTATATTATCTCTTAACTAAATGCTACCTCTCATCATCCCGGTGTTGTAGGTTTCCTCCCTGTTTGTAGTTTAGGAGTGAACCAGGTTGGTCGTCTAAATATGGGCCATCATGTTGACTCACTGAGATACTTCAGTATGTGTGGATTACAAGAAGGATACCAGCCCTTTGGTCTGAACATGAGCAAAGATGTTCCTCTGTGGATGAGCTGGAGAGAGCCCTTGTTTATTCCTGTACCTGACGACCATCCTAACATACAGGTACATTAACATCAAATGTCAGCACCAAATGTTGTTACCAAATTTAATGATCTCAGAGAACTTTCTCAATTTTAAATTTTCTTCCCAGGTGATTCATGTTGATGGATCAGTAGATCAAACCCCATGTCTGAAAGTCACACAAAGGTTATTTGGCCGGCAGGATGGCAGCACAAGTGATATTGACTTTTACCGTCTGAGCATGCCGATCGAGTGTGCGCAGGTCTTCTCCAGCCCCAGCGAGATCAATGCTCCCGCCAGTGGTGGTGTGCTCTCCCATCTCAGAGAGCCAGAAGATGGAGAGGCAGATTCAGATTTTGAATTACTGATGAAAGCCCACAGATACGCGGGATCTCGAGATGAACTTAATAATCATAAAGACCACGTTCAGGAGAAGCCATCCAAACTTAGACAGCGGTGAGTTTAGCCCATATCACTATAAAAACATCCTGCCTAATAAAAGTAGAACATAGCCAAACTTGTTAACTGTACTTTTTAAAGAGCTAAGATTTACGTTTGTGTGTAATGGTAATTGTAGGTTTCTTCTAAAGAAGAAACCAGAGTTAAACACTAGTCATTCATCAGCACGTCTGCTGGAGGAAGTGCTGGCGATCGAGAGAGATGAAGACAACCGCCTGGTTCACTGCACTACGGTAGTTAATAATCCTTTTTATTGATCCATATAGTTTAGAGGTTCAAGAGGCAGTTAAAATATTAAATGGGTAAATACTAATCTGTTGCTCTTTCAATGCAGTATTACTACTCGGTGAGAATCCCTCACAGCCAGGAGCCCTCTTACATCTGGGTGGGATGGGTGACATCAAATTTCCAGCATCATGATGTGACCTTTGACCTAGACATTTGTACCGTCACAGTTACTCTTGGTGATGAGTGGGGCAAAGTTCACGAGAGGTAAGACTTACTTTAACCCTATTTCATTTTTTATGTTTTAGGGACCAAAAGCCAAAATGAATATGTCTTTCAATTTTGTAAATAACTTGGTGTCTGCATTTGTCAGTGTCAAGCGCAGTAGCTGTTACATGGTGTGTGCAGCAGAGGGCAGCAGTCTCTCCCACAGCCGCAGCAGCACTGGACTGGAGATTGGCTGTCTGGTTGACACGGCAACAGGGCTCCTGACATTCACTGCCAATGGAAAGGAACTGGCAACATACTATCAGGTGACCATCATTTTGTAAAGTGGTAAAATTATAATTTTAGTACAAATGTTATTCATAAATTAGTTTTTCTTTTTTTGTTTGTATTATTTGAGTTTAAGTCACTATCTCTCTGCTCATAGGTGGAGCCTGGCACCAAGCTCTTCCCTGCCGTTTTTGCTAAAGCCACTACTCTCAATGTCTTTCAGTTTGAGCTGGGTCGTATTAAGGTAAACCCACAGCATCGGTTCTATACTCGATGGCAGGACCAAATAAATCCGAGTGTGAAAAAGTGTTTCTTTAAATGCAGCAGGAATGCTTGCAAGAAAAAAACTCTTCATTATCAGCTATTTCTGCTGTGCCACTGATAATAAATAACCTTAAACCTTAAATTCAATATCTTGTTGGATTCGGTCTGAAAAAGAATATTGTGCCATAATATGTCCTTTTACCACCATGTGTTCCCCACCATGATGTTTTGTTATCGGTTGCAATTAAATTCATACACTTTATGTACGTTTTACTTGTCAACCATTTTGCCCTAAGCTCCTAAATAATAATATACATATAAATTTAGCATTATTTTGCATGTACATTTATTTAGCAATACTTTTATTATCTTATGTTATGATTTTTTTACCAAGCAAAAGTAGTTTTTACAAAAACATTTCACTGCCATTGTACTTGATTTCCATTCAACAAATTAAAACCTTTACTTGCCTATATATTTGTATATTTGTTGCAATTTTTTATGATAGATTTGTCCTGTCTCTTGTCTTCAGAATGTGATGCCACTGTCAGCAGGCGTTTTTCGAAGTGAAAGAAGAAATGCAACGCCTCAATGTCCACCCAGGCTGTGCGTTCAGTACCTGACACCTATGCGTTGGACCCGGGTACCTGACCACACTCAGCCTGTGGAGGTGACACGCCTAGAAGAGAGATACGGCTGGAGAGCTCGTTTCACTCAGATCCAACAGGTCATGACTCTGCACATCCCTGAGGACAGCAGGTGAGAGATCATTTTGGAGATGTCGGTGCGAGAAAATGATGAAAACATGACTTGGTGACCTTCTTTTTGCAGGTGTGTGGACATTTTAGAACTGTCCGAGCTTAAAGACCTTCTGAAGTTTCACGATCACACTCTTCGCCTCTACTCTGCCCTCTCAGCCCACGGAAACACGCATGTAAGCCACGCCCTCTGCAGCCACGTGGACCAATCACAGCTCTTGTTTGCTTTACAGTGTTCTAGAATGCCAGGTCACCTGCAGACAGGTTACTACAACCTTCTCATCAGTATCCACCTCGGTGCACACGCAAGCGCAAGACAGGCCATGAATCACGAATACATTGTGCCCATGACCGACACCACACAATTTATAACGCTTTACAAAGATGACAGAAAAGTGCAAAGATTTCCAGGAAGAGACCTCAGTACTTCCTTGTGGCCGAAAATGCACTTTACATCACCTTGTTTCATTAGGGTTTCATCTAATAAAATAGGTTTGATGGACGGTGATGAGGGCGAGGCTTTTTGGAGTAAATTGTGTCAAGACAGCCCTGAATTCCCATTGGACATATTGAAAACTGTTGTCATAGCAATGCTGAAGGAGGCAGTGATTGCAGTAGGGCATTTCGTAAGGGATCCTGCAGGGGGCAGTGCTGAGCTCCTGCTGGTTCCTCTACTTGATCTGCTGCACACACTTCTGCTGATGGGTGTGTATTGGGGGAAAGATCTGGAAGAGGTTTTTAGTCTCATCCTGCCTGCCAGTTACATGAGAGGGGTGTGTAGAGCAGAAGAGATGGATAAAGTAGAAGAAAGTGATGGAGAAAGAGAGGAAAAGGAGGTTGGGGAGTGGGACGATGATGTTTCTCAAAGTCTTCTTCAGATGAAGCTTCCAGAGGCGGTTAAGTTACAGGTAAGTCTGCAGCTTCTTTATAGTAAAGTTCATTTCTAATCTTTCTTTCCTATTTTCTTTACATCTGTATCACTCCATCCTCTTTTTCTCTCAGGTCTGCCATCTTCTGCAGTACCTGTGTGACTGCCAGGTACGTCACAGAATAGAGGCAGTGGTGGCATTCTCAGGTGACTTTGTAGAACATCTCCAAGAAAACCAGCGCTTCCGGTACAATGAGGTCATGGATGCGCTCAACATGTCTGCTGCGCTTACTGCACGCAAGACTAAAGAATTTCGTTCCCCTCCTCAGGAACAGGTCAGAGGTCGTAGATTGTCATTAATAAAAATAACCTGTTAACTGTCACCGTTCTGTAGGAGAACCACCTCTGTTATTACCCTATTCACTTTAATTTTTTAGAGTTTAATTCTATTCTAATCATGATGGAAAGGTCTTAGAGTCAAGAATAAATATTTGACAAATTTTCATTACAAAAAAGCATATTTTTAAAAACATCTAAAATTGAAAACACTGTATCGTTCTGATTTGAGAAACAGTTGTTTCTCCGTACAGATCAACATGATGTTGAACTTCCGGGAGGGCGATCAGGAATGTCCATGCCCTGAGAAGATCCAAGATCTGCTTTGGGAATTTCATCATGACTTGATGAGTCACTGTGGTAAGCAGCCAATCACAAAGCACCATGCTTAAAGCAACCAATGGCACAGTTTTACCACCATCAAACTGGCATCATGAACCTCATACCTGAAACATTTATATGGTTTGTTTCATTCAGGAATTGAGACGAATAATGATTTGAAGAATGCGGATGAGAGTGACCTGTTAATCAGGAATCGCCTCCAAGGGCTAGTGGATAAAATAAATCATTTCAAGAGGAGAATGTCAGGCCTGCCTGAAGAGATTGTGACCAAACCTGGTAGGAAAAACTAAGCATCACATTCCACTCACTTACCCTTACGACTTTCAAAAATGATCTCAATTTTTTTGGATCATGTTGTCATGCAGGTACTCTTCATGTTTTTTCAATTATACAGCAGATGACTAAATTTAAACTAAAACAGACCCACACTTTCTAGTCTCTTTGAAGCAGCTGATATCAGAGACCATGCTAGACTGGGCTCAGGTGGAGACGATAGAAGATCCGGTTCTGGTGCGTGCCGTGTTCAGCCTGCTTCATCAACAGTATACTGGGCTGGGTGGCAAACTGTCTGAACCGCTACAGAAGACTTATTGTATCAGCCAGAACTCTGTGGAGGACACACTTAACCTCCAGTGGGCGCTAACGCGTATCCGTTCATTGCTAAAGGCCCGGATGGGTAAAGAAGAAGAGGAATTAATGATCAAGGGTTTAGGGTGAGAGGTCATATGGTTGCACTATACCACAAATGAGATCGTAATGAACATCTCACCATGGTGTTTTCAGTACCTAAATAACCATATATGACCTGCATCCTTGTGTTCCATCTGAGACCTTTATTTTGTTTTTTGTAGTGACATCATGAACAACAAAGTGTTCTATCAGCACCCTAATCTAATGAGAGCTCTAGGGATGCATGAAACCGTCATGGAGGTGATGGTTAATGTCCTGGGTGCTCGAGAATCTAAGGTAATCATATCAATCAAATACTATACTGTGATTTATTAATACCATTTTAATTCTTAACTTTCCTTGAAACATAATTGGTTAACTTGACACTTTCTCTGGCCCCTTTAAGGAAATCATGTTTCCAAAAATGGTTGCACATTGTTGTCGCTTCCTGTGTTACTTCTGTCGAATTAGCCGTCATAACCAGAAGGCCATGTTTGATCATCTTAGCTACCTGCTGGACAACAGCAATGTTGGACTTGGTATGTTTGTATTAATTGTATATATTATTAAAGCCATGTTTGATCTCTTTTAACTGTTGGACAGCAACTGGACATTTTCTTTAGTGTAAGGAATTCTTCTAATTCTCTAATTGCCAAATGTTTTTTTTATCAGCATGTCAGAGTTTAAAGTTATAAATGTAATTAAAAAATTAACAAAAGTCAGTTAGTATTTATCCTTAATACTTAGTATTAAGTATTATATAATACTTAAGGATATTTAGTATTTTAGTATCCTTAAGTATTTACTTTAATATTCTTAATTAATATACTTTAGGTATTTTATTATTTTAGTGTTTATTGCTTTAATAGCATGTACTCAAACACTTTATTTTTTCATTTATGTTAAAGTGATTTGTTCCATAGGTTTTCACTAAGGATCTTAAATTAAGCATCTTTTAAACCACCTTTTAAATATGCAGATTTTGTAAAAATGCTATGATTTTCCAGGATTCTTTTGAAGCAAAGTCAAACATTTGATATTATTTTGCATTGTTGTTTTTTTTGTTTTTTTAAAACTTTTATTTTTAGAAGAATTTTGTAGGAAATTATGTTTAGTCTGTTTTTAAACCGACGATACATTTACACTGAATATTTCTTTTACATGCTTCACTGTTTGTCATTACACCGTGCCAAAACTAACAAAACTCATAAATAACATGAGAACATGTTGATGTTTAATGATGGTTGTGGTGTAGTTAAGACTAAATGTGCTTTTCCTGTCAGCTTGTCCTTCAATGAGAGGATCGACTCCGCTGGATGTGGCGGCTGCTTCTGTCATGGATAACAATCAGCTGGCACTTGCTCTTACAGAACCAGATCTGGAGAAAGTAAATCTTTCTTTAACATGTGCACAGACATTCAGTCTCCCCTGTTTCAATCTCACTGGCCCCTAATTTGTTATTAGAGCTTGGCATTTGGAGCATAAATCATCTCGTATCATTTTCTCCAGACATGAATGATGTGATGTCTGGTCAGATCCTTTTTACCAAGTGGTCAATGAAACGGACTAAAAATCCAATAGTCTTCCATTATATGAGGGATCCGTCCTATATATAACTGCCTAGCAATCACCCAGAACACCAGCTGCATACAAATGGGCTGACAACCATTTTATCAACTCCATAGCAACACCTTGACAACCATACAAAACTCCCTAGCCTAAATTCAAGTTATTTCAATTTTTGTTTTGGGGACTTTCATGTTATATTTCTCAACCTGTGTGTTTGTACAGGTGGTGCGGTATTTAGGAGCCTGTGGTTTGCATAGTTGTGCTTTGTTGGTCTCTAAAGGGTATGCAGATATTGGTTGGAATCCTGTAGAAGGGGAACGTTACCTGGACTTTTTGCGATTTGCAGTATTTTGTAACGGTAGGATGACTTTTGATTCTGAATTGCAATAGAGTTTATGACAACTTCAATGCTAGTTTATTGGTGGGATGTTTACAATTGGTTGTTTCTCATGAAGGTGAGAGCGTTGAGGAGAACGCCTATGTGGTAGTGAGGCTTCTGATTCGCCAGCCTGAATGCTTCGGCCCCGCCCTGCAAGGGCAGGGAGGAAATGGTCTCTTAGCAACGATGGAGGAGGCCATAAGAATTTCTGATCAGCAAGATGGAATCAGTCTACACAGTTCAAACAAAACTCTGTGAGTGATACAGGTTTCTATTTGTTGTATTTCTTGTACATTTCTTATTTATTTCCTATATATTTCAGATTTTTCCAGATATATGTTTTTTCTGTGTGCTTTCTCTTTGTCCCATATATTTTAAGTTCTTCCTGTATACATACTATGTTTACCTATATGTTTTCAGTGTTTTCTTTATGTGTTTTCTATATATTTCCCTTTTTTTCCAATATATTTTTCTATATACTTGATCTTTTCCTATATACTTTCAGTTTACTGTGTATTTCCTATATATTTCTTTCTGTTTTATCTGTATACTTCCTATGTTTTCCCAAATTACTTCCGATTCTTTTCATATACATTTGCTTTTTTCCAATATATTTCCTTCTCCTGTTTACTTCCTATATTCCTCTTTATACACCTGTTTTACCTAAGTTGTTCCTATGCTTTTAGTGACGCACTTGATGATGATGCCATCCATATGGGACATGCCATAATGACCTTCTACTCAGCGCTGATCGATCTGTTGGCCCGCTGTGCCCCTGAGACACATGTAAGTGTTCGGGAAACCCGCTGGGAAAGCTAGATAAGCCTCGTAATGTGTTTGAAAGATTGAGTTTGAAACGGCTTATCGGTTTTATCTACTTTTTAAGGCACAGCCCGTTTTCATTAAAGGTTTCAAGGTTTACTAATGGATGACTTTATCGTGTGTGTGGTCTGTAGCTCATAGAAGCGGGAAAAGGTGAGGCTATCCGGATCAGGGCAATCTTGAGGTCTCTCATTCCTAGAGACGATCTTGAGGGAGTCATCAATATTCCTTTCAAGCTACCAAATGTGAACACAGGTGTGTGTGGGTAAAGTCACTGCATGAAACTGGGATAGTTAGCTTGAAAGTTGGAAGTTGTGAAAGTTAAATATA
The DNA here is from genome assembly GCA_019155185.1 of Beaufortia kweichowensis. Classification (NCBI taxonomy): domain Eukaryota; kingdom Metazoa; phylum Chordata; class Actinopteri; order Cypriniformes; family Gastromyzontidae; genus Beaufortia; species Beaufortia kweichowensis. Next base: position 12,655,171 of record CM032805.1, read on the forward strand.
CATTTGTGATGTGTCATCAGTCTTTTTCCAGAGTATTTTATTGTCTTTCTAAATGTATTTGACTGTTGAATATTATGTTCATTATAATGAGAGTCTGATCTTAGTTTTTAAATAAACCTAGTAAATTTAGTTTGGAATTGCTATGCATATTTGGTTATTTTAACTCTAAAAGTGATTAATTTGAAGTTAAAAATATTTTCTTCTTGTTATAATTAGATGGGCTAGTGATTGAGCCAGACATGTCTCAGATATTTTGTCCGGATCACAAAGCGGCCATGGTTATGTTTTTGGACCGGGTTTATGGAGTCCAGGACCAGCAGTTCTTGCTTCGTCTATTGGAGCGGGCTTTCCTGCCTGACCTGCAAGCGGCTGTTAACATGGATTCTGTAAGAAAACAGACATGACATAAAGGAAAAGTTCACCAAAAAAAATTTCTGTTATTGGCTAGATTTTTGCATGCAGTAAAAGTCAATGGTGGACTAGGGCTGTCAGCCCATAAAGGTATTTATAAGACTTGTGGGCTATATTCCAAGTTTTCTAAAGCCAAAACAATAGCCTTGTGTGATGAACAGCCCAAACTGCACATCATAATTTGAAGAAAATCCTTTTTCTGACATAATATTTTCTGACATAATACTTACATTTCCATTTTGATGTGCCAAGTTTCTAAATGTAAAAACTTTTGGCATCGTTGACTGAAACAAGTTGCCAAAGTTAAATCTGCATAAAAGTTTGTTTTGTCCACAAGTTTCCTTTAAATAAACAACAAGTCTGTTTTCTTATGAGATGACAAATGCATTTCCATTTTCTCTCCGTAGACTGGTTTGGGTGGTACAGACATGGCATTGGCCCTTAATCGATACATATGTGCGGCCGTACTGCCACTACTGAGTAAATTCTCCTCTCTGCTGTGTGATTCCTCATCGCTTCAGACCGGACCGGTCGATGGACTTCTTCACAGGGTGTACAGTCTTTCTAAATCCAGTGGACTGACCAAGGCCCAGAGAGATGCTATCCAGGACTGTCTGCTAGCTGTGTGCGGGTGAGGATGTTTACTCCTCTGAACTTGCTGTTTGTGTTGGTCTGTTTAGGGAAAACGCATGAATAAGATGAATGAACAAGACAAGCTTAGACATTTTGAATCTAAAGCATATTAAAGCTTGTAGTCTATCATTTTTGGTAGCCTTGTAATTTTTCAGACTTAAGGATTCAACAGTTTTAGTATTCTGAACTGGGTTTGTGTGTTTTTATGTATAACCAGTTATTAATGTGTGCAACTTTGTTTTCACAGGAAGCTGAGGCCCTCCATGTTGCAATCCCTGCTGCACAATCTTGTATTCGATGTTCCTCAGCTGTCAGAAAATTCCAAAATGCCTTTAAAGGTCTATACAGAAGAAATGTTATGTTTAAAATCAAAGGCAAACTGTTTTATTGTATTTATTACTGTGGTAACTCTCTTTCCAGCTGTTGAGCAGTCACTATGAGCAGAGCAAAAGCTACTACTGTCGGTATGAAAGTTGTGCTGGATTTGATTCTGCCTCAGAAGAAGAGCTTTGCTTGACTAGAAGGCTGTTCTGGGGTATATTTAGTGCACTTGCTAAAAAGGTGAGAATCAGCTGTGAACGCGAGCATCATTGCAGACTAGTAACCCACGTCAGATGAACTTGTGATTTATGATTGTATTTGTCTCCTAATACTTCTAAGTTGCTTTGGATAAAAGCGTCAGCTGAAAAAAAAGGATTGCTTGTTCATAAGATATTTAGAGTTTATTATATTAATATCAGTTAATAAAAGGTGGGTTAAAGTTAGTTGTTTTTTGCATTAAATTGTTGTTTTTTGCATTTTCATACTAAAGCAGTCATTTAAAAGATAGGCTTTGATAAATTGAAAGTTTAAAATGTGTTTTTAATCACATCCACAGTCTTATGATGGAGATCTGTTCAAGCTGGCTCTCGGTTGTCTCAGTGCGGTTGCCGGTGCAATTCCTCCTGACCATGTTGACCCGATCTGCACGGGTGGACAAGAGAGACAATCTGCAATGGATTCAGAGAGACGGTTTTGTCCTCGACCCCTGGATACCTCAAAGTAAGATCGCTGTCAAATTAACAGATCACAAAATCAGAATAATGAGAATAGCTTTGAAATTCTTGAACTTGAAATGAGATATCAAACAGAAGGCACTGAATTGTGACTATAATTCATAGTTTTTAATAATAAATGTAGTTAATTAGCCATGCACATGTTATTTGTATAAATATTCATAATTATGATTCCAGATTTGAAATCCAGTATAAAATAAATGATGACAACTGTTTTTTGAGATTAAATTTTTATTGTATTGAGTTTTTATTTTATTGATTTGATGTTTATTTCATAGATTAAACCGTTTTTGCATTTGCTTATAGTGTAACTATACCAGAGGGGCTGGAGTTTGTCGTGAACAAATATGCCGAACACACACATGAGAGATGGTCACTGGATAAGGTAAGGTCGTTTTTTTAGTTTTACTTTTAGTTTATCTCATCACATGCATGCAGTCATACAGACCATTTGTGTTCACTCTTTCCATTTCTTCCAGTTTGCTAATGGTTGGGTTCATGGAGAGCAGCTTTCAGAGATCTCTAAAGTTCACCCACTCCTGAAACCTTACAGAGCTCTGTCTGAGAAGGTACTGTAGCCTAAACCTACTTCATACTTAATGCATTCCAACACATCATAATGGCAACACTAGATCTTTCTATTTCAAAATCTTGATTGACACATTGGAGGTTGATCCGTCTTTTAGGATAAAGAAGGTTATCGAGGTGCCATTAGGGAGACAGTGAAATGCATGTTGGTCTTGGGCTGGACTATTGAAAGAACCAAAGATGGAGAGATGCAGGGCTTTCACAAGCCTGCCAGGAGGATCTCACAGTCTGGTCAGGTAAAAGATGATGTTTAGTTAGAGATCATCTGATGCTTTCAAATTTGACATTTGATTTGACTTATATTTAATTTTATCTTTTATAATAGTTGTCCTTTGAAGGAGCCTCTACATTCAGTCCTAAGCCTATGGACACCAGCAGTGTGACTCTGACCTGGGATCAGTATGTAAGTATGGTCGTATTGTTGTCACAATGATAAAGTATCAGATGAAAAGTATGGGACCCACAGAACCATTTATACATTACTGCAGTATCTGGAGAGTATCCAAAAGTATATTCATGTGCTCATATCATTTTAAAACATTTATTATTTCTAAAATATCAAACAGAGGTCAAAAAGGACATTTTATTATTAACAGTTAAATTCTGCCTTAATGAAAGTCACTTGCATAGATTAAATAGCTTTTATAGTTTTAAAATGTAAGTTGGTGATTGAACATATTTTGGAAGTAATTTTTGATATTGATCATATAGCCTCATATATATATATATATATATATATATATATATATATATATATATATATATATATATATATATATATATATATATATAGCTGCCAGCCCTCTACATTAACAAAATTAAAAAAAAGTAATAAATGCCATTTCATTTGGGTTGTTGAAGGCCATGGCAGAGCAGCTGGCTGAGAATTATCATCACATCTGGGCTGTGAAGAAACTGCAGGAGCTGGAGAATAAAGGTGAGTGTTATAGATCGGACACCGTGATAGATGATGCTGTGAATTTCATCAGTTTCCGCAGCCGCCTGCGTCTGTGATACAAGACAATGTGCACTGTGCAGCTATGAGCGTTTTATGAATATTTAAACAATGTTTTATTTGATATTGACTTTGGATATAATATTGTTCAAAATTGTGTGTGCTGTTTTCATTATATTAAGTTTAGCAGTCATTATAAACATGTTTTATTGCATGCCAGTGTTCCAAAAAGTCTTCTAATAAAATGTGATAATTAATAAAGGAGATCCCAGTACAGGCTAAGGACTGTTCGCTTACAAATTTAATTTCATCTAATGCATTTTCTCTTACATATGACACTATAAACACTGCCAGTTGTCTTAAAAGCGAAACAGTGAATCTTTTTCTCCAGGAGGGGGCAGTCACGCTCTGCTCATACCTTACGATGCTCTGAGCATGAAAGATAAGAGTCGAGTCAGAGACAAAGCTCAAGATGTTCTTAAGTTCTTCCACATCAATGGGTTCTCAGTGAGGAGGTGAGGATGCTTTAATGCTGAAAATCAGAATGAACACAATGCGTTTGAAGTGGCCATTTCACTTACATTGACTGGATTCTCACCGCACAGGAGCAGAAAGGTGGCAGATGTTGACTCTCCAGTGATCGCAAGCCGCTTCGCTTATGGTCTGCTCCAGCAAGCCCTGTGTCTCACAGAGCAAGCCCAAGAGCGTTTACTGGAATTGGGTCAGATATACTCACACATTTTCCTGTTTCACCACCATGTGGCCTCCGATTGTGTATAGCTTCCAGTATTTTCCAACATACTTTCTGATAATCGAATCACATTTTCATGTTCATGTTTTGCAGAAGTTGCACAGGCTCGAGGGCAGATTAATAGGACTGAAAAAACAACCCACGTACAGCAAGTTTTCTTTATTAAGGTCAGATGTCTTCTCCACAGTCCAGACATTTGGATCAGAACCTTTAGTTGAAAGTCATGAGAATAAATCACGGCACAGCAGATGAAATACTTGTTTAAATGACTGCCTGATGTAATCTCCAGACAACCATAAAATGCGTTTTTCAGCTTCAACACGCAGCAAATGTGGATTTTGTGAGCTGGGACAGTGTATTGTATCTTCTGTTTAACAAAAGTCTCAGCTTTGAGACAAACGTTTACACAGTCGAACCGTAACTGTCATGTCACATTTGTGTAAGTGTACATATAATTACAGCTTTTTCTCTTTGCTATATGAACATCATTGAGGATCATGTCACTGCCAGTCTCGTAATTGATTAGACGTCATGTTTCGCTTTGTATGATGATATCTGCTTCTGTTCTGAGACAATATTCTGCTGGTCAGTTAAAAGGCTTTCATTCCTACAGGAAGATCAATAAATGTGGTCAGCAGTTCCCTGACCTCCACGTAGGCATCAATCTCATTAATGTGCACTAAAAATGTTCTCTTCAAAACCAGAAACTCCTGGATATATTATCTTAATGGAGCATTTTTCCATTTATGTCTTCGTTTGCATACATTTTCTTTTCTTCTATTCCAGATTGTATTGCCATTGGTAGATCAATACTTCAAAAACCACTTTGTCTACTTTCTCTCCAACGTGATGTCTTCACTTAAAAATGGTTGCCAGGCCTCCAACAAAGAAAAAGAGATGATAGCCAGGTATTTATTGAAAGCAGACTGCTATAAGAGGGAATAATAGTGGTTTAAACAATTGTTGCTTTTCTGAATTGTTCACACATCTGGTTCCTTTATGATTCCACTATATTAATTCTTCGTTTAATTGATATTTTCTGAGTGTATTGAATTATACCATTCACTACATTTAAATCAAAAATATTAAGAAATATCATATTTTTGTTAACAAAATTGTAAGTACTTTTACTGCAAATTCTGTTGTTTCCAATTTGTGTATTGTATGTATTATTGTCATAAAAACATCTGTTTAGTAACAACATGGATTGAAGTCTCACAGACCATAAGTATAAATTTATGAGAGTAACTGTTCTTGGTTTATATTGAGTTAACTATAACAAAAATAAATGACTTTAGAAAGTGAGTCAGATGGTAATTGAATAACTGAACACAAATTACTCATTTTTGTCATGTTGCAGCACTGTAGATACAGTAACAGTGCAGAAAACACAATCATTTTTATTTTAGTTTTTCACACACAGACAACAAGAATAATTAAGGGAACCAAATGTCATAAGCTGATGCTTATTTAAAGCCAAATGATCTTATATTTAATTCACAGTCCTGGTAACATATACTTTACTGTTGTGTGTTCATGTATGACAGATTGCATATCTGTGAGACCGTTTCCATGTTCACCTTTGCTACAGTACACTGTCATTGTATATTTTCAGTTCCATCCATCTTGTTGTTTTCCATCCATTACCCTCATTTTTTCTCTTTCACATTCTGTCTCCTGGTATTCTCTAGTTTATTCTGTAAACTTGGAGCTCTAGCCAGACGCAGAATCTCTCTGTTTGGTAAGGGCTGGTGTGGATGAGTGTTTGTTTGTTTGCTTCTTTCTTCCCTCCCTTCTTATCTTCTTTCCTTCTTTCTTTTATTCTCTCTCTCTCTCTCTCTCTCTCTCTCTCTCTCTCTCTCTCTCTCTCTCTCTCTCTCTCTCTCTCTCTCTCTCTCTCTCTCTCTCTCTCTCTCTCTCTCTCTCTCTCTCTCTCTCTCTCTCTCTCTCTCTCTCTCTCTCTCTCTCTCTCTCTCTCTCTCTCTCTCTCTCTCTCTCTCACACACTCTCTCTCTCTCCCTCTCTCTCTCTCTCTCTTTCTCACTCTCTCGCTTTCTCTTCCTTCCTTTTTTGTAATTAAGCTAAAAAGCTAGTTTAGGTTATTTTATTAGCACTTGTTTATATTCAGATGCTGCGGTCTCTAAATGGTTCACTGCGATTGTTCACTCAGCCCGGTCTTGTAGTGTTGAGGTGAATGCTCACATACCTCATTAATTTTATTTACCCGGCTCCCTGGAAAACATAAATCAGAGACTGCTGCTTTATCTGGATTACACTGAGCTCAATGCCATGCTTCCTCTTAGGAAATGATGCCCTTGCCGTGGTAAGCTGCCTACAAATCCTGGCACAGTCCTTGGACAGCAGGTAGTTAATGCCACATAGCCTGTATGGTGAATTGATGCACTAACAAAATATACAGTGAAGTGTGTATGTGTGTAAAGTCATATAAAAATACATTATAAGCTAATTTTATACATAATTTTTGTATTATTTTAAAATTCTTTTTTTTTCTAGGACCATAATGAAAACTGCTACGGAATCCGTCAGAATGTCAATGTGGTCTTTCTTCGAAGCCGCGGCAGAGGATCTAGATCTAATGGTAGAAATTGTGACCCGGGATGAGTATAAGTTAAACCAAGCCCAGAGCAAGATGGACAGTGAGGTGATAACATACACCACCAGCACCCTAATCCCAGTGCTGACCGCTCTCTTCCAGCACGACTTCTACAAACGACATGAAGGAGGACTAATCGGTGAGTTGATCGGATGAAACAGGATAAAGAAATAGCAGCAGCTAATTAAATGAAAAAGGCATACATTACTGTGCCCGAAGATGAATGATCTGGAAAAAGTAAAATAAGAAAGATGAATGGAGGTTGTGGTACATCAGTGGAAAAAATGTGGGACCTGTCTGTGCAGGAAGTGGTATGGTTTATTAAACTCTGTGCTTGACCTCATGTTTGTTTTGAGCAAGTGTTTCTGGCTTTGGGGTAAGTACAGGTGACATAAAAAAAACAAATACTCTGTAAAAAGAAGAATATTTGGTGTAAAAAGAGCTTTCACCATGACATTTAAACATCTCTTGCTGGGTTCACCTGAAACACTCCAGAAAAGATCCAGAGGATTTGACCGTGAGGAAGCATTCACTATGAGCAAGAGAAGCACAACAGCATTTGTTATTCCCTTACATTTTGTTTCGGTCTGTGAGAATTTTCCTTTTGAACGTGACCTTGTATCACTTCTATAAACAATCATCTTCAGGAGCACGCTGGCAGCTGTTGAAGTCTGTGTCCATCATACTGCATCAAGCCCCACTGAGATAAGAGCCTGTGGTGCGGCACGTTTGTGAATGAGCAACATCATCCATTGAATCATTCATACCTGTGCATTTCTGCTCTTGTATGAACTGATTATTTCATTTCATTAAAAAAGCAATCACTTATTTATCTATTGTTTCCAGTTCTACTGTCTTATGAATAAATCCTACATGCAGTTGGGCAGAATCGTGAATTTTCGTTTGTTTTTGCACTGATGTGGGACTAATTGCAAAACAGAGAGTTTTTTTTACTGTCTCTTTTTATTCACTTTTTTTGCAGTTTTACATAATTACAGGGTTTTTCTCAAATGTTATTATTATTTCTTTTAGTGGATGAAGTGCAGGCCTATTGTTACAGAATCCTCAACAGTCTCTATATTCTTGGCACCTGTAATGGTACCTTCATAGAGAGGTAATGCTTTTGTCTGAATGCTATTTATTATACATTATTGCTCAGATTGCCGTTTATGAAACGTTTGCACTCTTTAGATATGACCTCATGTCTAGGCTTGTGTTTCATCTGTCAATCATTCTTTATCTTTGTTTTAATAGGCACAGGTCGGTCCTGGGGGAGTGTCTGGCTGCATTATCTGCAGCGTTTCCAGTGTGTTTCTTGGAACTGGATGACCTTCATTCCCTCTGTGACACTATGAGTAATGAAGAGAGTGAAGGTAGAAACAAAAAAGCGTATACATTCACAGATCTCTGCTTCTGCCATACACGCAAGTTATGGATGTTTGTGTCCCTGTTTTAGCAGTGAGAGCCTCTAGGCTCCTCCCCTCTTTGCAGGAAGCTTTCTCAGAGATCGAAGAGCTTGCGGAGGCGGGGCCGGCAGCACGCCACGCCCTTTTAACGAGGGTTACGGAGGTGATGCTTCCTCTGTTGTGTAGCTATATCTCTCGATGGGGAGAGGAGGAAAACCAGGCATCAAATGATGGCTACTGTTCTTTTGTCACCCCTGAGCACTCTAATGCCCTACTGGGTCATATTCTTTTTATTATCAGTGCCCATCTGGGTACGGCAGATAGCGCTTGGATGAAACGGCTTGCAGGTGAGTTGGGCTATGTTTAGTGCAAATGATAAGTTGCAAAACCAATGGAAAGTACAAAACCAATTATAAAGCATGTACTATTCCTTTAGTGTTCGGTCAGCCAATCATCAGCAAGGCAAAGCAAAACCTCTTAAAGAGCCATTTCCTACCTCTGATGGAAAAGCTGAGAAAGAGGGCGGAGTCAGTGCTTATGGAAGAGGAGCATTTAAAGACAGAGGGGCGTGGTGATGTGTCAGAGCAGGAGTTAGACATCCAGGGGAGGTTTACAGTGTTGGTCCAAGATATCTATGCATTTTATCCCTTACTAATTCCATTCATAGACCTTCACAGGTGAGAAACTGCGCTTGTAAGCTGTTGTAATGTATTCAGCCAATTACTGGTTACTGGTGCCTTAAATTATTTCTGCTCCAAATGGTGAATTTTTGGTGTCCATTAGAATGAGCTGGATGAGAGAGGTGAATGCAGATGTGGAGAGACTTTTCTGCCTGGTTGCTGAAGTCTTCTTTTTTTGGTCTAAATCTCACGTGAGCACCTTCAGTCACACATCTCTTGTTATTGTGTTTGTTATCTCAATAGCATTGCATTAGTAATGCAAAAATCACATTCGGTTCCCAGGGAACACATACTGATTAAAAAAATGTAAACATTGATTACACTGTAAGTTGCTTTCGATAAAAGCATCTGCCAAATGCATCAATGGAAATGTGTATGAACAGTATAGTTTTGGTTTTTATTTGGTACATTTATGTTTATGCTTTTGGCAGACACTTTCATCCAACGCAATTTACTGTGTATTTGATTAACACGTCTTTTAATAGTTTATGTGTTTCCTGGGATTGAACCTAAAATCTTTGTGTTACTAGTGCAATGCTTTACCAGTTGAGTTAGTGTATGTAAATATGTTTCTAAACTAAAAAATTCTCCAAAAAATGTATCTTTCCAGTATGTTATCTTTTACAGTCTTGCCCTTGATGTTTTTTTTAATAGAATTTTAAATGGGAAGAACAGAACTTCGTTGTTCAAAATGAAATTAACAACATGACATTCTTGATGAACAGCAGCAAAAGCAGACTGGATAAGGTCTTATTTCATTTCACTAATAATGTATTGTTTGTTTTTCCATTTAATTCATTCTATTAATGACCACGTATCACCTCTTGGCCTCTATAGTTCCTCTTAATCCCATCCAAGTTTAATTTGCCCTCATTTTGCACTATTTGTTTGAAAAATAAACAAATCTTTGGCCTGTAAACCTAGAAGCACACATTGACTTTTACAAACATGTAATTTTTCAACCCAGATATGCAGTTCAATGATATCGAATGAAACTAAATTGTATGTTTTTTTAAAAGGGAGGTCTGTGTGACCAGGAGAGGAGGAAGGTAAAAAGGAAGGGTGACCGGTACTCAGCACACACCTCTCTGATTGTGGCGGCACCAAAAAAACTTCTCTCGGTTGTCCTGAATAGATGTTGCCATGACGATCAGGATCTAGTTGCCCTGGCCAAAAGCCGTTTTTCACAGGTATGGCTGCTGTTCATACTGATCAATAGTAACAGTGTTTGCAAAATCAATATGTTTCTCATCTTGACAAATATTGTAAATAATTTAGCAGAAACATAAATGTTTCTCTAGAGAGACACGGAGGATGAGGTCAGGGAATACATTAGAAAAAGCCAAGAGCCGGTGAGAGAACAGACCTGTGAATGTACTGATAAAAACGACTCTTCAAGACGTCTCACCTCACATGTTTGTATTTTCTTTCATCAGGATCTTTGTGAAAACGTGCCAGATCCTGTTAGCGTTGAGTGGGTTTTAAACATCGCTCGTGTCCTTTACCATCTGGATCAGGTCAGGTTACAGATGAAAGGATCAGGCTTGAAAAACTTTTACTAAAACACTGCATTTTTTTTACCTATACAGTATATGTCATTAACTGATAACATGTTAATACTACAAACTTTAGGTATATTATCCTAATTGGTCATTGGTTGGTTGTGGTCAGGTGGAACATCCTCAGAAGATGAAGAGGGCCGTGTGGAATAAAATGTTGTCCAAGCAGAGGAAACGGGCAGTAGTGGCATGCTTAAGAATGGCTCCTTTGTACAATCTGCCCAGGTATTCGGTAAAACACATTATGGATTATGACAAGTCCATTCACCATTCAAATTACATTATTAATTTTCTATGTGATAAAATCTGAAGGGCTTCTGAACTGTAATGTTGTTGAACAATCTCTCAGATAAAGAGGACATTTTATCATTCTTATGTTTCAATAGGCTGTAACCGATATTAATTACTTTACCTTAACGTGACATTCATCTTATTCTGCAGGCACAGAGCGGTAAACCTCTTCCTTCAGGGATATGAGCGAGTCTGGCTACAGGACGCATGTGGCTCACCTGAGGATAGACTGATTGAAGATTTAGCTGTGAGGCTGTGTTGCCCAGTAGTGCTTGACTATCGTTTTTCATTTTTAAAGTGTGTTTTTATGCCTTGAACTGTTTTGGTTTCTGTGGTGAACGAAATGCTTTTTTTACCCATCAGAAAGCAGCTCATGTAGAGACTGTAAAGGAGGGAGTGAAGCAAAGCAAAATGATTGATCCGCTCTGTCAGCTTATCAATCTCTTCAGACGAAGTGCATTGACTGAGAGGAGGTGTGTATGTGTATGTGTGCGTCTGTGTGTGATGGGTTTGATTCATTTGCATGTGTGTGTGTGTGTCTGTTGATCAATGATTTCTCAGGCTTGTTTTTTAGCTGGTTTAGTGCTTGTCATGACGGCTGTTCACCAGCTAAATAAATCGTGGTGAAGCAGTGTGGTTTTCTGGTTAAGGTAGTTAAAGGGATAGAATAATCTTCAATCTCCATCATTGACATATGACTTTCTTTTCCTATAAACAAAATGTCCTATAAAGTCAAAAGCCAATGTTGTTTGGTTATCAGCGTTCTTCAAAATATCTTCTTTTGTGTTCTGCAAAAGAAAGAGAGTCATACAGGTTTGCAATATCGTGTGTGAGTAAGTGATTTTTCATTTATATTTTTGGGTGGACTGTCCCTTTTAGAAGCCTGGTAGGGACAGCAGCATTCTTTGTATTTCCATAATGCCTATAAAAAGTTTAGGATGATTGTTTACTGACTCTCATTTCTAGTAAACTAGAAGAGGATGATCTGTACATGTGCTATGGCAGCATCATGGCCAGGGTAAGAGCCGCTATTGGGTCAGATTTGCTCAAGACTTGTCAATTCCACCACAAAATCCTTCTGTTTGCATTGACACTGACTTGCAATATTACAGAGTTGCCAGAATGAGGAAGACCAAGATGAAGATGGGCTGAAATCATTTGAGGTCAGCTGTGGGAAATTGGTTTAGGGATGGGCTGTCTGATTTCGATTTATTTCAGGAGAAATGGACATCATTGGAGATTATGTATTTACGACATTAATAATGTGATCAATGATTGAATAGACACAGGGACGGTTGCTGTGGATTATTTCTTTACTAATTGGTTCACTGATTGATTCTCTAGGAAAAAGAGATTGAGAAGCAGAGGCTGCTGTATCAGCAGGCCCGACTACATGAGCGCGGAGCTGCCGAGATGGTCTTACAGAACCTCAGCACCACCAGAGGTATCAGTCCCAACATGATCAATCTGCGTTTTTTAAATCGTATTCACTGAAAGACTTATTATGCAGTGCAGACACATTCAAACTCAAAACTATCTCTCATTTTTATAAGTTGAATTTGATGTCTTTATGAACCAGGTGAAATGGGACCCATGGTAGCGGCCACATTGAAACTTGGCATCGCAATACTAAATGGCGGAAACCCTTCTGTCCAGCAGGTGGGTTGGAAAAGATCAGAGTGGCTTACCGATATGATGAAATCTTGACATTTAACACCAAAACCAACTTTGGAAAATCACCTTTGAACTTACAGAAGATGCTGGATTACCTGAGGCAGAAGCGAGATGTGGCTTTCTTTCACAGTCTGGTCGGCCTAATGCAGTCTTGCAGGTCGGGTTGTTAATTGCTAATGCATTCTCAGACATTTCTCTGACAGAAAGCTCCTTAAAACGAAGTGCTTTGTTCGCTCATTTATCGCCTGTCACGCTAACTCTCTGTTCAATTTCAAAGTCACTCAGTGTAATCAGCAGAAAAGAACATACAGCAGTTTTCGTCACTGTTTTTCTCCTCTTCAGTTTATTTCCTTTGGTATAATAAAAGTATCTGTTGAGTGTCTGTGTTAGTTTGTGTTATAAAAAAGAAGAGGGTTGTGTTTTTGATGTTAGTGTTGTATTTCTCATCCCAGCGTACTGGATTTGAATGCATTTGAGAGGCAGATCAAAGCGGAGAGTTTAGGAGTGGGTGCTGAAGACAATTCGGGTAAATCATTGACATCTATGACAAAGTGCTTTTTTGAGTTTAGCTGTAAGAAGAGGCAGATGTGTCTTTTTATTGACTGTCTACACTCGCTTTTTTTCTCTCTCTCTTAGGTGATAGGGTAATGGCAGATGAACAGTTGACCTGTGACCTTTTCAGATTCCTTCAGCTTCTATGTGAAGGGCATAACACAGGTTTAAACATGCATGAATTGAATCATTGCAGTTATTTTCATTCTGCGAGGGTAGTTTTCTCCCTATCCTGAAACGAGGAACATGCAGTACAGAACATTGTGAAAAGTAAAGATTTTCTTCTCACAGATTTTCAGAATTACCTGAGGACTCAAACGGGAAACAACACAACGGTCAACATCATCATTTCTACTGTGGATTATCTGCTCAGAGTCCAGGCAAGACAAACAAAATCCACACAGACACTAGTTTCGTAACGTTTCATTTTACCGATCTGTAATATGGTTGAAAATAGGCTGTGTGTTTTGCTGCCATAAATGGTTGGAGATTTTTAACATGAGATTTTCCATGTCAAAGCAGAGAGACGGTTTGCAGGAAATTAATGTTTCCATTAACCATTCACTGCTGACAGGCCACCTACATTTCTGTGTCTGATACTGAGAATGATGGATGGTTTCATATCTGCAGGAGTCCATCAGCGATTTCTACTGGTATTATTCAGGGAAGGATGTGATTGATGAGCGTGGTCAGCATAACTTCTCCAAAGCCATCAGCGTGGCAAAGCAGGTGTTCAACACACTCACTGAATACATTCAGGTAAATGCACACAAACAAACACATACTGTAGATAAATGCGTCAGCAGAGATCAGCCTGGTCTGAATTTAGAGATTCTGAGTAACATTTTGCTAGCTGTATGGAGAAACATTTATAAAAACTTTTTTTAAATAAACTTTTTTATTGAAGAGCTTTGCAGTTTCCCACCTAGCAGATGTGCTGTATTTAATGTTGTAAATAGGTTTTTATTGGGTTGTTTAAAGGAATAGTTTACCCAAAAAAGAAAATTCTTTGATTATTTACTTCCTCTTAAGTCATTCCAAATCTGTATGACTTACAAACAACTTTGGGCCCCATTGACGTGCATTGTCTAGACAAAACCACTAAAAAACAGGTTTTGAGGGTGAATGAATGATGACAGAATTGTTATTTTTGTGATTAAAGTTGTGATTTTTTTTTTTAGGGCCCATGTACTGGTAACCAGCAGAGTCTGGCCCACAGTCGTCTGTGGGATGCTGTAGTGGGCTTCCTCCATGTGTTTGCTCACATGCAGATGAAGCTTTCTCAGGTTGGTTTGAAAAAAATATTTTATCAACATGATTCATTTACCCCACATACTGTAGTTATATAAAAGCTCTCTCTCTCTGTATGCAGGACTCCAGTCAGATAGAGCTGCTGAAATCTTTGCTGGACTTACAGAAAGACATGGTGGTGATGCTCCTTTCCATGCTTGAAGGTAGAACTAATGCTTGAAGAGTACAAAAGTCTTCTCATTTTCGGTTTTCCATGCATGCCCTGTTTTCTTATGAAAAGTCTCCTGTAATCATTTTGAGTGTATAAATGATTTTTGTGTTTCCAGGAAATGTGGTAAATGGGACCATCGGCAAACAGATGGTGGACATGCTGGTGGAATCATCCAGCAATGTCGAGATGATCCTCAAGTTCTTTGATATGTTCCTCAAACTCAAAGACCTCACATCCTCCGACGCCTTTAGGGAATATGACGCAGATGGTAGAGGACTTATCTCCAGAAAGGACTTCCAGCGAGCCATGGAAAGCTTCAAGCGTTATTCCCAGTTCGAGATGGAGTTTCTGTTGTCCTGTGCAGAGACGGCAGAAAGCGAGCTTTTGGATTACCAAGAGTTTGTGATGCGCTTTCATGAACCGGCCAAAGATATTGGGTTCAATGTGGCTGTTCTTCTGACCAATCTGTCCGAGCATATGCCCAACGATTCTCGTTTGCAGAATTTTCTAGAGTTGGCGGACAGCGTGCTTAAGTATTTCCAGTCTCATTTAGGAAGGATTGAAATCCTGGGTAGCGGGAAGCGGATCGAGAGAGTATACTTTGAGATCAGCGAATCTAGCCGTACACAGTGGGAGAAACCACAGGTAATAATGTGTCTGTGTTCTTGTCTACGTTTGTGTTCTGCTTTTGTGTGTCTAATATTTGGAAATGTTAACTTTTATGATTCATTTACATCGATTTAGGTAAAGGAGAGCAAGCGGCAGTTCATCTTTGATGTCGTAAATAAAGGAGGAGGAAAAGAAAAGATGGAAATGTTTGTCAACTTCTGCGAAGACACCATCTTTGAAATGCAGCTGGCTGCCCAGATCTCTGGTTCAGACTGCGGAGAAGAACCAAAAGCAAAAGATGAAGAGAAAGAAAAGAGTAAAAGCCTTTCAGACGACAGCAGGATGACCCAAGATTTAAAATCTTTCCCTATGATGAATCTTCTCTCTGTAAGAAACATCCGAAAGCACATAAAGGAGATAACCATCAAGAGTATCATCTCAGCAGTCCTCTCCTTCTTTCAAAATGTTCTCCTGCTTATCACTCATGCCGTTTTAAGTGTTGTTTGGTTTTACCTTTATCTGCTCTACCACATCTTCTTGAGTGGATGGATTATTGATGTGGCTAAAGAGATGAAACTGGCCGACCTCTTGGGCGACCTTCGGGATCCTACCATGCTTGAGATTGCAGGGGTTGGAGAAGAAGCCGTCAGAGAAAATCACAGTTACACTCGTACATTTTCCTCTCAGAGTAGTCGTAGAGTCATGAGTATGGATCTGTCTGCAGTGTCCAAGGACCCTCAGCTCCTCACAGATATTTTCGGTTTGTGTTTGAAGAAGGAGGGAGGAAAGTACACAGTGTTTAGTGGTGACCAACAAGCCGGACTGGATGAACTGCTACAAATGTCCAAATATCAGGTCAATAGTCCGAAGTATATACGTCAAACTTTTGGAAACATTTACTCACTGTTGTTTCCACATTTTAAAATAGTACCAAACTCATCAAAACCATGAAATAACACAATTGTGACTGTGAGAATTATGTTGTGACTAAAAGCAACCAAAATGAATTAACACTGTTATTTTTACATCTTCAAAAGTAGTCAGCCCTTGTCTATTTTGATAAATCATACTATTTGACATTTTATCATCCAGCTTTATGAGGTCTCAACCTGGGAAGCTTTTTAAACAACACTGAAGTAATTTCTATTTATGCTGAACTCTTATTGGCTGATTTTTATTCATTATGTGGACCAAGTAATCCATTTCAAAAATTTAGTAAAATTTTAGTTTGCAAACATAGTTTACACCTTTAGATTAAAGTTTTTTAAAATCATGAGAAACATTTTTGTCAAATGTATCTAAACTTTTAACTGGTACTGTATGAGTAGACATTTAAGATAATTAGTGGATGTATGTGTGGATATTTGAGTAGATATCTGTGTCCACTTTAAAGCGTTTCTGTGAAGTCAAAATGTGTTTGCATATTTGTGTCCCCCTTAAATATTTGTGTGCACTAAGTACACAATTATATCCACTTTGAACATTTATTTCTCCACTAAGTGGACATTTGTGCTCCTTTTATTCTGTGTATATTTATCTCTGCTATGTTGTTATTACCAAAGGTGGAAATGTCTGAGGAGGATTTTCGAGAGGTGCAAGAAGAAAAGGTTTCAGAGGCTGAGAAAACTATGTAAGTGCTTCAGAGGGGGAGAAGATCAAACTCACTCATTTAAGTGAGAGAAAATACTGCGGCTTTAACAGGGAATACCGCTGCTTTTCAGCTTTCAAGTGTATCATTACTGTACCCTGCGGGCAGCTCCAGAAAACTATGAAGAAATGTTTTAATATTCCCCACAGCTCTCTTGGATATTTAAGCCGTCCAGCCCTGAACAATTTAGGTGTGAAATTAAAATATCTCACAATGCTGAGAACTACTGTTAGTCCCTCTGAAAGAACATGCAAATCCACAAAACATCATTTCAATTAGCTTTGATATTTGCACATTAAGAAAACAGGAGAAAATGTATTGGGCGGCTTGTTTGGCTAAAACAGTTGTGAGTTATATAATGTTGTTTAAAGAAAGTCATTGCATTTACAATTCTCAGTGGAAAAGACGGTGAGAAGAAAGAAAAAAAGGCTAAAGGGAGAGTTAGAAAGCTCAGCTCTTCCAAACCCGATGAGACTGAAGTCCAAAAATCACACATTTGGAAAATGCTCTGCTCTCAGAAGACCAAACTGCTGGTATGTTGCTTTCTCTTGTCCTCTGTCGTTTTACAAGTTTCTAACAGATGTGTGACCATATGGGACCAGACACCCATAAGTGATCTGTTGACCTGCATTATGTCTTCATTTTCTCCGCAGAACTGCTTTGCAAGAAATTTCTACAATATGCGGCTGTTGGCCTTGTTCTTTGCTTTTGCCATCAATTTTATTCTGCTGTTCTACAAGGTAAGCATTGATTTATGTTTTTTGCACAGAAGTGGGACCAAACATGTCTCAATAGTTCTTGTATTTTTAGGTTTCATCGACCGTTGATGGTGACGATAATGTTGAGATCAAACTCTCCACCAAGGATTCACAGGAAGTTTATTATGAGCTGGAGGAGAACAGCGGCTACATGAAAATGATTCTCCACAGTCTGGCTGTACTGCACACAATCATCTCGCTCTGCTGTATCATCGGCTACTACTGTCTGAAGGTCACACACGCACACTCAAAATATTTTACATTTTTTATATTTGGTGTACATAAACTTTTTTTTATCTTTTAAACTAAAGAAGTTGACATATTTTGGCCCCCACGGTACATGACTGTCCTTAAACTTGCTTTGAAATAATCTGACCCCTGACAGGTTCCTTTAGTCATTTTTAAGCGGGAGAAAGAACTGGCTCGCAGACTGGAGTTTGATGGGCTCTACATCACAGAGCAACCTTCAGAAGATGACATTAAAGGCCAGTGGGACAGGATGGTCATCAACACGCCGTAAGTGTCTCCAAAAGCTGACTTAAACATTCATAAGCAATATGGCTGTCGTCCTAAACGTATTAAATATTTAATGTGGATCTTTCACTGCTGCACAGTAAAACATTTTTACTTTTGTTTGCTGTTTTTTAGATCCTACCCAAGTAATTATTGGGATAAATTTGTGAAGAGGAAGGTAGGGTTGACGCATTACATTTTCTCTCTCAAAATAGCTTTGAAAATTAGTTTTTGAAATACGAGATATGATACAACATTTACATACAAGTGTTATTCTGTAATCAGTCTAGTCCAAGTCTCAATCCTAATTTTGAAATTATCTTGATTTTTGCAATTTTTGAAAAAGTCATGGTGCGTGTGAAACTTGATTCTGCAAAGCGTAGTGCATGGCAGATGGTTGCCAGGGTGTTGCAGGTTGGTTGCCAAGGTGTACTGAATCACTGCTAGCATATGGCTGTCTAGTTGCTAGCGTGTTCTGGGTCAAAAGACAAAAGTTAAAAGAGCAAACCCTTGAGACTGTTTGATATTCTGCTCCCTAGATACGGCGAGAGTCAATCCTTCAAAGCAAGTCTGTTTTTTTACTCATTTGATCATCTGTCAGGTTAAAATCATCAATCCAGTGAAAAGGCAGAGAACTACAAACAGACCTTTTCACAATAAGATTTGATGTATCATTTTATATCAGCAGCACATGTGGTGTGCAATGAAAAACAGGCTGAAATGTAGTACTTCGGGTTAGCACGAGTAATATTTTAAATAGAAACAGTTTGAACAGTTTTTGATGCATTTTGTGATGGCTTTCGATGATGCAGGTGATGGCAAAATATGGAGAGATGTATGGTTCGGCACGGGTCCGTGAACTGTTGGGTTTGGATAAAGCTGCTCTGGACTTTAGCTCTGAGGCTCAGGAGAAGAAGAGACCCGTACCAAAAAGTGTTGTCACCACCCTGTGAGTCCTGAATTAACACACTCCTTTCCCACTATGAACCATTTGATAACACGAATGAGACGGTCAATTAAATAATGATGTCTCCATGTGCCAGATGATGGCAGCAGTGGTTAACATGAAGAAGAATCTTTCTTATGTTTTTGCAGTTTCAGATTAAACACCATTGATATGAAGTACCAAATATGGAAGCTTGGAGTTGTTTTCACTGACAATGTAAGAAACCTGAACATCTCACAGCAGTGAAGTTCTTAATAAGAATAATGTTACATCAGATTGTGTTTGTTTCTTTTTGTCTCTTTTAGTCCTTCATTTACCTGGCCTGGTACATGTTTGTGTCTATTCTGGGCCATTATAACAATTTTTTCTTCGCTGCCCACCTGTTGGACATCGCCATGGGCTTTAAAACACTGCGCACTATACTGTCATCTGTTACACATAACGGCAAGCAGGTATTACGGTTTGTGTGCATGTACATGGGTCATATTTAAGACACATTTCAATGAGACTGACAAACAAAAATTTCAAATTGCCTTTCGTCTCCACTGTGATTGGTGTATCTTTTGTTTCATCATTCAAAACAAACATCTTTATGTGAAACCGAAAGGTCTTTTCTTTTGACTTGGTTTGACTTTCTGTTATCTAAAAACGTGGCATTTATACTCTTTAAGTGTGTCTGAATTTTTAAGGCTGCTGTGTATCTAAAAAGGCTGAAAGATGAAAGTCAGTTGTCTGTGTATTTCAGCTGGTTCTGACAGTAGGACTCCTGGCCGTTGTTGTGTATCTCTACACGGTGGTCGCCTTTAACTTCTTTCGCAAGTTTTACAACAAAAATGAAGACGGAGAATCAATGGATATGAAATGTGATGATATGCTCACAGTGAGTAGCTTTTTATCTCTCTCAGGGGGAAAGCCATTTATAACAGAAGCCATTTACATAAGATCTTAAAGACACAGTAGTAAAAAACAGCCTTTTGGATCTAAGTTATCGTGAGTGAAAAATGTCACAAAAATAAACTACAGCTTGTTTTGTGCATGAAATATGGACTAACTAAGATGCAACAAACTATTTTTTTTATATTTGTGTACAGTGTTACATGTTTCACATGTACGTTGGCGTGAGAGCTGGAGGAGGAATCGGAGATGAAATCGAAGATCCAGCTGGCGATGAGTTTGAGTACTATCGCATTATCTTCGACATCACGTTCTTCTTCTTCGTCATTGTTATCCTTCTTGCCATCATTCAGGGTGAGATATTTTGTCAAGTGGATTGTGCACAATGTTTCAGTAACAACAATGAGCAGATGAGTTTTGTTTTAGTTATGTCCTCTAATGGCAGACTCATGCTGAGCAGCTGTAGACACATTCATCGTCACGCTGAGAAGAGATTTATGGGAATAGATCTAAAGACTCTGTGATGATAAAGAAATGGGTTACGTGTGGGGCGTAAAAAATACCCATGATTCAAAGTGTTTGTGACTGTTAAAAGCAAACGATTTCTTTTTCAAACACATCAGGTCTGATCATCGATGCATTTGGGGAGTTGAGAGACCAACAAGAGCAAGTTAAAGAGGACATGGAGGCAAGTCTCACCCGTTCCAATGAAAATCAAATAAAACTTCCCGAATCAGATTTATGACACCTGTCGTCTTTTGTTCCATTTAACACTGTAAAATAATTTAGTAAAAAATAAAGATTTCTCTAATTATAATTTAGCTCTGCTGCGCCTGTGTGTTAATATTTCATTTCTGTGTTGGTAAATATGTTATTAATCTCTGTCAACAGCTCTTTAGACTAGCCGTTTGTTTTCTGTTAATTGATCATTTATTATTAAACAGTAAATGTGGCATGCTATTAAGTCTTGCTTTTTTCCTGTTCAGACTAAGTGTTTCATTTGTGGCATTGGTAGCGAGTACTTTGACACGGTGCCTCATGGGTTCGAGTCGCACACGATGCAGGAGCACAACCTGGCCAACTACCTGTAAGTTCAGTAAACAGTAAAAAAAAAAAGATTATTGGTGATGTTATTGGTGAATTGTGTCAAGGCTTCAAAGACAGAGATTAGTTTTTCAGTCATGAAGTAAATAGTGGTACCATGGTACAATGTTGTTATGGGAAGGTAAAAGTTATACTGTAGATTAGTGTAGACTAGTATTTTGATTTTACCTTTCAAAGATCAAAAAACATTCTGTTAATGTTACATAAAAAAAAAAAATATTGTTTGTCTACTGTTTTTTTTTATTAAGTTTTGCTTTGTTGTGTTGTTTGCTGTTCAGGTTCTTTCTAATGTACCTCATCAATAAGGATGTTACAGAACATACAGGACAGGTACATCTTCAAATGTCATAAATTGTTTATTGAAAAAAAAGATTTATGGACATTTCATGAGACAGAAAAATTGTTCGCCTAAAGTAATATGTGAAACCATTTAAAATGATTTATATTATTTTGTGTGCATATATACAAAATATTTTGTACAAGTGAATTGCATCCATTACATGTATCCCAACAGGAGTCATATGTGTGGAAGATGTTCCAGGAACGCTGCTGGGAATTCTTTCCTGTTGGAGATTGTTTCAGGAAACAGTATGAAGATCATCTCAGCTGAAGAGTTTGTATGAACTTATGAAGCATGTCTGGAAGACACTTTTGTTTGGCTCTGTTCTGTTTGGAGTATTGGTGTGGTGTTTATTTATCCCACATTACTTATTTATTGTTTGATGTTAAATTTAAAGCATGGAGTTTTTGTGATTTCTCTGATTTTTGTGTTTTATTATAAAAAACTGAAATTTATTTGCTAAATTTAGTTTCCATGGCCAGTGTTATCCAATACCAAAACCCAAAGTATGAACATCAGTAATAGTGATGTTTGCCTAATAAAGTGCATTTTTGCTCACCAAGCATCCCTCCAGAACTTTAGGCATAATACCACAACATCCTGTATTATACCAGTATACAGCAAACCGCTCCAAACGCTTACTCTGCCCGGCTTACGGTAGCTCTTCGGGAGTCTTTTCTGTCTGAGGTTAATCTCATTTCAATCATCTGCGCCATCACATCTGACAGTCTCTTCTCTGAATTTCAATCATTCCTGTAATAGACTGATCTACTTGAATAAAAGCCATCCATTATTTGCCCTTACTGTATGCTTACTGTAATTCTCCTCCTGTTGTTTTTCTTTAAGATTTTCCTTTTCTCGCTCCAACACTTTTTACCGGTTTATTTCTTTCAATACTGTCTTGGTTGCCATGTTCACTCCATCCTTTCCATACCTCATCTCTCTAACCTTCTCTCTCTCCATCATGTGAGAGATAGCTCTCAGATCCCGAGCGTGAAATTAAATGGCAGTCTGCATCACATGTGGAGTTCTCGGCTCCGCAGGGCATGACGCATTGATCATCAACCATTTCAGAGAGGCGCTGTTAAAGCGTTTACCCCCTTTTCACAAGAGCGTTCGGCGGTCCTGCTGCTGTCAGCCTTATTACCACCAACAAGACAAAAGAGACAACTGATTATCATTATCTCTAATACCCCCTGAGAGTGAAAAAAGAGCGAGATGGCAACAGCAGATCTATTTTACAGAGCATTTGTTTCACAACAAAGACTGAAAGCAATTCACAAGCCTTCCTATCTGCGATCTGTGACTGGAGATGGTTGGGTGATAGATGGATGGACAGATTTAGTTTCATCGATTTGAGTGCGTTTTTTCACAAGCAGTATTTACATTTAATCATTTGGCAGGAGCTTTTATCAAGAGCGACTCACAAATAAAAAAATCAATTCATCATGTCCAATATAGAACAAAAACAGAAAAATATGGAAAATGTATTCATTGATGGTTCTAGTTATGGTAATGGTTTAACCTGATAACTTTCACTGCACATTTTGAGCACAGACATGAAAATCTAAACTACAATTAAATAAAAGAAATTTTAATTTAATTTAGTTTATTTTTTAATTTAGGTATTTTACTTTTTTATTGTTTTTTTTATTGTTTTTTATTTCAATTTGTCAAATATCTATTTTTGGGTCTTATGCCTTTCCAGCAATATATAGTTTGTCATTATATAGTTTGTCATTAGAATTCAACTACAGGTATAACAGGTTAACCTGAATTTCACGCAAAGCAGACGTGTGTCTTTAACTGCTTCTTGAAGGCTGTTAAGGTCTCAGCGGATCAAGTAGAAAGTCATGATGATGTTGCTCAGGAATTATAGGTTTTTGATTTGTAGTTTTTTTTAATGCAATTGCTTGCCTAATCGATTTTTAATGACCACAACAAAATATATTATCAGGACAAACAAACCGTTGAAATTTAATGACTTTGTGGAGAATTTGAGGGCTCATCTAGTTACAAGTTTGATTGTGATGTCCACCCAGGAATGTGCTGGAGGGAATAAAGGTTTTGATGATGGATGTTGGAGTCTCTGTGTAATGTACTGTGTGCCTGTGGTCTACTCCATAGCTCCAGCTGTAACCACGGTGTTATCCAGAGCATGTTAGAGGTTTTAATTGAGAATAATCGAAGAGGTTTCGGGCAAGTTGTCCATGTCTGGAGGGAAACATGGAGAAGCAGACCTCTGTTTAATCCTGAAAATTGTAACCTTCCTAAATCCAATGAATGTGTTTATCTGGTATTAACTCATTGGAAACTCTTAACCATTGTGACCTCTTGGATATCGTAACATAAGCACTGTATGAAAGCATTTTGTTTGAATTACTATCACTCAAGTTGGCCATTATTGATCCTGGCACTTAAGCTGTCTTGTAAACACTTAATGAGTTGTTTGCAATTTCAAATGGTGTTTCTTTTATGACCTACAGCACTTGTTTTGCTGTTTTCATACTTTAGGTTGTCAAAGTAACACTCCGCAGTCTATTCAAAAAGCTTGCTCGGATTTAGAATGTGGCGTGTTTGAATTCGAACTTATTTGATTTGGTAAATGAATCAATCACAGAACAACAAAGTCAACTTTAGTCAATGCAGTTTATCAACACATACTGAACATCCCTCCAACAAACCCTCAATACCAATCTAATGGCTTCTATTACAAATACCATTATGAATCAGATGTTTACTATTAAAACCATTACAAAATTCCTCTGTGTGATGCGTTTTGGGTCTGATTCCAGTAGGATTCAATGTTCTTCCGATTTGCATTAATGCCAGTGAATCCATTAGACTTTCTGTGATGTTTTTTGTTTTCTCAGTATTGCAGTGATAAACACGTTTGTGTGTGTATACAGTCAAACGTAACTCTTAGGGACACACACCTTCTTCTCTAACTTCTGTCTGTTGAGTTTTCTTTTTTCTCTCAGGACTTGCAGTAGCGTCTCGAAAGAATTTCTTTGTCAGTCCGCTGAGCTGACCAGAGAGAATACCGATATACAACTGCACTGCATACAGACACAGAAAAGAGGCTGACATCACTGACTGTCAAAGGAGACAGGACAAAATGTCAAGGATGTTAACACTCACAAAAGAGTGAGATGTAATGAGTTTATAGCTTTTGCGCAAAGCTTGTTTCTTATTTGTTTACCACTTATTTGGTAATTATTAATTATTTGTTTAATTAATTGTTATTTTCTTTGGTGCAAACACGCCTCTTTTCTATATCAATTAGGCTCACTCTGCCTTATTGACACAAATTACCACTGTAGTTTTTACCGCAATTAGTGTAGCGCTACTGCCACCAAATGAGTAAAATTAAATACGCTAACATCTACTAAGGTCTTCAGGAGAACAAATAGAAACCGGTTGTAATCCAGTTAGTAGGAGAAAGGAATGCTGTGAACAGATGGTAATATGCCACAGGAATTCAGGACAGATTGAACAAAACATGCAAGGTGTCCAATTATAAATCCAAGAGCAAAAGCATCTCCTTCTATTTTAAGATGAAGAGTCAATACCCCTAATTTTTTATTAGGTCATTATATTTAGACTCCAGCTTATGGGGACATTTTTACATAAGTAATGTCGTAACAATTTGAATAACAGGTTTTTGGATGATTCTTATTTGACATGCAGAACTGAAGTTATTCCTGCATCTAGGTTTCATGGCTGTGTGTTCCTGTTTAAAATGCTGTTGAATTGACTTTTCATGCTTCTTTGCTGCTTAATATGGCTCTCGGCACACAGGTTGGCACTGAAGCAGGGGAATTTACCTGTCACTTTCAGCTTGACAGTTAAGTGGCAGCACAAGTTGAGCACTGTTAGATTTTGATTCGGTAATTTTGCTGATGTCCTTGCTCAAAGTAACATTTTAAAGTTCATACAGGTAATGGGATGCCAGCTGCATTTTAGATTAGCTGGGTGGCATCCAAGGTCACACCGGGCTGGAATATTATCACAAAATAAGAAATGATAAATGAAGCATTGAAAAGAACGGACGTTTGATGACAAAATACGTTCAGCAGCGCAAAGAGATGAAGAATAGGAGGGAAAATGGTACAAGAAAATAAAAATAGATAAAGAGTGGTAGTCCATTTTCTAAACAGAAAACACAAAGTATATACAGTATGTCCAGTTTGTGTCAAACTGTGTGTTTGATTTAAAGACAGATTTAAACATCAGACCTACATGGCCAAATGCATAAAGTTCCTTTAAATTCATTGGATTTTGGTTTATTGTGAGATCCTCCAAGGTTAATGCTACATGAAAAGTTTCAAACTGCTCTTGTACCCGTTTCAAAGACTATACTTCAAGATACAGGATATGGTGATTTATGACCTTGGAAAAACATTTTATGTAGTATATAAATTTTTTATATGAACTTCTTTTAAAAAATGTACAATTTGCTTTAACTTTTCAGTTTATGTGATTCTCTCTCTCTCTCTAGTTTTCTTGCTCGCTCGCACACATACACAGTTAGAGATACACATTAATACACAAACATCTGAATGCAAGTTTCAGTTGTTGCATTGCCAGATGACTTTGTACAGATTGCAACATGCCATCTTCACGTCAAAGAGAGTGTTCCCGATATTACCATTTAGATTACAAACTGCGATGCCAATAGCAGACCAATCAACCCAGTCAACACAGACCTTCTGTTAGCATCATACTGTTGCTTTTTAGATCTCTCTTATTCTAACCTAGTGTTTTCAATGTTTTCATCAGATTGTTGACTTATTAATTGACATGGAAGTTCTTTGTCTTTGAGAACAGACATTCAATTCGCCAAATTCTAACTGGGAAATCAGTTTTTAACATAGTAAACTGGTATAAATGACTGTAAAAGTGCTAAAAAGAATTGAACTGGACTATCAGTTTTTAAAAATAGTTTGTTAAAAATATCCTTCTTCAAATCCTCTCTAACGTTGATCTTTAAAACCTTCTCGGATTATTTTTTTTTTGAATGGGACTAAAATCTTTATTTTTTTCAAAAGAATATGATAAGATTGCTGATCACATGCTAGACGTGATCCAACTTAAATATTTCTGTATCTTTGCCCGTGTCGGTGTGGGTCTGCCCAGCACAGCAGGAATGCAGAAGTAACGCCAGTCTAATGTAGTGCATGATGATTTCGCCAACACCCTCGTCTTCTCTCACCCCTTCCCTTTCCATCTTTGTCTGCCTCCTACATTTCTCTCACCTTTGTATTTACTTTCTTATCTAACATTGATACTTTTTCCTTTCATCACTCTTTCTCCATCTCTTTATCTGAAGGAATATCATCTTTCTCTGCCAAACAATCTAAAGTGCTCTGAGGTGCACACTAAGGGGTGGATCTACAAAACAGCTGCGCCACTTCTGCAAAAAACGTGCACCTTTTTTACTAATCACTTGAATCCGGTTTAATCAGGCACAATCTTCCTTGGTATGGTGTGCATTTAAATAAATAAATCCTTACACTTTTCAGCAAGAACGTATTTTGTCTATGTAAATTAATTATGTTATGTTATTTTAGCACCTTGTTTACAAAAGTCAGCGCTATTAGAACCTGCCGTTGCACTTTCCAATTACCACCCACAGAAAGCAAATTGGTAAACAAATTTTTATTTAAAATGGAATTTTCATGTACATTTTCTACTCATCATGGCAGCAGTAATTCATCACATGATGATCAATGTTGAGGAGTGCTATAATTGGGCATATGATGAAGTCGAGCACACTCTCTGCATTTTAAAGAGCCATTTTAGGTGTCTGTAACACTCCTAAGATGGGGAACTGCGGCATCCAAATTGCGTTCAGCGTGGATTTTTTCCATCGTGTTTACGATGTTGCCTGATTTGCATAATTACATTTAGTGAATCAGGCGCTAAAGCAGTGCAAAGAGCTTGCTAATAAACAACCTATCAGCGGGGACAATTTATTCTTAAGACTACTTTACTCTGACCAGACAAACACAGACATTTCATACACTGTAAAAATTCTTTGCTGCCTTAAATTTGAATTCTTAAGTCCAGTCAACTTGGCTTAACAAGTTAATGGTAGTGATATTTTTAAAAATACCTAAAATAATAATAAAAAAAGATTAAAGATAAAATATCTAAATTTAACTAATATGAATTAATATCTAAATAAAAACTGTAGTTTGGACAGTTATAATGTTTAAAATTGAGTTGAAATGACTTCAAAAGTATTTAAATAATGTAAAAACAGTTGTAATGACTTGTAAAGCTAGACTTGAAAATTTAGGGCAGCAAACAATTTTTCACGGAGTATGTTCTCAAATTGGCTGTTGGGTAACATCCACCGTCACGCTTACCTTTCCTAAAACACAGGGTTAACATATCCAGCAACCTCAGACATGTAAGGTTAGTCTGTGTTTTTTGGTGTCTGTTTTTTATTTTAGTGAATGATCTTCAAAATAATTGCAAAATTAGCATCCCAATGTTGTCTCACTTTTCAGAAATTGCATCAAAATGTCTACTTTTTTACTCATCCAGACTTAACCAATGACACACATTTGTAACAGCTAAGATACTGCCATGGCTTCATATACTGGCTTCAGTTTCTTTAAAAATAGCTGTGTGTGGATGTCAGTAGAGCTCCGACATTAAGGAACTAAACCCTAATCGATAAAGCGAGATGTGATCTTATATGTCAGCAGGATTTAATCACTGCTGCTAAGCAGCAGACAGTGAGCAGAAAAAAAGATCGCGAGTCGATTACAAATGCCGATTACAATCTTGACAATTAATATAATGGTGATGATCAATTTCCTGTTTCTGGTTCTACTGTATTCCTCATTGCTCCTCTTTTGTTTTATATTGGTGCAACCCCTGTCTCCATACAATTCCTCTCCTTAAGTGCATCAAGTGAATTGTTTTTCTTAAGAGTTTCTTGTTCTCACCATGACTTCTTTTCACATGCAGGAATGGAGAAGCGCTCTTACGTGAGGAGACTCCCAGAGTGAGATATGTGATGTGTGTGTGTGTTTCAACCTCAGTTTAGTTAGCGCTATGCCAAGCAGATAGAAGCCTGAACAAGAGAGATAAGGAGTTGGAGTGTGTGGACTCCGGTCAGGTCTGTGTCTGTGATGCACCTACGGCTGATTTTCACACTGCACCGGTGACCTCAGAGGTGAGTGTGTTTACTGCTGCCCAACCTCCATCTCCCAAAAACACACACACCTGAAGCTTCCAGTATTATCTTCTCTACCTTTTTATCTGGTTGTCTCTTTCAAGTGCAAATTGTTATAAAAAATTATACTTTGTGAAATGCAAAAACATACTATGCACAGTACATACACAATTACACAAATTGTATCTTTTTTTATAACAGATCCAATCTTCCAGCACTAGTCAAACCTTTTGTATATCTGTTTTATGTGTGTTGCCATCAGAATTTTATATAGCAGGAACAACGTAGGTTAATGTCTTTTATTGTCTACACTGTAAAATTAAATGTGCTTCAAATATCCCATGGGTACTCAAGGAACCCCTAAAATGTACTGTCACTGTAAATAGGTTCGCTGATGGAACCATTAACAGTCTTGATAGATCTTGCAAAAACTTATGAAATCATTTACTTTAAATTCAGTTCTGAAGTTCTTCAGAGAACTGCCCTTTATAAAAAAATCTGCCTCAAGTCCTTCTTACAGTTTCTTTGGTAGGGCAGGTAAAGAACCTCAAATGGTTCCTCAAGGATCTTAAACTTTTTACAGATGAGCACTCTTTCCAAATTTTACAATCAAAGCAATCGCACACAGTGTAATTGAGCAGACAGTATTTTCTGCTTGTGTATCTTATTATCTTGCTGAAGGCTCCAGTCTCATGATGTACTTGATTAGTGACATTTCTGAACTTATAAAGAAGCGTTTAGAATAAGAGATGCATTGCAGGCTACTTGGCAGCTTAATCACTGCTATGTGGTTTCTAATATGTCTGAGGGATTATTATTGTCTTGCTATTTAGTTGCCAGGTGGTTGCTGAGTATTGTCCAAAAATCTCTTTGCTATATTATGATTCATACTGGCTTACTTCCCTCCTTGTATTTTCTTAATGTAAGTTTATGGGACTTTTTAACCAGTTTTAAGTCTGGTAATGGAAATAGTTTGAAATCTATCGTCTGTTAAATCTATAACAAAAGTGCTCCAGATTAGAGTTACTTCAATATTTTAATCTAGCAAACTCTAACTCAGGTTTATTTTCAAGGAAACGTGCACACACTTAAATGCCCTTTAAATCACTTTGAATAAAAGGGTCTGCTGGTAAAAAGCTCTGTTTAAAACCATAACCTAAAGTATAAACAGTAACCTTAACAAACCTCATGAATAAGTCTATCTCTGGTAGCTCTCGGAAAGCACAAATAAATACAGTAAACCGGTGAAATAATCTCTCCTTTATAATGGAAGCAACGTGACATAAATAATACGCTTTTATCTTCAATACGAATTCTACCCAAAGCATGCATTTCCCAAAGCATTTCTGTTCTCTTCTTCATGTCCTTTTAGAGTCTCTGTAGGCTAAAAAGCCGCTGGCCTGTTACTGATGTGCATTTGCTACGTTAGTTCAACAGAGACGATACACAGAGACTGCAAATCAGATAAGTGTCTGGTATAATGTAATGAATCTCGTGGAACCTCAGAGTGCTGTGTGCGTGTGTGTGTGAATGCGTCTTGCTTTCTGCCCAGTTGGGAAAGCAGACTGTGGTCATGGCAGAAGGGAATCAGACTTTGATGTTCCCTCTGATGAGTCGTTCCTAACAGGAAACCAGATTTATCACTTGATTAAACTTAGCAGAAGGGTGTTGCAAGACTGATGCAAGGTAGATGTAGATACGGGTCTGTGTGTGTGTGCTTCAAGGTTTGCTGCCCCACTGTAAAGTGTTTCTCAGCCATTTCCTGTTTATGCACTCATGCCATGATAACAGTAAATCCATTTTACCGTAGTAATTACTTCTGTGTGATAGTCAGACTGACCACCATCACTGTCATTTTACTCACTGTCTCTCTGATTACTTGCTCACTCCATCTCCTCATGCTGTTACCCTCCATTTACCATGATTTTCCAGTAATTACTTCACAATTAAAGTTTCTAATTTAATTAAATGTCATTTTGAACATGCTTAAATCGCCCAAAGATATGCCTCCTAAATGTTTGTGTTTATTTGATTAACTCTCAGGGAGGGTTGAGTGGTTTTGAGGTTTTTAGACTTACATTTCTGTGGCCTTTGATAGCTCAGTTTAATAAGCTGAAGGTAATGCCTATTCTTATTTATCTTCAAATGTTTACATTCAGCCTATAGCAGGAAACCACAAGAGCTAAAGTGAGAGAAACAGACAGTGTTTATTAATTGGACAGCATTGGCTTAATGAAGTAAGCTAGCATGTGAATTTCCTTTTAAAAATAAGACGAACTAAATCATTTGCACTTCATCCAGATCGTAAAGAATCCAATTTTTGTGTTTTATACAGTAGCATTTAACCTTTTCCCTAAAGTCTACTTACGTGACTCAATGTTTGTTGCAGCAAACAAATTGTGAGGACTATTTTCCACCATTTTAAAATCGTTTTTCTGAATAAAAAGTCTATTTTTGATACCTGTGTATGAAAAATGTGCCATTGCAAAGCGTTATCAGGATCTTACTTTTACAAAGTTATGCACAGAGATGAACAGCCTCTTTTCACCATTCTGCAATATAAAGTCTGTCCCTGATTCGTATTGAGAAAGAAAGAGAGATAGAATGGATGAGACTTAGTATGCGGTAGGCCTGAGATATAGGAGAAAGCTTTGCTGTTGAGTCTTAGAGTAATCCTGCAGACTCTCTGGGAATGAGAGCAGACCGAGGAAGAAAACTAAAGAAATTTTGTCCTTTTCTCTCACTTGTTTTGTCAATAACATCCTGCTTTAAAATTCATTTTCTATTTCACACTTTTTTATCACAGCTATAATCACCACCTCCTCACTCATCACCTCTGATTCATTCTTGGTTCATGTAAAAATTCTGTGCAGATAATGTATTTGTTGTTTTTTTCCAAACACATTGAATCCGAATAATTGTTTAAGTGTTTTTTCCTTCAGAATAGTGCTTTTATTTGAATTTATTTGCAATAGCTTGTGAAAATATAACCTTTATTTCTTTAATAATTCCTGATTAAGACCATGACAAATGTTGTAATTAATGTTAAGGAAGCCAACTTTCAGTCATTTTTGTGCAAACTAATAAAGTCACATCATAAAAATCATGAAAATGTGAGTATTCTATCTTAAAATCTATCATATATTTATTAATTACAGCAATAAACACTCATTACCTATTTTCATCATTTTTTTTTGCCTACGACTACAACTATGAAGACCTTATCTCAATAATTAGATTTTGAGATTTTAGCCTGGATTTCACAGACAGGGACACATATGAGCAATCTAATATAGGCTAACTACTATCTGTCACTATAGACAGATAAATGTACAGATAGGTAGATAGATCCATACCTAGACAGATTAAAAGGCAGACAGACCGACAGACAATCTAACTACCTTTCAGTGATGTGCCTGATATATGCAAATGTTCATATTTTGTTAAGTTGGCAGTGAAGTTTTACAGCTGATGGCGTGTTCATATAGCAGTGCTGTGACAGGAGTGAATTGGTGAGAGAGGAGAAACAGGTTGACAGCTTTAATTGTGATTCTAAATTTGATATGATTAACCAGGCTCGATCAAATTAACCTGATTGGCAGATGGAGAGGGGGCGGGCGGAGGCGTGAAGAGGAGGAAGATGAACGTACGAAAGCTAGATAAGGTAACAAAGACATTTCACCCTTACAAAATATATCGACCATGTGTGTGTTTATATCTTAGGAACACTTTCTAAAAAATCTATTAGGCTTTGGTTTGTTTTTCGTTTTATGAAATACTATCGACTCTCAAATCCCTGCTTTGGTTTACGTGATGCCTTTGGAGCCAAAAATGGCATGTTATTTATTCATTTTCTGCTTGTTTCTTCTATGTTGTATAAATTATGTGTTTTTTTGTCGTGTCCTCTGTTTAAAGAGGGTAAAAACGTGAATGTCCCCTCATTAAAATCACCCTGTAAGGCCACAGTAAGCCTCACCCCCACACATTATAATACAACAACAACAACACTCAGGACGCAAACACAAAACAATAACAATTAAAATGGCACCAGGTATCCTCCGCACTTCACGCAACAAAGACAACAGTTCAAGCACGAGTCAACGCGATGGTCAGGCGAAAACAACGATGTGAAATTTCACAGGAAGTTGAGAAGTTAATGAGCACAGATATGTTCGGTTTCACCTTGTTGTGGGGTATGAATAATAAATACCACATTTTTACACCTAGTGTTTCTCCTCTATTTGTTTATCTCTTGTCATTGAGGAGAGAGGTGTTTGCGTTGCCAGTGAAAACAAAAGTCCTCAACTGGTTGGAGAAAAATCCTTTTACACTAATGAGCAGTCAGCCCTCGCTCTCATACCGGTTTCCCATCTACTGTTTCTACTCATACTTTTTTATCATATGGTTTTTTTTAACTCTGAAGGACGGGAAGGATCACGGTTTATCACTAGGTTTAAACAACTGTGTTAGTACAAAACAAATGAAACAAACACTGTAAAAATTTATAGAGTCAAATGGGCTTTATAAGCCATTTCGACTTTTCTGAACGATTTTAAATCACAAAAATCACAATCCTCTAATAAGAATAAAATATATAGTACATGCAGATATTCTATTAAATAGGCTTAATTCATTTTTATTGATCATCTTTTTGTATTAAATGAAATACAATGTCTTTAAAAATTTATCTAGCTTATCCACCACCTTTCATTTATTACAAAACACATTGTAAACACATCGTATATCTGTTTTCTCCAGCAGTTCGTGAACAGAAATAATGTGATCTCCTCAGGAGTTACTTTAGGAGAAGTAATCATTTCAAAGAAATCCCAGCTCCACAAATAACACAAAATAATAGATTTATCTTCACCAAGGTAAGGTTTTGTGCTTCAACTGAGAGCAATACAACCTCACATAGCATAATAAGCTTAATGTGTGCGTGTGTGTTTGTGTCAACCTGTTTGTCTGTCTCTCGACAACAAAGCAGAGAGAGCTGAAAGAGATAAGCAGAAAATAGGATGGCAAGAGATGTTGAAAGAGACAGGAGTGGAAAATAGAAATAGAGACAGAGAAAATGACCTTAGCGGATAGAGAATGAAAGAGAGAAAGGGATGATAGAGAGAGAAAATAAATGACCACTGCTATAAAGGTATTAGTTAAGGTGAGAGTGTGAAAAAGGTTTTTATTTATAGCAACAGAAATATGACTCTATCTCTTTTCCTAATCTGCTTTTGTGCAACGTGTGTGTGTGTGTGTTTGTCCTGTTTGTTTTAGTGGTGTCTTTAAATGACCTTTATGTTTCACTTATTTGCCTCTCTTTGTGTGTGTGTGTCGTTTGTCTGTGTGTGTACTTAAAACAAGTAAAAAAGACATGTTAAGGACATTTAGGTCATCTTCACTATTTAACAAGACTTTTTTTGTTAACCAGAAACAGTGGAAGTCTATGAGACGTCCTCACTGATATAGTTAAACGAACCTGTGGTGTGTGTGTTTTCACTCTTGTCTCTGCTCAGGGATATTGATGACACCCTCATTTCTCAATATCTGCCCACAAACTTTTTTTCCTCCAGCAGATGTGTAAAATAATACCTGTCCTCTGCCCTCAGCAGATGTACGTCACAAAAACAAACACCAGACAGGCAGTCGATTCATCTCTATTAGGGATTTATATTTAGCACATTGGGTAAAGTTGTTTTAAATGGTAAACAATGATTGATTTTTAGATGGGTTATCAGTTCTGGATAGAACAGTTCAAAAACGTCTAGACAACATTGAGAAAGTTATGTGTTTTCCATATGGGAGGTCATTTTTTTTGTTCATTTTTATCTTTATTTCTTCTTTTGTTGTGACAAATGTAAAGCTTAATAACCATAAACCCCACTTGACAGATAACCCAGATCTGTCAACCGATCACATTATAAAAACTGTTTAGTAATTGTTATTTTGGAGTTTGCAGATGGGTCCATGAGATAGACACTTATGGTCATTCCGCATCCAATGTCTTCTTCTAGAGAATCTGCTTTTTTAGATTCAATTAACTTTCTAAATAAAATTTCTGGCTTGAGTGTTTTAATGTCCGTTGCCTCCACAGTTCAAACAACACTGGCAAGTTCCAGCCAATCCAATTATTTTCCTGTTTTGGTTTGCAGCTGATGTATCAGTAATGAAGGTAATTTCTGTTTTGCAGATTTCCAAATATACTGCATAGAAGTATTTAGTATTTAGTAGGTTTCTGTTATACCAGAATATTTTTTCGTTTTTTTCGTTATGAAAAATAAAGCTTGTGAAGAAATCACTTCTGATTCAGTGTGTATGAGATGCTGACAGGATAAAGGGAAGATATTTTTGTGCATTTTCTTTTTTTAGTGTTTGGGCATTATTATAAAATACTGCATATTACAGCTATGGAAATCTATAGAATGGTATGGAAAATTTAAAAAATGTATAAACTAAGCGTTGATCTTTTTTGATTTGATGACTGTCTGTATCATTTGCGTGGTGTTTATTTATAATCTGTAGGATAATGTAAATATGCAGTGACAGGTACACACATATGCACACAAACAGTCTTTCCATCTCTGTCATATGCAAACACACTTCAACAGAAACAGCGTTCAGATCTGGGCAAAACAGTGTTGAACAAAAGGTTTCGTTTCTGACTTCCTTCCCTGCAAAACAAACCCTGATTGCAATTAAATCCTGCCAGGGTGGAAGGCACACGGAAAGACAACAACAGCAATGAGTTAGGTGTAATCAAATAGGATTGTGCTAACCACAAATCTGGGACCCAGATTTCATTTGCAAAAAATGGGAGTGCCAAAACAAAATAAAGCTAATTACTGTGTCTGATGATTTGGTCTGGAGTTGTGCATCTGATGTAATTTAAAGTCAGACTCCGTAATAGGCTTGATTTTCATGACCATTACACTTTTTAGTCATTCTTAAATCACTCCTTGTAGAGCAGATCCTTTTTAGAAATGTTTATTTCCACCGTGGCAGAATAATTTATCTGTCTGTCTGTCTGATTGGCTTCTTTACCTGCAGATTGGAACTGGCAATTTCAATTCTTTGCTATATTTGGTGCATTATGCTGTTGGTGTGTGGGCTTTTTTACCTTCCTGAAAATGGAAAACTTGGTAGATATGTTTAAAATATTTTTAGTCTACCAACTTGTGCGAGCGAATAAACTTTTTAGACAAGCTTTTACATTCCAAAACACATACTGATCAAATGTACTGTATATCTTGAATGCAATGTTTGTCGCTTAGTATAAAATCGTCTGCCAAATGCGCAAATGTAGATGCATCAGCAAATGTAAACTGTTTCTGTATCTGTCAATTCAATGTGCTTATGTTATATGCTGGCTCATACTGTATACCAACTTATACCCCCTTTTAGTTGTCATGGTAATATGGGATAGTCTTTTACCTGTTCTTGACCTCTTTTTGGTCTCTTTCAAGGTGCACCCCTCATCTATTACAGCTGTTTATGAGAAGTCTGACTATACAAAAACAGCATCATTACACCAACACAAAGGGCTCTTTGAGACGCTAATCAGATTAGAGGCCTCCCTTAGTCCATCAGCTTTGCCTTATTCTCCATTACAAAAAGAA
Organism: Beaufortia kweichowensis; assembly: GCA_019155185.1. Lineage (NCBI taxonomy): Eukaryota > Metazoa > Chordata > Actinopteri > Cypriniformes > Gastromyzontidae > Beaufortia > Beaufortia kweichowensis. The sequence goes on from CM032805.1 coordinate 12,691,419, forward strand.
TAAACCAGCTTCAGCGACACGCCAAAGCCTTTACAGAATACTAATAGTCCAACACACAAGCCCATATGTGTGCAGCCAGGTAGGTCAGATAGGACAAGAAGTACTCATTATACAAGACTTTATGTGCAAGTCACACAAATAAACGGACACACAAACATCCACCTGCTCATGAAGATTTTATTTTATCTTCAGCTTTTAAGGTCTGCAGTCCAAACAAACATTTCTTCTGCATGATCCCGCCTGGATGTCCTTCCCAGAATTCATTGAGTCAGATGAATGGCACAGCATGGTGATACTTTTGAAGTAAATGTGAATTTTTTTATTCCTTATTTAATGAAACAAAATTAAGCCTTTTGGAATAAAGCAGGCAAATTTTACCCATTAGGTCCATTTTCATTTTTTAATTGAATTTTCTCGAAAGCGTTGTGAATGAAATTGAGCTGAATGCAAATTTGGTTAAGGTGGATGTGAACTGTGAGTTTAATTCCTCAGAGTTTGGAAAGGACGCTACATGAAGAAGAGAAAATGAGAAGGACCTTTTACCATAAATTACGGCAACTGGATTTCCTTTTTGATAATCTAGAGAAGGAGCCAGACATGTGACAGGTAATGAAGACATGATTTTATCTCAGATTATGCCAGTTTTTTGGCCGCAGATTTATGTGTACATGAATTTGTTTATGCTTTATGTGAATTTCTACAAAAATTTTACTCACTCCACTCGCAAAGACATTTTTAAATATGGTATGAAATGCTATTTTGATCGGATGTTACTGCCTGGTCCAGATATTGGAGAGGTGATTGACCCTATTTCTGCACAGTCACCTATTAGCCTATACAATGTCCAGAAGCTTGGGCAGAGAGGCTAATTGGATTGCATCCTTTTTCATTGCTCATGAGATGCTTCCTACAGCTGAAAGTGATAACGCAGACCCTAATTCAATAGTTCATGATGGAAACAGTCTATGATCAAATTACTGTTGAATAAACTATTGAGTATAAGGCCAAAAACAGCTTGTGGGAGGCAGGATAAAAAAGAAAGAAAAGTATACATAGTTAAACTGAAGATGTTAAACACAGTATTATATGAGCAGAGATGTGAGGGTGAATCAAAAAACGTGATTCTTTAAAACCAATACTATATTTACTGCACACAGTATAGGCAAATGAATGAATGGTAGAAACAATTTTTCTTCCCTGTTTAGAACTGCGGGACTGTTTGTTGTCATGTCTGTAAACCTCTACATCTTGCATATTAACCAGCATTGGTCGGTAAGAGGCTTTTATCAGTAGGTAAGAGGGTGTATCTACACCGTTAAGTAAACACAATAACCAGTAACAGCAGTATTTCTGTGATTGCTGTGTGTGATTCAGGTCAGTATATAAAAGCTCTAACTAATTTTCTCCATGAATCAGAGCACTTCATCAAATAAATTTGAATCATACTGTATACCTCGCTGTCCTCTGATGCAATCCAGGTTCAACAACCAATTATCTTTTTTCTTAAGGAAATAAAACGAGCAATTCTTCACAGCAAGAAATAGAATAAGAGAGATATATTGCCTGTAAAATAACTAGATCAAACAAGAGCAAAGTATATCATGACAAAGTATACAGTATATTGATGGAAAGGTATAAGACTGAAGAATAAATATTTACATAACAATACAGTTTTATAACAATAAAAAAAGATAATAAAATGTTATTGTTATTTTTAAAATATCCCAAAAAGTTAAAAAAACCCTAAAATTTCTAACATTGTTTACAAAAATGTAGTTTGGATAGTGGATTTTTATGTGTATATATTTTATGTGTAAGTTTTGTAAAAAGTTCACATGGGCTCAATTTGTGTGTACAAAACTAATTTTAAGCATTTAAGCCTTAAGATTAACTTTTTTTTAAAGATTATGGTCTGTGGCTTTTACCATTTTGAATTTGGGAAACTGTTACATTACTAAGGTTTACACTTAAATCACCACAATATAGCCGTTTAAGATAAAATTATGTAGTATGCACAAGCAGGGGAGAGCCAAAGGGACAATGGCGGTAATAAAGCATCCCTGCAGCCAATATGGCTATGTTATTTGGAAGTGAATATCAGAGCTAATCAGGTAAAAGTGCCAGTGGCTGGTTGTGAATGGCAGGAAGTCTTCCTGTTTGTGCTGCTGTTAGCATTAAACCATCTGCCCACCTCAGGGGCTACTCCTGCTGTACTGAATGAGACAAAATGATTTACTGTCTATAATTAAACTCAAACAATCTTTATGATGTGTCTGTGTATCTTGTGTTTATTTGATGATACCCTGGTCACAAGTGATGTTGGTTATTTGGGCTTCTGTCTCTGACTGTGGAGATGGTCTGGTGGTTCAGTTGTCTGAGAGACTTGTTTGTTGACATGGACTTGCAATGACACTGTAAGTCATTTATGACAACAGTGTTTGCCAAACAAATACCCTGTAGGTGAAAATCATTCAATTTCCTGGAAAGAGGCCAGTTTGTTTCTGACATAATTAGTCCCAAAGACACAAAGCTAGAGATGAAGATACCCAGTTATCATGTGTAACAGTTATTCTGACTTCTTAGAGCTCAGTTCTCTTTCTTTCTTCTTTATACTGTCATTATTAATCCCCCGTATCTTTCTTTCTTCATGTTTCACATTGTTTTTCCGTTCACACTCTTTCTCTGTCTTTTCCTTGGCTTTCTTTGTGTGATGAATAATCATTACGATTGCAGACAGTGGCATTGACTTGAGCCTTTATCTAAGCAGTAGAGCATTAACGTTTTCCAGACCTTCTACTTCTAAAAGGGGAAAATATATTTTATTTATGTCTGTGTGGATTTGTTCAATCTCACTGAATCAAACACATAAAATGGAACATGCATTACTGTTAATTTGAACTCAGTAACCACTTTTAGCCAACAGTGGATACTGGCATTGGTATGAAAAATGGCATACAGTGAAAAAATAATAAGCTGAACATAAAGCCAGAAATTAAGCGTTTACAGCTCCAGGTGTTTATTTGGGAGTTTAGCGAAACAAATTACAACAAACAGTATAATGCCACATAATTTCAACTAATCACAGTAAGTCATTACCTCCTCTATAATCTCTCTCTTGTTTGTGCATTTAATTTCCTCTTTCGTGCATTTTTTCCACATTAAATTAGGGGTAGGCCAGCTGCACATTTGTGTAAACATTACTTATACTGTAGGGGCCCATATGTTTAAAATCTCTAACAACCTCTGAATACAGAATACAAAGAGTCACATGACAGCAGTTACAATATAGGCTTTTGTTTAATCAACAAAGACAAGGGAATATTTATTTATTTGGGTGTCATTAAACCTGTTTTGGGGTTTGTAGTATTTAGTTCTTATTTGTGACCGAAAGGATTGAAACAAACTTTTTCCGAAGTAATTTTTCCCTGGCCTTTTTATCATTGTCTTAATCATGTAGGGCAAAGAAAAAGCTGACTGAGAAAGGACCATAAGCCGGGAGTACAAAACTACAGTAGCTCTGACAAAACAAACTTGTTTAAAGTCTGGAAAAAAATGGATAGAGACTTACATCACTGCCCTGAATTCTATTTGTTATTTCTAAGCAAGAGAAATAGACACAATTAAAGTTCATTGTAATACCTCAGAGCAAACATCACTTTAGAGCAGTATGACAGCATATGGTGGAGTGTGAAGTAATGGTTTCTTGTTATATCTAAGGAAGTGAAATAATAACAAAAGTGTGTCTGAATCAGCAACCTCAAAAAACAAAACATCACATGAAAAGTGAAACCTTATATTTCAACATAAAAATTGATTTTTATACATTTATGCTCAATGTTTGACTAAAATGTTGCACGGGTAAGTAACAGAATAATGAAAGTATTTTTTATTTTAGTTTAAACTTAAATTGTCAAAAACATATTGGGCCTGTCTATTGTTGATAGTGGTGATGTACAATGTGGGCACAGGACATAGCTGGAAGATGAGTCATCAGTGTCCTGATATACATTCATTTATTTACATTTCAATTATTTATTTATCTATCTGTTATAAATAAATCCATTTATTTGGCGTTTTATCCAAAACGAATGAGGGAGCGTTTAACATTTTGCCTCCGTTTACAAGCATAAATCATTTTGACGCTAGAAATTGAAACCAAATTGACTCTAAATGTTTTTTTGCCAAACGAATGGCCAATATGAAATAGGGTTGTTTAATGTAAACTTTAAACTGCTTATTTACGTGCTTAAATATATGTATACATTGCTGCAACAATATATTGCTGAAGAGTTATTTTTTTAATTCCACTAAATAACCTTAATCAGCAGTTGCGATATAGAATATCTAAATATTTTAGATATTTTAATACATTTAACTCGTCTTATTCTCCCCAGTTGATCCTCCTCAACAGGTCTGTGCCGTTTGTGAATGTGGTTCGTGCTTTCTGAATGACTCTTATATATGACTGCTCTGCCACCTGCCGGTGCGTCACGGACACTCTAGCCAATCACGCTCGTGCACCGGGAGAAGCCTTCCTCTCTCTCGTGAGCTCCGGGAGATTCCGGTGGCCTGGCAATTAATGACCGGATAGATACGGAGAACCAGCACGCAAACGTTCAGACGGCGGCGAGTAACGGAGCTCAACCGGGTCTGCGGTCGGTGCGTTTGTGGAGAGAAACTGTGCGCTTTAAGCGGATCTACCAAAATACTACAGGACGGACAAGTGCAAGTTATTTACACAGTGATCTTTACCTGTGAGTAAACTCTGTTATATAGTGTGGTAAGCTGCATTTACAACCACATCATTGGCATTGTTCAGGAAACTCTAAACAAATGCTTGCTTGTTGAAGCTGTTGTTGTTTGTGTTTCATGTTTAGGTAAACTTAAATTTCATTTGATTAAATTAGATTTAGTTCTGCAATGAAAAAAAAAATATATATTTATAATCAGACATGAGGTGTGAGATATTAAGATGTCATTTGTCATAACTGAACCTCTTTGAAGTTTAATGTTAAGTGTTTATATGTGCACTTTCATAGTCGTGTTGCAGCCTTTTCTCTGTCGTGTGATTATGATTGTTGACCTGGGTGCGCGCAATTGTGTGTTGTGTTTTGTGCTGGATTGATGTGCTATTATAATCGTGTTCGCCCACACATGTTTTGTTTGTTTCGGGATGGCTAAGGCGCATTGAGCGGGTGACCCAAAACAGCGTCCTCGTGCTCTTAAATGTCGTGAAGTTGGCGCGCGCCTTTGCGCACAGGGTGGCGAGCGTTCAGAAGACGAAGCCGATGGAAACGGAGGGCGGGGGTGCAGTATAGAAATGTTCTGACTTTAATGAGATGTCTGTCACAGTGCAGTCTCCCCAAAGAAATGCAAGACTAATTCTGTCTTAATCTTTATGATGCACACTCAGAAAGTAGGAGTGGTGTGCCATTTTGCACAGTAGGTTAGGCAGAGTTTATCCATTAAACTTTATGTGGTGTGTTTTCTGTGTGTTTATGGGTTAGAACAACAGAATGACTATAGAAGATAGAAGATTGGGGCTGTGACATTAACCCCGGCATATAGTTTCAGCTGTGTTTATGAAGAACGCCCCTTTTGGTTCAAATGTACTATCATGCATGTGCACAGGATTCTTACAGTTATATTTGTGAACTTTAGTTTGGAAGGTATAATTCATAAAGAGTGTTAAAGACAATTTTATGTGGTTTGTTTAAAACCAAAATACACAATTACTGCTTTGAAAAATACCATTTGTGTTATTGAGCTTTTTAATAAAAAGCTTTTAGTTACTGAAATATACCGACAACAGGTGCTTTGCATTATTTTAAAGGTAATCACTTTTGGCATTTTTCACAGAAATGCCTTTTCAATAATTATGCAAAGGCCGATAACCATAGTGCCACCTGCACATCATGTTTTATACATTTTGAATTGACATGTAACACACATGCATCCTCATAGACCACATGCTTTGGTCAAATAGTGATAAGACCATCTAATGTTTAATGTATTAGGTCTTATCTATGCGGTTGTGTCCTTAACAGTACGGAAACGCCGACAAAGAACATAGTGTTCATTCCTCTCTTTGGAAAAAGGGTTTTGGATTGTGCATGTATTTCTGCGTGAGAGAATTGGCCAGAGGATCAGATTAAAAGAATGAGGGAAGAGCTATGCTGTGGAGTGTGCTATGCCCTTATATGAAAGGATTTAAGATGCCTTCTAAGCAGTGATGTGATTTTAGAAAATTTAGGCCGACCTGTTAGGCCGAGCTTATTTTATCTCATATCTTTATCTTTCTTTTAAGTTTTTCTCTCTCTTTTCTGTCCCATGCCTACACACAGACACGCTCTTCCCTGTCTGTCACTTTCTCTCTCTTACATTGATACGCAGCAAACTGTTTTCACAGCTTTGTGAGTCATCTATCTATCTGTCTATCTATCAATCTGTCTGTCTATCTGTCTATCTGTCTATCTGTCTATCTATCTGTCTATCTGTCTAATCTATGTCTGTCTCCTCTCTGTAATCAGTCAGTTGGAAACATCTTAAAGCCATGCACATCTCCAATGTACACCCCTGTCTTTCCTTCTGTCAGTCACACCTCATTTACTTATCATTATGCAATCATAATTTTAAAACGATTTATCTGCGTATCTATGCTTCACTAAACTGGTAAAGCTATTATAAGATACATTTCTGAAGGACACTACGTGCCGATTTGTTTTTCTAAAGGCAAGTTAAAAAAACAGCCAAGCACTAATATACTTTAAATTATTCGACTACATCAATCAAAATATTGCTGATTAGCTTAACATGTTAATTAAATGGTTAAGTCCATTATCCTTGCCAAAAGACTTCTGCCGGTAAGAAGTAAATTAATGGATTAAGCGAATCAAGATGTGACAAGGCCAGCCAGGGTCATGTTTAATGAATCAAACGTGAACACATTTCATTGTTATTCCACGTTGGTAGTGCCTGCTTATCCCTTCTTGGCTCCCGTAGGCTTTTCAGACCCTCACAATGTCAAATGACTGCATGTGGTGCCTCCAGCAAAAACAATGGCAGCATGGACATGTCCTCTCCTTGGAATGCGATTAGATGTGTGTCATGTTTTAAAGCCAAGGCATCTCCAAAAAAGATGGAAATATTTAATTTCATTAAACTCTATTTAATACAGTGTTTTGATATTTGATTTGGAATTAAAAATAAAGAAATAAACGCATACTGCTCATCCGTCTGCTAACTGTTAATGGTTGTATTGATATCTGTTTTAAAGGTTTAATGCAGTACCGAGTGAGTTTTCACGGTCAGATCCTTCTGTTTGTTATCCAGCATCTAGATTAAAAGATTTAGACATTTCTGTCTCTTATAGTTCTGGTTTCTGTTAACTGATTTCCTGTTACATAACTTCTGGATGCTGAATACACTCATGGTGCTTATCTTTCCATTCTTATTGTCTACTTTGGAAACTATTGTAGTGGGTTGTTGACTTGATAGACACATGGAAATGATCACATTAATCAGAAGTGTAATTGGTTCCTTTTAAACTTTCCTAAGTGATTGCCTATCCAAATATTACTTCTTTAAACAGGCTGTAAGACAACTGCATTATGCCATTGACCAGAAATTGGTTTCCTTTGATCTGTCATTTAAACATAATCTGCGGAGATCAAGTTGTTTTTTTGTTCCTTTAAAATGAATTAAATTAAGTGTACCTAGAGTGTTTATAATTAATATGCCTCTAAGGATTTGAAAGAAAAAGTCTTTCACCTCTCTGAAAATTGAGTTCGCACCTCAAGGAAGTTGCGTTTACAGTTTGCTCGCTGCAATTCTCCAGACGTTATTTAATGAGTTTGTATTTACATGTTGAACAGTTGATCCCAGATATTCAGTGGGAAAATATGTGAGTTGTGGCGGGTTAAAGCGGCAGCTCGTCACGGCTCTGAGGCAGTAATGCTGACAGAATTCCCATTAGCGCACTGGTAGTTTATAATCCTTTTTATGAAGTGTTTCTCTGACAAATGTAATCCAGCTGTGATCCAGGTATAAAAGCATTGTGACAAAAGCAATCACCCGAGTTGATTCTGTATATAAATAGGATATGGAATTTTTCGTTTCCCATTAAATAAAGTCTAGCATTTAATTTATGAGTAAACTGTACTTTTGGTAAATATACAACAACAGGTATCTTTAGAAGATTCCTGTAACCTTTCTAGAGGCTTTCCAACTGAACTGGCCCCTGACCAAGACTTTCAAGCTTGATTCTGTAGATGCAATGATTGACCCCTGCGGGCTTGTTGTTTAGGTTTCTTTAATCTCTGATTTGGGGGTTGGAGTTAAGTTGTATTTGGTAGCTAAATTCGATTGCTCTCTCACCTCTCATTGGCTTGGAGACATGAAGGATCTTGTTGGTCAATGCCAAGACCAGGTGCATGAACTGCCACAGAGAATGTCTGACCTGTTTTTTGTGCTCACAAATCACAGAATTGGTAGGCCTATTAGCTCAGTGGAGTTGGCGAGTCTGTTAAAAATTCACCTGCTGAGAGACGGTTGCACACACAAACCTTTTGTTTTTCAAAACAATTAAGTGAAGCATGCAACTGGGAGATGGTGGAAAAATTGGTGCATTTCTTAAAAAGCTTTGTGTATTGACTCGTAGAGACCCTTAGAAAGAGGTGATTTTTAAGCCTTCAGTCCTAGAGCACCTCTGCCCCCGCCCAGATATGACTTCATGCGGTTTAGGAATATATTTAGCTTTTTAAGTTTTAGAGGCAGTGAGTCGCTGGCAATTTTTGAAACGTACAAATTAAAATCACATCTGTTTGCCCATAAGGAGTATTTAGGTAATAATAGGGCATTTGGTTGTATTTTAATTTTGTGGTTTTAATGATGGAAGGAGTGTTTGGATGAGAGAAATGTGACAGCTGTTCGTGTGGCTCTGTGCTGACTCCTATGTCCGGGTCATCCGCTGACTGGTGGGAAACATGATACTTTATTTAATGAACTTTAAAGTTTCCTCAAATAGTTTACTGTAGTCGCTCATTTTAGCAAAGGTGAATGCTAAAAAATTCAGGGCTGCTTAAGGCAAAATTGTTTAAATGTCCCCGGATGAAAAAGCCATTTTTATCATTATTATATTTGTTATAGTTCATATTTATATTGCAAATCATCACAGAATGCTAGATTTAGTTCAACCTAAGAGAATAAATTCATTTTGTATATACCCATATATGGGTCTAATACAGCATTTCTTTTTTTAACAGCTATGCCCAAAGAAAAGAAAAACAAAACAAACATCTCCGTTGTTTCTTTTTAAAGTGAGGTTAGTTCAAATCTCGTTCTTCTTAGATTTTCCCCAGATAAAAGGACTGTATTAATGTGTCAGTGAAGTTTCAGAAAACAATATATCTCAAACTTTGCATAGATATGCCAGAACACAAAGTCTGTAATCAAGGTTTCTCATCAATATTTGCCCTTGCCAAATTATTTCAGCTAGCTAATTTTAAAGCTCAGTTTTCTTACTACTCTATATGTCAACATTTGTCTCATTTAAAAGAATGTCTGGATCTGATAAGAGGTGGAAATATATATAAGAAATATAACTAAGGCTTTTATTAAGTGTGAGATATAAAATGTCATCCTCTGGGAAAGTGTCCAAAAAAGCAGGCAAAGTAAAACAAGGCAATATCAAGGCGTTTACTGTGAAGATAAGTATACATTTACTCTTTTAGATGTGTCTAGAGACCATCTCCTTGCAGAATACTGCAGTTAGGTGTGCTCTCTGAAAGAACCTCTTATCATCAGACTATAATATATTTCTGACATATGTCATCTTGCATAACTTGCGTCTTGTTAGGCTGAATGCTGTGCATTCATATGAAAGCAGAGCAGCCAACACTGAAATTAAAAAGAAATTGACAGATTTGCTTCTTATATATTATTTACTCTCAACACTGTAGCGTTATATGCCTGAAGGCTCCCAGAAGTGAGTCATGCTTTATAAGCAATAAAAAAGTAACCCTCACCTTTGTTATGCACAAGGCTGTGAGGTGCAAGAACACCGTAGAACACATTCAAGTCCTTCCAGAGATGACCTCCACAGGGGACCAACCCTTGGGAAAGTGTCCAGTGAATACAGGAATGAACATTGACAAGGTGTCTTTTCACTGAACTGTACTGACGCTCTACACTCTCTCAATGGATGTCACCTAAGAGCAAACATCACGTCATCTCCCATTTCTTCTCAAAGTATTACATTGCCTTAGTTTTTACAGTTTTGTCTCTTTTCTTTTAAAATTCTATTTTCTATTCTAACTCGCTGCATACAAGTGTTTTTTTTTCATTTCTTTGATAGTAGCATAACAAGATAATATAAATCGTGATGACTAATACAAATATATTTAATATTTACATATCGTTTGTGCCTACAGTAGTAGAGTAATAACAAGTCAACCATAAAAAATAAACTACTGTTCTGTGAGCAACTGCTTAATGTTTAGCTCGGTCACAAAACTTTTTTAAGCTTTGCAAATCCTGTCGATAATTTATCGATCTTATTCACACCTTTTCAGCTCTGTGTTCGGCATCAAACACAATGTTAATCCTTTCCGGCAAGGTTTTAAAACTTCAAAAACAGATGGTCCTGTTTTATGGATTAGCAAACGCATAACACTAGTACATTTGTTGTTGCATTCAGAATCATTTTAAAGTGTTGTTAACATAAACAAGCTAAGAAATAACATTACTATGGAGAAGAGGAGCTTTCTCTGCCTCAGGAATTAGTTTCCTGACAATGTGTAGTTTTTTTTGTGTTGAATGTGTGACTTATCTCTATCTCTCTCTCTCTCTCTCACACCACATCTCCCTCTCTCTCTCTCTCTATTTCTCTCTGTCCTCTCATGTTTCATTGGTTGGTCTGTGGATGCTGATAAGTGGAATTTTGAAACCCGAGGTCACCTGGGAATCATCAGTGATTGGAACACACAAGCCTTCTGGTCTTTACTGATTGTCATGAGAAAGTCTCGGGCATACTACTCATTCTTTTTTGGTAGTATATACTGCACATGTTCTGTTTAGTATGCTAAATATCTTTAAGAATGAAGAACCCTAATGCATGTCATGTGAAAAATGTAATACGGTTTCTCCAGAACAATGCAGAATACTATATTTTGAAATATTGGTCTTTGCATAATGCATTGTGTTTTATATTGTTTTAAAATAATTGTTTACAAATAACTGCAGAGGTGCACAGTATACATAACATATACCGAATTTTATTATGCTTTTTTCAATATAAGAACCAGTCTGTCTGTTGGTTAGTGACTGCTTTCATGTGTTTCCTGACAATTCTTTTGTTCTTTTGATCATCTCTTGTGTGATTATAATTACGCTTTTGGGGTTCGAATGTAGCAGCTGCATGAATAATATTTGATTCTGTTCATTAACTTTTAATTATCCGTCATTATTTATTTATATTTAGAATTTTTTTGTTGTAAGACTGGTAGTATGGCAATATTAAGCCTCGTTTGTGGTCAGGAGAGCAATTAACCTTGTCGCTTTCCTCATGTAGCTTAGCCGAGGCGATAGAAAAAATGGCTCATGAGGGATGATGACCTTGGGTCTTCCATGCTGATTATTAACTTATGAGAAGCCATGATTTTTGCAAATATAATTAATGCATCATAAATCATATTTAGAGACATTGAGAAGAAGATGAAGTATGAGTCAGAGCCTTCACTTTGGAAAGAATCCAAAGCCCTGGATTTGCCGCTTTCCCGGAAACATGGCGAACGCTCACTATTAAATAATGAAGGGATGTCTGCGCTGTTCAGAAATCAGATTGTGGATTCTGTTTACATTAGATGCATAACAACACAGGACTATTCTCTGGGAAGGTTCAGAGAGTTCAAAGCTCAGGGATTCACAATTCATCTGAAGATCAAGGTCTGGTTGCCAACCACAGATTAATCTTTGCTCTGGATTATTCCGTATATAAGACTTTGAGAATTGAGAAAATTCAATTCTTCTTAAAATGCAAGAAAAAAAACATTAATCCATGTCAAGGAAACTGGCCTGTACTGGCCCACAGCTTTAGTTTAGTTTATTGTTTCAATGTATTGAAAAAGCAACCAAGACTTTGTGTCTTTCTTTTAATATGCCAATAGAAAGAGGGTAAATGAGATGTAAAGTGAAGGTCTAGAACTATTTTCTGGCTGAGAATTGGAGTTGAATTCAATCTTGGTTTGTGACTGGCTGCTGTTTACATATTTCCTCTGGAATATATCCTGTCTGGATCATTAGTGAAGGATCTAATAAGAAGTCATTAAAATGACATATGTCTGTCCTTTAGGCTTTCTTTATTGGAAAGGAGAAAACTATTGCCTGCTTTATCACATCCATAATGCATGAATATTTAAAAAAAAAAGTAAATAAATAACTTGTGCATTGATTTTTTTTTTTATGTCTAGACTCTATCAACAGGGCTTTTCAAGAATTATGACTTAAAATGTCACGTATATAATGCTGTAATTTATTTATGGCAAGGCAGTTTTTTAAATTAAAGACAAAGAAAGCATGTTGATTTAGAGGAGTTACTCATTCTGAGTTGACCTGTTGAATTCCTGACTGCCCTTTACGATGTCCGGTCTTAGTTTTAACGTGCGCTGCTCCCTGATTCCCCGGCTCTTCACCCTCCCCCTGTTTCAGTAAAAGAACAAACATTGAATGATTGAAGTGCTCAGACATCATAACCTCAAATCAACACTGATAATGTTGGCACTGTGGGGGTCCTTCACACCTGTAATTTCATAGACCAATGTAAACACCCCACAGCTCCCTATAGGTGCTTGCCATATGCTTCATGTCCATCTAACTTAACCCGCTGAACCGTAAGGTGGGGTTATGTAGTTTGTCATATCACAAGTCTTTGTACAGCTTGTTAAAACTACCATACAAGGTTCCCTCGTGTCAGTTTCAAACTTATAACTCATGAAAATATTTATAAACAGTGTGATTGTTATAAACCCATTCTGTAATTGGAATCGGCATGTGTGCTGTGTCCCACTGCCCTCCTGTGAACCTCCACATCTTGAATTTCAACAAATTATCCATCAATTACTAATGTTTCTGTGACAAACAGGCACTTGATATGATTTTGGTTTTTAAAATCGATTCTGCCAAATAAATAAAATGTTATTTGCCAGGCAGTTAATCTCAGTTCCTGTGGTTAAAATGCATCGCTCAGCTCCAGAACACTGCAAACTAAGCTACAAACTTGCTTCGGTGGCCAAACACACACACACCAAACCTGCCTCAGCTAATGTGCTGCTAAGTTCCTTCTGATTACATCAACTCCCATGCGACCCCACGCTCCTCTCAGGAGGAACCGCAGTTCGATTCGGCTGTCCGGAAGAAGAATTAGGGGTCGCTTTTAGATGTTGATGCTGGACACCGTGACCAGGGCATCTGCGAGTCAGGTTTCAGCATGTGTTAAGAATGTCACTTGTTCTCAAGAAGCTTGGGTCAGTCTTTCCACATCTCCCCCTTTCTTTTCGACTTCCTTTCCTCCCTTTTCCAGCCTTTTATAATTTTCCCTGCTTTGAATTTGATGTTATGTCTGGCATAAAGCTGCATAAATTCATTTTCCACCATCACAAGCTCGCTGAGTGCTTAGGCAGGAGTTAATGAGCCATTCATTCAGCGCTGTCTCCAGCAGACCTCGACCATCTCAAGCAAATTAGACTTTCGTTCTGCTTCGGGAGGACGTGGGGGAACATAGAACGAAGATTTGGTCTAGACCTCTGTGGAAGATTTAAGCAAGAAGAGTTGTGAATTTAATTTTTTGTGGGACTGTGATGCAATTTAGGGGCAATTATTGAGCTACCGTGGCTTTGAAGGCTTGTTTTACGAGGGTTACTGTAATGTTATTGGCTGTAGGTTTTAACTGTAAACAAGCGTTAACTTAACAGTAACACCCGTGACTCAGAGATGGGTTGCAGGTCTGTTTTGATAGGTTTGTGCTACTGTAAATCCTACTGTTAAAGCCAATAATAAAATAAAACTAACTCTACTGTGTAATAGTGCATAGTTAGGATATCAAAATACTAAGCTTGTTAGCTTTTAAAAGGAAGGAAAAATGCTTTAAGGTTGTGCGTTGAACTGTTAAAAAACACCACCAGTAACATCCAATAAGACGACACACACCAGTGCATGCATGCACAAGCACAGACATGCACATGTATGTGTAAGAAAAGACACATCTAGACAGACTTATGTGTTTCCTCACTTCTCTGGTGGGTGGAAGAAAGAATTGGTTTTAACAGCTGTCAATCAAAGTCAAGCCTGTCTGCACCAGATGATAGCTGAAGGTCTCACACTCCCTGTTTCTGAACATCCGGCTTTTATTATTTCCCTGACATACACTTCTTATTTATTTATCTTCTTGTTTTGTCCTCTTTGTTTTAATTTATCTTTCTTTCCCACTGTCCCGCTGTGATCAGATGGTGTTTAATTAGTTGGAGGGTCTGCCATCTAAACTCAGTCCATAGTCAACACAAGCTTTTTCTTTCCTCAGAGATCATACAAACCAGCACGTCCTCCAATGAATCGGCGAGGAACACAATAGCCGTTAGACTTAGAAACTAATCTCACCATATAAAGAGATTTTTTTTTCTCTATACAGTGTGTACTTTTGTACTGTGTTTAGTACAGCTATGTTATTCCATTATTGATGTCTTTATTTCTCAGGAGTTGCTTTCAGCTTTATACATTAAAGTAGTTTTGATCTTAACTGTTTGTTTGGTGCATTTCATGTTTTTTGTGAACGTGTATATTTTCATAATGCAGGGTGTTATTAAAGGATAAGGGTTTTAACAACTATAAAAAAACAAGAATTTTTATTTGACAGAGGATTTGTTTTTAGACACACAAACTGCATCATTCGTGTATGAGACCAGCAGTGCTGTTACTCATTTCACATGCGAAATGCATTTTTGTGGAACAGTAATTAATCTGATCTGTAACATGTTTTTGAATCTCTGGCCATGAAACATTTTATGCTTGTATGTTTTTATAGCATCGTATGATGAATTGCATTTACATTGGTAGTAAGCAGTCTTTAAGGTCATAATTTACTTAGCTTCACTGATTAAAGTTTGCACTTGTTATCGTTCAGTGGCTTCATACATAAACACACTTTTCTGTGTGCTGTGTACCAGGAAGATGCATCATTATATCACAGATATCGTGGGAAAATACGCAATCTGGTCGCTCATTGATTGACAGTTTGTTTAATAAAAAGCTACAACAAATAGAACTAAATCATTATCATAGTTATGTTAAAGGGCATTTTAGTTTACTTTTGCTTGTAAATCTTTAATCCCCTGACATTTATTGACAGGAACTACTCAAATATCTTTTTACTCATTTTATTAGCCTTATATCCTCTTATAAACATCTAAATAGTCAGATTAGAGGCATTACTTCATCAAATGTTGAAGGATTTCAGCCTGCGGTGACATTCAAAAGAGGGTTTTCTTTGAGAAAGTGGAACACTATCAGGATCTGAGACTGAAACTTGTGAGGTCTGTTGGTTGTCTTTGTTTTGTGTGTATTTTGTGTGGGATTTATATTTGATAACAAACTTTTTTTAACCATTCTGGCAAAAAAGTAGCATGTGGAAAATTTGTTTTGGTTGTGGTTGATCTTGTTAAGTTGTATCAGAAGTACTTGGTAATAAATGATAGTACATGCTTTCAGGCACATGCAAGTACACACCAGTTTACAGTGGTGATTAGGTTAGTTAAAAGCCATTAATGATGTGTAAAGTTAGTGCCCCTGTCAAGTTTATGTTCAGGTGCCCTATTCAGTAAGATAAAAGGTGAAATTGATCACATTAACTGTAGATGTGTTCGAAGATTTGTAGCCTCATACATATATTGCTTTATTAATGGACATTATTGGGTTTCTTAGTTTTTTCTTTATACCTTTTGTTTTATAATGTCATGCAATGAATAGTCTCTCTCACTCTCTCTCTCTCTATCTCTCTCTCTCTCTCTCTCTCTCTCTCTCGCTCTCTCTCTCTCGCTCTCTCTCTCTCTCTCTCTCTCGCTCTCTCTCTCTCTCTCTCTCTCTCTCTCTCTCTCTCTCTCTCTCTCATGTCATTCCATCCATCACATGAAAACACCTTATAGAGTAGATGGAGAAAGAATATAGGGTGGACAAATATCTGCTTATTCCTGCTTTTTTGATTTTCTATGTTTTTATATTTCGTTTCGGTTTATTCCGTCGGTTGTGTTTCAGATAGCTTTGGCTGTATCTCTTCATTTTTGTTGTTGTTGTCATTAACATATCCAGCCAAACTTGACTAGCTTTTAAATAATATGTTTGTGGTATTGACTGTAAGATATTGATCAAATAAGTGGTCGATGAACATTGATGTATCTGTTTTTTGATCCAGATATTGATTTATCTCATGCAATTAATGTAAAACAGTAAGTAACTTAAAATGTGCTTAATTGCCAGCAACCCAGGATCATAAATCATTATATTTCCTAGTGATTGGATGGAATGGCTTAATTTTCCTCAGTTTTTACCTTTCCTTTCTTTCTGCTTCGCCTGTTAACCCCTGAACCTCACAGTATGGAGTCAACAAAATGCCCAATTCACATAGAGTTCATTAAGGACACACACAGTGTGAGTTAACCCTCATTACCAGAGCTTGATTTGTAGCGGTCACAGTTAAGGTCATTGGTGAGACACAAGCGAGAGAATTAGTTTCATGAAAGGCTTCATATAGAAGGCTATAGAATTAGCAAATGTGTCTGCTCACTGTTTTATATCATAACTAAATAAACACAAGAAACAGTGATGTAACGCCACACATTTCTGATGTTCAATGTAGATCATTGATTGAGAAAATAAGTCTTTTCTCTGAGATGACTGAGGTCAATCTTAAGGGAATGTTGTGGGTTCAATAAAAGTTGTGTGTATTGACAGGATCTGTGACATGCTGTCAGGTACAACAGGGAAAAAACAGACTTGTGAGAAAAAAAATCACATATATATTTACAAATGTTATTTAGGTGTATATGTGTTTAGTGTCACACATTTCATATTCATGACTAGAATATAACAATTTTGGTATCACCCTGGAATGCTTTTTAAAACCGTATTAAAGGATCCTAAATCTTACGTTAAACTTTTGAACTGTAAGATAAGTGAATATGTTTGAAAAATAATGCTCTTTTATGTTTTACCTTTATGCAAAGTGTAGTAAACTAAATCAATATTTGGTGTGATGTCATCACTAACTGCTGTTGCTAGCATGCTTAATTCAGCAAAAGCACTTTTTCATGATCCTCCAAACTTCTGATTTATTGCTTAGATGTGGGATGTGGGTAGTTCACGAAGTCTTGCTGGGTGTATTTTATGGGATGTCTCTGCTCTCCACTTCTCGCATACAAACACTTACCAGTTGAAACCCAGCAAACGCATTGCAGCATGTAGAGTGAATTGATATTGGCTTCGAATGGGTTTCAGTAAAAATGCTTTTTATCAGAGCGCTGGCCTTGTGCTGAGAGCAGCTTGTGGGAGCAGCAGTTTGACTAAGCAAACAGAGGCTCTTCCACGTTTTTATGGCCCATTTATTCTGGCCTATCAACAATCTGTTATTGTGAGAGCCATACTCAAGGAACAGGGAATAAATCCCACAAACCTGGATTCTTGTCAGGCATTGCTTCTGTTAAAGTAATTATGTGATAGATACATTATGATTATCATTTGTTTTGTAGAAGAGTTTGTGTGTGACTATATTTTTTTATTTCTGCTAACAATCAATGCACCCACTTTGAAGTTTACTTAAAATGACTTGTTTTCAAAAATGTGTGATGTATATTGTACTGGAGATATCTGTGATGTGTATATGTTCTCTATATAGAGTTTTGTAAACTGAGCTATAATATTTCATATTTACCCTTTAAAAGATTAGGGACACTTACTCTTTGTTTATTGTTTCTTTGCATTTTAAAATAAACTCATCAAAACTATAGAACAGCACAAATGTAACTACTGGAATTACATTTATTTAATGGGAAATTTTGTTCGTCCAGTCTAGCAGATGGCTGAAAGTACATGCACCTCATTGTCTCTGTGTTTCCTCTCATAAGGAGAAATCTCTGTCTGATTTATTTGGTCTGAAGCAGACAATGACAGTTATATCATCTGTCTCTTTGCTCTTGTTCCTGCAGGAGCAGAAACATAAACATACAGCAGAAGTCTGTATCGAACTCCTACTCCCGTAAACTGATATTAGAAAGTTTTTAAGAAAACTGTCTGACTGCAGTCATTTCAATTCTTGGGGAACATCTGAAAAGGTTTCAGAGTAATATTCATGCATAATGTAAAATGTATACAATAAACAGTACTGTATATAGCAATAAATATAGGAAGAAAAAACATCTGGGTTTGTTTACCAGATAATGTGTACACTAATGAAATGTATACATTGAATGTACTGTAAGTCCTTACAGATAACAATATATGCCAAATGTACTGTATGAATGTAAATGTAAGACAGTGGAAACATATCCCAGTTCTGAGAAAGGTTTGATCGGGTTCTGGTTATATCAGAACCAGCTCTATTTAATAAAAAAGAGATATCAAAAACCTGTTATTTAAATGAAGCGCACATATTAGCCCATGTTACATCACTCTAAGCTTATTTACAGAGAGTTTTTCTGAATGATGGACCATCATTACAGAATGCTCATAAACAGGAGCTGTTTTCTGACAGAAGTGAATGCCAGATCCCAGTCGGTGTAGTTTCATGCCTGAAGCCTGGTGACTCGACCTATATGTTTCCACATTCGGGTCTCGTGTACATCTCAGCACTTGATGTTCCGTTGCAAATCTGCCTGCAGATCTAGTGAGTTAATTTAACAGCCCATCGAATAGCATCTGTGGATGTTGGTAGTTTAATTTTTACTGCATACTGTCGCTGGCTCACGTTTAAAGAAACATCATGATTTTATAGTCTAGAACTGTGTTTGTTATGATTAAGCATTGCTTAGATTCCACAGTGATTGTTGTGACATTTACTGTAGTCATGAAGGAAATCATATGGGCAATTCCATGCAAAAGTAAAGATTTTACCAAAGGTTTTCACTGTAATGATTGTTTAGATGTCGATATTTGTTTAAATACTAATGTGAGCTCTCGCTCTTTCGCTCTCTCTCGTACTCGCTCTCTCTCACTCTCTCGCTCTCTCTCTCGCTCTCTCGCTCTCTCTCTCTCTCTCTCTCTCTCTCTCTCTCTCTCTCTCTCTCTCTCTCTGCTCTCTCTCTCTCTCTCTCTCTCTCTCTCTCTCTCTCTCTCTCTCTCTCTCTCTCTCTCTCTCTCTCTCTCTCTCTCTCTCTCTCTCTCTCTCTCTCTCTCTCTCTCTCTCTCTCTCTCTCTCTCTCTCTCTCTCTCTCTCTCTCTCTCTCTCTCTCTCTCTCTCTCTCTCTCAATTTTTTGTTCTTTAAAGAGTGATCTCCTTTTTTTTTTTTTAATGTTGTTTGAGAGAAAATTTAAATATGTTGTTCTAATATATTGGTTTTAAAAATAGATAACTGCATAGCCTGTGTTTTTTTTTATGTTGATCGAGAGTAAAATTTAAATATATTTCAATATATTGGTAATAAATACATTTTGTAATAATTTAAATTTCAAGTTTTGTCTGAATGTGTCACATCCATAACGCTGGAATTGACCATACAAGGAACATGCAATTTAACTTATGATAGAAGTTGTATTTTATTTGTGCAGGGCTTAAGGTGATTATATAAAAGTGATAAATCCAAGCATGCCGTGGCTCGCATTAAGGCAAACCATTACTTTTAAAAATTACACAGAGTACAAATTTTAATGCCATGTTTCATTCACCAAATTTTGCAAATTGAATCGGTTCCTGTGACTCCTGATTTATTGCTTACTATAACGGGGAGTGCAAGCTGATTTAAGGATCAAAATCTGCTCTGATGTAAAGCTAATATAATCTTCATCTAAAACTGTGTACATGTTTAGATTTCAGCACTGCAGCTGGAATGCTAGAAGTATGTAAGGACCATTCAATGTACTAAATAAGGCCACTTTTGCTGTCCTCTGTGTGTTTAAATACAACGGTATCTCCTGGAAAAGGTACATTTAAGACCAACAGGTTTAATCATAATCTACATCAGCTATTTTAATCCAGAGACTTTAATTTGGGCTGAAATAACATCTGTTTCAGATTAAATAACATCTGTAGAAGAATCTACGGTTTAGACAAAGCCCTGTGCTCATTGCCGTGGGTATGATAGGATATTTGCCAAGCTTTGACAAGATTTGGAAATGTGTTTAGATAGAACATACCAAATCTTTGAAAATTCTGTGCGTGGGCTACGTTGTTTAAATACTTTTTGGGACTGTTTTGAGCCCACAGGACTAAACATCTCCTGTCTCTTACCTGACATTAGATTATTCCAACCTATACTTTCATGTAATGTAAATGGCAAGGACACACAGGACACTACTAAATAATGAGATGAATTTCAAATAAACCTGCTCTGCTTCAGATGTCACAGCTGTTTCTTTTGTTTTGCTTGAAGCTGGCCTGGTTTGTCGTGTCACACTCGCTTTGTCGGGTTCCATGTCGTACCTGATTTTTGGTCTGACGTGAGCAGAGATTGTGTGTCCCAAGTAATTTGTCAAAAGCCCTATTGTGCCCCAGGTTCATCTCCTAAAAGGCTGATGTATAATCTCTGTTCAGATGGAAAGATGAAATTCGTTCAGACATACCTTGATCAACTCTTTTGTTTCCTCATAATTCACTAAAAATGTACTACTCTATGAGTCATCCTATCCCATTTCTAGTCGTATATACAAATGTTTAAATTATTTTTACAATCAATAACTGGTGCTCACTTTTATTACGTGTTTTTACAGCAACAAGAATATAGTAGCGGTTTAATTTTTATATATTTTATAGCACAGTGCTGAAATGAGACTTATGACTGTGTTTACAATTCTTTTTTATATGTTTTTTTATATATATAAATATATATTTTTTATATATATATTTTTATATATAATATATTTATGTATATTGTTTATTTTAAATTCTTTTGAGCTTTAAAAAATTTGTTTTTTAAAAATTTATATCAGTTTCTTGCTTTTGTTAGTTTTAGTTACTAGTTACATATATTTCCCTTTTTAAAGAAAACAATATTTCAAAATAAAAAATAATAAAATAATAAAATGTGGACATTAGCATTAAATTGTAAAACTGTCAACCTTGTTTTCTTTCTGAAAGCACAAATTTTTAATTCAGCTTGTGATGCCAGTTACAGTAAATTAAAACAAATATGTTTACAACTGTACAAAATATTACTGTAAAAATGTAGGTTAATAGTTAGTACTCCTATGCAGTTGTTTGTTAAATTACACATCTGTCAGAGAGTAAACGTGCTTGAATGATGTAAACGCACATGAATGATGCTGATAATTATGTTCTTTTGACTTCCTCTTCTGTTTGTACACAACTAGTAATATTTTTGCCTTTTCCAAATCTCAATTAATGAGGTCTCACAGAGAATGACGTTCATTCTAGATTCTAGCTCATTTACCACACGTAACCTCGGTGAAGTCACAAGGGAGTTTGTTTTCATGATCGGCTCTGAAATGGTCCTTTGAATGTTTAAATAGTGACTGACAGCTTGTTTAGGTCATGTTTAATATGGAAAAAATTAAATACAAAGTTTATACTTAATGCAGTGAACCGCTGAGATGCCGGTCGGGCCTTTCTCTCTCTCTGTCACCAACATCACTATATTAGGCACATCATAATCAATTTATGATGATTATTAAGACAGTCGTGTGAGCCTGAGTCTTTATGTTAAAACCACACAGCATGCCTTTTCCCATAGCGGATGCTTCTGTCAGTATGGAGGGACTGCCTTTGTGGGGGTCGTATAAATTATTTCCATTGGTTTTTTCAAGCGCTGTGGTGGTCCATTGTTTGGCTCAGGCGGGTTATAAGCAATAGGGAGATGCTCATACATTTTGCATGTTAAGAGACTTGATAGCTGATATATTCTTTCTGCTTTTCTGTTTTCGCTCATTCTTTTCCTTTACAATCGCAAAGCATTTCATTGTTAATGAATTCTCATTAATACCGCTATTATCTATTGCGTCTGGGCTTTTGTGCTTTGTTGATTTCAGACCGCATAGCTGAACCCAACGTCCTGTCTCATAATCATAGAGTAAAAAAAGAATTCACTGCTGATAAGATAACGTAGGAAAATGGAAATTATATTTGTATACTTGTAGAAATGCAAAACCACATGCATTATTATCTTTAAGGAGATTTGTTACACTATATAATGAATCCTCGCACTGCTGTATTTGTGGGTGTAGTATAAACGAGCTGCTAAGATATGCGTTTCTCTTTGTGAATTCCAATGTTAATGAATTGTCTTTAATAATGACTCATTTCTCCTGCCTGCCGTCTCTTTACTTTTGATCACACTGATGAGCAAATGATAATTGTACCACCTAATGAGGAGAAATTCTCTACCTGACATTGAATAGCAGATTAGATTTCCTCAATATTAGTCCTCATTGTGAGATTTGGTCATGTCCAATTGGAAAAAGGATTCTTCCTGCTGGGATTTTGCTGTTTCAGTGCTCTGTGACAATAGAAGTTGTGCACACAGTAACTCCCATATAATTTTGCCTTTAGATGTATCATTAAAAAAAGCCATGAAGTGTCCCCCAGATTGAATTTTCTTTAATAACAACCCTAGTGTCATAATTTGTTGAACATTGCAGTCCTAAAATTTTTCCATAGCTTCATTGGTTTGAGAATTAAATGTAATAGCACCGAATGATATATTTGTTTGTAAGATTTGGAATCTATCTCAAATGTGTGCAAATTATAATGCTCAGAAATGCGCATCAAGTTGAAATCCCCAAAGACACTTTTATCTCTGAACAAAGAGTCAAAACATTCACTTGATATTTTGATGTGAATTTCTAACACTCAATTCAGACTTTAATTCTTCTGTGGATCAAACAGTAAGACTGGGAATGTGTGTTTTGTTATGTGATTGCAGGTTTTGGGAATTATGAACCTGTTTGATGTGTTGTCTCCATGCCAACTGGAGCCTCAGCTAGAGACACACCTGAACCCTCCGGTGAGAAGGTGACCTCTCTAAACCAAGCCAAACTCCACAGGGTGAGTGACCTGAATTACACTACACACAGCACTCTTAATCTTTTCTTACAGTTGCCCCAAATAGTATTAGGACACATAAGCTTTGATTAAACATGCATGAATGTCACTCCAGAAGATAACAAAATGTCAAAACAATTGACATCTGCAAACAAGTCATGCTGGTCCAGAACTTCACTTCTGAGCCTGTTGAAGCAATTGATCCCAAAGTGACTTTTTGTGGCTGTATTATATGAAGTTAAGTTCATACAGGTGTATATTGTTGTACAGTGCATGTATCGCCATATAGAATTAAACAATTTAGTTTTATATATGCAGTACTTCTTTAAAGTAAGTGCTATTTGGTTTGTTGTTATCTAAAGGCAAGTGTTCGAAAATGTTTTGGGGGATGTTTTCCTTTCTATTTATTACATTTTTAACAATAAAACTTTTTATATTTTAAAATCACAGCGCAGTGGGAGTTGTTTCAAAACCCATTTCAGTCTGAGAAATCTTATACTGAACAGCACATTTCCCCCGGAATATTATCAAAAGACCATTAAAGATAATATAGACTCGATTCAACATAATTTCAATAATTTCATAATTTAAATTTAAAAAAAAATTCAATCTGCAGATTTGTTTTTCTTTAGAGGATAAAATGCACATTCATGCACATGTAGTTTAATAAATGTGTCCTGTGCATCAGTCTTTATACCTGGTTGTGAGGTAAAGCATAGGGACATGATAATACGCCGGTGTGTTCAAATCCACAGCAGTGATTGGTCTTTGTCTTTTATAAGAAAGGTCTCTCTCTCACTTTCTCTCTCTGTGTGGGTGTGCTGGTTAGTAGGTCGACACTGAAATCTTTGGAGCTTAATTATGGTCCTGTCAAACTGAAAGAATGAAATGTTTCGATCTGGTGGCGTAATCATTGAATGCGAACATCAAAATCGACCCATTATTAACACTATGTGAGGAGCATGACTTTACATAGAGCCAAATATGTGTGTGCTTGTGTGCGGTATGCTGGGAATAGATGAGATTTATGATTGTATAGATGGATATGGATGGCTCATCATTAAAACAGAGCCGCTCTTATTAAAAGTTACAGCTGGGATGCCACGCCATTTACATTTTTACTCCAAAGTTACTGTACTTTACAGAATACTGCAGAGTATTGCAATGGTGCATGTTCAGATAATATGATATTACAAATGTAAAAAAATCTACTGAATTTGGCACTGCAATGATTTTCAAAGAATGCTATGGTACTGTAGTGACACATTATGATTTTTTATAAATTGTCTTTGATTAAACCCATTAACATTCTTGACTGCTTTTTGCTAATCCTTTAGATGTTTGTGCAACATGATTAAAACATATATTCTCTCAATATCTCTAATCCTCTGACCTGATGCAAAAAACATTCAAAATTATTTAGCTCATCTTGCTTGGGTCTAAATAATTTTTTGAGAGGCTGAGTTATGTATACATCTCATCTGGATGAATTGGTTTTTTATGAATTTAAATGACCTGGGTTGTTCTGTGTACTCGCAGGCAAATCAGAGGTCTGTCAAACTGGATTTAGTGTAGTGTCACTCACACTGAAATGAAATACAAGTAATGCAGAACATCAATTTATTTATAAGCATAAAGTTGGGATTGATCTACATTAACTTGTGTTTGTTTATGGTTGTGTAACTAGAGCAGGAAGATTCATCAAATATTTAAATTAACATTTATAAACACACATGTGCATATTTAAAGTTGTGTCTGTGTATGTATGTATATATATTATTATATATTGTTTTTTTTCGGTATATAATTTTTTACAATACAGGACCATTGCGAATATGCTACATATAAATATTTTATGCATTCTATAAATGTCTATAATTTATATTTTAATTATTATTATTTGTATTATATTATTATATACACATAATTAAACATAATTAAAAATTTATATTTGAATTATTAAACCTTACACTGTTGTATTTATCGTAGCTGGGCCTTCCAGCAATATATTTGGTTGGATGAAAATCATACCTGCATCTAATTCATTTCCATTTTGTTGACAGCATTGAATGTCTTTTTGATTTCTGTCTTCTTTGAGCGTCTCTTCATCTTCACCATCTTCATCTTGTATATTGTCTACTCCATGTCGAGATACGGTCAGAGCTTTCCACACAGTTGATTATACTTCAAATAGATAAGACTAACAAGTATTGGGTTTTCTTTTGGATTAGGGGGTCGGCACAGATCTCGATTTGAGAACGATGTAAGCTGGATTCTCTTGTGCCTCCAGTCACTTCCAGTGCAGAATAAACCTCTTCATATCTGAAATGAAACGGGCTCATTTGATATACAGAGACCTCCCCCGCACCTGCCCCGGTCCTCCAGGTGTGTATGCATGTTTGCATGAGTGATTCCATCCTTCTATCAGAGATTAATTAACAGCCTGAAAGGGGCAGACTGGAGGGTGGGGAGCGTCCAGTAGAGAGAGAGAGAGAAGATGGATTGCGGCGAGGACAGAAGTGCAATAGAGCAGAAAAGAAAGAGGGCAGCGAGAAGTTGATGGGCAAGCGTGTCCGAGATGGGTTTTAATTGGCTGCTGGTACAGGCTGCGGGGTATTGTACCTGCCTTTGACACTTACATACTCATCTCAAGATCTGAAGTGTGTGTGTTTGAGCTTGCTCCCTGCCTACCATTAAGTATGCGAAGTGACAGTTTTTTCAGGATTATTTGATCGTTTTTGTAGCTGTCGATTCTTTTATTTTAAAGCCTGCTCAACCATTTTATTAATTATTATCAACCATTATATTAATTCATTTTTAATATGAAAAATAATTAATTCATTTTTTCATGTATTCACTTATTATTATTATTATTATTATTATTATTATTATTATTATTATTATTATTATTATTATTATTATTATTATTATTATTATTATTATTATTATTATTATATACACCAGCATCCTTTACTAACAGCTGTTTGGTGTTGCTTGCTTCATTTCTCTGAGAAGCTCATTTACGCAAATGATTGATCTTTGGTTTGATTGGGCTCTAAAATAAACAAAACTTTATCACAGCAGTGCATGCATAATGCCATAATTTTAAGGCCACATTCTGTGTAAACTTCATGATTCTCAGCCAATCACATTACTGCATCCTCATAATTCTGTCAAGGAGAAAAGTTGATGCCCAAAGACATTGCGACACAGCGCACACACCCAGTCGCCACCGCCATCATCGCTCCATAAAAAATTATCAACAGTTCTAAAATCGGTAATTATGGAACAAGGCGAATCATTCGGGTTTATCTTTGTCGGTCACGCTTGCCATGCTCTGTGTTTTTGCTTCACAAGGAACTGCAGCGTAAAGTGTGTGCCAGGTTTGCGGCTCTAACAGACTGGGAATAATCACATTGAAATCCTGACCTGCATGAATAAATAGCATTGAACGTAGTGTGCTGAGAAACTGTGTTTACGTGTCGCCTCGAAATGCATCTGAATGCTGGCTTGATCTGATGGTAATTCTGGCTTCGGCAAAGATCAAATCTCATTTATCATTGTTTTTTAGCTCAATTGGTGCGGCGTGAATGATAGCGATGTCAGGGTAATAGGTTTGAATCTTACAGGATTGATAAAACATATACTTCAAATACACTGTTTGTAGCATCTGCCAAATATTCAATTGTGCCTTACTTTAAATCATATTATAGTTGATTTTCTAAAAAAATCATTCATAAAAAATGCTGCTTACCCGTGTAAACATTTTCAGTATGTGTGTTACCTGTGAATCACACATGACCTTTTCATTGCTCTGCAAATCGAGCTACATGAACGCTTGCCACTTGTTATAGCTCTAAGGTTCATCCTTTATTATAGATGGTAGTGTGAATGAATTTCTTAAAAGCAAAAAGAACCAAAATGTCTGTTTATCGGCATTCCGTATGTGTTGGAACGAAACGATCGACATGGAATAAAGGTCGAAACATCAAAACTATACAACACTGGAGGGAGACATCCAACAAACCCATTTGAAATGCTACATTTCCATAGACAAGTCACATAACAGATGGTGGCAAATGAAGTTAGATTATTCTTTTGAAATGGAAGACAGACATGGATAATGGCGCGTGCGTGCATGCGTAATGTGTAATTGAAGTTTCTTGAGGCACAGAATTGAATCTGTTTGGAAAAACCTCCTCTTATGTTTTGCCTCCAGAGGTGAATCCTCATCTGCACAGGTGCCATCAGTCACACCTGTTTCCTTTTCATCCACCTGGATGGACCTCAATGTCCATGTGTGCCCCTCTCTCTCTTCAATATCCACTTTTCTCTATTCACCTTCTCTTTGGCTTTGTGTACACGCTCTGGCAGATGCAATAATGCAGGTGAGAAATGACTGTGTGTGTGTCTTATCTTTAACAGAAGACAGTTTTTTGTGCCATTTCAAGAGTGTTCAATAAATCTGTCACTCAAACAGCATCAATTCCCTGTGGCTCTCTTTAGTTCAAGTTAAAGTTTAAGGATTTATTCACTCTTTTGTTTGGCATCACCCCCTTCTCCTCTTGCTGAGGTTTAATCTTATCTGTGTTTTGTCAGACAGCTGTGGTGTTTGGTAATTAAGCTGAAACACTTTGTCGGATTGTCAAGAAAAATTTGACAGACCGCATCTCTCCCTGGATGCTTTCACTTTTGATTTGAATGAACATGATTTGACAAAACGCAAGAAATTGGGATTCACATGATGGAGTTGTATTTATAGCTGTCTGCGGTGGATTCCCGGAGTTCTCCGCCAGGATCAGGTTCATTTCATTTTTAGGGTAAATGAACAGGTCAGTTGAGCTTATAGTAGATCGTAGTGGTGCGCAGTGAGGCATAGAAATGGACACGCGTGGTGGAATGTGTTATAGATACAGTTGCTGTACTTTAGATGGACTGTGCCTTCATTTCTGAAAGGACAGAATGTACTGAAACCTAATGTAACACACACACACACACTCTTACATTCTGCACGCATTAAAACATTTAGATTAAAACAAAAGAGCTTTTTTGATTCCAGTTTCACATTCTTTGGGTAACCTATTCCTTTTTAGACCTCATGAAATGGTTTGACAAGCACAGTTTCTTTCCTGTGGTGATGCGTTTCCTATTGAAATTGGAAGTTGGGGCGGAACATATCGAAAGGCTTGTCTCTTTTAAAAATATATTTTTTAGTCACAGCCTGACATAACCACAATAAGTCTATTCTTCACAGCCAAATTATATGATTTGATTGTTTGCACAACTGAAGACACACAGGGGAACCATCATTTGCACATCCATGCCACTTGTCAATATGTGAACTCGTCTGTGAAATCCAGGCTAAAGGAATTGAATTATTAAATTATAACCGTCAGTAGTTTTAGCCACAAAATGACGAAAATTATTTGATCAATTTTGGTATATTACTCAAATTTTCATTTATAATACTGAAATTAATTATTGTATATACAATATATTTTTATTGACACTATATTTTACTATTTTACACAGAAATTACCAAAATTTGGCTTCCTAAACATTGATTTTAATCTTTGATGTGGTCTTACTCAATGTTGAAGATAATGAGCGTTCTTTACATTAATGATTTTATAGACAAAACGGTAAATCCCAAAAAATGACTTTAGCTGGATTTTCAGACTAGGTCACATATATTTGATCCATTTTCCTTTGTTTGTTTTTAGAGGTACAGCACATACAATCTTAAAGCTAAAAGTCTTATTTTTTACATTTTTCAAATTCAGTTCTTGTATCATCGATTATTTTGCTGTAATGCCCAATTGTATATATGACTATACAGTATTGTGTTTGTACAGTGTATACACACTTTTTTGCACACCTTCTGTTCTTGTACTGCAAAGCCTCCATCTATGCTGACTGATAGATAGAGAATCTCTGTCCTTGTAATATAACATTAATGGCAGTAAGTATAGTGTTCCTGACAGGTAAAAGCAATGGAGAAAAAAAAACCCTTTTCAGGTCAGGGGTTGGGGATGAAATGCCTTTACTCTGTGCACATATGACCGAGGTTCACTGTAAAACAGACTAGAGATTTTCATTTTAGAGAAAGCTAGAATAATGCTGGACTTTCTGTTTTGTCTGTGTGTATACCACAGTGTGATGGAAGATAGAGGCATCACAGAGGAATCCATCACCGTGTTGAAAAACATTGGTTTCTTTTAATGATAAAATGGGACAGTGAACTGATATATTCTGTTTTTCTTTTACCACAAATCAAACAGTCCTTAGAATATCCTTAGAAAATACTTTTTGTCACCTGTGTTGTTTAATCAGACCATTTTTTTATGTTGAAGTACTAATTTGAATTACAAGCAAGTAAATTTTACCCTGGGTGGCAATTGATTTTACACCGGGAGATCATTTTCGTCAATAATTCTATACTGAGCGACACGTTCTCTCAATTTGCCTTCATATGATATAATTTGAAATTAGTTTCTAAATGGTCCTCAGCACAGCTGAAGTCATGAGCAGATGCATCACTCCTGCTGTGATAAATCAATTACATCATGCAGCCTTATTTTTCAACCTGGGTGTGACCCGTGGCCATAATGAGCGATCAGAACACCTCCAGGATTGCAATATATGTGTGATGTGTTATGACATTTCAAAATCAATTTAATTTACAGTAAGCAATTTGTCTCAATTTCAGTGTTTTTGTGCACAAATCAACCAGGACTTGCTGAATATGATACAATATTGCCACACTTGTAAGATAACAGCCTAAATACAACATTAATTCTAAATGCTATCATAAAACTGATATAATCTGACTGAATCGATGTTGTGCCATGGAGAGATGGGTTGGTTGTAATTAGCTTAAGACCAGAAGGAAGAGAACAGCAGACGCCACACAATTATCACATTATGCTAATGTGAACTAAGACCATAATGGCATAAATTAAAAAATATTAATGTTTTTCTCCAGATACTTTTGCCCGATAATAAATATTTCTCAAACCTTCCCTTCATTAATTCTGATCACATAAAAAAAAGATTAAGTTTTCCTTTCTAACCTAGTTGTAAAAAAGATTATTTGGAACCTCCACTGGGAAACATTTGCACCACTTCTGTATGCGTAATTTCATATAGAAAGTGAATCAGGCAAAAAAACAACACAACTGGATGAAATGAAAGAGCTTTCAGCAAGCACAATTTATTTATAGTAAATTTTCTATATATTGTGAAAAGAAACTTTTGAAAACAAGTGGCAGTAATTAAGATAATTATAACTGTGAGCTTGTCTATTGTATTGCACGGAGTCATGCATTATTCTTTGCAGGAGATGAGGTTACACGCTGTGACGGCTGAGATGGTTCACTTAAAATATGTTAAGTATGATTCACTTTAGGGCTCTTGTGGGGGAGACCCCTAATGTAAACATTCATCTTATCTAAGAGTCCCACTGCTTCCATATATTTATGTTATTGTCATAATGACATGACCTGTGGCTTATAAATGTCTACTCTGGATGAGTCAAGCATTCATCTTTGTGAGAGTGCTTTCTTTTTTGAAAAACATCTATTTGTGAAAAATGTCTCAGATGGCACACTATGTAGAAATTGTGGATGTGCTGTATCAAAATTGTGATGCCATGAGTCATATGATGAAAATGAGAGAGCCTGACAGTGTTGTGGCTTGACGATACAAACACGCCATTATGCAGTGTTGTCACCATCATTACTCAACTTTTTACTCAACTTCCTGATGAAAACTAATGCCTTTCATTTACAGTGCTTCCATTTGGAGGAAAACCCTTTTAAAATCCAGAAGATCTGAATTGATGATTCTGGCTTTAATTAGTATAGCCTGTTTTAGTGATCACATCAATTCTTTACAGGCTATGCTAATCTATGCCAGAATTAGCAATGCATGTGGGACGGACTAACTCTTCACTCATGGGTGTCGTTTTGTATTAAAAAGTGGTGTGAACTGAAACAAGTTTTACAGTGAATTATTACAAATTGATAACTTCCACCTATTATCTACTTTTGTATAAAGCACTTTAACATATAAAAAGGAGGTAAATAATTTTTTTTCTTTAGGCTTTGACCTTATTTAATGTGTGAATTTTACAACATCACAAATAAGAGGAAAAAATGAAAAGACATTTTCCTCTGCAAGATGTTCAGTCCTATCTACTCTTCATCTCAAGATTAGATTGTCCACTGACCAGAAACGTGACTCGAGGAAGGCCTTATAAAGGAAAAGTGTGTCATCATCTGTCAGATAATCTATAAATGTAATCTCTGTGCAGTCTTGACTCAGTGTTACAGGGGAGGAGAACACTTATAAGTTAATATATAAATTGAATTGGGTCAGAAATCTTTATTAACCCAGAGGGTCAAAGGTCATGTGTTGGTATTTCACCGTTGCAAAGTAATTTAACACGTTTGACAAGTCATTATCAAGTGTTTGAGTTAGTCATTGATTTTTGCGATGTGTGTAGCATAGAAAGAGTTGATACCTTATGTTTACTCCCAATGAGAGCGTATGGGTGATACTTTACAATAAGGTTGGATTTGTTAAACGTAAGTTAATGCGTTAGCTACAAGAACTAAAAGTGAACAGTTCTTCTACAACATTTACTTATCCACATGTTAATTTCAGCATTTACTAAAATATTTTTATGCACAATGTTTAATAAAAGTTAATTATTATAATTTTTTGTGATTGCTAAGAAACTGTATTGCTTGTTGGTTGAAGTTATGCACATTTAATAATGTTTACAAATACAACCTTATTGTAAAGTGTTATGTTATCTATTCTAGCATGTATATAAAGCCTTTAAATTCTCTTTGGAAAGCCATTTTAAAACTCTTGATTTTAATCAATTACACTGGACAAAAGGCAAATATGATTAACATTTTTTTCTTTCTTTCAGGAAAAGTTCACCCACGAATAAAAAGAATGTACGGTTTTGCTCCTATCCATGCAGTGAACTTTTAGAGATGTAAAAGCACCATAAAAGTATTATAAAAGTGAAAGGCATGAAATACAGCATCTATAATAAAAACAAACAGTATGATAGCGTTGCGTGAGAAAGATCAGAAGTAATAATTATCTTATAATCTTCCCCTCCAGTGACGTGAGAATTCCTGCAACCGCATCATTGAGTCCGTGAGTTGAATGGATTCACATTGCTAAACAAATCATTTGTGAACCAGATCAATCGAATCATTAAAAAGATCAGAGTTAAAAGAATGATTTGTTCTCATTGGACATCGTTACTTATTTAATGAATGTGTTAGTAGAGCTTTTAACAGTTTTAACAGTCGCTTATATAACACTTTTATGGTGCTTTTATACCTTGGGAAAAGTCGGCTGTGCAAACTTTTCCTATTGTGTACTAAGGGCGATAGAGAATCATACAGGGTTGAATGACAACTGATGTTAAATAATGACATAATTTGACACTTTTTGGGAATGATTCTTGTAAAATCAAAGCAATGGAATATTTTAATATAAACATGTTTATTTGTAAAATTTAGTATTTTTACTCATCCTCAGTAATCTTTCTTGCCCAGACACTTCTTTGGATTTACTACCCAGTGGCACTCAGAGGACTTACCCATATTTTGTCCTTTGTGATGTTGACAGGTATTGTAGACGCTCCCCTGTGTAACTGCACCAAAAACGGTTTCACAGTTTCATCTTAAATGTTACACATCAGATCGTGGTAGGGCAGCTGATCCCAGATCAGCCTGAAATGCCCACCTCTGCCCGATAACAGATTGGCATTTGAGTGGCAGAGCAAAAGGCCGTGAGCGTCTGTAGGCAGCTGGTACACACCCCTGGCATCCAGGTCCATGAATGTTAATGTGGCGCTGTAAAGCCCACAGGTACCAGATCTCTCCATGGTGAGTTCACTCAAATTTACATATCGCGTCAGTCATAATGTCTTCTGTTTAAAGGGACAGAGATGTAATTCGTCATGGATTATTACAGAAAAGAAGAATAACTTGGATTTCTGTCATAAACATAAAAATAGTTTGTGTAGCCTTACTGAAAATCATGGCCTAATAATATATGATTGCCCATGTTTACCTGTCAACATTAACAACACCCGTTCTACCAAGTGAGGTAAAAGCAAAAAGGTAAACGGGTATTATTATTCCTGAACACTATATGAATGAATCACCTTCTGAATCAACAATGTTTTATCCTATACAGCTGCCTATTCCACTTCAAAGAATTTATCAACATTTTTCCCTCGGGATTATACCTCACATTGTGATAATGATCTTATATCAGTTTTCCTTGTAGATAAAAACATCTCTCTCTGTTTTGTTCAGCAGTTATAATGACGTTCGTGTTTGAGGTGCAACATGTGGGAACTCTTATCCTCCCAGCAGCTGATCTCTCTGCAGTTCATTTTATCTTTCTGAAACTGTTTACGCATTCAAAGCTAATTAAGGGTTTCATACAGGGATCCATTTATTTGCAATTTAAGTTTTCCCTTCTTTCTTTTTCCCTCAGCTTCTTCAAAATGTTACATGCTCATTTTTTATGCATGCCAGTCCTTTAGTGGATTGGACTGTCTGGAATAGTGAAAAACTTTTCAAAGGTTAGTTTTTCTGTAATGAAATATTCTGTTGTGTGATGGGTGGACTAGTTGTAGAGGAGATGAGAGAGTGGCATGTTGGTGGTCAGGGCTTAATGCTGAGGGCAAAGCAAATAAGCAATTATTTTATTCATCATCTTATAATTTTTAACTTGTTACGGTCCTGACGGTTTTTCATGGAGTTTGGCTGTAACTTGGCTGTTTAGTGTTGGCCATGGGACATAACGTTCAATCTTGCCAAATATGGTGTCAAAAAGGCATTTTAGTGAAGACTCCAATTACTGACCTTTTTCTTATTCCTTGATGAAAAATGTCGTTCACCTGATTAAAGACTGACTTTGCTTTTATCATTACTATCAATCTTTGTCAAGTGAAGAAATTCACTGGACAAGAGTTTCTATCACTCTTTGTTGGAAAAGTTTAATTTCATTTATTTTTCTCATGAAACCCAATGCTCTGAACACAGTGTTACATTAAAGATTGATGAGTTTCCTCTTCTAGGGACTGTTATTCATTTCTACCTCTTTTACGTCTTTATTGAAACACTGGCCTGTTATAAGCAAAAAGCCATTAATATCTTTCTCTTTCAATGCTTCTTGATTTTGTTAAAGTAATACATGTACCACATCTTTTACTTTTTTGTTCCTGAGGCAGTGCTGGAAACTAAAATTATATTTGGCAATTTAAAGCAAAACAAGCATTAAAAACAAGCATTTCTTAAACATCTTGTTTAAAAGGTGTTCTTCTCTTGTTTTGTCCGTTTAATATTTTATTATGCCTCTTTCACAAAATTGCTTGGAAAAACACAATCTGCACTTGTACCTCAGCTCGCACAGTTTTTCTTATCATTCTGAATCTGAACTTTTCTAACCCGTGTTAAGTTGACTGTCTGTAGAGTTCATCAGCACTTTGAGGAATAGCTTGTAATTTCCTCAGGACAGAGTCATTATAGCGGTCCTGTCTGTCTGGGGTTTATAGACCCAGGAATAGTCCCATACACAGCTGAGGACGTCTCCCATCAGCAGAAGCTCTGTGTTACGATTGTCAGCATTTGTGTGGTCAAAGATTCAATGTCTTCTGGAAGTCTCTGTGTGTGTCTAAACACAGATGCCCAAATCCCATAGCTAACTGTTTGTTCAATGTGCAGTTGGATCTGATAGAAGTTTAGGCAGCCTGATTTTTAAAAATGTCTATCTATACAAGCATAAGATGAAGGGAAACATAAGGGTTGCCATGTTGAGATCACATGACCAGACACCAGTGTCTGTATTAACCAAAAAACATTGAGTGCACCTTTAATTTACTTTTTTGAGGGTTCACCATTTCCAGACTTCCAGTTGAATCATGATTATGGTGCAATAAATCATTTGTTAATGCTGTCGATCTAGTCACAAGACTTCCACAACACCAAATCACATGAGTGATTTCAGCTAATTAACAGAACCTGCAGTAAGCAGAACAAAGAGATTCAGTATATTTTTATAGCATTTGGGTTTAATTGAGCATGCAAGACTTTCTTTTCCTAACCGTAGAGTTCACAGTACAGTATATGTTTTTCTCTCAATTATGGGCCAAATAAGGAGATGAAAAATACAGCTGGCTAACGTCAAGGAGGAGAGAGAGAGAGAGATAGTCTGTTACAGTGGACCACTGCGATTCTGTGTGTGCCAAACTGTTTGGCTTTCCATCGTCACGATGTCTGAAATGTTCTTCACACCTGCTGCGAATGCTGCACAGAATCAATCATTACTCTTTTGAGAAAGTTTCTCCTGCAATCTCGCCATTTGTTTATTTGAAAAGGAATCAGATCCCAGAAGTCACAGAGATTGTTAAGTATAAATAAGACGAGAAGGAAACTATTAAGAGCATTCTTGAGGTATGACACATCATAAAGCAGTGTATCTCATCTTCATTCTTGGAAGGCAGGGCTGTGTGTGTGAAGATCTGGAACAAAGAACAGGAAATTCTGAATTGGCAGTCAAATGCTGGCCAAGCACCTGTCAAAGATGCAGACATCTTGCCCTGGGTTACAGAGCAGTTTTACATAGCAATGAATGCACTCAAGTGCTGGGCTGTAGACCGCTTTGCTTAAACTTTTTCTTTCATTTTTTAGAAACCTCTTAGAAACTCTTAATAGTTAAAAATGGTTTGAATTAAGTGAGAAAATTGTGTTGTAGTTGTAGAATTTCTGTTGGTCCAATAAAAAAAATCACAGATATTATATAGAAATGTTAGGTTTTACTAACTGATTTGCTTTTGCAAAACTACAAAAATATGGCAAATATATGTACATCATAGATTGTAGAAACCTGTAACAGTCTGTAACAATTTTTAATGTAATTTACAATTGCTACGCTGTATCCGTATTGTGCATGATTCATGACGTACTCAGGCAAACCAAACCTTGGATTATCAGCTGGAGTAACAATATACGTAAGTGTGTGAGTGCATCTGATTTGTTGTTTGTTTGACAGGCTCTTCATGATAGACTGAGGTGATTTTGTTTGCGTCTCATTGAATTCATCCGCCATGATATACAAACCATGAAATATGTCCTCTTTTGTCACCCGTAGGTCGGTGCCTGTCCTCTAGAGAAGCAACACGGGTAATTTAGACTCCCTGGCAGTAAATGTCGAGTTGTATGTCACCGAGTAAAAAGGAGGGTTATTAACCACTTTGAATGTAATAACACAGAGGAAAATGCTGCTTAGTAACCCTGTTTGTTGTTTGGATATTTCTATTTAGTAGAATCCGAGTTAAAATCAGTCAAGCCTGGTAATATAATACTCTTTTAAAAGTCTTTATAGCTATTGTTCTGTTGTACAGATTTCTACAGTCTGTCATTTTGTGCAGGGTTTCACGTTTGGTGGACTGTGACCTAAAAATGGACCACAAGTCTGTTCTGATGGCTGGGAAAATATAGCTTAATGCAAATAATAAAATGCAACTAGCCATATAATTGGGCATAGTTAGCCTTGCTCTCATCCTTGAAAGCTATGAACTAAACTATGCATGTGGGTTCGCATAAAACAAGGATTAGATTGTGTCAGTTACACTGTGTTTTGTTCTGTGAATTATTTAGCTGCTGAGAGCTCCAATTTCAGAGACACTTAGAAACCAAGAGACAAATTTCCCTTTCATTTTTTTCATGTAATGTAATAATTTTGCATTGTTTGAGTAGAACAGTTTGGTTTACTTTTATAATTTTGATACTATGTTGAGTCCTTGATGTAAAATCTGGGTCCTAAAGCAAAACCATTTTTAAAACTGTGTTAGGAAACTTTCTGCCTTCGCATATTTAATGCACCTGAAAATCATAGAGTAGCTTTGAACCGGGTATTAATACAGCTGAACCAAATCAAGCTTTTTTCTTTCTCCTTGTCCCAATTTCACACTTTTTAAGGCTATTTAAGGCTGACTCGAAATAGTTCAAAGCTTATCTGAACTACACCAAGTATCACCAGTATTATCATAGTTTAATTGTTTTTAGCTTTCCTGAATTTTCACTGAATATCGATTAGATGGGATACAACTGCTGATTGTGTCTTTCCTTGGTGACACTTTTACATCCTTCTTGCACTTATAATTTGCATCTCATCTCGTCTTGTAATTTACACGTCACCTCGACAGAGTGTCGACAGAGGTTTGACTTACCACATTGTTTAACACAGGCTTGTATCAATAAATCAGATCCTTGCAGCTGTGGCTATTGGCAGATTACCCATCATGATGTATGTGCTCGCCTGTGTGAAGTAGATGTGGGTTTTCTTCTATTGCGTCCCCATGTCACTTCTGCTGATGGCTTTCATCTGGCACCCACCAGACAGCTTCCGAAGCAGAGAGTATTGTGCTACACACATTTCTCCTAACGTCTCCAATAGGGCTAAAGATTGTGTGCCTGAAAGCCATACTATGACCAATATGATGTAGAATGTGCTGGCTGGTGGTCTGAAAGGATGACAGATAAGCTTTAATCTTAAAGTCCGTCTAAAGGCTTTAGACAAACATTTCAACTTGTTTACTTGTCTTGTCATAAAAATAGGAAAGAATAATGTCTGGAAACTTGAGTATTACTCTCAGAGGCTACAGTAGTGCCATTATCTGCTTTTATATAAAAATACATACATAACAAGTAAAATGTTTGGAAACATTTACTCACTGTTGTTTGGATTTTTTTGCACATTTTAGAATAGTAGTAAATTCATCAAAAGCATGAAATAACACAATTGTAACTCTGGCAATTATGCTGTGTCTAAAAATATCCAAAATAAATGAACACCATGTTAAATTTTAGCATCTTCAAAAGTAGTCACCTCTTGTCTAGAATTTGCAAAATCACTGGACTTTTCCAGCATGTGAGTGGTGAGTTGTTGTTTTTTATGCTCAATTGGTAGCACATTGTGTTTGGAGAAGGTCATGGGTTTGATTTCCAGGGAACACACATTGTCAAAAAGTATACCCTGAGTCGCTTTGGATAAAACCGTCAACCAAATGCATAAATGTTAATGTAAATAGGCTAGCTGTTTATCTTATCCCCATTTATGACTATTAATGTTTTTAGGAGCACTTACTGTAGGATTAGCATTCAGTCCCGCTGCTAAACCTCACAGGCACTAATCATAATTCTGTGATACTCTCGACGTCGTTTTGCCTCATTAGATGATTGACACCAGCGCCTCAGTTCCATTAGAGGCACTTTAGGCGTCTGTCAGTGTGTCACAGTGTCTGTCATTAAATTTGAACTGTCTCTCTTTAATTCATCGATCTTGTTCATCATCAAACACAAACCTGCCTCTGTGTTGCTGTAGGCGGACGATCAGTTAGAGGTCAGATGGACGCTGTTATGTCAAATATCATTTTATTAGACCTTTCGGTTTGCATGTTTATTATTCTGGAATGTGCGTCTGGATTTAACGATGAGGAGACATTTCCATTGGATGCTGCCACAAAATAACGAAGCTTATAATATAAAATAATATCAAATTAGTTAGAATAATTGAGATATGTACTGTACAGCATATACAAATATATTTTGTTCTTTTGATTTTGTGTATACAGACCAAGTACAGTTTTACTGTAATATGGCACAGTGAAATAAAGTGTAGGTTAACTATTACGTTTTTGGGAGACAGTTAGACAGACAAAAATAAAAATTATGTCATAATTTTTTCACCCTGTTTATACCTTTACCTGTACCTTTCTTTTGTGGAACAGATATTTTTTGCAATACGCTGGTTATCGGCACCCATTGACTTCCATTTTATCTTGTGTCCATACTATGAAAGTGAATGGGTGCCAGTAACCAGCGTTTTGCAAAATATCTTCTTCTGTGTACTGCTGGAGCAAGAAAGTCAGGAAGGTTTGAATTTTTATTTTTGGGTGAACTATCCCTAAAAAACAGACCGGGTGTACTGATGTCACAGATTGTCATTGGCCAGTCTAAACCTTTATTCTTTATGTTTAAGAATCTATATTATAGAGAATCTAACGAGTAATTCTTCATTATTCTCTGCTGAATCTGTTAAACATGAAAAAGTTTTGTTTTTACCTTCAGTAGCTCTGAATGATGTCAATATTTAATAAAAGTTTGAGAGTTTGAGGGATGAACGAAACTTCATATTCTATTATTAACATGCTTCATTCACCATCTAATAAGGAAATTCTTTAAAGGAGTGTTTCTCAGAAGGAACCTGCTCTTAAAGTTTTGAAGATGACAGCACATTTCCTGATTCTCTCCCTCTCTCTTGCTCTGTGTCTCTCTCTCTCTAGCGAACTGTCTCACGCTCTCTTTGTGCTGACAGGAAACAACTGATTCGGATTCTTATTAATGAACAGATGATGAAAAGAAACAGACAGCATGAAATAGCAGTCAGGCAATTCATGATGATAGATTAAATGAAAACGCACATTCGGTAATTGACAAAAGGAAATTGGTAAAATGAGATGTGCAATGTACATTATACGCTCAGGTTTTCTATTTTGTGCTTTGAATGGAAATATATCTGCATGGTTTAGGGA
Source organism: Beaufortia kweichowensis (assembly GCA_019155185.1). Lineage (NCBI taxonomy): Eukaryota > Metazoa > Chordata > Actinopteri > Cypriniformes > Gastromyzontidae > Beaufortia > Beaufortia kweichowensis. The sequence continues at coordinate 12,731,306 of CM032805.1, forward strand.
ATTCAGGATAAAATTCAACAGCAATGAGCTGTCTTTGTATTTCAGCCTGTCTGAAAGCCACTGGGCTTTTCTTTTGGTCTGCCTGTGAGCGTGGGTGTCAGGAGTGGTAAAAGATAGAACATTTGAATGGATTTACATTCTATTTTCTTATTTTTGTAAAAATAAGGAAGACTTTGGGTTATTGTCACACTTTTTACTCTAGTGAATATTTCTTAGGGAAGGTTTGTTTTTGAAAGACATTTTTATATAAACACAGATCCTAAAGTCTTAAAGTAGGAAAACTTTTAATATGCAGTTTAATATGCAGTTTATTTAACACGTTTACATTGTTAACAACATATTTTCACAATAAATGGGATAAAATATAAAAATAAAGATAAGCATATGTAATTAGCTATATAACCCTTAGGATATCTTCCCATGTAATAAAATTAAAGTAGCAGCAACATACCATATACATATATCAAATGATAATGTATGGTTAAAACCATTTAAAACTTCCTGGGGTTCTACCAATCAATTGATCTTTATGCATATGTGTTGCGTTGAGATGAGATGTGTGCAGTCATGTACAAACAGTTTAATAAGGGTTTTCTGAAATGGAGAATGTGGAGACCTCGAGGCCAGCGGAAGAGTCATGGATCTTTCACCTTCATACCCAAGTTTTGCAAAATTGCTAAACTTTTATTAATCATTTTAAGTTTAAGGAACGGGTCAGCCAAAAATTAAAATTCTATTGCAAAGAAAGAAGCCTTTAAACTTCAAGAAGTGTCTCATTAACAGTAACAGAGTAAATGGTGACAGAATATAATTTTTGGTTGAATTTGTACTGTAACTAAACTAAAAATAAATAAAACAATCTTATACTTTATTAAGCATTTCCAAATTGTTTATACCACTTACTTACACATTTAAACTTTGTCAACATATAAAATTAAACTATTTTTACAACAACAGCTTGTAACCAGAGGCGAGTTTTTTGCCTGACAGTGTACTAATGCATATTTTAACGTATTTTCTGATTTTTTTTTTTAACAACCAATCCATCCATCTTTTTTTGACTATATGGCTTGTTCCTGCAGGGTGGTAATGATTAATCACAGCTGACTGTGAAGCGAGTAATGATGTTTATGGTAAACACTAAGGTGCCCATCTGGATATCACACTGATGCTGTGTTTAATATTGGGCTTATGTCAAGCAATTATTAAAGACACCTCAGTGATTTTGAAGATGTGCATTTTAACACAGGGCAATATGCTGGATATGTTTGCTTGATTTGTCCATATGTTACCAGTTGGATATTGAGGTGATTATTATTGTAAGCAGATGTTGTTCATTTTATCTTGAGGGGAAGTTTAGGAGTAATGTACAGTCAATGCATGTCTTAATCAGTGTTATTTCTGCTCAAAAAACATTGTATTAGAATAACCTGCTCATCCGATGCTTGTTTTGCTGCATATTTGAAACCGCACCTGTTGCATTATGACCCATTTTAATTTTCATATTTTTGACATGATATTCTAAAGAAAAATTATGTTTCTTTAGTCATTGTATTTTTAAAACATTTTTTACATTAAATGAAAAAGAGAATTGTGGCTTATACTTACATCTTATATTAGCAACAATCTTTCTTACATTTGATTTAATCCATGTACAGTCGTTTGACAAGTGCACATTTTAGATCCTCTTCATAGGTGTGAAGAGTTATAAAAAGATTTTCCTGTTGCATATACAAAGTACTAGTCTATATACTGTAACATTTGGCTGGCTTCTACTTGTTTTCCTCCCATGAGATTCCTGTTGATACTTCATGGAAGACAGAATGACTATTCCAAACGGAGAGCTCATCCATCACAAAGTCCTTGCTGTGCCCTCTGTACTGCAGGTTGCTGTGTAAGGCATGCCATTATCCAGTTAGCTGTCTCCTTGTCCACTAAGGTCAGGTTCATTTTATATTGATAAAGATTGATGGTTACAATATGCCCTTCATTTCCCATAAGGAACAGTGCTGAAGAGGTGTAATAGTTGGGGTGAACAGGCTAAGCATCTTAAACTGACATCATAAACATGATTTAACCTCGATCCTAACAATATTACATCTATGTTGATACAAGCCTTGGTCAGCAGCAAGCTCAGGTTGATGACAGGTTAAAGTTCTTTAGCATTAAGCAGTCGTGATTTATGTATTATTGCATTATTGTTGCAGTAATGTGCATGCAAATTGTAATTCTGGCACACATAAGTTTGCAATATCAGCGTATTGAGAGCATTTTGGTTGAGTTTGATTTACTTTATTGTCCACAAAGTGGAAATTTGGCTTTACAAAAACTCTTGTCCTTTGTGTTGCAAACACAATTTTTTACCAGTTGAGCTACAGAAACATGATCGTTAAGTTTTAGTGGCTGTAAAAATGTTGATAGTTTTCGTTTCAATGTATATCCAAACATATAGAGTGCATGTGTAAATGATACAGGCAAATACCTACAAATAGCCATGACATCATCACCCTGGAAAGTAAGAGCTCTCTGACAGCTCAGTGCTGTGTGAGACGTTCTTTAAGAGCTGCAGAGTCAAGCGCACTTACCATGTGAAAATGAGAGTCTAAATAGCACAGACACAGCTGACTCGTCTGCTGCAGTTGAGCTGTACTCGGAGACGAGCGGAGATATTAAATCAATTAGTCCTCTCAGACACGTCCCACGAATACAGCCTCTGCCCACACAGATAGAGAGAGGAAGATGAGAACGAGACAGATGGACAGATGAAAAGAAAAATGAGAAGATAATGTGTTAATGAGTGTGTGAACACCTACTCGTGTTTTTGCTTGAGGGTGTTGGAGGTTGAGGACTGCAGTCTGTGCATAGGTTATGATTTTGAAGAAATAAATGTAAATAGTAAGTGTAAAGTTAAGGATTATTTGGGATGTTATACAGTAAAGTAGAATAGCATAGGATTGTAATGCATTGATTTTGCACTGATCCTTTTGCAAAAGTAATGTGTATATGTGTATTTTTTCGCTTCACATTTTAATATTAAAATATATTTATTTTATGCATTTAAGACCATGAAATACAATGACAAAAGGTATTTCTCCCTGTTTTGGAAGCACTGACATTCAAGTTTGTATGTTTTTAAATAGTGTTTGCTGTATGTAAATGAATATGTGTATGTAACATTCTTCTTTTTATTTTATTTTTCATGATATGGACCTGCTGAGTCTGAAATTAAGAAATAATAATAATAATAAATATGCAATAAATGCATTAAAATATTGTTTATATAATCATAAATATATAAGCAACCAGCAGAATACAGAAAATAACATATTTGCAATCTAAAGTAAAGTAATAATAACATTAATAATTTACAGATAAGAAAACCAAGATTTATGTAATCTGATTTTGCAATCTGTGATGACAAGAAAGTGCATCAAATCTCACACCCGTTTCATTCAATCCCAGACTGTCACGAACACAAACACAATATCTATCCCACAATGCTTCTGTGGTCTTTTGCTTTTCCACTGCGGTGTAACTGATGCTCTCAAATTGCCATGCATCAGCTCTGGTTAAATCTTTCCTTTCACACTACAATGCTGTATTATTCATTGGCCGGCCTGATGACAAAGCGACACGCTAAACTCGACACACCTCATGTTACATTTGCATGGAGCCAAACTCATTAGTTACTACCTTAAGACCCGCTAAAGGTCAGCCGAGCAGAAATAACCGTGCGGGCCAAACAGAGCATGTTTCAGAAACGCTTATTAAAGGAATGTGACATTTCGTACTCTGATTGGGGTTGTAGTGGACTGGTTAACATTAGACCTACGAAGCAAAAAAAAAAGAGATGGAGTGTTATTACTGTTCGATCGGCGTGTTCTGTGGAGAGAAATTATTACTGTGATGTTGTGTTTTTTGGACTGCAGTGGCTATACGACTGTTTAAAGAAACTGTTCTCTGTTCACTTTGTTTTTGAAATGTCAGACACTTTTACTGAAACACAACCTGTTGGTTAATGAGGTTTTAATAAATTGTTCATGGGTGAACAATATAGGCAGCTAATTGCGTGAAGAAATTTAATGCTGTCAGTCAGATGTTTTTAGGTGATTGCGTTGGAAACAGTCGATGGAGTTTTAAAATGGCTTTTTAGACTTCAGGAGTCAAGACTTTTTGTTTGCTTGACATCTCAAGGACAACGAAGCGTAACAATGCAAGATAGACAGTGATTTGAAATGCTCTATTTTGAGATCTATAGGTAAGAACAAATTATGACGAGTTACCATGTTTTATTCAGGACTTCTTTTCAGGCTGTCAGAGGGTGCACGGGGTAAATTGATAGAAGAAGTCAAATAGTGAATTATTAATTATTTTCTAATAATAGAAGTAGGGCTGTTCTATAGAGTTAAGAAAATTTCAACAGTCCTGTTGTTGTCCCTCCTTCTTTATTTCAAGTGATTTCTTTTCTACTTTAAGTCTCTTGACTTCTTGTTACTGTGTTTTTATTTCTGTCTCTCTCTCTTTCTCTGGTGTTCTTTGATTTTTTTTCAGTCTTTGATGTAGCAGATTATTTGGGGCATTTTGCTGTCAGATGGTCATGGGCTAATCCATCTATACACAGAAACATCGATCGCAGGTGACTGGCCTGTGATTACACCTTTGATCATTGCTGTAATCGAGCCTGAAGCTGTGTCTTTCTCCATCCATATGATTTGTGATGAATCCACCATACTCGTACCATGATCCACTCCCTCACCACTACCTTATATGGTCATTTCCTTTATGCAGTGTATTTTCACATCCGTGTTATATACTGTATAAAATATAAATCTTAAAACTTTAAAAGATGGGATTTATTTTAGTGTTGATTTTATGCATTGAAACTGTTAAACATAAACACAATTTTGCAATAAAAAATATTGAATGAGAAATATTGTTTTAATTAGTAATCATTTAATAAAGTTTTATCCTCTGTTTCACTTGCCATTCTGTTAGTCTTTTTAATATTTTAACAAAAGCCACTTTCATAATGACATCATTGTCCAAGAAGTGACATCATTACCTGTGACATCTTTTTGATAATACGTTGTCACTATTCATTTCATGGATTCTTTGACGGTGGTATTAGCTAAACATTAAAAACATTTTATTTAGATAAAATGTGGATGTTAATTACAACGCAAGAATTCTTTTAAAAAAAGTATAACCGTAATGATCCTTTTACACATGCTTCTGCAGTTTAATCACATTTTCTGCTTCCACCTCTTTGGTAACAACCGAAGGCGATCAGTAGATGGTAAGGTGAATTTTAAAGGTGTAACACATGATTGGCAGAATGAGAGCTTATCCATCCTGCTTACTTGTAGCTACAGGTGTCATGTGTCACATTGTCACTCTTCCTGAACGTCTCGGAAATGATAAGTATCAGCCTTAACCTCTGCATCCGAAGGTTCTGAAACTGACTGGGGTTTCATGCGCGAGGCACACTGTGAAGAGTAAGAAGTGCCGCTGGCGTAAAACCAGAAGCAAGACGTTAAATCTAAATAAGGCTTTAATATGGAACTGTTGATAAATTTATCCATCAACAATTTTTTTATCACGGGCTACACAGATATGCCCAAAATCCTGCATTTTGTTAAAATATTGCTGGGTCATAGCGGGTCATGCTAAAATGTTCTCATTGTTTAATTTAAGTTTTTTAATAAGGTACATTGATTCTGTAAACGAAACATCTCGTCATCGTTGTGGAATGCTTTTGGGTGCCATGGAAACAGAAATGTATTGTTGTTATTGGGTAATGATGTAGATTAATGCTCTGTTGTCCTGTTGCCATAGTGCAGTTAAACATAAAGTTAAACTCGTACTGCTAGTGTATTTTTTTAACTTGTACAGTATTAATTATCTTCACGTTTTAAGAGAGCTAATTGTGGCAATTCCAGTGTTTACTTTTTCCAGATGTGAAAAGATTTTTATGCATGTTCACAGCTACATAATAACAAATTGCTCGTCATAGTACTGTAAGTATTAATATTATTTAATTGTCATCATTATCTGGTTACATTTCAAAAACAGTCTACACACTGTAGTGTTCACTTAGTACATATGTGTCTGAATGTGTCTGTAATAATAACCTGTCTGTGATCTATGTCGTTTCCCACAGGAAGCAACATTCTCTCTTGTTTACATTGGCAATCCCAATATGTACAGTTAGTTAAAATTGAATTTGGTTTGAACTTAGCGCTGTTTTGATCAGCTTGGATTCTTCACTGCTCTTTGCGATTGAAATATTTTCAGAGCGGTACACTTACATAAATAAGACTAAAAGAATCTTTTCCTTATGTGGATGTGAGTTTTCTGTGAATGAGTTTGATGATTTATATGTAATCAAATTCGTAATTCCCTCTTGAATGCCGTAATGACAGTGGAGACAAATCTCATTATGAGCAACAATGTCTCTTTATTTCAGTCAAAATAAAAATCAATATATCCTGTTAACAAATAAAGTTTCCTGGAGGCAAAACGGAAGCATAAATAAAAGTTATTGTGATAAAATAGTTATTACTACTATCTCCATCTAAAACCAAAATTACAAAAAAAAGCTTTATGGCTGTCTAGGGTTACTAGTACTATGCCGTAAGACATAACCGAAAGTATAGAAGAAGCACTTTTTTAACATTTTAAAGGTTTAGCACTTTGATTTTAGATATTAGTTCAGTGGTATAGTGATTGTTTAGCATGCAAGAGAACCTGGTATATAAATTCTCTTAATAAATCAAGCTAAACTTGACAGCCAGTGTTCAGCATGCAATTTCGTAGGATGGAAAACTGCACATTTGATGTTTGGATAATAACTCCTTTTGTGTTTCACAGGAAACAAGCCATAAATCAGGTGTTTGAGCGACATGAGGGTGGGTATATGATGACACAATTGTCAGTTTAAAGCAAATGATCTGTGGAAGGTGCCACTTGATGCAAATGGGTGATCACTGCCACAGTGTTCAGCTCCAAAATCACAAGTTTTGACAGTATAGTGATAGTGAAAGTGGGGGTACCGTTTACCCCTTTTCTTCTTCTTAGACAGGCGTCATGCCATGGTTCTGTACCTCGCCTTCCAACTCTGCTGTTTTCCTGACAAAATTATTGATCCAAATTGGCTCGCTGTGCCTGAGCCTTAGCTCGAGCGTTTGCGATGAATGGCACCGATTGGTTTGCTCAGTTTGAAAGCTTTTCCATTTTTAGGTCTATCAGTGCTTTGGGGCTTGGGGAGAGATGTTTCATTTTTCGGGTTCTGGTATCTAAAGATGCAAGCCTTACACAAAGCCCTGCCTAAGTACACAGCTTAGAAATTGCAATGTTGCTGTGCGCTTCAACACATTTAAAATGTGTATGTTTTTATTATTGGCTAGAGAATAGACTTCAATATCCGTCAAAATATTGTGGGATTGGATGCTTCTAAAAGTTGGATCCCTGATCCCTTGTCATTTTTAGAAGGTTAGCTGCCTCCACCAAATGTGTTGTAAATGAAGCCCTGACAGACATATGTCTGCACCCTGTTATTGTATTTTGCAGTTGTGTATTTCTCATCAGACTGTAATCAGGGTGTAATCAGAATAGTGCTGGTTGGAAAGTCATTTATCAGCCCGACGTGCAGATTGAAAAGTCGTACGAGGAGGTGGAACGTAATTTCGCAGCATAGGTTTTTTTTAGATTGTTGGTTAATTATTACAGTATGTAATGCATGTCCTTTCCTTTTCTGCTTTACAACTGTCTTTGCTAGCAAGCTATTCAACATCAATCTAACACAATACAATCTTAATCACAGGTAGATTGTGAATGACATTTGAATTTCGGTATTAGCATAAAAAATTCATTATAAATGCAGTGCAGACCAAATGCCAGATACCATATAGAAAATCAAAAGACAGTTTTCTCTTAATGGTACTGTAATTAAAATTAATATTCATTTCTAGAAATAGTCTGCATGATTTCTAATGCACTATTCAAATGTGGTGATATAATAATATTGTGCATGTTTTTTTTGTTTTTTTGACAAGTTGGCATACCAAATACTACAAAGTTATCCCTTTAATAAAAACAATAATAATTTAAACTAAGATTAATATTTGTAGTGATGCAATCACTATGCAATCTGAATTGATACATACTTGAGTGAAACCTTTCTGTGCATGTTGTCAGTAATAAAATTACTATTTTAATTTTTTTTACTATACAGCAAAGTGCTGCATTAATTCTTAAACATAAAGATTTCAGACCCCGTTGTTTACCTGAGTTATAAATTTCAGATTTTTTATCCAGAAATTCTTTGCCTCATAATTTGTGCTGCATACTTAGATCTAAAGTGGGCCGTTCTGAGTCATTTAATGTACAATACTACATCGTTAAATGTTCAATATCATGTTACACTGATTGCATTTGTTTTTTAAAGTGTCTCAGAGATTTTTCTTAAGTGCTGCTAAAATTGATCCAAATGACCTTGCTGCCTTTATGCTTGACAAGGGGTTATTAGTCTTGCTGTTAGTTTAAGGACTTTGAGTTTGTTAACTTAAAAAGTTTTAGCCTTTTCCTTTGTATCATTTCCCATTTTACAGTGATTTGTTTTGTACTTACTTTTGTAATATTATTTTCTGCCTGTTTTTCCTTTTTAATATAAATCCATGTTTAGATCCATATTTTATTTACACAGTTTCTAAATGCATAAATAAATGCATAACACCATTTATCATATTCTTATCTTCAAGGAACTAATTCTATATTTTTTATATTATATTATATTATGTTTTTGTATGTCTGAAAAAATACTTTTTATTTAAAACATCAAAGTCTTGATGTGATCAAAAATAATTTTCACATCAAAGTTTTATTTCTTTTATTAATTTGATATGTTTTACAGTTTTACCATCTTCCCTGTGACTCCCCAGCCGCATAATGTTTGTAGACAGCAATTAGTACACAGCCCATGCAGTGACTACTGTATAAAACTGGTGAGGAATTTTTTGCAGGGAATGTGTTGGGAATTCTAGAACACAGACCACAGTAATATAACACTATCAACACTCTGTCAGGCTCTCCAGATAACTCAAACATTTCCCAGCGGACGCGCCTGCTAGTTATCATCACATTACAGCAGTGAGAAAAAATACATTTTACCCTTAAGATAATGCTCTCTACAGGGAAGCAGAAGGCATCGGAACACATTTTAAGTAGCTTAGAGTTCATTTATGCAGGTTTTGTAGATCTCTAGTGTCTCAGGAGGGCACTTCAGAGAGGGTTTATCAATGCTGGTCTGGGATCAGCACTCCGTCTGCATTAAATTTCTATACAAATGCAATCTGAATTGATACATACTTGAGTGAAACCTTTCTGTGCATGTTGTCAGTAATAAAATTACTAACTATTTTACAAACCCGATCCATTTTTTTTTTGGCCATCTGTGGTCATCTGCATCTGCAGTAATGGAGCATATAAGCGTATGATTGTGCTGCATAAAAAAAATAAATCTTGTGAGATTGATGTGAGCTCAATGTATTTATCAGATATTTTCAAATTGTCTTGTAAGTGCTGAGCTCTTAAATCTGTAATTGTGGCTATGAGGCTAAAATATGCAGCCGAGTATATGATATACTGTCTGTTACTGTACTGACATACTTGGTTTTAAGTGCCTGTCAAAAGTTCTTTTCTGTTCTGTGTTGACTGTTAATATGTTCAGATCTCTTAGCGTCTGAGTATGCTGAAAAGATGCATATAGACACTTGACATTCTTAAAGATTGCACTTGAAATTCCGCTGTCAAATGTAAAGGTGAAGCGTGTAATTTTTGCACACCAGCATCACCAAATAAAATCTTGCAAAATATTGGCCGTTTTCAGACGGTCTGCTATTGGACAAAAACAGACAGATAATCCCACCCCAAACATAAACCATTGCAACAAACAGACTCAACAGTGTTTTAATGGCGCTTAGAGTCCATGTTTTTAGCAAAACAAAACCACAAACAGTACATTAGCTGTCTCTACCTGCACATTAAGGTAGAATAGCAGATTTTAACATTAACATATGCTTATGAAGAACCCAATTCCTGTGTTTTCTTCAAATCAAGGAATTTACATACGCTGACCTCTGCTTATTGCACCCTGCCAAGCCACTAAGTGCCTACCATTAATAAACCATCACATCCTCCATTAACAACTACGTTTGCTGAAAATCTCACTCTATAAAAAAATAACATTTCCCTCTAGTTTACACTATAATCATTAGCATCCAGATTCCTATGCATGTATTCAGCTTTGAAAAAACAAGCATGCAGATATGAATGATTTTGGCTCGACCCGTGATAAGAACCCTCATGTATACCCTTCTTACCTTCTTGGTCTCACTGTGAAGTGTTTGGATGAACAGAAAATCAAAATTAAAAGGCTCTTAAATATTTATGACTGCCCTAGGCATCTTGTTTTTCCAATTTACTGTACACTTTCTGCAGTGTACACATCGCTCCTAGATAAATTTGCAAGCTGCAAGAAAAGAGGCAACACTGTTTTTTGCAGATTATGTTTTTTAACCGTACTAAATTCCCAGCATGCCCTCATGGTGTCATAGTAATGAATATGGAATGCATTTCTTTCAGGATCTGTTCCAGCATGACTAGAAATCAGAGTTTGTGTGTCTTTTTTTATTAGTTATTTATTGGCATACAGTGCAGCCAAGCAATTACAAAGCACTGCCCTGCGAAGGTGAAGATATAAAAGGAATATTTAATGCAATTTTGGCTGCGGGGTTATGGTTGGATGAAAGCGAAAAGGGAAGATTCATTTTGCTCCAACCCAGGAGTCAACGTTATATACAAAGTCATATCCAGAGGAGATTAGTTTGCTTCTACAGAAAATAATTGCACTGAATCGAAACGAATAGAAAATAAACTAAAGAAAATAAAATATAAATCTGCAAAGAGATGTGTTTGTGTCATTTGTCAGGTAAATCCAGGGGGATCATTACAAATGTAGTGTAGAATTCAAGATTATGTGCATATGTGTATCCATTCGGGTCAGTGTAGCGTGCATTTTGCTTACACAACTTTTTTGTCTATTTCTACTGCATACATTAAAAGCATATGTATTGTTTTTGTTGTATCTGTGAAATAATAATTATTTGTTACACAGATTTTTAGCAATTCTTTTCTATTGTTATGGTATTTGTAATTGTAGATTCATCCGCCCCAAAATGACACATGCACACAAGTCGAACTACGACTGGCCGCTTTATATGTCCATCACGTAGTTTCTTCATGTCTTAGCAGGGTCTCTTGGCCCAAATAAGATAAAAAGAGGATCAGACTGTATGCCAACAATCAAAAGTTTGGCTCTGTAGGACAACAACACGCTGTTGTTTTAAATTGCTTTGATGGGCGGCCCTGAACTGATGTCCTACAGCAAGCCCTCTCCTTCTCCCAGCGTGAGCATTCCTCTCCCACTGGTGTGTTTACACAGGAGACTGTGTTTGCTTCTTTTCTTAGACAGGTCCATGCAGGAGTCCAGTGTCAAGATGCCATGTAAGGGCTGATTATAACAGCACAACATAGGGATATGGAGAGCATCCGTGGGCACATACACACACTCCGGAGGAAGTTTAGTCAGAATGTGTTTAAGATCATGATCATCGTTATGAGGGATGTTCTTTTAGGGTGGTCCTTCATCTATGAGCACTTTTGGCTCTGTGGACTTTTCCATCAAGTCATTAATATTTTAAATGTAATCATATTTAATATCTATTTTTCCAATGCTTGGACTTAGTATAAACATAGTATAATGTTAAAAATAACAAGTATTGCAATAGGTTAAAAAAAGTTATGTGTTGATCTTTCCTCAGAACCGGCTGAAAATCTGTGTTTCATGTTTTTATGTATTTTATACATATACTGAAGACATTAAGTAGTTGTTGTAAGATGTTTTCATTCCTCTTATACAGTAGTTGTGCATGCAGACCTGTGCACAAAATAAGCATGCACATGCACACGCTGCACATGTATGCCCATGTTCCCACTTGCATATGTTAAAATTCATTTATGCACTTGGTTGCAAATGTTCCTCTGTCTTATCTTTATTATGCGTTGCTTTTTTATAACCAAAAAATCTATATGCATAGAATTAGACACCTAATATATAATACTTTCCTACAGGAATCATGATTGTAGCAACCTGCCAACACGGTTAGTATAATCCAGCTCACAATGTATATATTGAAAGTATATAAGTTATTAAGTTTGGAAACACTGTGCAATGACCATGTTTATATGGGTCGCTGCCAGTATAAGCATTCCTTCGGGGACGCTCCTGGAGACAGGTTAATACTCACAGAACAAAAGCTGTAATAAAAAGCTGTTGAGCTGCATGCAGTCCTTCCTTGAAATGAAAGAGGCAGGTTAAGAAGACCCCTCGTGCCTGTTATTCCCTCAGTCTCAACATCTGTAGCAGAGGAGCAGGATTTCTTTATGGGCACAAGCATGTGGCTTTGCCCTTAGGATCAAAGCACTTCCGATATTCTTATCTGTTGTGAAGGATTCTTTTCTGAGGAAGAGCTTGGCTGGATTTGAACATTTTTACAGCCTTGGAAAACATTCCTTTAACAGATAATCTAAAATCCCAAGATTTAGATAATGGTAGTAAAAAACACCTGTCTCAATACACACTGCTAATCATTGCCTTACCCTGAAGGAAATATTTATTGCTCAGATGTTGCTCTTTTCGTTCGCTCAGGAGGCTTGGAGTTCTCAATTATGTTTTAATTAAATATAAATTTTGTTTTAGATGTTTCTCGTAAACTTCCTTAAGAGAAAATAAACATGGCACAAATTAGATATTTACATGAGTCAGTGTATAAAAACATAAAATTAATATAGATAGTGTTGTTTGTAATTTGGTCTTTGAGTTCCTCTTGACATTATCTGACTTTTGATTGTAGACTTTGGTGTCTAAGCAAATCTTTTAAAAGTACCTTTTAAGACTTTAACCTGATAACTGTCACTAAACATATTAAGCATACACATGAAAATGCAATATCCGAACTTCAATTTTTTAAAATATTATGTTTTTTATCTTTTTAAAATATTTTATTTGAGTGTGTGTCTCTAAATAGGTGTCTCATATTTATTCTTCAGTTTTAGACCTTCCCATCAATATAAAGTTTGTAGTGACTAGATTAGAATGTATGTTATTAAAGCACATTTATATACTGATGTTTGTATATTTTAAAATACTACTGTTGATTTTTTTGTAGTGAAACGGTTCCAGACAAATTAAATGCTTTGCAATAGCATACTGCTGTGCTGGTGCCCCAAGGATGTGGATTCTGTCAAATTCTCTGATAGATTCTTTGGCCTGCTAGATTAAGGTATTACTTGTGTCGGGGTGGGTCGATACAGATGCACTGCTGATGACTGGATAAAGAAAAGTGTTTTCTTTTCTACTAGTCTACTAGAAATGTGATCACATTTCATATGGTCCGCACACCTACAGTCTCTCATGTTATCAGCCGTCAGATTTCTGTGGTATTATCTGAAATGATGTCATTTCCTGTTGGGATGCGGTTCTTGTAGAGATGTAAAGACTGTGACTGTGCATGAGGTCAGCGTGCTTGATGAAATGATCTAACCCTACAGAGGACCTTGTGTTTGATATCGAGTGGCGATGTTACAGATTTTATTCTGAGTGGCATTTTCATCTAGACAGTAATAAGGTCACCAAATTGCTTTGGCTTCTGAGAGAACCTGTTTACCTCATCTCTCAACATCTCTCAGCTGATCCAGCACAGGCATGAATAAGGTTTTATAACTGAGAGCAGAAAGTGCAGAGATCTTACCCATCAGAATACCCATCAGAAGAGAATATTCGACTAGAAATAAACACTAGCAGAGAGAGAGAGAGAGAGAGAGAGAGAGAGAGAGATAGAGAGAGAGAGAGAGAGAGAGAGAAGAGAGAGAAATAGAGAGAGAGAGAAATAGAGAGAGAGAATAGAGAGAGAGAGAGAGAAAGAGAGAGAGAGAGAAATAGAGAGAGAGAAATAGAGAGAGAGAAATAGAGAGAGAGAAATAGAGAGAGAGAAATAGAGAGAGAGAAATAGAGAGAGAAACAGAGAGAGAGAGAAATGGAGAGAAATGAGAGAGAGAGAAATAGAGAGAGAGAAATGAGAGAGAGATGAATATGGAGATATTATAGAATGGGAGAGTTTCAGAGGAAATAGAGAATAAATAGACCTCCTATTATAGTACAGTTTCAGTATAGTTCAGTTTAGAACATTGGAGTGAATTGTTCTTTGGGAACCAAAAATGGTTAAAATACCTGCTCCTATACCATATTTATATTAAACTATAAGTTAGCCATTTGCAGGTAGATTTCTCTGAAGAATAGTCCCACATGACAACATCATCAAATGGTGAGAGTTTGATATGGGACTTCCTGTTTCTCAAACCAGTGGGAGAGGGGGAGTTGGGGAAACTGGTTTGTGAGCTGTCATTACTTTTGCAATTGGATATGGTGCCTGTCATAGCACAGCAATTATACACAGCATCTTTAATTGAAAAATATAGGAAATTATGGAAGGAGGAAAAATTTGTCAGATCTGCAAGTAGAAATAAGTTGCCTAGGGACAAACAATAAATCTCTCAGCATCACATCTGGTTAAAGCAGATCAGTAAATGATCTGTAAAAGAGGTTTTTTGTATTTTTTTATATCCAATAACCAGCTAACCATATCAGGCTGGTGGACGAGCTAAGTCATGTAAGGATGATTTATGATATTTTATTCAGCAGAGAGGGTGGACATTAAGATATTGAGAGCTATAATTAAAGCCTCTCATCTATATTTGCTCGTGCCAGTGATGAAATTCTGATTGGCTCTATTGATCAAGGTTCTGCATGCGTTCAGCGCTATTTCTAAATGCTGACATTTCAGTAAGCTAAAGGTCGTGTGAGGTAACCGTTGGTCTCCTTCAAACTCCAGAAAACTGACAATGATGACATTTAACCGTCATTTTCCAGAAATCATCATTCACAGCACAACGTGCCTTACAGCCATCAACCACACACACACACACTCTTACAGCAAATAATCACCACACACACCCCTCACAGCTAACTACCTCACACCGGGGGACGACAGCAGGCACGTCGCCTTTTCTCACTGATAACTGCGTTTTCCCACAAAAAACTGCAAGAACAAAAGCAGGCACAGCTTATTTTAGTCCATTATCTGAACAGACATATTTGAAGTATTGTGTCAAAGTCTTGTTTATGGTAGCATCAGGCTTGCAAATAGTTTTTTTTTCACATTTGAAGCCCAGTCTTTTTAGAGAAAAAAATCAATACATGGCCAAAATGTTTTGTCAGCTGAACCTTTATGAGTAGATCCAGACATTTTTGATTACCTTGTAGAAATGTTTATTGTATAATATTTAGCATTGGCATTTCACAGCCTCACAGTTTTTCTGCAATTCCCCCACAAACCTGTAGGGGTTCACAAATTACGTCAGGAAACCCGATGTGTGTATGAATAATGCACTGTATGTGTTTGTGTTGGAAGTCATGCATGTAAACTCCAGATGTTCGTTTGATTCACAGGTCCTGTCATCAAAGGCTTCAAGCTGGCATGTGTGCGCATGCATGAATGAGTATGCATGCATGTGTAAGCGTGTGCTTTTGCAAGTTCACTCTGTCTGTGTGTATGTGGGGGGGAATGAATTTTTATGAATTTTGTCAGCTATAGGTGTGTGTATACAATTATATTTCTGTCTCACCGCATTTTCCCCCATGTACCGGTCCATGCACATCTATCGTGGTCACCATGACAACATCTTCTTCATCAGCTGCTCTCTATGGATCAGGCAATTCCCAAATTCCAAGACTTAATGGAATTATGTGGATGCATGTCACTAGTTTTGCACAAAATCGGTTTGTGATCCTCTTTCTGAGCTTGTGTATTTGTTTCAGGTCATAGCGCTACACTAATAGGATAAAACCACAAAGCTGAACACGAGGGAGCTGGGGTCCAAACCAGTACCCAGTTTCATTTAGATTTCTTTCTGTGGTTTGATACCCTTCATGGCATTGATATCATCTTTGATATTTGTGCAAAAAGGCTTTACTAAATGCTGATCTACACTTTAAAAAATGCTGGATTATTTAACTCATGATTGGGTCAAAAAGGGACAAACCCAGCTGTTAGGTTATAAATTAAACTATGCTATTTGTCCCTTTTTAACCCAACCATGGGTTTAAAAAACCCCCAACATTTTTCAGTATCTTTTACTCTGTTCGTTGAAGTTACATTGAATGCTGATGTGTTTCAAAGATTGTATTAAACACTTCACTTTTAGTCTATTTTCGCAAAACACTCAGTAAAGACACAAGAAGCCATGCTAGTGAATTTATCATTGGTGTCCTTGAGCAAAAGAATAACAATTCATTAGCTGTGGGTGATATTGTAAATATACGTCTTTGGACTTTATCTGTTTAGTAGTTACAGTTAAACACATTTTTTTGGAGTTAGATACTTATATCTGCTATAAAACATTATAGCTTAAAATTAATTAACTGTTATATAACCTGGCATA
This sequence comes from Beaufortia kweichowensis, assembly GCA_019155185.1. Classification (NCBI taxonomy): domain Eukaryota; kingdom Metazoa; phylum Chordata; class Actinopteri; order Cypriniformes; family Gastromyzontidae; genus Beaufortia; species Beaufortia kweichowensis. Next base: position 12,747,923 of record CM032805.1, read on the forward strand.
TTTATAGAGCTAAAAATGAAGTCATATCTGTAGTAAACACCAAAAGAAATAATATCTGTTAGTGTTTATGTAGACTGTAAACACATTGCTTTTCATTTATTAACACTCGGTATACTGTATATATAGTTTGCCCTGATAGTCCACTCAGACCTTATATTAAATATACAGAAATTATATTAACCGATAATTCCCTGCAGTGGTATCCCAGACTGCACAGTCTAAAGTATATTAAATACCTGTTTCTGTTTTTATTTTAAGAATAATGGTCTTAGTATCTTTACATTTCCTTTGGTTATAAAGACATGCTGTGTTTGAAATTGGCCTCTATACCTTCATTCACTTTTACCCATCATTGCTTCACTAATATAGTCCAATCTATTCTTCTTAAGATTTTAAGAACAATCTCCATATATGGTATCATGTTAACAATGTGATGTGTACATGTGATAATGTGATATAACTGTGTGATCAGATGATATGTTTATGTAATATGCATCTCTTGGTCTTCCTTTCTTAGTCTGCTTTTCTTATCAAAAAACTTGGAGAAGTTTATTAATTCCAATGAAAGTTTTTCTTTTAATTGTTGCAAAGTTTACAATGACTATATTTAGTAATACTGGCTTCTTTTGTTTTATTATGCTTTGTGATTGTGAGCTTTCCCTCCCGGCCCTAAGGGTATAATATTTGTCATAGTCTGAAATATGTGCACGAGAGAAAGAGCGAGACCCCCTGTTGTGTTTACTGCTTAGTGAGGTTGTTTGACAGAAAGATGGTGGAAACGGTACGTGGAGTGTATTTGTGTTTGCTACGTCTTGTCAAGAAAGAAGCTTCATTTTCATTTAAAGAGTTGAGAGATGCAGCTGTCCGTGGCCATGAGCCAGTTACATTCTATCCTCTGCCTCTATCAACTAGATTAACTGTGCGTTTGTGCAAGGCATTCTGGGAAACCTTCGGAATAACTTCCTCTCCCTGAATCCAAGTAAAAAAACACCATTCTTCATCTTTCTCAACGTTAACATTTCTCCTGCTGTTTGTTTGTCTGCTAGCTGAGAGACAGTGTGTCACAAACAGCTCTGCCTTTAACTGCAACACAACCGCTGTTTTTTTACGTTTTTTTCAGCAACTGTGTGCATGTAAAATTTGTCAGTACATTGTCAGTACAATAAACATGCAGAGGATGTGGATGATTTTAGCATAGATTGTATTAAAATTTTGGTAAAATATAGGTAAATAACACTAAACAATAAGATTGTGTTTGTTAACATTAGTTATCGTCATTTGATAATAAGAACTAACAATGAACAACACCTCTACTTCATTTATTAATCTTAATTTCAAAACGTATTAATATATATATTTTACAATAAATATATATAACTTATAAATAACTTATATAAATATAATTTTTTGAACCTTATTATAAAGTGTTGTTGGCAAAAAATGGTTGACTTCTGTACTGTATTAAAATACAGTGGAAGATGGCAAGAATGGCTAGTTAATTCAAAAGTTCTTTCTTTGGCCATTTGGCCAACTTTAAATATGAATGCCTATTATCTTACATAATATAAACTAAGTGATTACATCAAACAAAAACGATGTTTTGTGTAGTCGTGGTTTTAATACTTGAGAAGTAGTAGGCAATAATAGATCAACATCGCCCTCTGGTGTAGATATAAAATAGTACCTCTAAAACAAGGACTGGTTGATATTAGATACTAATCTAAATCTATTAGAAACTAATCCATTTAAACGTTTTTTATGCTCAAACAGATTTTTTTAATTATGCAAAAAAAAGTAAAAAATATTTTTTGTGTGAGTGAAGTCTATTATGAAGTTTCTAAAGTTGGCCGACAGGAAGTCTTTAAAATGTAATTTCCACCACAGAAATAATAACAAACCCAATACATTCCTAACATTGTGGTAAGGAAAAACAGAATTCTTGCCTGATGCATTATTAAAACACTTTTGGACATAAGTGTACAGATTAAATAAATACATTTCAATAAAAGAATATGACAGTGTTTAGAGAGAAAATAATGTAATTTATTTTCTATTATTTCACACAGCCAAAAATGCCTTTAGTTAAAGAAACACCCATAAGGCAACAGCAAGATCCCACTTTATTGTTTAGCTAAGTTTTACTGTAAACATTTATCAAGAAAATGTGAAATTAATAAAACCTGATGTTTTTTTGTTCTTTTTTAGAATATGCCCGGACTGCATGATGGATTCCAACAGCACCGAGTTGGGCGTATACACACCAACAGACATCCTGGATGCAGGAATTTACCCAACGTCCTCTCCATGGCCAGATCTCCAGAACACGAGTTTCATCAATCTCAGTGCTGTTTACAAACTTAACGGAAGTCATGTTGGAGTCGAAGGTCAATCCTATGATCCGCTGGGTGGCCACTCGCTATGGCAGGTTATCATCATTGTCGTGTTTACAGGACTTCTTTCTCTTGTTACCATTATTGGCAACATCTTGGTCATGGTGTCGTTCAAGGTCAACCGCCAGCTCAAAACAGTTAACAACTACTTTCTTCTGAGTCTGGCTGTGGCAGATCTCATCATTGGGGTGATTTCGATGAACCTGTACACCACCTATATAGTCATGGGCCACTGGGCAATGGGAAACTGGGCGTGTGATCTCTGGCTAGCTATAGACTATGTGGCCAGCAACGCATCTGTTATGAATCTTCTCGTTATTAGCTTTGACAGGTACTTCTCTATTACACGGCCTCTGACGTACCGTGCCAAACGTACCACCAAGCGGGCAGGGGTGATGATCGGCATGGCGTGGTTTGTGTCGCTCATACTCTGGGCGCCCGCTATTTTATTCTGGCAGTACTTTGTAGGGGAAAGGACCGTTCCACCAGATAAATGCTACATTCAGTTTCTCTCAGAGCCCATTATTACATTTTGTACTGCTATGGCAGCTTTCTACCTGCCCGTGACGATAATGAGCGTTCTGTACTGGCGGATATACAAAGAGACGGAGAACCGCTCTCGAGAGCTTGCGGGATTACAAGGCTCCATCGGACGGTTCGGGGGAGCAGAGCGACCGCACTTCCACCTCCACGCCACCGGGGGAAGCGCAAGAAGCTGCAGCAGCTTTGAACTGGGCCAGCCGGGCCACAGGCACGGACTGAGCGGACGATTTTACTGCTGGGGGTGGAAGTGTAGTGGCAGAGATAAAAGTGGGCCTCAACGGGAAGCAGATCAGAGCAGCAGTGATAGTTGGAACAACAACGAAGTTGGACTTTCGGTAGATCACTCGGGCTCGTCTGACGAGGATGAGAGTGCGCCGCCTGCCAAGCGGGCGATTTTCTCCCTCGTCCTTAACCTGCCGGGTATGAGGGCGGCTGTGAACTCTCAGGTCACTTCCTGTGAGGATTTAGACGCAGCCTCGGAGGAAGATCCGTTACGCTCCCCTGAGGAGAACGATGGAAGCATCTCACGCTCCGTCACCAACGGCAACAAGCGCTTCGGAAGAGTTCAGTCTATGTCTGCCATACAGCCGTCAACAGCCAGCATGAATCCGAGCGCAGACAGTACAAACACCACCATAAAATCTCCTTCAGCACCCATATCTTTCAAAGAGGCAGCCCTAGCTAAGCGCTTCGCAGCCCGCGCAAGGACGCAAATCACCAAACGCAAGCGCATGTCCCTAATTAAAGAAAAGAAAGCAGCTCAGACTCTAAGTGCCATTCTTTTTGCCTTTATTATAACGTGGACACCTTATAACATTATGGTGCTTGTGAACACTTTTTGCAATGGCTGTATACCTGAAAATCTCTGGGCGTTAGGTTATTGGCTATGCTACGTCAACAGTACGGTAAATCCTATGTGCTACGCCCTTTGCAACAAGACTTTTCGTAGCACTTTTAAGATGATTTTGCTCTGCCGCTGGGATCAGCAAAAAAGCAAACCAAGTTTTCATCAAAGACCGGCTGTGAGATTTCACAGGAGCATACCTACAGATTCCACATAGCAGAAATCATTTCTGCATGTTAAAGTTATTGAAAAGAATATTTGGTACTAAAATGTGATATTACTATGAATGGGGGAAAGTGCAACACGCTCAATACAGCTGCTCTAGCAAAGGAAGTCCCGCCTTCCGGTTAAAAGAGCCAATCGTTAATCGAGGCTCCATACAGAACGTTGTAAGGTACTTGCCAGACTTTGTGCAGTAGCTGGATCAACCTGGAAAAAAGTTTGAGCTTAAGAAACAGAGCTCATGGTATAGTTGATGTCAGGTTAAATTGTCGGTGGAAAATATGTTGTTTTATAATAACCTTAGCCAGTGATTTTAATAATATTCATCTTCCCCCATTCAAGTAAGTAAGACTTTGTCTTGTATATGACTAAAATCGCCGCCCCGAGTTGTTGCAAACATGGCCGCCGAGTGCGGTGACTTTCCTCAAAGGGACTTTGACTGTAGTCAGCCAGTAGAATGAAACTGCGAAGTGAGCTTCATATATATCTGTATTATATACTAAAGCTTTATTGTCTTATGTGGATGTTTAGTTCAGTCTCTTCCGGTCCTGAGTCAATCGACTAAAACATTTCATGGCACTGTGGTAACACTAAAGTAACAATAAAATCACACCTGAGCAAGTGCAATTGTCACCAGTACTTCCTGTGGGACTTTTATATGTCTTTTGCTAATCTGCAGTGCCAACATTCAGGAGTTACATTAGAAATGGACACTGTATATTTTAAACCTCAGAGTGTTGATCAAAATACAATACTTTCAATTACCTGTTTGGATATTTCGGGGTGAAGATATGTCATTCTTGTTGATGAACAGAAACAAAAATATGAATTTTAATTACAACAATGTATATTAAAGTATTTAGAGTGACTAATAATAAGGTATGTATTTTGCAAGTGACATTTGCTGAAATCGTGAGAGCACAGAGGTTAAGTATATTTGCTGTCCGAGTAAGTGTAAATGTTCTACAACACGTGAGCCACAGTTGATCAGTTTGTAGATTTTTCTTTTCTGTTTTTGGTTATTCATAAACAGCACTTCCTTATGCTGCTCCTGTATGAAACGTGGTTGTTTACATTGTTTTGATACTAGTATTTCATTTGCTAATGATGTAGGTCTTCAGTGCACATTAAATATCTTTGTATTTGTTTGGACTTTGGAGTTGTGCACTGACTTCACTCGGCTAGCTGTGAAATTTTACGAATGTTTTTGTAAATGCTTAACAGACATTCAAATTTTGACATTTGTGTAATGGGGTGTAATTTCATTTACTTTGTTTAATTGAAACAAAACTAATTTTGAAAATGTTTGTAAATTAATTTGCCAAATTGTATGGTTTTTCACCACCTTTTTTGTGAGTGCCATGCTTTAATATACAGTGGGGTCCAACAACTTGAGACTTGTGAAAATGTAATACACTGTTATTTTCATTACAGATTACTGTTTATTATCAGCATAAAATGTAAGTAAAATGTTTTATTGAAAATGAAATTTCACATTACTTAGCATTTGATATGCCCCCCTTAGCTTTAATGACAGCATGCACCTGAGCTGGACAAAATCTGATGATCAATATCCCAGCATGATTCGAGTTGTTTCAAATGAGCATATTAGTCATTGAATTAAATATAATATTAGTCCTTTTCTTAGAAGTACTTTATATAAGTACTTTTCTTGATGCAGACTTGCTTGAACAAAAGCAAAGCAAATGCGGAACTGTTAGTCATACATGCAATATTTGAAATGTATCGATACAATGAATATTTGGATTATAAAGTGATGTCAAAGGCAGATTGCAAGGTTCCCTCTTACATGCCTAGTAGGTAGATTCATTCATCTACCGTTAAGTTTAACCCCATTCCAGTGTTTTTAAAATTATGAAAACCTGCCTGATTTGTTATTTATTCGCCATTTGTATTAGAACATAATATGGTTTGTTCTGATATATTTTGATATGTTTTTGTGTTTTACAGTACATTGCAAAAAAGGCTGTATGTTTTGTAAAGCCCTGTAAGATCAAAGTAAACAATTGAGCTTCTGTGCGGTGCGATGTTCGTGATTGTGTTCTTGTTTTGTTTCAAATTGGCAGTGTACAAGTCGAAGTTTAATGAAGAAGTTTCTGTCAAATTTGTGATAACTGTTAAATGTTACAAAAATACAGCCCAGTACAAAATGCATTTTTATCCTCAGATTGTTTCTCTAAATAAATCGAACATTTTAAAATGTGTTTGTGCTCTGTGGTTTAATTTGTAAATGCATGAAAACGTTTGTTGTTTTGACGATGGATGTGTTAGGAAAAGGAGTGAAAGGATATTTGTGTGTCTTGTATCAGTTACTATTGGCCGTATTTAACAAGAAGGAAAGCCATGTGATCAGTGAATCTTCATGTGATTAAGGAAGAAGATCACAAATACTGACTTGTTCTCACAATTCAACGGAGACACCACAGAGGCAAGTATACATGCTTTTTCTGTTTGTATGCTTTTCTGGTTTGTTACTGTAGACAGATTTCCCATGTTTTGTCCTGGTCAGATAAACTGAGTTTAGCGATTATAAATTTTATACAATAAATGTATACAAAAGGTATTTGTACACTTTGATTTACTGTTGTGGAACATACATCTATGGTTACTGTGTGTATTGGAGTTTGTCTTAAGTGGCCAAAATGTACTCATTCATACATTATGAATAGTTTGTTTAATTTTTAATTTCCGAAATGCTGTTTTATTTCATACAAAACGTTTAATATCTCAGAAGTGCACATTGAACTGAACTAGATTCATCCTCGAAGACTTGCATGTGTTTTCTTGTTGGATTTGTAATTTTCCTGTAAGGGGGACTGAAATCTTTGACAGAAGGGTATCTGTTGACCAGAAGTATTTTTAACTATTTACTCTTTGACACTTTAGTGATAATTTTGAATTTCTATAAAAATACTGGATTAAATTCATATTGTATAAAATAGTTAAAAACTGTATGTTTGTGATCTTACAAGACGTGAGGATACTGCTGATTTCAGGCCTGCTATCCACAGTCATACATCAGTTTATAAGATCAGTCTTTAAGCTCACATGACGCTGCACTGGCACACTGTGTTTGTGTCACACACACACAGATGAAATTCCTCTGCTATTTTTAGACATTCCCTGTGCACATTTACATGGATAAATTCTACTTTTTACATAAAAATGGATACCAAGTCTGTAGTAGCTGAAATTATACATTAGAATCAATTATAATAATTTTAATATATTTTTCTTCTCTGCTTTTTTATTTATATTTTTCTTTTCTCCTCCTTTAGTATTTTCACCACGTATTTTCACAAGGTGTATGTGAATCAAGATGCAAACGATCCAGACGATAGAGACTCAGTTACCCATCCTGCGAGAGAGTTTCCACTCCTCCCCCTTCAGAGAGAGACGGACGGAGAGGAGAAAAAGCAGCCTCACAAATCTCATCAGAAGACAACAGCAACAGTTATTACACCAGCAGCAACAATCAGACTTACATCAGCAGCAGGAATCACAGGGTCGCCCTGCACATGCTCGGTTGTGCCGCTCCTCTAGCAGCCCGTTATGTGACCTGGCGGAGGGAGAGATCGAGAGGCAGGGGGAGCTGTCTCTCCGGCAGTCCTCGGCTACAGCGTCACAGCTCGCATCATCACAGCTGCTGCTCATCCCACTGGAAAGAGAGAGAGATGGATTAGAGAGGGAGAAGCAGAGAGAACGGGAAAGTCTATCCGACCACACACGTTTCCATCATGGCCTGATCGCTAAAGGTGTGCGCCTTCTGAGGACCATGGGAAATCAAGAGGCCAAGCAGAGAAAGTCCACCACCACCACGGTTGGAGAGGAGGGCACTGGGAATGGAGTAAGTGCAGAGGACCACGAACATCCCAAGAAGATTAAGAAGTCACAAAGCAAAGCCAGCAAGTTATCTAGTGACTCTACCAAGAAGGGATCCAAAAGTTCTGTATTTTCCAACATGCGTATCCGAAAGGGGCTCTCTTGGAAAGGGTTATCCAAAGAGGATGTACTGGATGGTGGGATTAGGATTAACAACGTTGATGCCAATGGCAGCAATAATGGTGGAATGTCGGGGGATGAGCTGGAGGATCTGACTCCTGACAGTAAGCAACTCGCAGCAGAAAGTAGACAATCAACCCTGGACACGACAGAAGAGGATGTCGGAAGAGAGACGGAGGGCTCGGGGTCGGATACAGACCTATACAGCTATCATTCGGCAGCCGAGGCGCAAGATCTGCTGTCGGATATCCAGAGAACCATCAGTCTGCAGCATCAGATCAGAAGTATTGCTGAGGGACAGAGTTGTAGTGCTGGGTATGAGAAGGGTCAGGTAGGGTCCGAGGGTCAGGATGAGGTCACAGATGGTCGTGTTAGTGGAGATGGAAAGAGGGTCAGTAAAGAACCAAATCCTAAATGTAGTGCAGATACTGGAGAAGAACTGATTAAAACCACATTAAAAGTGGAACCAGATGGAGAAGTGACTGATATTACAAATAAATCTGAGCTGAGCATCAATTTAGCTGATGACCATACGGTAGGAAGTATACAGGGTATCACGGCTGTTATCAAATCAACCAGTAACTATAGCATTCAGGATACCACGGCAACAACCACCTCCTACGAGAGTGCAGAAGATATTTTTGAGAGTTTGTCATTTGAAGACAGTCCTGTGTCAAATGTAAATTTCATGCCACAGAAAAGCATTAGTAATGTTGAGCTAAACATAGAACCATGTGAGGATGATGATGCTCTAGAAGAGGAAGAGCGAGAGAAAACCACACAGAAAAGAAGAAAAAGCAGCGCTGCGTCTATTTCCCAGTGGTCATCTGAGAGTTTTTTAGGTCTTGGGTTACAACCTCGTAGAATTTCCAGTACAAACCTCGGGGTTAAACCGTATCCAACAATACAAACCTCCTATGTTAAAACCACCACCAGACAGCTTACCTCACCATGCGCCACACCTTCTCCCAGCCCTATGTGCCCTCGCAGGTTAGGCCTGGAGTTATGCTTGACTCAAGGGACGCACAGATCAGGGAGTTGGAGAGCACGGAGACAGCGGTCATGCAGCATCGCGGGGCCAGTGGGTTGTCACGATGAATGGAGTGAAGCTTTCCATGGTCAGTCAGAGCTTGTAGAAAGAGGCTTTCAGACTGTCAGACCCCAGAAAACATCGTCCATCTTTCCAGATGTGTTTTCAGGTACGAGTGCTTCTTATTTTGTTTCTGTTTTTGTATGACATTAAATGCACAGGTGTGGAAGATTGTGCCAGTGGTAATCTCATATAACCTTTGAGATGTCAATAATGTCTCAAACTGTGCTTGGATTAGGCAAGATTGCAACATCTGCAATGACCAGTCAGAAATTTTAATGTGTTTGTTTCATAATATTGATGAAGGAAAAGATATTGGAACTCAGCCTACTTGGCATAATCTTGTTTCCATTTTCTAGTCCCTGATACCCTAAACCATCAAGATATATGATCAATAGCTCTCAGAGATAATATGATGATTGGTGCAATGTCATGGAGATAAATCCTACTTTTGTTTTTCTGTCTCTTGTTCATTCTCCCCAAGGTTTAATGTGCAGTAAAGTCAAAATACATCAAATATGGCTCTCAAATGTGCACATAACACACACGCAATCCCACAGAAACACTCATAAACTGACACACTTTGCTACTGGCTAAGCTTTGGCTTCTGCATCATTGACTCAGAATTCAACAGGATGTCATTCAAACACACACACACAGTTCCTCCTCACGCTGCTCTTGACAAATCATTCATGAAGGTTGAAACTAGGACAGATTAGATATAGTGGAACATAAAGAGATACAGTGAGATGGACATACTTTTCATCTTATTTATCCATTAAAAATGATAATAATTATAAATGAACAATTGTATCCTATTCTTAATTCTTCAGTTACTTCTTTTAAATGGTAACAACACCATGTATGACTACTTGATTGTATACTGTATCTTCTACAATTGTTGTTTTCATGCTCAGTAGATGATACATGATTCATAGGAAATAAAATAACAGGAAAACATGAGTCTTGTTTTGTAAAAAAGTATTTTGAATGTTTATTGATGCAGCACAGAAATCAGCATCTACTAAGGTGTGATGGAGGACTTTGGGGTGAGACATCGAGTTTGTGTCCACCTGATAAATGAGAGAGAGGACATTTAAGTGCATGTTTGTGCGCTGGCTGGAAGAGTTTATGCCTGTTTGAGTTGCACACACATGCACTTCAGTTTACCAAATTAAATGGCTTTAAAAAAGCTCAGTGACTGGTTCCATAAACATACAGTCTTAAGAACTAATCGGACAAACTAGCAAACATACTTTCTAAATTTAAATTAGACCAAAATACTTCTTTGTAATTAATTTGATGTGACATTTTGGTGAATAAATAGCCGATTTTTCACATTTGGTTGAACCATTCCATTACAAAGAGATTTCAGAAGGGTTTCATAGGATTTCATAGGTAGCTGGCTTGAAAACCAGTGAGATTGTCAATTAGAACAAATCTAGTCTAGCTCGATTGAAGTTAGATTTTATTACACCTCCCAGGAAGCATTTATCTATATGTTTGCATGTGATTTCTAAAGAAAACAAAGAAACAAACTTAAGTTCTGACAAATGCCACATTAAGAAAGTGTTGGATAATACATGCAATTGACTCGCAGACAAATTAAATCTTCCAGTAATCTTAAATGTATTTAATGATACAACAAGTTTACGTAATTTACTAACACGTGCAAAATAATCTCCTAATTTGAACATAATACAAACTTACATTGTCATTCACACACATGGGAACACAAAGGAAAAATCCACAGTCCACCAAACGAAGAAAACTGTGGGCACAGGTGCCATTAATAAAGCCTGTGAGAATGTCCTGATTGGCTTGAGTGGGCGGAGCCTAATCCTATTAGGGCAAAAACTTCTGAACACATACCTTTAAGGCATCTAATCTCCATTATTATTTTGACTATAGATCTCTTTATTTCTTACAGGTCGCTCCCTGCTGGAGAGGTGTTTTATGCAGTGGGGTTGTAGTGAAGGTGATGATGGCGCACAGGAAGCTGAGAGATTCTGTTCTCGAATTATGGCTTTGGGAATTTTACAGCCCTTCAGTGACTGCCTCAAGGAACCACAAACAGGAAGTGATGTCACAGACAAGCCCACTTTTAATGTATGGCTTACCAGTTCTTTCATTTTCAATTTGTAGAAACATTTTGTTCTTCCACATTTCATTATGTTAAACTTCACAAAAGAATCCTATTATTACTTTATTGGCAAAATGATAGTGACTTCCATTAATACATGCATCATTCTGTTTTGTGTCGTAATTGTGGAAAAATAGTGGAATGTTCCTTTTAAGACTGTTATCTTTTGAAATATATCCATTCTCTTTGTTTTGCTACATATTAAGGCATGAACTGGCATATGAATTAATAGTGGTCATCTGACCCATTTGAACTGACAGTTGAATAATGAATAATTTATTTCAAGCCAAGTCAATATTCTCTCTAGCAAGTGAGTATATTGAGTTTTTCAAGGCTAATACTTTAATTATACCATTGAGAATTACGTTGAGGTACTCTGTAGGATTAACATTTTAAGTGTTATTAAAATTAAAGGAAATTAAAGAATAGTTTACCCAAATATTAAAATTGCGATTTTCTAGCAAACATATCAAAGTTTCCATATTATTCTGATGTATATGATGACTATATATTAAGTGTTTTGGTGAAGAGTGTCGTGTCAGTGAGCTCAGGCGTATCCAGCACTGAATTAATCAAGAAGAGGCAGAAAAGCTGTTGATGAGTGTTACTAAAAATGTGCCAAATTTCTCACATTCTGTAGCACTTTGTTAAACCCACGGAGTCGATTCTGTCTGAGCAGATGTGAGATAATCTCAGCGGGATAACTAGATCAATATAATGTATGTTAGCTTTTTGAGAAATTCTGAGAATAGATTTGTTGAAATTTGCAAATGTGTAATAGTTGTTTTCTATCTTGGCATGCTTGTTGGGATTTGAACATTGCAATCTTATTGCAATAATATTTTTTAGTTGTCACATAACTAATCTGTAATGTTGTCATTTTTCTGTGCTTGGCCAGCCTACAGACCTGCACTTTAGTTGAACTAATCTCTCTCACTCACTCAGTGTCTCTCTCTCGCTCCCATTTCTGTTATCCTTTAGCTCCGCCTGCCAAAGCAGATTTGTGTCTGGATAGATAAACATTTAACACACTATTTGCCCTTCCCTCTTTCTGTGTCGTAACTACACACACTTTTAACCCATTTAGGAATTTAGTTTGTATTGCATGTATTTATAGACCATGTCTTAAGATCAACATACATAAATCCATGCACACACATACACAAACATGCATAAATATGTGTGCACGAACAGTGTTCATACACACTCAAATGAACACATCTGCATGCATAAGCCATCTGCTGACCAGGTTACATAAGATGGGTCACATGCTCACTGTTGCTTTGTATTCATCCCTTTATCTAACTGAGACACATTACAGAGAACCTGATTCTGTACAGATTCATCTAATTGTATATCTGTCAGTCTGTCTGTTGATCCTTTTATGTTTTTTTTGCTTTTAGCCTCTTTTGTTAAACATATTCATCAGGCAATCACAGGCTTCAGTATTGTAAGCCAGTCAGGCTGCCAGCCAAATAGACCATAAGATCTCTTAATGGCAGTGAGAATGAGACCTCTTATTGTGTGATAATGTAAATTGTAAAACATGTAAAACAGCTAGGCTGTTTTAATGATTATCTGCCGAAGAACCATACAATTCTCATTAGGTAGCATTTATAAAATTGAATAAAGAAAATCTAACATAAGTTTATCATACAAAAGACATGTCATGAAGTTTTAATTCTTTACAGCTATTGAAACCCATTTTAGTATTGTTAATTCTGTTTTGTTCTAGCCTATTTCACACAAATGTTTAGAGTTTGTTATTGTTCTGGAGAAGGGAGTAGATTTTCATCAGAAGATCTTCTTGTGCTCCGTATTATCACACAGTGCTGCTCAGTGACTAAAATAACAGCACAATAACACTGTTGTCCTAAGGGATAACAGAACATGACTTAACACTGTGATTTCACAGGCAGTGATTTCAAGAGAAGAGCCTTATGACAGCGTTAATACTACAATTCACACACATCTCACTATTGTCAGACAGATTGCTTCACATTGTGCAAGTGTCTATCTCAAATTTGGCAAGTGTTTGTCTTTCTCGCAGTTATGTAAGGGACAGTCTGCTCCGCGTCAGGGTCTTAATGACCCTCTTATAGGGTTTAAAACATGGCTTTCTGACACCCAGTAATATGATATGACTTTTTCATATTATTTATTATTTTATAATGTCAATCAGTATTACTTTACAGTAAGGTGTCATCTGTTAACTGTATAAAGTAATATGGAAAGACAATTGATTTAGAAATTATTTTGTAGTTGTTCATTTCAACATTTACTAATACTTTTTTTAATTGTTAGTGTTAGCAATGTAGTAAAATAAGCATAATAAATACATTTTTAGATTGCAGATCTTTTCAAGATTAAAAATGTTTTTAGATTTGCAACTATAAAAAAGTTTCCAAAATGTGTTGCAGGCAGGTTGTTTTTAGATAACATAGAGATAACTTGCATAAACCATCCCTGTTTCTTTTGTAACCGTAATGTAACATTTCAAGAATGTTCTTGAAATCAAATTTATTAATTGGGATTCACTAACATTAACAACAATAAATGCTGTAAAATATGCTGCTTAAAGTAGGTTTGCATTCATGTTAACAAATGAGATAAATGGCTTGATTGACCAATCAGAATCTAGTATTCCAAAACCAACAGACATGTTTTCACAGAAACATTGTTTTTCAGGGCAACAGTTCATGTAGATGTTTTGTAGTTGCTGACTGATGATTAAGGCAATGATCTGATAACATGTTCACTGTGTGTCTACACAAACCCCCACTGATGTGAGTGGACAGCCTTGCCAACAGCCTTTTATTTTGCATGTCTGAACATGCTGGCAGTGTCAGCAAGACAAATATCATAATAATATTGTATATCTACACTGTGTTTTTCCACTGAACCACCAGAGGTCGCCCTATACGCAGTGCTGCCTCAAAATCATGTTATTTTATTGCAGTCGAGATGGAAAGGCGTGTTCAGGGAATAGAGGGCTAATTTTAGTCATTGTACTCTTTTTGTATCATAATCAGCTTTTTTAATGCTAACTCTTTCTTCTTTTGCAATCATACAGACAGAGCAGCTGTATACCTGGGCTTCAATGGGTCACAATGAGATCAGAACACCTGGGCGATTGAAACCTCCGTGGCCTCCATCCCCTTCTGTGGCACAGGTGCAAATATGTGTTGGATTATTGCTTTATGTATCATTTAAAATTTTATCTTTAGAATTTTGCATTTTGCAAAGCAGCTTTACAAAACTATATATTGTACTAAATATTGTTACTAATATATCATGCTACCACCACAGTATTTTCTAATTAGTGTGTATAATCCAAATTGTTGCTTTTGCTTTTGTCTGTTTGTGTGTGTCTTTCTTGTCTAGCTGTGTTTGTGAGGACCCAAATGTAAACGCATTTCAATTCCCTTGTGAGGACATTTTACTGCTCCTCGCTAAATAAAAATTCTCAGTCAAATCATGTTTTTCTTTAAATCTAATGTCGTGTAAATGTTTGCATTAAGATTAGGGGATAGAAAATATTTTTAGCCTGATATAAAGGCAATGGAAGTCTACGTAATGCCTAGTATAGTAAAACAAGCATGTGTGTGTGTTTATGTGTGTTTCCTCTGATCTATTTTCACATATCTCCCATTTGGGAACAATACCCTCTTTACCACCTCACAAGCTGTATGTCTCTTTATAGTTGCTATAAACAGCATCCGGATGGCATCTTTCCCTGAACTAAACATCTGTCCAGCAGGCGCGGTGCATGTCATCACTTCTCAAGATCCATCATGTTGAGCTCTGATAAATGACTGCTTGTTTTCCGGTGGTTAGACCACGCACCTTTTACATATCATCTTCAAGCGTATTCTTCATTTTTACAGAATGTATTTTGTATAGCTATAAATTGGACTTTTGAATGCAGAATGGCTTTACTGCCCTCTGGTGGTTCTGTCAACGGTGGCATATTTTAGAAATATGACATTTTTCTTTAAATATACGTGGTATTTAACACATATCATGCGCTGGTACACATGTAACCATATCACGTTACGTGAAACGAGGTCTTTTGGCTGCTAATGATTCCCGAATTCCTGAGGCCTAGAGTTCTGGAGCCAAAACTTTCCAAACATCTCTCTGCCTGGCTGAAGAAGCGGGTTTTGTGAATGAAAGCGTCTCCCCAAACTCATCTCAGTCTGACAGGGTCCTCAACATGCGTAACCAGATTCCATGTGTGTGATATGTTCTTCGTAACCCACCCCCCGAACTAGTCACACACACCCACACATGCTCTTTGAAGCCGTTTGAAGCCGTGTAATAGAAAGGCTAAAACATTCC
This sequence comes from Beaufortia kweichowensis, assembly GCA_019155185.1. NCBI lineage: Eukaryota > Metazoa > Chordata > Actinopteri > Cypriniformes > Gastromyzontidae > Beaufortia > Beaufortia kweichowensis. The sequence continues at coordinate 12,763,519 of CM032805.1, forward strand.
CTGCTCGTTCCCAGAGACTCTGCGGCTCGCCTTTTAGGAGTCCTAGGAGACGACTTCTGGAGTCTAGACTCGTTGGACTTCCTTGACCCTCGGTGCCAAATTGTACGTGTGTGTGCGTATGCGACTCTGCGGTGTTTGCGTGTGAGTCGAGTGCATCTCTTCTGTGTTGTGTTAATTTTTATACATTGTCTGTGGTAGTTCATTCATTTCCCTGGCCTCGTTCTCGGCCCTTCATCCAGAAAGCAGTGCTACATTTTGTCCATCAGCCAAAGTGCTTTAATTGACTTGTGGGATGCCACATGCGTGCCTGGCCTGTGTTATTAGGAAACACAGACCCTTACTCACAAACACACACACACCGTTCCTCAGAAAAGTTAGTCTCTGAGGAGAAACTAACATCCGCTAAAACAGGGCACTAACTCATGGTAGTGCAGTCGTATGTAACGTAAACTTGACAGGAGGTGTCTGTGTTTTTCATTCTATGCTGCTGTTTCTTTTTAAAGATGTAAAATCTTTCTTTTTTGTGTCCTGGTCCTCTGCTTTCCACAGGATGGATCCACAGGGCAATCAGAGGTCGTTCCGGAAGGGAGTTCTGTTTCCATTCAGGAGCTTGAGAGAACAATTGAAGAGTTACTTGTGAAAATATCGGATATGGAAAAAGAGAATAAACTTTTGGACAGTGCAAAGTTTGGAACGAGGGATGGGCGCATGGCTGGTTTTAATCAAACTATTAAACATTCACAAAATAAAGTAAACGAACAACAAGATTTTCAGCACACGAAAGCCATTCAGACCTCTCCTTTTGAGGAAGCCTTTAAATATCCGGTGCCTTTATTAGACCAATCACAGACTCCCAAATTAGGTGACAATGCCACTTCACCAATGGGACTGCCCTATGTATGTAGCTGCCAAAGATCAAAACAGGAAGTCCCTTCACTACTTCCTGTTAATTCAGTTGCATCCTCAGTCCCTACATCACAATCACAGCCTACAGTATCAGGTGTATCAATACATCCACCCCCTCCTCCACCCCCACTCCCAGGTATGCCTCCACCCCCTCCTCCTCCACTGCCAGGTATGCCCCCACCCCCTCCTCCTCCACTGCCAGGTATGCCCCCACCCCCTCCTCCTCCACTGCCAGGTATGCCCCCACCCCCTCCTCCTCCACTCCCAGGTATGGCTCCACCCCCTCCTCCTCCACTCCCAGGTATGGCTCCTCCACCTCCACCTCCTGGCTGTGTACCTCCACCACCCCCTCCTGGTTTCGGGCCCCCACCACCTTGCGGCCCCCCTCCGCCCTTCATGGGATTGATGCCGCCAGGCATGGCTCAGGAGTCTGCCCCCCTAAAGGCTGTTATTGAGCCTCCACGACCCATGAAACCACTCTATTGGACCAGGATCCAGCTACATACCAAAAAGTAATCACATGCCTCATTGATCGAACGCTACACGTATTTGCAGTGTCCATGTTGAATGTTTGCGTTTCGCTTCACTGAAATTCAGCTGAGGCTTGATTATGATCACACATATAAAGAGGCAAACTAATATTCTTTTATTTTTCTTGCCCACAGGGATGCCAAAAGTGCTCTTGTATGGGAGAATGTAAAAGAGCCGTTAGTTGACTTTGATGAATTTGTGGAGCTGTTTGCCAAAAGTGCACTAAGGGAGAAAAAGAAACCCATTTCAGACACCATAACAAAATCAAAGGCCAAACAGGTGAGTGGACTTTAATACACCCAAATGAGGGCTGTAGCTTGAATTTAATGGGGCCTGGGATGAAGATATATGAGTGGGTTGTGCCTCTGTGTTTGTGACCATTGTTATAGTGCAATATTTAATGATAAGTATGTCTTGGAGAGCATTGCTCACGGGTAATAGGTTCGAATCCCAGGGAACACAAATGTATTATTATTTTACAAGCCATGAATTTGTATGCTTAAACTTGGTGAAACCTTAATGTGACTTTGTTTTAATATGATTAATATAATATTTAGATAATAGCATTGGTTGCTTGTTGATTTTCCTCTTTATTTCTTGCCACCACATGCCATTGGTTAATGCGCCCCCTCATCCCCGGGCCCCAGATAGCATTCCTGCCCCTTATAACAGCCCTGGCCTTGTCCTCACCACATTTAAAAGATTAACACGGAAATAACACGCACAGCTTGTGAATCAGAGCTTTACACACATTCAGTAAATGTGATATAATTTCCAACTTGATGTTCCCTCAACCAAATTGAGACTGTGAGAATGTAAATCTGTTAAACATCAGAACGAACGCAGGCATCTGCCACATCTGAAGAAAACGTTAGTCTCTCTCTCTCTCTCTGTCTGATACTGGTGTAAAAATTAGTCACTGGTGAGAGTTTTGCGGTTTCTTTTGTCTGGTGTGAGCCTGGACAGATTTCTGATAACAACAAGTGCCAAGCGCCAATGCAGAGTATATCAAACAGTTTCATTGTTCTGGAGTGTTTTTTTTAATTATTTGCCACTAATAAAAGTGTTAGTTCCTGTCATTGATTCTGATTGGTTAATAGTTGTGTTTCATTCATGATAAAGCACAGCTTTGACCGCTCCACACAATAATTCTATGTATCACTGCGCACCACCCTGAGCAACGTTAACATGTATCACAGTCACTCAGGGACTATTTTTTCGAATGGAAAGATGGCTTTCAGTGATTATACTTCATAAAAGTTGCACTGATACATATTTTTAGGCTTTAATATTTGTATTGTGTGGTACACAACGGGCTTTGCGTCATGCCTAACAATTCTATTCAGTTGTGACTTATTCACAATAAAACACAGCCTCTCGTAACTTATTACTTGCATAATTTCTAAGATTATTTAATCATTTTAATAAATGGACACCAGGGTGATCAAATGTAGAACCTTGGAATGACATGTATTACGTGATATGAAAACGCTATTTTTTTTCATCATGTACATTTAAAATATGACAACTAATCTTGAGCTAAATGTTTTGGACAATTTTGTATCTCTCTCTCTCTCTCTGTCTCTCTGTCTCTCTGTCTCTCTCTCTCTCTCTCTCTCTCTCTCTCTGTGGTCTATAAGATCTGAGGAATATGGGTGGGGGGGCTGTATCGAGTTAGAACCCACAACCCTCAAACCACCAGCCAACCCAGCGACTCCAGTCAGCCTAGTGTGGTCATGCCACACTTAATATTTGTGTATAGGAGAGAATGCGTGTGTGTATGCATTAGATATTTTCTGCAGTATTAAGAGACAAAATATGCTGTCTGCCTACCATGTCTACTATATGTACCCATATCAATTACAGTTTTCTAATCGTTTGACATTATTAAATAAGGCGTATAAATTATATCACACCCATTTAATAACCAACATAACCGTCAGATTCAGATTCATTTTACAACCCAATCTGGTCCTTCAGCTGTATGTTGCTATACCACCACCAAACCACTATTCTACCTCACACTAAAGTAAAATCCACACATTTCCCCCATGAAGCTGCTAAAGTATGGAATCAATTGTCATTGGTGAGTAAGAAGCGTTCTTCCCATGAAGCGCCTCGTCGCAAGCATGAACGTGTTTCCCACATCATTAATGTTGCGCACCACTCTGCAGTCGCGCTGTATTTAGCGGCCACAAGCCCCGTGGAGATAATGAGAGCCAGCAGCTTTCTGATGATCACACTGGGCCCGGCATCACACGCTTTCAAGTGGGGTCTGTCCTAGAAGGTTTTCAAATTCTTTCCAACAATCAAAATTAGCATGTCGTTAGCGGGTGGTAATGACAAAAGATATGCCGTGGCCCTTAGCGGAGGATGTGTTACAGAACTGCATGTGTTAATGGACACAAGACACGGAATTATTAAAAAGATGGTTGAGATTTTTGAGGTTTTTCATAAAAATCGATTTAAATGAAAAAACTGATAGTGTCCACACCACAACTATAATGATCAATACAGAGAAATTATATAGTTGGGAGCGATTGTTTTTCACTGACAGCCAAACAAAATCCATTTAAATTTGAATGTATTGCACATTTAAAATGTAAAACTTAAGTGCACACTTAGTATAAACATAATGTTTTTGTCTGTTGATGTGGACAGTAATATAGTAATATAGTTATCATTACAGTTATCTTTATAGTTATCGTTCTTGATGTGAACAGGTGTGAACTGAAATGGAATACAGAATGTGAACTAGTTTCCCATTGGATTCAGCATTGGAACTGTGTTTGTTATGGACTTTTTTATTTTTTATACATTTTTATTATAATTCTTTAGGGGTGCTCATCTACACCAGAAGATACCAGGGAATGGTAACTTCTAAGTAACCCAAATCTAAGTAACTTTGTCTTGTCACTTCTATATACAAGTATCTTGAAATTAATAATTTGAAGCAAATAACACAATGATTTTTTTTCTCTTCTAAGGCTGAAATGCCACTGAACTAAAACACATAGGTTAAAATACATAAGTATAACCATTAATTCACACACAAAAACATTTAGACATTCCTAATTTGATGTCTAAATGTTTTAAAATCAAACTACTTAATTTGTTCAGACAAGTCTATTATTATGCATTATGACTGTGGTGTTTTTTGGCAGAGTAAGAAAATGTTGGATGCTATGTACGTGGATATACGTGGATGCTATGCAGAGAGCGGGTGTCAAATATCTACATAACACAAACAGATATTTTCCTTATGAGGAAAGAGTAATAATGACTTGTACATTGGCTTTGTTTTTGGCTACCTTATTAGGCCAAAGTACTCAGTATGCTATTAAATTTATGAGGTCAGCCAAGAAGAAATAGTATGTTTATGTATTTTTGTCACCGGCAATAATATTCTGCTTTTAAAACTGTGGAGTCTTTTTTTTCTAGAATTGAGTGCCCATCATTTCAAAGTAAACTGTAATAAAATCTCTCTCTCTCTCTCTCTCTCTCTCTCTCTCTCTCTCTCTCTCTCTCTCTCTCTCTCTCTCTCTCTCTCTCTCTCTCTCTCTCTCTCTCTCTCTCTCTCTCTCTCTCTCTCTCAGGTTGTCAAGCTACTAAGTAACAAACGTTCTCAGGCAGTGGGGATTCTGATGTCCAGTCTTCATTTAGATATGAAGGACATCCAGAACGGTGAGTTGTCCATTTTTGGAAGACAAGAGTCGGAATGTTGTGTGTGTGTAGACATATGTTCACATGCATTGTTTGCCTGCTGCAATTAAAGTTGCACTTTTAAAGTTGCAGATTTTTTTAGTTTATTTTTAGCATTTTGAAGAGCTGATTCAGGTGTCTAAACTAAATTATTTGGATAAAGTGTCAATTCCAGATGCGTAAATGTAAAAGTTTAGAGAACTGTTGCATGCAAATTGCGTTCATCACACAGATTATTTGGGTGTTTTACTCATTTGCATAATTCCTGTAGTTAACGTAAGCACCACATGCACAAAAATAACACTTTACTTCCCTAACCCCCCCGCCCAATGTTTGCCTTCATGTCTTTGCTCCTGTGACCCTGTCTTCCATCTTGTTTCTCACCAATCCTCAAAACCCAACAATCCTTACAGTCCCTGAAATGTTTCCCAACTTGCAAACATCTCCCCAGCCTCCTGTCAGCATGTGACCTCTCTCAGGGGTCAAATGTGATGTCACAGCCAATTAAGAGCCATTATTTGCCTCTGTTTATGTACTCACTGATTGTGTTTGAAAGCTGGGAGGAAGAGGAGGTGGTCTTAAAGTTCATGAGTAGGTTGAGATAGATCTTCATGGACACTGTGATTGTGAATGCATCATCATTCCTTTACTGTTTCTCAGTTCTTTTACCAAAGTTTGATTTTTTTTTCCTTTCGTCTGTGCACTCTCTGCTGAAGATATTTTCTCGTCTGTCTCTTGGGTCTTTTTCTCTCTAATTTCGCTCTCTTTCCCCTGTCATCACCACATCTACTCATTTATCCTCTTGAATTGACTATAAAGGAAATGATGCCATTTCTTCTCCTCGCATGTTTGGGAATGTGAGTACTGTCTCTCCTCACCCAGAACCATCCAAAACTCTTGATTGTGGATTTTGTGGGTTGGAGAGCGGTCATGATCTGAGTTCATCACTAGCCAAATAACAAGCTAAACACTGATACCGTATTTCTTTATTGGGAAGAAATATTTTAAAGAGTGAATTTTCACACACATATCTTTTGTCCTAGTCTCATCCAGATATCTGGTGATATGTAATTGCTCGTGCATTTGTTCTTTCGATTTACCTCAGTTCTAGTGAATGAAAATATATACCTGAGAAAGAGAAAGAAATGCAAACTTTGGTATATGATTTCAGTCTATCCATTAGATAGATTTAGAACAAGTAGTGAGATATGGATCATAAATAGTTCAGAAAAGAGAAAACATAAAATGTACTTTAAGTAGAATTTAAATATTATTGTAGGTTCTTTCAGTATCATGTTATATATCAAAGTGCCATAGTATTATCATCTGATACTGTACTTTTCTGTTGGGGGATTTCATATTTGGGCACAGTGTGTTTTCCAAACGCAAACATAGTAAACCTTGGTACTTTTTAGTACAAATATGTACTTTAATGTAAATAATGTTTATTCCTCACCAATGCCACATTTTTAATCATATGATGCCTTTAAAACCAGCAGCAGACAATTTCTGTTTTCTTTTAGTACCATTTTTTCATGCATAATTTCCCTCCAGTAAAAGACAATCCTTTGTAACAACAATCCTTTGTTAAGTTCTATTTTTCTTTCCCCATTTTAATGAATCAGCAAAGCTGGATGCAGTTTTTAAAAACCACAACATATTATGTAAATGGATACCTAATATTACACACACACACATCCCCAGTTTGCCTTTTTACTGGCGGCATTTGAAGAAATTTTTACTGGCTTTTCGAGACTTTATGGGCTCCTTTTCCATGTTTTATTCAACTCAGTACCCACAATTTTGCACTGGTCGAGTCTCATTGGATCTCAGAGCAATTCCTCCCATTGGGGAAGCCAATATGCTTGGCCAGAGTAAACCACCAAATAGAAACAAACAGTTTTTCTGACAGTGCTATTTACCCAGATTCAATACATTCCTCAACGTCACGCATGACCACGCTGACCTGGATCAAATGGTGAAGAATGTTGCGAGTCGGTTTAATTGCAGAGTTTTAAGGTTCATTCAAAGTTATTAGGACTTTTTTTTACAATCTGGACCAGAAAAGAAAGGAGAACACTGCAATTGAGTTTTGTATATATCCCCTATTTCTATGAAAAACATGAATATATGCTTTTCAGACCCACAGCCTTTTTTGTTTTGACTCCTTCAGATGGGGTTACAGCCTTAATCAGGGGTCAAACCCTCCCATAATTTTCACCCTGATCTATACCTGTGTGCTCGAGCCACTATAGCATCTAAAGTAACTCCTCTGTGTATTTACACTGAATCGCTCCCTTTGTGTGAGAAATCTCATTTACCCTCAGCTGGTTTTCATAAGATCTCACGTCCCGAGACCTTCACAAGCTGAAAACAGTCCTGGCGATCGGCACGGGCAGCTCTCGCACAAACACACTTGGTGACAAGCCTTTGATTTTACCCATAATAGTCTCTGTGTTTCACAGTCAGCTCAGTGTTTATGTGTGTGTAAGGTTGGATTCATCAGCGTGTGACGCCGACCCCCTCCAGTCGATTTGTTTGTTATTTTTCTACAGTGACTCATACTTGCTTGTTCTGTGGCGACGTCTGTTTGGGTCGTCAGAGCTATTGCAGGACATTGTGTTGTGCAGACTTTCTGGATCATAGTAGCGATCACTGTGAACGCTAAATGAATAAAAACATATTTTTTGTATGATGTCAAGAAAGAAAAATCTAGCCAATAAATTACAATCATTGTGACATTTGCTGAAATGTAATCTTTGTCTGGTGGAAAGATACTGTAGTACTTATGTTGGCATGAAAATAACACAGTAAACCTGCAATGTACTATAAAAACCAGCCTGAGGGAATAATTATTTGCTTATGAACTATGGAATGGTTACAGTAAGTACAGTAGTTTATCTACGAGTTGACCAAATAAGACCCTAATGACCAAAAGGTTGCTGGTTCAAACCCCATTCACAAACTACAAACAACAAGCCCTTAAGCAACACACGACTCAAGGTTGCTCCAGGTAAATTCTCTAGTAAGCATCATTTGTATAAAAATGTCAAATATATGATTAACTACATGAGTTATGTGAAAGAATTTCAGGTAATTATAATCATTGGGGTGTAAATTGGATAAGTGGATGTTTGAAATTTTGTTGCATAAATAAAATTATTTGCCTTCTGTTGTAAACAAGGAATCTCCTACAACCTATGGCTTAAGGCGTCTCTTAAAGATACCTCAAGAGACCATAACTAATCTGATTGAATGCCTTGTTTCATTGAGTTTTAGGAAAGCACAGACCACATCTCTGGACTTTAGACGACCCAGGCTTTGTTGTGGGAATTATGTTGTTGTTGTTTGCATATGTGGTGTTAGGGGGTCTGGATCTGGTTGGATGTTGTTGTCAGGTTGATGACAGGTTAAATTACCAGGTCACTGAGTATTCATTCTCTTCTTGCGCTCTCGCTTTCTTTGTTTTTGAGCTTTCTGTCTTGGATAACTTTCACATAACAGAAGTAAAACTGTCTGCCTCTTTTATATATCTGTGTTCACCAGATACGGATGTTTTTGTTATTCTCTCTTTTGTGGTTTCTGGAACGCTCCAATGATCAATTTCTCAATTCCCCAAATGAGTGAACCTCATAATAGCTCTATTTAGCAGAGAAAAACCGTGTCCAGTCTAGCCATCTCGATAATGGCTTTGGTAGTTATTCAAATGCTTTTATTATGTTGAAACAATTTGTGAAAATGAATGTCTGGTTCTGAGTAAACACGTTTTAATTGTAAGATTACATAATTTAACATGACCAGGTTTGAAAGTACCTCTTTCTTACCTATTATTTCATTTATATATGTATTTCATTTATATATGGCTTCATATATTTTCTCATCTGTTGCATGTCACTGCTAAGCTCTGGGTTCAGGTTTCTAGCGAAGGGTTTGGGAATGCACTTATTCTTGTGCTGTCAGGCAATCGTTGTTATTAAAACATGTTTCACTACGTTGTAATGTTCATTTTAGAGAGACATGCAGCATTAGTTTTTTCAACATCTTTAGCCGGTTTCTGACAGATTCTCTTGTTTTTTTTCTCTGTCTCCAATAGCCATCTTGAACATGGACTGCTCGGTGGTGGATCTGGAAACGCTCCAAGCTCTGTATGAAAACGTAAGTCCTCACCCCATGACAGGGCGTGACGGTGCACCTCAGCAGACGTGATGAATTCCATAAATGATCTTTCATCATATCAATAAACTTTCATACCTCCCAGAACTGGACAGGAACACGAACAGACCCTAAAATCTTGGAGCTCTGCCTTAATGCAGTCCACTCCAAAGGGGAGCTGCGGAAATGTGTGTTAAATACCAAAACAAACACGCAGGCCACAAACACCACTGGAATGAGTAAGGTTTACCATGGAGCCAGGGTGCCTGTCACTGTCTGAGAGAGAGAGAGAGCAACAAGACGAGTGTATCAAGACAAACATTGGAACATTAGACAGACAGAGAAGAAATTTTTCCCTCAAGTATTAAAAAACGAATAGTTCAGAAACTCTGACGATCTATCATGCTTCTGTTATGTAACTTATTGGCAGCTGCGGAGTACGCCGCTTTAAGAACATAAATCAAATCCATGCTACTACTTCTTGGAAGACTTAACCTCTCTTTTACGATCGGTTATTATCAAATACTCATTTTCTTTTATTTCGCTGTAAATGTGTGTGTGCACTGATGAGTTTGCAAACCAAGATTGCCCTGTGCCTTGAAGCAACAGTCGTAAATCTTGCTGTCAGGAGGAAAGATCCTTTACACACTTTTTGCATGCGAGCGTGTGTGTGTGCCGTACGTCATTTTGATGAGATAAAGACGGGGTGTCGTGGACACGGATCATCTTCAGACCCATACGACGCCAGATCTTTCCTCACACTTTCACACACGCATGTCTGATCATTATGTCAACACCGTATGCATGTCTAACATGCCATTTAAAGAAATATTACACCCAAAAATGAAAATTCTACGGGTATTATTTCATACCCATTTGTCTTTCTGTCTCATGCAACAAAATGTTTGAATAATTATTCTGTAGCTCTTGTCATACAGTGACAGTTTTATGGTGATTTTTAGGTGATTTTTGACAGGCCCTGGTCAATGTAAACCTGTCATTGTGATGGCAAAAGATGCAATTTTTTAGAAAGTATAAAAGGAAATGCCTTATAGATTTTGAATGAGTTAAAATAGATTGGAATTGAATTGTCCTGCACCTGTATTTATTTTTTTATTTTTCCATTGTGGTATTTATACTGTAAATAACTCTTAACTCAAAATTTTCTAGCGAATTGCATCTACTTTTTTTAATTGGCTCAGTTAAAGTTCTGTACATTTATAGAATAAACTGTTGTCACAAGTAATAATTGACTATTGTACCAATAGAAAAATTAAGATGCAATCTTTGATATCACAACTTTTTAACAATATACAGTACCAGTAAAAAGTTTAGACATGGTCTTAAAAATCTTTTAATCTGAAGGTGAATATTTTAATTTCTGAAATTCTGAAACTGCTTCTGAAAAATATAATTATGCCAACATATTAATTAATTTCTTTAATTAAAAAACTAAAATTTTATTAAAAAGATATTTTTTGAAATGGATTAATTAGACCAAATAATGAATAAAAAGCCATTCAGAGAGAAATCCCTTCATTGCTGTTTTCAAAAGCTTCCCAGATTGAGATCTCAAGAAACTGGATGATAAAATGATGTCAAGAGTATGATTTTACAAATTCTAGACAAAGAGTGACTACTTTTGAAGATGATTAAATATAACATAGTGTTCATTGCATTTCACATAATTCCCACAGTTACAGTTGTGTTATTTCATGGTTTTGATGAGTTCACTACTATTGTAAAATGTGGAATCTAAACAACAGTGAGTAAGTGTTTCCAAACTTTTGACTGGTACTGTATACAACCTAATACCTGTTATTGTCATTACAGTTATTCAGTATATTACAAGTATTCAGAATATGAATATTCCAGCAGGGTGTGTCTGAAAATACACACCACAAAACTGTATTCTGCACCTATTTTTCTCCCACACTCTTTTTTTTGTCCCATTCTGCTGAAAACTATTTTCCTTCCATCAGTCCATCCCCCCACCCTTCCCGCTGTAGCTCGAGGCAGTGCTGTTGAGTTTAGATGTTGAGGTTGTTTCTCTTTAGTGTGCGAGACTCCACGCTGTCTCTGACTCCTACAACCAAAACCACAGAACACCCCCTCACACACACACACACACACACTATCCCCCTTTCCTCTCTTCTGCTTGTTCTCTCTCACTGTCTGAAGCGTGGATCTCACTTTGTATGTGAGACGCTTAATCAAAAGGTCATAAAGTAGTCCATACAGACTCCAGAGAGCATTGTTTTTCCTCATTAGAGTTTATATCACTATTAGATCATTACTGCGTGGTCATGAACTTTTTTATAAGAGGTGCCTGTTTTCTTAAGCCTGTTTTCAGTACAGTGTGAGCCGATTTATCAGTCTCCCAAAATAAAGTTAGATTTGAACTTAAAGTGCATTTTTCTGTTCACAGAGGGCTCAGAAAGAAGAGATGGATCAGATTCAGAAACATATCAAGTCTTCGAAAGACAAAGAGAATGTGAAACCGCTGGACAAACCTGAACAGTAATCTATCTATCTGTTTGTCTGCCTGCCTGCCTATCTACCTACCTACCTATCTATCTATCTATCTATCTATCTATCTATCTATCTATCTATCTATCTATCTATCTATCAATCAATCAATCAATCAATCGCTGTTTCTCTGTTTGTCAGGTTTCTCCTGCAGTTGTCAGAGGTTCCTCAGTTCTCCGAGCGAGTGTTCTGTATTCTCTTCCAGTCCAGCTTTATTGAATGTGTGACATCAGTTCAACGCAAGCTGGAAACCTTGCTGAGAGTCTGCACGGTGAGAGAGAGAACATGAGCATGCCAGTCAGATTCCATTTTAACCTTATCAACACTTATTTTGAAAGCAGTGAAGAAAACATCTGTTTTACTGCATCTACGGTTCTGTGTTAACAGGATCTACAGTCAGGTCAAGGTGTTCTGCGGGTTCTAGGGTTGATTCTTGCTTTTGGGAACATTATGAATGGGGGGAACCGAAGCAGAGGGCAGGCTGATGGATTTAACCTCGACGTATTGCCCAAGTTAAAAGACGTCAAGAGCAGCGTGAGTTATAATGAGATCACTATAACTGGATAGTTCACCCAAAAATTACTTCATTATTTACTCATCTTCATGTCATTTCAGGATTCCAACTTTCCCTTTTGACTTCCAACGCAAAAACCACTAAGATACTTTCTTTTGTGTTACACAAAAGACAATAACAGTTAAAAACGTATAACCTTCATCCATGTGCATGTGTGCGTGCCTTCACATACCCAGATCTGACCTTTTCTTTGCACACATCTACATTGCCGCTTACAGAATGTATACAATCTCAAAACATGAAAAATGATTATTCCTCTCTGTTTATTTTCATCTCTGTTCTCTTTCTTCACTGCCTCCATCAGGATAATTCTCAGAGCCTCCTGTCCTACATAGTTGCTTACTATCTGCGACACTTTGATGAGGTAGGTTCGAGAAACTGTTTATTTCACTGACTCAACCGCTCTCTCGGGTCCCTTAGACTCTCAACCAACATGGTGGACGTGAATGTGGCTTTGTTTCTCGTTTCATCACTTTTATTTGTCTTTCTTTCCTTTACCGTAGAGACGAATGACTGAATGAATGAATGAATGAGCAGGACCCTTTGATTGCTCGATGCCCTTTTTGGATGCAGATTAAAAGGGCTGAATTGTAAATACTGTTAGCAGTCGGTCCAGATGTTGTGATTGCAAGCCCGTGTCCAAATTCACAAAATATGACCCACAGGTTGTTGATGTGCTTCTAGTGCGCTGAAAAACAAAGACAGCGCATATTTGAACGTTAATCTTTGACATATGGAATTCAATTGAGATTGATTCATTACGATACATGTTTTGATTGTTTGTGTAACAAATTAAGACAATCTTTAGAAATTTCAGTCACATTCAGTCATTTTTTATATTCATTAGTCGTATGATCTCATTAACGTAGCCTTTCTGCTGTTTGTGTTTCAGGATGCAGGTAAAGAAACATGCGTGTGTCCACTTCCCGAGCCTCAGGATTTGTTTCAGGCTTCACAAATGAAATTTGAGGATTTTCAGCGTGACCTGCGCAAGCTACGAAAAGATCTAAATGGTGAGCTGTGGACACAAGCATAAATGTACTTTCTAAAAGGCTTCAGCATGTTACAATAAATATGATTCTCAACAATTCCCCTAGTTTTGTGACTAGAAAATAACAATTACACCAATGCAGGAGAATGTATATCTTGCCACATGAGTAAAATATTGGACACAAAGTATTGATTTAAAAGCTTTTTAGTTTATTAGTTTTATTTGGTTTAATCATTTGTAATCTCCTATATGTGATCCTGCCTGTGAAAACCCACTGAAAGTATTTTTTTGTGATTTACTGTTTTCTACATAAAATCATCCTATATAATGTAAAGAACATTCTGTGAAAATATAACCTTGATATCTTTAATATTGACTGTGTAACGACATCTCAAAGATTTAATCACAGTGATATTTATAGGTGAAATCAAACTTTGATGTTTGTTATCTCATCATTTGATTGTTGAGATTTTAGCCTGATTTTCACACACAGGGTCACATTAATTAGTCATATTTCTATCTAGTTTATTCGTAAGGAAATTATTTTCAAGGTCAAGTTGATTTGCAGTACCCGGATGACACTGTTGTTGTAGTTTCAAGCAGGAAATAACTACCATTGAATATCACAACTGTCACAATCAAGTATTCCAGCGCACCATGTAAATAGTCACACATTAAACAGATAAACATGTCAAACTGACCCATCATTAGGGCTTCTTGGTGGTGTAGCCTCGTAGTTAAAGATCTGGGCTAGTAACAGATTTAACCCAAGCAAAGGTTTGATCTATGAGCCCATGAGTACTTTTCTCCCAGTATTGGTCTTGTGTTTTATTCTGTTGTTTTTGAAGAAAGACTGACAGGTAGGTAAGGCGCTTAAACGGCCTTAAAAACACTGTCCGCTTTTCTCGTTGACCAGTAGGGCAATTTATCAGGGTCCTCAGGAGGTCACTGAGATTGGTTCAGCTTTAAGCTACATGTCAAAGGTTGAATAACCGAGCTTAAGCTCAGGGCAGAGTGCGAATGAGGTGTAAGAATCCGATTACATGCTCAAAGTCTTTAAATCCCTGTGAACGGTTTCATTGCCAACACAATAAACACACACACACAGATGTAGAAATACTCGCATTCCACTGTCGGCATGTTTGGCTTGTTCAGCTACTTGAAAAAACACTGGTTGATGTTGATGTGGTTGGTTTAGAACGCAGCCTGACATCAAAAACACATTTACAATGAATCATTTATACAGGGTGAGAATGTCTAGTATGCCAGGAATTGCCTTTGTAAGTAGGTTAAAGTTACTAAAGCCTGTCAAGACTGTCTATCAGGAGATTGTTTTTGGTTCATGGAAATCTTGATTGAAGGATGGGAGGACTTTGATGCATTGCTATATAGCCTATTAGCTTTGCTTCTGCTGTTTGTCATCTTTTTGCATCTGTAAACTTAAAATCCCTAGTTGAACATTAGCATTATTAATCTTTCAAAAGCATATTAGTGAAGCTCATGGCTGATGAATTGTAAATGTGCTTTTGTACAGAACGCTCGGCTACACCTGTTGAACAAATCAGGCCTAGGTTTGTGTAACACAGGCGAATATTTTTCCTCTGGTGATGTTCTGGGTTTCTCTGAATCTTCTGTTCACATCCCTAAAATCTCCCTGTGGTCCAATAAGCATGACTTTCTCTCTTAGCGAGGCCAACTATGCCAAGTTCATACAATAAATGGATCATCACTACATTAGCAAGCTAGGCTAAGCGGTAAAGCAGATGTTTGACGCTGATAGCTGGAAGTGGCACTGAATTATGCGAGCGACTCGGCAGGTCCTCGTCTTCCAGCTGGCTGAAGCATTAGCACGTGTACGTTTGCATTGAGCTGATTGGCATGCTAAGCCATGATCCATCACTGAGTGTATCTGTGGTGTAAGACAGAGAAACCTCTCATGGACTTCAAGCGTACGATGAACAGGAGCAGTAGGGAAAGGTTGATGAGGGGCGATTCATTAGCATCTGTTAGTACGGGTCACAGATAGCACATTTCTCCAAGCTGATAGGTGTATGAACGGTGCTGATCTAAAAGTTTAGTGAATTTCCATACTTCCATACTCCAAACTTTTTTGTATGATGGTACAGTAAGTGTTGATCTGGTGGACTTTTTGGTGATGCTAGTTGACCAAGAAGGTCTTTATACTTAAGAGAATGCAGTAATTTGGTTGGGACAAAAATGACTAGAAATCAGAAACCAGAACCCAAAGCACAATGTATGTTATGGATGTGACATTTTAAAAACAGCACTTTACCTGACTATAAAAAATCACACTTTAAACACAAAAAAACTTTGAAAGAGATCTCACATGAGTATTTAAATGATCAAATATTTACATCTAAGCTATCACTATGGTAAAACTTTTTGATATTTGCATGGAATTTCACAGCTATTCACAGATGTTTTCATCCATTAACATGAAGAGCATAAGGTCGTGTTCTGCTTTCCTGAGATTGTCTTTGCATTTACTTTCTCTGCTCTTTTCATTTTTTTTTTACAGTGTGTTCAGCAGAAACGGAAAAGGTGTGCAGGGTCTCATCCGAAGAACACCTGCAGCCTTTTAAGGACAAAATGGAAGAATTTCTAACTCAAGGTAAAAAACAACGCAAACTAAGATGTACAGTGACCCTGTGTGTCAGCAGAGATAAAATGCTGAGAAGTCAATGAGACAGAGGCTTTAAACTGAACAAAGAGCCTGCAGAGATTCTGGGAAATAGATCTGACCTGACTTACACCAGATTGTTTTAACATTATTTGTGTAAAGTTAGTGACATGAAAAACGAGAGTTCTTAATTTCATTACTTTCCTTAATTTCAACCATATTCCAGCCTGACATTATAAATCTCTCATCTCTCTATCTGGCTCTTTCAGTGTATTTCTTTGATTAAGGAGGGCTGGACACTGTAGAAATCATCTTGTTTATTTGCTTTCTCTGTTCTCCAGCTCTGTTTCTGTCCGTCTCT
Organism: Beaufortia kweichowensis; assembly: GCA_019155185.1. Taxonomy (NCBI): domain Eukaryota; kingdom Metazoa; phylum Chordata; class Actinopteri; order Cypriniformes; family Gastromyzontidae; genus Beaufortia; species Beaufortia kweichowensis. The sequence continues at coordinate 12,779,906 of CM032805.1, forward strand.
GTATTTGATATAGTGTCGGTTCTTATTTCTTTCCTCTGTTATATGTGTCTAAGTAAACCTACCTGATCTGTCTGTGGACTAAAGACAGATTAATTCTGTTGGCACTGTATTCTTGATTGTCTTTCGCTCAGTGTTTTGTGCTCCAATCATCTTCAATTACCTTCCATAACCTCATTCTTTCATCTGTTTTTTGAAGCTGAAATATAACTACACTGCTTTTTCAATCGCTATTTTACATCATGCTTACAGTAGATCAGTGGTGTTTTTAAACAAAAATAAAACAAAACACATATGTGACCCTGTGGCCTGTAAAAACCCAGCTGAAGTCATTTTTTGTGGTTTTCTGTTTTCTACATAAAATCATCTTATATAACATTAAAAATAATATATATCCTTGATTTCTTTAATATTGACTGAGTAAGGTCATGTCAAAGATTGAAATCAACATCTAGAAAGCCAACTTTTGTATTCGTTTGTGTAAAATAATAGCTCATTGGAGCATCACCTTTTTTGTCAAATCAGAATTAAAAGGACTTTTTGGACCTCAGCAGGTATTTTGTTTGGTTGAAATAGTATGCTAATATACAGTGTAGTATGCTTACAGTAAATGGTAACATACAGAAAAATATTATAGCATTTGTTGTACAGAAATGGAGAGCCTGGAAACTTTGTAAACATCAAATGAAACTGGAATATGAATTTTAATGGGACTAAAATCTATTGCCTCCTCATTTTAGAGGTCCATCACACACCACTGCTTCTAACTCACTCTCTCTAATGCTATGCCTTACTCTCTCTCTCTCTCTTTGTATTCAAATTGGTCCTCATAACAAAACCCACATGTGCTCTGGCGGCAGGGGTAGCAGGGTGGGGTCCTTACCAAACATCCCCCTCCTCATCTCAAACGCTTTGATCTGGAGACTCATGGCTTTCCTTCGCCTGCATCTCCGGCTCTCAGATGGGTGACATGGCCATGAAAAGACCCCCCTCAATCATTCCCGTCCCTCCATACTGCCTCCAGTTAGAGCAAACAGACTGAAAAAAAACTGGCCTTATTTTTCATTATTTGTATGATTTTGAAACTCCAGGAGAGAAACAGTCTCCGGCTCCACTGCATCAACCACTACTGTTTATTTTTCAGAGCATGAAATTAACTACAGAAAGGAAGAAAAAGTGAGTGAGAAAGTCTTTGCTCTGCTGTTTGGTCTACAGTAATTACAATGGTACCGTTTTTTTAAAACTCAGAACCATTTAAACAGGCCTGGATGTGGAGAACCAGTGTGATAATCTATTTACCGCAGTCAAAATAATGACATCATGCAATAGGAGATTACAACAGGAAAAATGAAAAAATTATTTTTGTATTTGCCTTTGTTTTCAAAAGTGTGTTTCAAATATGCCACTTTACTTTTAAATGTATAGTACAAACAAAAATGCAATATGTTTCATCATTCACTCAACCTTGTTCCATTACACACCTGTGTGACTTTCTTCTGCAGAACACAAATGAAGATATTTGGTACAAACGTTGGTTACCAAACAACATTAACAACTAATTTTTTTCTTTTTCCAGAAAGTTTTGTTCCTCCTCAATTTTTCCTCTTCAAAAGATTTTTTTTCATTATAATTTTTTTCCTTTACATAAAAAAACCATCAAATTGTTTTTCCTCTTCAATTTTTTTTCTTCATATAAAAGTTTCCTCTTTTTTACCTTCTTTTTTCCTTTTCAAAAGTGTTTTTCATCTTTTAAATTATTTTTCCCTCTTCAAATTTTCTTCCTCTTTAAATGTTTTTTTCATCTTCAAAACATTTTCTTTAATATTCAAAAACAAATTCTCCTTTTCAAAATCTTTACCCCCTCTTTAATTTTTTTTCTCTCTTAAAAAGTATTTTTTTCATCTTTCAAAAAAACATTTTTATCTTTACATTTTCAAACTAATTTTTTCTTTTTGAACTTTTCATGTTCAATTTTTTTTTATCAAAGTTTTGTTCCTGCTTAATTTTTTTTTCCTTTTTTGAATATTTTTTCCTCTTCAAAAGATTTTTTTTTATCTTCCCCAAAATTTTTTTTATCTTTAACATTTTTTCCTCTTCAAATTTTTTTTTTCATTATAATTTTTTTCTCTTTACATAAAAAAACATCAAATTTTTTCCTCTTCAAATTTTTTTTCTTTATATTTTCTGAAAAGTTTCCTCTTATTTACCTTATTTTTTTCCTTTTCAAAAGAGTTTTTCATCTTTTAAATTATTTTTCCCTCTTCAAATTTTTTTCCTCTTTAAATGTTGAAAAGATGAAAAATATGAAAAAAAAATTTAAGAAAATGAAAAAAATATTTTGAAGAGGGAAAAAAATGGTTTTGAAGAAAGAGAAAATGAAAAAATATTTTGAATGAAAGAAAAAAACTTTTTATCTTAAAAACATTTTCAAAGAAAAAAAAATTGAAATCGAAAAAATATTTTTAAAGAATAAAGAAAATGTTTTGAAGATTAAAAAAAACTTTTTTTTTCATCTTCAAAACATTTTCTTTAATCTTCAAAAATATTTTTTCATTTCCAAATTTTTTTCTTTCTCTTCAAAACCATTTTTTTCCCTCTTCAATTTTTTTTTCATCTTTCAAAAAAACATTTTTATCTTTACATTTTCAAACAAACTTTTTCTTTTTGAACTTTTCATGTTCACATTTTTTTCTTAACAATTTTTTTTTCTTTTTCCAGAAAGTTTTGTTCCTCCTTAAAAAAATGTTTCCTTTTGTAAATATTTTTTCCTCTTCAAACAATTTTTTCCCTTTCTTCAAACAATTTTTTCATATAAAAGTTTCCTCTTTTCAAAACAGTTTTTCATCTTTTAAATTATTTTTCATCTTCAAACATTTTTTCCTATTAAATGTTTTTTTTTTCATCTTCACAAAAAATTGTTTTTCATCTTCAAACATTTTTTCTTCAAATTTTTTTTTTCATCTTCAAATTTTTTTTTGCTCTTAAATTTTCTTCCCTCTTCATAAACAATTTTCATAAAAAAAAATCTTTTAAATTATTTTTTTCATCTTCAAACATTTTTCTTCCTCTTCAAAACATTTTTTTCATTTTCAAATAATTTTTTTCCTCTTCATAAATTTTTTTTCTTGAAAAAAAATTAGTTTTCATGGGCAAATTTTTTCTTTTCAAATTTTTTTTTCCTTTTCAAGAAAGTTTTGTTCCTCCTTAAAAACAATATTTTACCCTTTTTAAATATTTTTTTCCTCTTCAAATTTTTTTTCTTTATATTTTCTGAAAAGTTTCCTCTTATTTACCTTATTTTTTTCCTTTTCAAAAGAGTGTTTCATCTTTTAAATTATTTTTCCCTCTTCAAATTTTTTTCCTCTTTAAATGTTGAAAAGATGAAAAAGATAAAAAAAAATTTAAGAAAATGAAAAAAATATTTTGAAGAGGGAAAAAAATGGTTTTGAAGAGAAAGAAAAAAAATGTGAAAATGAAAAAATATTTTTGAAGATTAAAGAAAATGTTTTGAAGATTAAAAAACTTTTTTTTATCTTAAAAACATTTTCAAAGAAAAAAATTTGAAATCGATGAGAAAAAAAATGTGAAAATGAAAAAATATTTTTGAAGAATAAAGAAAATGTTTTGAAGATGAAAAAAAACATTTTTTTTCATCTTCAAAACATTTTCTTTAATCTTCAAAAATATTTTTTCATTTTCAAATTTTTTTCTTTCTCTTCAAAACCATTTTTTTTCCTCTTCAATTTTTTTTCATCTTTTAAAAAAACATTTTTATCTTTACATTTTCAAACAAACTTTTTCTTTTTGAACTTTTCATGTTCACATTTTTTTCTTAATTTTTTTTTTCTTTTTCCAGAAAGTTTTGTTCCTCCTTAAAAAAATGTTTCCTTTTGTGAATATTTTTTCCTCTTCAAACAATTTTTTTCATCTTCCCCAAAAACATTTTTATCTTTAAAATTTTTTCCTCTTCAATTTTTTTTCCTTTACATAAAAAAACTAATACTTCATATAAAAGTTTCCTCTTTTTTACCTTCTTTTTTCCTTTTCAAAACAGTTTTTCATCTTTTAAATTATTTTTCATCTTCAAACATTTTTTTTCCTAAACAATGTTTTTCATCTTTTAAATTATTTTTTTTTCTTTTAAACAAAATTTTTTTTCATCATCTTCCCTCTTAAATGTTTTTTTTCCTCTTCGTAAAAAAATTATTTTCAAAAAACTTTTGCTCTTAAATTTTCTTCCCTCTTCATAAACAATTTTCATTTAAAAAAAAAAATTATCTTCAATTTCTCTCCTCTTCAGATGTTTTTTCCCTTCATTTAAAAAAAATCCTGTTCAATTGTTTTTCTCTCTTTAAACATTTTTTCTTCCTCTTCAAAACATTTTTTTCATTTTCAGATAATTTTTTTCCTCTTCATAAATTTTTTTTCTTTTCAAATTTTTTTTTTCCTTTTCAAGAAAGTTTTGTTCCTCCTTAAAAACAATATTTTACCCTTTTAAAATATTTTTTTCCTCTTCAAATTTTTTTTTTCATCTTCAAACATTTTTTTTTCATCTTCAAACATTTTTTCTTCCTCTTCTAAATTTTTTTTTATCTTTAACATTTTTTTCCTCTACACAACACATTTTCAAAAAAAATTCTTACCTCTTCATAAAACATTTTAATTTTCAAAAAATAATTTCCACTTAAATTGTTTTTCCTCCTTATAAAAACATTTGTATTTTTATTCATCTTTCCTCTTCATAAAAAAACTAATTTTCAAAAAACTTTCCTCTTTCATTTTTTTCATTTTTTTTTCCTCTTCAAACTATTTTTTTCATCTTTACAAAAAAAAATTCTTCTTTTCTTTAAACATTTTTTCTTCCTCTTCAAAACATTTCTTAATCTTTTCTAAATTTCAAAAAAAATTCACTTCACTTCACTTCATTTCACAAAGGATTTCTTTTCCTCTTTTGCAGAAGAAACTTTTTTTTAATAAAAAATTAAAGATGAATAAACCCTTTTTTGCAGAGGAAAAGAGTTTTTGAAAAGAAAAAAAATGAAGAGGAAAGAGGTTTTGAAGATTACAATTTTTGTTTGAAGAGTAAAAAAGAGGAGAGTAATTAAAGAGGAAATTATTGTTTTGAAGATGAAAAAAAATTACGATTAAACATTTTTTGAAAAGAAACATTTTTGGGAAGAGAAAAGGGCATCTTTACTATGATTTTTTTCAGGGATTCCTGAACCGCAACAATGACAGAATTCTTATTTTTGGGTGTCCCCTTAAATACAAATTCCTTGTATCTAATGTAAGAGAAAACTAGATTTAGATATTTTCTAAAAGCAACTCATTCTGATGTTTGTGTAGTTTGACACCTACAGGAAGAGCTGTAAACCAGGTTGATTTGTGTTCTGGGGATTTGTCGGGTGGAACATTTTTGTTGAGTCGACATTGAGTTTGTCATTTAATTTATTATCAGATAATGGAAGACTCTTCAAGCATTTGAAATAGGAGTAAACATGAAGTGACATTGACATTACAGCTAATGACCTTAGGGACCCTCTCTTTCTCTCTTCTCTTCCTTCCTACTTAAAGAGATAGTTTACTTTAGCCTAAAAGGACAAAAACGCACCATCATAAAAACACTTGTATTGTATTAAATATTACAATATATTACATATCTTTCAAAAGCTATACAATAAGCTTTTTGTGAGGAACAGGCTGTATTTTAGCTTGTTATTCATTGAAAATGTTGCCAGACAGCCGTTGCCATTCACTTTCTCTGAATGGAAAATTGAAGTATGGACATTCTGTAAAAAAATTAGCTTTTGTGTTTCAAGAAAGAACATATGGATTTGAGAGACTTGAGGATAGGAGAGTAAACGATGAAAGATTTTGTTTTTCACTTTTTGTGCGGCCTGTCATCCTGTCATCAAAGCTCATGGAAAAATGTTTGCACTAAGTGTTTGCATGACAGCAAATATTTCAACATAAGTTTAAAATACATGCCTGTGATTCCTTCTTGATGTTATATTTCAGCAGATTACAACTATTTTGTGCATAATAAGATTTACAAGGTTTGTCATAATTTGTGTAGAAACATGCATACAAACTTACAGAAACAGTGCTAAATAATAAAGGATACAAAAATCATTTGGGAGAGTGGAAAAAATGTGAAGTCTGTTTAAAATTGAAATAACAAACTTCTGATAACCAATGGCAACCTGCGTTATTCACTCACAAGAAGTACAAATACATATCTTAGAAATAAAACAATAGACTCAGTCGTGTTTATAACATCTCTGTCCTATTTTTATTCACACAGCTAAAGCAGAGCTTGAGCTCCAGGAAAAACAGCTCACTGACACGCAGAGGATGTAAGTTGTCTTATTGAGTTAACAGTGCCAAGTACTGTGTCATATTGGTTATGTCGCTTTGGCATGTTAGCATCTATTTTCTGTCTCTGTAATACACTGCTTTCTGGTTCTAATAGTACAATTCTCAGAGATTGATTGACACCGACTAGATTGCATTTTAAAACGGGTCCAGTTTATAAAACCTTGGCTTTTATGTCGAGTTAATTCGTTTTAAAAGCCTTTGTTTATTGTGTAAAATGTAGCTCATGCCTGCAGTTGCTTTCAAGTCCTAGACCTACACATGCCAAAAGGTTGCTGCAGGCAAAAGAAATTATACTTGTCATTCTTTATGTAAGGGCATTAGTTTTATGAGTTTAAATTTCACATTTCACATGCTTGAAGTAAGACGATCAATTTCACAATTCCTCTGTGTAAACTTTCTAATCTTATTTTGTGATGTTTTGTTCATGCTTTTCTTTGAATGCTTTCCAGTTTTCTGGAGCTCAGCGTGTTTTTCTCAGTCAGGCCTAAGGGAGGAGAGAAAGAGGTTTCACCAAACACATTTTTCACAGTGTGGCACGAGTTCTCGTCTGATTTTAAAGAATTATGGAAGAGAGAGAATAAATGCCTACTGCAGGAGAGGTGAGGAAAATGATTCTTTTATGTCACATTTGTTGTGATGATGATGACTTCATCTAATATAGAGTGTAAATGTGTGTGTTTTAGGTTAAAAGCAGCAGAGGAGACTTTCAGACAGGCACGCGAAAAAGCTTCCTACAACGTCAAACCTAAACATGCATCAGGAATAGTAAGCATTTAAAACATTTACAGATTTATTACCTTATACTTTACATTCCACATACACTCAAGATAGACACCTCATGGGGTGTTTTTTAGTCATACTATATTATGCATTATAATGAATTATTAACTTACCTTCTCAGGATAAAATCTAAATGCAACCATGATCTGTTCTTCTATTTCTGCCACTTAGAAAGCCAAGCTGGGACAGAAGATGTGAATTTCTAAAACGCTTACGTTCTGTTATGCATACTTTTATTGGATAGATTATTTAGCATAAGATGAGCTTGAGGATTGTTTTTTTTTTTACAGTAAATTATCGTGGTTATGTTTTGTTGCTTATGTCATTCTGTACATATAAAGACAATCAAAGCTTAAGCCATAAAACTAAACAATAAGAATCTCAGATTTACAAAAGTGTAGGTCCACACTTTTTTCCCAAAATCTGTGAAATGGATTTAAATACAGTAAAACTTTTAGTAGTAGTTCATTTTAAAAACAGTGTGTCTGTCTACCAATGAAAAATGTCCCAATTCTTTGTAATAACGTTCTTCATCAGACCAGAGATTATAATAAATTCCATTTGCAATACTTATTCTGGATGAGACTTTGTAATATAAAAATAAAAAAAAAATGAATACGTGGAAACATCGATCTGTGGGTCTGGTGTGAAGCTTTTGGACCTGCACAAAGTCATAAAAGAGTGATTTTAAAATGACTTATAGCTTTCATTTGTTAAGGGCGCTACTGTCTGCTGTTATGGTAACAAGATGCGTGTAATCCTCTGAACAATATAAGAGTCAGCTTTAACTAGTTTATCCTAAATCATAACTGTTTCAACCTGTATTTAATGTAATGATTATTGTGTAACTTACGCAAACATTTTATAACTTCTTGATACTGTTAGAAATTGTTACAGTAAAGAAATGAATTTCCAACAGTTGTCATGTATGAAAGTTAACATAGCAAACATTAAATATCAAACACCATAGTGTGAAATAATATTTTTTATTTTTGGAAGACTTGTAATTTATATATTTTACATTATATATATATTTATACCTTTTTGATGGTTGATTTGTCATATCATAAATTCCATTATCTACACAATGTTGCTATTTTGTTAAATATTGTCATTACAGAATGTGTCTGTCAGACTTTAAGGTAAATATTTTACAAATAATGAACTGTGCACACTGTGAATCGTCAGGGTTAAAACCCTATACGTGACTGGTCAGTGCACGCATGAAAGTAACCCAATGCCAGCATTTCTATTAGAGGCAAGTCAAAATATAGTTTAGCCCCCGTTATCTGCCTGTACGTAGTCAAAATATAGTGAACCCCCTCTTCCTGGTCCACAGTCACCCATCCATTTATCTTTCCTGTCATTTATTAGCACTCGCATACAATAGCTAGATAGGTAAGACAGGATAGATAAACTATTTCTTCTGCTCTCCGGTATTAAGACTAATAAAGAACCAGCACTGCTGAGAGAAAGCAGAATACAGAGTATACTGAGATAAAGCCTTAGTGAGGTCAAAGGTCAGACATGAACTAGTAGAATAAAAGTTCTATATGTGTTCATTTAAAATAAAAATATTTTTTGTTTATATGTTCTTTGTGTATAATATATATATATATATATATAAAATTAGACTTCTAAAATTACTTCGCTGCTCGGCAGCAATTCAGCATTTCGGGTTAGCGGTACAGTCCGGACAATAAAAGTGGCCAGTCTTTTTTTGCTGTTGTCTTTGGCATATATTTCACACACAGACCAAATGCCCATTTTACTGCTTTTCCCAGTCAAAAAGAAACTTACGTTAAAAACTCTGTCCAAGCACATATTTGTCAAATGTGAACGTTTCCTCACTGTCTTGCTCAATACGCAGCGTTGACATTAACAGACACGCACTTGCACTGCTTAATGCGCTGTACTTTTCGTTGCCGGTATGGCGGCTGTAGGCCAGGGCAGTGAAGCCGTACGGTAACCGTGGTTATTCGGCTCGGCCGGCAGAAAGCGCAGGACTGAAATGAAGAGTTGTGTTCGGGCGGCGGAGGTGCTGTTTTACGACTTCGATGCGATGAGGTTTGAGACGTCAGGTGACGCGGGATGTAGAAGGAGTTGCACTGGCCGTAGCAGAAGCGGTTAATAATGGTTCGGCTCAAACAGCCCTCCAGACTGACCGTCTGACGTAACGGTTGCGTTTTGCACCAGTCGCTCTTCAGGTACTTTCGTTCCGTGACCACCAGGGCTTCACGACTCGATGACAGCACGTCGTGTTTACCCTTCTGTCGTCGTGTGGATGTGTGCTGGGGCAGCGATGACAGTGCGAGGGACGGGGATGACACATCGTTGCCCTTTTGCTTGTACGGCGATGGGATTGAACCCTGGGGGCGTGGTTTCTTGGTCTCCGTTGATACACAAAGAGTCCATGCCAAAATGGCCGGTATTGCCAGTTTCCAGAGCATTCTGGGAAAAGATGAAAAAAGACATTTTAGTGCATTTGTGAGGTTTTTAACAGTTAGATGGTACTGGTCTTAGTCCATCTCAAATGATACCTTTGTGTATACTGGTTCTTTACTCTTTGTATATACAGCGCCTTTTCTTAAAAAGCAGAGGAGTACTTATGTAATGCTGCTAAAACCTGTCTTTGGTCTAAAGACTCTTAAGTCCCGTTTATCAAAGCACCCTCTTTAGATAACCCTCAACATCGATAACCTCTGACATTACTGATACTCTACAACCACAGGCATCGTCTGTTCCATTTATGTTCTCGCAACCAGGGTAAATTGATAATAAAAGTTGTATTTCATTTATTTTAAAGACACAGTCTTCCCCAGTTGCGTCTGTTACCTTCCACAAGAATGTTTAGAGGACATGGATGTTTTTCAGGACAGACCGTTTTGAAGAGCCCACAGAGAGCCTGCAGCTAAACAACACTAGAAAGGAACATTACGTCATTTACACTTCATAAAAACATGGCAAGGGAGAGTCAGGCACAAGTGAAATTGTGAAACTTTAACAAGTTAAACAATATAAAGACATAAGTCCAAATAAATCTTGTTGGGTTCAATTTAATGAAGTTTACATTAGTCCAGCTCTGCAGATGATGAACTTGTGAGATTTTTTTGAATTTCTAAAAACATCTAAAATTTGTAAAGCAAATTTTTTTTACCTGAAAACTATTACCGCACATATTGAGTATACACAAAAAAATGCACGAATCGAAATACAATTTAAAAAAATATTTTTTTTGTTAACCGTCACCATTTCTCAGGAGGACACCTATTCGCGTTAATATTTCTTAGTTGAATTTAAATCAAATCGTGACAAACTATAAATTGATGGAAATGTATAAGACGCAAGATGAATTATTTTACTAATTTTCATAATAATCATAAATTAAAAAAAATTTTATGTAATTTATAAAGATTCTTAAAATTTTTTTGCAAAAAGATAAAAAAAGTAAACGAAAATCTAATATTTTTAAAATAAAAATTTTAGGTATTTTTATAAAAAACATTCATATTAATATTTTTTCTCCATTTTATTGTTATAAAAAATTGTCAAATTATCCAAAGTACTAAATTATATAAATAATATTAAGGTGAATAGGGAAATGACCTAAGTGTTCCTCCTGAGGAACGGTAACAGTTAACAGGTTAATTTGTGTTTATTTAAAATGCATATGAAACATGATTTTCAGATGCAAAAACAGTCCTGCACAGATATCTTATCTACATATCTAGTTGATGGACAGAAATCGTCCGGTTCAAAAACTACAGTAAACTCTGTCTCGCATGGCGGCGGAAAGGAATGAATTAATCACCCGTATCTCCCTCCGTCAGCGTCAGCCATTAATGCTGTTTACTTTTACACCAGTCCCAGAATGCTCATGCAAATAAACAGGGCCGCCCATCAAAAGAGACCGCTACAGATGCTATGAGGTTACAAGGAAGTGGACTTTATGTCTCTGCTGAGGCAGGCTTAAATAATGAGAGCTTTGCTCATGCTGCTGCTGAGATATGCTGGGGACATATAAACAGTAGGGAAAGCACCATGTGAATGTTATTAGATCAGGATGTGGAAAGGTTAGAAGTCTTATGTTTCGCTCCTTTCGATGACCACACGGTGACCGGAGGGTGCGGTTTACTGGTAGCTGTACATAAAGATGTGTGAAGAGACAGGGAATGTTGGGATGTGACTGATATGTGGGTACTATGTACTTTAAATTAGTCTTTTAGTGAAAATGAAACACTGAAGGAGCATACAGTAAATTGTGGTTTGGAGAAAATGTCTGATGCCTGATTGGAACGTACACAAGAAAATAAACACAACAACTTCTCTTTTTTGTGATCTGTCTTAGTGTGCATGTGAGAAAGTCAAAGCTGCTAGACATCCTCGTAGAAAATGAGTGTGTTGAAAGAGAGAGAGAAAAAGAAGAATAAAGTAAAAGATAAAAGTGATATTTTACACCCAATCTTTCCTCGTGTGTTCTAGTCCGGCCGTACGCAGCTGCTGAAAAGAGTTTCAGCTGAATGACTGATGTAAGAAAATCAGTGGAGCGTAAAACAACCAGACCGCAAATACCAGCATCTCTCATCTAGCAGAATCCAGCGTGCACTCCAACACTGCCAGTGATACCAGCATCCAACCAACCAACCACTGTCAAATCCCACAGTCAGTCTTCCTCACACTTCCATCACTTCTCCAAGCCAAAACAAAAGCCACATGTAAAATCCTGAAACTGCTTCTCTATCTCTCTCACACACACACATTAAACACACAAACATCACCACTCACCGAACACTAACTGGCGCCACAAAGTTATGAATGTGACAGGAGTGATCATCACTGTAATTAAGTACCTTCCACAGCCATGAACACATTTCTTTATGGCATTTCTCTTTAACGTAAACACACACAGAAACATATATACTGCCTTAAATTTGCATCACAAACTGTAGATGTACATGCACACATACAAGCCTGTTTACATATTAAATCCAAAAGCATTACAATTATTTCATCAAATGCAACTAGCATTCAATCACAGCACTCAAGTGTGTGTCAGTAACACCTCAGATTAAAAGAATATTCTGGGTAAAATAACCCTTACTGTTAGCTCGATTGACTATGGCGTGCCATAGATCGTTATGATTTTCCCCCCTAGACTTTCATTGTAAAGTACAGGTGCTTTAGACACCCATTTAATGTTGCTTTTTTAGAAACTGAGTCAGAATACATTAAAGGAAAACTTTTATATCCCAGCTGGGTATGTGTTTGATGCCAATCTGAGAGCAATTTTAGCATCATCTCCAACTACCATCATTTGGCATTGTAATTATATTAAAGTGTGTGGTCCAAGTGTGGGATGAGACAACCAACTGTGCAAAATCTATCTTAATTCTTATTAGACACCAGGATTAAAATCTGATGACAAGACCACCCTTATGAAAATTAGCTATGATTTAACTATAGTAACCATAGTTTTTTGGTTTTGTTGTAGTGAGCGCAATAAAAATAAACTTGCGCCCAACCATGAAATTGGTATTTAAATTCTGGTAATACAAATAATAATCAATCTCCCCCCAAAAAAGTTACTAAACAGTTACTATAATTAAACCATTGATTATTCTCCTAAGGTCAAGGTATTTTTACCCACAAGCAATGTTATCATAAGCTTAACACAGTATGAGGATTTTACAAGCAGGTTTACAAACTCCAGATGAGCGCTTCTAAATTAGATTTCAGATTTCAGGCGCGGACTGAAGGTACAAAATAAACTGCTTCCTTGGTGTGATATGTTACCATGTGGTATATGAGAGAAGATAAATATCACAGAGATGATGAAGCAGGATTTCAGATGTCTGTGGTTAAGGACTGTTGGGTCAGATTCATGTTTCAATACATAGCTGATGTTAAACTGTGGTTAGACTGTTCAACCGTATCAATGACTGACTTCTTCTGATGGCTGTCGTCAAGCAGTGCTTTGAGTTTGGCTTTCCTCAAACACACAGACACGTATACTGTTGGACTTATATTTAGTCATGACTTGCCATTTACATCTTTCGCTAATAATAGAAGGTAACTAACAGTAGGTCATTTCAGGTATTACTATTGTTGTGGGTACATTTGTTCCCTATATAGCAAAGTCAAAATCTGACCCATACATACATAATCCATTATATTTAATACACAAAAAGCTATATATTTCATGTAAACTGAAGTATAGTTTTATCAGTGGACGGATGAATTAGCTGATTAGTGGCAAAATCAAAGACTGTCAGGCTACAAATCCGTTCTGAGGGGGAAGGTCACCACTTGAGTTACGCCTCATCCATTTTCATGCCCTTCTTTAAAATGCCAATCACGCATATCACACCCAAACACACAAGTATGTGCGGGACTAAAGTCAATTCTGTTTAACAATCTTACATGTTGGTTTTCATGCTGTCTGCGTCCCCATCATTAAACTACTTATACTCTTCAATGTGTGATCGTCACCTCAAACGCATGATCATCTGCTGTCAAAAGCAAAAGCTTTATCATAAAACAGTGTGGGATTTTATTACAGCTCTTGTTATGATTAAGACACTTTTGAATTACGAAGAACTTCAGTGTGTAAGCACACAATCCTCTACATGTCACCTGTAATACAGCAACACTGAAAACAACTAGTTTTGAGAACAGTTGTCAAATCGAACAGTTTCAATAAAGTACAGTAAAGTTCTTATTCTTTTTGACATTTCAGGAAAACATCTGAACTGCATTATAAACTGTATAATTGAGTAAAATCTGTTGTGAGAACTTGTGAGAAGGTTACTCCAGAAGACAAGTTGGATTTATCTTAAATCGATTGTGAGGCATCATGATTTAGTTTTGTGCTAATTCAACTATATCTGCAAATGTTTACATGCATTTCCCCTGAAAAAGATTAAATTATGCATCATGATCATGTCAGATTATGTCAAAGATTTAAATTATAGTAAAATGAATAGGTGAAATCAAAAGTTGAAGCTCATTATCTCAGAATGAGATTTTTAGACCTTAGCCTGATGGTTTTCAAAGACAGGGTCACATATCACAAATTACAATTTATCAGCAAATGCACATTATTCTTAAGGAGCTTTCTTACCCGTACCTGTAATCTGGAGCGGTGTTTTATTCTTGTGTTTTCCTGAAGAGTTCACTCAGGGGTCAAAGGTCAAGTAGCAGGTCAGCGATAGCTCAAGGTTTAAAGCTCCAGCCGCAGGAGGGAACTGTGAATATCCATCAGACAGAAGAGACATATGCCATAGACGTACAGAAGGACTCTTGAAGGGTTTCTGAAAAGTTTCTCCTACACTGTGATCACGTCTCCAACAGCTCCAGTTTTGCAGAGACCAAACGCTCACGCTTTTTGGCTCATAATTCCTCAGTTCCAGTCATTTGTGTAGCATCCAGCTCGCATTCTGTTTCACTGAGTCCTTCTTGGTGTGTCTTTGAATCATCTTCTCTCACATCCCCCTGCCTCTCCAAACAGTGTGAGTGTGACAAGACCAGAAGAAAAATCATCAGTTGCACACAAGTTACAAACAGATTCTACATATCTACACCTCTCTCTCTCTTTCCCTCCCTCTCTTTTGGTCTAGCACTCTCTCTGATACCTCCCCCTGAAGCCCACTGTTAATCAACCAGTCCTGAAAACATATTGTCTGTCCTTCTCTCTCTCTCTCTCTCTCTCTCTTTCTCTCTCTCTCTCTCCCTCTCTCTCTCCTTCTCTGGATCTCTGAGCTGCAGCCCACATGAGTTTGCATCCCTGACTTGACCTCATCCCTCTGCTGTTGTATTAGTGCAAGAATTACATGCACACCCTTGTTTCTCAATAAAACCTGTAGATAACAAAAAAATTCAATACAACCACACATTACATATATACGATGAAAATTTGTAACATGTTTCACTGTGGCTTTATCGAGGTTCTGCTTGAAGGCTTTCCTCATGTCTTTCTAAACACAAAAAATGATTTTCTAAACAAGTTTTGACAGAACATGAAGAGAAGTCAAAGCAGCTGTTATTCAGCCTGAAAACACAAAAGCTTTCAGACATAAAATAATTAATCTTTTACCCTCCAGTATTGTATTTTTACATTTGTGTACAAATAAATTTTCATTTGGTTTTGGTTGTCGCATAACGCTGACTGTTCTTTTTTTTTTCTTTACTTATTCCGTCATTCTTCCTGCAATTTTGTTGTTTGTGTGGTTTTAAACTCATCTCAATTTAACCACAATAGGAATAACAAGCCTCTCTTGTTCCTTTTTTCTCTCCAACACACACATACGGTAGACACAAAGCTATATTAGTGTCTATCTCTAATAGAAAAAAATATATTTTATGGCATTAAGATGTTTACATCTATATAGATCTCTATAACTAAACAAAAAAATACCATCTTTCTCTTGGTTAGTTTTTACCTGAAGACTTTAGTTAAATTCACACATTTGTATGTTCCCTCAGATTTTTAGAGATAAGAATATGGGGATGGAGGTATCGCCCTCTAGTGCTCATAAATGCAACAGCAACAAGCTAATTACTGTGTGTATTTGAGTCCATAAATGCCCATTGACATCTTTTTTTTTACGTTAAAATGCTTTTTTTAAATTGGTCTAATAATCTTAATTAACATGAGGCCATAAAGTGCAAATATAAAAAATAATTATATTATTTAATTACAAAATAATAATAAAAATTAAATAATGTAGTGTGTCAAAGCTCAACTACTTATTTCTCAAGCTGACTGACACCTGTCAAAACTAAGATTGATAGTATAAAAAATAATGGTATGATTGATGGTATGAAATGTACACTACCATCCAATATGTGAGTAAATTATATAACTATAAAAATCTCTCTTTCTCAAATAAACATGACTATATAAAAATATATTATTTATTATCTTTATTAAATTAAAAAATAAGTTTAAACTAAATTTAAATTTAGTAAAAGTGTTCTCTTGTCATTTGGCATTGACTTTTTAAACTACTACCTGTTTCTTTCTACCTGTTCTGGGCTCTTACTAGCTGCTTTTTCTTCATTATTCATTTTTATTTTATTTTTTTATATATATAAACCTTTAATTTTTTCAATGAAAGAAATTTTTGTCCACAAAAATCATTTCAAACACTTAGACATTTCTCCGAATTTTTTTTGAGATCGTGAAAAACATTTCAGTCAAGTAACCCTAATCTTCTGAACAGTAGAGTACAGTTTATACTATTTAAAAATATAAAGTGATCAGAATTAAGCTAATAAAAGGACATAAGACTTGCCATAGTATTTCTCTGCAGTCGACTGGAAGCCTTTTGGGAAAATGTGGTGATGGGATCAGGACACGATCCGGTCCAAACTCAAACCTGCGGCCCTGAGGGAACACTACAAAATCTATTTAAAGCAATCGTGCTAGCGCTGCGTCACAGCTCTGATCGGTCTGTTACAGCTGAACAGTAAAACAGAAATCCATTCTTGACGTTCAGATAAAGGACTGACTTTAATACATCTTCAAGTAAAAGTGTGTTTACACATGGTATAAAAAAATAAACAGAGGGAGCCAACAAAGAAGAACTGACGAGACACTTCACGGCCAGTCGCGTTCAGATATATCCCATGCGACTTTACAGGTGCGATAAGCAAACGTGTGCTAAATCCATTATAGTGCAATAAAATCAACGCAAAAGAGATGAAAGAAGAGTAGGAAGAGATCATCTCTGTCTAAAGCTTCTCGGTTTTACACTGTGCCTACGCTGTTATATTTGTGATTTTTTTTTTACACGAAATGTTCTGATTTTGACATCATTTGATCAGTCTACAGTTGACAGTTCTGACAGACAGCAGAGGAGAAGAGAAGACCTCTTTCCTCCTTTAAAAGACATTGCTGCATTTCTTAAATATTTGAAGTCCATGTCTAACTGTCTGAAAGACTAAAACTAGCAAGTAGCAAGTAGAAACTGATGTAAAAATTCAGTTCCTTGGACATGCATGTGATTTGGTCCATTTCCAGGGTATGTCTGGGGTCTGGACCAATCAGACGACAGAGATGAAGATGATAGTGTCCTCATCCTCGGTGGATTGTTTGAGGCTCAGCAAGATTGGACGACAGCAGGCAGCCTCTTAGACATCAGAGATTTGCCCTGAAACACAGACGAATGGAGCGAAAAACAAAAGGGATAGATGAGTTTTTATGGTTTTGGGCAGCAACAATTATCAAGAAGGACCTTTAAGCATACTGCGTTGTAAAGAATTTGGGAAACTCTCAACAAAAGCAATAGTTAATTTTTGATGAATCAGTTTTATTTTTTATTTCGTTTTAAATAAAGAATCTTGAACCTAATGATATGATGCACATTGAATAAACCAGAATTTCATAGGGGTTACAAAAAACTCTCAGCACATGTGAACAGAATCAACACAGACAGGTTAAGGAGCAACAGGGTTACCTGGAAGCACTGCCTTCCTTCAAAACAAGTTCTTACTTTTCTGTGGACAAGACAGAGAAACATGAACAGGTAGACATTATGACAGCAGAAAACTAAAATGCAGAGAGAAACCAAAAATGAAGACACAAAGAAAAGTGAAGAGCTTGCTTAACCCTGTCGGAAAAAACAATAGCCGATTTGTGGTGACATCACAAGGTTTGGGGGTGGGATAAAACACCAGACAGAATTCAGCTCATCATTGAGGGGGCGGAGCCACTACCACTTACCACATTACGAGTGAACTTTTCAAATGAGGTTCTGCGATCCTGTATGCCTCGTAACTTTAGTCAACAAACCATAAAATAAAGTAAAAAATGGGGCAATAGAAATGGGGCTATATACTAAATTAGTATTCGGTATTATACTAATAGCACACTTGAATCATTTTTTATGAGTCTTCTCTGTATACATTTTGAAGTGGTTCTAAATTAGTCCAAATATTTTACCTTTTTCTTTGCCTGCAGAAGCTCCTGGTAGGCACTGGATCTAATAAACCGACTGTAAGAATCGCTCTTCATCAGCTTATAGATGTGCTCCTGTGGAAAGCACATTTACATATTCAGAAACACAAAAACATCAGGCTTTAATTTTTCAGTAAGACTGCACTTCACCTGTGCATCTTCAAAAGCATATCGTCCCGGGTCTTTGACGTTCTGTGTGGTTTTATCATAACTCTTTGAGTCAACGTTAATGGCACTGGGAGCTCCCGGAGCCAAAAACTCCTCCCAGATCTCTTGCACCCGCAACGGCACCTCACGAATCGGCCTCCTCTTTAACTCCTGCACTGCCAACCAGAACCTGAGGAAGAAGGTAACGGAACATCTATCAGTGTTGCAGTACATATCACCACCAGCAGGGGGCATGCAGGGGACTGGGGTGTACCTGAGGTTTTCAGAGCTGAATTCTGACTCCAGAAACTTGAGGAACTGCTCTCGACCAACGGGATCTTTCAAGACCTCGTCAATACAGAAGCCCCAGCGTCTAACTCTAGTCTGACCGGGTTCCTTACTGTCAAACACAAACAGATGAGTTCCTCTCATACAAATACACAGAAAAAAACTATGTATATTAGTTATTAGAGTTTTTGATTTTTTATTAGTTATTAGATTTATTCGATTTGTCTGTGCTATATTTTTAGTTATTAGATTTGTAAGTCTGTGCTATATGTTTGAGAGCCAAATGACATGAATGATTGAAAAACTGACTTTTTGATTTTAAACACATTTATTATAATGTATTTTTTTTTTACTTATTTTCAATTTTTTTATGTAACTTATTTATTATAATTAGAATGTATCTATAAAATGTACTCACAAATTGTGTGTTTCAAACCTGTGTGTATGTGTGTGTCTGAAACAAACCTGGCCTCCATCTCCCAGAGTGTTGTGTCATCTGATATCCAGGGGTTGCAGGGGTCAGGAGTGCACAGAAAGGGGTCTGAGTCTGCGTACTGCTCAGCATAGCTCAACAAACTGCAAGATCATTATAAAAATATAGTTTGAGATAAAAATTTCCAAACCTCCAGATATAAAATAACCAAATAATGATTCATTAAACAGTTTAAGCTCTACAAAAAACAACATGCCTACCGATTTGGATCAATGTAAGGGTGAGTAACTAATGGCAGAACATAACTGAATGCACATTTTAATGTACTGAATGATTGATTGGTGCAACTCAGTTTTTTCATAATACATTAAAATTTTAGTGTTAAGAGATGTTGTTGGTATATAGAGTTATTGATCTCTCTAAAGGAGTAAATTTAAGGACGAGAAACAGAAACGTTTGTCAGCATGAGTAATATCTACACAGACTATTAAAGAGATCGATAAGAAAATGTTTAAGCACTGTAGAATAATAAAGACCCGTGGGTCGATTACAGCAAAGACACTCTCACTTACCTCTCTGCAACTTTGGACATTTTCAATCGATGTCTGTCTAACTGTGCTTGCCAAAACTTGATCTGGAAAGACAATAATGACAATAGTCAGGATGTGCATGTTTGTGAAAACATGACAAATACAGCCATAGATAAAGTAAACATCCTAGTTTTCCCATCACCACTACTGCACATTTCTAAACTGTCACCTCAAATTGAAATTAAAATATTATAAATGACATTTGAAAACAGAATTTATTTATAAATAAAGACAATAAAGACACTAAATTATGTGTGACACACAAGCAATCAGACATCACCTGTTCCTGAAGCTCTTCCACGGTTGGCTGCTTGGCTTCAGGGGCTGGTGTGTGCGTCGGGCTGTGGCTGCGAATGTCATTTTGAAGGCCGTATACAGACTGCGAAAACCATCAGAATAACTTACAACCATATTTACATAATTGTAAGGCTGGCCCAGTTATTACAGAAGAACATTTACAGTGATTGGCGAGATGAGTCGTCCTTGATTGATAAGCGGTTGGATTTTGTGAGGCTCTCTGATTGGTGGAGTGATTAGGGTCCTGACTGGCTCAATGGTTGACTGATTCATCAAAGGTGATGATTCAATGATGAATGCTTTGGTGATTATTTACATGTTTTAGGAAATTATGTGATAAGATGTTACATTTCCTGCATGTTTAAAGGGGTTTCATGGTGTCAGATGAGATAAAGCACCTTTCTAGTTTTGTGAGGGTTCTTCATCCTGGAAGATTTCTTTATGTCCACTTCTGTTGTATTCACACACCCTGGCTGAAACACATAACATTATACATTGTATCAACACTATACATTGTCAATATAAAATAACAGGCAAATCTCTAGATGGCCAATAGTTTATGGTTGCCTGGCAACCGTGCTGCTGACTGGGATACTCCCCTCTGTTTCGTGAAAGGCAGATGATATTTTAAAAGGCGTCAATCAAAGGTTTCCTGCTGGCTCCACTCTATTTGATTTCACATGGGCTCAATGTTTTCAAACTACTATACAGTATGAACTTTATGTATAAGCCGGATTCACCGGAGAGACCAAAGAGCTTTGAGACACACAGGGTTCTGCAAGACACTCCATATTAGACCTACACTGGCAAAATATAAGAAAGAACTGCAGCATCTCTCTGCAGCACGTCAGCTTAAAAGATTAGTCAAGTTAGCATGAAATTGCTAATGAGAAGAATCAAGCCCAGTGTAATTGAGGGAGAAATTGCCTTTCAATTCTTTTCAAAACAAACAGCTTGCAAACACACGGCCTGCACTTACTGATTCACATTTATAAAAGCTATACATACCAGGTAACAAAGATATAAATAAAACCTGTGACTCAATGATTTTGAATGAATCCTTATAGTACTTGCATAGATATCATAGTTTTAGTTAAGTGTGTGGTAGTTCTAGTAAGACACAAATAAATCCATAAATGGTTTCTATGAAAACCTGTGAAAAACAGTGGCGTATTTAGAAGCTATAATTACATCATTCATATTAATAATAAAAATGAAGTAGATTCCCTTCATTTAATACTATGACTCTAACAGCATCTACAATAATTATTATACAACCATGAAAAAACTAAAATAAAATGAACTAAATAAATGAACTAGATTTATTAAAAAGTATTATTTCATGGTGCTCTAGAATATTTGATTCTGATTGGACAGTCGTCCAATATTTCGTATGAAAGTTGTATTTTGGTTGGCAGTCGTGACTAAAGCCGATAGGAAATTTGTTACAAATAAGCTAATAAAACATTTCAAATAATTTTTTTTATTCTGAGATAAAACCGCTTACTTTACATTATCCTTTACATAAAGTCTAACATCGGGTTACATTAACAAATTTCATTTTTAATTATCAGATAAGGTAGATTAGCTTTGTAAGGTAATAACTGCAGGCTTTTTACAATGTGAATCTAAAGAAACCATATTTAATTCACAAGAACAATGCGTTTTTGTTGTTTTATGGCTAGCCAGCATTTCTGAAAGCCAGGCACAGAGGTGATTTTGTCAGCTACGAAAGGCTGTTTCAATAGTCCTTAAGAGAACATACTTCAAACACTCCAGAACAACAAAGAATAATTCTGAAGAAGAGAACAGAATGGCTGTATTGTTTTTAAACAGACTTTGTGCATGTAAACACACACACAAACACACATATCATCACTTACCACTGGTCTGTGTACATCCCAGAAAGCTCTTTCCTGACTGTCCAGTATTTTCCTTTCAATTTTGTCTCTTTTCTTATCAACTCTGTACACACAGAAAACACAGCCAAAGCAATTATTACATCCAAAAACAAGAAACACTAAACTGAAAAGTTATAGAGTTGCCCAGTGTCTTGGCACACAGAAGCACAAAAGAAAAATTGGAAATGAAAGAAGAAATATTGGAGTTGAAGTGACAAAAATGACTCATTCTGATTACCCAAGTGTAATTTTACTGTACAATTCATGTCCATGAGCATGTGAGAATCAATGTTCGAAACATCAAGGACAAAAAGTGAACGATCAAACACAAGGTAAATCTAAATTTGCTATGTAAAAAATCTGTGTCCTACATTCGAGTGATAAGAAAATCAGCCAATCAAAAATCAGGAAAGATACTCACTTAGCCTGAGCCTCTGCTTGCATAAATATAAACTCCCATTTCCTGGCAAAAGCCCGCTGTAATCGTGCTAAACTCTCCTGGAAGAGAGATTGATTAAACACATTATAAGAAGATTAAAAAACATCTAGTCTAGTCAAGTTGATCTACCTAAACAAGCCTTCTGGAGAACTTACTTGGATTATGCAAACAAAGCCTGGCATGGATTAGACCTACATTCTTTCAAACATTGTCATTACCTCAATATCTTTACGTACAAAGTTTCAAAGCTGCCGTGTTACAATTAAGAAAAAGAGGAAGAGAGAGAAATAAAAAGAATGGAGATGAAGAGAGAGAAGAAAAGAGGAGATTACTTACAGCTTCATAATCAGCGAGTTCCAGGCGAGCTTTGTTCTGCATTGTTCTTTTGCACAAGTACACAGCTGCAGAGAAGAGCACAGCGCTGTGAATAACAGCACTCACACTTACAGATGTACACACTTTAGCCCTCTGTGCTTTCAAACTGCAAAATGCTAAAATGTAGTATGCATTTAACATATTTCACACTGACTGTACCGAATTACATCTGACTCTTGCACCATCATAATTTAGCATGCTTACATTTCTATACATTTGGATAGATAATATAAATACATACAATATCAGCTGAAAACACTGTTACAGTATATATTATGATTTGCAATATTATGTTAGACTCATTTACTGGTATGTGTATGTGTGTGTAGGTCTGGCAATATTGTAAATCACACACAGTTGGCATGATCCAGATAAACTTCAGCCAAAAGATTTAATTAAGATAACTGTACTACATTTATACTGTATTTCTACACACACTGTAATTTAAGGGCATCATCAGAAATACTCACCATAGTCTGTATTCTCAGGCTCCCAGCAGTTTGAGGGCCAGAAGTATGGTGTCTGGTAAAAGAGAGAACACTATGAATTCATTTTAAGGTTGTTAGTAAAGAATATTTGGTCAAGCAGTGCATTATAGCATTTAAATTATTGTATATTCAGATTAGATTAGTAAATACTGATTATTTCGTATCAACAAAATATGTAAACACATTTTCCTACTTCTATGAAAAAAGTAATTTTGATCAACTGGTCTCTCGCACCAGGAAAATCACTGACCTGGAATCTGTAGAATGTGCCGTCATCTTTAAGTGTTAGCACATGGTCAGAAATGGGGAAGAAATAGCCGTGAGCCGCCATCAGTGTGCCCAAATGAAGAGCCTCAACTAGATAAACAAAAGGCAGTGTTATCAGAGATCCAAACTCTATAACGTCCGTTAGGATTAATACTATTTGTTTACTTAAAAGTAGATGTTCAAACTGTAAATTGTAGATACAATAAATTTAGACCAATGGATGAAAATTGAACCATTACTAGGAACTAAAATAAAAAATACCAACTACTGAACTACTGCTTGTGCTACAGAGAAAGAGAAAATAAGAGATTATTTTTGGTAATTTTTTCTCTCATCTTATCCTCTTTACTATTTCAGTGGGGTATTCACTAAGAATGAATTGATAGGGCTGTGTATTTGCCTGCACTGTGCTGTGCCCAATTCACTAAAGGAATTATGTAAATCAAGAAACAGCTCAAACTGGCTCGAAAATTATTGCTGAATGTAATTTGCATGCACACGATTTCTGTCCTTGTCGGTCTGTGCAGAGACATACAGAGTTTTAGAGGATGAAGCACATAACAGCGATCCGAAATGCAGAACTGTATGTATACGTTTATTATTAAATTACTTTAGGAAAACAGATTTTAAAAAACTCAGTTTACATGAACAACAATAGCACAATGTTATTACATCAGGTAATTTTATTAATGAGGTGCAGTCCATATTAAATATTAAGTAAATGTTCAATTTACTTTAATATTTAAAAAAACTAAATACTACACTCTGTGCAATTGTATGAATGAAAATAAGGTAATGTAGCCTAAATACTGAATGCTAAAATATTAAGTGCAAAAGCGGTGCAACTGTTCCATGTGTTGTTTGTGTGTATAAAAGACAATAAACTAGAGGAAGTTTATTATAAGAGGAAGCAACGAAACCAATGACTGTCTTATAACATACTCAACCACAGGCTCCAGAGTTAAGCATCAATAAATGATTATCTATTAAACTTTAACAATACAGTGTATTGTTAGAAATAGAATTTGCGTCTGTGCCGATAACAAATGAATATCTCTTTGCTTTCAAGGGTACACTGTGTAGCTGTTATTGTTTTGTTGAGAGTTCACCATCAAGCATTTAGGTTCATGAGATAAAGTCGACTAATCAGCAATGTACAAGAGAAAAGAATTGGAGAGAGAGAGAGAAAGAACTGGGAAGTAAGGTGTAAGACAACAAAGGAGTTATTATTTTTATCTATCCAATGTTCCTGGTATGCTCTATTGAGTATAGAGAGAGATTCTGTGCTCTTATCTATTTGTTTTTTTCCATTAGAACACAGACACACATACACAAACAAACACACACGTGAAATCTGTGAGTGGGAATCTAGAGTATGATAAAAATACACTATACTCAGCATCACCAAGCTTGGACCAGCATGAAGATCATGATGTTTTCGGTCAACAGGAATACAGGGCTATATTCTCCCAAGTTTAGCTCCAACCCCAAACAAACACACCTGCCTGTCATTTTCAAGTAATCCAGCAAACCTTAATTAGCTGAATTAGGTACATTTGATTACGGTTGAAGCTAAACTCTGCAGGACATGGCCCTTTAGAAACATATTAAAAAGCCCCGATCGAATGCCATCTGCTGTCTCCTTCCATCCTCTCATTAAATAAAAGGAGACACAAGAGATGCTGACATTAGATGTTTGGCACCAACTTGCTGTAATTGTGAATGTGCATGTCCTGAATATATTGTCCGGTCAGCTGTTCTTATACCAAAGAGTGCATATGGATTATTTAAAAAGCAAAATTGTCAAACACAACCACAAAAAGTCATTTATGATGAAGTTGTATTACCTTGATCTTCGATTACAAGATTCTTAAGAAGCCACTGGACAATGTCTGAACCTGGATAAAAGAAAAGATTACTGTTGGTACAATTTTTCTCAATATAAAGAAAGGCAACTTATTCATGCATGACACACTTACTGGGTGTATTTTCATGTGCAACTTTAAATTATTGATGTGATTTAGACTGTAGGACTTACCATCTTAAGACATTCATCATGACATAACCAAAACAGTGGGTTGTTTCTATTTAACATCAAACAAACCCAAAATCTGTGCAGACTCGTGAACTCTTTTATTACTCTAAAAACCTGTAAGGCATTTCCGCTATAACGGCTTTGTCTCAATCAGCTCCCTAGCTCATGACGATGTCATACAAAATACTAATGCCAATGACATATAAACTTGTTAAATTACACGCATTTCTGTCATTGTGATTACTTAAAACAGAATCGTATAGTTAACTAGCACACTTTAAAACCGTTAAATATCGTTAAAGTCATTAAAAAATGCACCCTGTCGATGCACCCTGGGTTTTGCGTGACATTGTGGGATTTTTTTTAAGGAATGAACGATTCAGTGCACTGGAAGGAATTTTCGAATGAGACAGACCTTAAAATATCGTACCTGATCAGTGCCCAGACTACTGAACAAGGGAGCTGATTGAGCCACAGCCAACCATTCTGCCGTGGTGGGCGCCACAGCAATAATCTTCCGCAACGGCTGCAGCTTCTCACCCAGAACGCGAGACGTAATGGAAAAAAAACTCTGACTATTTCTATAGTTATTTAAATGTATATTTAAATGAGCCGCGCGTCCACAACAGAGCTATACACATAACACACACATAAACATGATTGATGAGCTTTTGTCGCTATATCCCGTCTAAATATATCTTGTCTCTTTAGCCAAGATGCGCTTTATAAAACGGCAGACACCACGCTCATTTTAACAACAGTAGAAACAGATAGCAGGTAAATAAATGAAAGAATTTTCATCAATCAGTTCATGGTCGCTATATATACACCAGTAGTTTTGATCCATGAAAAATACAGACAAATTGTGTTTTTTGAATAACAATGGGTTTATTTGTACATAATGTTTGCAAATAGCAGCATAAACGACAAAAGAACACGACGACTTACACATCGGTACACATCAAACACGCTCAGGGACGATGATCTTCTTGTAATATTTTTATATAGAGCCATTCGTGCTTCATTTAAGCTTCTCTGCTCTGCGTGAGCTGATTCTCTCCTGATAAAAACGCGCCGCATTTAAAAGTCTCGGACTTAACGATCCACACAGCAACAACAACACGGACTGATTGTATTCTTCTTCTCCGTCTCTCTGTATTCACCTCAGGTTTACTACTGACCCCTAGCGGCGACAGCCAACTGCCATAACACACTTATTCTACAAAACAGTAACGTAGATTCATAAATACTCAAGTAACTGTTTTCTGCACAATGAGAGCATTTTAATTGTTACATGATGTATGTTGTCAGTAGCTTTATTTTAAAATATTAAAATGGTACAGTCAGACTTCTCTTAATAGAACTACTATAAATTTTCTGGGCCTCCTATGTTCCACACTGGATAAACTGTGGGTTTCTAAATGTAAAAAATAATGGCCTTGGATAAAAAATTGGATTTGATCTTTAATACACATATCCAACTGGGCTTAACTGATAAAATATTAATTACAATTTTATTTTAAATATTGCCTGGTGGCTAGATATTGTCTGTGGAAATAGACCTGCCACCACAGCTGGAAAAAAAACCCTAGAGGAAACACTGACTGTATAAATATCTGTATTGTCTGAGACACAATACCTTTTAAGAGTCTGACACTGTTGAACTTCTTTCTAATGATTTGTCATTGATGATGATGATTTACAGCTGTGATATTTTGATCATTCTTCGACCCATTATTCATTTATTCAGTTTTTACACATTTTTATTTTTTACCCAGCATTTCTTGTCTTCTTAGCATTTCCTCAAATTGTGGGTCCCTCTTTGCTTTTAGTTCCAATTTTACTTTCTCCCAATTTTCCACAGACTAATCTCACCCTCTTTCTCTCTCTGAGTGGCTGAGCTGTATAAATTATATAATAAATGAGTATGCCAGTTCTGGATGCTCCAAAGAGGATCTCAGTCTCAGCAGAGCTACACTTTGTGGATGAGCAGAATATCATAATCTATCTCTGCACCCATCTCTCTCTCTCTCTCTCTCTAGCTTTCAAAGAAAAACCGAGAAGTCAACACCATGAACTACATCCTGTACATTTACCTAAATCAAATTAATTCCTATGCATTAAATTCACATTTTTGACAAATAAAACCTCCCAGTGTTGGTCTTGCTTGAGTTTCACAAGCTATAAAACTCTTTGGGTGTAAAAAGTTAAGTTTGCACTAATTATGTCACTCAGGCAGCACAGACTGTTTTAAGTATTAATGGACCCTTCGCAGAGGATAATGAATAGGACGGTCCTGACTGTAAAATGAACCGGCTTAAAGTGTTTAATTTTACTTCTGAAGATTCTGTGCTCAATGTTTTGTGCTTCAAAAGTAATAGACTATGAACAGTAATGTATTCTTCTGAGAAATATCTTTCCAGCATATCCTTCCTGGCCAATCAAATGCTGTACACACAAAATAGGCACATGACCACTACTGCCTCAGCCAATCAGGTTTGAGGGGCGTGTCCCTAGAGACAGCAGAAGTAAGAGAGTGTGAGAAAGCAGAGAGAGCTTTTTAAAGCAGAGAGAGAGGCAGAGACTGGGGTGTTAGTGCTTGAAGCTGGCCTTTTAATGAATCCTCTAGGGGACCGCAGTCAGAAGATGGAGAGAATTTCTCACCTCCTCTTTCCTAATCCTCATCCTTTAAACATTGTGGATTATGTTTGGTAGTATAAATAGCTTTCAGTTTGATATGTTTTAATATGTAAATCTAATATGTAACCTGTGTGAGAGTCATTCATTTTATACATTCACATTTATGCATTTGGCAGACACTTTTATTCAAAGCAACGTACAGTGCATTCTATCCATACATTTTTTATCAGTATGTGTGGTCTCTGGAATCGAACCCATGGCCTATGTGTTGCTAGCACTATTCTCTACCAGTTGAACTACAGACACTAATATTAATAAACCAATAAAG
The DNA here is from genome assembly GCA_019155185.1 of Beaufortia kweichowensis. Taxonomy (NCBI): domain Eukaryota; kingdom Metazoa; phylum Chordata; class Actinopteri; order Cypriniformes; family Gastromyzontidae; genus Beaufortia; species Beaufortia kweichowensis. The sequence goes on from CM032805.1 coordinate 12,808,246, forward strand.
CATCTGTTTTTTGGGATTGTTTTTTCTCTTGTTTTCTTATCTAAGATTTTAAGGAATATTAATCTGTGTCGGTTTTCAATTTGTGACAGGCTGTGGAATGCCACAAACAATATTTTCACTTCTTTCTTTCATTTGTCAAGAATGAATTGTTTGCATTCACTGAAAGCATGAAACAATTGAGGTCTATCAACATTATTTTGAAAAGATAACTAGAATATTCAATAGTCTGGGATAATAATGTATCTGGACACATTGTGCCGCTAGCTGTTTTTATGTAATTTAAATTAGCATTCTGCATTAATGACCCAAGTAAATTCATCTCGTAACTATTCATGTTTTCACACCTATAATGTATTGTGTCTTAAACCAAACTGTGCCGTCCAGAGACCTTTGATAGAGATCAGGCCCTCGACAGACCGGGACGTCAGCTGGCTCAGAACTCAGAGGTCTGGCTGTAGTTTTATTGTACTGGTCTATGGGCTTGCTGTGGGGTACTGGCTCCTGCAGAGTTCAGCTTTCCCAGTGCCAGCGTGACACTGAAGCACATATAAAACAAATGTAGGAGAATTACCAGAGAAGACGCTGGGAATCTTAGACAGGAAACTCTTCACTGTACGGATAGGTATGCCATTTTTCTCATCCTGCATCCTGGCAATAACGTCCTCCATCTAAACAAGAGAAAGAAAGAGAGTGACAAATCAGACTAAAGAAAGCAAAAGTACAACGTCCAACAGAATGGCAATAAAAACAGAAGTCTGTGTAAATATTCAGTAGGGCAGAAAATATGATTTGGTGTCCAATATGACATAGTAAAGAATAATGTGTGTATAGCGAGGCAGTTAATCACACACATTAACAATACAGCAAACACATTATTATTCTGGTTCAAAGGCACGGTAGTCTGACAAATGATTTAACACATTTAAAATTAATATTCTGAGCAGTCTGAAAACATATATAATACTCCATGCAGTATACAGCATACAGTATACATAGCATATAAAGAAACATCAATCATGTTAGTATTGTATTATGGGATTACTGCACCAGGATAGACATCTCCAGAAACACTCATTTAAAATTAGATTATTCTCTTTATTTCAGCACAACGGTTTACAAAATGACTTCCTTTCCGAACCTTTAATGGTTCTAAATACATTTTCTAACGTGTGCCTTCCAAACCCTTTCCAACCAAGATTAAATTACACCATTCAAATAATGCAACCAAGGACCAATCACAAATCAAATGCCTTGAACGATATAGCCAATCACAGCACAGCATGAGGCCACAAAAACTTGTGATAAGAGCCGGGGGGAGCACAATTGAAGGATCAACTCTGCCTTTAGTAAATGAAGTCATTCAATATAACAACCCTATTTATTAGATGAAGCGAAACCCGGGGCAGAGCTGGGCCGATCACGTCACCCGCTCATTGATCTGCTGACATTTAGACTGTTCTCACAGATGCTCTGAGTGTCTGAGTTAACAAGGTAAGCAGTGCAGAGCATCACCAGGGGAACACAAGATCTGAACTTGTGCCTATATCTACTAGTGACATCATTCTAGCATTAAACCGAATCAAAATCAGGTCAACTACATGAACGATGTGTGAATGTGTCCCTACAGGTATGTGGGGAATGTGTTGTGAAAGTATATGAGTTTGTATCTATTTGGTTACACAGTGAGAAAGATAGCTGCTGCCCCAAGGGGAGACCCAGTAAACATTCAGAATTAATAGAATTTAATAGAATTCAGAATTTAATAGAAAAATTTTAAAAACTGTTAGGCAGACTCCTGAAATAGCTCTCTTTTAAATATCCTGGGATGAAATGAACAGTGTGCACACACATTCAAGGGGCGAGAGACTCGCACATACTTTGTCTAAAATACTGGTGAATAGTGAGAGAGTGAGAGAGAGAGAGAGAGAGAGAGAGAGAGAGAGAGAGAGAGAGAGAGAGAGAGAGAGAGAGAGAGAGAGAGAGAGAGAGAGAGAGAGAGGCAGAGAGAGAGAGAGAGAGGGAGAGAGAAAGAGAGAGGAGAGAGAGAGAGGGAGAGAGGGAGAGAGAAAGAGAGAGAGAGAAAGAGGGAGAGAGAAAGAGAGAGAGAGGAGGGAGGGAGGGAGGGAGGGAGAGGGGGGTAAAGTTAAGGACATCTCAGCTGTATAGTGCAATGATGTGTGATGTTAAAAAAACTCCCAAATGCATCACTAGCATCAGCTGTACAGTACTGCAGCCAATATGTGGTCAAGAATTCTTGTAAAACCATCAGCACCCAGTTGGAGTGAGCAGAAGGCTCATTGTTACTTTAGTCAAGCTTCTGTAAGGTCTGTATCGCTCCCTTTTGATGTCAGGCAAAGTTGCATGAAAAACACTTTCCCATTTCCCATTGGTCAGACAATGGGTGGAACATTTCTCTCAAAACAGACTGTCCTCTGGCAGTACATCTCCAGGGATCGCACATCTGGGGCCACCACAGATACGAGCTCAAACCAATCACAGAACAGACTGAAAAGACAAAAAGATGAGTTGTCCAGAAGAAAAAAGATGAAATGCTAAAGTGAATCAAAGACTAAATACCATTACATTCACACATTCAGTCAAATGAGGGCTAATCAGACTACAATTAAAACTAAAAACTATGAATTATTTTCTGTTTAAAAAAAAATACTATTATGGTAATGAAGTGCAGTGTATGCTTGACACTAACTATGACAACTTGAGGAATACCCATAATAAGATGGATTGCACTTTATTTTACAATACACAGTATACTGGTAACTAACTACCTAATATGGGTTAAGTTCAGGGTTAGTAACTAGTAACGCTCGAGTTTGTACACATTAAGGTTGTAGTATGTACTGTACATATAAAACATGACTATAAAATAAAGTGCTACCAGCTGGTGAATAATATCAAGAAATGCAAAAAAGGAAAAGAAATGAATGTTGACTGGTGGAGGAGTGAAAGAAAAGTGAGAAAGCGAGCACATTAAGTGTCTTTGTTCATTAAGGGCAAGTGTGCACTTACAAAACAACAAGTGGCTTCATCAATAATCATTCAAACTCTCTAATTAACAAAGACAGACATAAAAAACTTCCAAACGTTCAACACTTGCACCACTTCCTTGCTTAACCCTCATGACCCTGCGCTCTTATATCCCCCTGTGACATCACGTCTCTCTCTCTCTCATGCAGACAGCTGGTGTTCAGACTGTTTGTGAGAACATAAGTCTCTTTTAATGATTCTTTACGTCAGTGGAAAGTGTTATTGGTCGGAAGGAGACAAGGTTATTGCAGGAATGACATGAATTTTATATCTCTTCTGTTCGTTTCCCCCCATCCCTTACACCCTGTCTTTTTGTGCTGCCCCTCCCCTTTCTGTTTCCAAGGCAACCGGGGTGGTGATGACATCATATACATATGTCAGCCTAGGGAGAGAGACTGAGAGAGCTAGATGTGTTTAGGTGTGTGTGAGAAAACAAGACAGGTTGGAGGAAGGACAAGACAGCAACACAGATAAAAAACAAAAGAACGTGTTTATATTTTATATAAAAATAAATATAAAAATGATATATTATAAAACTAAAAAAGTAATTTACTTACATACATACATTTTAGTTTTTTATCTTTAATTTTATCCAGAAATTTATTCCAATAATTTTAACACAACAAATATAGACAAATATAGAATTAAATAACCGAGATAAAATGTGAGTTAATATAAAAAAGTTAAACAATTAGTTATTTAAACAATATGTTTTTTAAATAATTGACCATTTTTTAGTTTTCTGTTTGCTGTAAATCTGAATAAAAAGTTGAATATACTGCAGTTTGCTTTGCAGACAGCAACATGCAAATTCCCCCAGTCTCCACAGATGCCTTTTGTCCTTTCAAAAACTCCTTTCAGTTCAGTGATTTCTACACACAAACTTGCATTAATATCTGCCCTTACATCCTCCAGGTTTGTGTGCCTGGAGACCAAAGGTATGAGCGCCCTTTCACACAAAATCACATGAATATTCAATCCAGCATTACAGATAATTGAATATTCAACATCAGAGAGAGTTCTGTTCAGTAATTCACAGAGAACATGATGTGGTCCTGAGCATAAGAGAGCACACAATCTGTTGAGAGAGATCACATACACACACACACACCTCAAGTTTCCAACTGATTTACTGGCTTTGAAGTCTTTCAAGCACCGTTCCAGTCCTACACACACACACACATTTACGGGCTTACACACTAACACATGCCCTACGTTCACACATCATAAAAAGGCACATATTCGGTCAAAAAAAAAAAAAAATCACAAATATGCACAAAACAAACAAACGTGTGCCATCAAACAGTTAAGGCTACATAAATTCAGTGTTAAACTTGCCTGTGAGATAAAAACAGACTGGTAATGTGACCCTGATCCCTGCAATGTAACAGATGATCACGCCAGACAACCTTTATATTTAAACATACGGATGCACATAAACAAGCAAACACATAAGCTCTTTACACTTTCTAAACATAAATGATTTAAAAAAATACTTCTCAAAGGTTTAGAGCATACTCTATTATTCATAAATCATATTTAGTAAGCTAATGCTTCACCCACACACAGCTTGAGGATGCCCTTTAAAGGGGAACTATATAACTCCCTCCCACACTCTCTCTCTCTCTCTCTCTCTCTCTCTCTCACTCTCTCTCTCACACACACACACAAGCACACACACACACACAAACGGTAGCTTTTCCTAACAGCGTCCTCCACTTTCTGTAATATGCAATATGTCACAAAAAAATACAGTGCTATTTATATAAAAATACCATGGTATTACCTTTTTTACCATGATTCCTCTCAATTATTTGTGCTATTGCCATGTTAAATCAAGCTCTCTTATACACACACACACACACACACCCCTCGAAAAGATTAGACTAATGATTAGACTAGATTAGACTAAAGATAGACTACTGCAGTAAAACCCAACAAAGATGCAATCATCAACAATTATTACTCTTTTCCACTTTCTCTCCATCATTTTATCCACTTCTCATATCACCTTATTTGCGCTGTATCTGTGATATACCACAGTACTAAAACTGTTCGGTGCTGGCTGCACGGTAAAGTATCGAAGTAAGTCCTCAAGCCCTAGCCTCAATCCAAAATTTGAAACAGGTTTTATGTAATATGCTCAGCTAAAATAATAATCATGTATGGGGGTGGAACCATGTGCTGAGGAAAGGCCGAGATCAGACAGACTTGAAAGGCGGCCCTATCATCTCCCATTCTCTTTTTGCATATTTTTGGGTATGTGCGTGCCTGCTAGTTTGCATGTGTCTAAGCTTGCGTGCAAGTGTGTGTGTGTATCTGTTTCTGTGAGAGCACCTGTGGGTGGGATTTTAGTGGGTGTTCTGACTCAGCTGTGGAAAAATACGATTCTGCAGAAAATGAATCCGACCGCCCACCTGCTGATTTTCACCAAACACTGTCATATACACTTGCGTACATGTTTACTAAACGCACACGTGTGTACATATAAACACACTACCTTGCATGCACACTGGATTAGAATGACTAAAAAAAACTGTTGCATGATCGCTCGCCCACTTTGCTTTGAATTTGTGCCATCTGCGATGTAATATCTGCAACATGTTACTTCTCTGCACACAGTGTTATTTAATGATCAAAAATAAGTAAGACAAGACCTCATAGCTTTGGACTACACAACACTGTGTAAAACACATCAAAGGTGTCTGACAGTGCTAAACTTGCCATCACAATCAATACTGCCCACCCCCGAGAATCTCTGAAATTGTGGTTCCTAGATATTTCGCAGCTTCCCTTTTAATGGAAGGATTTTTTTGGTCCACTAGCTTTTTCTTTACCACTAGATCAAAAAACATCTTATCTCTTAGAAGAGTAACACTTACAAACCAACATAGTAAGGCATTTAATCATCAACCAATTATGCACCTATAATTAAGATTTTTAAAGAAAACTGTATCTCATGACTGAAAAAATGTGCTATTAAGTCAACTTACACCAGAAAAATTCCCTTCGAAGTAACCTGAGGTTAAGTGCCTTTTTAACAACACACTCACGACGGTTCATGACTCGCTTCTCGCAATGATCAATCCAACAACGTTCCAGTTATCCACCCTGAGCTTTAATCACTAAACCAAAGCATCTTCACCTATGACGCACTTCACCACTTGAGCTGATAGCCCTACGGTTTGAAGGTGAAAACACGGCAGAGATGTAATGAAACAAACATGACACCACGCTTTACAACATCATCCAGGTTTACTTATTAAACTAGATAGTAACAGCTTCTGCACAGAAAAAGGTGTGCAAATGTAAGCGAGAGTGACGGAGAAAAAATCTGGGGTCCTTACAAAAGCAGAAGTGATTGTGAACTATTTTTAGCTCAAAACCTCTGTGTCCACATGTGCGTCCTGAATAACAACAAGGCATTCAGAGACATCATTCTTACCAGCCGGATGTCATTGTTGTCAACCAGCTTACAGCAGCTGAGATTAATTACGATAATAAACATTATGATTTTTAATAATATAGGAAAATCTGTACAGCCATTACTCACATATTCAACATGTTAGCATTAATAAATGATGGTAGTTATGGAACAAAAACCTTGACCGCTCATTGTTACAGAAAAAAAAGGGAAGGCTTATTACTTTTCAACAAGCACTGTATGAAAGCATACAAATGATCTTCTGTGTGTGTTGTAGGCCGTAACTGAAGTGTTTAATGACACAATGTTGCAGCTTATTAAACACTATGACCATCTACTAGCCTTGAAACAAATCCGTCGCACGTATTTAGTAAAGCCACACACTGCGTGACTGCAGCACAAAAGCATATAAATGAACAGACCTCAATGATTCAAATATTATCATGTGATTTTCTCTATATGCCCGCAGCAATTATATTTCGCCACTCGAACAATTACTGTGCGTTTACGGAGTATGTTTTATGCGAATCTCATTAAAAGGCATTACATTCTGACATTCTCAAACTGTTCCCAAAATAAAATGCATCTTGACATTTTACTTGCCGTTTTTTGTCATTTTTATTATTCTTAAAGGTGACTTTTATTAGAGGAACACAGTGAATGCCACCTCACTTTTTATTCAAATCTAAATGGAAGTCCAACAAAAAATTATTATTTGATTGACATGGAAACAATGCCACAATCAAAAACATATTAATTGTTGTAAAACTGCTTTCTGTATTTATTATTTTTCAATAAAAAACATATGAATAGTACTTTTCAAAAACATGTTCAGTTATATTATACACACATAATGTAGATTTTGATTTACTGATTTACGTGCATCTTGCATGAAGCCGTGTTGAGATCACAAGACCACCCAAATATTACAACTTCCATTATCTCGGCAACCATTATTTATGGTCTGCCTTCGCTTAGGCAGACTGCATGTAACACATTTCCACAATTCCTTTTTTGCTAATAGGCGCTTATTTTTATTAAACTGTGTTCAAATAACCTGAAACTTTCACAACAAAGTCATCAGAGACATTAAAGAAACAGTTCAGAACAAGCTGGTCCAGAGCAAGTCAGCTGATGTTCCAGGAGCCAAAAATCGATATCTAAGAGAAAAATAAGGTGATGTGATTTCCCGTGGTTACTCAGGAATTCACAAAACAGAACAAGCGGTATTACAGCAGGCAGGCAAAGCTTAGGGGATATTAGCATGGCTCTGGAATATAGACAAGGAAACAGGAAGAAAGTGTGGGTCTACAGAGATGATGAAACTTACAGTACAATCAATTGATATAACAATAAGTCTCACTCCTCCACGATCTGTTTCTCTTTCTCTCACCAGCTCTCTCTTGAGGTTCTGTGGGTGATGTATGGGACGGCGTCCATTGCGATGCTGAGAGAGAGAAACCTAATCAAATATTGAAAAACTCCAGTACCATTTCATGCATGACACGATGTTACTGTCAGTACAGGTTTAAGAGTTGAGAAGTCAAGGACTGAATGCTATAACACTTCTCATGTGCAGTCCTTCCAAAAGAAAAATACAGTAAATGCAGTACAGTAAATAAATACACTTTGTTTTTCCAACTGTGAAGGAAGGTATGATTGTGTAAGAGACCTTATTTCAGTTTTGACAAAATGGTAGCTACTGCATAAAAGCAAGTACATAAAGGCCAAGAAAACACTTCTATGCTCACAAGATGTCTGGCCCCTGTGAAGTCTCTGTATATTTAAAAATAAGCAGACTTCGGAAAAGTCACGCATGCCTGCAGAACATGAGTCTTGACCGGTTCACACCCTGTCAGCACTGCAGACAAAATCTTGTGACCTGAAAAGGATTTTTTAAGAGACAAAATCCCCACACTAAAATCTTTGGACAAGTAAAGCAGCATTGCATTGAGGTTAGTGGCAGACAAAACAAGAGTCGCCTTGATGAATAAATGAATGCAAATTTGAAGATCCACATATCATGTGCACTTGCAGTTTCTATTGTTCCATTGATCAATGCATCATCTGCATTCAATGTCACATTCAATCCGAGTAGATGGATGGGTTGCTTCAGTCTGCATCTGAAGATATTTACAACTCAAAACATATGGCAAAAATGTCTTAAGTGCTAAACATGGCTGATGGACCACTTTTCACATCTTCACATCACAATTTAATATACAAACAAACTATAAGAAAATGCATTATATTATACTGGCATACTATTTAAATGTAGTTATGGCATCAGCTACAACATAAATTACCACCAACATGCAACTCAAATCCAAGTAAAACTGCAACACCAATCACAATTTTCTTATGTTTAACATAAATTCATATAAAGCAGAACTGTAGAAGAATGAGATTTCACAGAGGGCAGTCACAGTTATGGCTCGCTGGCACAAAAATGTACATGGAAGAGGTATCTTTTATCCCTCGTCCCTTTGTTGTGTCATGCTTGTTCAGGACATGGTGCAATGTGACAGGCATTTTTGATCAGGCAAAACAAACACGCCTTGGGGTCCAAGGCAGTAGGAGTTTTACAGCCTTTGAATTAAACACAACACTGAACCAGAAAAGAAATGTACAGCTAGTTATAGTGCTGCCTGCAACTTAACATTTCTGTCCCCAAGTCAAAGTTGATTTATTACTGCTGTAAAATGATTAAACACTCTCTCATAACCTGACATTAAAAGGTGCACAGAGACATCAACAGTGATATTAATTAATCTACACCACAGTGAGCAGTGCAATAACATGCTAACCGCCTTCCACGCTCAAGAGTGTATTGTGGCAGTGAGTCATTCCATCCCCTGCCTGACAACTCATCCTTTCTTCCTGTTATACTGAAAACACAGAAGGAGGTGATCACAGACAGGATCTCAGTATGTTATGAGAGTGAGTGAGTGAGTGAGTGAGTGAGTGAGTGAGTGAGACAGAGAGAGAGAGAGAGAGACAGAGAGAGAGAGAGAGAGAGAGAGAGAGAGAGACAGAGAGAGAGAGAGAGAGAGAGAGAGAGAGAGAGAGAGAGAGAGAGAGAGAGAGACAGAGACAGAGAGAGAGAGAGAGAGAGAGAGAGAGAGACAGACAGACAGAGAGAGAGAAAGACAGAGAGAGAGATGCCCAGTATATACAATATCAATTTCCTGCTCATTAAAACCCTGTTAATACAACTAAAAAAGAAAAGTCACAATAGAAAATCTTTTACTGATAACATTATATTTAACTGTCACTGTTCCTCAGGAGGAATACCTAGGTTATTTCTTTATTTACTTTAATATTTCATAGTTGAATTTGAATCCAATCATGACAAACTCAATATTGATGGAAAGGTATAAGACTCAATATAAATAAATATTCGATACATTTTCATAACAATCATCATAAACAAAAGAATATAAAAAATTGTTAATGGTTTTTAAAAAAATGCGTAAAATTAAAAAAGATTTTAAAAATTCATTAAAAAAATATTTACATTTTAAATTTTAAAAAATGTAGTTCACAGACACTAGTGTTACTAGTGTCACCAGAAGGATTTTTCCGACCGGAAAGGTAAGGAAGGGAAAGAGTATTTTTCAACCTAAAGCACACACACATTTTTATATACTGTTTTAGGCAGTGCAATACTGTTCTTCAGTCCTCCTGATGCTTATGTTATCAACACATTATTGGCAAGTAAGAATTTCCATTACTGTGAGAAAGTCAGTTACTACAAATCAAGGACCTCGATCACAGCGTGCGGGGATGCACAGAGAGCTTTTCAACAGATAGAATAAAATGATTAGCAGCAGTCATGACTAGCGAGATCAGACAGAGAAACATGAATGAAGGGGAGTGAACAGAGGAGAGGTGTGGAGGAAGACTTCCGTTTCATATAAGAGCTTTAATATGTGAAAACAGGATTGAATGTCTCTTTAGAGGTGATAAGGAAGAAATGGAAAAGGGGCAAGATACATGCTGGCCAATGGCGTTCAAGGTACTGTCGTTTTTTAAATGTTAAAAAACAGTATGTTATATAATGCTTCTGTGCTAAACCATGAGGATATGAGTATGTAATATAAGTACGAGTATGAGTACGTAACTGGAAAGCCCCTTAGAGAATATCTAAGCATTAAACAGAAGAAAACAAATCTAGTTTACGTCATTGCGTTCAATGAATAGATCATTTTTGAGTTGCTTTGAGTGTTCCTCCTTGCAGGTCTTTTTTTAACCATAATCTTCCCATCGCAACAAGATTACAAAATAATTGCGACTGGCTTAGACAACTATAGTCTGAGAAATTACACAAATTAAATCACACTTCAGAGGCCAATTTACCTCACAGACAGACAGGCATTGTGAGTTTTTGTGTGGGTGTTTGTGTATGTGTCACAGTGAACACATCATATAATTAAGTAAATCTCTCTTTATGTTTTAATAACAGCTTAAGTCGATGCTTAAACACAACGCCCAATGGAACCCAATTATATACAATGGCAAAAAGTTAAAACAGTGGGTCTATTTATTCATAAATTAATTGTTTACTTACATAAAATGTGTGAAGATAGAGAAACACTACATGCGTTTACAATGTACTTGCAATGCAATATTCAAAAACGACTTCAAATGAGACATATTTCTTATTCCATACAATTCTGAAGTTTTATTCTGAGGAACTTTCCAGAGCTAAATGATCTTCACTTCAGATCAAGCTTCTGTCAATTGAGTTTAATAAACAAATGTCAATTAATTATTTATATTGAGGAATTGATTGGCAGACGTCTCATCAACATAAAACAGATTGTTTACTCTTCCTGTATAACCTTTATCAGCATCCTATACACAAAACCCAAACAATTCAATACAAACAACTGCACGGATCAAAATAATCAATGGCACAGATCCATACACACTTGTGATGATGAACATGAAGAGAAAAGCATGCAGCCTGACTAATTACATGTCAAGCGCCCATTATTGACATGTTATGTGTGTCAAAACAAACAGGTAAAATAACACCACAAAGTTATGCACATCAACACTATAGATTATAGGTATAGCAGGTATAGATTATGTGTCTACTGGGGATACTATAGAGGTCTGTTGCTTTTAGCATGTGTCTTTATGCTCAGCAAAGGTGGTCTTTAATCTTTAATGCTATTTAAATGGCTTTCAACACACATTACATAATGTATATGCATGATTACAGTTAGGAAAATGCTGATTTTATTTCCAAATGCACACAGAGTAACCCACTTACAGTAACTTAGCCGCAAAAAAGCATGCAGATATCATCTATATGAAATATAGCAACATATACAGTAATGTCGTTTAAGCCCCAAATCGAACAGAATCTCCAGTAAAAGCTTGTAAATAAAGGCAGATGTCACAACCTTATCCAATTTTTACCTCATTTCAAACACAAATAGGATAGATAAAGATTGTACTATATGCAGGCTAAATATCTATAATCTTTAATTGCACTGTGTCATATTCTTGGTCAGATTAAACATAACGATGGGAACAGCAGTGATTTCCCAGCAGGCGATTTTAAAGTCCGTCAGTAATTGTCTTAAAATTTACTAAAGGCGCTGGATTTATTAGCAAAGCTGTGATGGCTCCAGCCGTGATGGTTTAAAGGGAATAAATTTAGGGATGCAAGTTCTCAACTGTCATTGGTGATTATTTTTGCATTTGCTGTGAAAGGTCTTTAGACTTTTAGCACTCTAAAAGTCCATGAAGATGCATCTCTAAATTTACGCCTTTTAAAGCCCCACAGCTATAAATTTTTTAGGACCCAAAATCAGAAAAAAACACTTCTGACTAGTCAGTTGGTGCACAAATTGATTGAATCTTTAGGGTTTAAAAACAACTTTGCTGTAAACAATTAGTGGATTTTATTTTTGTAAAACTATATTTTTTATATATTTTTAAATGTAAATCATGCAAAAAAAGTGAGACACACGAGTAAGTCAAGCAAAGCAAAATGTACATCATACTTAAAGCTTCAACACAAGAGACAGTTTCCCATTTCCATCTCATTTCGCACTACAACCCCCACTAATAGCACATATGTTAGCGCTCTCAAAACCACACTGACGTAACAGCCGGAAGACAGGCATACTGAGCAGAGCGTTAAGATAGAGCACAATGAGTCATATGAGTTTTTCACTGGCGGCAACCCTACTCAGGGTCACGAACCACCGATGAAGGATGAGCTGTTCCTCAAACCAAAAAAGAAAAAGATGGGGAAAGATAAGAGCAGTTCGACACATGATTGAGTCGAATCTCTCTTATTAAGCCCACAGAAAAACTGAGCTGTGGTTGTACGCAGGCTTTGGCCAAGAAACTCCAGCAGTCACTCAACATAGGATGTACAGCTTGATAAAAAGAGGCATGCTGGTCTGGATATGAATTATGTATGAGAAGGCAGAAGCCGAGATGGTTGTGTTGGAACAGATTGGTGTCTCCATCATCTGAAAGAGATTTTATATTCACCAGCAGCAGTTTGTGTGACTGAGCATTTTTAACACAGTGTGATAGCTGATGGTGTGATAAAAAGGCTAAACCTTCAAAAGAAGACTGCAATCTTTGAGCTTCTTCTAATGGAAGGAATTTATGCAACCCTCAGGCTATAAACAAAAGCAGATGTGCTTAGGAATACCTAAATATATGTGAGCGTCAACATGTATATGTGACCCTGTCTGTGAAAACCAGGCTAAAGTCTAAAAATCTAATTCTGAGATAACATCAAAGTTTGATTTCACCTATTAATTTCACTATGATTTCAATCTTTGACATGGCCTTACTTAGACAATGTTAAAGATATCAATGTTAAATTCACACAGAATATTCTTTTCATCATGTAGGAAAAATCACAAAAATATTGACTTTAGCTGGGTTTCACGGACTGGGTCACATATACTGTAAAAATATTTTTAGATCAAGTAAACAATGGTGAACAAAAGTACTAGAGATTGACTTGATCTTTGTAGTTTTTTGGTTTATATAGTTCTTTGTAAAACTTTGTTTTAAACAATGTTTATTCGTTTTTAAAGTCAAACCAACAATGGTGTATGTGTTTCTATGTCCAAGAACATTTATGTCTCTGGGTGTGCCAGTCCCATGAGTGTGTACTGTATACACATGGGTGCATAGGTGTGCATCAGGGTTGCCAGACCTGCGTAATAAATTCATCTTGGACTTTACACAACAAGCCTAGTGACCATTTCATATAAAGAAACTCACAATATGCCACTCCAAAACCAAAAATAAATAATTTACAGTCACTGTTATGGATTACACACAATTCCTTCTTGAAATTCAAACAGTTTGTATAATCTTTTACTTAAAGATTGACAGCTGACAAACAAAATCCTTTCCTATTTAACCCACAGAAAACAACAACCCAATGAAACACAACAACCCAATGATGCTGCCATGATTTTAGGGTGGTTGGTAGGGTGTTGCTATGCAGTTACAATGAGTGGTTGGAAGAACATTGCTATAATTTTGCTAAAGTGTTCCAGGTTTTTGCTAGGCCACGGTTTAATATTTTATTAAGTTGTAAAAGCATATGAGCAACAGCAAGTGACACTTGCCTTAGCCAGCACCACTATGAAATAGTTTCTTTAAGTTTAGCTGTGTAATAAAGGCAATACAGTATGAAAAATCTGTTTCAATGTACATCTGTGGCTACATGTGGCACTATGTATCAGACACCGGGTACAGTTACTTATTTAAAATTCTCTCTTTTCCTCTTCGTCTGTCAATCCGTCTTGCTCCTGCTTTCCACCACAGTAACAATACATCTGCACAGCTCCAGAATGTACAAGTCTACTCTGCAAAATACCAAGGGAGGTGAACCTGTCACCATCTACACAGTAGGATTTTTATTTAGAAAAGGATGTATAGAGATTTACAACAAAAACTATAAATGCATTACCAGTGCTGAATGAATTAAAGAATGTGTCAGTCAATGTTTTTTCCCAACTCGCATTAAAGTTGAAATTATTAAAAACAAATAACACAATCCTTTCCCCCTTTGTATCTGAGGTTTAGGTCCTCGATCTTACATTGCTGACAGATTGTACTGTGGACTGTGTTTATACCAAGCTTAAAAAAATTATTGCATTTTTCTAACTGGACTAAAAACCAAAATCAAATACACCTTTGGAAACAAATCTTTCTCGCTCTCCCATTTGAACCATTTCAAATCCCCAATCTGACCTCTAAAATCACTCTAATTGGTTTAACCTAATGCAGTCAGGTTGATTCAGTCATATTAAATAAAGTAATTTACATTAATAAAACCTTTTTAAATGTTAACGCAAAAGCACATTTTCAGGTTAACTGACAAAACATTTTTCCACAGTGCATTACGCTATACTTTAACTGCATACAGATAACTGTAATGAGAATTTATCATCAGCTGAGGAATTAATGAATCTATTAGACAAGTGAAAGTGACTCTCTTAGAGTTAAAGAGTCTTTTACTTTTGATTATTCTCATAAAATGTGCGAGACCTGCTTCCCTGCTGTTTTATGGCATAATGAATTTTTCATAGCATCTTATGTGTAAATACTAGTGACCATTCTTGGTCACATAAAGTGCACTAAGTTACACTAAATTTCTCACTATATCTCCCGTTTTCTCTTTTCATAAGAAACACACACTCATGGATGGGCAATCAACCCTAGAAACTCCATCTGTCTAAAAGTGGGATAAATTTATGCACCACATTCCTAAAATAACAGAATGCATTTAAATTCAACTCACCATTTCATGTTTTTTGAATGGTTTAGGATCAGGTCAGTGAGTGGCGTTATTTTTGTTGTTTAATTTATTTATTCCATAATATTTATCATTTTTAAGGGTGCATTTAAGACACTAGATTACAGTGGACCATCACTGATAAACATATAATGAGCAAATAAGTACATCACATTTTGCAACGGAGCCTTCAAACATTATCCACGGTACTACTGCACACTTCAGTTTTATGTAAGTATATACCGTAACCTAGCGACACATCATTACATTTTATGATGCTCAGTTCTGACCAAAATCCATCGTAAATGTATTCAGCTTTGAAAGATCTTTATACATTTTAAATCTGGTAAAGGAAAGCACCACGGTATCTCTGACTGCATCTAATAGCGTTTCTCTTCCCGGCATCTCCATGGCACGGCACACCTAATAAGACTAAACCAGCATGGAAGAAATGTGAAAATCAACTGAAGGGTGAAGGAAATGAATTGAAAGACGTAAGAAAAATTGTCTAGAAAGAGATATTCTGCTGTCCCTGATAGAGGAAGTGATTCACTGTCTTCAAACTATATCTGACTGGCATGTTCTGACAACATATTTCTACTGCACCTGAGGGAACAGATTGAAATTGAACATGCTCGAGAGAAAAGGTAAGGCAAGCTGGTTCAGGACAGAGGTGTAGTAGCTGTAATCGCACTGGCGTTTCTGTCAATATCTATTGCTGCCGATTCAATGAGCAATTCAATCAAAGAATTTTGGTTTGCGAGTTATTTATTAATAAAGGCATGAAAAGGCATGAGTGCTGCTTGATACGACATATCACTACTGCTTACTATCTTTCATGAGGAGGGATCCTAGAACTATTAAATGACACCTAAAACACCCTACACAACCACCTACAAAACCTTAGATTGTAACGGAAAGTTCTGCACAAAGAAGCACCACTCTGCAAAAACTGCAAAAATCTAGCCATGTATGCAGCACATAGAAACTGAAATGATTAATTCATCGCGGGAAGCCACTCTAATATCTGATTCATCATCAGACCTCATTTAAACAGGGCTACTAATTAATGACACCAAGACTGACCATGATTGAAACCGTAATTTGCCACACAAGTCTTTGAATTACATGATAATGGCTTCTTGAAAAATTCATGTTTCTTTTCTGAGTCACCAAAGGACGAATGGTAGCGTTAGTGGCTCTCAGCCACGTTGACAGATTTTAGTGCTAAATCAGCAACACAAATGTCTTTGATTCAAACCGTGACAAGCAAATTAGTAATCATCAAGAAAGAAAGATCAGGCCATGAAAAGGGAGAGTAAGATGTATTGCAAAAGTTTCAATGCTCACTTCTCCTCGGGGAGATCAAGGCTAGCTGTCACATGGCTAAAACTTCAGGTAAACTTTGCATTATACAAAGTACAGTATAAAATACTCTACCTTTCTGTACACCAGCATGTTTGGGGAGTCGTCAGTCTCTCCGTTGCTGTTTGGATGGAGACTGTTGTTTTTCGCCATGGTCCAAAAACGCTGCAGAACAGCTAATCCAGTGGATCTGTAAACCCTGAGGGGGGAAAAACAGGTCATTCAAAGACGGATTCAAACAGTCTACATACCATCCAATATTTTACTAGACAAATATAGAAATATGTATTTATTTCATCAAAATGTAAAAGTTAGGTTTAGCTGACAGCTTCTTTGTGATTAAACCCAACCTATATGCTTTTCCAACTTACTCTATGTGTGTACACAAATGCATGGTTTTCATGGTTTTCATTCATTTTATTATTTATATTATATTAAGATTATAATAAACCATAATTCCTCCACGAACACATTACAGATTACAGTAAACAAAAGCACATAAGGTTCAAGTTTAGACATACGGTAGCTTTCAGCTGGATTTAAAGGACAGCATTTAAATCCACCACCTTGCGCTTATGTCATGTATGCAAACGCTTTATGATGATCAAGGTAGATTCACTGTCTTATATCGCTTTAACCCCCTTTGAAAGCACCAAGGAAGCCAATTTCTTATCAACGAAAATGCACAGACAATGCAGTCTTGCGCAGACATCCGATCCTTTCAGAACCACAGACAGCTCCTCTGGCGGAACTGCAGCCCATGCACGAGTCTTGCTATCGCCAATAAAATGCACATCACCAACACAAAGCATCAATTCTTTTGACCCTCACCTCAAACACACTCAGTCTCCACTGAAAGATAGATCCGCGATCCCGGAGTGGATCAAGTTCCCGTGCGGTTCGTCAGCTATCGGACGTATAATTCATTGGAAATATTAGTGATGCTTTGGTTGATGCTGACGCGTCATCGCGCGCACTGATTCTGCTGAAGGACGGGGCACGCGCCGGCGACAAGGGCACGCGCATCCAACCTTGAACCAATCGTGGATCTCGCACATGAAGGAGGCTGTGCTTTTTTCTTAGCTGTGTTTAGCATGTTTGTTTTGTACGTATGTTATTAATTCATTGCGTTATTGTTATTATTATTATTATTATACAGTACAACAAAATACGCTCATTAAAAATTGGGTAAATATATTGCAGATTTTAAAGCGTCCGGGGAAATGAACTTAATGCTTCATACCTGCCAAAAGCAAACTCATACAGAGAGTCCAAATGTTAACAGTTTTCGCTTCACTAAAATACGTTTTCACTGCCCTAAGTTTTAGTAATTGAACCTATAACCTTAATTTTAAGTGATCATTTGCTAACTACTCCGCTTTAAGTGCATTTTCTCAATCTAATGCATCCTGTGAATCCTGCTCGAGGGCACATAAAAACTTATGAAGGCATTAAATCTGCAGCTGTACACGACTCTATTCAGCAAAGACCACATGTGTAGTCTTGTTATATCATCTTCAATATCGGTTTCATTTATATGTACAGACAATACTGCTTTTAAGTTAGGATTGGGCCATTACAGACCCCGTAAACAAACACACTCAAGAGCTATATAAAGTGTATCGTGTTATTCTTCTCAGGATCAATAACTAGTCCGTGCACGTCAGTCAGGCCCTGTTTAAATGTTCTGTGTTCTTGTGAAAACGTGATGTTTGCCATTTTTAATTTAAAATACCTGCAGTGAAGCGTTTTTGGAGTTAAAGGACGTGCATTTAAAAAAAACCTTAACTCACCCATTCATTCATCTATAAGCAATCCAAACATCTTCACACAGACAAACAGTAACCTTTCCAAATTACCTGTTTCTACCATATTTCAGTATTTTCCTAGTATGCAAACAGACTGAAAGCGTGCTGCATAAAGCTGCTCCGCCCTTTGACCCTGTTAGACGATGAGTTATTCGACCAATCAGTTAACGCGCAAGGCGGAACAAACTAACGGCTCCGTCCAATCAGTGGCCAGATGAGCCATCAACGGCTTCGTTCCTTGTCCGAAAAGGATTTGCGAAGAGGAAAACAATACATACATTTTAACGCAACGGAGGACATCATGTAGCGAGAAAACAGGCGAAAACAGTGTTTATCTGTTAAACAACTATGTTATTAAGGACATTTCGGGATATCAGGAAGCGGGTGTATAAAACACGAGCTCGGTTGCCGAGTTTTAGTCGTTGGAAAAGTGAGACAAAAGTTGTCTGTTTATAAATCTGGGCAGGACCTGTAGGTAACTTTCTTAACTTTGAAGTGCAACAGGTTGGAAGATGGTATCGTGGATTATATCTAGGTCCATCGTGTGAGTATTTACTTTATAATAATAATACTCTCTATTCTCTTGCATAAAACCGTAGACTTTGGGTTTAGTTCATACTGATCAACTGATCATACTGATGACATCATCTAATATTATTATAACACAAAACACAGCAGCACCAGTGTTTGATTTTTTCCCCCTCAACAATATAAAATAATATAATGTAATGTGTAAATCATATTATTTAATGTAATGTAATAAAATATAATATGTATAATACTTGTATTATATTATATATATAGAATATAATATAATATGAATATAAACGATTTATATAATAAAATATAAAATAATAATTAAACATCATGCCCTTCTGGCTATACATAGTGGCGTAGTTGAGGAAATGCATCATATTTTTGGCTGAAGATTTGCTTTAGTCAGGGTCTCTGTCTGCCAGAGAGGAACTGTTGTTTTCCTGCTGGTCTGTAATGTTAGGTGTGTCTTACACTTTGGGGAAAAGGTCAGCACAGGAAAATGCATGTACCTCAACCTATTTTTTGCTTTTAAGTTTGGTTATCTTTACTGTATGGTGCTACTGAAAGAGATAAGGGTCTCTGCTTAAATACAAATACATCTGTATGGTAGTTTATTGCACGGTCCAAAGTCTAAAGATCCTTTAAAGTGCTTTTTACCCTTTCTTCTGTCTGTAGATTAATTTGATGGATAGTTGTGCCTGCTAACAAGGCCTAGTTGTTATAAAGATGTGCTGTAACATCTCTCCCTCTCTCCCATTCCCATTCTTTTCTCTCTCATGTAATAGGAAATGCATGACTAAACCATTGTGACTCTAATGTCTTACTGCAGTGTCTCAGGTTTATCTGAGTAATAGTAAATATAAGTACAAGTCTGTTTATGTTGATAGTTTATACTGTACAGAGCAGCCAGCAATGCTGACTTTGTTTTATTACAGTACATTGACAGTTTTAAGTTACGGTAAAAGATGACCTGTGCTCTTTACTTCAGAGCTTATTTTTCTTTGTATGGTAGAGATGTTTTAGAGTAGAGAAATGGTTATGCAATAAGTGGAATTCATCCAATGGTCCCTCAACACACACACACATGGTTGCACATAACTTTAGACGGTATCAGGCAGAGCTGTCGTTCCCATAGCTACTCGAAAGTATATGGGTGAGGAAAAGAGAGGCCAGAAACAGTGAAGGTCATGTTATTCCTGTTTATGTGCTAAGGTGACGTATTTAGCATCTATCTAAAAACAGAATGAAAATAATCTCTTCTTGTCCAATAAGTTTCAAGTAGATATTTGAAAAGTGTTTGCAGCCTTTACTTAGCTTTGAATGATAAACTTATTATATGGGGGGATGAAATTCATTACTCAAATTTTACTAATACAATTTTGAATATAAATTTTTTTGACTATAATAGTGAAACGTGTGTGTTTTCTTACAGTCTTGTCTTTGGAACGCTGTACCCTGCATACTACTCCTTTAAAGCAGTCAAATCTAAGAACGTCAAAGAATATGTGAGTAAGCTTCATATGCACAAAACACGCAAATTCATGTGCATATTATTATCCAGACATTCTTTTTTATGCTCCAGAAGCATTATGTATTAAATAATAAGCAAAATGGATAGACAGGTCATGTACTGTCTGCCTCATCCAGGTTACTAGTTTATAGACACCGTTAGTAATTAAAACCTGGTTTGTTTAGCAACCTAATACTGTTATTCTAGTGTGTGCCTTCTTTTTGGTCTTCTGGCTGCTTCTCTTTCTCCCTTTACTCACAAACACTGTGCAACAAGGTAATCAGATGGTGATATCATTATGCTGTAATGTTATTGCAATGTTACCATGTTGTTGTTTTTGGTTTCACTGTACTTCATATACACTACATGTGAATGTTTGTGGTTTGACAGGTACGATGGATGATGTACTGGATTGTATTTGCTCTTTATACAGTAGTGGAGACCATCACAGATCTGTCTTTGGCATGGTAAACACACACACACACACAAACATACACACGCAGTCTGAGAAATGAGACAAATTAATAATTGGTATTAGGTTGCATGGAGTAATTGTGCTTTGAGTGGTTTTCCCAATAAATTATCTCCATTGTATCTCTGGCTTTTCATTGTATAGCCATTGTGGTGCATGAAAAGGCTTTTTATCTGTTGCAGATTCTGAGCTGTTTATTTTCCTCTAGGCCACTTAGAGGAACCAGTCTGTTAGACTCAGTTTCAGTTCAGTTTAGTTCCTTTGCATTTCATTTGTTGCTTGACATTTAAAAAACAGATCAGCTCAGTTTATTTTGCTGACTAACTGAGCTCAAACTGAAATACTGAAATGGAACACTGGTATGGTACGAGATGTTTACTGTGGTACGGTATGATTAGTTTGCACATTTCTGTACCACACCTGAATCTAAGTGACACCCTTTAGATTAATAAGTGGAGATTAATGGTACTACCAACACCAAGGCCATGGATTTGACCGCACTTCACTATGTTTAGGTTTCCACTTTACTACGAGCTAAAAGTGGCATTCGTCATCTGGTTGCTATCTCCTTATACCAGAGGAGCCAGCCTCATCTACAGGAAGTTCCTACACCCTACGCTGGCATCCAAGGAGAGGGTAATGACCCAAAACCGATAACACAGCAATATATTTCTACATCTGTGGGTGGGAAAAGGTGTCACAGCCATGCTGGAATATCTTATGAAAGTCCAGATAGTTTTCGGGAAGATTACATAATCAATGATTACATAAATTATGTTAAGTGATAAACAGTCTAGATTTCGTCTTTTATGTTTATGTGGCTGTAATGAACTGTATTAGTAAACTGCATGGTTTAGTTTACAGTACCTGCATATCTGAATGACTGACCTCTCAAACTGTTTACTCAAATACAGATTTTTTCTGTTTTGTGTTGTTTTTTAGGATATTGATGATTATATAATCCAAGCCAAAGAGAAGAGTTATGAGACCATGGTGAATTTTGGTCGTCAGGGTCTCACTATCGCGGCCACGGCTGCTGTCTCTGCTGCAGTTAAGGTATCACACACACGCACACTCATGCATTGTTTATATAGGTCTCTGGAGCAGGGCATGTGAGTTTACGTAAGCTTACAAGCTTACATTGACAGCCGACTGATTTTATTCCATGTAAACAAAGAATTTGTTATGTGTTCATTACTTGTTTGAAGAGTTAACTTCACCAAGCCCTTTTCTATCCTCTGATCTGTTATTTAAATTTGCTGTCTTTACAAAGCTTTCTAAAGACCACATTCATCGGTGCTATTTTCTGTGTCAATTTGTCTGTTGTTGGCTGATACATTTGAACTTTTGGATCTGAACAAGCCCCAAACGCTAAAAACTGTGTTTAACTTTAGGGCACTCGTTCTGCATGGTTTGTGCCAAGGACATAAATGATACCTTTAGAATAGATGTGCTGATTTTTAAGGAATTAGATTAAAGGGATTTCTCACCCAAAAATACAATTTTGTAAAAAATAATACATTTTGTAATTTTATTTACCTTCATATAAATCTGTATATGACTTTTTCTTCTGTGTAACACAAAAGAAGATATTTTGAGAAATGTCTCAGTGATTTTGTGTCTATACAGTGGAAGTGAATGGGGGCAAGTGTTGTTTGGTTATCAACATACTTTAAAATATATTGTTTTGTGTTCTAGAAGAAAAAAAGTCAGTCGGAGTTAAAATAATATGAGAGATGAAAAGAATTGTAATTTTTGTGCTAAACTATCCCTTTTGATTTTTGTCTGGTGGAAAGATATAAAAAAGATTTACACCAAAGGATGGATCATATCTAAAGAACACAATGTAACTTTAGAGTGGGTTCTTTTAACTTAAGCAACCATCCATAATACCTTAACCATCCTAACAACCATCTAGCAATTCTTTAGCAACCACTTAGAACACCTTGGCAACCGCATAGCAACACCCTGGCAATTAGCCAAATTACCCTAGAAAGACATGAGCCGTGCACAGGGAAGAAGCACTTACAGAAAAGTCTAGTTTAAATCTACCTTCTCTCTCTTTCTCTGTCTACATGCTAAACTAATCTCCTGTAGTAGTCGCTGCACCTGTCTCAGGTAACTTGTTTTTTCTTGGCTAAGCAACCCTTGGCTAACACACAGGCTATTATTAACTGGTTGATTTTTGAATTTATTAGATTCTTAAACTTAGTTTATTCAACAAACAACATATAATGTACTGTGACGTAGCTGATCCCATGATTTATTTCACAGGGACAGGGTGCCATCAGTGAACGTCTGAGAAGTTTCAGTATTCCTGACTTGACGCAAATCCCCCCGGACCAATCAGCGTTCTCCAACCCTGGTCGACGAGCCATACAGCCAGCTGGATCTGGTGAGTTTATATGCTAATGATAAACTGATTTAGCTAAATTTAACTAAAAGTCCAAAATAACCACAAGAGTCAAAATAAGTATTGTAAGACCTCAAGGATAGATGAACCTTAGTGGAAAAAGCTAGTAGTCTTGTCAGTAAATAACAAATTTGTCTCCCTCTAGTGGTTAAAGAAGGTTTATAAACATGATTTTGAGAGTAAACTGATTGTGCAAATCATTAAAGACTCTTCATTAAAAATCATTAATGATTTTTCCCAAACTTTGCTTTTTCTGTGCGGCTGCTTTAACATAAACAAGAAGAGGAGGGGCAAGAGGAGGAAACAGATGGAGTATTCTCAGAAGATGAGGCATCGGTGCAGAAGGGTCTGCGGAGATCTCAGAGTGTGAAAATCACACGTGCCAAAGCAGCACGCAAAGAGGTACATTTCAGCATGCCAGTATTTTATGTTCATGAGAGTCTGAATATTATTTTCATTGCAACTTGGATATAAATCCAAGTGTCATGATTTTGATATTATCAAAATAAACTGTTAACAATAATGTTGTTTTGTTTCTTTTAAAGCCACGGTATGGGTCTTTAAAGCTGAAGCCCAGAAGGAGGCCATTGATGACATCCACATTTGACCATCCTTGATTATCTGCTACACAACAACAGAGAGGATAAACAACAAATCAAGTTTAAACCTTATTTTAAAACTGATGAACTGTAACCATAACCCATCGTCCTGCGTTTCTGCAAGATCATACTGTTTTAAAGCAACACTAAACCCAAATCTATTAACAGACTTATAGAAACACAATGACATTTACTTTTATTCATTTAATAGAAGCTTTTATCCAAAGTGACTTACACATGATGAACACAAGCAAGAAACGTGATAATGGTTAAAACCATCATTTTTTTTTTTTTTGTTTAGTTTAATTTAGTTTTAAAAATGGAACTTATGCAAAATACCAAAGCCTGCAAACTGTATTAAGAATGTACAAAAAATCTCAAAGATAAATTGAATTTGAGGGAGGACCGGAGGGCATCCATTTGTACAGTAACATGACCTAAACCGACCTATGAAGAGACCACTGATATTACACAAAGCCAGTGTCAGTGTATCACAGATATCTCTGGTGTCCTCACTTTTCCTCTACAGGGGCAGATGTCAATGGAAACTGTAGAGTCTGCCTTTCTGTTTGTGCTCACAGTAATAAAATAAAAAAGGCTGTCTAGAAAAGTAGAAGCGTAGTTCATTATGTAATGTTTTAACACCTCCAAAAAGCAGACATGCTTGTTATGCAATTCTTTGCAATTATTATTAGAGAGTATGTGCTCATGCTTGCATAGGCATTTCTGCTTCTTAATGTTTACATTTTTGCTTGTTTTGCTTGACTTATGAGTCTTATGAAATTCTGTATTCTGTAAAGACTTTTTAGGTTTGTTTGTTTTTAGGTCTTAACAGTATTTTTAAAAGCTGTCTCCAAATACATTTCTTAATTTTTAGTGTTTTAGGATTGTATTTAAATGCATTATGTGCAACTTTAAAATAATAAGTTTAGTTTGTCTCTGTACTTAGCCTGACATGTTAGTTTTTTCAGCCTTTCTAAATTTTAATATTGAAATACACTAAACAACCTTCCCAAAGCATGACAGTAAAGTGAATCTAATGTTAACAGGGGGAATGCCTTGCATTTGACTGTTTTTACTCTTCTTGTATTCTTGTATGGGAAAAGTAGTGAAAAGTTGTATGTTTGTTGGATTAAAACATCCTGTCAAGAATGGGATACACTCTTAAAAATAAAGATGCTTTAAAGTGTATGGTCCTGTGAGGAACTTTTAACATCTGTGAAAACTTTTAGATTATAAAATAGTTTTTATTGAGTTTAAGAACACAATAAATGTGAAATAAAAGTGCAATATAAAGTGTCATTTACACTACTATAATTGATTAAAAGGCTCAAAGTCGCCACCTACAGGTATAATGTCTTGTCTGTCATATTGAATTCTTCATCTGGCCACTAGAAGGAGTCACGTTCTGTTTTGTAGTGTTCATAGACAGTCACTCCTTGATTTGTATTCAGTTTTGCATTTATACACCACAGTTGACCAATACATGTAATCCACATCAGTTCACGTGTAGAAAAAGCAAAAAGTTTAGGCAAAGTCATAGGTTAAGTTTAAAAAACAACCCCCAGACTCAGAGATTGTATTTGGGCATGTTCTTGCACTTCTGTTACAGAAACAAATCTATTTAATCAAATCAGAAGTAGAAAAAATATAGTAATCACTTTAAGACTAATAGTGAGATTTTTGGACATATCTATAAGAGCCTGAGGAGTGTAAATCTGTAAATATCTGCTTAACCTTTTAATCCACTGCTTGTTTTGGATATCCACACCTTTAGGCTATGAAGAAAGCTTTAAACGTCACACAAACAAGATTCCATGTGTTTGCTTTTCAACTGCAAACAATTCGGTTTATTTCAAACACTTCATTTATTTTAATAAGATAAGGAACTGTTTTTGAAGGCTAAACAGTAATGGACATGTTCTATAAAGTAATTTGCGGTCACTGTGTGTTTTGGGTTTGTGTGGTCCAACAGCAGTTGGTTCATTGCGGTCTGTCACAACACATGTCCAAGGCTTTCAGCACCTCAGTGTGAAGACGTCCTGTGTCTCAGACACCATCAGAGAGAGAAGAGGAAGAGGACGAGGGAATAAGAGGGAAGATTGAAAGAGAAATAGTTTCGTCTGTCAGGGGGTCCAGTCCTTCTGGAATATTAGTAAGACAAACACCATTGCTTAGCTAATTACATGGGCACATACCATTGACTTCTACCTTTTTCATACACTTATTCATACCTTATTCAATTATAGTTAAAATTATATACAGAAATTATAATTCAAATTATATAATAATTTCTATAGTCTAACAGGAAAAACGTTTTATTGATATATTTTTAAAAATGTGCAATTTTTAAAATGTCATTGTCAGATTTAGTTTACAATTATGTCTCCAAAGTACAGATAAGTATATACATGCATGCGTAGTACACATTTTTTGTAACAGTCATAATTTTAACGTTTATCTGTATCTTTTGAATTAAGTTTTGCCACATAATTCTTTTCTTCTTTGTTCTTTTCTTCACTGCTGCCTTAAAAGTACAATTAAATTGGCTTTACGAGTCATTTCAACTTTTAGATTTTGACCAAGTGGTAACGCAGATGGCTTTATGTAAAAAAAACATGTATACATAAGTTACAAAAGTTGAAATGACTTATAAAGTCAGTTTATTGTGCTTAACCATTTAAGGCAGCGAAACATTTGTAGAGTTTAGTTAAAACTAAGATTAGTTCAAATGATTGTTGTGTGATTCAAAAGAACAGTATCTTATGCTGTCAATAGAGCTTAACTTGTATTGAACCCAGAACATTCCTTTAAGGCCTATTATACAAGGTGATCCTTATAATTTGTTATTTCAGAGTTTACAGTGTAATCCCGAAATAATGCTTTGTGCCAGATTTATCAGATTTATGCTGTGTATTGACATAGTTTGTTTTATGATAAGTGATGTTCAGAGTTTATGACTGAACTTTCACTACACAAGTACAGTAGCATTTATAAAATATACCATTAGTATTATTACTACATGGACAGAAAATGTTCTTGTCTGTCTTAGTTTCTTTCCTTTCTACACTTCTCTTGACCCTGTAGTTCAAGGAATTCCTCAGTAGCTCTTTGAATATTTAACCCTCGTCTCACCCACACTTTCTTTCTTTCCTTCTTTCTCTAACTTTCTCTTTCTCTCCCACTGGGTGAGACTGCTCTCTGCCCTCATCTCTCCTCAGCCTGTCCCCAATAATCCTGCCCTCAATACCCGGAGCGCCAGACCCTTCTGCCCCGGCGTGGCCCTTCAACATCCAGCCACTATCAGGTTCCCCTCACTGCGTTTTCAGGGTCTGACACCTTTTGCCCCATTGCAATTCCCAATTACCTCCTGCAGGATGCCAGTCCACCTGGAGTGGGTTAGCAAGTGTGAGAACAAGAAACAGATCCAGTTTGAATGCTATATTTTCAAATGCATCCATATTTGTCCAAAATAAGAAAAGTTTCAATGGGTGCCTAGGGTGGTGTCGAGGTGGTGTTCAAAAATACGGTGTCCCAGTGACTTATTTGGAAGACAACACTACCATCAAAGATATTTTTGGAGTCTTAAAAGGCACATGCTTATGTATATTTAGTGTCCATGCGGGTTTTGGTGTCTCCTGTTTTATAAACACTGGTACACAGACGTGACTCTGAGAATGTCTTGCTATATTTTTACCAAAGTTAAAGGAGTATTGCAATGCTCTTACAGCAAATCCAAAACAATATATTTATATGTGTGTCTGTGTTTATGCTCGACACACATATAGATATAAACACATCTTTAGCTCCCTTTACACCAGCAGGCATTAATTTCTGCATGTAGCGTTCATACCGCGTTGCACTTTTATTCACAACAACTACGAAAGGATACGCAGATAACAAGCTTGGTGCCCCCGGGTACATTGAGGTCACTAGCTGGTCTTTTGTAAAAGCACTAATGAGAATTCAATTTAACAAAATGTGCTTCCGTCATCACGATGACCTAATGAGCGACATGGTACGGTGGGAAAACCCAGCACCTGTGCGAGTGCGCGAGTGGCACTATGCGGTAACCCGTACGCTAATGTGAACCTACCGACCAAGTGTCTGCTTCATTCAACAAAAAGGAGATGGAGCCAAGCCAAAGTGGACAGAAAGAACAGGCTTAATTACCAGAAAATGCAATCTGAGCTAGAGTTCATTCGCAGACAATTGTTGGGGTATAGACCTCATTGGGGTTACTCAAAAGGGCCCAGTGGACAATTGGGTCATTGACATCAGATTGCTTGACAAGTCCCCGCAGGGCACAGAAGAGTTCAAAAACCAGAGCAAAATCGAGAAGTTTGTCGCTGAATCTGTCGAAAAGGGCCTGTCAGGAGCGATTAGCGTGCCCTCTAAGCACCCGACTGATCAAAAGGTCCTGTCCCTAACACGCATACGGACACACGCTAAACCCCTACAGCTGCAGGTTTAATCTGAATTTGCATGGCTCTGTGTCTCTGTCTACCTCAGGCATGATATAATTACTGTGATGAGCGCTGCCCTATTGGCTCTTTTGTTAGCGCTGCTGTGTTAAGCTATGTTTTACAGCAGACACTGATCTAGGCACCTGGACTGGGATTGTCAGAGAACGCTGTCAGTCAAACCGGTGAAGATTATCTGCTAACAGAGAATTAGTGCTGCTATCAGTCAATCAGTTGTCTGTGTTTTCTCTTACTTTCTCTCTGTGTTTCCTATGCTCTCTTACTGCAACTTTGGGCAAATAGATAGACTTGGGCAAGCAAAAATGTTTTGGAAAGCCTTTATCAATCATTATATAAAACTTGTTTTAGGCAGAGGCTTTTATCCAAAGCAACGTACAGTGCATTCAAGCTTTACATTTTCTGGGAATCGAACCCATGACCTTGACACTAATAAAGTGATTTTTATTGTGTCTTTTTCTTAGTTACTCTCAAATATTTAGGATATTTTGCCCATTAAACAGCAACAAGCCAGTATTATTCCGCACGTTGCCTCACAACTGATGTCAAAACTCAGGACAGCAAGATTATAGTAAGAACAGTTTTGGATGGGGAGTAAGAAGCCATGTGCGTAGGATACATGCTGACCTCTCTTTGAAAGACCTGTCCCCGTCTCTTTAATCTACAGATCAGAGGAGTGCAGCTATTCCATTGTGGAACAATTGACCTTGTGTGGCAGCTGTCACATTGGCACACTGTAATGGAGGCAATTAACCTCGCTGAGACCTGCGTGTCTGCTGCCATCACGGTCAAATGAACCACCTGCACCTACACACTGATGGCCTGTATACACACATATTGATGTGCCATTTAACATGCAAACAAATACATTCTTGCTGTATCATCATTACAATGGGTAGCAGACATTGAAAGGTTTACTGATGTCACATTGAACATTTAGATATGGTTTAACGACACTTCCAATCCCACTTTGACAATTACTTCCTAGGAATAGAGGAAATTCCTCACATACCTTGGAACATGGGTAGGGCATGTTTCATATTTATAAGGAAATGACTCAGTGCCCTACCTACACACTAAGGTTTCAAAACACAGACACTCTGACACACACGCACTGTAACATCTCAGAGATTTATCTGTCATCATGGTATCTGAAGTCTGTATTCGTTCATGGTAGAACTGAGCTTTAAATGGTGGCTAGCTGGTTTAAAACATGTTAAAACATTCTTGCCTGCTTGTGTCAAGTCTGTGAAGACACTGACACAATATAAATACCTCTTAAAATCAAAGAGGACATCGTAGAGACATCAGTCCAAATCCACTCCCTTAGAAAAGAGGATTTTAATGATGTTAGGGATTAGACGGAGACAACATAAGTACAGTGAATATTTAACCATCTCTAAATGGCGTTAACTTTTAGTGGTGTAAACAAAAACATTGCATTGAGTGATGTACAATTACATTTATACTGTAATTCACGGATACTGTACATATATTGCCTTTATAGTGACAATGTCAAACAGCACAAGTTCACATTTTCCATCAGAAACTTAACACCAACCCTTGTTATCAAAGGGCAAATAAGGTTAAGATGTTTCTGTTTTTCTTTTAATAAGGTGGTGTATGGTTCACAGCTGGAAGGCAGAATTGTTTGGGACTTTCCATGTTCTGTCAAAGGCAGTTATAAACAAATGTGATGGTAAATCCCATGAAGATGTGCTACAAAATGAAAAAGTGTGTAATAATAAACAAAACTATATAAACCTATGTATATTACTGTACATAATGAACTACTACTCAACAACAGCTCAGCATAACTGCATATGAATTGAAAATATCAGTCGGGGTGTGAAAAACACAGCTTTCTTTTTAATCTGTAAAGAGTTAGGGTTTGTATATAATAATTGTTCAGCGATGTCTGTAAAACTTTTAAATGTTTACAAATGTCTTGCTGTCAGATGTACAGTTTTTGGATACCAAACATTAAATTTAATTTAAAAAAATGAATAATCTGCATTGTATTTGCCCCGATTCTCAAAGAGGCCTCACACAGTGATAATAAATTTGACCCTGTCCTTGTTTTCTATTGTACTCCACCGGGTCAGCGGGCCACATAATCTCTGGCTTTGATTTAGACTTTGAACTCGACATAGCCAGGCTAGACTGGAGTTTAGCAGTTGGAGACTCTCGCTCGCTCTCTGCGTCTCTCTTTCTTTCCCTCTCTTTCCTTTTGTGCATATATAAGCCTATAGAATGAAGCAAATGTAATCCTGTGTTCCTAAGACCTGCACACGGCTGCCCCTAATGAGAGTGACCGCGCATTCACCTTGAGCTACAAAAACACACTGAGCGCAAGTATTCAATGGTCACAGAAGGAAGAGAGAAAAAACGGAGGAAAAGCGGATGAATGTACAGAGAAAGAAAAAAGTTGAAAGAAACGTTCACAAACTGAGGTAAAGAAATGTTAAACTTAAGTGTCTGGATTTGTAAAAAGAGAAGAAACCATTTGCAGTACAGGTCTGCACTAACAAACAGTACACTATTTTAAAAATGTAGCCACAAACCAAGTGATTACACAAATGAGAAAAAAATCATTTGTATTAAACCCAGAACATTCCTTTAAGGCACTGGACATTTGGGAGCGATCTTTATAAATTCTTATTTGTTATTTCAGTGTTATGTTAATGTTATTTTAGAGTTCTTATCAGCTTACAGGTCATCTGAAATAATGCCATGTGACAGATTTATCAGTAATATTATGTACTGACGTAATTGTGCGGTTTGTTTTATGAGCAATGATGGTTGGCGTATGTAAAATATACCAATGAACAAATGCAGGTCCTATGCATGGGGTCCTAATCATGCCAATAAAACCTGATTTGGAGAGCGAATAACTGTGAAACATTCATCAAAATTAGTGAGAGTGTCAGTTCTAATAATCCTGCAACTTTCCCTTATTCCATCCAGTGAACTGGATGAACCTCAAATGTGTTTTAATTGGACCTTACGATAGAAACCGAGAGACAGTGAGACAGCTTTAATCAACGGCCCTTCAGGCAGTGCGTGTCTCTTTCACCCAAGTGTCTGGTGAGATGGCGCTCTCAAACACAGAAAGAAAAATCCCCTCTGATCACACTCCCATGATTCCCTATGTTCTCTCTCATCACCTCTTTTAGTTCTCCCACTCCCTGTCACTCTCTCCCTCACCACTGAGCATGAATCTCTTTACCACATAATTTCACTAAATGAATGTTTTTCTACCTTTAACACAGCATACAAAGGCCTGAAAAGTGTGGGTGGGTGGTTAGATTTTGCTCCTAGTCCTTTACTTCTAACGTGAACAGATTACTAAAAACACCAGTTATCACATGCGCTCCGACTACATAAGCGGTTACAGAAAAAATGGGTCCAAAAATTAGGAAAACTCGAGTCCCCTCAGACTCAAGTCATAAAGCATCATATATTACTATTTCCTCTATACTCTTCTCTACACTTCATCATATAAAATCTAACGTCATGTAATCCAGCCAATGTGACTCTGGGTCAGCATCTCAGTTGACTTTCCATCCTCCCCATTTTTTTTGTCATTCACTCCTGTTTTTCATCTCCTGTTTCCTTCCTTCTTTTCCTTTAAACCTCAATCTCACACACTCTTTCTCGTATGGGTTTTTTCCCAATGTAAATAATTCCTCAGAGTCTCTATAGAGTTGACAGGTTGAGAGACGTGTGTATGAGCTGCTGAACTCTTGCTTAATGCTCTGCGAGTCTGAAGAAAGGTCAAAGGAGGCTCAGGGCAGATTCAATTTAGATTAGGACTACAGACAGCTATTGTTTTTTAACTTGAACTAGAATCTCAAGCTGTCTAATTAAAAAAAGACAGATCTGTTATCTGTTGTGACAAAAATAATAACAATAATAGCCAATTAAAAATAAAGGCACCTAAAGTCTCTGATTATTCAAGTTTGCCAAGCAAACTTGAATTATATTATAATATAATATAATTATATTATATTATATATAATATAATATAATACAATGTGCTTAGCGGTGTACTTTCATGGGATTGTAATGAAAGGGTTAAAAAAATCACCTCCACAACATAATTTATTTTAGTAAAGTCAAATGACAAACTTTTTGTCCAGTTGAGCCCTCAGTAGGTAATATTTGCTCCCCCTGCTTATAAAGAGGAAAAAGACCTATTAGAGACCACCAAGGTAACCTGCAATTTCCACTGGGTTACCACCCCAGGATCTAACAAGCTCCTTAACGCCCCACACACATGGATCGGCTGTATGAGCCCAACCATGCAGAACAGAATGTCAGAGATTTTGAGTGGACATTCATTCATTCTTTTCTTTTCCACAGACTATTTATAAGTCTCTCTATCTATCTTTCTACAGCTGCTCCTCTCCCCCACCTTTCTTTTTTCTTACTTTCCGTCTTTTTCTCTACGGCATGTTTTTACTTGGTCTCTCGGTATGGCATCTGACTTATCACATTTTAGTGCTTCATTCAGCCTGTGCTCACATACTGATGCTGACAAACTACATGTTATGATTTACTATTTCAGCAAAATTGTTTTATATAACAAGACTAATGATATTTTTTATTTTCACCAAAATGATGTCACAAATATATCTAAATACTCAAACCTGTACATACACACAAACAGATTATAGCTAAGAAACACAGAATAGCTTTGGGATGCCTCATAGTTGCACAGAAATACAATGAGGACTTCACATTATGAAGTAGTGGTATTGCTATATGCTACCCGTAAGGATCATATTTACAGACCCCTGTAAAAATTGAAAATAACAAAGACCACATCAAATGTTCTCACAAATTACTTTCAACAATTTCACTATATTTCTTAGGTACAGCCATACTTTAACACACACCAATACTTGTGGTGCTGGCATGGGGAATACTTTTCTTGTGCCAAGAATCTGATAAGGCACAGCCTGTAAGTCTCTGTTTGTGTGCACGCATGTGACATCCTGAGGCAATTCTGTGTTTTCCAGCACTAGTATGAACTACCCCCTGTTGTGTAATGCTAGAAGGACAAAAACTATTTGTGTAAACTTGGTGTAAGTTTAATAAGGAGTAATATAAACATGTTATATTTTACTGCATCACCAACTCCGCCCCTCACCATCCTATAACTGAGGCCATAGGGAAGGACATATGTCCGTCATCTCAGCATACTTTAAATAGATTCAGTCTAACCCCCCATAGCTGAGACCAGACTGACCTCTGACCTCTCACTAATTACATACGGCTAAGACAGTGATGATGACACAAATCCAGTATTTTCAAAACATGGAGATAAGAACTAGGGAGGAACTAGGAAGCTAAAACGACAAACATGCTTTTAAAGAGTAACGCTTTTTAAAATCATTATCATAATAGTCAAAATGTCTAAATATGGGACAATGTCTGTGAAAACCAGGCTAAAGTTTTGTAATCTGAATATGAGACAATCAAATATTCAATTTATTAATTTTAATTTTACTAGCTATTATTTGAATCTTTAACATGGGCTTTACTCAATCAATATAAAAATATCAAGGTTATATTTTCACAGATTTCACAGATTTTTATGTAGAAAACATTAAATTACAAACAATTATGGCAGGGTCACATATTTTGCTGAGTAAGATCTACGCTGAGACGTTCACTTTGTGTACTGATAAAGCATGCCAGCTCATGTCTGAAGGAAGAATTTTTTCACCACATGAAAGTTTCATGTGGTGTCTTGTGACATGGTGAAAACGTTTTGAGCAATGCCACAAATATTATATTACTTCACCTGTGTTAAAGATTTACAATGCCAGAGGAAGGTGGTGTTTGAGATGCACCCAGGCACATCTAAGGATTAGAGTACTAATGATCAGTTTCTTGCACAGATTGATTATTTCACTCCATAAGAGCTCGACATATCATCTAGTGCTATAGGTATTACTTTTTGTTGTCTGTATCTGCATTTTGTAAATGTAATGGGACCTGAGGACTTCCG
Organism: Beaufortia kweichowensis; assembly: GCA_019155185.1. NCBI lineage: Eukaryota > Metazoa > Chordata > Actinopteri > Cypriniformes > Gastromyzontidae > Beaufortia > Beaufortia kweichowensis. The sequence goes on from CM032805.1 coordinate 12,842,713, forward strand.
TTCCAACTTTTTACTGTTGTACTGAGAAAACGTCACCGTATACATCTTGGATACCCTAAGGGCGAGTAAATTAAAAGTTGTTTTTTGGTGAACTATCCCTTTAAGGCAGATTGGCTACAACAACTATCATGACTGAAAATGCCCTCCAACTTTTAAAGATTATTTAACAACGTAACATACCAGTAGTTCTTCTTAAAAATAGATGCAGTGATAGACTTAACATGTAAAAATAGCTTTTTTTGTTTTACTCTACCTGTCACAATCCAATGGCGCATCTTCGTTGAAGCTGTCCGGGTGAAGATTGACGCATGATACTTCCAGTGTTCACAATTACAAGTGTACACTTACGTCCCCTTCTTACTTCGTTTATACATAAGTGTGAAATATAATTTAATGTGTTTTTGGAATACACTCGCATCACGAATGCTCAAACATGCGTTAATTTGCGTTTCTGTGACAGAAAAGACCCTACGCGATTGCCGTAGCGCTCGTGGAGTGTGGACGGTTTCCATGACGCCGCCACAAGTTTCACTGATTTTAATGGAAGCACTCAGGACGCTTCCTATTTCTGTTATTTCTCTAAACAGGTATGTTTTTATATTAGATACACACACAACCTCCAGTCATTGAAGAACGCACACAAATGTAAAATACTGTTTTAATCTGTTCGGAAATCATTTATTTGCTGTTTGACGTAAACATCCATATTCAACACACATGTAAACGTAGATAAGTTAACCATGTTTTTTTGTAGTTAAACCACAGTTACCTTAAATTTACTATGGTCTTACTATAGTATAGTTTAACTAAGGTGTTTTTGGTTAAATTGTAGTAACAATACAGATCAGTGATCAATCTGCCAGATATAGCCTATGTTACTTAACTTTTACTACAATAAAGCCATGGGTCATTTTCGTAAGGTACATAATAAACCCAAGCAAACGTGTCTCTGAAATATTACAATCATTAAAATATAAAAATGAAATTAATTATAAAGGTTGCTAAACTTTAAATAAAGTGTATCCCTAAAGCCTTTATTGATTGGTCTTCTTTCTCACAATACCACCCTGGGCTACAAGCTCTTGTCCTTTAGGAGTGTGATTGAATCTAGCTAATTCTGCAAATGTTAAATTGTATTAACCGGGGCAGTATTGGTTCTGGGCTATCTGTATCAGCAGGTTTTATCTATACAGAACTCAGGACATCAGCTATTTCTGTTGAGTTCCCTACATGCCACATTTCACAATAAGACAAGCACACAGATCAGAATAAGAATGAATTAATTACAATGTGTGCAGAAGAGCAGACCTTTTATAATGACCAACCAATTAACCCTCAGTAAATATTTACCACGACTAAGAGGGGAGAGACCCCTAACTACCAGCTGTGAATGAGAAACCCCCCCAAAAAGCTGAGCCATCAAACTGTGTGTTAGTGTGTGTGTCAATGATTATCAGCTCACTCGACTCCTGCCATGTTAAGACAAGATAAGCATGCTTAAGTTTAACTCTGGTGAAGGACACTGTAGATTACACATAAGAGCCGGTCCTCGATTTTGAATAAAACAACATGCTTCACCGTTACCAGGTAATCTGGCTGACAGTTACTGTCAATAATTGTTTGAGATAAAGCTGACAGCACAATAAAGACTAATTATGTCATATTCGTGCTTAGTGATCTAGAAAACGGTTATCAGACCACATCATCTAAAATAGATAATTGCTTTGTGGAAACAGTGCTGTCAAAAATCATTTTCAATCCTTTTGAAATGCAAAACAAACAACCCTTCTTATGACAGTAGTTCTGCAATCATAATTCTTTATTCAAACTTCAAACACAAACAGCTCAAAACAAGTGCACTATTGACATAGTCCGCCCTAACCAGTATGCTTCTTTATCTTCCGCCGTTTAAGAAGGGGTCATAAACTCTGAGCTTCACGCTTGTTGGAAAGTAATTGCCTTCCTGACATAAGTCTGTAAGAGATCCTCACTGTTTTTCTATCGAGATCTTCAGAATCGCACGGCGCAGAGAAAGAAAACAGGCCTTCGGGCAGGCATTAGCAATGTCATGTAATTGCTTGTAATTAGTGTAATTAAAGGTAGTGGTGTCGGAGTGAGAGCAGAGGTTAGCGTCAGGTACGCACAGATAAGGAGAGAAGGGGGAGGATGTTTTTGAAATTCAGTCGACCACAAAACTGTGGAAACATTGGCACGCAACCAAAAATGACATTGGCTGGAGCTTTACGTGTGTGTTTGTGGGGGGTTTGACTATCTGTTAGATTTCATTAAACTATCAAAAGTGTTATTAATACACAGATATGTTTCTTTGTATTCACAGTATACTTTATTGTGATATCAAGCCTTGCTCAGCTTTAATACAAAGAATGTTTTTGTCACGGTTGCTTATTTTAAACCCAACATTCACAATACTAGAAAAAATTTATGCCTCTAATTAATAATATTATATAAAAGTCATGAAAAAAGCAGCTTTATAATTAATCATTTGTTTGCAGTGTTTGCTGGGCGGACGTAGCCCTGGTGGGTCTCGCCATCCTCTGCTTGTGCAAAGGACTCTGATTCTGATGACTCCAAGGATACCTGTTGTTAAGAAAGGGACAGCATGGAATGGGGTCAAAGAGCAAGGGTTATTAGGGTGAAAGTTGAGAGGTGAGGAGAAGAGAGAAATAAAAGGTAAGACTGATGAGGTTATTCTGCTGATATGACACGTTTAATGACTTTGTGTTTCAAAGCGTGCGAGACATAAAAAGGCCTTTACTTTCCTCGGGTACCCCTCCTTCCCTTGTTCTTTTGTCTCTGTCTTTTCTCACACTATCATTCTTACCGCCGACAGATTCTATAGCACTTTTCTTTACATAAGCTCAATTTCTAATCCAATTCCAATACACAAACACTCACAGATTAGTTTGGGAGAGTTAACTTTTCATCAGTTTGTTTAACCTAATGGGCAAGTAGCAGTTTATCCCCAAGTATAATGAACCCCCTGCTGCTCCAAGACCAACAGGAGTTAAATCTCGCTGATAAGGTACATTTGACACCAGAATAAGCTTTTCAAAGATTGGGCATGGGCAGCTTGCCAAATGAGCTTGTTTAACACTGCTAACAGTTAGGCTTTATGACTCATAATGTTACTCAAAATGATTTGTAACCAATGCTGTGAGCCTAATCACACAACGCCTATAAACAACTATATTGCCCCGACAGTAGCCCCAGTAACACCCGCAGACGACTGTATAATCCGAGACGGGGCGCTGAGCCAGAGGCTCAAGCATAGAGACAGCCGGGCATTAAATGCTGGCACACCCCGACACACCTGTCTTCAGTCTAACTAAGAAAAGTCCTCTCGTGGACAGTTCAACAAGTTTCCGTGAGAACTGTCTGGTTTCCGAGAGAGAGAAGATACACGCAGGTCTTGTTTGCCATGAAACAGAAGTGGCCTTCTCGGTACAGGTGACAGGTTAAGTTTCTCACCTAAGTGGCCTGTCGTTGAATAGGGCACTATAGAGTTCAGAAAGACTTCTATAGGGCTTGACACCTTTGGCAGTGCTAGTGATACTCTCACAGGTGCATGCAGACACACATATGCACACAAAGAAACAGAAGCGTGTTCATTTACACTTAATCACTGATGGCCGTCAATGGGTGGAGCGGTAGTTTTTTAATCGCCTGGAGTTGTGTGCATTTGTGAGAGAAACAGGGATGTTCCTACATGTCATTGTTCGCTTGAAAGATTGGCGGGTGTAAATCGCACCATTTTTAAACCATGAGATTTAAACACACACAAGGTCACAAACACGTTCTTCAACCCTCAGCCAACCCCTCTGTGAAGGTGTCAATCATTTAGAATCAGACCGGTCTTGGACTGAACCTTCAAGTCGACCCCCAGCTGAAAAAACCCCACCCTATTTACCCCCAACCGAGACTGATTGACAGCTTGACTGTGAGGATGGATGGTGTATTGAGAGAGCCCCCCCCTTACCGTAGTCTAGCTTCCCATCGTCCTTTCGATGCACCAGCCACTTGGTACGTCAATGCTAAAGTAATTAGCCAGCGGTAGTCATATTTCTCATTCTGGGAGTTCCCTGCGTCTCAATAACTACCATAAATCATACTGACTGACATTGGCATAAAGGATAAAAGCTGGCCTGCCACAGTCTCTTTTACATGCATTTCTTGATTGTTTTGAAGGTTTTTAAATAGCTTTTGAGCTTCTGTCTGAATAGGGCGACAGGGTGGTTTTGGATGTCTTATTTGCCTTCCCTGAAGTTTAGTGTTTGTTAGTTATCAGTGCAAAAATCTTACGTATTGAAATACATGTGAAACACATATATAATGTAAATATCTTGTTGCATATTTTTTTTCATGGTTGAAATTCTGAAAACATTGGGTAAAGTTGATCAGTCTTTAAACAATGAAACTAAGTTTAACTCTCTCTGTGTGTTTGTTCTGTAAGCCACTAATGTGAATATAATGCATTAATCAAAGCCTGGCTAAAGACTTTCAGAGCATCCAAATGTGGCTGATGGATTAGCACCATTCACCTTATCCCTTCTTCCTCTGTTCTTAGAGATGCTGATCTGCCTTCGACTCAGTGACGTTCCGTAGAGGTTCATTCATTCATCTGTCACTGTAACAAGGAGCCACATGTGTGTAATGTGAGTTTAAATGTGAAAGGACAGCAGATAAATCCAGTTAGCTGTGATTAGATTACACTAGGCTAGAATGAATGGGATCAGTTGGAGAGGTGGCAGAGAAAGGGGGGAAAAACCACACAGGCCCCTTTAACTCAATCCATTAGAGTACAACGACATATTCATTAGGTCAGACCAGCCCAGGACTGTGGTTTAAAATGAACTGCAGTTCCCCCTCCCATTGCTTTTCCCCTTGAAAACTTCCTTCCTTTTCTCTTTCATATTGATGGTCATGGAGAGGGCTTAAAGGTGACCGCGGTGGGGGTTTTGTGTGTGTGTGTGTGTGTGAGTATTTCTATGTACCTTTCTTCAAATTTCTTTTTAAGCTTCTGAGTTGGAAAGTTTTTAGGATTTTCTGCCTCTCTTAAATTTGAATTTCGATTCCTTAATCATGTCCATTTTGAAACACCCATGTAGTAAAAAAGAATGTGATCTTGTTATACTAAAACAGGACAATGACATTGAACACAGTCATTCTGCCTGTTGCTGATTTGTCAAAGTATATTAAATGAATGTGTATTAATTTGTTGCAGACTCGTGTTTTTAAACTTTTTTTTTTTTTAAAGATTTGGAGACTTGCAACAGCGTCATAAGTGAATTGAGCTCTTTATTGCAGCGCAGCCCTGTCATTCACCACAGGAAGCTTCTATCAGTGGGGAGGCGGGATGGTGAGTGATTGGCGTTTTGGGCATCTAGACAACTTCCTCTGGACAGAGGAAAAACATTAAAATCTGTCTGTGTCAGAATAATGTCTCTCTGAAGTCCTCTTTAACCCCTTTTGTTTTAATAGATTTTGTCACTGGCCATCAACAGGCAGTTAGAAATTATATTTTAAATATAAAGTATATTAGTATAAAGTATTTTGGTATTATTATAATTATTTTGTACCTGTAACCTATGTGATTTAATGACAGCATGTACTCGAGCTGTCAAGTCTTTGATTAAATAAGTCATTTAATTTTTTTAACATTTTGAATACGATCAAGCTGCTAAATTACATTTATTTAGTGATCTAGAAATAGTGCAGAAACCATAAATATTTCAGCAACCGTGCATAACACTCATCAGAAAATCTAAATATCTTGTTTTGTCTATATAGATGCTACAAGAGAACAATAAAAACACTAATTAAATACCTAATGGGTATTTCAGCTTCGTGACGGCATGTGGAGCATATCTGCTGAAGACTCAATAAATCTATCCGTGTAAAGACAGACAGACAGAGAGAGACAGATAGACATGGAGGGAAAGGAAACAGGGAGGAGTGTAAGGGATAGACATCAAATTCACACCCGTCAGAAACACATTCCAGACAGTTTGTGTCTGTGTAGAGGCTCATGTGATATATTTCTGGGTACCTCCTACTGTAGCTACGGGGAAATGTTCAGACACCTGGAGCATTTGAAATTCCAGAAATATGTTTCCTCTTATATGTGATCAATGTGGGTGTGTGTGTGTGTGTTTCTCATCTTTAAATCAATGTGAAATATCATACCTTTCATTTTAGGGAAAACAAAATAAAATAATGCTAAATTCAGCTAACACATAAAAATCAAGGTATTCAAGTTAAAAGAACATGTAACACAGACTACACTGGACCTGATGTAATCTGTTGAAAATCTGCTACACTAACCCACGACCTTAAGCTGTTGTAATTTATTCTAATTGTTAAAGGCCTTTTTAACCCCTAGGCCTAAAGACGCAGTGAGAGCAGGTGAGTCAGGGATGAAGGTAGAAGGAAAGCAGATAGCTTTAATGGATTTCAGCTTTTTGCCTAAAACACCTTTTGAAAGCAAGCTTTAAAAACAGTTTGAGAGCCTTTTAAAGCCTTTGTCTTCCTCTTTCCTCTCCTCTATCCCTCTGTCTCTGTGTTCTTTTTGTATTCGGGGTGCATTTGACCTCTTAATCACTGCCTGAGGTGAGCTGAGTTGCACAAGGCTAATGGATCTCTCGCTCACACACACACACACACACACACAGATTGTTGTTGTCTAGGAGTGTAAACAGGGCGCCTCTTCAAATTGCTATTGTAGAGTGTGTGAAGAGAGGGAGATCCTGTCCTGGAGCACAGAGTCTGTCACGGTATCCTTGGGGAAGATAATTATCTTCATGCCAAATGTGTGTTATTTTGTAAAAAAAAATTAAATCATAGTATCCTCCACATAAAAACATCTATACTTTCATTCTGATATTTTGGACTTTAGGGTGAAGGGGTTCGTAGAGATGCATCATTAATACATTTGGGAGATGTGTTGTGCATATTTTTTAACTAAAATCGGACTAATTATTGATTGCATATTGACATTCATATCTGATATCTGTTTTTGATATAAGCTTTGATGCTGTGCTGCATTCAAAAAGCATTGTCGCAATGTTACCATAACATTGTTTGTTATTTTGTGGAATACTCTCTTTTAACTTGTGTTTTCTCACATTATAAAATTTGAATCAATTTATTTGGTAAGCAGTATATAATAATGTTCAGTCAGTCGATCATTCTCCAATGTCAATGTCTTTATGATGATAGAACATCTCATCTTGCTGTCTGATTTATTTACTGTGTAGATTTCAAAACCTTGTGTAGTTTGGTTGTAATGCAAAAGTGTAATTTCCTAAAAAAAAGATGAAACGGGGTATTGTATTTTTGCTCTATCACCGTGGCAACGAGGAGGAAGTATAGGCCTCAAAGGTCAGTGTGTGAGGTCACGGGGCGACACCCAGAACAGAACCTGATACTCGCTCAGCGTCACACCTCTCTGACAGATAAGGAAGTCAGTCGGGTGGTCAGAAGTTGTTACACATCTAAAACCTCCATCAAGGCCCTAGGGACTCAATGTACGTTCCTTATTCCACACACAAAAGTCTGTGTCCGTAGTAAAAATTTGGCATTTAAAATCTAGTTTTAAATCATTTTTTATTTTTAAAAATTTCAAAGAAAGAAACATAAAATAAAATAGATGAATAGATAAATAAGTACATTTGTGGCATTAAGCATGTTAACCAGATTTACACTTTTATAAATGAAACTTTTTTTGCTAAAAATATCATTTGTAAAGAAAAAAGTATTAAATAAAAAGATTGAAGCATTTTTAATATATATGCATATCCTAAGCTAAAAGTGCGTTTATTCACATTTAATTAATTTCTCCTTGTCTCTCTCTCTCTTGCACACACACAGTGATGACAAGCAGCGTCTTGAGAGGAGGGAAACCCCCTTAGGAATCAAAGTAAGAACATCCCGGAGACGAGTATGCATGTGTGTCTGAGAGAAAGAGACTGTGTGTAGGAGTGGTTGGGGACTACCTTGATGAAAGATAAGTGGAGAAACATCATCTTCTTCTTTTTTTCATGTTTTTGTCTTTATAGTCAATGTAATTTTTCACCAATAAAAATCATATCAATACTTTTCCTCTCTGTTTTCATACTCCTTTAGACATCTTGAAGGTTTTGTTCACTGAGGGGTGTCTCTCTCTGTCCAACAGGAAGTGTCTTTTGTACCGTTGACAGATGAGGCTGTACCTCTGATCATCAGCAGAGACACTTTCTCTCCCCCTGTGACCCCTCCACTGAGTCCAGAATCTGGAACCCGGGAGCTGATGATTGAGCGGCATTAGAGAGCGAAGGATAAGGTGACCACTTAAAACACAGTTGTGTGTCTTCTCCTATGCTGGTGAAAATCCTTGTGCACAATTTAAGAGAAACACTATATGGTTCTCCCGTAATATGTCAAATTCATAGAATGTAAAATAACATTTGTGTTTTATAAATGCAATAAGGCACTTGAGGCTGTGAATATAGTCAAGCTGTAGTAAAAACCTATAGTCACAAAATTGCACAGCCGTTCATACCTTATTGTTCAAATACATTTAACTGGAGCACAACACAGAGTTATATTTGTCACGAAGAGCAAGCCTCAACAGAGAAAAAGGACGTTTTTACCCAGCCAAAGTAAAATAATACTTCAAATGTGTGCAGTTATACAAAATTGATCAAAGTCAGTTTTGATTTCAAAGATCAAGATTGTCAGAGTCGGCGCTGAAACACTCTTTATGTTTCTGTTTCTGCTAGGCGTAAAATCAACAAAAAGATATTATTAGTCAACATCAACAGTTTCATATTTCATGTTCATTATGATTAATTTCACACAGGCCAACTGTAAAATTCCAGTCTAATTTATCTGGTTTTGTGATGTGGTTTTAGTGACTGTATGAGATCATCCTGTTAGATCTGACGGGTGATGGGTTAGTGTGTTAGAAAGCTATGGAAACACTGATAGTGTTGAAAAACAAAGCAAAGAAATATGATAAATGGAAATGCACAAGTACCAAAGAGATGAAAATAATATGAAGTCAACATAGCAACATAACAATGACACTTGGTTCTTTTGGATTTTGCAGGGTGGTATTTGGCAATGTTTAGCACATCTGGATTGAAAATGTGTTATGAAATATTTTGCAAAGTGAAATAGATTTCTGTAATAAAAGGGAAGTGATATCTGCCTTTTGAAATGACAAATATCTCCTAATCACTTATAAATCACTGATCCATATCTGTTTTATGATACAGTGTGTAATATGTGTAATATAGCTGTGTATGTGTGAGAGAAGACCTGACCATGAGTGTGTAACTATGTGACAAGCCCCTGCTTGTCTTTAACCTGACTTTGAGCTTTGGTTGGTATTCTGAGTCTCAGTTGTTAAAATTAATAACGGGATTTGTTCAACCACCCCAGACAGGGAATGTCTTCTATACCCCTCTCTCTCTCTTTCTTCTGCTCTTTCTCACTCTGAAAGTCAAAACTTTTAGTTTACTCATCAGAAATCATTCATTGAAGTAGAAAAGAACAATGTATCCTGAACTAACATCTTCAGCATCTTCTGACCTGCATTAGTCATGTGATACCTTTCAACCCTTTTACAAAAGGACACAACCAAGTGAGATCACTGTGACCAGAGAGAAAACAGCTATTTGAACATCATGAAGTTACTGTTACAAAAACTGTAAATAATTTATGTAAATAATACAAGATATGGTGCCGTTTAATGCTGAATACAATTTAATTTGGCTTCCGGTGGTTAAGACCATATAAAATGCAGACTTTTGCTTCACTGTTGGCACATTTGCAGTTGCACAAGAAGTTTTGTTTAATTTATAAAATAGCAAACATAAATCGTTTAATTAACAAGTAAGAAAGCTAGAATGTAATTATGGTAACTGTATGCCGAAATATCACAATATACAATATGAGATTTGCTTTCAGTTAGAAATTAATTTGACTTTTTCTAGAGATGCAAAAGCATGGAATAAACAATGGCATTTTTATTTTAGGTCATGATGATAATAACTAAATAATTTAAATTAGTGAATATTTCAAAATGGAAAGCAACCACCAGAAAGTAACTTGAAAATGTTTTTTTAAAATAGAAAAAAAAATCCATTCATTTAAAACCAAGCAGGTGTATGTTTCCGTGATATGCATCTTCTCAAGTCATCTTTATACATTTATGTACATTTACAAGTTTTCTTGCATATGAATCCATCTGTACTGTAGTTTTCGTTTAGATTTTAATTGTCTGTATAACCAGATTTCCAGCTTTAAAATCATTTAGAGAACCACATCTTACGTTCTGCTCATTTAATTCTCTGAGTTCTTAAAATGTACTACTACTTTTTATTTTATGTGAAGATTTAAATGTAAATGTCTGATTTTACAATTGGAGTGGATGGAATTTCAATAAGGAAACAGTTAACCAATCAGTGAAAACCCCTAAAACTCTCTCTCTCTCTCTCTCTCTCTCTCTCTCTCTCTCTCTCTCTCTCTCTCTCTCTCTCTCTTTCTCTCGTTATCTCTCTACGCTATACTCTGAACTCAAACGTTCCCCATCCACTGTGATCTATGCACGATCTCTATCAGAAAAAAACTCTACATACGTCACTGAAGGTGGTTCATAATATGTGCCAATACCTATAAAGCTCGAGCGCTAAAGATGCACTGGAGACACACAACACAACTTACAAAGACAGAAGTTTCAAGCTCACTGCATGTCGTCGGTATGATTTTACACTTGTGCTGAGGTGAGTACACATTCATTGTCTCTCAGGTCTTACGTTTAGATTTGTTATTAGATGCTTTGATTTTAGATTATTAATGGCATGTTTAAAATAGTTAATCACACATTTTAACGTTTGGGTCACATTTTGCTGAAATGTTTTCGGTTTGGAATAGAGACTATCATGTGCCCGCACATTTGACTTTATTTCAAGATCTATCTCAAGTTCAACTCGAGTCAGATTTACAGTCGGAGCGTGAGTGAAATGAAGGGCTGTCCCGGGGTTTGCACCCCTAGAAAAGGTGGATAAACTCGGATGAAAGACATGCCAGCGCATGCAACTTGTAAAACTGTTTGGAATAGTTGTCAGTTTCTTGTCATTCTCAGGACAGAGATTTAAAGCAGTGTAGATCTCTTCTTTTCTTTTTCAACTGTCTTCATGAAACTCGTGTACTGGTCATTTCTAGATATACCAGGAGCGCGTAAAGAGTGGCTTTATTTCTATTGCGCAACTTTTGGAGGCGCTCCATCAAGAAACCATCGCGGGAAAAACGCACACGTGGATTTTTTCCCTTCGCTTTGGCTTTGATTTTCGTTGGAGATGTTCGGGCACGATTTTTGCCTCGTCTCTACGGTCCTGACGGCTGTAGGCGCCGTCCTACCCGCGCTGCTCCTGCTTGTGGTGTCGCGGCTGCTGTGGGAGTTCAGGTGGAGCATCACTCGGGATCGGGCGTGTAAACTTCCACTGCCGCAAGGATCAATGGGATGGCCGCTGGTCGGAGAATCTTTCCACTGGCTTTTCCAGGTAAGACTTGAAAACCTAAATAAAGTGTAACAAACGTTTATACTTTCTACCAGTCAATTATGTTTGCTCTGTAAATTAGTAAGCAGAAAAATGCGCTTGTCCACATTTACCGTACCGTTTTAATTAGAAAGTCGGTAATCATAACACTGTATGTTTACACAGGGAGTGAGTAATAGTAATAATTAGTAGTACTAAATGACGATTTGTAATTAATTCGTAGAGCCGCTTGTAATTAGACATTATTTTTGTTATTATAGTAGGTTAGGCTTAATTACTCTCATTATAGTTTTAACAATTATTATATTAAACTATCATTTGGGCTATTTTTCCAAACAAATGAATGTAAGATGTGAGCCATTACCTTTGTTGACTTGATATACAAATGCAAAGGAAAATTATTCCCTGGCATGTGTGAACTTGATGAGGGTGTAATTCTTTCTCACCGTGGTTTTCACCTCGATCCCGTAAACACTAAACAGTGCCATAACTTATTATTTCATATAACCTTTACACACGGAATATGCAAATAGTGTTACCATGCGCATGACGAGAAATAATAATGGGGTTTTAAGTCTTTAAGGCAATTTATACTATGGATTTTTTAGGACTATAGTAAATTAAATAATAGTTTCTAAATGTAATTTTATTTTAGCTAAACAAGAACGACTATGAAAGTCATTGTTTAAAAGCAGTAGGGGAAAACAAATAGCCTATCTTAAATAATTTATTCAAATTCTCTTTGTTACGTTTAACAGGGATCCAAGTTTCACATCTCCAGACGTGAGAAACATGGAAATGTTTTTAAAACCCATCTTTTGGGGAAACCTGTTATTCGGGTGACCGGCGCAGAAAACATTCGGAAGATTCTGCTGGGTGAGCACACGCTCGTGTGCACGCAGTGGCCCGAGAGCACGCGCATCATTCTCGGACCCCACACTCTGGTAAACTCGGTTGGTGATCTACACAGGAGAAAAAGAAAAGTAAGTCGCCTACAATGCCTGCAACCATCATGTTTGAGGTGTGACTTGATGTTATAAGCAATAATAATGAGAATAGATAAATTACTGTTTATTTCTCGAATGTCATTTTTATTTTAACAGAAATTAAATCATGTAGTTTAACCAGTTCGCCTTATTTACAGTTTTACTTTTAAGCTTTATTTAATGTTTTCAAAAGAATGCATCCAAAAAGACAATGCTCATGTAATGATTATTAATATTACAAAAATTACAATTTAATCAAAATGATATACTCTGCTTCAGTTTAATGCATTAATGCTTTATTTTCCATAACCTTTTGTTTATGTAACCTTTTACTGTTACACCAAGTTGTGTTTCTCTCACAAAACATTGCAAGTTCCATAAATATATTGTGTATTTGAATAAAAAAACTTTCAATTTGTTTGTTAGATCCTCGCAAAAGTGTTCAGCCGCGGAGCGCTGGAGACGTATCTGACGCGCGTTCAAGACGTCGTCAAGTCTGAAATTGCCAAGTGGTGCGCGGAGGCCGGCTCTCTGGATGTTTACGCCGCCTCCAAGTCACTCACCTTCCGCATCGCCGTGCGAGTCCTGCTCGGTCTGCGCCTGGATGAGCAGCGCATCCTCTCTCTCTCGAAAACCTTCGAACAGCTCATGAACAACCTCTTCTCTTTACCTATTGACAACCCCATAAGCGGCCTGCGCAAGGTGAGCCTATCTATCTACCTACCTATCTATCTATCTATCTATCTATCTATCTATCTATCTATCTATCTATCTATCTATCTATCTAAGCTGGTATTTGTGGTTTGTAGGGAATCAGGGCCCGGGAGATTCTGCACTCTGCTATGGAGAAGATCATAGAGGAAAAGCTGCAAAAGCAACAAGCCAACGATTACTGCGATGCTTTCGACTATATCCTGAGTGGTGCAAGAGAAAATGACTACGAACTCACAATGCAAGAACTTAAGGTAAAACCTTAAAAGGCCACATCTAATATTAAAAACTTTTTCAATTTAAAAAATATATTAAAATATATTGTTTTGCTGCAATAAAAGCATGCTTTTAACTTTGCTTTAATAAAATCAATTTAATAAACGTCAATTAATTTCAGGAAACTGCTGTGGAGTTAATCTTCGCAGCGCACTCCACCACAGCCAGCGCATCGACATCCCTCATCCTGCAGCTTATGCGTCATCCTGAAGTCAGCGAACGCGCCAGAGTCGAGCTGGAAAGCGAGGGCTTGATGGGTGATTCACACAGCTACTGCAGCTCTCGTTGCCATGGAAACGCCATCAATGAGGAAAACGATGCAGCTGAGAGGAGATCAGCGATTAATAAAACAACGTGTTTTGAAACAGCCGAAAAAGAGGAGGGGCGTCGCTCTCGAACCCACGTCCCTTACCTAAGTTTGGAGAAACTGAGTCAACTTTCTTACCTGGATTGTGTGGTCAAAGAGGTCATCCGGTTTCTTCCTCCGGTGTCTGGGGGATACAGGACGGTGCTGCAAACATTTGAATTGAACGTGAGTTATTTATTTTGTCAGATATAACATATTATGCATAAAATGTATTTAGCATAAATTGCTTTTTTATATCTTTCTGTAGCTCATTTGGTAGAGCATTAAGTTAGTAGTTCAAAGGTCATGGGTTTGAATCTCAGGGAACACACATACTGTATTTGCACTAAAAATACAAATACAATAATGTAAATTTAGAATACAGTTTTTAGGAAGGCATTTCCTATTTCATTTGAAAGACAAAGTTACTAGAAGCACAAAAATCTAAAATTAATTATAAAACCTAACCCTAAACCTTATGTTAATATGTTATTGTGCAAAAACTACAATACACAGGACAACGTATCAATTCTTATGTTTTGCATCCTCAGGGTTATCAGATCCCAAAGGGTTGGAGCGTTATGTACAGCATCCGTGACACCCACGAGACCGCCGAAGCTTATCAGAACCCAGAGCTCTTTGACCCGGACCGGTTTGGTGCAGATCGAGATGAGAGCAAAAATGAACGGTTCAGTTACGTGCCATTTGGAGGTGGAGTGAGAAGCTGCATCGGACGGGAACTCGCTTTGATTGTTCTTAAAACTCTCGCAGTGGAGTTGCTCGCCACGGCCGAGTGGAGTCTGGCAACAGAAACGTACCCCAGAATGCAGACCGTGCCAGTCGTGCACCCGGTCAATGGATTGCACGTGTTTTTTAACTACAGAAACCACGGGATTGAGAGAAACCGGAGGGAGTCCACTCATATATAGATCAAATCTGTCTAGACACTGTATTGCTTCAACAAGTGTGTAAAGAAAAACACCTGCAAATCCAATAGAGTGGAGTTAAATGATGGACCTGAGTCATTGATAATAGGCCACTCCTGTCTTGGGACATCCACTTTGTTTTAGTGAAATTGTGGAAGGGCTGATATCCACTTTTATGAACCATGAGCATCACATCTTATAGATCTAGTTAGGATAACTAAAAAAGATGCTTTTAAATACAATTAATCTCAGACTTATGATATATAAACCTGTTTTGTGAAATGAAGTAGAAACGTGAATAAGCTCTATTTATACTTTTTTTCTTAAGAATAGCTCACTAAATATAAAATAAATATGCCACTTTTCTTTACTTTATACATCACTGTACTATTACAATTGCTAGTTATCTGTACATACTGTCTTCAGTAATTACAGAAGATACATATTGATATAAGTAGGCTACTAATGAATAGTTTATGTTTATTATGAATGTAAGCTGTGAAAAATGACCCTTGCGCTGTGAAACGGGGGATCAGTTTAAATACAGGGAAGGAGAAAACAAGCAGCACTTTTTCTCCAAAATAGGAGCATGTGTTTGTTCTTGTCTTGTCAATACTTGTGTGTAATTTGTAGTTTCTGTTCTCATGTGTGTTTTGAGGAGTAGATGCTAAGTATTTGTGTTTTATATCTTCTACTGTATCTATTTTAAAATGTACATTTGGTGTTCTGCTAATGTTTAAAATGTCTCTGTTTAATAAAGAGATTTAATGCGTTTACGTGCTTGTGAGAAAGTTGTTTTTCTTTTTGTTGATTTTTGTTTAGAAATCGTCCAGTAATTGTGCTTTATGTGGTAACATCACAGTTTGTTCAGGGTCAAAAATAGGATACACAAATAAATAGTTTAAAAATGCAAATGTTTAAGACATCATTCAAGTTATCAAGACATCATCATTACTTGATTGAATGGACAATTGTGGACTCTTGAACATGAAGGACCGGGCTACTATGTTTACATAAAGCCTAACTGCCCTGAGACATGTGGCCTCCCTTATCAATAAACCATTCAGGTCACTAGATTATCAGGTCACTAAGCGAGAAGAGTTACTAGTTTACACTTATGTACGGACATAAAACTGACAAAAGAGTTTGTCAGACATTGACTGACACACACATACAGCCACAGGGCACAGAGACACACAATCTTCTAAGAATCTTTCTAACATCAATTAACAATCCAATACTGACTACTACCTATTCCTTAAGTTTCTATTTCTCAACTCTTTAGGATTATTTTCAAATAATGTTAGAAATTACATTTGCATACGGTTACTAATTCACAAAAATGAAACAAAACAATTCTGTAAAAACGACTAAATGAGGAGCAAATACACAGAGATGCAATGATCTTGACCTTTGACCTCCTAAAAATCAACAAAAGTGTTGTTACCCTTGAGGCCATTTTTATCAGCTAGAATTTAACATTGTATGTAAAAATGTATACAATGTCAGATTTACACAAAACAAAAGCAAAGCTCATCTCTGTTCTGCCTAAGAAAGTCAGTTGTCTTTCTTTTCAACCGTTTACTTTTCTGATCCTACGATCAAGTTCTCACTGAAACATATGTTGCATAATCCTATTTATCTCCTTTATTCTTTCATCATGCCCCGAGCCAGGATTATGGTTCTTTTGAACTTTTGAACCGGATGACTTTTTGTGTATGCATATACACAACGTTACACCTTGGCAATCACAGACTGCCAACAGGATAAACAAAAATAAAATTTTGACTATGGACTTACATTAGTGGATAAGCTAATGGATTCTGATAAAACCCAAACAGCTACAGGTAACATTTAAAGACTTTGTAAGTGAATCGATCATGGAGAAATCTGTGTATGTGATGTGTCATGACCTCTGTTGGCAGATTCAGTGTGTGTGTGATGGAATGCAGAAACAGCAGCTGGTGTCTACACTGTAATTACCCTGCAGCACAAATGCTTCCTGCCCCAAACACACATCTTACCCATCTACAGGTACTTACACCAACCCTCTATACTCACAAAACAAGGGCAAAGGTGAGGTCACACGCACATGCAGACAGATACACTTTTCTCGTGTGCAAATCTTTTAGCATCTGAGTAAAAAATAAATAAAGCTTAACTTATTAAGAAATTATGATTTCTACTCAATTTATGATTTAGTGTTCCTGTAGCTCAATTCGTAAAGCAGCGTGTCAAAGGGATAGTCCACCCAAAACACAAAGCAGAACACAAGAAGATATTTTGAAGAACGTTAGTAACCAAACAACTCTGGTCCCCATTGACCTCCATTGTATGGACACAAAACCACTGAGACATCTCTCAAAATATCTTCTTTTATGTTCTTCTGAAGAAAGAAGTCACATGAATAAACAATGACAGAATTATTATTTAACAGCACAAAGATTGTGGGTTCAACAGGGAACACACATACTGATAAAATATATTGACCTGGAATGAACTGTAAGTAACGTCTGCCAAATGCACAAATGTAAATTTATGATTGTAAATTTCCCTTGCTCTCTCTCCTTACGCTTTCACTTATAATTGATAACTCCTCCAGGCAGGTAGGCAGGAATCTTTTGGCAGGTTCAAAGAAAGGCTAGTTCACCAGAAGTGCAGGATTGTCAGCAGTGTCGAAACATAATAACTGTAGAATAGTGTGTGCGATGCCAAATTCAGAATAAGAATCACCTCAACATGACCTCTGTATTTTAACTGCATCTTCAAATAACAACATTGTTTCCTGTTGTATTTCATAACACTTCCTTAAGGGAAATATTCATTCATGAGGAACATTTAGAGAAGTATTCAACAGTCAGTTTTGACAGTGAAGGGACTTGACATGAGTGGACTCAATTCAACAGAAAAGGAACGAAAGACTCGCAGAGAAATTCCCATCGTTGCCTCAGGTGAATCACGGCGAAATTTTAAAGCCACGTTGTTCATCGGACTGTCACAGATGCTGAAGGTGGGGATGGTTTTTCAGGGTTCAATTACGAGGTGACTGACATGCATTAATAAAGAAGAATCGACGCAATAATACGTACTGCGCCCATAAGCGCTCTGTCGTCATATAGGCATAAGCCTGCATTGATGCTGAAACAATGTAAACAAATGAATGGGTTCAGCCTGACCGAGTGTCTTTAAAGAGGAGTTTTATGAAGTTTTTGATGGGGACTATAGCTGCTGTATGATGGCGTCTGAAGTCAAAGATCTGTCATCAGACCTGATGCTAATCAGTTTTGGTGTGTCACAAATGTCAGTTTAAATGTGACTGTCAATAGACGTTTTTGACTTGAAAAAACTGTTTAAATTTAATTCTGCTTAGACTTGTTTGGCCTGCTGTGTATGTATGTAGAATGTATATATATCCACTTTGAACTTTTGCTTTCTAACTAACCTTTCAAAACATGTAAATATGTAACAAATGACACATTTGGCAACTTGTTACTGCACACAGAACTTAACATAAGAACAGTACTAAATAAAACACTGTATTGGTCCTATTCGGTGTTGCCAAGTCTGTGGGTTTCTCACAGAATTGTGCAACTTTTAAAAAAGCAGTCACTTGTTTTTTTCCGTAGGTTAAAGCTGATATAGAAAGTTGTATCACATTTTTGTTTGTTCATTCTTATAAATTTCTTCTTGTAATTTTTCACATGTTATTCCAAAAGCATTATTTATACAGACAGAGGTAGTTCGGTATGACCCGAAGCATCATTCGCATGAGTTCAATCTGAGGTCATCTGATTTTTCAGAAATCTGGCTTCCTCCTCAGGCTTCATACCTATGTTGATGGCTCACCTCTCTCTAACACCTTCGCTTCCCACACCCACATGTTAGCAGACAGTGATACCGACCTGATATTGAACTTTAGGTACTTTTCTCTACCTGGTGTCAGTTGGGCATGCTGCATGCGTTTATGCGCTGACAACAGGGATGTGACATCACCTCAGGCACATATGGCTTCCTTTCAAAACAAAAGATGCCAGAGATGTTTACACAGTCCGTGATGATTCGTGGGAACTGAATCTTTATGGAAACCGCAATTAGTTTGGTCATCCGCAGGAATTTTCTTACACGTGATGCTTATACACTTGAATGTAGAACAAGTTAATTTTTGATTCATGTAATATTGACAACAACCACCAAGTCTAACCAAAAAGGCAATTTTGCGTCAACATTTACGTGTCTTGTGCCCTTGGTGGGAACATGTAATTATTTTGATGTCCGAGACAGACAACAAATTTATTTGGTTTAGTTGAACACAGGGTATAAATATAAATGATGCAGTCAGAAGACCACACCCTCCGTACCTGCTGTTTATCTCCCTGTGATATAACACCCACCAGGCCTTGCAGGAAGACACAGGCGTTTAAGAATGAAAACAGTTATTAGTCTTGCTCTCTTAACCTGTTCTGTCAGCTACACGCAGCGCCACAGGCTGCGATTACAGCAGGGAAACATCGACGGAAACAAAGAAAAAAACAGGTTTGTGGTTGGTTGTTGTGTGCCGGCTTCTTTGAAGCTTCCAGCTCCCGTTTTTTGTGGTTTACCGTTTATCTGCGTCAATGCTGACATCACCTTGAAGAAGGGGTCAAAGGTGTCACAAGTTCAGATTAATTGCTGTTAGCAAAGCGCCGTCTGTCGGTCACAGCCAGGTAAGTACACCGACGCTCATACTTTAAAGGCATTTATTTACAAGCTTTTAAAATAATTGCGCCCATCAATGTACAAATATATACACTTATACAATCTCGTCTCTCGTTGGAGAAAACACTTCACTAACAAATATCTAGTATCGCTTTGAAGCCATTTTTGACTGTTAAATGTTAACATAGACACCATGGTGAATATAATGTTACATCTCCCGTTAAAACCCCCCCACAGCAGGTCCAAACAACAGATCACAAGCGGCAGTAAATATTATGAACAAGTAAGAGGTATGTTGACACTGTTAGAGATGAGGTTAACAATGACTGACTGCTCCTGTTTTCATTATCTTTCAATATTTTTGATTTCATTAAGCATTTAAGCAGATGAAACGCATCATTAGCCTTTCAGTTAATCTGGGTTTGGCACAATACTCTGACACTAGTCATTTGTGGTCTGGAATGTCTGTAAACTGGCGTGACAAAATGTGTTTTGTCTCAATCACTGTCCGCTTCGTTGTGGTCACATAAATGCTTTTCTTCCAAGAGGTGGACCTGTAAAACATAAATAACAATGCAATTTGATTAGATCACCATACGGTTATGTTTATAAGAGGTATTGTAGATCACCACGGTTACCTGAGGCTCTAAAATTCGCTGATAGGTGGGGCTGGAAAGTTCGTCAAGTGTTTCGGCTGCAGGTTTGTTGAGGGTTTCCGGCAAAAGAAGCCCGAGGCAACCCGCAGATATACCGCTCAAACAAAACACCATGAACGGCAGTGAGGCATGTAGTGATTTCTGGAGAACAATCAATACACACAAACATTCAATATATAAAAGGCTGTTGACACAAAAATACAGATGCAAAAAAAGTAAGTTATTGAAGAATTAGAAAACAGTTACTCACCATGCTGGGCACGAATGGAGCCAAAATCCCACCTACTCTACAGGACATGGAACATACACCTAACCCAGCATTCCTAACACACACACATTTACATTAAATGTAATGAAACACATCTTTTAAAATACTAACACAAATGATTATACAGTATAGTCTACACTAGAGGGCGCCATTTGCTTAAGCAAACCATCAAATTCTGCAGGGACATGCATTATGTTTGCATTTAACATTAATACACAGATAAACAAGCAACACGTGTTACATGTCAATACAGTGTTGGATGTACCTGATCACGGTTGGGTAGAGCTCTGATGTATACACATATACTATATTAAACGCAGCACTGACCATCAGTTTTCCCACTAGAGCTAGTGATGTGGCATTCAGAATGGACCCTGAAAAAGCAAACGACAAGATGTATACAATCTATTGATAAATGCAAGATATAGAAATAATTCATTTTAATGCAAGGATAACAAAATCAAGTCTGTAAACCACTTGCAATTACTTTTAAGTAACTGATTCCAAGGTGATTTTAAGTGAATGTATGAAGTCAGTTGAGCACAGTTTAGCTCTTTGAACTTGCGCCACCAACATCTGACAACCAGTCAGAAATCTATGCTTCATACTTTGAAACAAAAAAATGTTTGTGTAAAATCCTTTTCTGAAAAAAGTTGCTTATGGTGCATTTCATTTAAATATGAGACTTTGATATATTAAATATCAAATACTTTCTTTGGCCTAGTGTACAATGCGTTTAAACATATTGTTGCGAACAACTGGAGGCTTAACCGCTTCGTCTACACAAGTCTCAGCTTGTTATCTAGTTGCTTAATATCTGTTTTGGTATAGCAGAACAACAACTCACATGTAGAAGAAGAACTTAAATGAGTTTAAATGTAACTAACACACACGTTACATTTAATTCTGTAGTGTTTTTATGATGCTACACTAAGATAACACATATAACCTGAACCAAACCTAAGAATTTAATTTTTATGAATACCCAATTTTTTTTTGCTCACCTGATACAGGTACAACCATCGTGAGCAGACAGGACAAGCCTGCAAAGGCAAGAAAGTTAGCCAGTGACTTCCGCCTCCCTGCCCTGAAGTAAACACACACATACACAGTTGGATTACAAACACAGAGAGCGAAACATTACAGGAGTTTGATGGTTTAAGTGTATTTACCATTGTTTGTTGATGAAGTACATGCAGAGAGGGTAAGCAGGAAGTTCCACCAGGCCGTACATGGCAACACTAAGATAGAGATTTCCTTTATCGTCACTGGCATTAAGGGTCAACCCGTAATACACAAGGCTACAGACATACCTACAATTAATACACACACAGAGTATGCAGAAACATTTTAGATATCATGAGAGCACTTTCATATATTATATTATATTTGCTTTTTTTTTTTTCAATAGCATACAAATGTTAAACCTTGTTATGAATTAATTTAAACTTCCAACAATTGCTAAAATACTCACCATACATACATGAGTACCACAGTTCTCCAGCGTAGTACGGGATGTGTGACCAGCTGGCAAACCCCAGCACTGGATGCATTAGGACCACTGGTGCTAATAATCCGTCGGAGCTTCACTGATACTCTGCCTTTGCCATTTCTAACAGCGAAATCCTGCAGGATGTCCTCCGCTTGCTTCATACGACCCTGAGAATACAGCCAGCGTGGAGATTCTGGAAGATTCCTGGAAACATAGAAACACTGCGATTGCAAAATGCTTTAAGAATTACAAACTGGGTGCACTCACACTTCACGATATGTTTAGGAAAGGTTATGATTTTTTAGGCTTTCAAAGGTGGCAATTACGTTCAAGTATTCAAATAAATGTATTCAATATATTATTTGCTGATGATTTATAAATGTACTAATTTCCTTTAACCTTAATTTCTCTCTTACTAAGGCTGCAAGTGTTCTACAAACTACATAAGGACAAGCTTTACATAGCATGCTTTCACTATAAACAAATCACTTCTGACTGTATTTTACTAGTGGATTGTCATGAAACCATGATGCTGTGGTTTAACAGGGAAATTCACGCTCACACGCAAAGCAGGAAAAGCAAAAGTCCTGGACAGTTGGCTGCGGTTGCTAAGTTCCGCCACGGCCGGACATAATAACCTAAAGCAGCGAACAGGGAGATGCCCACTGCAAAGGTCATGTTAGTCAAGGTTCCTGAAATACATAAACATATCAGTGTTACATGATTATGTTATGTTATTTCTCGATAACAACTGCCCAAAACTAATACATCACAATAATACTAATACATAAGATAGAAATATGCCTATTAATAACATATCTGAAATTATATTACAAATGATTAAACCAAATTGAACTAAAGGTTTGTATTTGTTACAAATGACCTAATAAAACATTTTAAATCAATATTTGACCAATCATTTTCATGTAATTCTATTTATGCCAAGTGATCAGGACGCTGCTTCATGTTAGGGTGTGTTCTGTGATGACTGTACATTATCCCTTACTCAGAAGTCAAAGATAAAGCAAATAATGGCATTGCCGCAAACCTGTCATTGCCCAGTAGGACTTTCCCACATATTCCTGAGTGAGGACAAAGCAGACCAACGCCATTCCTCCATTCATAATTCCCACCAACAGCCGGGACAAGGCAAATATCTCATAGCTGGGGGCTAATGCAGTGCCATATCCAAACAAGACCTCAAAAAACAGACCTGAGAGAGACATATAAACATGTTTTAACAGAAGTCTTCTTAACTCATACAATCTGAACCTATAGATCAGTAATAATAATTAAACAGATTAAAGTTCGCCCTACCAGTAAGAAAAACAGGCTTCCTTCCGATCTTATCTGAGAGCGGTCCAAACAGGACATTTCCTATCAGGACACCTGCAAAAAAGAGGGAGCCTGCCAAGCTCACCTTATAAGATTGTTCTTTAACCAGGAGCCACTGCAAGACACAAAATAACATCAAAGATTAACTCACGCATGATATGAAGAAGATAAACGTATCTAGTATAGTGACTTCTTCCTTACCTCGGTCACAATGGAGCCGTCATCAGTAAATGTCAGACTTTGGGTCACATCCGCACCCTCTGCTTTGGTAACAGGCTCTATGTGAGATTCTGGCACAGCACCCACTAAAACTATCAGCATGGACTGGCATGCCATATAAATCTACAGAACACATACATTTTAGGTTAGCCAACAGCATGGCTGAACCTTCACAGGTTACATTTCCTGTTCCTTCATAAACACACACAAAAAGTAATTATAATCTAATTATAACCAGTAGCACCTTGGACAGGAAGTACATCGAAAATACATCTGCCTGCCTAACATGCAACTAAGACATGTAAGCCCAGATTTGATTACACCAATATAGGTTTTGCATAGATATCTTGCTTGTGGCATTACAAAATTAACATATTTACTTATATACGCCCATGCCAGTTCAATGTTTATGAATCTGTATCATCGGATACCTGCAGAAAAACCAGGATGGTGATCATCCGCTTCTGGTGCCCGCCGAACTCTCCAACCGCCTGGAAAGCCTCCTCTAAATCCATTCCAGGTCTAAATCATCCCAGATCATCACAACTAGCACCTATTTTACATTTTTAATGGGTTAACTAGTACCTATTTTACATTTTTCATGGGTTAACTAGTACCTATTTTACATTTTTCATGGTTTGAAATGGACTGAGACTTCAGATGCTCGACGTGGAAGGAACCCGTTGTTCATACGGAAGTTCCGATTGGACGCTGCCGTGGTAATCAAACACGTGTTACAGAGCGCAGTTCTGATTGGACCGTGAAACAGAATGAGAATGCGTAGAATGCAAGGTAACTTACGAAAAATTGGGCGTGGCTTTTAGTGGCCCGGATAATTCGGTTTATTTAGAAGAGAATTCGGATTTTCTCTCACCTTAGACTTGGAAATAACGTGTGGAAAGGATTTCGAAATCAATTATTCGACCTTTGTACAAAGGGCAGATAGATCAATCCCGACCTCAGCGAGACGCGTCATTTGACGTCTTGTCCAAGATTGTTCCAGACAGTAATGCTGCGTATCAGACACCTCGGATTTACATTTACATTTAGCTGCTGCTTTTATCCAAAGCGACTTACAAATATTAGGAGACAATGAAGCGACACATCAAAAGCGGCAACAATAGTACTAAGAAGTGCTTTCCTAAGTTTACAATGTTTTGCAGTGCCTGTAGAGGAAAGAAAAAAAGAGTTTTTTATGATGTCAGGTGTTCGTGGAAGAGGTGTGTTTTCAGCTGTTTATTAAAGGAGGTGAGGGATGTGGCAGATCGGATTGCGTTAGGGAGATTATTCCACAAACAGATTTAGGATATGTACTACCTCACCTCCTAACGGCGCTTTATAAATGTTGATAAATACTCGATACAAATGTTTTTAACGCTAAAGTCAAAGAATAAATACGGTTATGGCTCTCTAATGTGGATTGACGTATAATGAGATGGGACGCACTGACGCCGGAAGTAGGATATTCCCATCTCCGACTCCATTTCGAACTATGGAGTTTATTTTTATTCTTAATGTTAATTAGAGTTCATTTGCATCTAGTTTGCATAACTATTGTTAAGTACTTCTTGAATAAATTAAAATCCACTGAAAAAATATCCACAAGCTAAAACAGTTTAATTTCTGTAGTATAATTTTGTTATAATATCACATTTAATTTCAAAACCAGTTCTGTTGGTTATCATCTTTAACAGTGTAATTGACAAAATCATTAAATAATTCTACTAAATATGAAACTTCCAGTGTTATTTTTATTTATTCAGCTGTTATTACCACCAACCTTCTTTTATGAATAGCTTTTGTAATACCTATATTATGCCATATACAACCTTTATACAAACCCAGTGTTCTCAAAGGTCTTCACTGAAACAATATTAGCCATTCATTATTTTAATCTTTATTAAATACACCAATGCAATGTCTTTCAGGTCAAATAGTTTTTCTTCACAAAAACCTTATATTTGTGGAAAACATAGCTACAACATTAAGCACCAATATTATACCTTTTAAAGTGATTATAATAAAACCAAGAACATTATACATTAAGTCTTCAAAAATGAAACATCCTTTAAAAATACTTTATTAAAGATGGAGTGGATTTTTCTTTTAGTATTTAAATCCGATTAACACATACAATGTTCAACAGAAAGTATAAACACTAGTGAAAAAGTAACAGAATCACCCTGAACTTAACTTTAGTTATTTATTATTAAAAACACAGTGACAGTGAAGTAATCAAACAGACATAAAAAAGAGAAAGACACTGACTATTAAAGTTGAAAGACACTGACAATTCATGTTTAGAGACATGCATGTTAAAAAGAATGCTATTTGACACATACAATTAAGCAATAAAAACAATGTGTTAATTCTGACACCTGAGTGGTAGTTTTGAACGGGGTGGCGTAGACATGCTCTCATTCTCAACCTTTGAACGGTTTAGTGATTTATTGCCATTTTCCTTCTTGTTCTTCTTCTATTTGGGAAAAGAGAGAAAATATTTGATCAAACATTGCTCCTGCAACCAACCAAACATGTTATGTGTGGCCTATTTAATAAACAATCTTTTCTCATGTAATAGATGTTCAGATGTCTCACCTTGAAAAAGGGAACCCTTCCGCTCTCATAACACATCAAGTTCTCATCAGTGCAAGACTGTTCTGTGCCGTTTCCATCACTAGAAACACTGACTTCATCCTCTAGAGAGTCCTAAAACAGACAATTCATAAGGTTAGCTCAGGCCAAGTCATTGTCATTTTATTCTCAAAGATTTGCGATTGTGGTACCAGGTCGAGAGGTTTGTCCTCATCTGCCTCTATGACGGTCTCACACTGGCTCAGAGCGCTCTGAAGTTCCTCCTGTTGAGCTCTGAACTCCTCCTCCAGTTCCTCTCGGGCCCTCGGCTTGCTCAGCACACGTGGGTACACATACTCTTTACGCTGAGGGGTTGTTCCTAAAATGATATGCAGAACATCACTTAACAGCCCGGCTCAAATGGGTTAATAAGAGCAAAACAACATGCACTTGCAGAACCACTCCAAGCTTCTTTCCCACCTGTTGGTAAATCCTGTCGAAGCTCAGAGCTGAGGAAGTTTTGTACAGTTTCCAGTGCCTGAGTGTTGATGGAGGAAAGGGTCTCTCTGAGTTCTCGCAACACGACTTCATCTTCACCCATTTGCAATTCCACACGACCCAAGATTCCTTCCACTTCCTGCTGCATTTGACTCAGACGAGCCTCACAGTCTCCAACAGCTTTCTCTCCCTTTTCTTCTACAGACTGTGCACACGAAAAATAAGGTTATGCTTACATGCATTTCCTCAGTTTTCCAAAGCGCTTACATTCTTACTTTAATTTGGTCCATCAAAAGTCAAAATGAAAAAAGACAGTCTAACCTTTAGCACATTTTGCACAGCCGTATCCATCTCCCTGACGACCTTGAGCTGCTCCTGAGTTTTCTTCTCAGTCGACTCTCTGGCGTCGTGACACCACTTGAGTCCCGACTCAGCCAGAGAGTCCAATGACGTCTGCAGGTGTCCACAGTAACCGGCACACTCTTCCAGTGCTCTCTCTCCCTCTTCTGTCGCACCGCTCATCTCCGAAATCACTCCGTCAACAGAGGAACCCAGCCGGGCACGAATAGACACAGTGTCGTCCTCTGCTGCGATGCATTTACTGTAATAAAATAGGATTTTTTTTTAGATTTTCACTACAGAAATCTTGGGAAGGTACACATGGATCTTCGCTCACCTCTGTATAGAGCTCTGTAGTGTTTCTAGTGGCACGATCTGGGCAGCGGTTGCCTGTGCGAGACCCTCCAAGTCTGTCTGAGTTTCCAAAGCCAAGAGATTCATCTGGTCCTGTAAACACTGAACCAGCTGGGCCACACGCTGTAGAAAGAAGACGATTACAACACCATCCAATTGTCAAGTCTGAGGGTGTTAGGGTGCCCCCAAAAAAAAGACCTGTCCGGGTGAGCAGACCTACCGCCTGATGGTTGTTTCCAGCTTGGCTGATCTGCTGTTTGAGCTTGTCATTTTCAGTATGCAGAGCACTGAAGCCCTGCACAGCATTCTCTCTCATGCTGACTAATGATTCAGTGTGGGAATTAAAAAATGACATCATTTCTGTCTTCAGACCTTGCATCTGTGAAAGACATAGGTTAAAACTTGACTGATTATCTCATGATCTTACAAATAAAGATGTCTTCTCATACCTGTTCAGCCAGAGCATGGTATCTGTGAAGGGTTTGCTTCAGACTGTCATTCATAGCCATGATGGACCCGATACCTGGCACCGCCTGGGCAACCAGAACCTCCTCAAGATGTTGTTTGTGTTCATCCTGAGAAGAAATCAAATATTTAGATAAGCCTTTTGAGTTATATAAATTCAGTCAGTTTAATCCATCATAGGAATAGTTACTTTTATTTACTAAAATCAAGGGTTCGCACCAGTATTTCCAGCATACTGTTCTGAGCTTCCTGTGAGAGTTTCTTATGCTGTAACACTCGTTCTTTACACCGCTCCACACCTTCTCCAACAGCACCTTTAATACTGCTGTATGATTCACACACAGCTCCTAAAGTCTCTTTAAACGTCCTGCCGTTCACAGTCAGCAGCTCACCTAAGAAAACGCATTTCAACTTGTTAAGCATGTTTTTCCTCTCCATACATGTACAAGTTTTTACCTAAACAATTCATTAAGACAAGTAAATGGAGTCAGATCCTCACCCACTGAACAGCGGTAATAATCAATGACAGCAGAGTGTTTCTGTCCCTGTTCCTGCAGTGTCATCTGCATACTGTTGTAGCAGTTCTCCATGGACTGGGCGAAGCTCTGCTGGACCTCAGTGTTATGCAGTTCCACATCTTTCTTTCGTTGCAACTTTGCATGAAGACCGCTAACATCCTGTGTGCTGACCTCAGCCGTAGTCAACAGCTGGATGAAAGAGAACGAGTTAGGATGCAGTGTGGATCCTAATACACATGCATTACAATAACATATTTCACAATCTACTTCACCGACCTTGTCAGCAGTGTTGTACAGCTGGCTTTCATTGCTCTGGAGCTGTGCTGTAATGTACTCCTCCTGATTTAAGCGGTGCCTGGTCTCTGTCAGGTCCTTGTGAGACTCCTCTAGTTTTTGGTTCTTTTCTTGCAGGTCCTCAGCGCACTGTTCAAGTTTCTGCTTGCTGTCCGTGAACAAGTCCATAACCTGTGAACGCAACCACAAGATTCAGCATTTCACTAATGCTTCGGTCACTTATAATGAGTCAACGACATCACAAAGTGGAAGGCGGCAAGACTTTGGCTTTTCAAATTCATTTCCTCTTCTGCTTTTTTGTATTTGGATGTGCACTCACTTTCTTCAGTTCCTCCTCCATAACAGCTATTCGCTCAGTGTACTCTGTAATCTGCTCTTCCTGAGACACAAGTTTACAGTTCATACTCCTGCAAATAGACAATACCAACATAAGAAGCTGAAATATTTATATCTTAATTATTCCTTTTTTCAAATGATCTTTTTTAATATCAACTTACTCATAATTGTCAAGAGAGAGATATACTCCATGCTTGTCACGGGTAGCAGCCAGATCTCTTTTCAAGCGCTCAATCTCTTCTGTGTATTCCTGCAATGTTAAGAAAGTTTGGTATTAGAAAAATAAAACAGAAATAAAAATACACTGAAGTCTCATGAAATTCTGAGTCATACCTTGATCAGCGTTCTCTTGGTCAATTTCTGGTTGACCTCTGGCTTGTTCATGATGCTCTTGGCCCTGTTAGCATAATCCAATGTGCTCAGAGTTTCCTATAATAAAATGAGAAAAACCAACATGCTTATTATGAAAACAGGAGAGAGAAAGAGAACAAGAGAGTCTAGCAGTGGGCCATACCTCAAGATTGATGGAGGCAGGAGACACTGTGGCAATGATTGATGTTTTGGTGCGACCTCCCAGGGAATCCTGCAGTATGCGGGTGAGTTTGGACTCTCTGTAGGGTACGTGAGGTCCTCTTTCCACCAAAGCCTTGATGACCCGACCAAGAGTCAGCAGAGACTGGTTAATGTTGCCAGCTTCACGTGCCCGCTTATCCACGGCACCAGACCGCCCGATGTTCTCACTACCCGCAAGATCCACCTAAACAAATAGGATAAACATGAACGGTTTGATCCAAGAGACACAATTTTTTCTCGTATTGCATCATCGGAAGACTTACCAAGTTCAGCTTTCCAATCTTAACCAGCTCCTCTCCATCCAGTGTGATTTCCTTCATGTGAATGGTCACAGAGAATACAGAGTGGGATCGGCTGGTGGAATCAAAGCAGAGGAAGGACGTTAGAAAACAAACAACCATACACAGACTACATGTTTCGTCTTTCCTCTGAAGGACATACTGAAATCAGCCCATTGTGTGATTACCTGGAGTAAGCGTTCATGAGTGTAGAAGCGGTTTTCCTTTTGGCTGCTCCTCTCTCCAGGATCTGATACACCTCATTCTTATTGTGTACCGTGATCTCCTCAAGGCCTTTAATGACCACACCTCTCTGATAAAGACAAACCGTTAGATCTATGCACACACGTGTACATGCACATCACTTTTCACAGACAAGGCAAATTGTTTAAACCTTGTTTCTGGGATCATCAAATAGCTGTAGTCTCTCTGTGACATCAGGAGCAGGGCTGAGCAGGTCAAACAGTTCCTCATTATAGATCTCCAGAAGAGAGACTTTCACTGAGAACTCTGTACCGTTACTGGACAGTTTCTCAAAAATCTGATGAAGAGTTCTGGGAATTATTCCAGCCAGAGGGTCCTATGAAGGGGAATGGTTGGAGAGAAAAAAGGATGCGATTAATTTGGGTTGGTGTTACATTTTTTGGAATGGTGCAGATGAATCTGACAAAATTTAATCAGACATACCTCTTCCCAAGTAAACTCCTCATTGGGTGACCTCTCACCCTCCATAGTAAAGGTTTTCCCCGTGCCAGTCTGTCCATATCTTTAAATCAAATAGAAACCATATTATTTGTGCATCACCTAACACACAACACCTAAAACTTTTAGGAAAGTTTAATTAATTCAAGAGGTGTTAAAAAACGTAAGACTCACGCAAAGACTGTACAGTTATAACCCATGATGACCTCATCTAAAATGGGGCAAACTACACTCCTGTACACATCGATTTGTTTGGCAGAAGGGCCAAAAACCTAAAAACAATTCAAGCAAGACTTTTAATTATCAGTATATTTCAAAAGCGCTGGGTGTCACTGACAGAGAGGACATTGGTGAAAAACAAGCCACATACTCACCATGTCAAAAGTGTATGTTTTCCTGGCTGCTTTGTCTGTTACACCTCCAGTACGGACAACCACTTCTTTTCGGTTTTGGTCACATTCAACAACGGTATGGGAGGCAGATTTACGCTCCACTGTGTTGAAAGGTCTGTGAATTACATGCAAAAAAGTTACATGAAAATATGTCAGTGAGACTTCAGTATGTATTCAACCAAATTGCATACAGCATACATACACATTACACACAAAGTCAAAGAGTTTAAAAGAACAAAAAAAATAAAAGCACAATGTTTATAAAATGTATACATAAAATCAATAAGAAAAATTGGCTTGTGTCATCTATTGTTTTGACAGCAAATGCTTGCAAAAAATATATATTTATTTATTTACCTGCATCGTACAACCACTTGTATATTTCGACCCTTTTCATCTTTTTTAAATCCTGGTATCTGAGTTGATGCCATTGTAAGGGAGCGTCTTCTCTGCTCCAGATCTGAAAATGCCCTTTAAATGTAACCTTTAAAACACACAGACATGAATACTTAATAAATCATTCAAAATTAAACAAATCCTTATACAGCTTTTAAAAGATTTTATTACAAACATCCACAAATCCATTTGGTTAACTCTGTCGATGCTAAACGGCGCCTAAAAATAAACTAACAAAACAACAAGCATTAAAAACCAACACATACAAACACAGCAAGCGCACGTACCGTCAAATTGATCTCCTTTAAAAAAGTAGATCCAAAAATATACCAAAGTCGTTTAAAATCCCTCCAGAAATGAGTTTTATTTGTGTGCAGACTATATGATGTTGCTCTGACTTCGGGTTTTCACGCTGAGCAGTTAGTTGACTTTGAATATTGCGCATCTGCAGCTTTAAGCCAATCAGAGAAGAGAATTTTCGCACCCTCCTCCTGATTGGTCCAAATAGAGGCGAACTAGAGCTGATGCATCACGGGAATGTGGAGTGTTTTTGAATACGGACATAAGATCAATGGTGATTGTTTAATATGTTCATATTTACATATATTAAATAAATACAGGTTAAAGTAACATATTGCCGTCGTTCTGTTTTGGGGGTAAGGCTTAGAAATCGTCTTGTAATACTTTTGTAAAAACTGCATTTTCACAAACATTTCTCTTTATGACAATATGTTTCAATATATGATCAAATTTTATATATATGTTGTATTTATTGTGTATCACACGCATGTTTTGTTTGTGCATGCAACAATTCTAATAGTAGGGGTCCTTCGTGCTATGTCAAATTTATTGATTTTTAATGAATAAATAATGAATTCATTTTTTTTTATTCCACTTCAGTGCAGCTCTTATTATAGCCCATTAAAGATTACACGAAGCAGGAAGTGCGATGGAAATCCAATGCGTTTATCACTATTTAATCTCAATTTTCTTGAAAAATATAAATGAGTGTAGTCTGTAAAATAACCACTAGATGGCACAATGAAATCACATATTCTTGGGGTGACACTTACTGCACGCATGCTCCTTTTCCAGTTAATGACACTGGTACATTTGAATGTGCGCTTTTTGAGAAATATACATCAAACTACAAATAGGTATATGAAATATAGCTTTGCATATAGGGTGATGAGTATGACAAGTGTTATACCAGTATATACCAGTGTTTATATGCATGTAATATACTGCTCATTGAACTCTTTTTTTGTCCCATTAAATGGAAAGTGCCAAGATTTATTTTATACGGAGTAAATTATTTATAGGCAATATAATTAGAAAACACAGAAAAATAGGTCTTTAATTATAAAGACATATATCCTTCATAACTATTTTTACGATTTACATACAATATTCATGTTATCTTTAATATTTTCAATATTTATTAATTATATTGGCACTGCATATATGTATTGATTTACACCTTCGCAGTTTCTTATTTCATGTGCTGATTAATAGATATTACTCTTTTCTGTTACTTTGTTTGCTTTTGTGAATTAGATTTCATTTGTTATTTATTATTTTATATATGATTTATTATTACTGACAGTCTTAATCAGAGAACAGTGGGGACTTTTATTTTTTTAAATAATATTTAGAGACACGAGAAAAATCTTATTTCATTCATTTCCCATTTTGCCAAGCTGTCTGACAAAGATCAAATGCAGGTGTTATTGGGGGAGGGCAGCCATGCACCTCTGCAGACCCTCAAAATCACCACACTGATTACAGGTTCGTTCTCGCTGGTCTATTTGACTGTATATTATATATTGCAATTTAAGTTGATAATCCAAAGTTGATCTTAATTTTCATCTTTTTATAAATATTTTGTTATCAAAATTCAAAGAACTTTGAAATTGAAATCGTGTCCTCGTAGTAGCCGCGCTCACATATCTGGTGTCCGTCAGTGTGGCTGGCTTCACACGCGCAGCAGCCTGACCACAGCAGCAGAAAGAGCAGCGGCAAGAGGGAATGGGGAGAGAGAGAGAGGGGCACTGCACCGTATAACCAGAGACTTCTCAACACATCGCGACCAATAAAACCATACACCACCGGTGAGCACGCGCCACTATCTACAAAACAACACGCATACATCCCGTGCGTCCCTGTCGCGCTCTGATCGTTGTCGTTTGTCCTCTCGTGATCATCAATAATAAACAGCCGAAGCTAATGCGAGCTCGTGTGCTAACCGCTCGAGCCAAATGCACAGTGACATCTCCATCCACCTATTGCCCCCCAAACCTATTGCATTTGTTAAAAACTGTATATGTGATCCCGGGGGTGTAAATGTGATTTATAAGGTGGTTTTAGCATTAGTGACTCAATGCACGATGTGTTTTCTTCTTGCGTGACGGCGCCTTTTTAGCTACACGCGTCTGTTAGCTCGTTTAAAGACCGATGCACATGGTGGAGGCATAGATTATTAAGGCAGTTATAGATTCAGTGGTGGGTTTTATGCAGTGAAATAAAGACTTGAATGCGTTTGGGGTTTTGACAGATGCATGATTTTTGGGGGCCTCGGGTGTTGCTGTCTCAGTTCAAGGCCAAGGTCGCAATGAGGCCTAACCTGATCTGCATGAATATTAATCTTTGGCACATGATGATTAATGTTTAGATACATCTAATGTGATGTTTGTGATGTGTAAAGCAGTTAATGTTGGTTCGGTGAAGTGCGCTTATTCTGCTTGGCCGTATCTGTTTGTGTTGAAAGACTAAAGTGGTTTTTGTTTGTGATACTTAAAAAAATTAAAATGCTTTTGTGTGTTTTAGAATGGGTTAAAAATGTTGTTGTTACATTAAGATTTCTTAAGGGAAGGAGGAATATAGCATTTGAAGGGTTGAAGCTGCTTTCATAATGTAAATTATTGTCATACTGTAAAGCTGGTGTCATAATGTAAAATTAAAAATAATGCAAAACTATAAACATATACCTTTTCTTTCCTAACATGTTAAATTGATAAATATCTGTTTTCAAGTTAAGTTAAGCCCTATGGTGCATTTATTTTATAATACTTGTATATTATGGCAAAATTGATCATTTTTGCATTTGCAAACTAGTTATGATGCCAGGTTGTCATAATCAGTTTTAATTTAGCTGGTTGTTGATATATGTTTAAATATTTGAGAAGTTAAATGGGCTATGGTAGAACCATATAAGGTTTACAAAGGAAAATCTTTGTCTCAAAAAAATCTATCCAAATTAATAGACAAATATAGACATAAAGACAAATATCAACCAAGGCATATATAACAAAAATGTTGGCCAAGTAAAGTTATACATTTTTATCTCATTGAAATACTTTACTTTTAAATACATGCAAATGATGTTTCCTGCTAAATCAACTGGTTGCATTCTTCAAAGTAAAGTGACAGTAATGTAATCAGAATGAATTATTGATGAGAATTTAGGAGTGCATATGAGACGGGGTTATAGAGACCTGCCCTTTATTTTCAGGGTCAAATCAGGTGACCCATGGGATAGGTTAGCCTAAGGGCTCCTTTTATGTGACAAGTGTGCGTTTAGGGCTCTAAAATCAGGTGTTGGGCACACGTTTGTTTTTCTTATAGCGTCCTCCAGTGTTTAACTTTTAATTTGCTTTTATTATTTTGCATTTTATTACGGTTTCAGTCCCAAACCTTTTTAGAGACAGCTGGTAGTTTTTGTTCTACAGTTCATCCTCAAATGTGCATTCCAGGCCTAAAAGTAGTTTTTTCCCGGATAAAATCTCAGTTGTAAACAATCCGTCCTTGCAGGATCATAGCTGCAGCTACATTCAGAGTCATTCACATGGTAATGTAGGTCATGCTCAGCGCTTTGTTCTGAAACTCCACTGGCTCTGCGGTATGCAGTCACACTGGCCAGCTGTTATGCCTACAGTGAGGCTAGAGGTTAGCAGGAAGTCTAGACGTCTGCGCTCTTCTTTATTTTTTGGGTGGTTATGCTCTGTTAAAATAGACAAGTCTGCTTTGCAATAAACAAACTTGAATTTAGTCAAACGTTCTCACCTTACAATATGCAATACAGTGTCAACCGTAGTATCCACCAAAATACAGCTATTGTTACTTTAATAATGTTTGGTATTGCGTGACGCTGGAGTACTTGTTTCTGTTTGGCCAGTTGCTACATTCAATGGTATGTTATTCCTAGATCACAACAACCTACTGTGCAAATAAAAATACAGGGTCACCTGGGTACTGTGAGTCAATTAACCTTCAAATGTTTTAATAAATTCAATATTGTGTCTAAATTTGTTAGAAAATGATTATACCTCACGGACGGCTTGTATTTGTTAAATGTTTTTATCCAATAATTTACTTTAAATGTAGTAAATGGGAAAATGTTATCCCTTATGTATTAGCCACCAGTTGAATTAAAAATTAAATCAGTTGTCATTTGTTAAAGGTGATAATGCCTGTACAATTTTTATAGTTTTACAAAGGTACGGTTGCTACTCCAAATACAATATTGGTTGATATTTGAGTCTTGAAACAAATTAACAATAACATTATGCTGTTTAAAACTGTGATTATACTGCAAGTTTATGCATTTATTTCTTTTTCATCTGCAGGTGATGTTTGTCCTGTCTGTAGATTGAGTTTAGCTTGTTATGAGCTTAAGGCTTCTTTGAGGTTTGCACTGCAATCCTTCTTTTTCCCCAAAAGTAATTATGTGGAGATTTTATCTTGGAAATATCACAGTGATTTAAATGTATTAGGTTTTGATTCCCACCTGTTTTAAGAAATTAAGTACCACTCATTGGATGATTGTAACAAGTTGTCGTGGGCCCTGATTTTCAACACTCATAATCTGCTTGTCCATAGTCATACGGGGCAGCCATGACCTGGCCAGCTGTTTTGTAGTCAGCCATTTAACGTTGAATGTTTTGTTCGATGAAACAGATGTGTGTCTGCGCTTTAAAAATCTGAAAGTAAATAACCCACGCGGTTGCATTAGAGATTCATGAACCCGAACATGGAGTCTGAAAGCAGATTTTTAACCAAGAGCAAATGTGTTCACTCACTGAAAATGAAGTCTTGTGTTACTTGAGCTGAAATGACTTGTAGTGATTTGTTGCAGCTGTGTCGAACAGCGGTGGTCAGGGGGAACGTGTGAGCTCGATCCGGAGTGGCAAAAATGTGTTGACAAGCCAGTTGTCATCCGAATTTGTCTGTGCTCTTATTGCTGGAGATATATCCGTTAACACAAGCTGTATTTTGTCTCTCTTCATTTTTCAGAGTATTGATAAAATATTATCTGAGACTGTGACGCCAGCCCCCTTCACTGTCTGCAGCATTACGGTACAGTGACTCCGTTCTGACAGTTTTATT
The DNA here is from genome assembly GCA_019155185.1 of Beaufortia kweichowensis. Classification (NCBI taxonomy): domain Eukaryota; kingdom Metazoa; phylum Chordata; class Actinopteri; order Cypriniformes; family Gastromyzontidae; genus Beaufortia; species Beaufortia kweichowensis. The sequence continues at coordinate 12,879,288 of CM032805.1, forward strand.
TATTGAATTGGTTTATATAAATAAATGTTGAATGTTTTAATTAGTTTAATTTTATATATTAAAAGGTTTTTTAATTATATTTGTGTTGTATTATAGCTTTTCATGTAAAAATATAGAATACTATAGTATCTACTGTAGAAAACTGCCATATCTAGATACTAGATACTGTAGTGTTTTTAAACCTTACTATAGTAAATTTTATAGTATGCTACAGCATTTGCTATAGTTTATCTATATTATAATTAATACATACTACAGTGTACTATAGAAAACATACTATGCTATGTATACTAAAATGTATTACTAAAAACAAAACATTTTACAGTTTTTAATGTGTTAATGTTTTAGATACAAATGTGAGATGTTTTAATTTATTAGTGATTTATTTATAAAATGTATAATTATTTTTAGGTAAGGTATTTTTAAAATAAAATAAAAACATTTTTGATTAATTTTAAATAAGTTTGTTTACTGTAATAAACTTTTATCAAATATTTATTCTTTAGTCTTATACCTTTTCATCAATATGTAGTTTGTCATGATTAGATTTTAACTATAAAATATTACAGTGAATAGGGAAATATGAAATGGTGACAGTTATCAGGTTAGAGATATACACAGTAGTTGTCCTTCTACACAATCTTTTAATATTATGTTTAAAAACAATTAGCAAAGACATCAATTGTACTTTTGGCCACTATTGTATTTTAAAGTTGCATGTATGTTTCGTCCAACAGAGTAACTCGAGGGCAAAGAGAATGAGCTGATGTTAAGAGCGCTGATAATGACGCCCAGAATAAATGCTGTCCAGTCACACAGCAGAGTGAAGAACATACACGCTGTGAGTAGACGCCATCTATAACCAGCAAACCACCTATATAGCTCAAGTGCACTTAAACCCTAAAGCTTATCAGCACAAAATACCTGCTTAAACCCGACACAATATTATTCAATTCAGTCGTGTTGCTGTGAAGTGCTACTGTGTTTGTTGATGTTGAGGATTGATGTTTTACGGTCCATCCCACACAGTGAACTTAAGGAGGACATGATGCAATGATATAAACACTGGATGACCGGAGGTCCCCTGCTTATCAGTCTCTAAGCATGGCTGGCCTACAGCTGGTGACCCCTGCCTCCTCACCCATGGGGCCTTTCTTTGGTCTCCCGTGGCAACAGGAAGCGATCCATGACAACATATACACACCAAGGAAATATCAGGCAAGTTATGAGGAAAGGTTCTTAACGTGATCATTTATCCTCATGTCATTCCAAACAGTATGACAACGGTGGTTCCCATTGACCACAGAGACATTTCTTGAAATATCTTCTTTTGTGGTTTACAGAAGAAATAAAGTCATATACAGGTTTTGAATGACATTAATGTTAATGAATGATGACAGATTTATTTATTTATGGATGAACTATGCCTTTAAAGCTGCAATCTCTAGTTTTAAAACAAAAATAGTTATTGTGCAAATGCATAAAAAACTGTGTTTAAAACTGTCCCTGATTAATAATAAAAAGCTTTTATAATAATGATTTATAAGTTCAATTTCAGTAAATATCACATGCAAAAACATGCATTTTACTGTTTAAATAATTGCATCTGTTGTAATTTCTCACCAGGTTGAACTTCTTGAAGCAGCTCTTGAACACAATACTATAGTCTGCTTAAACACTGGCTCAGGGAAGACCTTTATCGCAGTGCTCCTAATCAAGGAACTTTCCCATCAAATCCGTGAAGAGGATAGGAGGAGAACAGTTTTCCTGGTGAACACAGGTGAGAAATTGCATTTACCTACATTTTGCAGATGCTTATCCAAAGCGACTCTTTCTTAATGTCTGGTAACCCAAAACCTTTTTTGTTGTTGTATTGTAGCATCATCTGTTGTTCAGCAAGCATCTACTATCAGAACCCACTCCGATCTCCAGGTTGGCGACTACATGTCTGAAGAAATGACATCATGGCCCGAGGAGATGTGGAACAAAAAGATGATAGAGAATCAGGTGTGATTATGTTCATTCTTTTGTGGTGAATTTATTTGCTTCTATTCCATTATGGATGTCAATACTCAATCTCCTCTCTCTAATATTCACTTATCCTTCTCTCATTTCTGTTTAACAATTTTTAGGTGCTGGTGATGACGTGTCACATCTTCTTGCATGTGTTAAAGAAAGGAGTCTTGCCACTATCAAAAATCAACCTGCTGGTTTTTGACGAATGCCACCTCGCAATCACAGACCATCCGTATCGGGAAATAATGAAGGTGAAATTGCAAGTCTGTTACAACACTGAACGACAACTAGAAAATCACATCTGTCACTGTAAAGGAATGATAAAGGTCTCATCTAACTGTCACTATGCGGTGCTGTTAAAAAGATGTCAATCCATTAGTACGGTATTATTAGGCATGCTGTAGTACAGGAGATTGAACATCGAAGCTTTGATAAAGTATTGTTTCTGGTCTGAAACAAAAGGTCACTTTGTACCAGTAGTTTGTACTAGAACTTTCTAAAGATGGTGGTATTAAGGCGAGAGTCACATGCCATGTTGCAATGCTATGTAAATCATCTTTGTAGATTTGTGAGGGTTCCCCAGGCTGTCCCCGCATTCTGGGTCTGACCGCTTCCATTTTAAATGGCAAATGTGACCCGTGTGACCTGGAGGAAAAGATTCAGAACCTGGAGAAGATTCTGCAGAGCAATGCCGAAACCGCCACTGATCTTGTGGTGCTGGATAGGTACTTGCTTCTCTTCTATTGACTTTCATGCAATGTTTCATGCCATATGTATGCAGATTTGTGCTTTTAAGTGTCATGTAAAACAGCTCTTGTTTGTGTGTTTGTCCAGGTATGCGTCCCAGCCTCGTGAGGTAGTGCTGGATTGTGGGCTGTATCAGGATGAAAGTGGTCTCTCTGAGAAACTCCTGGGCGAGCTGGATGGAGCTCTTCATTTTCTTAATGACTGCAACTTATCTGCTCATCGAGAAGATCGAGATCCCACGTTCATCTCCAAACAGGTTCCCTTTACAACCATTGTATAATAGTCATATACAGTTTGAAACCAAAATACAAATGGCTAGCTTACGGCTTCTCCAGGTGCTGAATGATTGCCGAGCCGTGCTGACCGTGCTGGGCCCGTGGTGCGCCGATAAAGCGGCAGGAATCATGGTCCGCGAGCTGCAAAAATACATCAAACACGAGCAGGAGGAGCTGAATCGCAAATTCCTGCTGTTCACAGACACCATCCTGAGAAAAGTCCACGCCTTGTGTGAGGAGCATTTCTCCCCAGCTTCCCTGGACCTGAAGTTCGTAACTCCCAAAGTCATCAGACTTCTGGAGATCCTCCACGAGTACAAGCCTTTCGAACGGCAGCAGTTCGAGAGCGTGGAGTGGTACAACAATCGTAATCAGGACAATTACGTTTCTTGGAGTGATTCTGAGGACGATGATGAGGATGAGGAGGCAGAGGCAAAGGAGAAGCCTGAGGCGAATTTTCCCTCGCCCTTTACCAACATCCTCTGTGGAATCATCTTTGTGGAAAGGAGATATACAGCGGTTGTTTTGAACAGGTTTGTTTGGAATTATTAGCTCTTTCATTTAGAAAAATATTTTTTAGCTATATCTCTCATGGTGGTTTTTGATTCGTTTGGGGGAAATTATCAGACTTATTAAGGAGGCTGGCAAACAGGACCCAGAGCTGGCCTACATCAGTAGCAACTTCATCACCGGTCACAGCATTGGCAAAAACCAACCTCGCAACAAACAAATGGAGGTGGAGTTCAGAAAACAAGAAGAGGTAAGTGCGTCGTCATCGCTTTAAATCCACCCCTGTACATTTAACATAATATTCAACCAATCAGCTACATTGATTTGCTTGGCTCTCCAGGTCCTGAGGAAGTTCAGAGCCCATGAAACCAACTTGCTCATCGCAACCAGCATTGTAGAGGAAGGCGTTGATATTCCAAAGTGCAATTTGGTAGTTCGGTTCGACCTGCCGACGGAGTACCGATCGTATGTGCAATCCAAAGGACGCGCCCGTGCTCCGGTCTCTAATTACATCATGCTAGCTGACAGCGAACGGACAAAATCATTTGAAGAGGACCTTAAGACCTACAAGGCCATAGAAAAGGTCCGAAAAGATCAACTTCCTGAAAACAGTTTGATACATTTTCAAATTAAATACATGATCCTTACATTTTATTTTATTCTAGATTCTCAGAAATAAGTGCTCGAAGTCAGCAGAATGCAGTGATTTTGAATTGGAGCCGGTAAACGATGATGACAGCGTTTTCCCGCCATATGTCCTGAAGTCGGAGGATGGCGGCCCCAGAGTCACCATTAACACAGCTATTGGACACGTCAACAGGTTTTCATAGTTTCCTGAACCAGCGTTGTTGTTGTTTTTATTGATATGTCTTATTTTGTGGATTATCACTTGTATTTGTGTTGTGTAGATACTGTGCACGATTGCCCAGTGACCCGTTTACTCACCTTGCTCCAAAGTGTAAAACAAAGGAGCTGAAGACTGGAGTTTATCAGTCCACGCTCTTTCTTCCCATCAACTCTCCGCTTAGAGTTCCTGTCCCTGTAAGTGCTGGCTAAATCTCGTTTTCACTGTAAAAATAATACTTAAATGATATTAATACTATAAAATAAAAATAATATTTAAAATAATCTTAAAAATGTTTCTTTTACCACACAGGGTCCAAAAACGAACTGTGCAAGACTTGCGGAGAAAGCCGTCGCTCTTCTCTGTTGTGAAAAGCTGCACAAAATTGGTAAGCATGGATGTCCAATGAATACTATTACTGGGACATTCTGGGATTGCAAGCCATGATGTCTATTTATAGGTGAGCTGGATGATCATTTGATGCCTGTGGGGAAGGAAACTGTGAAGTATGAAGAGGAGCTGGACCTGCACGATGAAGAGGAGACAAACGTGCCAGGAAGACCAGGCTCAACCAAACGGAGACAGTGTTACCCTAAAGCCGTGAGTGTTGCCAACCATAATGCTTTGGTCTAAAGTAGCCCTTTCAATTAAAAGCTTTGTGATGTTTTTTAGATACCAGAGTGTCTACGGGGTTGTTACCCTGTACCAGAGCAGCCTTGTTATTTGTACGTGATTGGGATGGTCCTCACCACCCCACTTCCAGATGAGCTTAACTTTCGCCGGAGGAAGCTGTACCCGCCCGAAGACACCACCCGATGTTTTGGCATTCTGACAGCTAAACCAATACCTCGAGTAATCACTTTTATCTAGTTTTTTCAGGATGTTTTGAGATCTTTAGGAAAGAACTTTTTCTTAGTTCATTGTGACTTATTTTGATATTTGGATAACTGTGTTAGAGAAAATTAAAATCAGTTTTTAAGATGACAAACCTGCAGCAGGTTTTGATTTTCGTCCTGCTCTGTGTCCCCAGATCCCTCACTTCCCCGTGTACACACGTTCTGGTGAGGTGACCATCTCCATCGAGCTGCAGAAATCTGGCTTTACTCTGAGCGCGGAGCAGTTGGAGTTGATCACACGCCTGCACCAGTACATCTTCTCGCACATCCTCCGTCTGGAAAAGCCGGCGCTGGAGTTCAAACCCATAGAGGCAGATTCGGCCTACTGCGTTCTACCTCTCAACATCGGTCAGTGCTCGAGTTAAAGTCCTATCCTAACCAAAAAGTTGTTCACCTGTGTGAATTTGTCACATGGGTGTTTATATATTTATGTTTAGTTGAGGATTCCAATACGTTGGACCTGGATTTCAAGTTCATGGAGGAGATTGAAAAGTCCGAAGCACGCATCGGCATTCCAAACACCCAGTACACCAAGCAAAACCCATTTGTTTTTAAATTGGAAGATTACCAAGATGCCGTCATCATTCCAAGGTAAAAAAATAGCATTACATCCCTAAAATCCCATTACATCATTTTTCCTCACAATTGTATCTTTTTTGTGGATTTGTTTAACCTGAAGTTAAACCCAACCTTCTGTTCAATTTCTCAGGTATCGTAATTTCGACCAGCCGCATCGCTTTTACGTGGCTGACGTTTACACAGACCTCACCCCACTCAGTAAATTCCCCTCCCCGGAGTACGAGACTTTTGCTGAGTACTACAAAACTAAGTACAACCTCGATCTGTCCAATGTTAACCAGCCCCTGTTGGATGTAGACCACACATCTTCAAGGTAGGAGGCCAAAAAGAAAACACGACCGAACACGAACGAGTTTCTGGTGGTTCGTGCTGCCTAAGACATGTATCTTTGACTGTCTTTTCCTGTAGATTGAATCTTTTAACTCCAAGGCACCTTAATCAAAAGGGGAAAGCCCTTCCTCTTAGCAGCGCAGAGAAGAGAAAGGCCAAGTGGGAAAGCCTGCAAAACAAACAGGTAGAAAAAGTTTATGGGAGTCATTGTACCTGAATTATGTCTAATTTTCATATCAGATAGCAGGATCTGTTTGTGTTCCATCTGCTTAGATTTTAGTTCCGGAGCTTTGTGCCATTCACCCTATTCCTGCCTCGTTGTGGAGGAAAGCCGTCTGCCTTCCCAGCATCCTCTACAGACTTCACTGCCTTCTGACGGCCGAAGAGCTGCGGTCTCAGACAGCCATCGATGCTGGTGTAGGGGCTCAGACCCTGCCTCCTGATTTCAGGTAAGCCAAACACTAATTTCTTGGGTATGAAGTAGGACTACACCATATTAAAGAAAAATGTGATTTGCGTTAATTTGCTAGAAATAACGCGATATATGATATGCAATACAATAATTATTTGCAGGTATCCTAATTTGGATTTCGGATGGAAGAAATCCATCGACAGCAAGTCTTTCATTTCCTGTCCCAGCGCATCTGCGGACGACGACGATCACTGTAAGCACGACACAAGCTCAGATTCAGACCACACTGCCCATGAGCGCTGTAGCACGGAGGTCTTCCAGCCTCCAGAGGGCGCTCTCTCCTGTAACAACTGCAACACACCAGATGAAAAGCTAGAAAATGCGCTCCCTGTGACTGATCTCCAGACATTGAACAAAACCGATAGCATCCGCGTCTGTTCCAGTAACCTCCCTAACGGCACTCGGGGCGGCGATGACCTTCCACACACATGTGACATTTGCCAATGCTCTCAGCCCGGCTCGGAGAGTGACCTATCGACGCAAACCACTACCTCAGTTCGGCCCTCTCTAGCCGGCGAGCCCCGGCCCGGTGATGAATGTAACCTAGGCGGGAACTCGGATCTCTGCGACGGACATGTGAAAAAACCTACCTCATACTGTTGCCCCAAACCAGAGATGGCAACCAGCACCACAGCACCTTCTACCGTGTCACCAGAGATCTCCGACGTGACACCTACATCCGCCTCTGAGCACCCGGCTTGGGATTCTCCGAAAATGTTGGGTCCCAACCCTGGCCTCATCTTGCAGGCTCTGACCCTCTCCAACGCCAGTGATGGCTTCAATCTGGAGAGGTTGGAGATGCTGGGTGACTCTTTCCTGAAACACGCCATCACCACCTACCTGTTCTGCACGTATCCTGATGCCCACGAGGGTCGGCTGTCGTACATGAGGAGCAAGAAGGTAGCGTTTAGATTCAACTAATACCATTTTTCAGCCTCTACATTTGTATACATCAGTATGTGTGTTTCCTGGGCATTGAACCCATGGTCTTTTTTATTTTACTTACCCTTAAAGAAAAATTTATATCTTGATGGATATCAATAAAAATGTATATCTTCACATAAAAATCTATATTGATTATTGCCCATATTAATATTATTTCTTTCATTACAGATTCTTGACTATTTCATCTTATATGGTAAACAAACGTTTTGCTCTGATACCTTCAGGTCAGCAACTGTAACCTTTATCGTCTGGGGAAGAAGAAAGGGCTTCCCAGTCGAATGGTGGTCTCCATCTTTGATCCTCCTGTAAACTGGCTGCCTCCAGGCTATGTGGTGAATCAGGACAAAAGCAGCACAGACAAGTGGGACTCAGATGAGGTATGAGTCAGTGAACATCTTTTGTTTACCTGCTGGCTTAAGTCAAGCTTAACCCAGTATCAACATGCATCTTCATGCACAATTACAAGTTTGTTTACATGGCCCTTTGCCTTGAGATGAGAAACATCTTGGCAGAGTTGAGCTGCGGGTGTTTCCTGTTGTTTCCACTAGAGGGCAGGTTCATCCTTTCTGGCTGAACCCTTCAGAAACGAGTATGCCTTTATTTGTAATGTAAAATATCAAAATATCATGCAAATGTGACCCTGTCTGTGAAAACCAAGTCTAAAAATTAAATTCTGAGATAACAAGCATCAAAGTTTGATTTTACCTATTAATTTCACTATGATTTTAATCTTTAAAATGGCCTTAACCAGACAATATTAAAGATATCAAGGTTAAATTTGCACATAATATTCTTTACTTTATGTAGAATGATTTTATAAAAAAGATTTTTAACCTCTTAACTGAGATAGTTACAGCCCAACAAATTATACCGTAACAAATTCTTCTCTTATAAATTCTCTTATAATTAACTCACCCGCATGTCATTCTTTCTCCAGTTCAGCACAAACAAATATTTTTATATTAAAATGACATCATGTTGAAGCTCCAAAAAGCACATACAGCCATCATTAAACTAATCCGAATGACTTGTGGGTTAATAAATGTTTTGAAGTGAAATGATGTGAGAGAAAACAGTTTAGTGAAATTAAAAGCAAAATAAATTATCATATTAATTCTTAATTATAATAATAGTAATGTTGATGTCATGAACATTAAGTACTTAGGTTCTTGCGTGCCTCATGACAAAATGTTTTAAATGACAACATGAAAACCAGTGAGATTTGACGTTATCATGTTTGAATTAACCACTCTTATTGGTTTTAGTTTTGCTAAATCAGATTAAAATATTAATCATTTTCTCACACAAACTTCTTCCTGTACTTCGGCACAATTTTAATAAATACATCAGGGGAAAAAAAGTGGTACTGTAATTTCTTAAAGCTAACATATGTGATTAAATCGCTCATAAAACACTTTCTCCAGTATTAGTTTGATGGGCTGAGTGGAATATTGTTATGTTGATTTCCTCAAATTGTAATTATGGCAAAACGGTTTCAAAAGCAACAGTAGCTCAACTAATGATGTGGAGTTTTCAGGCATTTTCTTTTCAAACACACTTTACCTTTAAAATGAAACTATTAGATAGATTTATTAAACATAAACTAAATTTTTCTGTCTGGTGTTTGCACATGGTCAATTAAGAAAAATGGAAACAAATTTGGGACTCTGTATCCTTCTAGTTTTTACCAAACATTTCCATGCATTTGACAGAGTCTGTGTGGTTTGGGGTCTGTGTGGTACAAGTGAACTAAATTTGCCTTGGGCACAAAAATTGTGTCACATATCATTTGTTATTACAATATTACATGTCAAGGGTATTAAGACTTGAATGAATATGCAACAGACTTTTTCCCACATGGTCAACATTATGGCATATTAATGATATAAAAAAAATGTTCAGAGTACATTTTACATTTACTTTTGAATCACATTTGATTGCTTGAGTCATTGTCTTGGACTGCAGAGTTAGAGCTCTCTTGAGCAAACCCAATGTTGCGGTCGAACCAAAAACACTTAAAAAATGTAATCTTTGCGAATCTGTTGTAGATATTGAGCTTTGGCTTTACAGCACTTGGACTCTTCTGTTCTTCTGTGATGAAAATGTTTTAAGCATTAAAACATTCTGTTTTTAATTCGCAGAATAAGGATTTGGCCAACGGAAAACCCAGTGATGATGAGGAAGATGATGATGACGATGATGCAGAGGACGTAGAGGTCGAACCACCCAAGGACGAGGTGAACGTAGAGGATGATCTGGAATATTACTACGAACACATCAAGTTCATCGATAACATGCTGATCGGTTCAGGAGCCTTCGGGAAGAAAATCTCTCTCCAGCCGGCCGAAGAGTGGAAGGCCCCCAAGAAAGCCCACAACACCCATTTTTCCCCAGACGGTGGCGCTGAGGAGTTCGACTACAGTTCTTGGGATGCCATGTGCTACCTGGACCCCAGCAAAGCGGGCGAGGAAGACGACTTCGTGGTCGGCTTCTGGAACCCTTCAGAGGAAAACTGCGGCACGGATATCGGGAAGCAGTCCATATCTTACGACCTCCACACCGAGCAGTGCATCGCTGATAAGAGCATAGCCGACTGTGTGGAAGCCCTGCTGGGATGCTACCTCACCAGCTGCGGGGAGCGGGCGGCCCAGCTGTTCCTCTGCTCCCTCGGGCTGAAGGTTCTGCCGGTGGAGCAGCAGAGTTCCGGGCGGTCGGCCGAGCTGCAGTACGGCAGGCTTAAGATCCCTCCCCGCTGTATGTTCGAGCACCCGGATGCCGATCGCACCCTCAACCATCTTATCTCGGGCTTCGAGAATTTCGAAAAGAAGATCAGCTACACGTTTAAAAACAAGGCGTATCTTTTGCAGGCCTTTACGCACGCCTCGTATCATTACAATACCATTACAGGTTTGTGGGTTTCATTTAGCTATAGTAAAATGTGTTGTTCATATTGATGATAAATTGACATCCTGTACCTCCAACAGATTGTTATCAGCGGTTGGAGTTCCTTGGTGATGCAATTTTAGACTACCTCATAACCAAGCACCTTTACGAAGACCCCCGGCAGCACTCCCCGGGCGTGCTGACCGACCTGCGTTCTGCGCTCGTCAACAACACCATATTCGCTTCCCTGGCTGTCAAGTACGATTACCACAAGTACTTCAAAGCCGTGTCGCCCGAACTGTTTCACGTGATCGACGATTTCGTGCAATTTCAGCTGGAGAAAAATGAAATGCAAGGAATGGATTCGGAGGTGAGCTATCATTCCAGCGTTATCTGTTAAAGATATTAGCCCTTGGAAATGATGTTTAATTTATGCCAGTGTCAGCATATATGTATAATGTTTCATAAAGATTAAGTACCGTGACATCCTATCATTGGCAGTCATCGTGAATCTGGTCTGTGTTTGTATTTGTTTTCGTTTTTGGATTGTAAAAATGCAGTTGGATTTAATTTATTTTGAAATGGTTATCTTGGCACCGAATCTAGTCTTGTTTGACTGGAAAGCATTTTATGCCTAAGGGATAACACTGGATACAGAAAGAGAAAAGACAAATTGAATAAAATAAGTAATGTTCCCCTTAATTACATAGCTGGGTAATGTTGTCCCCAATATAGGATGGATGAAGCTTTTGTTAAGTCTAATACTAAAAGTAATTGATCGCAGTTCATTTCGAGAGGAAATACCATTATAGTCCAACGTAGCAATTCTGTCAGTGTACATTTTAAATTACGAAAACAGCTTTTCTTTTCTGCAAAGCATTTTCATCTGTTTGTTGTATATGATTAGTTTTGGAATGAGAGTTTGTCTTTTGTCCTGTGAGAAAACACGTATTTTTTGTATGTGGGAAAGGAAAAGAAACCGGAATTGTTTTTACTCTCTCGCGTAGCTTCGCCGATCGGAAGAAGATGAGGAGAAGGAGGAAGATATCGAGGTCCCCAAAGCAATGGGAGACATCTTTGAATCGCTAGCCGGTGCAATTTACATGGATAGTGGCATGTCGCTTGAGACAGTTTGGCAAGTGTATTATCCAATGATGAGGCCACTCATAGGTAACGCACTCACGAGTAAATCACTTCTGCATTTATTTTCTGTCTGATTGTCTGGTAGCTCATGTGGCGAGAGCCGTACGTTCAGTCATTTTCCAACGTCCTGGCATTTTTGCTCATGATGAAACGGCAGATTGAAATGCTCCGCTTTTGTTTGCTTTCGTTTTCTAGAAAAATTCTCAGCTAATGTCCCTCGATCCCCGGTGCGTGAACTCCTGGAGATGGAACCAGAGACGGCAAAGTTCAGGTGGGAACTGCTTTCGGTTGCACGCGTGTCACATCTTTACACAATCAGCGGTGAAATTACATGCGTAGGAGCATCATTTGAATGTAATGAAGTGTGAAGAAAAGTTGTTATACGATGTAAAAGTTGCTGTATTAAAATGAAACACTGGCACGTTCGATGAAGAAGGTACAATTTTGCATTGAAGGCACAGATCTAATTTTTTTTATGATAACCATTGTATATATATATATAAAATGAACTGTTTTATTTATGTCTGTATTTATACACTCACACCCACAATTTATATTTATTGAAATGAATCTAACATTTACATTTATGCATTTGGCCAATGTTTTCTTTGAGAACCCACAACTTTGACCTCTATAAATTAAGCTGCAGAAACAATCTTTTTTTGTAAAAATGTGTTATGCACCACCATTTTTATCATCGTCATCAGATGAAAAATCTCTTAATTTTTTTCTTCCCACAGCCCCGCCGAGAGAACCTATGATGGAAAAGTACGGGTCACGGTGGAGGTGGTGGGGAAAGGCAAGTTTAAGGGTGTTGGCCGCAGCTACCGGATAGCCAAGTCAGCGGCCGCCCGCCGAGCTTTGCGCAGCCTCAAAGCCAATCAACCTCAGGTCCAAAACAACTGAGCTTCTGACAGCAGACACCCGACACATAAGTCAAAAAATACAGCAGAACCCTCTCGGCACCAGTTCACGACCAAGTGACGAATCATCGCTGACTGCTTTCTCACCGGGGTTGTCAAATTCAATGAATTAATTGCATCAAAAGATTTCAGCATAATTCACATAGGGTTCATTTTTCCTTTACGTGCGCAAACACAATCTTTCTTTTTCTTCCCAGCTTTGTTGATCACGAGTGCTTTTTTAAATGTATTGCAAGTGTTAAGAAAAAGGTCAGGTTTTTCCCCCCTCTTTTTCATTAACGTTAAAGAAATATGCTCTGCTTTGTGGTAGCGAGTTAAAAGCTTATAGGTAGTATTAAAGTGTATTTACTTCAAGAAAATAAAAAAAATGAAACAAATTCCTCAATCTGTGCACTAGTGCCAGTTTCGCTGCGATTTTTAAAACGCTTTTGGCAGAAAAGGGCACACGGAAAGAAAGATGGTGTTAGGGCGAGACGAGTGTTTTTCTCTGTCTTGAGATGATATTCTCAAACGTAATTGCACTTACCTTCTGTAGGGTCTGTTTTATTTCGACAATAGTCGTGAGCATTTTGTCAGATCAAAACCAAAATCATTTAGCTCTATATTCTTCAGAGAGAAAGGCCCTTACGTTAAGACGGATGGGAATTTGACATTCCTGATTACTGTAATCTAACGGCACTTGCGGATGCATGTTTGTGTAGCTATTGTTAGCCAACTGGATGGGTTGTATAGACGTCATAGAGTTACCAATTTACATTATATAGAATTTAATATACGATATTAAATGTTTATAACGACATGGGTTTCAGTATAATGTCTTTTGATACAGATATTGATGACCTTTAGTTGATCATTAGGTATCTCCACAGACTGAGTTAGTTTTGATATAATGACATACACAGGAGGACATATCACCTGGGAAAATATGCTGCAGATTTTATATTAAAAATAAACAGAAAGAGATAAGTAGGATTGGAGAATTCTGTAAGACACAAAGCACCTTTACGTATCGTCTTCAGGACACCGATGTTTTGCTAGATGACTTCACATGCATCACTTACCAAAGTCGATACTGATGCAGTGTTGTGAGGTCGCACCTGTCAAGTCGATCCCTCAACATTCACACGTTTGGCAATGTGGTAACCAGCCTTTATTTTTGCGTTAATGTGTTGTAGCCTCTTATTTAGCCTAAATGTTTTCATATTAATAGGCATTCTCACTTGAATACCTCAGTTAATTGCATGCATTTTTTTGGTGCTATGTTTAAGCTTGAATTTCTCATCTTTTTTGCACTGTAACTGTATTACCTCTTAATTTTACCTTTTGAAATCTGTTGGGTTGTTTTTTTTCTGTTCTCTCAGCAGTCAAGCTGTAGACGCTAGATGATAAAATTGTTTTCTCCGCACATAAGCTTGATTCTTCCGACGAGCTTTGATTGGAAACAATTGTGCATCCGATCAGAAGGGTTACTTAACGCTTGAGAAAATCGATGGATTGCACTCCTGATACGTTCTTTATAAGCCATGCATCTCTCCTTGATCGCTTTCCTCTCCTGCACTCTGTATGCCTGCCAACTTTAATGATGTATTTAATAACATTGTCAGTTATTTAGTTGATAACAGAGCCGACGCTCTCCTCCACCGTGGGACAAAGGGTGCAAAATTTCAATATATAAACGCTACTTTGATTTTGTTTGGACTGTTTTGGAAGGCTACTTAACTTCCCATTTTGTCTGTATCTACTTAATTCAGTTATGTTATGGACAAACTATTCCTAAAGTTACATAATCCCAGGCGTTGCTACCTCAAAAGACCCCGATGTTGAATTATATATTTGTGGATATGCCTTTTTTCAAATGTAAATGGCATTAAGGCACAGTATTGTATATGCTCATCAGCACCTTACGGGGGATAAATATATCTATATATACTCACGACTATTTGCACTAGAGTACATTCCCACTGACGTTGAATTTGCATCTTTTTAATGGAAAAATGGTGCCTTTCAATCCTGCTACATTTATCGTAACATCTAATATCTTGATTCGATGAACCTCAATTTTTGCTATTGTAGCAATCCTTCGCATTATGTTTTCTCTACAGTGAAGGATATTTCGTGCCATGCCTAATAATGGATGTTGCCTTCAGATTTTTTCTTTGAAGTGTTTTCCTGCTTGCTGTAGCCCGATATATAGCTAGGATTTCGTGAACGTTTGTGGAAGTTCGCCACCGTGAGTGCAATCTTTTTCAGTTTTAGCAAGAGTTAAGTGACCCTCTTTACAGGATCTCAATCACGACCCCAGAGTTGATTTTGCGCAGTGAGATTCGTAAGTCATTGAATCTAAATGACTTCCCACTTACCGGCTGAATTCCGTGAGTGTGTCAGGATCAGTGCCCGCCGGCCTGCTATGTCACTGTTTCTGAAACCCTAACCCTCAGACAATTGCAACTTCTTTTTTTTAGCTTGTTACAATTTTTCTAGCCTTTAAAACGGCACACACGTTATTACATTTCTTTCTTTTTGTAAGCTCTGTTTCTCACTTATTACGTTGTTTTTCTGTTAACAACTTTCAGAATGTGAAATCATATATATGGTGCCACCGCATTGATAGATTTTTTTTGGGGGGGACTCTTAATTCTCCAATAATTGATAATGCCAGAGCTAGTCCCATAGAACGGATATCAAGTGGGACTGTAGACCTAATGTTTTCCTCCATTGTATCATATGCTGCAGAATTTGTTTTCCTTCATGGTGGAGAATAATTTGTGTGTTTGTCTTTCATTTTTGTTTTTTTGTTTTTAAACATGTAGCACAAATAAGCATTGCACTCGGGCGCCATACTTTACCTCATGTCAGAACGAAAGAATACAAAACGTGTATATATGATGCCGTAACGTTTAAAGGAAAAACTTGTGGTTTTGGCCTTGCTGCTGTGTGCATCGCTGGTATTTTACCAATGTATTTAAAAGAGATCAGAGAGATACAATGTGCCTGCAGGATATCATCAGAGAAAATACACTGTAGAAAAGTAGTTTCGAATCTCTACAATCTTGGGGCTAAATATGTGTCCTATGTGTACATTCATGTTTTGCCTTAATGTAATACTTTGAATATGGAATTGTAATGTAACCCATCAAGTCCTTTGACTGGCATGATTTTAAATTTGTTGGGACAACACCGTCCCTCATATCCCACCCATATTAGTTATAAGTCCACATGTAATAGTGCATGTCAGTGGAAACCCCCCTCACACCCCCATTTCCTTTTTAGACTAATACATTGTATATATCTGATCAAATCAGCCCTAAATTTATTGAAAAGGGCTTTATTTCATAGCAAAATGTCATACTTTTTTTTTTTTTTTAGAAAAAATTAAATGCACACTTAGCAGCAGGAAAGAGTCTAGAACTGGACTGAAATGTGTGCTGGGCTCCTCTTAAAGGGGTTTAATGGGAATGTTATGACCACCAGAGCACCGTAGAGCACGAACAGTAAAGGCAAAGATGGGTTACGATTTTAAATGGGGAATTATGGGCCACAAAACTGCAGCTGAATATCTGTTTTCTTAGGGACGTGTATTTAAATGACTTCTCATTCATACTGTATCAGTGCTGCAGTGGTTTGCATTCTGCACCTTAATAGATCACAAAAAACCTTTACAATTCTGTCCTTCCCCACCTTCCCTTTTTTTAAGTAATTGTAGCTGAGTATATCTACAATAAAGTTATGGTATGGTCATTCACTTGTAGTATGTGTGTGGTATATTTTTTCATTTTTACTGTAATCTATATGCATTACAGACACTTAAAATAATGTAATACATCACTTTTACTTTATGACCTGCATGGCTACCGATGCCATGTGAAAAGCCGGTCACAGGCCACAGCCTGGGCTTTGCGCAGAGCAAGCGCATGCTGATGACCTCAGTATTTTCCTAACCCAAGCAGCGTTTTGCCTCCCGTTTACGAGTGCTCGGAGGCCACTCGGTTTTAGATGGACTCTGCAGCCATGACGGATGTTTTAATCACATTTGCACAGAGCCTTATGTAATAGATGAAGTAGGTATGAACTGCGTTCGCAAGTATACTTTTTCGCTCTCAATGGGCTTTTTTATGGCCTTGTGTATCCAATTCTGTGCATACACATTTTGTATGGCAGTGGATGGTGTTTGCCAAGAAGTGATTAAAAAGTTGGAGCGCTCACTCTTGGTAGGTGAGAAATGACCTCACATCAGCTGTGCAAGCACAGTGGAACACTGATAGAAGAGGTTTGCCACAGTATTACTAATTCTCATTGAAATCTGGATTTTAGTAGACATGTATTTGGCAGAATGCAATGAACTGTGTGTGATACTTGTTGATAATGAACAGTTTGAGAACCCAGAATGACAGCATGATGCTCTGAGTCAACCCGATGGGTCCAAAAGTCTAAAACCAGATCAGAAACCTCAAATTGAAAATCTAATTTAATATTGGATGTAAAGTTTTATTTAAAAAAAAAAAAGATAATTATGAAACAAGATGTTATGAAGTTACATAAATTTGGTCATTATTCTGACAATGTGAGCGCATGTTCCCATTAAAGCAAAATGGTGAAAATTGTTTTTAAAACCTTTTTAACTTTTCACTCAATTTATTCTGAGACTAAAAAAATTTATTAAAAATTGTCACTAATGATCCTGTACTTTTGAACCCAGTTGTATTTACTGTGCATTATGTAAGCAATAAGGTACTTAAGGATGTGACTTTTTCACGGAAAAGCACTAGCCACCTCCTGTACCTTTTTGCTTTTATAAAACTATTGTGTTACCACACAATACTGTATTGAAGCCTAAAAATATGCATCTTTCATTAAGTTAAATAACTAAAAACCTGAACAACTGTGATACGTTTATGTTGCTAAGGGTGCTGTGCAGTGATGCATGTAATTCTTGGGTAAAGCACTCATAGCTGTGCTTTATCATGAATATAAAACAGCTATTGACCAATCAGAACTAACCATTTTATAAAATACTACGTTTACAGCAGAATTTCGATTTTTGTGGTTTTAGCCTTGACCTTTAACCTCTAAACCTCATAAAAAGGCTCACACAGTGTGAGGGGAAATAACTTTTCTTGAAACTCTTGACCTTATGGGTTTGAACCCAACTTAATGTGACCATTTCATTCTGATTGGGAGAAATGATTAACCTGTTGTAATGCATTCTGTAGTTCAAGAACAAAGCAGATTTTACCATAGTACAATCCCATTCTCCATCCCTCTGTGTATCACCTGGTTTATGTCAACTGAGATGTCTTGAGAGATAAAAGTTGAACAAAGCTTTGTTGAGAAGCAAAAAATATCTATAGCTGCTATAAAGACATGCATATATGCTTTTCTGAGTAATATATGTAGGCGGAATGCAAGTGTTTAGTGTGCAGGTCTGGGATCAGGCAGGGCTGATATGCCGAGTGTGGGAATGAGAGGCTAATGGTGACTTATTACCTGTGTTGACAATGTGCAGACTTGCGGCGTGTCATTTGAGCCATTTATTCTCCGCGCTATAAAAACAAAGAGATGACGAATAAATACACTGTAAAACCTAATAAGTTCACAGAACTTAAAAATTATTTTGTAACAGATTACCCAAAAATATTTTAGTGATGTTTTTAAATCTTTTAAGTTTACATAAAATAAAAATTATATTTACAGTTGCCTTAAATTATCTCAAAGTTATCTTATAAATATTGATATTCCTCAACTAAAATAATGTTGAAAATATACTCAAAATTTTCAATATTGTTCAACTCATATACTGTTTGAAATACACTTACAATTTTCAATATTGTTCAACTCATATACTGTTTGAAATACACTTACAATTTTCAATATTGTTCAACTCATATACTGTTTGAAATACACTTATAATTTTCAATATTGTTCAACTCATATAATATGGGAAATATACTCAAAATTTAATAATTTTCTATTGAAAATGTGGGATAAGAAAATGTTACAAAACATGAAAGTGACACCACAGTGACAATTTAACAACTTTTTTTATTCAACACAAGGTGCTTTTTAAAAGGCACGAATCAAAGGAGCTCAGTCAAAACATCTTAAATCTGAGGTTGAACAGGCAAACAGTGTCGCATCTTAAATCTGAGGTAGAGGAGGTAAACAGTGTCGCATCTTAAATCTGAGGTAGAGGAGGTAAACAGTGTCGCATCTTAAATCTGAGGTAGAGGAGGTAAACAGTGTCGCATCTTAAATCTGAGGTAGAGGAGGTAAACAGTGTCGCATCTTAAATCTGAGGTAGAGGAGGTAAACAGTGTCGCATCTTAAATCTGAGGTTGAACAGGCAAACAGTGTTGCATCTTAAATCTGAGGTAGAACAGGCAAACAGTGTTGCATCTTAAATCTGAGGTAGAACAGGCAAACAGTGTTGCATCTTAAATCTGAGGTAGAAGAGGCAAATGATTACATTTGTAAAGAGGAAAAAAACAAAAAAACAACCTCAATACTCAAACAAACAATCCAAACTCAACAAAAAATCCATTCTCAATTATTCAATAATTGAACAAATCATTCTTCAGCGTCAGTAGACGCCCTTTCAGTGGTTTGTTGTCCTCAAGACACACCACAACTTTTTGGATAAATGTGAATGTAAGTTCGAGATTCTTTGGGTACTGTAGGTCTAGTGCATAGATGTACCCAAAGAGCAGAAGAAAAGAGTCGGCCAGATTTGTGGGACCACTCACAAGTATTTCATCCTCCACAACAATACAGATGCTCTCAGGACTGAAGAGGAACGAATCAGTAGCGTCATCCATGATGACTGTCAGGAGAGCCACCGGAGTGTCAGTGAGGTCTGGACCATCTGCTGACTGTAAGACACAAATAATACAAGAATGAGTTCAGCCCCTTAAGGATACAAATCATGCTAATGATGTCTAGACATTACTGTCACTTTGCACTTAGACTTGCACTTAAACATTCTCACGTTGGCTCCTCACTTTGGTTTTAGTTTACACATTAAACAAACTAAAAGTTTATTCAGTAGGTGTTTTAACTTGTAGTAGATTTTACCACCACCAGATGCTGTTTAACACACATCTGTGTCCTAACATCCTACTGAGTAGATGAACATGAAGTGGTGCTCACCTCCACCACCTCTGACAGGGGGTCCTGAACTGAAAACTCTTGAGTTTTACCTCAGAGGGTAAGTCAAGTCAAAGTTTAGGCTCAGATTTTGTTGAAGTTCTCACATAACCTGCTTTCTGGAATACCCCCTTGTTCTCCTAGAGTTCTTTGAGTGATGTCATATGTTTAAGCTGACTGAATAGCTAGGCAAAGGGATCGATAGTGAGGCCAGTACACTTACATTACAGGTCCTGAAAAACTTGGAGGCATCTTCACGCAGGTACACAGGAAGTGCACGAAGGACGAGGGCCCGTCTCATATTCACATCACGTTCTTCCTAGATGGACAAAAAATATCCATTACAATAGTAATTACACAAATGCAGAGCAAACACTTATAAAAAAAACTAAGTGTTAACTAGCTCCATATTCTGATGGTGGTCATTGCTATAGATGGTAGACTCAGTATTTTGGGTCACCATTTCTTCAGTAAAACATTTTTAATGTTTTTAAACATTTTTAAAATTAATAACTTTCTATTGTAAATACTTAAATAACTCACAAAGGAAAAAAATTAATCAAATTTAATGTAAATCAAATTTTATGAAAACAGTAGTTATTTTGACTTCTTCAAATTGAAGCTGATAAAGTATCTTGTTAAGTGAAGGGACGGGTGCATCAGCTTCAGTTTGCTCCTAATATATCCTTTTTGTATGTTATGACATTTACGTTTACATTTAAATGTTCTTCTATTAATTGAAGTCCTGACTCCTTGTCTTCTTTGTCTATGGGTCTTTTACTGTAAATCTACTACATAAGGTACCTCTTTCTGATAGAATACTTGTCAAGACGTTTATCTCTGATGAGATGACAATGTTGTGTTCTTGCCATTATCACTTAACCTTGGGGCACAGTTGAGGCAATTCACACTATGGCTTCTTACAGTTGTCTGCAAACAATCTGTTAATAATCTGTTTCTGAATCATGCAAAGTAAAAAAAATTCACCTGAAGCTCATATATCCTCATGAGCTTGGCTAGCTCCTCTGCTATCTTGCCAGTCTTGGTGGCCTTGTCTCTGAACAAGGTGATGAGTTTAGGCATGTGTCTGTCCAGCTCCTTGTAGAATTGATTGCGCAGGTTAACATTGTTGATTCGGTGGAACTCTGCAAACACCTGTACATGGACAGAATTACACAGAAATGTACAAAGATGAACTAGGAACAGAATTGTGAATGTATTTTAATAAGTTTTCAGTTGACAGGTAGCAGAACCAAAGTCAAAATAGAAAGTTAACTGGAAAAAATCAATCATGTTCAAAGTGGGCTTTTTTTTTACCTGTGACTCCATAAGTAGGGCTGGCCATCTGCCCACTACATCTCTCACCCGTGGAGCTACAAGAGCTCCAACGATTTCTTGGCGACGAAGGGCATAGGATGTGTTCATGAGCTTGCCTATGACTAATTGGTTTCTCTCAGTCTTTTCGACTTCATGTATGAGTTCTTCTCTCATTGCTTCCAGAGTGGCTGGGGTTTGATCCTTCGGTAGGTTAATGATGTAGTTGACCTCAGCTTTTCGAGCTTTCTTTATGTTTTGATGGGGGTGATCACTGTCAGGGTTGTTTCGGCTCCGCCTCCCTGTGTTGATGGCTACTTCTGCAACCCCAGCTTTGGCCAGATTGTTACGGTAAGACGCAACCTTGTACCCTATGTGACGTTTCCATCCCAACTCCCCGTCTTCACCAGATGTCATTCTGAGACATGGATGAGCTGTAATCAAAGCTTTAGCAGCCATTGCAAATTCCTTTTCATGTGGGTATGGTTTAAAGCCGTAGATCGTTTCTGCCATTTTTTTAAGGACTTCACTCTTATGTGACCTCTTCAACTTCAGCAATTTTCCTGATTATTCATAAACACGATTTCCTTCTTCTAGTATATGCTCCATTTCATAACCAAAACCAGGAACAACAAAGTGATCAGGCCAACTCTTCTGGCGCTGTAACGCATGTGGGAGTATGTCTGTGTCAGAAGATCCAGTAGATGAGGTGTCGCCTTCAGGTCTGACGACTCTCAATGTGCCCTTCTCCGGTAACTCCTGGATGTCCACAAGAAGACAAAGATCACCATCAAAGGCCGGATCCTCATAGTGCAGGCTAAAGTCCCCATCCAATCTCGGCTTGAACCTCTCTTGCATTATTTCTTTCAGCTCCTCCACTGACTTTGGTCGCTCAAGTAGAGTAAGTTTCAGGGCAGTGTCACACGCAGCACGTGCTTCTGGGCAGCAGCCATCTTTTGGTTCCTAAAAGACAAAACACGTTCATTTTCATGGAGAGTGAAGGTGACACACACAACATTTACATGTCCACATAGCTCCAAGAGAACGTTGGAGTAATCTGTTTACCTGCTTCAACAAATCTTCAGTTTAATAATATGAAACATTTGGGTGTCAAGAGCAATCTTCCATCTATGTTGTAAGCGCAGAGAGGTGTTTTGTCATTTAGCTCTGATGGGATGTGAACAGTCAGATTGTTTGGGAAAAGTTCGTAAGATCTCAGGTGTTCAATGTAGTGTGATGTGTGCTCTTGGCAAAGAAAGACAACAGTACTGTTAACCAGGAGAACCTGTTGAATTCTACAGTAATTAGGTAGTCCTCCCTCTTGTCCCACAGACAAAAACATTCCCACATCATAATCAGTTCCATCAATGCAGACTTTTGATGTGCTGTAAATAACATTGCTTGCTGTTATTTGTTCAATGTATGTCTTGGCAACATTTGGAAGCATTGATACCAATACTGAAGAGACATTTGATGTCTGCTGGTGAGGTTTGAAGAATCCTGAGGCACTGAGATGGTATGCTACCATGTATTGATGTCTGTCTGCAAGTGTTTTTAACACATTTTTAAAGTTTTGTGTGTCGTGCACAACTCTCTTGAAAAAACGATGTTTACCCTCAAACCTCATTGTCCACAAGTGCACAAGGGGCCCAAAACGGCGTAAAAGGTCAGGATAATGTTCAATGTAGTGATGCTTAGGACGGAGTTTGAAATCTGGAAAGGCTTCTTTCAGCATCTCTTTATGATCCTGTATCTTGGACTGTAAATACTGGATGGACTCCTCTGTGAATTCTGAGCACAGTGATAACTCTACTACCTCTTTTAAGTCCATTAGCACAGTCCATGCTCCATCCTCTTCAGGAACTGCATTCCCAATAATTAAAGGGAGCAATCTAAGCAATGTGGCATTTTCATGGCCATTACCACCAATGCTTTTCTTTACAGCAAAGGTCTGTGGTATTTTATGAGGTTTATCAAGCTTGTCTGTGTGCTGGTATGGAAACGATAGAATTCTCTCATTCAAATATTCAAGGGTGAAGTATTTGTGACGGATCATCTCTCCGATACACAGGGCGAGCTCTACGGGCACAATGCCCTCAAAAAGATCGTGGAGGACATCAGGTGGAAAGCCAGTGACAGTATGAAAATGCTCTAGATGCTGGCTCAGGACACAATCTGCCTTAACACCATTCTGACTCTGACTATCCCCATGCATTACAGCATGCACATCACTATTATGGCTGTCTTTTGTCCTAAGACTGAACTCGCCACTTGCAACTTCATGAGTCTGAAGTTGAGCTTGAGTTGCTGTGCAGAATCTGCAAAAATATTCTGCTCTAAAAGACTTTGAAAAGCCTGCCAAATCATGAGCTGCAAGATTGTCAGACACCACACACATGACTGTTCCTTGAACTACCTTACCAATAGACTCAATGAATACCCCATCTTGTTCAAGGGTACGGAGGTCTTTCAAAAAAGGACAGAGTGCTTTTTCATAGCCAAATGTCTGTATGTCAGCCACTTTACATAACGCTGCAAGCTGAATCACATGCAGGGCTGATCTGTATTTACTGGGAAGATCAGCAAACGTCCAGTATACCGAACATATTTTGTGTATTTTGCGTGATGTGCCAAGTGGATTGGCTATTTCCAAATCATCAATGTACAAAATGAGTGCTATCTTTAACTCATCTGAAGACAAGAATGTGTTCTCTCTGAAGTACAAGCCATCTTGGTGGCTTACATAATGACTGTTTTGTGCCACTTTTGTTTCTTTAATTTTGTCCAGAATATCTGTATGATTGAAGATTTTTTGTATCATCTCAAGAATGGGAACATGCACTGCTGTGTGTCCTGGCTGTAGCAGATACTGTACAGGCTTTACCACAGGGTAATTATTTTCAAAGAAGGTTTTCCTTCTCTTGGTTGAGGATAACTGCTTCCCCTTAGCTGTGGCACTGACAATTACATTACTGTCCATAACAGTACTCACAACCTCATTTAGAAGTGTTTCACTGACAGTGATGTCATGACTCTGTAAGACCTCTCTAATGTCATGTTTGAGTATCGGTTGGGACAAGGAAAATATGTGAGTCAAATGTTCCACTATTTCCTGAGATGCCATGTCAGATACATGAAGAATAGATTGCATCTTTAGGAATAATGATGCCAAATTATGGTTCAACTGTGCTCTTAAAGTGTCTGTGTCACACTGACTGTTTACCTCATTAAGATCAAATGTGTCTGCAGACCCTGCACTGTGACTTTCAGCAGGTTCCCCAAGACTTTCTACTGCAACTACAACTGGGGCACTATCATTGTCTGTCAATACAACACATTCACCAAAGTCTGAATCACCACCATGTTTTCTACTTTTGTGTGCATTAAATGCTGAGTAGCTATTTGTTCTGTAATTACAGTTCTTGAATGGGCATCCTACCATCTCATGACTTCGTAAATGACTTCTCAAATGACCAAATAGAATTTCCTCAGAAAAGGGCTGCTTCAAGTTACACAAAGGACATGTAAAAAAAGCACATGCTCCTTCAGTTGGATCTACTCTACATGAATCATTATGATATCTTGACATATGAGCTTTCATCGCTTCGAATGATGGAAAAGTACAAATACAACTGTCATAGAGACATGGCAGGGGGGACACTCTTGAATATTGGCTATGCAGCACAGTATAGTGCCAAAATAATTGTCCCCGGGTATTTGATGTTGCAGAACACAATTTGCACTTCCACTCCATTGGGCCAACTTCAGCCTGCAATTTAAATATATAAATTCAATAAAAGTCAAAACCATGTCAGCCCTGTTTTGGAAAATTATTATGCCAACCAGTTGACAACACATTTAGTCATTTATATTTAATTACATAACATTTGATTTAGTCAATTCTTCTGCCAAAAATATAAACACTGTGAATAATTCTGGGTGAAAATTGTAAGTTTTTCTTAATTCAAATTAGTACACAATTTACAAAACTCACCTATTGGCACCTGACTGATGGTTAAACACTGACTCTCTGTAGCGCTCTTTGTAGTCCAATATCTGTACACAACATGCCACAAAGATGATTTGTTATAGTTCAAAAACATTTTTTAAATAATACATAATAATAAATGAAATTTAAAAAAATGAATATACAGATTAAAAAAAATATCAAAATATATCAAAAACATTCATTGTACACTAATTTCAGTAAAAATGAAAATGTTAAAAGATGAGCAAGTTAGTTATTAACAAGCAAAGCATCAAAGTTGTGTGCATATAGATCTGTTATTTCTGTTTTTGTTTATAAGTATTAATAAGTATTAATAAAGGGTTCAAGTGATAAACTGTGAACCCCACAGTTGAGATAAAAACATTTAAAGAAATAGCAAAAGAATGACTGTGGAAACACATCAAATAAAACCAATTGTTAACAACACTATTTCATAACACATCCTACCTGAACTGTTAAAATGATTTCGAGATGATCTCACAACCACACACTTGAGCCTACGAAGAAATACAAACGGTTAGCATCATTTACATTTAGGCATCATGATAAACACACTGCCATCATGTTGTTTAGCATTGGTCGTTTCACGCTAGCACACATACACACAACTCGACAACGTAAAATATAGACTGTGTAACGTGTAACGCGGACACTTATTTAAATAAGTATACTCACAGTATTCACGTGCACTACTGACGAACAGCGAAAACAACAATCGGCAGAAACCGGTAAGCGGGGATAAAGTTAAGCTTTTGGCCCCCGCCAGAGCGTTCAGACTCGTGGACCTAACTACACTGTCAGTTTCCCGGGCAAACATGCATTATGGGAAATGTAGTTCATGCATAAAATATTGAGCCCTATTCAATTACAGTGGCATAAATCTCAACAGGGCTCAATACTTTATAGTTTGGTCAACTTAATGCTGTCTTTACTTTAGGGTTTACAAAACTGGAAACCAAAGGGAACACAGAAATTGTGGGAAAAATATATTTTACCCCATAATCTGCAAACGACTTTAATGTTTTTGAGCTGTGCTTAGAAAAGCAGAATTGAATGCCAATATATAAAATAATGAGATTTTCGCATATAAACCTGTCTTATTTAATGTATGGCATTACGCAGACACCGATTTATTGAGAATTGGTGCTAATCACAAGAAATTGGTTTTATTCCTTAATAGTTCCACGAGGAAACGTTTTGAAGACGATTTTGTCTTTTATTACTATTACAATCACAGTAACATGGAATTAGTCACTCTATTTTACTCTATTGCAGTATACTTTATTTTTTCTGAGCAGTTACGTATGATTTCAAGAGAAACAATTTTTAGCACATGATGTCTGTTTAACTCAGCAAAATTACATTAGTAAACGTTTGGTGGTGAATTTGTCTTTTCTTACTGTCACAATCACAGGAACATCGAATTGATCAAAAACTGTTGCCTGCACTTGATTTGATTCTTTTCGAGCAGTGTATTGGGGCAAAAAGGAAACATTTGATAAAGACCGGTTATCAGGTAATGCTGTGTTTAGTTACTGATGGGCAAGGTACATTTTTTTTTACTGTTACAATCACAGGAACGTTGAATTGATCAAAAACTGTTGCCTGCGCTCAATTTAATTCTTTGCAAGAGCAAAAAAGGAACCATGGATATCAGGTCTTTACGTACTGATGGGCAAATGGGAACACAAAAATAATGAGGAATTGTTGTGGAAAATAGGAGAGAAAAGAGAAGAAGGTTCCAGGTGCCAAAAGTCAAAACTTTATTTCTCGAGCCAACAAAGCTGAGATGCCAATGAACATCCAAAGAACATCCAAGAGGATCTGATCTTACAGTCTCTGATTTTTCACTTTATTCCATTTCTTCTTGACAAACGATTTACCTTTTCTCTTTAGTCATCCCCTTTCTTGGTCTTCTACCATTATCCTTTCTCATTGGACTATTCCTTTTTAGGACTGCCCCCATAGTTTCTTATTTTTTCTGTTCTTATGATAAAATGGTGGCAAGGCAACCCTGGATTGGTGTTTTAGTGTTATATCATATACATACTGCATCTGCATAGATCAACATGTTAGCATTACGTGCAGTACATGCAGCACATGCCTTCTATGTTCGTGCCTGGTGCCTACGTGAAGTAGAACATCAAGGGGTGTCCTCCAACATTGCCAGAGGAACATGGCACCTGGGGTGCTATCTGGTGCAGTCAGCTGGGTCAAGGTGTACCTTTTTCTTATTCTCAGTTCGTGTTAAAGCAACAAACATAATATCAGTGTGCAAATATACATTAGGGTCTTTTTGATAGAATCGCTTTACTCTAGGTAACAATACTTTCACTTCTCCTGCTAAGGGAGTATTTCTCTCAAACTTGTCTGGGTCCCATGAAAACATAATAACTTCTTGTATTAATTTAACTTTGGCACATCGTCCACTCCAACCTTTAGGGAAATCAGAGTTAAAAAAAATTTATCCACACACAACCAAAAATAATCAACTATTGGAGTGAGTTGCTCCTTATATGTCTCTATTAATGGGAATTGTAGTGTTTGATTTTCACATTGATTTTTGGTTATCACCATTAAATCATCTGTTATACCCACAGTAGCAACCATGCGAATATATGTTGTCATACATTTGTTCATTAAGATACCATATAGTAGTACAATTACCTAACAAATTTTCCACCTTGTTTCCTTTCATATTCTATATCACAGAGTGTAGCCCACAGATTCTATCTCACAATATTTTGCTTAATGTTTTGCGTAGTTTCTATAGGAATACAGATTAGGGACAACAGTCACTTTACTCAAAGGTGAGGCTGTACAGAACACACAATTGTTCAGGGGCAATTCACTCTCATTATGAAGTGGCTCATCGGAACACAGCTTAATATGGGAGTGTCCATATCACATCAGAGAAGGCAATTGTTTGGAATTCTGTTGATGGGGGTGTGGACTGGGCGTCCCGTCTCCATCTAATTTAAACTGAAATAGTGTGTCTGCCTCCCACACAGCACTAGAAAGACTATTCTAGTTGAATTCAGTCCACAATCTTATCACAACTATTTTACTGAATTATTTTCAAGATACTGAACACAACTATAGCAATCTCTGTGTAAAGGCAGATCAAACCCCCAGTACAGATCTGCAAAAGGATGAGATCTTTACAAAATAATTTATCTGACACAACTATAGGCATATTAATTAGCATAACATTAATATGATGAATTTGTGTTGGTTTATGACCTCCAGCTTGTGCTCAAAGAAACTTGGTGTTTAGGTAATATTTAAACTAAAACATTTGATAATTACTGATTCAGACCACAACAGCAAAAGTTTTTTTACATTTTACACTGCATGTGTAATGCATTTTTATCAATTTTATCAACAGTTCCTTTAAATACCTTATCCTGTTGCATTCGCTGTATGATGTCCTCAGAAATATATAGGTCATCCATCCTAGAACATTTTCACACAAATGACTGACCACATCAGAACACACAGTATGACAACTATTTTGTTATCTAAAAAATGTTATAGTAAGTTATGAAGGTTTGTCAAACAATTATTTAAATTTACTTGGAATGTTTTCTTTCATGCTTATTTGTGCTGAAAGATCAAGAATAAAAAATGATATAATAAATTCACACAAATGTAAAAATGAGTAATTATTTAAATAAAAAATTCTAACTAAATGCTTATGTTTTACATCGTCACAAGAACAGTGTAACAATTCTGTTCAACTGACTCTTTATCTCAGTTATCTAAAGTTATAATAGGCCCAAACACAGGTAAATCTATGGTATGCCCTCTGGATGACACTTTGCTCTATGAACCCATGCACTTGCCTGCCACACAAGACTTTGACTTTGCAATCACTAACGTAATTTTTCCATCTAAAAGCGATGCAGGCTTTAAGTCCTGGCACAGATCAAGTGGATGATGCAGCTCATGCAGTCAACTCTTCAGCTTCTAAATATGAACTCCTGCATGTAACCATAAAACTGCATAGGATCACTCTTTTGGATGAGATTATTGACCAGTTTAAAGAACCAAAAGTGATGACATACAAATTAAAGTACAGTATCATAGATGAGATGGGAGCTGATGAAGATGGTGTGTCCAGAGATGTGTACTCAGGCCTCTGGTCTGAATTTTTGGATTGTGCAGCTGAAGTGGAGGATATGAGAGTGCCATCACTCTCTCCAAAATGGCAGGATGAAGACTGGAAGTCAGTGGAAGAATCTTGGCCAAAGGATACAAAGACCAGGGCTATTTTCCAACTCGTCTGGCTACAGCTTTCAAAATGGCACTGGACATTGATGGCTCTGATGTTGTCTGGCGTTGACAAAATACAAGTGATTTTCACATCTTTGGATGGTACTGGCAAGACAACCAGTTGCTCACACCTGTGGTCAAGTTCTGGTGCTTCCGTCCACCTACAGCTCTTCCCCAGAGCTGCGCTCTGAAATGGAAAGTATAATGTCCAGTAAATATACGCTTGTCATTGTCTAAATCGCTTAGACATTGTCTAAATCATGACATAAATGTTAACTGGAGCATTCTGTTAACTGGAGCATATTGTTTACCAAAAAATAAATATATTGGTTAATTGTTAAGAACTTTTTAAAATCATTTGTGTTTGTTAGATATGTCCATGGTTGAAGGTAATAGACAAATGGCTACAAATGAATGTTTCTGTATGTTCATTACATGTGTGTGTGTGTGTGTGTGTGTGTGTGTGTGTGTGTGTGTGTGTGTGTGTGTGTGTGTGTGTGTGTGTGTGTGTGTGTGTGTGTGTGTGTGTGTGTGTGTGTGATCTATAGATGGATCTATTTTATACTGGACGTGTGCATGTGCGTGAGCCACAGTGTGTCATGTTACAATGGTTGCTTACAGATTTGAAACTGTACAGCTTCTCAGAAACAGGTCTAATTTAATAGCTTCATCAGGTGTTGTGGGTGGATGAAGATGGTTCTCTTGCATGAAAAGACACAATAAAGTAGAAACTGTTTCACCACATGGGCCTTCTCTGAACACATTCCCCTCTACAGACTTCTACAGCCTCCTGAGAGACTGGCTTCAGGTAATTTCTTGCTCCAAGGTGTGGTAGGTGTTGCATCATAAGAGGCGTCAATTGGATGCCACAGCATTTCTGCACTGACGAATTCTGTGAGTATTCCACAAATGCAGGACTTGCAGCTCTTCCTGTGAATTAAACAGTGAATTAAACATGTCCCATAATTTCATTAGCAGTAGAATCCACAGAAGTGCTGGGCAATGCTGGCCCTTAAGATTCATTTTCCTGGAGAGTTTAGCTAAAGCCCTGATCAAACTCATCTCTCATCTAAAGAGCTCAGTAGGAAGAGCTTAGTATTCCTGAAGATTAGCTATGATCCATCTATGTGATATTCTTCAATATACTTTTGATTGTTAAAATAAATCCTTTTAAAGATATTTTTGAGTCATCCTTCCTGAATAAACGAGCACGCGGACTTGAGGAATTAAATGCCAAGTCCAGCAATTAAAATCAGCAAAGATTTATTAATTATACTGATGATGTTCTAGGCACTATTGGTGCTCAGTTAGGGCTGTGGGAATATAATTTTAAATATGTACTGATTGTATTTAGTATTTAGGAACCAAATCAAATAACAAATGCTAAACAGCCAAATGATAATTTAAGAGGTTTCTAGTTCCTGTCTCACATTAATGTGAAAGAAATGGGCAAGGCCAAGGCTATCAGGCTTTGTGCCTTTTGTTCCATTGTGTGACTTGGTGGCCATTTGCTCATAACCCAGTCTAAGGTCTAGGTCAAGTGTGAATGCCAGCCTAAGGTGTGAGCTACTCTTTACTTCTATGATAATGAAGTGGCCTGAGTGAGACAGTTATGTTGATTTGGTTCAGGATGGGTGAAACTACAGGATTTGGAATGGGCTTACTACTCCCCTTTCATGTATTGTTTCTTTGTTTTCCATTTTGAGGGGACTGCCCCCTCAAATGGCTATATATGTAATGTATTTACCAATTCAAGTCAGACTTGATGACTGCAGCGCCCGTGCAGTATGCTCTGATTTGAAGACTCGCTATCTACAATAAAGACTACTACTCAAGGAAATCCAGGTCTCCTGGTCTTCGCTGAAGAAAGTTTCCAACAGGGCCAACAATTAAAATGACTTGGCAGAATCGATAAGCACTTAATTAATTATTAGCTGAAAAAAGAGGGAATTTGTATGATGTTTTTTAATGATTGTTGTACTTATATTCCCCAACAATTAAAATGACCTGGCAGAATCGATAAGCACTTAATTAATTATTAGCTGAAAAAAGAGGGAATTTGTATGATGTTTGGTATTGATTGTTGTACTTATATTCCCAGTAATACAGCCCCTGATGGAGCATTTTACCAAAGCCATGACAAAACTGAAGAATCTGCGAGAAGGAGTGGCTGTTAATGCAAGCCATGATGCTGACAACTG
Source organism: Beaufortia kweichowensis (assembly GCA_019155185.1). Classification (NCBI taxonomy): domain Eukaryota; kingdom Metazoa; phylum Chordata; class Actinopteri; order Cypriniformes; family Gastromyzontidae; genus Beaufortia; species Beaufortia kweichowensis. Next base: position 12,910,790 of record CM032805.1, read on the forward strand.
GTCATGGTTTAATTCACTATTTGATTCATGGCAAGGATGGTTGGTTAAAATA